>OY728159.1:423695566-426195566 GCA_963277665.1 Viscum album
ATGTCATGGTTCATTCCTCTGGTTCCCCATATCCACAGCTTGAAAATCTTGGACAATGCTCTGAACCAGCTCTTGGTTAACACATGGTTCGAGTGCAACCATATTTTCTGCTGCTTCTTCGGGTTGGTTTCGACAACGCCTTCCCGGTTCCATTTTCTAATCAAACAAAAAACTCTATCACTCTCACTATCTAGCAATTTTTGGCTTAACATTTCAAATTCTATCACATAAACTATCACAACATTGTTCTAAAAATGACCTTTTTCCATGTTCAACCACTTTTGAAAACATAAAACATACTTTTTGAAAATCAAACCATTTTCAAAATGAACCAAATATATTGTTTTCAAAGTTATTAAGTTGAAAACAATTTCTGCATTTTCAAAAATTGGCACCTTTCAGAAAATTCTTAATCATTCCTCACAATGAGATATGCAATCCTTTTGGGAAGTCATTCCTCTACAGTGAATGTCATGCTCATCTCATTGGCTAAACCCATGACAATGAGATTTCCAACATTCTAAAAGTGTATCCAAAACACCTATGTACCCAACACCATGGTAACTTGAAGTTTATCATTAACGGGTTAGCTAAGTCCTTTTATGCTCTACATTTCAAGTCCCTACAATCCTACTCCTATCTAAGATTAAAACCCAAGGAATATACAAGAAGTAATTTCAACTCCAAGACCAAGATCATCGATGACTACTTGTTTTTCATGGACCGAACAAGATGATACCATTTTTAATGACCTGCTTATCCTTATTGTCTTAGGAATACCACACGTCATTACTTGTCATTAAGAGACATCCCCAAGACGGCAAAGGCTGGAAATAAATGCCGAAGGGTATCAAATGCAATTGGGGGAAAATTTTCCCTTTAAGAACATAACCCAAAACATCCATAAACAACCATTGTATAATGCATGTTATTATAGAAACCAACTCATGTATTACAAAAAGGAAACTACACAACTCCACAAGACAACACAACCAACCCAAAAATCAGAGTACCAAGCGGAAGACTATCAAACGACATAAAACAGATCAAGACACACTCAATGGCTCCACACTGAGCTCTATGCTCCAAGCACCACCACATCTCCCAAACATCACCACGAACCACTAGGGAAGAGATTCTTTTCCTTTACCTGTGTCTCGGAAAACAACATCTCTAAAAGCACCGAAGTGCCAAAGCAGGGGTGAGTATAAACTCAGTAGGATTACCCAAATTACTTCCCTACTCACTCCACTAGAAAAAATAGTTAGCCACATTTATATAGAAATAGTTTATATAAGAAATTTTCTCAAAAGTAGTTTATAACTGAATATAAACAAGTTCCAAACCATTCACAATATAAGGAATTTCACAAGCAAGTAAAACCATGTTTTCAATATGTTATTTTTTCAGAAAAAAACCAAACAACTTTCGAACCATTTCATAGACATCCATTTTTGGCATACCCAACCCTTTCAAAACCCTGTGAAATCAACCATGCATGCTTCGTTATGACAGTTCCATACTCGCGAGGGGTTTCTCGTCGATCTACAAAGTTGTCACAATGTAATTATTTCCCATGTGCCATTACACATTTGGCACCGAGCACAAGGTCATATTTCAACCAAGCCTCGTACTTAAAATCCTATGTGCCATTAAACATTTGACACCGAGCACAAGGTCCTATTTCAACCAAACCCCAAATATGCAACATGAACACACCCCCCACATCCACAACAATCATGCCAAAACCAACTTTTCAATATAACACCCCTTTTATTGAAAACCATTTCTATTCAAACCAAGTGTGCTCAACCAATTCAAACCATTTCCATAAATCAACCATTTTTATTGAAAACCAATCCATCAAAACCATTTCAATTTAAACAATTTCATAATTTAAAATCAACATTTTAAATTCAAATAGGCATGTCACTTGCACACAATTCACCATGATTTCACAATTCATCAAAACCATAAATCATCACCAATGTAGATTTATTCCAGGCTTTCAAAATCCATTCCAGTCAAATAACTCATTTGAAACTAATCCAACCAATTCTAACAAGAGGAGTCGAGAGTGATGCCACCTACCTCAACACTTTAGGCGAAACCAACAACGAACTAGGTCGAAACACCACGAAACCTCCTTAGATTCCTTCCCATATCACCAACGAGAACAAAACCCCTCTTAAAAGTCATCCACAACCTTATATTTACCCACCGTTGGTGTAGATCTAAGGATCCATCAATAGGGAAGAAGGATGTCTAAGGAAAACAAAGGGAAACGAGACGTACCTCGATCAACCGGCCTTCAAATGCCAAGGAAAGCATCCGGATCACTTCCGAAACTCCTGGTAAGATCTCTCCTACCTTCTCCAGAGATAAATCCCGAGTTAGGGCCATATGTGAGCAAAAACGAGAGGGTTAATGGCTAAAAAGAATTAGATCCTTACAAATAGGATCTATGTTTACTTCGCGCAAGGTTTGTCTGCACGGTTTGTCAAACCGTGCGCTAACTGTGTGGTAGCCACTGCTTTAGAAGGGGCGCTCCGCACGGCCTCCTCGCACGGTTTGTCCAAACTGTGCATACACCATGCAAAATCCTCTGTCCAGGTGACTACCTCCTCCACGGCTTCCGCAAGGTTTGGAAAACCGTGTGAAGCTTGTGCATCCCCACCCTTATCCCTCCTTCAGCTTAAAAGTTTCCCAACTCTCCCTACCCTTCCTCCTATGCTTCAAGAACATTAAAAAGCATAAAATAAGGTATACTTACCAGAATGCGGGGTACTAAATTCTCCCCATGATTGGCATTTCCATCCTCAAAAATTACAAAACCATCGCTTGCCTGAAAGAGTTCTGTCCACCACTCTTTCATTTCTTTCTCGCGTTCCAACATGTGTTCGTGAATCTGACCATGCTGCCATAAAACACCTACTAGAACGATGCTTTTCCCATGCAAGAATTTACCCTGCCTATCCACAATCCACACAGGGGTATGTAACAATGAAGCATCCATCTCTAGGTTAAGGTGATCCCATCTGATCACATGGTCAGGATCAGGCTGATACTTCTTCAACCGAGATACATGGAACACACTAGGCACTGCACTGAACCATGGTGGTAATGCCAACCAATATTCCACCTCTCCAACCCGTTCTAGTATCTCAATAGGGCCAATGTATCTATTAGATAATTTTCCTTGCTTTTTGAAACAATGATGTCCAAGTCTTGGAGAGATCCTCAAGAAGACATGATCACCCACAACAAACGACAACAGTCTCCGACGGTGATCTGCATAATATTTCTGATGACTCTGAGCTATCTCCATCCTTTTTCTAATCAGATAAATCTTCTTCGTTGTTTCTTGGAAATGGATCATCCCAACTAGTGAAGTTTCACCCGTTTACACCCAGCATAGTGGAGAATGACAAGGATGCCCATACAATGCTTCAAACAGAGCCATGCATATCGAGGCCTGATAACTGTTATTTTATGAAAACTCCACTAAGGGTATATGATCCTCCCATGATCCACCAGGATCCATTACACAATCCCACAACATATCTTCCAGAGTTTGTAACGTCTGTTCGGATTACCCATCCTTCTGAGGATGATACGTCGTGCTCATCGTCAACTGAGTCCCCAAGGCTTGCTGTAATGTTTTCTAGAAACGAGATGTGATCCTCGAATCTCTGTCTGATACGATTGAAACTTGTATGCCATGTCTCTTTACCACTTCTCGAATATAGTTTTTTGAAATATCTTCTACAATATGATTTTCACGAAGTGGGATGAAATGGGCCGACATGGTTAGATGATCCACTATCACCCAAATGGCATCGCGTTTCCGATCCATTTTTGGAAGACCTATCACAAAAATCCATTGCTATCTGTTCTAACTTCCACATAGGGATAGGTAAAGATTGTAACATACGGGCTGGCCACTGATGCTCTGCTTTAACCTACTGACAAGTTATGAACCATGAGATGAACTCGGCCACATTCCGTATCATGTCGCACCACCAAAAATGTGCCTTCAATGCCTTATACATCTTCTGTGTACCTCGATGTACAACCCATCTTGAATGCTGGTAAGCATGAAGGATTTGTTCCTGAAAAACCATAGGTACGACCATCCGATCTCGAAAACGCAAAACAGAACTCCCATCCGGCTTCCATCCATCAATGGTCTCCACACCATTGAGTTTTAAAATCAATACAACAAAGTCTAAGTCGGATGTTTGTTCCTCCCTTAATATCTCCACCAAATCAGGAACAAGAGCAAATAGAAAGAAAACAGAAACATCCCCACGACTTTCACATTCCACATGCATGTCCGTTATGATTGACATCAACTTCCATTCATCTAAAGCTTCTTTCGCCAACTGAGCATATGAATTCCTACTCAATGAATCCGCCACCGAATATCCCTTATCTGGTGTATAAATTAAGTCAAAGTAGAACATTTGAAGATACCCCATCCATCTTATCTACCTCAGATTCATATCTCGTTGTGGGAAGATGTGTTTCAAGCTTTTTTGGTCTGTAAACACAGTAAATTTCTCAGAAAGAGATAATGACACCAAGTCTTCAACGCATAGACAACTGCAGCTAACTCCAAATCCGGTGTTTCGTAATTCTTCACATGCATACTCAAATACCTTGAACCATAAGAAACAACATGGTCTCCTTGCATGAGTACACATCCCAACCCAGATCCTGAAGCATCACAATACACCACGTTCCCATGTCCTGATTCCAGCAAAATCAAGATGGGTGCTATTCTAAGGAGAACTTTCAACTCTTGAAAAGATTTATGGCATTCATCCATCCACTAGAAGAGATAATTCTTCTTAGTCAGAGCTGTCATTGGTGAAGCTAGTCATGAGAAGTCACGGAAAATGCATCGGTAATAACCAGCTAGACCAAGAAAACTTCATATATCAAAGACATTCTTCGGCAGTTTCCAAGAAAGAATAACTTATATCTTTTCTAGATCCACTAAAACACCTTTCTCAAAAACAACATGGCCCAGAAAATGTACCTCTGGTATCCAAAAATCGCACTTTGATAGTTTGGCATACAACTGATGGTTTTTCAAGATTTCCAACACTATCTCCAAGTGTTGCACATGATCGGACCTTGTTCTTGAATAAACCAATATTTCATCCACAAACACCACCACAAAAAATCTAGATACGGCTGAAATATTCGATTCATTAAAGCCATGAAGATGCTGGTGCATTCGTAAGACCAAAAGGCATGACTACGTATTCGTAGTGGCTATATCTGCTTCTGAAAGCTGTCTTTGGAATATCCTCTTTCCGAACTCTCAATTGGTGATATCCTGATCACATGTCAATATTGGAGAACCACTGAGCTTCCATTAATTGATGGAACAGATCATTAATGCCTGGAAGTTGATATATGTTCTTTATCGTAACTTGGTTATGCTTACGATAATCAACACACAGCCGAAGATTTCCATCTACCTTCTTCACGAACAAAACCGGTGCTGCCCATGAAGACACGCTTGGGTGAGTGAAACCCTTGCCCTCCAGCTCCACTAACTTCACATTCCATTCCCGTAAATCTGTTTGTGCCATCCTATAAGGCCGAAGGGAAATAGGATTGTTCCCCAGAAGGAGATCAATCGAAAACACCACTTACCTTACAGGCAGTAACCCTGAGAAATTTTTGGGAAGGACATATGGAAACTGAACCACCATAGCTAGAAAGAAAGTTTCCTCAATCTCTTCCATTGATGCCAATTTAAACGCTGTAAATTGGTATGATATCATTCCCACCATTGGTTCCAACATGTTTTGTGCACCTTTATTTACCATCCTCTCTCCTCTGAAGAGATGTTCGCTGTCGTCCTCAGTCGTTAAACTAACCATTCTCCTATAACAGTCGTTGTGAGCCTTAAACCTTGTCAACTAGTCCATTCCTAGGATTACATCATAGACATCCATTTCCAACATAGAGAAGTCCCATTTCAGTTCTAATCCATCAACAGTTATAGCACATGATTTACACACGAAGGCTTGACATTCCCTTTCACCAAGAGGAGTTTGCAGTTTCAACACAGAAGGCATCATTTCCAGTTTTAAACATAGCAAGTCAATAACACGAGAAGAAATGAATGAATGCGATGCACCAGTATCAAACAACACTTGCACAAGGGTAGAATTCAAAAGAATCGTACCTCTCACCATAGATGGTCCAGCCAGATCATCCAGCATCATTTGCCCAACTCCATACAACTGATTTGTTGTTGCAATGTTCTCCTTATTGCCTTGAAGAGACTTCCATGGATGAGGAGTCATGGTATTCCAAGAATCACTATGGCTAGCTCTGTTCTGCTGACGAGACTGACTCTGCTATCCCCGCCTTGTCGAAGCATATGATGCTTGCGATAGCTGGGAAGTGTCCCGAACACCCGACCGTGGAGCATTGCGACAATATTGCTGAAGATGCCCCATCTTTTTGCAATTGTGGCATGATATCTGTGGTGATGTACATTAACGTTTCATGTTATCAGTAGAACCACATTGAAAACACCCATCATTCATAATGGGTTGTGGAGGAAGATTCACCGATCCAACCGTCTGATTCTGATTTACACTCCCACCTTAGAAGTAGGTGTCCCTCTGTCTCTTATTCCTAGCATTAGAGTTTCCACCCATTCCCATGAGTATCATCATGCTTCCTCCTATCGATACCAAGATATCACGTTCAAAAACCATTTCTCTGTTCACCATCTCTGTATAATCCGTAATAAAGAACACAGTTATCTTCGAACAAATCTCCTGTCCCAACCCCGATTCAATGATGCATGCCTTTAGTGACGCACTTACTGCAACGTTCGATGCAAAGTGCACTAAATTCATAAATTTATCCACATACTCCGTGACAGAGATATTTTCCTACTTTAGGCTGAAAAAATTCATTGTCCTCTGGATCTTGAACGTGTGAGGATAGAATTGTTTGTTGAACAATTCCTCAAAATCCACCCAACCCAGGACTTGATCCACTTTAACCTGCAGCACTAGGTCCCACCACTGTTGTGCAAGATCCTCCAGCATATACGTTTCTAGCTTTACTTTCATCTCTACTGGTGTGCCTATGAAATTGAATATATGATTCAACCTTCTTGGCCACACCTCCACCTTCTCGGGTTCATCATCACCCCAAAATCTTGGTGGATTCTACTTCATGAACTAGATGGTATGATCCACATGAAGTGGTTTATTCCTCTGGTTCCCCGTATCAACAACTTGAAAAGCTTGGAAAATTCTCTAAACCATCTCTTGGTTCACACATGTTTCAGGTGCAACCACATTCTCCGCCGCTTCATCGGGTTTGTTTCAACGACGCCTTCTGGGTGCCATTTTCTAAACCAACAACAAACTCCATCACTCTCACTCTCTAGCAATTGTTGGCTTAGAATTGCAAATTCTTTCACATAAACTATCACAACATTGTCCTCAAAACAACATTTTTATATGTCCAAATTTTTTTGAAAACATACAACATACTTTTTAAAAATCAAAAAATTTTCAAAATACCCCAAATATATAGTTTTCAAAGTCATACGGTTGAAAAAAATTTCTACATTTTTAAAAATCGGTGGCTTTAAAAAAATTCTTACTCATTACTCACAACGAGATATGAAATCTTAGTGGGAATTCATTCCTCTAAAATTCATGTCATGCTCATCTCATTGGCTAAACCCATGACAATGTTATTTCCAACATTCTAAAATTGTATCCAAAACACCTATGTACCCAAAACCCTGGAAACTTTATGTTCAGCATAAACGGGTTAGCTACATCCTTTTATGCTATAAATTTCATGTTCCGACAATCCTTATCCTGTATAAGATTACCACCCAAGGAATAGAAATGATTTAATTTCAACTCCAAGACCATGATCATCGATGACTACTTATTTGGAAAGTACCAAACAAGCTGATACAATTTTTAATGACCCGCTTATCCTTATTGGCTTATGAATACAACAAGCCATTACTTGGCCTTAAGTGACATCCCCAAGACGCCAAAGGCTGGAAATAAATGCCGATGGGTTTCAAATGAAATTGTGGGACGATTTAACCATTAGGAACATAACCCTAAACATCCATTAACAACAATTGCATGATGCATGTCATTAAAATAGCCAACTCATGTATTACAAAAAAGAAACTACACAACTCTACAAAACAACACAACCAACCCAAAAATCAGATTACCAGGCGGAAGACTAACAAAAGACCTAGAACAGACCAAGACACACACCACGGCTCCACACCGAGCTCCTTGCTCCAAGCACCACCACATCTCCCAAACATCACCACGAACCACTAGGGAAACGATGATTTTCCTTTACCTGTGTCTCGGAAATAAACATCTATAAAAGAAGCAATGTTCCAAAGCAGGGGTGAGTATAAACTCCATAGGATTTCCCTAATTACTTCCCTACTCACGCCACTAGGAAAAAAGAGTTAGCCACATTTATATAGAAACAGTTTATAAAAAACATTTTCTGAAAAGTAGTTTATAATAGAATATAAACAAGTTCTATACCATTCACAATCTAAGGCATTTCACAGGAAAGTAAAATTATGTTTTCATCAAGTTATTATTCCAGAAAATAACCAAACAACTTTTGAACCATTTCACAAACATCCATTTTTGGCATACCCAACCCTTTCAGAACCCCGTGAAATCAACCATGAATGCTTCATTATTATAGTTCCATACTCATGAGCGGTTTTTCATCGATCTACCAAGTTATCACAAGGTAATTATTTCCCATGTTCCATTACACCTTTGGCACCGATCAGAAGGTCATATTTCAACCAAGCCTCATACAGAAAATCCTATGTGCCATTAAACGTTTGGCACCGAGCACAAGGTCTTATTCCAACCAGGCCCCGTATATGCAACATGAATACACCCCACACATCCACAACAATCATGCCAAAATAAACTATTCAATAATATACCCCTTTTATTGAAATCCATTTACATTCAAACCAAGTGTGCTCAACAAATTCAAACCATTTCAATAAAACAACCATTTTTATTGAAAACCAATCCATCAAAACCATTTCAATTTCAGCAATTTCATAATTTTAAATCAAAATTTTAAATTCATATACCCAAGTCATTTGCACACAATTCACCAAGATTTCACAATTCTTCAATACCATGAATCATAACTAAAGAAGATTTATTCCATGCTTTCACAAAAAATTCCATTCAAATAACTGATTTGAAACTATGCCAACCAATGCTAACAAGAGGAGTCAAGAGTGAAGCCACCTACCTCAACACTTTAGGCCAAACCAACAACGAACCGGGCCAAAACACCATGAAACCTCCATATATTCCTTCCCCTATCACCAATGAGACAAAAAACCCTCTTAAAAGTTATCCACAACCTTAGATCTACCCACCCTTGGCATATATCTATGGATCCATCAAGAGGGAAGAAGGAGATCTAAGGAAAAAAAATGGAAACGAGACTTACCTCGATCAACTGGCCTTAAAACGCCAAGGAAAGGCTCTAAATTGCTTCTGAAACTCCTGGTAAGATCTCTCCTACCTTCTCCAGAGATAAATATTGAGTTAGGGCCGTAAGTGAGCAAAGATGAGAGGGTTAAATACATAAACGAATTAGATTCTTAAAAATAGGATCTAAGTTGACTTCGTGCATTGTTTGTTCGCATGGTTTGTCAAATCGTGCACTAATCGTGCGGTAGTCACTACTTTTGAAGGGGAGCTCTGCATGGACTCCTCGCACGGTTTTTCCAAACCATGCGTACACCGTGTGAACTCCTCTGTCCAGGTGACTACCTCCTGCATGGCTTCCACACGGTTTGGAAAACCATGTGAAGCCCTACATCCCCACCCTTAGCCGTCTTTCAGCTTAAAAGATTCGCAACTCTCCCAAACCTTCCTCATATGCTTTAAGAACAATAAAAATCATAAAACAAGAGATACATACCAAAATTTGAGGGTACTACATCAGTGATATCATTCATCATACTTTACCACCAATAGGGCTCTCTGAGATCATGATACATCTTTTTCCTCCATTGGTGAATAGAGAAGGTTACGCTATGAGTATCAATTAGAAGCTCATTCATTATCTATGGATTGGATAGTTCATAAAGTCTTGAAAAAAATATTATAACTCTTTCTTCATAAATTTTGAACAATGAGGGTTTTCCTTTTCCAATAGAATTCACAATCCTCTAAATTTCCACATCATTTATGGAAGAATCAAATATTTTTTCCATGAAGCATGGTTGAGAAATCCTTTGAGAAATTATTCATGATGTTCAACCCTTAGTGAGTACCATGTCAATCCATTGGAAATCCATGTTGACTTTATCATTCTCCCATATCACAATTTATAATGTTGTACTATCTTTTATACTAAGATCATATGGCACATTTTTTATTTTCTCTAGGATGGAAGAGTATTAAATATTTATAATCCCTTATAATTTGTAACCATATCTGATGAATTGTATTAAAATCATAGTGTATAAATATATATTTGAGGGTCTTATGATCAGTATATAATTGATACTTCTCCCCAAATATATAATACATCCACAATTTCAATAATAATATCACAGCTAAAAACTATAGATCATGCATTGGATTATTTTTCCCTTAAATTATCAACTAAGTTGAGGTTTATGATATCCCATTAACATTTTCAATCATTACACAACATAATACCTTATTTGAAGAATTTATTTATACCATAATGAGTTCCCCAATTGTCAAAATTGTGAGTCATGTAGAGGTGATAATTTTATTCCTAACTCATTGATGAAATTCTCACATTCACTAGTCCAAAAAATATCTCCCTTAAAAGTCATGTTGGTTATTGGGTTTGAAAATCCTGTGAAATTTTGAAAACTCACATGTAATACACCGTTAGGACAAATAAACTATGGATATCACTGAAAAATGTTTGTTTGGGTCACCCTTTGATATCATTATCCTTGAGAGGGTCTATAGTGATTCATTTTCTTATTACAAGATTCCCCAAGAATGATATTTTCTCCATCCATAACTCCCACTATTGTATATTTCATAATGTTTCCCTTCACAATGTCCTTCGGGTAATATTAAATAGGTCTTCTTGTTTCCCCTTATTCATAGAGTATATCAAAATATCATTAATAAAAAGAAATACCAACTTATCATTGTAATCTCTAATGACACAATTCATCAATTCCATTAATATTTCAAGATAATTATTGAGTCTTATGGCCATTAACATGAACACATAGTGCCCATAATTATTTCGAAAGGTTTCCTTTGAAATATCTTCCTTCCTCACCTATAATTGGTGATATCCAAATCGATTGTCCACCATAGTGAAATACTTGGCCCCATGAAGTTGATCAAACCAATCATCTATCTTTGGATGATGATACTTGTTATTTAGAATGATTTTCTATGATCCTGATAATCAATCTAGATTGACATTGATCCATCATTCATTTTGATGAAGATAGATTGTGCACCCTGTAGTGAATCGCTCGGGGGTATAAAACCATTTTCCAGATTCTCTTATAACTATTTTTTAGTTACCACAACTCAATGGGGTCATTCTATAAGGGATCTTTGATATTAGATGAGATCTAGGAATATGTTCATTGGAGAACTCAACCTCTTGGTCAAGAGTAAAAATATATAATTCATAAATGAACACATCAGTGTATTCCCACATAATGGGCTTGTCTTCAAGATGGATTCTATTCATTGTCTCAAAAATTTGATCTATATAAGCATCTTGTATGGAAATAAAATCAACACTTGAGAAAATCGACACAAACATGGATAATCTTCCACTATACAGTTGTACATATTTGGTGGATTCTATGGAATGTCAATATTGATCTCCCTTTACTGAAAAATAATGTTGGATTTATATATTGATAACCAATGCATGACCAATATAACATCAAACTACACCTAATTAATAAGACATGATTTGTTGGGTGGTTCAGTCCACAAACATTTACTGGAGAAGAGTTAGATACATTGGATGTGATAATCACCCCATTTTCTATTCTCACATAAAACTCAACCCCCATATTTTGAGGCGGTGATTGAAATTTTCAAATAAACATTGATTATAAAAAAGAGTTCTTCGAACCAGAATTAAATAGTATGTTTACAATTCAGGAATTAATTACTAGAGTACCTATCACCACATCATATTTTGGCTCTACCTCATTAGTAGTAATTTTACAATATTTAACTTTCTCAATTGGATTTGGTAGTTTCTAACACTGATTACTATTATATAATTAAGGTTTAGTGAACTAACTTGTATTGTTATTTTCCCCATATAGTTGATGAAATGAACTAAGGGTGGGTCCCTCCTTTCATCTACTACATTTTCCATCTTCCCCATGTATCTTCTATATTTATGATCCAGGTGACCTTCTCTCCCACACTTAAAGCATTTACCCACTCCATCGAGGAAATAACCATTTTTTATCTTCCCACATTTTTACATGAGAGTGATTTTCATTTCTCCACACATTTTTTATAGATCCCTAATATTAAATCTCCAAATTCTCCAAAATATATATCAACATTGAGAGCACAACTAATAATATTATCATATTTCCAAAATTATCAAATTGATCTCTCCTTTTGAAGGTTTATTTAATACAGTAAATAACATATATATTTTTCTATCATTGTTCATAAAAAATCTAATGGGGTACCTTACAGGATTTGTTCCATTTTCTTCATACGCTATGATAGATTCAACTTCCATTTGATTTAACACTATAAATTCTATCTCAATCTTCATTTGAATTGTTTTAGGGAAATACTTGTTAAGAAATATTTCCAAAGTGTCTTCCCACTCTATATCATCAATTTCATTCTCAGATTTCTATGCTTAATCAGATCCCACCATTGATCAACCCCTCCATAAAAATGATAAATAGACAGTTCCACATACCCCGTCTTAGAACATTGAAGAATATAAAACTTCTTATCCATTGTGTTTACCCGCTATTCCATGACTACTGGATCCGATGATCCACTAAATTTTGGGTTTTTTGGCTACAAAAAAGAATCAATTTCTCATAGGTGAAGGAGGATATTCCACATTTTTCTGGTTATTATTCATAGCCTAAAATAGCTAGTTGAGCATCACCATGAAATTCTAAACTCCACCTCTCAAGGAATCAAGGATATCATTTGGGCAATGGATGCACTATCCATCACACAGATTGTTGGCATGGTTTTTATTGGTTTCCACAATTATATAAAATATAAATTTTTGAACAAAAAATTAGTCAAAATGTCGTGAATAAATAAATTATTACATTGTGAAAATAACTCTAAAGGCATATCTTACGGGATCCCTGTATTTGTAATTTTTGAAAAACCACACATCCTGGGTGATTTAATATATATAGTCTTATACTAAGGGGTCTCACTAAGGCTATATAATCCTAACTCCCATATTAAATAAACCATTCTATGATACTAACTATTGTGACCCCACTTTTCTTACATGATTATTACATCATCATTATGATAAAAAAATAAAAAAAATCATATCATGGATACAAATGTTTAATTTCATGGGAATATTATGATCATTCAAAACATTTATTTAATAAATCATAAAAATTATTTAATTCATCTTTATATTTTAATTGGACCCCCATGTTCTCTTTAGTATGAGTATTCACCTATGTATATACATCAAAATATGGTGCGAGCTAAAAGAAAAATAAGAGGATGAATAATGGACATGAATCATGGTTCAGAATAATCACCATCATTAGAAAATAAGAAAATTACCATCCTCATAACTTTAATAGAAAAATTTATATAAACACACAAAGTCTGGAATGGAATAAAAATGCAACATCATGTCTTAGTGGTTATCTTCTACACTTAGTTGTGAACAAATCTAGAATCATGTTCACACATCACATATTTGAATCATTAGAACATCATAATTGTGAATAAAGATAGCATCTTGTTCACACATATTTCCCATTATCTCATGAGATACATCGTATTAACCAATTCATTGGAGCATTATATAATAATAGGTGCTCCTAGAACGTCACGACATTTACAAAATCATGCACAACAGATAAAATATATAAAAATATTTTCCATAAAATAATCCATGGAAAAGAAATGTTTTTAATGATAATTTCAAAAAGAAAACATTATTGGATTAACATTGGGGTGACAAAAATAAAAAGTTAATTACCTAATTGGTATACAAACCATCATCCATGAGTGATAAAGAAACACTCTAAAGAGAAGACAAGTATATGTTTTTTTAGAAAAAGTAGTTCTTTTCGAAAAATCATTTCCCATGTCACAAAATTAGATTTGAAAAATGTATATCCCAAAAAATAAAAGGTATGGGAAAAATATATATTTAAGGATCCATAAAGAAATATACACATTGAAAATGTAGTGAAAGAGGGAAAACCCCAAAGAAAGTTAGTTGGGTTCATGAATCCCCAATCCTTAGGTTTGAATTATATATTTAATTTAATATTATGGATAATAAAATTAGATACATCAATTAATAAATTAAAAACCTATTATAATTGTATTTTATTCATAATATTTTTATGAAGCTCATTAATGGTCAATTTTATGCGTTATAGTGTTCAATTTCATCATTTGAAAGTGATCATTTTCTTGGTATTCATCATCGATTCTCTTGTATACATGTATGGATATATACGCAAAATGAGGTAAATTATAAATAATTTGGGTTATATAATATTAATGAAATGAAATTATATTAAATGATAATAATTATCATTTTTTATATGATATGAGGATGAACCATTAGATGAATTGTTAATGGAAATGGATTTAATTATATTGTTGGATTTTAAGACCATTGTGAGATTATATCCTCATGTTTATATATATAGGTTATAGATCATTATAAAACATATATATCTATAATAAAATATTATTTAATCCTGAAAATTATTTTGTGACCTTCTGTGATAGTGGTAGTGAAATATAAAAATACATTTCTCACAGTTGTGGTAAATTGACACCCCGGTGACGATATTTTCATTTTTAGAATGAAGTAAAACTGAATATGTTATAAGAATACTTATTCGATAAATTTAAAAAATTAATAGTATATAATATAAAATGATTTTATAATGTTACATGGTTGTGTGGAGGTTAGGTGAGGATAAAAAAATTGAAATGAAACTAAAAGAAATGCAAGAGGATTTTACCTCTTTCTTTTCTCCTCTTTGAGAACATCCGTAGAGAGAAGGGTATGGTCTTTTGGTGAGAAAATTGCTCTTGGATGTCAGAGAGGGGCTTGGGAATTGTATACTGTAGATCTAGGACAATGTTTGTGATTTGGAAGGTGTGAGGTGAAGAGGTGGTGAGGGGTTTTATATTTAGCAGAGGTGATGGGTGTTTTCTCCTTATTGTATTCATTTGTTTATTATTTTTGGATCAAGACTAAGAAATGTTTGAACCATATAACTAAATATATTAAAATAGTGAAGCATAGTTTGATATTTATTTACATCAGCTATACATCAAAAATGCCTATACAATTCATGTAATTAGTTTTTTTATAAATTATCGTATTTTATTATACAAAAACAATTAATGTATTTTAATTAAAAATACAAAAAAAATCATCCTATCTATTTCGAATATTTATAATAAAAAAATTAACCCAATTTTATGATAAAATCTTTATAAATATAATAAAACAAAATTTTTTATTTAAAATAATCATTTATTTAAGAAATACTAATTTTAAAATTATAACTCATTTTATGAAACTTTAATAAATTATTTAAGGACACATAAAAATATTTAACAAAAATAAGTAAAAATAATAATTTGTTACTACAATTTGTGATAATAACATTTCTTCTAAATCATCATATTAAAAATAAAATATTTATAAAATATTTATAAATTAAAAAATACTGACACTCAATTTATCTTCTATAAAAAATTTATTTCTATATAGCATGAAATACATATATCATATTATAATCAATAAGATCCAGAAATTTAATTGATGCTTTCTTTAGTGAGGTTACTATTAAGTTTTCCAAATCAATATTCTTACAGGTCACATTACTATTCTAATGGCCAAGTTACTATTCCATAAGTATTGGTCGAATAACATCTAGAAATATTTATTATTCCTTTTATTCTCCAATTAAAATGTTTTTAATGTATTCCCAATCAGGTTTTATGTGATTGTTCATATATATCCTTATTATGAGAAGATATTTTTCATCGATAAAATTCTTGGTTGTTACATGTCTCAATCAATCGTCATTTATTTCTTATTGAGATCAATGTGTTTTTATTAAAAACACTATACTCGTGTCTTTGAACTTAAGATCAATTGTACTGGAACCACAATTAATGTTTGACTATTTTAAGAAAATATTCCAATCAAAATAGCATTACACATCTTATGTATTAAAAATTATGCAGATTAACTCAATGATTGTAGTCCAAAAATCAATTACTATAATAATGAATATTCAACATACAAACCCATTTACAACACCACCACTACTAAATTATTTTTTATTTATTAAAATAATAAAGGGATAAAGAGCCTACAAGGAAACTATTTCTGAATTTATTTTTTTATTAATTGGGAATGATTCCTTAAAATTTAGGGAATTTATTTTGAAACTAATCTAATTAAATTAATTTATATGTCTCATAATAATTATATAAATTAAGTTTTTTTAAATAAATTATTTCATTAAGGACATAGAAATTGATAAAAATATCAATATATTTCCCACACATATTTTAATACCCAAAATTTATAAAATATCTCCTAATTAATTTGAAAAGTAGGAATTTATAGATCGTTCTCAATGATAAAATGTACGGAGTTAGAAGAGTGAGAAAAATATAATCAATTCTAAACCTAGTGGAACACTCTTTCAATAGTGTCTAACTATAGATAAGATTTTTATTAATTTATATCAATAGAATTAAAAATTGTACTTTATCAAGCTTAATTATGTTTTATTATGGATATATTAATTTTGAATGATTTTATACTAATTAGTAATAAGGTAAATATCCAATTTTATCTTTTTAAGAATTCAAATCACCAAATGATATTCCTTCTAACTACTCACGTGGATTCTAAATATTATAATGTACTTTAATTATCTCTATTGAAGTGTTCAATTTTACCTTAGTAATTGAATGATTCATCCCATTATTTTCCACTCATTATACATATTAATATTCCAATAATACAACTCCCTAATTGATTCTTCCCAAATTATTGACATGTTTAATGTATAAGCTTAATTCATAGTTGGTCTCTAAGAAACAACGTATTTCTCTTATTTGTATAATTTATAAATTCACTTATGTTAATGTTGTTAATTATATATCAAGATAGATGTTCTAGAATAATAACCTGATTTTTTATTCTATCTCTTATTTTATTTGTGTTCTCATGAGTAAAATAATTTCATTTTCAATCAAATTTTTCATTAACAAGATTCATTCATGTTCAATCCATCGAAAAAATACCAAATAATATTTTGAGAAATAATAATCATTATGAGAAAACATATTATCAAGAAAACCAATGATAATATTTCTAAATCTTAACACCTTCTTTCAAATATATAACACATTATGTTTAACCAATGTCATCAAGAGAATCAATCAATTCAAATATATCATAATGGTTTAAAAATAAAACATGCATTAACCTAAGAATATCCCATGGGAGTTTTAAATTGGGTGTGTATTCTTAGGCTCGTTCATCATGTAATAATAATAATCCATTTATAAACCAACATGACTCATAAAATGATGTTAGAAAAAAATGAATTTCTAACACATCTGCATCCACTTTATAGTATCCAAACATGGATTAATTTTCTAAGAAATACTTAATTATTTTCCATATCATATAGCGTTCTCTTATACATAAGATTATCCAAATGGTTCCTAATAAAATTTTCCCTTCCATGTTTCAAAAAAATAACTAAACCTTGCAATGTTACCAACTATAGAAGCCAATAAATTAGAAAATTTTATATTAAATCATTTAAGATGAATATTTATTTTATATAAGTATCATCCATCAAATAATCATAATGTTTTATTATAATTATAAAATTTGTTTATTAAAAGATGGCTCATAAAATTATATATGAACTATAACTAAATTATTAATATTTGGTATCATTATTCAAACCAATACACTTAAAAACATTATTCACTTCATAGGGAATAGAAAATACAAGAAAATGTGAGATCAGATACTCCATAATGGTAAATGTGATATATATGAGTAAATGATTATTCATAAAAATAACATGACCAAAAATTTATGATAAAACCATGATAATAATATCAAATCATACGAAAAAATTCATATATTATAGTCATTAGTCATTGAATAAATCATGTTAATTTATGACATATTAATCATAAAGGAATAAAATTTGTGATCCCTGAGAACATATCAAAATAATTAGACAATGTCAAAAAAGAGTGTAAAATTTGTGGAATAATCATAACCATATAAAATATATGTCAAGGATCACTATAAATACCTTCATTGATTAGTTTACCTTAACTCATTATAAAAAATAATACTCTGATAGTTCCAATATTTTCTCATAATCATTTTCCACTTCATTAACTCTAGCATCGTTACTAAATCCTTAGGAGGTTACAGTGGAAAATCGTATCAATTAACTTTAAACCATTCATATGTATGTCACAAAATCATGAAAACAATATTATTTCCTTATATCTTATCCAACAAAAAACAAAATGGTTTCCACTAATACTTAAATAACATAATTATAAAATAAATCATCATGGATTAATTGAGCAGTGGAAATAAAATGGTTTCCATGTTAATTGAAATATGAAATAACCATAAAAAGAATGATTTTAGACGGTATCATAAGAAAATGTCCCCAACGGATCATAAAAATAATAAATTGATACATATTTAGAGGAATATTTACATTAAAATAAAATTTAAAACATTTCAATGAAATCATTGAAAATAATACATCCTTTTGATATATTTGAAAATAAAAAATCATAAAACACTATGAAATTTATTTTGTTATACAAACATATAAAATTATTAATGATGATTAAATTTAAATAAATTTCATAAAAATAGCATTTTGTTATTATGTTTTGTTTCTTAAAATACTTTTCTACATAAAATTATAAAAATTCAAAAACTAACTCATTCAAAATATGAAAAAAATTATTTTAAAGAATATTTTAAAAAGTAATGGAAAATTATTTGTCACATGAAATAGTTATTTGTTCATTGAAACAAAATAACTTTCAAAATATTAGAATATAAAGACATGACAGAAAATTATTCCTAGTAATAAAGATAAATTTTGTTATATTTCCATAAAGACAACATTTTAGTTTAATTATAGAATTAGATAGATTTATTTTAGAATAAAACATGAAAATTTCATAATTAATAATATGATAATGATAATGTGTTATTTTAGATTATGAAATTAAAAAAAATCCACATATTAAAATTTTAATATAAATAATCTCAATTAAAAATATGTTCGATGTATTAATCATTAAAAATTTATTAAATTTGTACGTATAAGATGCACAAAAGAATAATGTAAAATGAAACATAAAATATCCAAAAAAAATAAATATATTAATTATATAACATTTCATTTGTTCTGTATATATACCTCATAAATGAAGAAATGTATATAACATATCTTCCAAATAATATTATTTGAGATGAAAAATACATATAATTTTGGTAACTTTTGAATAGAAACCCTTGGTTGAAAAAAAGAATAAATTTTAAACCTAAAAATATTGAATTATGAAGTATACATGATAAACCATTTTAAATGGTAAGTATATGCTTCTCATGAACATAAATAGGTACATAATATCATACATATATAAACGAAATAATATTGATATAAAAACCCTTAACATACAAATGAATTTCTTTTTAAGAACTCTAAACTCATGAATAATAAATTTAAATTTATTATAAATTTATATAATAACAATTATTTTACTTATAATAACCTATAACATTCAATTATAACATTTCTGTACTCATTTTTCAATAATTCATTATTTAAATTATTATTTTTGGGTGTTAACAGTTTCATTATTTTGTAAAATAAAATTTGGAGGTTCTAATCCATGATTATTGATCATAGATCCACCATATAAATAATTTCAATCAATATATAAATATCATATATATTAATTATATTCATCATTTTAATTGTATTTAAAATAGAGAGATATAAAATTGAATTAAAATATTATTGTAGATGATTGTCATTTTGAACTCATAAAAAATTCTTTTGTTTTATATCCAAAATAAATAATGGATGTTAAATAAAATTTTATCATTATAGAATATTAATTATATGATAAATATATTATATATTTATTAATTTCATATTTATAAATATCCATGAAAGGTGGTGATGTAATATTAATCTTATCATTTCATGGATGTTGTTGTCCATACGTATGCATGACCTATAGGTTAAAATTACATTTGACTGAAAAAATAGATGAATATGATTATTCAAATGACATAATGACATATTTTTTATGGCATATTCAAAACTTTCCAAATTTAAATGGTTATAATGAATTTATGTGGGTATTTGAATAATTGAAATGAAGTAGATTGATTAATATGAGTAACTCCTCCCAGAGAAACCATCATTGGATATCCCTATAAAGATAATAGGGATCATATTTTTGGAATGTTATAATTTCTATAACTCATTTAATGATTTATGTAAGAGGGTTTTTCAATAAAATAATAATCTAAGTGTCTCATAGTCATGTGAATAATGGGGGATATTTGTTATCCTTTTATAGTGAATGAAATTATTCCCTTGGAATTACATAATACATTCAAATTCATGAAATTTAATTTCAATTGAATTTTTATTCATATAGGGAAACATTTTTTAAGAAACCGTATCTTCGTTTTCAGGTATGTTTTTCTTTTCTAGTCATTTTTAATGAAAAGTTGTTTTTCTAGAAATTTCTTATGTACATGCCATGTACTTGGTTAAAACAGATGGATGGGTGCTGGCAATGTCATGGGAATGCACACGGCCATGTGTGGTGATCTTGAGTCAACCTAATTCGGGGGCTGGTAAAGGCAAGTACACACCGTGTAATTCTCAAGTACACGCCATGTACATTTTTTTTCATTAAACGCATTGGGGTCATGACTGACTGAATGAACCCTCTCCTTCTAGGTAAGGTTCAACCGAGAAAGAATGTACGATGACAGAACTTCTCTGAGCCCCCAATCGAGCATCTATTCTCTGAATCTTCCATCATCGATTGCATTGGGATTGCCTCGGTAAACTCTTCCTTTTCCCAGAGCTTCGTTTCATGATTCCTATTCTTTCTCTAGTTATCTTCAGATGAGAGTTTTAAGCATTTTTTTAGATATAAGGTGTTCTTGGGCGATTTAGGGATTTATGTTCACATATAACGATCCTAAAATAAAGAGGTAGGTGGTTTGTGCCTTTCTGTTGAAACTCGTTGAGTTATATGTGAAAATTTGCCCAATACCTTTGAATGGGGTATTGTTTGTTTACTGTTTTAGCCCTTTTAATTTCCTTCTAGGCTTGTATGCTTGAGTAGAGGTTTATTGAATGTGAATAGGGTTAATTTATATGTTTTGGAAGTGTTTTCCCATGCATGTTTTTTTGACCATTTGGTCTAGCTTTTCATGTTAGGTTGATGTTTACTTTCCGTGATTACTATTGTAGGATGGAGTGATTCTTATCTCTCTTGTTATTGTGATTTATACTATTAACCAAGTAGTTCTTGAGATTTACTTTGGCTATATTGCATTGCAGTGATTGTTTGAAATACACGGGGCCTTGAGATCCTGGTGTAGTGGGCCATAGGGCGAATAGATGTAAGGTATTCTCCAGTGTCTATTATTATTGTTTTGATGCAAGACCATTGTGGGAATTGACATAAGGGCTTCCTCAGAGTGTATGTAGATCCTCGATGTGGGCCATAGGGGGAATGAGATGTAAGTGCTTCCCCAGAGCGCCTTTTAGTTACTGATAAAAGACTATATGGGGAATTGATGGCGAGTGATTTCCCAGATAGTCTATACCAAAGATTAACTAGAGGGGTCAGACTGTGTGAACATCCCAAAGGGTTGGTTCTGTTTTCTAGGTTGGATAAAAGGGGATTATGCTGTGAATAAAACCCATAGGGTTACTTCTTTGTGATTATCTCTTCACTTCTTATATGGAACTGAATGCTTTGAAACAGTGGAATTGTTTATTGTTAGGTACTTCCTTGTTTACTGCTTATTTTTTTATTGTCTACCATATTTATTCACTGACTATTAGGCATAGATCTATGGGCTATTTCCTACTGGGATATAGTCTCACGCACTATTTTAGCAAGGATTTTGGTCCCAAACAGATTATATTTTTGTAGGTATAGATATGGGAAAGCACCCTTATACATTAGGTACTGGACTGCATTAAAGATGGAGATCATGGGACCAAGCTTTGTATTGTGATGCTGTGGATCTGTTTACTATTTTCTAGTACATTGGTTTAGTACTGTATTTCCACATTGTTACTTTTTTGGATGCTTTCCTAGACATATGTATCATGCATCATTATATATGTTCTCCAGCTGTTTATTTCTTCAGTCTTCCACTGTTTCTTATTGTATGGTAATATTACTACTTCCATTATTGCTTTGTGTTTTATTTCTGCTGTGTTACTCTACTAATGAAGGAATAGTTCCCCCACTATCACAATCATGGCCCTCGCAGCTAGTTAGCATACTCTAGAGTTTGGGGAAATGTGCTTGAGGCCATGTGACCAACCGGGTATGGTGGGCCCCAGGGCGGCTTCCAGATCCGAGACATTACCAAGTGGAATCCGATGGTTTTTTTCCTTCTTGACTTACATTTTGCAGCCTATAGTCCAGGATAAGATGGAATTGGTACTTGGTAATAAGTTGTGGCCATGAGTAGCTAAAACATTTATAGGGAAAATCTAATCTACCTCGTTTTTTGCAATTTTTCTGGTTTTGATACTTTTTTATGGTTGATTTGATTTTCACCGTTGGGTGATTCACGTGTTTTGTGCTATTATCATTGATATTATTGAGGTTTTATTTCTATTGTAACCCGATAAGATGCCGGTATGCAATCTCATTCACCATATAGGCACTTTCTTGGAATCACAAGTCTTGCATTCTTGCCATACCATTTAGATAGAATTAGTTATTTCATGTTGTTGTGATAGATGTTGTGCTATATATGCATGCTGTTGTGATAAATTAATTGATAGAATACCTGATTTTGATAGGGTAGTTCTTTTTGTATGGTTTTCTTCAATGAAAGCCAAACTTTGGTTCTTGAGGTGTTATGGGCCCTCATAGATCGGAATTTGGTAAATCATTGCCTTGTTTTCCATGTTATAACATGTATAAGATGCCAATATTTGATTTGTAGGGAGTTTGGGCCCTCATGAATCGAAATTGGGCAATTTAATGTCTGTTTCAGTGTTTTTATGGGTTTCTGAGAAGTTTCTAAGGCTTACTGTCCGGAAAAACCTAGAATACATGGCCTGTAATGATGAATACACGCATAGTGTTCTTATGTTCAGGAAGAAACAATTTTTCTAATGTATGTGCCATGTAATGTATGTACATGCCATGTAGTATCTAACCGTGTTACTGACTATGTGGGCATAAACACAGGGTTGGGAAATCTTGTAAGAACACTTCGTCTTCCATATGTACATTCCATGTGGGGTAGACCATTTTTCCACTCGTGTGACTAACAACACGGGTCTGTGGAAATTCTTTAGTGCACGTCGTGTCGGTCTGGAACACACAGTGTAGTGTGATCCATGTATCCAGCTGTTTCACTAACAACACGGGTTGGTGAAGCTCGTCTATTACACTCTGTGTCCAGTACAAACATGTCGTGTAGTCTTGTTCTAGGAGAACCGTGTAGCTTTTGTTGTGAAGAATGACTCGGGAAGGGGAAGAGGATTCAAGTACATGCAGTGTGTTAGGACTTGATGTCATGTGTTTTGGGTGTTACATGACCAGTTTTGGAAGAATTACACGCCCATGTGAAAGGCTTAAGGAAACACGCAGTGTAGTTAAGTATACACGCCATGTATCCATGGTTTGTAAAACATGAATGATTTCTTTCTCATGTTCCCTTATTACTCTTCCATTTTTCAGTCCTTGATAATCTTGATCAATGATGTGTGTTTAACCTTCCAGATTCCTGCCACCAAGAAGTTCTATGGTTGTATTCCAGTTGCAAGGCAGTGATTAGACACTGGACATGGCTGATTAGGTACTTCCGGAAGATCCTACAGTTGTGCCAATCTTGGAACCAACTGTCATTCTGGACACAGGTGCTGATGCAAATATCCTAGAGGGCTTTATTAGGTTCATGCAGTCCTTAAGAGGAGTACCAAAGCCTGCCACTTCTATGGCAGTGTTGACGTAGGTCTTTCAGAAGCAACATCCTCCCACATTCATAGGGGAATGAGAACCTCAGGCTGTATAGTCATGGTTAGAATCCATTATTTCTATCATCGAGTACCTGGATACACCTTAGAGAGGAGGGACAAGATTTCTACATATATACATCGTGATTCCGCCATGATGTGGTGGGATGTGATCTCATAGGTGGGACTCCAACATGTTATTTCTTGGGATGAGTTCAAGAATACCTTCTACGACTAATTCTACTTGAAGGCATTGAGGGAAGATTGATCCTGAGATTTCAAGAGTCTGGAGAAGGGTACTCTTTTTGTTATGGAGTATTCTTCTCGCTTCACAAAGCTACAACACTTCACACCCATTCCAAAAGGTGATGAATTAATCATGGCTAGGATGCTTGAGAATGGTCTGAGGCATGAAATCTGATTGTAGGTGAACATCTTCAGGTTGACATCCATCACTTCAATCTTCAACTTGGTGCTAATCACAGCGCGTAATCTGAGGGATTATGGAGTTGTGAGCCAGGTAAGCTCGACATATAGAGGTAGTATCCCTCTTAATGATAGAATGAAGCGCCACATGGGGTCTTCGTACAGTGATCCAAGGAGGGAATACTCGTTTTCTTATAGGCAGGTGGTGTGCTACCAGTGTGGGAAGAGAAGGAATATGAGGCCACATTGCCCGAGAGACCTGGTGGAGTGCCGATCTTGCGGTAATATGGGCCATCTTCAGTTATTCTGTCAGATCTTATCACCAGCAGCTGGGGATAGGGGTTCTTCTCTGGCTCCTCGTACATGAGCAGTTCCACCAGTTTCCTATCTTTCTGGGAACTGGAGTTTTTCCATCCATTTAGGCTGAGGTGGAGGCCATCACCATGGTAGTCATTTAATAGTATTTCAGCATCAACAGGGTGGATCAACATAGAGTGGTCAGACAGGGTCATGGGGCCACGGTGCAGGTCAGACTTTTGAGGGAAGAAATCCCAACAAGAGACGTATCCCAGACCCTCTAATGTTCGAGGTACAATTGTTATTGCCTCAGTTATGGATTATTCTTGTTTTGATACTAGAGCTTCCCATAGCATTATATATGTTTCTATTGTGGAGAGCCTTGGTCTCTATATCATTTCTTCTGCTGATGTATTGTTTCTAGACACTCCTTTTGGGACAAGAACAACTGGTGTACAGCAGTGCAAGGAGTGCCCTATAGAGGTCTGTGTATGTCACTTCTTACGGGACTTTTATGTCCTAGAGATGATAGGCTATGAGGTCATTTTCAGAATGGACTGGTTAGTTCCCTTCTAATTCATTGCCGATTTCTATCGTTGTAGGGTGAGTTTCACATCACCAGAGGGTGGATCGTTTCATTATAAAGGAAAATGGGATGTCCAGGAGAGTAGAGCGGGACCTGAGCATCAAGTGTTGTGAGGAGTTATATCCCAATTTTCTAGTCCCTATCTAGATGACCAAGGGACATCATAGTTGGACTTTCCTCCAGTGGTAGATCATTTCAGGGATGTCTTTCTAGAGGACTTCTCATATTTGCCTCCAAAGTGAGAGGTAGAATTTTTTAGTGAGCTAATTCTAGGAGCTGAAAAGGTGTCCATTCCTCCTTATAGGATGGCTACACCTGAGTTGCAGGAGCTGATGAAGTAGTTGGAGGAGTTGCATAAAAAGGGTTTTATCCGACCTAGTACATCTCTGTGGGGTTCACCTATCCTGTTTGTGAAGAATGCAGACGTTACCCTCATAATTTGTGGGGACTATTAGAGGTGGAACCAATTGATGGTCAAGAACTGATATCCCTTGCTGAGGATTGATGATCTCTTTGATCAAATTAGAGGATCCCAGGTGTTCTTGAAGATTTTCTTGGGATCCGGTTATCATCAGTTGCACGTTAGAGCTTCTAAAGTACCTCTGAAAGTCTTCCAGAGCAGGTATGGTATATATGAGTATGTGGTTATGCCATTCAGTCTCACGAACGCACCTATAGTTCTCATGGCACTGATAAACCGAGTGTTCCATCCCTACTTAGATCCCATTGTGGTGGTTTTCATAGATGATATCTTGGTGTTCTTTCATACTCGACACTACCATGCCACAAATCTTGATATCATTTTTATTACAGTGAGAGATAATCAGTAATATGCTAAGCTCTCATAAATCCACTTTTGGATGGACGAAATTCACTTATTGGGTCATGTTATCTTAGAGACAGGAGTATCGGTAGAGACATAGAAAGTCAGTGTTGTTGATTCTTAAGATAATATGAAGAATGACTTTGAGGTTCAAATTTTTATAGGGCTGGATAGATACTACAAATATTTAATGTAGTACTTCTCATGCTTAGCAGCGCCACTGACATTCCTGACTAATAAGTGGGGGAAGTTCTTGTGGATAGATTCTTGTGAGACACCCTTTTAGGAGCTGAAGGGGAGGTTGACTTCAGCACTGATATTAGTATTTCCAGAGCTGGGAAAAACTATAATCTATATTTTTATGCATTAAGTATCAGGCTGGGAGTAGTGCTTATGTAGGGAGAAGGAGTCGTTGCATACGAGGCTCGGTAGTTGAGGCCACATGAGAGGAATTACCTGACACACGATCTCGAGTTGGCTACAGTTGTTCATTCCATACGTTGTTGGAGACATTATCTTATGGGGGAGCATTATGTGTTTTTCACTGACCACAATTGTCTGAAGTATATGTTCACTTAGATTAATCTGAATTTTATACAACGAGGGTGGGTTGAGTACCTTCAGTCCATTAACCTTCATCTTGCATAAGTGCTTGGGAAGTAAAATGTTGTGGATGATGCGTTGAGCAGGAGGACTCGTATACAGGCAGTTCAGGAGGCCAGTAGTGATTAGCAGCTAATGGATCTATTCTCTGAGATGCATTTGGAGGTTCACGACAGACAAGGGCAGACATTTCTATCTTCTATAGTTGTTACTTATTCTCTTCATGATCAAGTACGAATGAGGTAGCTATTAGATTCTGAAGTCCTAGCCCTATAGTAAATCATGTATAGATAGGAACCTATTCATGGATGGACAGTATGTGAGGAAGAGATGTTGCATTTTTAGGGGCGCTTATGGGTGTTAGCAGACATACATGAGGAGATGATGCATGAATTTCATTCCACTGTTTTGGTAGTTCATCCTTGTGTCACAAAGATATATTGTGATCTACACCGTCATTTTTGGTGGCCAGGTATGAAGATAGATGTTTCTGATATTTTCATGATGTGTTCCAGCTGTCAGTAGGTGAAGGTGAAGCATCAGCAACCAACATGGATTTTTTATTAGTTTCCCATTTCTTAGTGGAAGTGGAATTATGTCATGATGGACTTCATGATAGGATTTCCAAGGTCACCTCAAAGGAACGATGCAGTATGGGTTGTCATTGAAAAACTCACAATGGTTGCTCACTTCTTGCTGATCAATGAGACCTTCAACATTGATGAGATAGGAAGATTGTACATCCGGGAGATTGTACGTCTACAGGGGTTCCACACTCTATTGTTTCAGACAAGGATGCATGTTTACTTTTCAGGTTTGGAAGGGGCTTCAAAAGGGTTTGGGTACACATTTACTTTTGTGTTCAACTTACCATACCCAGACAGATGGCTAGTCCGAGCGTACGATTTAGGTGCATGAGGACATGTTTTGTAACGGAAAAAACATTCATTAATGGAAATACATCTTGATCAAATTAAAAGTCTCTTTATGTAAAATTTTTATATAAAATGTCAAATTCATTGGTTTTATGTTTTTGGATTTTAAAATACTATTATGAATTTTGACCATTGTTAATATATTCATTGAATAGTGATCACATGATTGTTATAAATATAGGGCTTTAACAAATCCTATTTACTCAGACAAAGGAAGTTATGGCCACATCTAGTAGACGTGCCCCTTATGAAGCCCATTTTTGAGAGCATAGAAAAGAGGTTGCGTCTTTGGGATTTTCTCTTACAAATCCCAAGCCGAGCTTGAATATGTTAAGCTTGAGTGGAACCACCTATGAGAGAAGTGGAATTTGATAGATATTACCACCTGAGGAATGTTATCCGACTCACCCCAAGAGTCAGTTACTATCACACACCTTACCCTTTGGTCTTATATGGGTGTTATAAGGGGTTATGTAACAAGACATTAGAATTATGTTCATGTACATTATTTTTTTATATAATAATGAATATAACTTCATTTTATTATTGTTACCTTGTAGATGGGTTTTAATGCACAAATAGTATTTTTAGTTAATATTCAACTAAAAATCTATTTAGATGAATTAATGTATTTTTTAATTAAATAATATTTTAATAAAATATTATTATTATTTTTGAATTAATTTTTATTAAATATAAATGATTGTATAATTTTATGAATGCAATCGTAATTTTTATTAAGGTTTGAAATCCATTTTTGTCAAAACCCGTGAATGTTCAATAAATGTTGATTTTTTTTAAAAAGGGAAAATTAAAATATTTAGAAAATTATTTGATAAAATAAATACTAATTCTGGAATCAGGACATTGAAATTATCCAATGGAAAATTTTTCATAATTTTCTGAGAGAGTCAAATTTTTGAGTAAAAATTAAATACCATTTTAATATATAATTTGTTTAATGACATCATAATGAACCAATAGTGATGTAATAAAATACTATAAGCCTTATGTTCGGCCAATATATGTTTTACCACTAAAATAATGTGATTTTGGGTTTGTTTTACTTATTTTAAAAAGCATTAATAGACCCTTCAAGGCTTATTGAACATCTTGTCTTTTTAAATTGATTTCCTTGGGAGTGTGACTCACCTCCACATAAGAAACACCATTATTTTAATAAGTTATGACTTTGGCCTCATAGAATGTTGTTTTTCAATTCTATTTACTAAAAATCATGGGCAAAAACTATGATCTCGTATGTGCTTTAGATTATTTTAAAGTGAGGCGTCCCAACCCTTAATAATAAAGAATTCCCTCACCTTTCCTATATAAACACACCCAAGCTCCCACTTACTCCTCAATAAAAGCCTTTGGAGTTCGTCCAACCTCTTCCCTCCTCTCTCTAGAATCCCAAAAAGGTGCCCAAACTCCCAAGATGCCTCTCTCAAGCCTCTCTCAAGCCACTCTCAAGCCTTTGGAAGCACACTTCCAAGTAAGGGTCTTTTCCTCCATTATCATTTTGCCCAATATTTTTAATGTTGTTATTCCCTTTTAATTTCAATTATAAATGTTTGGGTATGGTTTCACACCTCCCCCATAATTCCCTCTTTATTTTTGAATGATGGGAGACCCCTTTCTCTCTCATTAAATGCCTCCCATGTACACTTGTTACTATGCCAAAATTCCGAAAGAAATATCTCCCTCTTCTTTTACATTCAAGCAATTATTTTATATCATTACTCAAAATTCCATTCCAATTTTCAGGAGTAGTATCTATATAAACCAATTACTGTCCATTTCATGTACATATTATGAGATTCCCCTTTCACTCTCATTAACCATTTTTATGAATTCTTACGTCACACCGTTATGCTGCTGAAATTGCACAAATTTTTTAATGCAATGTCATTGTGTAGTGAGTACCATGCCCATTTCTCAATCAAGGGTATTCAGCTTTATGAAAATTTAATTATTGATTATAAAGTTCCATGTATGAATTCCCCATTCCATTATCATGGAATAAATTATTATATTTTATTAATCCATGTTATATAATGCATTCGAAACACAAATGCCTGAAATGAAATGTTTAAAAAGGTTGCACCCTTATAGCGCTTAGATGCATTGGGTTAAGAATAGTATCATGATACGTCATGTGAAATGGTTGTTTACTCATTTTAATTAAAGTACATCGATGTTTTACTCATGCTTCATGTGCAATGAGGATTTACTCATGCTCCATGTGTAATGAGCCTTGGCTCATTCTAATTCAATGTTAAGTGTTGTTGCCATATTTCGATTTTATGATTAACATGATTTATCAAGACTTTATGTTTATGATTCTATTATACTCTAATGATATGCCTATTTTAAAAAATGTATTGTATTCTTCATGTTACTTCTTGTTTATTCCCTTACTGGGCTTTATATCTCACCCTTTTCTTATGGTTGTCCTCAGGTTATCCAATGCAATTCAATGTACGACAGAATGCAGTGGTCATGTAAAGGAAGTTTTCAATAAAAATGTTGTTTTTCATGTTTTAAGTTGTTATGTAATGATACTAATCCCCAAAGACAATAGGCCTCTTGATATTCTATGTTGTATTAAATTATGTTTATGTAATAAATTATGTTTAATTGTGTAATAAAAAGCAGGGTTGTCATAGTTGGTATCAGAGTATAGGATTAGTTATTTTTGGTATTAGGATTAGAAAACCCTAGTGAAACCTTGGATCCAAGACTAAGTATAATAAAAACATACCAACATTTGGGTGAGTATTGAGTAAGTGGTTTATTATGAAAATACATTTCTATCTGGATACGAGCAGGTAGAGGCAACTTTGGCACATATGTATCCTAGGGGTAAAACCTGAAAACACAGCTTTTAGCTAGATTTGAATGAGAACTGGTGCATGAAAATGGGCTTTGCTGTACTATCGGTTACGAAACTCCCAGGGGATATTCTTTTGTAGATTGACAAGCTTAGTATGGACCATTATAAAGGGACAAAAAAATTCTCTAAGAATATATGTTAGAAAGTAGATCATGGATAACATAGATTGAAGCCAATAGAATCATATGTTAAGGAGATAAGAGTTATTTATAAGTCATCAGTCCTGTCCTTGTATTAACTTTTATGGGTTACCCCTTACATTCCTTTTATTCCAGTCAATGGCCGGTAAAAGGAGGACTCGTGTTAACAACTGATGTGAAGATCAATGTAATGACTGTACTAATGAGATTCCCAATCCAATGGGAACGAGAATAGCGAACTTTGTCACACTTCTCTCTCAGCTAACTCAATCTTTGGATAGAAACATGGGTCAAGAGGAACGGTCAAACCCCCATAAGAAAGAACAAGTCGCTATCGAGAGATTCATCAGACAAAGGACTCCTACTTTTAATGGATCATTCGATCCCTCAACCATTGTACAACGGATTAACTCCATTGAAAAGATCTTTTCCATCATTCTATATTCTAAAAAAGAGAAGGCTCTCCTGGCTTCTTATAATATAGAGGGTGAAGCTGATCAATGGTGTACATTGATCAAAAATAAGAAGCCTGAGGAGGAGATCGAGGCGTTGGAATGGAAGGATTTATAGATAATGTTTTTCGATAAATATTTTCCACGCACCCTCTAGCTTAAGATGGAAAGGGACTTCCTTTCCCATAAGAAAAAAGTTAGTGAATCTATTGGAGAGTATAAGGAAAACATCACAAGGATTTCACGATAAGATTTTGTCTTTGTCGTTAGCCCCAAATGCAAGGTTGACCGCTTCTTTGGGAGGGCTGAAACCTAGACTGCGGAAAGAGCTGCCGATCCCTGACTTCGACAGCTATGAGAAAATGGTTCGATGCTCCCTCAAGGTTGAAATGGATATCAGAGAATCTCAGGGGTATAATGGGGATAAAAAGTGTAAGGTGGAATTCAATGCTGGCTATCCGATAGATAAATCCAATGGTGATAAGAAGATCCAACACCCCACTTGCCAAAGGTGCGGAAATAAGCACCTTAGAAATATCCTAAAGGGGACAAGGAAATGCTTTAGGTGTGGAAGATAAGGGAACATTACTGTTAACTGTCGGCAATAAAGACCCGCGGCTATGACAGAAGTGAGGAACACTTCGTTCGAACCTCAATGCGTTGTCCATTGCTAAACACTAGTGCAGAAAACATTTTTTACGTCGGTTATTTTTCATTATTTACGTCGGTTTTTAGGAGACGTTAATACGGACGACGTTATAAATAACGTTTTTTACGTCGGTTATTTAAAACCCAATGTAACATCCCTAACATCACGGTGTTTATCACGTCGGTTCATTAATAACCGACGTGAAAAATGATGGGGGATGGGGATTTATAACGGCGGTTATTATATAATCGCCGTGATAAACCGCGGGTGGGGGGGTTTAGCACGTCGGTTATATAAAACCGACGTGATAAATATGCACGGGGGGGGGTTTATCACGTCGTTTATTTCTAAACCGACGTGATAAAACGCCTCGGATATCGTTTATCACGTCGGTTATGTCATAACCGACGTGATTAACCCTTCCCCGGGCCTATTATCACGTCGGTTTCTTAAATAACCGACGTGATAAAAAGGCCTGGGAAATGTTTTAGCACGTCGGTTATCCAATAACCGACGTGGTAAATCGATTCCCAGGCCTTTTAGCACGTCGGTTATATTAAGAACCGACGTGATAAAAGGCCCGGGAACGGTTTATCACGTCGGTTCTCGAAAAAACCGACGTGATAAACCCCTACCGATTTATTTACCACGTCGGTTATAAAATAACCGACGTGAAAGCGATATATTTTTTTTTAAAATAATTGCACTGCTCTCACCAAAAAGCAACCAGAAACCAAACAACAAAAATAACCATGCCAGCCCTCCCCCAAGCCCTAACTGAACCCCACCCTCATCTATACCCACCTAACAACCTGGCCAGTCCTCCCCCACCACATTGGAGCCCCACCACAACCCTTGGACACCCCCCCCCCCACCCCTTGGATAGACCCCCCACCCTCATTTACACCCCCACGACCCCTAGTACAGCCTCAAACACCCATTGGACACCCCTCCCATATCCCTTGGACACCACCCACCCCTTGGACAACCCCCCACCCCTTGGACAGCCCCCCCCCCCCCACCCTCATTTACACCCCCAAGACCCCTAGTACAGCCTCAAACACCCATTGGACACCCCCCCACACCTTGACAGCCCTCCCAGACCCCTTGGACACCCCCCCGACCCCTTGACACCCCCGAGACCTTAGACAGCCCCAAACACCCCTTGGACACCCCTCCCATATCCCTTGGACACCCCCCACCCCTTGGACACCCCCCACCCCTTGGACAACCCCCCCACCCTCATTTACACCCAACCGGCCCCTTGGAAAGAACTCCCAAACACCTTGGACACCACTCCCATATCCCTTGGACACCCCCCCACCCCTTGGACACCCCCCACCCCTTCGACAGCCCCCCACCCTTATTTACACCCCCCGAACACTAGGACATCCCCAAACACCCCTTGGACACCCCTCTCATATCCATTGGACACCCCCCACCCCTTGGACACCCCCCACCCCTTGGACAGCCCCCCCACCCCCTGGACACCCCCCCGACCCCTTGGAACCCCCCCCCCCCCTGACCCCTTGGAAACCCCCCCATCCCCTTGGACAGCCCCAAACAACCCTTGGACACCCCTCCTATATCCCTTGGACACCCCCCCACCACTTGGACACCCCCACCCCTTGGACATCCCCCCCCCCACCCTCATTTACACCCAACCGACCCCTTGGACAGCCCCAAACACACCTTGGACACCCCTCCCATATCCCTTGGACACCCCCCACCCCTTGGACACCCCCCCCCCCCCACCCTCATTTACACCCCCGACCCCTAGGAAAGCCCCAAACACACCTTGGACACCCCTCCCATATCCCTTGGACACCCCCCAAACACCCACCCACCCCCTTGGAACCTCTCCCCCATACCAAAATCCAGACCAGAAAAACCATCAACAGTAGACCAAAACAAGAAGTAGAGAAAAATTAAACATTCACTTATATAACATTCAAAACTTACACTGTCAACTTCAAAAGAAACTAAATCCAACCTAAACGACTACGAAATACACAATTACATTGACAATATTCAAAATTACATTTTACATTACAAACAACTAAAATTCAATCAAACCTGTAAAATAATTTGACCACTCCACTTGAAAGTGTTTGATATCTTCAGCAGTAAAGGGTTGAGGGTCATCAAAAAGCTACAAAGGAAAAGGATAGTAGACAACATGTATAATGAATAAATAAAATTGAAATATTATGAGAAAGAGGAAATCTTACCAGGTCAAAACTCAGAACTGTCCCAGTTGTTATTATTTCATACATAAATTTTAACATGTAATATCCGCATTCGATGATGCCTTGTTGCTCATGACATATCTGTTTGAATGAGTGTAAATTCAATATATTATTTTTATGTAATAAATCAAAATGTAAAAATTATAAATGGATATTTAACTTCACATGTACATATTTGATCTTGAAATTCCTTTTCTTTGCGCTTTTTCGAAAGTGGACCCATGCCCTGTTAGAAAATAATACGAATGGGGTAAATTTAAAATTCATTATAATATATAAAACTATTGTGAAATTGAAACTTACGTTTCCAATATATTCTTAAAACTTTCTCGCACATCATCATGGAGAGAGCATATCCAATAAAGTTCTTTCTCCATAGGGAAAAAAACCCCTAACATCCAATGATCCATGATAAAAGGAAATTTAACGTTAGTGGTTTTTTATGTTAAAAGATAATTAACTCTTTGAGAGGGATGTGTTTCATACCTCTCACAAAAAGGCATCATCCAACACTGTGTGATTACATTCTTTTCAAATCTATCAGCAATATAAATCATTCTTTGTTCCTCATCCAATGCACTTGCTTCAGGGGAAATCAATTGTGGGTCCACGAATCCATATACATCTGTCAGCTCATTCCTCTCACAAATTTTATACAGATACCTAATACAAAGAAGACATAAGTATACATTTTTAATAAATATAACGCAAGGAAAAGGTGTTAAGACTTACATGATAAAAATTTTCACCATGTTGATGCCCATCTTATCTCTAGTGACAAACTCCATGATATCAGTTTTCATAATCCCCATACTTAGTTCACGTCCACAGACATGAGCTTCCATTGTAAAGTCATAATGATCCGCCAACAAATTTGAATATCTTGACAATTTGTCAAGACTACTAGTATCTGCATCTGATGTCATAGCTATCTGTCTTTGTTGTTGTCTATACAGTATTTCTTTACCTTTGAAGTATTCCTGTAAAAATAAATTGAAAAATATATTAGTTTTCAAATGATAAAACATTAATAAAAATATAAAATAAAAGATATAACATCCATACCTCTATGGTAATGAGTCGAAGAAGTCTGGATGGCCAAAGTAAAAAATGGCTGATACTATGTCCAACTGTCGTCACCTCATCTATAGGTAATGGTATCCGAGCTGATCTATCTATAATATCCTGTACAGTGACCCTATGATTCTCTACCTCTAACTGTTGATGATGAACTGTATCTCCTATACAATATACCATCCCATATGCAACTATATGATGTTGAGGATCATCAACATACAACTCACAATAAGTAGGTAGCTGCGGCGGAGGAGGAGGATCAAAAATGGGGTCCGCAGGCTGAGGTGGGGGAGTGGGAGCTACTGGGAGTGGTGGAGTGGGAGCTGCACCCTGAAATTGTCTTTTCAAGTCTGCAAACATAAACTGCACCGATGCTCTAATCTTGTCCTCCATTGTCGCATTAATATTATGGACTTTAGCCTCCAAGGATTCTATTTTTTTATAAACTCCCTCAACGTTAGAAGTTGAGGAACGTGGAAACACTTTTCTTACCGATACACCTGCCGGATATCCACTTACACGGCCAGGATGTTCGGGATTTCCCAATGCCACAGATAAAATATCTTCCCTCCCAGATGGTGTAAATGTCCCCTGTGAACTCTGCTCCTCAAGATAGTCCTGTAATAATTAATTGAACATTTCTATAATGATTGTAAATATATGACGAAAATAGTAAACTTAAATAAATAAAAAAAATATCTTACAATCCTCTCAACTACGAGTCTCGATTCTTCCGAAAGATATTGTCCTTTTTTGCCCTTCCGAGCTCTTTTCCATTTCTCATGTCTAGATGGAGGGGATGGAGGGGCCACCTCTCCAGAGCTTGAAGACTCAGCTCTTAGTTGTTGAAATTTTTCTGCCATCATTTGTTCTTCCAATAATGCATACCCTCCCCGAGATAAACTATGAGGGTATACATTTTTAGATTGGATCTCTTGATGAGCTTTCCTTGTTTGCTGTAAATTAAGAATAAGTAATCATTAACAAAACAATAATAAGATCATTTATATAAGAAAGCTTATAAAAGTTTACATTGCCCTTACCAAAAATGATTCTTTTCTTCTACTTTCAAAAAATTGTCTCCATGAGTCTTCATCTATAAAAGGATATATACAACATGGATTCTCACGACTCCTATGACCATAAATGAAATCTGATGAGAGGGTTGATTTGAAATCCCTCCATCTCCTAGCAGCCAACGATAAGCATTTCTTCTTGACTCCTCCAGTGTCAGGAATATCAAATGTCATCTGATAAAAAAGAGGTTAAAAATATTATATATACTAGAAACATTTAAAGAACAGTCAAACAATAGCAAAATATCTTACCAAAATGGTCTCCCACAGCTGAGAAATTATCGCCTTATCCACACTTCTCCAATCATCAAAGAGAATGCTTACTTTGCTCTTAGCCTGAGTTGCTACAAAACCCTTAAAATCTTTAGCATTTGGACCTCTAGGAAGATCATCATCATCAAACTCCACGACTATCCTCTCCTCCTTCGTACGGGCAAGTGATAATTTTGGTAAACGTGTGCACCCACGCTTACCAACCTTTGAACTCTTTTTCGTAATAGGAGCATGTGAATGTTCCTCCCCAGATGTATGACCAATATGCTCATCTCCAGAATCATGTGGCTGATCAACTGATTGATCTGTCATTTTCCTTCAAATCAAAAAAACAAACATTAGTTCACAAATATACAAATTCAAATATTGTAATACTACTTAATCAGAAAATAGAAAAGTGTACTAAATTACATAATAGTAAACATTGGTAGTATGGTAAGCATGTTAAACAATGATAAACATGGTAAAAACAGTCTGTTGTACCCATCTCTCTTGGATTTTAATGATCACAATCACTCTTATTATGTTGTAACTTGTTTTCAAGTGTTTTTGTTGATAGGCAAAAGGTTTCCAAGGAGTTGGCCCAAGAAAGCTGAAAAGTGGACTCACTGAGTCCACCGGTCAGCCGGTGTGAGCTCACCAGCCAGCCGGAGGACCCAGGCAGTAGACTTGCCCACTGCCTGGTGTCACCGGCCGGCCGGTGGACCAGACAGAGCTTTTTTGTCTGGACCACCGGCCAACCGGTGATCCACCACCGGCCAGCCGGTGCGCCCAGGACTTCTCCTCTTTACGGTTTTTATTGTTTTATCATTTTGGTTTGATACATGTTTTAATAAGTAAAAAATTTACAATATCTAACATTATATGAAAAAACTAAATGTAAACAAGAAATAAACATGTGTTACCTGTAATTTTAGGAATGTACAGTTGGATTGTTTTCCCAAATTCCTTCGTCGTGATCATTCCTTATAGCACAAACCATGTCTTCAACATACTCATCATTATGTTCTGTTAATCTTTCCATGGAAGTAAGGATCTCACATAAATCAGCATCTTCATCAAATTCATCCTCACCAACATATTGATTTTTTCCTTGTAAAACAACAGCCCACTGCATATCTGATTGATCTACTACATAGAAAATTTGTTTGGCATGTGTTGCCATTATAAAAGAATCAGTTGTGTCTTCCAATCTATTTAGATTAACAAGTGTCATTCCAAATTCATCGTGTCTGACACTGTTGTTACCGATAAACCATTTACAGTTAAAAACAGGAACTTTAATTTTAAAGTAATCAGCCTCCCATATGTCTTCAATCACTCCATAATATGCACTTGATGCCGAAATTGGGTTTCTGTCCTTAGCACTCGAAAAATGCATTGCTTCTGCAAACACCAATACACCACTATTCTGAACTGCACTTCTATTGTCCTGAGCTTTTGTACGAAATGTATAGCCATTAATGTCATAAGCGGACCATGTTATCACATTTAAAGATGGACCACCCACTATCCATTTTAATGTCTCTGATACATCTGATCTACCAAGCAAGGTCTTTTTAAACCACGGAAAAAAAGTTTTGTTGTGCTCATTCAAAATCCACATTTCTTTCTTCTTTGGATGACATTGTTTCAACTCATTAATATGCAATGTGATATACGGTTGAACATCAGCTATGTTATTCAAGATGTATGATTCTAACTTCTTCATCTGTTCAGCTGACAGTGATTTGACTTTCAAGCCACGAATCCCCTTTCCCTCATTATTAACCCGTTCATGGCGTGATGGAGGCAAACCTATGTGTTGCGCCGTATCCAAGTAGCTCGTACAAAACTCTGCTACCTCCTCAAAAATATACTTTTCAATAATGGAGGCTTCAGGTCGATATGGATTTTTAACATATCCCTTTAATATTTTCATATACCTTTCAAAAGGATACATCCAACGAAGATAAACAGGTCCACAAATCATTATTTCTCGAACCAGATGAATCATTAAATGCACCATCATATCAAAAAAAGTTGGAGGAAAATACATTTCCAAATAACAAAGTATAAAAATTGCATCCTTTTCCAAAATGTTCAAAGCATTCACATCAATCGCCTTGTTACAAATTGAATTGAAAAAATAACACAACCTCATTATAGTCTTTCTGACACGGATGGGCAATATTCCACGCAGTGAAACTGGTAGAATTTGTTGCATCATGACGTGACAATCATGTGATTTCATACCTATCAACTTCAAGTATTTCAATGAGACAAAATTTTTTACATTTGAAGAATAACCTTGAGGCACTTTGATATCATGAAGACATTGACATAATCTACTTTTCTCCCTCTTCGATAATGTATGACAGGCCGGGGGAAGAAATGTTCGTCTTCCTTTAGGAGTGGGAGCTAACTCCAAACGTATTCCCATTGATAGTAGGTCTAACCTTGCATTCAACCCATCTTTTGTCTTTCCTTTAATATCTAGCAATTTTCCGATCAAAGAATCACAAATATTCTTCTCCACGTGCATGACATCAATATTATGTTTGACTTCATGATACCTCCAATATGGTAGCTCAAAAAATATTGACCTTTTCTTCCAAATATGTCTATCATTACTAGATTTATGTGTCTTTCCCAATGTCACATCAAGGTTTTTTACCCTCTCAAAATACAAATCTGGGGATAAAGGTTTTGGAGCAGTATCAAATTATTGTGAGCCATTGAATGCCTTTTTTAGTCTTCTATAAGGGTGATCCATAGGCAAAAACTTTCGATGACCCATGTACACTATTTTCCTCCCATGATGCAATTGACAATATGACGTCTGTTGTTCGCAAATTGGACATGATTTATGCCCTTTAACACTGTATCCAGAAAAATTTCCATATGCTGGGAAGTCATTTATAGTGAATAGAAGCACTGCATGCAGTTGAAAATATTCCATTTTATAAGAATCATACACCCTAATACCATCAGCCCATAACAGTTTCAAATCATCAATCAGCGGTGACAAGTATACATCAATATCATTGCCGGGTTGCTTTGGACCAGAGATCATGATACTCAACATGACATATTTGCGCTTCATACAAACTTCAGGAGAGAGGTTGTAAATTACCAATAAAACAGGCCATGAACTATGTGTGCTACTGAGGGTTCGGTATGGATTCATTCCATCTGTGCACAAGCCTAGTCTCAGATTTCTAATTTCATTTCCAAATGTAGGGTACTGGGCATCAATTTTCTTCCATTATGGACAATCAGCTAGATGACGTATTTTTCCATCACATACCCGCTCATCAGCATGCCATCTTAACCTTTTTGCATCATGTGAATTAGCAAATAAACGTTTGAAACGAGGAATTATAGAAAGATACCAAAATACCTTTGAAGGGAGCTTTGTAATCTCTACATCAGCTTGTGATTTTTCTTTCACCTTATACCGTGATGTCCCACATTTAGGACACTCATTCAGAAATTCATATTCCTTCCTATATATAATGCAGTCATTCGGACAGGCATGTATTTTACTGTATCCCAATCCCATCGGGCATAATATTTTTTTGGCCTTATAATGTGAATCTGGAAGATCGTTATCTTTTGGAAGAATGTCTTTCATCAATTGTAGCAGCTCTGTAAAACTTCTGTCACTCCATCCATGTTTCGCCTTCAGGTTAATCAATCTTAACACCGCCGACAAAACCGTAAAAACTGTACAACCAGGATATAATGTTTTTTCGGCATCACCATATAGACGTGCAACTGTCGGTTCTATCTCAATTTGTTCTGCTACAATATCGCGAATCATTTCTTCAATTCCATCGGAGTTACCATCTTGCGATTCATTATCATCAGTGACATTCTGTCCAGTTTCTCCATGCCAAATCCAAGGGTTGTAACTCGGATTGAAACCATGACAAATCAGATGATCTTTTATCTCTCTACTTTTCAACTTCTTCATATTCAGACATTTCAGGCATGGACAGAAAAAAATGTCACTACTTGGAACATTTCGTTTAGAAAATTCCAAAAAGGCATCAACACCTTCCTCATATTCATTGCCCATTCGATGTGCCGTAATACAACTTCGACTCATTATTACCTATAACAAATAGAAAAAATATATATTTTTTTTAGATAAGACAAATATATGTTTATATGAAAAAAATCATAATTTGAATGTAAACAATTTTGAAATATAAAACAAATCAATGTGTATTTAAAAAAATATGCTTGAATATTATTTTTTAAACAAAATATAGTAAGATATAAGACCCCCCCCCCCCCTGGACACCCCCCGACCCCTCTGGACAGCCCCCGACCCCTCTAGAAAGCACCCCCACCCCTCCTGGACACAACCCCCCACCCCCGACCTGCTTGGACACCCCCCAACCCTCTGGACAGCCCCCCACCCCTCCTAAACACCACCCCCACCCCCTACCCCCTTGGACACGCCCCCGGACACCCCCCAACACCCACCCACACCCTTGGACAGCCCCCCACACCCACCCACCCCCTTGTAAACCCCCTGGACACCCCCCGACCCCTCTGGACAGCCCCCCACCCCTCCTGGACACCACCCCCCACCCCCTACCCCCTTGGACACCCCCCTGGACATCCCTCAACCCTCTGGGTAGCCCCCCCACCCACCCGGACAACCCCAAATACCCTCTGGAGAGGCCGCCACCCACTTGGACAGCCCCCCACACCCATCCACCCCCTTGGACACCCCCCTGGACACCCCACCGACCCCTCTGGACAGGCCGCCACCCCCTTGGACAGCCCCCCACACCCACCCATCCCCTTGGACACCACCCTGGACACCCCCTGACCCCTCTGGACAGCCCCCGACCCCTCTAGAAAGCACCCCCACCCCTCCTGGACACAACCCCCCACCCCCAACCTGCTTGGACACCCCCCTGGACACCCCCCAACCCTCTAGACATCCCCCCCACCCCTCCTAAACACCACCCCCACCCCTACCCCCTTGGACACCCCCCTGGACACCCCCCAACACCCACCCACACCCTTGGACAGCCCCCCACACCCACCCACCCCCCTGTAAACCCCCCTGGACACCCCGACCCCTCTGGACAGCCCCTCGCCCCTCCTGGACACCACCCCCACCCCCTACCCCCTTGGACACCCCCTGGACATCCCCCAACCCTCTGGACAGCCCCCCCCCCCACCCGGACAACCCCAAATACCCTCTGGAGAGGCCGCCACCCACTTGGACAGCCCCCCACACCCATCCAACCCCTTGGACACCCCCCTGGACACCCCCACCGACCCCTCTGGACAGGCCGCCACCACCTTGGACAGCCCCCCACACCCCCCCATCCCCTTGGACACCACCCTGGACACCCCCCGACCCCTCTGGACAGCCCCCGACCCCTCTAGAAAGCACCCCCATCCCTCCTGGACACAACCCCCCACCCCCGAACTGCTTGGACACCCCCCTGGACACCCCCCAACCCTCTGGACAGACCCCCCACCCCTCCTAAACACCACCCCCCACCCCTCCATGCACCAATGCCATGGTTGTGTGTGAATAAAGTAGTAACAACTGTAAAAGGGCAACCCATCCAAATGGACACGCCCCAACCCTCTCGGGGATTTATAGAAAACGATGAAAAATTAGTGAAATCATAAAATTAGTCAATATTGAAAGTCGAACTAATAGATCTAGGGATGATAAATAAGATTATGGTGCCAAAACGAGTTAAAAGGGTTTGCAATCGAAGAATCTTAGCTAGTTTCAACAACAAAAATCACAACACATATATATATACTATCCGCGAAAAAAAACGAACGAGTGGGAGGATTACCTGAGTGCTGCGAGTTTAGATGATTGATCCGAGGAGATTAAATATGAGAAACGATGATCGCAAAACGAATCTAAACCAACGAAATGGACGAGCCGATTCGGGTTTACACGCGAGAGAGACGAGTCGCGACTGTCGAAGGTAAACTCGCGAATGACAATCCACGGGTCTGGGTAAATTTTTAAATGAGTTATCACGTCAGTTATTCAATAACCGATGTTACAATTTTTTTAAAAACATTTATAACGTCGGTTATTCAATAACCGACGTAAAAACCTTCCTCCGATTCTTTTTTTACGTCGGTTATTTTATAACCGACGTTATAAAGGGCTCAAAATCCGCGTTTTTTATGTCGGTTATTCCATAACCGATGTCAAAAACATCTGCGGATTCTTTTTTTACGTTGGTTATTTTATAACCGACGTAAAAAGGCCTTCACAAACCACGTTTTTTACGTCGTTTATTCAATAACCGATGTAATAACTCGTACATATGTCGATTTGTTAAGTCGGTTATTGAATAACCGATGTAACAAACACCCCCCGCTTCTGTTTTTTACGGCGGTTAATGTATAACCGACGTAAAAAACGAAGCCGCGCGATTAATAACGTTGGTTATAAAAATAACCGACGTTAAAGGTGTACCGAACACAGGTTTTTACGTCGGTTATTAAATAACCAACGTAAAAAACCTAGTTTTACATATTATGACGTCGGTTTTATATAACCGACGTAAAAAATGGTGACGTAAAAAATGTTTTCTGCACTAGTGAAAACTGCAAAGAACCTGGGCATCTATATATTCAATGCCCTAAGCCAAGCGTTTTTAGAGGCAACCAACTACCTCCAAGGTAGCAAGGGAGAGATTTTTCCATCACTACTACCGAAGTGAACCTCTACAACGATGTGGTGATCAGTATGCTAGTTATTCATTCAAGAATAGAAAACATACTTATTGATTCAGTTTCTACGAATTCTTTTATATCTCGGATGTTTAGTAGAACAATCCTAGCACCACCACAAATCCTAGAAGTGATGATGTTCGTGAGTACGAAATATGGGGCAATCATTGCATCCCATAAATATAACTCCTCCCCTATCGTAATTTATAGATTAAACTTCCTGGAAAACCTCATCATACTCCCTTTGGTGGAATTTGATGCAATTCATGGAATTGATTTACATTCTTTGTATAGAGCCAACATAAATTTCCATGAGAGGGAAATCACTTTCCATGTAGAGAATCGAACCTGATTCATTACAAGTGCAAGGAGGAAGACGAATCTTTTTTAGCTCCATTATCTCAAGAATGGATATTACAGTTATACGAGCATACATATCTAGCTTAGATGATTGTGTCTAAGGAGAAAACCGTCTAGAAGACATGTCTATTGTGAGAGAATTCACTGACCTGTTTCCCGATGATTTTCATGGTCTTCCTCCAAGAAGAGATGTTGAATTCCCAAATGAACTTATACCCAGGGCATTGACAATATCCAAAAATCCATATAGAACAAATATTTTGGATCTTGAGGAGCAGAAGAAACAAATACAGGATAATCTATATAAAGGGTTTATATGCCCAAGTGCTTCACCATGGGGTTCACCAGTCCTCTTCTTAAAGAAGAAAGATGGGTCAATGCACCATTGTATTGATGATCACGAGAAAATCAAAATCACAATAAAGAACAAGTATCCTCTCCCATGAATAGATGACTTGTTCGATCATCTGCGTGGAGCGGAATACATCTCCAAGGTGGATTTTTGGTTGGGATATTATGAAGTAAGGGTGATGAAGGAAGATATCACCAAGTCTGCTTTTTGTACAAGATACGGGCACTATGAATTCATAGTTATGCCTTTCATACTCACTAATGCTCCAGAAATCTACATGGACTTGATAAATAAAGTCTTTAGAGATTACGTCAACAGGTTTGTGGTTTTATTTATAGATGATATTTTGATATACTCCAAAACCAAGGAGGATCATTAAGAGCATCTAAGAACTATACTAGAGACATTTTAGAAGGAGAATATCCTATGAAAAGTACATAAAGTGATATTTCTGGTTGAAGGATTCCTCATTCTTGGGCAATATCAATACAAGAAATGTGATATCTATGGATCCCTCCAATACTGATGCAATTGTGGGATGTCCAAGGCCAACATCTGTAACAGATATCCGTAGCTTCTTGGGGTTAGATGGATATTATCGATGATTTGTGAGAAATTTATCTTGATTTTCCAACCCTCTTACCAAGCTAACATGGTAGGGAGTAAAGTTTTCATGGAGTGATGAATGCGAAGAGAGATTCAAAGAGTTGAAAAGGAGGCTTATCATTGCATCTGTGCTCACTTTACCCACAAGTGGATAACTTTTTGTGTTATTCAGTGATGCCTAAAAGAAGGGCCTGTGATGTGTGTTGATGAAAAATGACAAAGTCATTGCCAATTATTTAAGGAAATTGAATTTTCATGAACATAAATATCCCACACATGACCTCGACTTGGCTACCGTGATCTACACTTTGAAAATTTGGCGACATTATCTCTTTGGGGTGAAGTTTGAAGTATACACATACCACAAAAGCCTCAAGTATATATTCACACTTAAAGAGTTGAACATGTGCCAACTATGTTGGTTAGGGATGATCAAAGAATATGACTTCTCAATCCATTTCCACCCTTGTAAAGTAAACATGGTGGTGGATGCCCTAAGTAGAAAAGACCCAATGATTCTATAATTGATCAAAATTTAAAAGGATCCAATCTTCTTAGATTAGATGAAGATAGAAATAGGGATCATTAAGAAGGGAACATCATCAATCCTTTCACAAATTATTTCTGAAATTTCACTTTTGGAAAGGTTAAAAGATGCTCAAAAAGGTGATGTGGGAATTCAGGAAAAAGTAGAAGCCATCAGAAAATGGAAATAATCAGAGTTTAATGTTAATGAAGAAGGAATTGTGAGATTTTGGAAAATACTATGTGTTACATCAAGTCTGGAGCTGAAGAAGGAACTTTTGGATGATGCACATAGTTCGAATTTCTCTATTCACCCAGGAAACAGAAAGATGTATTGAGATCATCAATAGCATTATTGGTGGGATAATATGAAGAAGGAGATCGCTGAATATACATCTAAGTGCCTGGTGTGTCAACAAGTGAATGTAGAGAGGCAGAAGTCTAAGGGGATGATGGAAACATTTCCCATACCAGAATGGAAATTGGAGAACATCACCATGGACATTGTCACCGGACATCCGAAGACATCCAATGGAAATAATGAAATCTGGGTTTTTGTAGATTGTCTTACAAAGGCATCAGAATTTATTTCTATTCGGCAGGATTTCTCATTGGATCGACTGGAACATATATATATATCAAGGAAGTGGTAAGTCGGCATGGAGTACAACTATCTATTTTGTCTGATCCAGATCCTTGATTCACCTTTATGTTTTGGAAGAGTCTTCAACATTCTCTTAATACTGAACTAAACTTTAGTACGGCCTATCATCCTCAAAATGATGGCCAATCCGAGTAGACTATCCAAACACTTGAGGACATGTTAAGAGCGTGCTGAATAGACTTTAAAGGAGGATGGGATCAACATCCTCCTCTGGTTGATTTCTCTTATAATAACAAATTCCACTAAAAAATCCAAATGGCACCATGTGAAGCCCTTTATGGGAAAAGGTTCAGAACACCTGCGTGTTGGGATGAGGTCGGTGAGTGTAAGCTTTTTGGACCATAAATGTTCTATGAAATGGTAGAGAAGGTGAAAAACATTCAGCAGAATATGAAGGCATCCCAGAGTTGACAGAAGAGTATTGTAGATAACCGTCGATAAGACCTTGAGTTTAAATATCGAGATATGGTATTTCTGAGCATATCTCTGTGGAATAAGGTCGTGTGATTTTGAACTAATGGGAAGTTAAGTCCAAGGTACATCGGCCCCTTCGAGATTCTTGATCATGTCAGGGATGTGGCCTATCGACCAGAACTTCCACATATCATAGCCAAATTACATGATGTATTTCATGTATTCTTCTTAAGGAAGTACATACTAGACCCTTCACATGTACTCTCTTCAGAGGTGGTATAGTTAGATGATGAACATTTTTATGAGGAAAAACCAGTGAATATATTAGTTCGTAGAGATAAATTTCTTCGAAATAAGACAATTCCCTTCATCAAGGTGTTGTGGAGAAACCACAAGTTTGAATAAACGACATGGGAATCAGAGGAAATGATGAAGCAGAGTTACACTCATCTGTTTTAGTGTCAGAAAGGAAAATTTCGAGGGTGAAATTTTTTCAAGGGGGAAGATTGTAACGACCCAAAAATTCGTTAATAGAAATCCCTCTTGATCAAATTAAATGTCTCTTTATGTAAACTTTTTATATAAAATGTCAACTTCATTGGTTTTATGTTTTTGGATTTTAAAATACTATTAATAATTGTGACTATTGTTAATATTTTCATTGAACAATGATCACATGATTGGTATAAATATTGGGCTTTAACTAATCCAATTTACTCAAACAAAGGAAGCGATGGCCTCATCTAGTAGACGTCCCCCAAAATAATCCCATTTGTCATAACTCATAAAGGTGGTTGTGTATTTGGGCTTTGCTCTTGACCAATCCCAATCCGAGATTGAATATGTTAAGCTTGAGTATAACCGCCTACGAGAGAAGTGGAAATAGATAGAGATTACCAACCGAGCAATCTTATCCGAGCCACCCCAAGAGTCGGTCACCATTGCACACCTTATCCTTCGGTCTTATGTGGGTGTAATAAGGGGTTATGTAACAAGACATTAGCTCTATGGTCATGTATGTTATTTTTTTATATAATAATGAATATACCTTCATTTAATTATTGTTACATTGTAGATGGGTTTCAATGAACAAATAGTATTTTTAGTTAATATTCAACTAAGAAATCTATTTTAATGAATTAATGGAGTTTTGAATTAAATAATATTTTAATAAAATATCATTATTATTGTTATATTATTTTTTATTAAATATAAATGATTGTATTATTTTATTAGTGAAATCACAATTTTTATTAATGTTGGAAATCCATTTTTGTCAAAATCCATTAATTTTCGATAAATTTCAATTTTTATTTTAAAAGTAAAAATTAACATATGCAAGAAATTTATTTAGATAAAATAAATATTATTTATGGAATCAACATGTTGAAATTATACAATCGTGAATTTTTTATAATTTTTCGATACAGTCAAATTGTTTGGTAAAAATTAAATACCATCTAAATATATAATGTGTTTTATGACATCATAATGACCCAATAGTGATGTAATAAAATACTATAAGCCTTATGTTCAAAAAATATATGTTTTACCATAAAAATAATGTGATTTTGGGTTTGTTTGGCTTATTTTAAAAGGCATTAATATACCCATCAAGTCTTATTAAACATATTGTCTTTTTAAATTGATTTCCTTGGGAGTGTTACTCACCTCCACATAAGCAACCCAGTTATTTTATGAAGTTTGGACTTTGTCCTTATAAAATATTATTTTCCACTTCCCTTTTACAAAAAGAAAGGGTTGGTTTGTGGTTTGGATTAGTTTAATGTGAGGTGTCCCAAACCTAAATAATAAATAATCCCCTCACCTTTCCTATATAAACCCACCCAAACTCCCACTTCCTCCTCACTCAAAGTGTTTGGAGTTCGTCAAACCTCTACCCTCCTCTCTCTAGAATCCTCCCAAGGTGCCCTAAGCTCTAAAGAAGACCCTCTCAAGCCTCTCTCAAGCCTTTGGTAGCACATTTCCAAGTAAGGGTTTTTTACCTCTTTATGTTTGAATGATGGTAGACCCCATCCCTCTCATTAAATTCCTCCCATGTACACCCGTTACGATGCCAAAATTCAGAAAAAAATATCTCTCTCTTCTTTTACATTCACGAAATTATTTTGTATCATGACTCTAAATTCCATTTCAATTGTCGGGAAATATGTCTATATGAACCAATTACTGTTCATTTCATATACATATGATGAAATTCCCTCTTTCTATCTAATCACCCAGTTTTATGAATTCTTACTTCACGCTATTACACCGCCAAAATTTCACCAATTTTCTAAGTCAATGTCATTGTGTAGTGAGTACCATGTCCATTTATCTATCAAGGGTATTCCCATTTATCCACATTTACTTATTGATTATAAATATCCAAGTACGAATTCCACATTCCATTTTAATGGAATAAATGATTATGTTTTGTGAATCCACGTTATATGATCCATGTGGCACACTTATGCATGAAATGAAATGTTTATGAAGGGTGCGCCCTTATAGCACTCCAACACATTGGGTTAAGAATAGTATCATGATATGCATGTGCAATGGGTGTTTACTCATGCTAATTCAAGTGAAACGAGGTTTTACTCATGCTTCATGTGCAATGAGTATTTACTCATGCTTAATGTGCAATGATCCTTGGCTCATGATAATTCCATGTTAAGTGCTGTTGCCCCATTTCTATGTTATGATTATAATGGTTTATCATTCCTTTATGTTTATGCTTCTATTGTTCTCTAATGATATTACTATTTTCTAAAATGTATTGTATTCCTCATGTTACTCCATGTTTATTCCCGTACTGGGCTTTATATCTCACCCCTTTCTTATGAATGTCCTCAGGTTATCCCATGCAATGCTAAGTACGAGGGAATGTAGTGGCCATATAAAAGAAGTTCTTAATAAAGATGTTGTTTTTAATGTTTTAATTTTTTATGTAATGATCCTAAGCCCCAAAAACACTAGACCTCTCTATATTCTATGTTGTATCAAATGATTTTTATGTAATAAATTATGTTATGTAATAAAAATTAGGGTTGTCATATGTTTCGAGCACGTATCCTAGATTATAGAGGTTCTTGGGAGAAGCACATACCTCTTGTAGAGTTTACCTGCAATAATAGTTTTCAATAAACAATTCAAATGGAACTTTTTGAGGCTTTGTACAATATCCCATACCAATCACCCTTCAGTTGGCTCGAGGTAGGAGAGGAACCTATGGTGGGACCTCGTCTTGTTCAAAAGACCATAGAGTAGATTGAGTTGATTTGCAAGAGGATGGATACTTCATAGTCAGGACAGAAGTCTTATGCTAACCAGTGGTGAAAACCTCTAGAGTTTGAGGTCAGGGATTAGGTTTTCTTGTGTGTGACACTGAGGTTAGGGGACAAGGGGATTCAGAGATAGGGTAATCTTTTGCTAAGGTATGCCGTGTCATTTGAGGATTTGGAGAGAGTCAGGCCAATTGCCTATCAGCTGTAGTTACCTCAGAGGTACTTGGCTATGCACAACATCTTTCATGTTTCTCAGCTTCGACGATACTTCTCAAAACCATATCATGTTCTTCAACCCGAAGAGGTTATGTTGGAGGTGGACTCCTCATTTGATGAGTATCCTGTCCGGAATTTTAATCGAATTTCCAAGGTTCTCCATGGACGGTCGGTTCCTCTGGTACGAGTGCTGTGGCAGCAAGGGAAAGTACATGACGAGACCTGGGAGGGCGAGGCTGATGTACAATCATAGTGGTAGGAGCTTTTTGAGGATTCATCTTCTACGCCACCTTGCTAGGAAAATTTAGGGAAAAATTTCTCTTAATGGGGAAAGTTTGTATGAATCCGGATCTTCTTTTCAGGTATGTTTTTCTTTTCTGGTCATTTTTAGAAAAAGAGGTTTGTTTGGATGTTTCTTATGTACACATCGTGTGCTTTGTGAGTACACCGCGTGCACTTGGTTACGGTAGGTAGCCAGGTGCTGGCCGTGTCATAGACATGCACACAACTGTGTGTGGTGATCTGGAGACCACCTAATGTGGGGGCCGATAATGGAATGTACACACCGTGTACTTCTAAAGTACATGTCGTGTAATAATTTTTTTTCATTAAACACACTGGGGTCGCATCTAATGAACAAAACTATCTCCTTCTAGATCTGGTTCAACCGAGAGAGACTGCATGGCCGCAGAACTTCTCTAGGCCCCCTATCTAGCATATGTTCTCCAAATCGACCACCGTCGATTGCGTTGGAATTGCCTCAGTAAGCTCTTATTTCTCATAGATCATTGTTTCCTAATTCCTCCTATTTCTCCAGTTATCTTTAGTTGAGATTTTTTGTCGTTTAAATAGATCTACGGTGTTCTTTGGAGATTAAAGGCTTTATTTTCACATATAATGATCCTACAAAGCCGAGGTAGGTGGTTTGTGAATTTTCTTAGACGATATTTGAGTTATATATGAAAAATTTCCCAATACCCTTGAACAAGGTGTTGCAAATTTTCTGTTTTAGCCCTGTTAATTTCCTGATATACTTGTATCCTTGATTAGAGGTTAATTCAATGAGAATATGGTTAATTTCTATGCTTTGGAAGTGTTTTTCCATTAATGTTATCTTGTTTTGACCATTTTGTCTAGCTTTGCCTATTAGGCTATTGTTTATTTTCCACGCCTAGTATTGTAGGATGGTGTGATTCTTATCTACCTTGTTTTTATGTTGTAGAATGTTGTCCATGTAGTTATTGAGGTTTACTTTGGCCGTATTGAATTGCGGTGATTGTTTGACTTACACAGGGCTGTGAGAACCCGGTGTAGTGGACCATAGGGGGAATAGACAGAAGGGCTTCTCCAGAGTGTATATTATTATTGTTAAAATGTGATACCATATTGGGAATTGACATATGTGCTTCCTCAGAGTGTATGCAGTTCCTCAACACAGGCCATAGGGGGAATGAGACGTAAGTGCTTCCTAGAGTGCCTTTTTTTTAAAGATACGAGACTTGGGGTAATTGATAGTGAGTGCTTCCCTATAGAGTCTATACTAAAGCTGAATGAGAGGGGTTAGACTGCGTGATCTTCCCAGGGATTTTCTTGTGCTTTCTAGGTAGTACTAGAGAGGATTAGGCTGTGAGTACATCCCAGAGGGTTACGTGTTTTTGATTATCTATTTTCATGCTATGTGTATCTAAATTCTTTGAAAATGTGGAATTGTTTATTGTGGAATACTTCCTTGATTAATGCTTCTTTTTTTATTATCTGCCATATATATTCACCGACTGTTAGGCACAAATCTCCTAGTGGTTTCATAATGGGATTTAATCTCACACCCTGTTTGGTCCCTACTTTTGGGCCCAAATAGATTATATTGTTGCATGTACAGATAAGGTAAAGCACCCTTCTACTTTAGGTACATGACTACTTTGGAGCTAGAGAGCATGGGACAATGTTATGTCTTGCGATGATATAGATATGTTTACTATTTCCATGTATGTTGGATTTGTACTGTATTTCCACATTGGACTTGATTGGCTATTTTCCTAGACATTTGTATCATGAATCATTATATATGTGCTTTAGCTGCTTATTTCTTTAGTCTTCCGCTGTTTATTTTGTATGGTAATATTTCTTCTCCTGCTATTGGTTTGTGTTTTATTTACACTATGTTACTCTTATAATGAGGAAATAGTTTCCCCACTATCACAATCAATGCCCTTAATGCTAGTCGACAGCCTCTAGCATTTGGGGAAATGCACTTGATGACATGTGATGAACCAGGTATGGGGCTCCTCTTGTTGGATTCGGGAACCGAGAAGTTATAATTTTGATGGTAATATAGGATATTGTTTTTATACCACTATAAAATTTAATTTCTCATGGTTTATGTGTCATTGTAGGAATTATTAGTTTTTTGACCGTATTGTAATCAAATTTTAAAACTAAAAATGGTAGAAACTATGTCATTATTAACTAGTTAGAAATTATCAAATATGTAACAAATTATCAACTATGTAACAAATTATTAGAAAATGGATAAGGGATGAAATTTTAGATCATATACATTCCATTTTATCCTATTTTATGGTACTAAATTTTTATATATTTTATTAAAATATTAATTAATATAAAATAAAATTAATGTCCTTTTAATGAACATTAACATATTTTGTCCTCAAATACATACATGCATTAATTTAGTTACTATATAAAATATTGTTCCCTAAATTATAAAATATTAATATAGATAAAATTATTTATACACCATATTTGATCAAAAAAATATTACTACTGATTTTTTTCTAATCATTTACATTTATTTTTATACAGCTTTCATAGGAACTGGGTCAGCATTGTGAAAATATTTAATGTATTTATTGAAACCCTAAAATTTTTATAAAATTACTATAATAAAAATTTATTATTTATATTCAAGACAATATTTTAAATTCATTAATAAAATTTATTATCCATACATGAAAAAATATGTTAAATTAAAATAAAGAGTGTAACATTGTAGAATTTTCTATTTCATATATTATTTTAAAGGTCTTTATATACTAATAATTGAAAAAATAACTTATTTGAGATTATTTGAAAGTGGTGGTTTAATTATACTCATAAAATTAAATATTAGAAAGTGTATGTATGGTTTTGAATCCCTTTGTTAATTTGTTAATATTTTTCTTCCAGTATTACCCTTGCCATGCTGAAAAATATTTTTTCCAAAGATACGATTAATTATAAAAAAAATTGGATTCATATTTTAAAAATTTAATTATAATTTAAAATATGGAATCCATATATTTATATTCAATACCTATAAGTTATATAAATAAATTTTAAAAGAACAAGGAACACATGATGAAAAATATTTTCCTAGAAAAATTAATTTTATGTATAAAAAAGTATTTATTCCCAAATTAAACATAATGTAAATTTCAACGAAACTAATTTGATTATTAAAAAAAATAAGTAATATAATTTTTAAATCATGTGTAAATAAAAATTATACTTTTATTTACTTCAATGGAAAATAATATGTCATATAAAAGAAGTACTTTTCAATATTCAATGAAAAAAATATTCTCAGAAGAATTAAATTTTTTTAATATAACACTTGTATTATGTATTAAAAAATAATATGATTTATAAAAAATATCATTTGTATTTTTCGTAAGAATTAATTATACTATTTTGTAAACTATTCAATAAAAACCCATTTGATGAGGAAAATGTATTCTAGAAGCATAAAATAACTTCAAACAAAATTTAGAGCATATTTCCTAATAATAAATCATTAATCTTTATTCATTAGGACAATTATAAATATGTTTCAAATTTTGGTTACCCCTAATGATACCATCTAATTCAATGACTATGTTTTAACAACCACATTTAAATAATAATATTTTTTTAGCATATCTCAATTATCATAAAGTTTGGTATTGAGTGTTAATAAACCTATTAAACATATTATTATATTAAAATAATTTTTATGGTAATAAAAGAAACATAATATATTAATCCAAAGTGTTTGGAAACATGATTCAATAAAAATGATCCATAATAAGATGACTTAAAAAAAGAATAATGATAAAACGGTGATATCCTTCCAATAATGAGAAAACACTAGCATATGAAAACATTATATTCAAGATTCCCCAAATTATACACATTATTAAGATAAACCAAAATTACATCGACATATACATCATGTTAAAGAGTTATAAAATATCACCCATTTTAAAAAAAATCACAATATATACCTTTTTTATGTGCTTTTAATTTTTATGCAATACTATTTAGGGGAATATTGGATGCAAAAATCATCATATTTACTTATGAGTTCCATGTGAAAATAATTCACTTATCACATCAAAAATAACCAAGGAAAACAAAATGTGTATTAAAAAACATTAAAATAAAATCATTCACTTTTCAAATAGAACCATATAAAAAGGTTTTATATAAAAAAATCTATAGAAACCAATAAGATTTCATATATTTATAACCCCTGTAAATAAATTGGGGTTATAAAACATTTTAAAATATTATTACAATATGATTTAAATATATTGACATTAAAAATAATTTAATTATGGAATTCAATCTATACAAATATGGTTTAATATTATCTAGTTTGGCTTTCCACATTTGGATCAATTTTTATATATATCTATAACATGCATGAAACATTAATATTACATTATATTACATTAATTTCAACTTGAATCATTGGGATTGAATATTTTATTTATGTTTTTGGTATATGGATATGATAACCATGGTACAGTCACCCCACTACAACCTTAGACCCATGTTACTATTAATCATCAACTTGTATTTGAGGAGGAACACATGAGGTTTTGTGGCTCTTGTTATCAAACTCGATTGTTAAACATGGGGTGTTAGAAAATGATATCATATTGATGTTTCAATCCTCTAATATGTGGCTGGTAGTAAGAGGATGATATCCCTAATATGGAGATCATGAGTAGATATGGTTTTTATGAGTACCTCCTAATTCATTTAGGATTTATGAATTCTCCAAAAGTGTCCATGGATCTCATGAAAAATATACTTCACCCATATATAAACACTTTAATAATTTTCATTATGGATTGTATACTAGTATATTCATTAACTTATTAATCATGTTAGACATACTGCTATGTTCACTCCAAGCCTACCATATTTATTCAACGTTTTAGATGTGTATATTCTAGATTTGAGAGGTAAATATCCTATGTAATGGGATCCATGATTCAATAATTTAGGTGGTCCCTATGATGGTGTAAATGTAAGGTATTGGGATCATCCTAGATATTTGTTTACATCATATGTTTCCTCAGGTTGGATAGATACTAAATATGGTTCGATCTATATTTCTCCTACATTGAAACACTAATTATGGGGCATACCAAGTAGTAAGTGATGTTTGAATGGAATGATCACTGTGAGGTGGCCTTTCTTGATTTGAAGAGTTGGTTGATTATAACTCTTGTTTTGATTATTTCATTTCAATGGATTGAATACACAGTTTAATATAATTCCTTTGGTGTTGGTTTAGTATCTATAAGAGTATACTAGGATTAGGAAGTATCTCACGGGTCACATTAGGTGTGACCCCATAAGTATAAATACCAGACCCTAGACGTGGACTTGGATGTTATGGTCCACTCCATGAAAATAAGAGTATATTAACTTTCAAGTCATAGTTTTGTTATTTACAAATACAATAAGAGATACCGATATATTTTTTCTAAATGTGATCTCAATATGGGGAAGGGGGTTTGGTAGAGTATCATAAAAACTTTGACATCAGTATTTCATATTATATAATAGATGATAATTTCACTGTAGATCCCCTAAAAATATATCATTAGAGAAGTAGGAGCATGGTGAGTAGTAATCCCAACATTAAGGATGTTTAATGAGTTTAATGTTGGAAATTATTAATGATGAATATAAGAATAATTATGTAATTAAATTTATTCCCTTGATCATTATTTATTCAGTAGTGGACAAACTATTAGTTTATTATGATTCAAATCATGAGTGTTTGGTGATGTGTGAATGGCTTTAAACTAGTTACCTAATTCCACAGTGTCCAATGGATGATGATAATGTGATTAGGGTTCATTGGTGATTTTTAGTGCCATTATCCATTATAAGGAATCTGATAAGAGACTCTCATGCTTCAAAATGGTCAATCCATCTAGGGTCGATGACGATATATCGTGACATTAGACATCAGTTTGGAGGGCCTCATATAAATAAGTACATCATTGATTTTCTTTCATGATGACATACCTATATATGGGTAATGATCAATAATTATAATAAATGTGCTTTTACTTAGACACATTTTTAATTAGAGTTTAATTTGTATAAATTTATAATTGACTTAATGAAGAGGTCACCTTAGGACATTGGGAGTCGTGATGTGGTTAGGGTGATATTTTAGTAGCCGATGAATGTTTTTAATTTAATTATAATCAATGAGACTCAATCTGTATATTAGATCGGAAATATTTATGTATAAGAGATTATAAAATCTTGTGGTGATCCTTCAAGAATTATATCTAATAGAGATGTGTGATTTACCTAAAACCTATAGAAGTTCTTCCATCAGGATTTGGGTAATAAACTAAACCTGAGTATAATATATCATCCGTACATCGATGGTGATTATAAGACGACAACCCTGATATTAGAGAATATTATATGAGAGTGAGTCTTGGATTTATATATATATTAGGATTACTATATGGACTAGTTTGAATTCAAAAACAAAAATAGATTTCGGGAATCTAATTAGTTGGAACATTTTGAATATATCTATGATTGACATTTTCATTTAACAATACATTAGCATAAGTTAGGTGTGGTAGTCATATTTTTTCCAAGCATGGAATATGAGTCATTTGAGTGAGTGAAACTAATTATGAATCAAACTATCCATTGCTCAGTGTAGGAATATATCATATGCTAACCAGAAGAGAAAACACTATGATTTCTATTTTGGTGAAATAGTGTTTTTATGGGTGACTACATAGTTTGGTCATTAGTGTATGTGTATGCAATGAAATCATTCTATAAGATATATTAGACGGTTTTATATTTTTAAGAGTTTTATAACAATTTCTTTTCATCTCCAACTTCTTGTATAATACCATGTTTTTTACAATGTGTTTCTTTAGTCTTATATTAGTGGTATATTCTCAGTCGTACACATGTCATAGATAACAATGATTTTGAGTTAGTGGTCAAAACATTCTATGTGGAATCCAAAATACCAAATGTAGATCAGAGCAATAAAGTGTAATGAAGGAATATAATTCCCCTAGTTTGTATTACATGGTAGCTTAGATGGATTCAGGATGGGTATTGGGAATGAGAGACTAATATTTGGGCTCAGTGCCCTATGTTGTTTGAGAAAATAAAATATGATTATTTGGGATAAGAGGTGTTTAGAGGGTAAATTGTAATGGAAAAACATATTTTAGATGAATTATAAGTAAATTTAAGGCATAATTAACCTTTTTTGGTAAATAAATTTTTTATTCATAGTTTTGGGTTATTCTGTCTTATTTTTGAGAGTTTTGATTTCTTTTTATAGTTATGAATTAGTGATCTATTTTCCCAAAACCATGATAATAATATATAAATAATGTGTATTGTAGTAGAGACACATGGAGTGGGGAATATTTAAGGGACATGGGTTTTCAAATCAGGTGACATCACATAAAAACCCATGAAGCATGATACAGTGTGAAAAAAAATTCTTTTTACTATTTGTCAAACCATGAAAACAAACACTATGGGTGACGATATGTTATAGAAATACTCATACTGTTGGATAGAGGTCATTCAAATAATTCCACCATACATTGTGTGCACATCATGGTACATCATGGTACCATGATCATTTCTATGCTCCACGATTCAACTGTTATCCATGGGCACATTCACCTTACCTAAATCCCTAATGTGGAAAGGCAATTCTTTATTACAAACTATTGATATTATTTCCATAAAATTTCACCACCTTTATTATATTATTATCTATAAATTTATGTATATTAATGGTTTCTACTTATATGATTATAGGGGATATTATGTGGATAGTGAAGAGGGATATTATTGAATGATATTGGCTGGTTCTCATTGAGAAAAATTACTTTTTATATCTCTTTATGATTATATTCACCCCTAGATAATTGAGCGTATAATGATATAATTTAGAAACCTATATTAGATATAGTGGTGACATTTTAGTATACACTAGTAAAATGTGTATAATATCTATAATGAAAATTTCGAAAAAGGTGAGAAATAAATGGATATGGCTGTTGAACACCAACAAAATTTCTTTCATTCATATTGAACGATTTCGAAAGATTACCAATTTTGAGGATGGATTAGACTTAATGAGAACGACTAGAATTGATTTTCTTATCTAATGGGAACATCATTTTATATTCATGGAAGCACCCATTTTTATAAGGCACCATACCTCATGTAAATAAGTTAATACCATTCATATAACGGTATGTATTTTTTATATTTACTTATGTATTTTTTGATAAAACATAATCAATTATAATTTATAGATCACAACCATTATAAAACAAATTCTTAAGGAGAGAATACATGTTCACTCTAACACATGTGCTATTCAAAAAAATAATACCATTTAAAAATAATGAAATAATAAACATTTTATAACCCACATGAAAATATAATAGAAAATGATTATAATTTATTGATATAGATGAATTTAACCAAATTACTTTAATATAATTAATTTGAGAGATATATGAATCAAAATTGAGAGGAATAAAAAATTCGACACGAATGATATTTTAAATATGGGATGAAATGGAATTGAATATAGGGACGATGTAAAGAACTATAATGGTATTTTGTTGGAGGTATTAAATGTCATATAAATTGACTACAATTTAATGTGTAATACAGTTTTTATAATATTTTTAATATGGGGGAGTGATTATGAGTAGTAGCTGCATGCGAGATTGATATCTGTTTGATTAAAATGTCTTTTTTATGAGATCTAGTGGATGGAATTTATGATTAAAATGTGAGTGGGATATAGTTAATGGGAAATTTACATGTGTAAGGGGTAATATTGTAGTGATAAGTGTAAATAGATATATATGGAATATTATTTTATTTAAATTAATTAATTTTTTTAAAGAAAATTCCTTGAAAATCAATTCAAACTATTTTGATAAGGAATTTTAATTTTGGAAAATTCAGATTTGTGACTCATTTTAATATTTTTTGTTTTTAATATAATTAATTAATCTAATTCATATTCATTATATTTAAAAAATTGAAATTATTTTATCACTCGTGTGCATATTTGTTTAAACTCTTATTTTCATAATGTTGACTATGAGAACCAATCATGGACCATGTCAATATATTTTCTCTCAAATCATATATATAACTTTTCACATTGAGTAAATTGAATATATTGAAACCTAATATTATTTTTAACTGAAATTTACTATTTTAGAATTTTTAATTATTAAAAAACATCATGGAAATTGAAAGTGATTTACACATAATGGGATGTGGTCCATTAAAATTATATCTGAAACTACATAATAATGATAATATATATAGATAAAAAATATAATTAATAGAAAATAGAAAAAATATATAAATTCAGATTTTTAATAATAGAAATTAAAATATCATGATTTACATAATAACATAATAGTTTATATCATGATAATTTCTTCAAAAATATATATGTCATCTTGACATACATTCGCTAACTATCTTGATAAAAGAGATTTTTATCCATTATCCTCTTATCTGATTCCATAATTACATAGATATAATAAAGTTATAAAATATTGATTCTAGTATCAAATAGTCAACAAAAATATTATTTATAATATTTATAAATAAAAATAAAAAAATTAAAAAACAAATTTCATTTCTAGAAAATGATTATAAAACAATATCAAGATCTATCAAAAGATCTTAAAAGAATTGTCTCAATAATTAATGGGATAATATATTAACATTTAACTATTCAATATACCTAAGAAGACAATCTTCACGGGATATAACCAATAGAATCATAATAAAATCCTAGTGATAAAAAAGACATTGATAAAAGTTGAATAAAACATCAATAATTGAGAAAACATGGTATATATTAAAATTAATTAGTGTATAACACATTATACAATAAAAATATGGTAGAATTGTGTTTTTGATAAATCATTACATCACTTACTTATAGGTACAATAAAAAGAATAACAACATTTAGATATACATTATATATAAAATATGAAAAATGATTTTAAAAATTATATAAATGATCTATAGTTTCATCATATAATAGCACAATCAAGATGATAAGTAATAAAATGGATAAGTATTAAATATATGAATTTTACCTGCAAAGGATGACATATTATATTTTTAATTTATTCAAGGATATCTAATGTAATCCTCTAAAATACATAAATTAATAAAAATTTTAATGTCAATCCAAAAAGAAATTTGTTATGTCTCATACTATAGCATTTTGTATCCCACATAATAATTTTTTTTATCAATTATATATCATTAAAAGTTATTTTTTGGCATAAATATAGTGTAAAAATAAATTAAAACTAGGCTATATTTATGAAATTTGAATATGTTGGCCATAGGCTCATCCAACTAATATACACGGGATACTCCTTAAAATAATTAATATTACATTTTTTGGAAAATTAATGTTGATTTCAAATCATATACATCCCATGATTCATGAATTTTTCTGTGAAAATGAAAAAATATCATGAATATTAAAATTAATATAACAGAATTAAATAATTTCTTGATTATTTAATTTTTCATTAAAATTAACTGAGATAATTCCAAAAATATTAATTTATAATTGAAAACACCTACCCAAAATTCCTTATAAGTGAATCTTCCAAGTGTAGTGGAAGATATTTAGGTCTTTTCCCTGTGATATTTTTTATTTAATATGATTAATAAATCAATTGAACATAACAATGAACAATACAACTCATGATTATATGTGAAAAACTATAATTAAACAATATGAATTCCAAGAGAGAGGATAATTCAAATGAAATTTATAATTAATTTAACAATAATAAAATACTACATTCTTTGAGTGTTTTTAGATATAGTATTGCTGAATCAGTCCTCATTCATGTTGTACCATCATTTAAACATGTGTATCCAATGTATAATCACTATAGTGGGGATCAACATGGACTCAAAGATCTCTAAGTGAAACTGACTAAATGATCAATAATGTATTTACAATTTTATCTTTCTCATTATTTGTATTGACCACTACACAATCCATTAGTTTTGTAAGGTAATATCAATTATCTCTCATTCCTGACCAAAAAGAATATGGTGGATGATTTCTCTCTAGATTATACAGAAAACCCTAGATCTATTATTTATATAGATTATTATCTAGAGTATTGAAATGTTGTCCATAAGGAATGATTTCCACACACAAATTTATATCATTAAAAATATATATAATAGGGAATATATATATAGTGATGTTTGGATAATTATTAATTCCAAAAATTCATTAGTTAATATCTAATACTTAGTGAACCTCACACATAATAATAATAATCATAATAGTAATCAAAATAATAATAAAATTATAATTACTATTTCATTTATATGAGGATCTATCATGGGTAAAATAAATATTAATATATAAATTAACGTTTATTTAAATGATATTCAGTATATCATTTATGTTATATGATCCTAAACCCATCAAAACCACCTTCATTTGAATTTAATAAATCCCAAATAATAAATCTATTATAAATTTATTATATGTATTTACATATATATATATACAAGGTATTTTGAATAAATATTTATTGACATATTCATTTAACTTAATAAATAATCATTTTATAATAAGCATTACTTTTGACCTTGTGATTAAATCAGTAGATATATAAATATACACTTTGTAGACATTACAAATACATATGTATTTAATATTCACCACACATATATAAAAAGCGGCATCATAAATGTGGGCAATAAATCCCAAATAAATATTAACTAAATATTTTAAGAATAATATTTCTTCCAACAAATAACAGAAATTGTTATTTTGTTGTGATTGAAAGATACAATAAATATATTACCCTCTAGGTTATTTCATTAGTTTCATAATGTGGTCTTGCCTAAATTCTAATATCTATATCATAGAACACATAATGTATCTCAAAGGGGAAGAATTAAATATCACAATTATGACAACCATGTAGGATCGAAATAGTGATGTAGATGCTCAATATACAAGAGGGGGGTGAATTGTATACTTTAAAAATTCCTTTGGAACCTTTAAAGTTAGTTACGATTAACTATGTTTTCCTTAAGAAAAGGAAAGGGATAAGTTTAACAAAGTTAAACTAAGAAAATTCACAACACCTCTAACATCAAATGAAAACTTGGAAAGAGATTCTGAAAGTAGGTTCCGAAAATATGGTTCTGGAAATTGAAACTTAACAAAAGATTACAATATGAGATTCTACCTTAAAGCGTATAGAATCTAAATGAAACAGAGTACAAATAAGGAAGTATAAGAAAGTTATACTTTCCTTACAATACAATATGCAGCGGAAAATAAACAAGTAGTTAAACTACAAGTAACAAGATATAAGTCTTTTAACCCAAAGAGAAGGGTATCCAACAACCTTGGATAAAGGTCCCTTGATTTATACTTTCAAGAAAGTCTGTCTTACCCACACCAGGGTAAGACCTCTATACGAAGATCGGAGTGTCTCTGTCTTGCTATCCCCGCAAGCCCTCAACTTCAATGTAGTTAGCAACCTCTGTCTTCCTCAGCAAGGAAGCCCTTGAATTTCAAGGTAGTCGGCACCTCTGTCTTCCTATCCCAGGAAGTCCTCGAATGTAATCACCAACATTTGGAGTCGCACGAAGCTTTGAGAGTTAATAAGAGCCTCTCTCTCTAGAAATCACTTCAAGCATGTAATCACATGAGTCAAAGATCAGTCAGCCTTTCAGCAGCACTTTTTAACCTCGAGCTCTTTCAAATGAGCTCCTATTTATAGGTAAGGTCGGCTCCTTCTCCAACGGTGATATTTTCCTTAAAGATTGGAGGGACCTGTACACATGTCACTTAGACAACGGTTAGTTTATAACAAAATAGACGACATCATTTTATAACAAAACAAGTGTAGTAGAATGTACGACATCATTTTAAAAACTAACTCAAAAGTTCGGAATGAACGCTTCAGAGTGAGGGTTCGGAGTGTAATGAAAATAATAAAGAATAGAAAAATTATAGATGTGTAAGCAGAATAAAAGTTCGGAGTCTAACCAAAATATTTTTCGGAGTCTGAATTAATTCAGAGTGTATAAAACAAAGATAATCAGATTCTGTTTAATAGGTGAATTCGGAATGAGAATTCAGAATGAGAATTCATCATCAGAATTCGTAATGAGAATTATTCATCAGAATTCGTAATGAGATTTCATCATTATAGTTCATAATGAAAATTAATTATCAGAATTCGTAATGAGAATTCGTCATTAGAATTCGTAATGAGAATTCAATGTCGAACTTCATAAGAATTCGTATCCTGAATCTAGAATAGAACTTAGTCAGAGTTCATATCCGGAATTCAGAATGATACTTTATTACAGTTCTCATCTGGAATCCGGAGTGAAACATCCTTACAGTTCTTATCAAGAATTCGGATCCTCAAACAGAATACTTTATATCAAAGTTTTAAACAAATCCGAGAAAACAAAAATGAATCTGAATTTTATACTTAGGAAAAATATGGATGGAAATAAGATAATGATAAATTTCTTTATAAAAGCATTTTTCCTTGTAAAAGCAATTTTCCTTAAGAAAGCATTTTTGCTTAAGAAATCATTTTTGCTTAAGAAAGCATTTTTGCTTAAGAAAGCATTTTTTTTCTTAAGAAAGAATTTTTCCTTAAGAATACATTTTTCCTTAAGAACGGTGTTTGTGATTTTCAAAACAAGAAGGAATGAAAAAGTCATAAGGAAAACCTTATTGACTCAACAATCTCCCCCTTTTTGGAAAGCACAAACATCCTTACGAAAAAAAATTCTAAGAAGAAAGAAAAACATTAAGGCTTATCTCCCTTTTATTTGAGGATATTGATGAATACGACTAACTCCCCCTTAGGCCTTGAAACTCTAAGGATCGTATTCATATTTCTGGAGTGACATTTTATTACGAATGAGAAATCCTTCTTTAATAAACCCCCCCCCCCTAGATAGACTCTTATTAGAGTTTTTTTTCCTTAAGGGTCTTTTCCTTCTCCCCCTTTGATAAACACTAATTAGAGTTCTTCTTTTTCTTAAGGATCTTTTCATTCTCCCCCTTTGTGATTTTCAAAAAGAAATATAGGGAATGGAAAAAAATAACCTAAAAAAATAGTGGAAACAACAAAAGAAACGAGAAGCACATTTTTTATTAACTTTGAAATGTCTGCAACAAAGAAAACTAGATACAACAAAAAGATCGGATTTGGTTATTTCGGATCTTTTTCCTTCAAAATGAGCCCCTTAAGAATAGTCTTGATCTTCTTCAGGTCTTTATGATCTTCTTCAGCTTGCTTCTCTAAGACAACTATTCTTGCAGATTGAGTTTCAATCTTTTCTTCCTAGGCTTTCAGCTTTTCTTCCTGAGCCTTGATCATTTCTTCCTGAGCCTTCATCTTCTGTTCAAACTCAATCCGATGATCCCTTTCAAATTTCCAGTTCTGAGAAACAGAATTCAACTTCCCATTCAGATCTCTGACTTCTTGAATCCGGAAGTTCTTTTCATCTGTGAGCTTCTTTTCAAAGGAGGAAGTTAACTCATTTATCTTCCTGTCCTCGGTCTCAAAAGCTTCTTTAACATTGTCTTGAAACTCATCGAATAGCCTCATCTATTCCACAGTCTTCCTCGACCAGCTCATCATTCTCTTGCAAGACCTTTTGTGGGCTTCATAGCCAATAATAAAATATTTGAATTCATCTTCTATCTCAACATACTTATCCATGACTAAGGATACAGAATCTGATTTCTGATTCAGAGCATGTTGGAGCATTTGGAACCTTGAGTCTATAGTCGAGATGGTCGGAATGGAACCAACTAACTTCCTCAAAGATTGAACAACAAGGTCATGTCCCAACGAGGATGACTCCAAATCTGAAACATTACTTGGAGAATTTTCTTCCTCAATAAGCTCCAACTTCCTTTTAGATGAATCACCATATTCTCTTTTCTTGCTAGCCACTGATTTCAGAGTCTCAACAAGGATTTTCTTTCCCTTGTATTTTTTCGGAATCGATTCTTGATCAAGAGTTTTCTGCTCACCAGTAGACACTTGATTAATATCATTAACAACTTTTTGAACAACATCTTCCTCATTATTATCCTTCTCTGGAGTTACTAACTTAGTTGATTCAGCCTCTAAAGTTCGGAGTGACAGGTGTTCCGAAGGCGACCCCTTATACTCATCTACTTCTTTCAATAAGTCTCTTGTTTCACCACTTGCTTCAGAAACTTCTTCTTCCTCTTCCACTTGTTGAATCTGCTCGAGTTGCTCAACATGCTCATCTCTAGTCTCTTCTGGAAAATCAAGGTTTCTTCCTGGAGTCTCAGGTAGAGATTCCAGGGAGAAAGATCTCGAAACTGGAATGCTTCCGGATTCCATTTCATTAAATTTTAACAACGCTTGGACTGCCTCAGCTTCTGACATCTTCTTCTTGAGCTTCTTTTCCTTTACTTGTTTTTCAATCTCATCAGATGTTCTCTACTTTAAGGCCTTAGCCTCCGCAGGGTCCAATCCGAACTGCGGATCTCTTTCTTTCCTTTTCTATTTATCTGCTCTCCACTTCGCAACAACCTCATCAGGAATGGCCTTCTTCTTCTTTGGTTTGGGAGGTGTGGTTTGAACTTCCTTAGATTTAGGATCCTATACCTCAGCTGCAACTTCTTTTAACTTTCTTTTCTTTACTGGCTTAGATGATTCCGGTTCAGCAGTCTTCGGAGCCATTTCTTCTTGAGTAGGTAAATCAAAGAACTCACCAGTCTCCTTGTTGAAAGTCACATACATCCTCTTAAGGGTATCATCACTGGCCAACACAATTTTTCAAACCCTTGGCTTAGATCTGCAAGCTTCCTTGAAAGACTCAAGGCACCGAACTATCAACCTTGATAAAATTGCTGGGTACATTATGATCTGGGCTATGAGATTTCCTTTCTTAAGATTCTCAATGGTTATAAGAATGTGCCTCATGAAGTTAAACTTCCTTAGATTTATTAGGAAATCTAAGATATAGATCTCACTCTTCTTCAAGCTGTCTTTATCACCTTTCCTCGGTACGATAAGACCTTGCACCCAAAACTCTAGAATCCGGAAATTTGTAGGCAAACTAGCAATCTTCGAAGCTTTGTCATCTGAGAGTCCGAGAGTTTTCCAGGCTTTTTCTTTGTCAAAGCTACCCTTAGAATCCAGCAAAACGTGAGATATAAACTCGGCTTCTCCTTCATAGGACAGCCCTACCAAGCTTGCTTACTTGGTATAAGAAAGCTTGTATGTCTTACCATAAGACTTAAAAGAAAATTTCTCCCTATTATCTTCCTGAAAGAAGGAAACTGTTTCATAGAAATCAACAAGTAACTCTGAGAAAAACATCGTCTTGATTCCCCAGTTTCGATACAGCAATATCTTCCCAGCCATTCAACTTAATGTTCTTTGAAATAATATAATCATAGTTGTTGATGAAATCTAGATGGACTAACCTTTCTCTGTAAACTAACCATTGTGAAATAGGCTTAGAGGATGGAATTTCTTGAGAAGCTAACTCCACAGAAATTCAGATCTGATGACCTCTGAGAAGTCCGGAATGGAGAAACTTTAAGTTCGGAACGAGCTTAAATCAGAGAGGCAGAGATTCGGGATGTGAGAGCTTGAAATCGATGTGGGATGAGTATTTGGGTCCCCTTTATATAGGCAATGAGATGACGGTTCAACATCCATGGTTGATCTAACGGTTGTGATAAGCTGAGATCAGATCTGACAGTTGAAAACGAATTCTTAAGAAAACTAAATCAGATCGTTTTGAGGTTTTTATTAAAACAACGAATTAAGAAAACTATAATCCAAAAACAAAATATAAGAAAATGCCAGCAAGTAAAATATGACTACGAAAACTTGGGATAGGAAATCATACATTTCGGATTGGCTTAGGAGGATTATTCGTAATGGGTAATATGAAAAAGACTACAAAAAAACATTATTATGAAAAGACAAAGTTCGAAAAAAAAACTTTACTATGGAAAACAAACTTAGTAAAAAAACTCATTACGGAAAACAAATTTCGGAAAACTCAGTATGAAAAACAAACTTAGTAAGGGAAAAACTTAGTACGAAAAATTCATTAAAAAATTTTGAAAACGAAAAAATTATTATGGAAGATTCAGTACCAAAGTTCCGTTATGAAAATACTAGTACGAAAATTTCCATTCTGGATGTTTTCAATATGAACACATCCATTCCAGAAGTATTCTGTATAAAAATTTCCATTCTGGAAAAATTGTAGTTCCGGAAGTTCCATTCCGGAAATCTTCGTTCCGAAAAGTTTGAAAACAAACTTTGAAAAAAAAAATTGTTATTCTAACAAACAAATGTACTCCCCCTATGAAAAGGAGTTTATTACTGTAAGGAGACTTTTTCAAAAGAAAGTATATTAAGAAGGATTACCTTATGGTTATCATCCCTAACTTCTGTTTAATGTATTCAAATCTATCAGAAGGCAATGATTTTGTAAAAATATCAGCAAGTTGATCTTGTGTTCTGATAAATTGAAGAATGATATCTCCTTTATGTGTGTGATCCCTAAGAAAGTGATGCCTAATATCTATGTGTTTTGCACGGGAGTGATGTGAAGGGTTCTTACTAAGGGCAATGGCACTTGTGTTATCACACAAAATTTGAGTTTTGGTAAAACTCAAGCCATAGTCTGTGAGTGTGTGTTGCATCCACAACACTTGAGCACAACAACTTCCAGATGCTATATATTCAGCTTCCGCAGTGGAAAGTGCTACAGAATGTTGCTTCTTACAGGACCAAGAAAGTAATGAATCTCCTAAGAAATGACAAGTTCTGGATGTACTTTTTCTATCCATTCTACATCCACCAAAGTCAAAATCAGAAAATCTTTTTAGAAAAAAATCATTTCCAGAAGTATAAAATAATCCTAGATCCATGGTTCCCTTAAGGTAATGAAAAATTCTTTTTACTGCCTTTAAGTGAGATTACATAGGATTGGATTGATATCTTGCACATAAGCATACTTAAATCATTACGTCTGGTCGACTAGCTGTTAAGTATAGTAGACTTCCTATCATACCTCTAAAAGATGTTTGATCTACTGGTTTTCCAGCTTCATCAAGATCTAAAGAATTTGAGGTACCAATGGGAGTACTAATACTCTTAGTATTTTCATAACCATACTTTTTAAGAAGATCTTTAATATACTTATGTTGAGATATGTAGGTTCCTTCTGGTTTTTGAGAAATTTTAAAACCAAGAAAAAAAGTTAACTCACCCATCATACTCATTTCAAACTCATATTTCATTAGACTTGCAAAAGAATCGGTCAAGGATTGCTGAGTTAAACCAAATATAATGTCATCAACATAAATTTGAACAATCAAAACATTTTTCATATCTTTCTTTATAAAAATGTTTGGATCTGCATTTCCCTTAACATAGTTGTTTTGAAGCAAAAATCTAGTAAGTCTATCATACCATGCTCGTGGGGCTTGTTTAAGACCATAAAAAGCTTTCGTAAGTCTAAAAACATGATCAGGATATTTTGTATCTTCAAAACCAGGAGGTTGTTCAAAAAAGACTTCATCTTGAACATAACCGTTACGAAAAGCACATTTCACATCCATTTGGAAATGTTTGAAATTAAAGAATGCTGCAAAGGCAAGTAGAATAGAGATATATTCAAGTCTAGCTAATGGAGCATAGGTTTTTCATAGTCTATTCCTTCTTGATAATTATAGCCTTTAGCAACAAGTCTAGCATTATTTCTTACTATGACTCCATTTTCATCACATTTATTTCTGAAAACCCATTTTACTCCAATAACAGAAGTTTCCTTAGGTCTTTCAACCAAGGTCTAGACTTTATTCCTTTCGAATTCATTTAGTTCATCTTGCATGGATTTAATCCAATCATCATCACCTAAATCTTCATCAGTGCTTTTAGGTTCTAATTGGGAATGAAATGCTAGATGTTCTACTTCATTTCTTAAGGAACATCTAGTCCATACAGGTTGATTTACATCACCAATGATACAATCACTGGGATGATTCTTAAGAAACACCTGATTTGGGTTTTGTAAAACCTGTTCATCAACATAGGGTAGAAAGTCTTCTAGGGTAAATGTTTCAGGAATATCTTCTTGAACAATATCCCTATCAGAAGATTCCTCTATCAAAGGTGGACAATCAGTTTTTGAAAACACATCCAAGGATGTAGGTTGATGTGGTTTAAAAATAAAAGGATCTGACTCATCAAATTTTACATGTACTCTTTCTTCAACAATACAAGTATTTTTATTAAAAACTCCATAAGCCTTAGAGGTTGTGGAATATCCTAAGAAAATCCCTTCATCATATTTTGGTTCGAATTTATGTAATTTATCGTTAGTATTCAGAATGAATACCTTGAAACCAAAAAACTTGAAGTAAGATAGTCTTGGTTTTCTGCCATTCCATAACTCATAAGGAGTTTTATTAAGAAATGTCTAATTAAAACTCGATTTATAGTATAGCAAGCAGTACTTACAGCTTCATCCCAGAAATGTCTAGCAATAGAATATTCACTCAACATGGTTCTAGTTATCTCTTGAAGAATTTTATTTCTTCTTTCAACTACACCATTTTATTGAGGAGTTCTAGGTGCTGAAAAATTTTGAGTAATACCTTTCTTACTACAAAAAGTTTCAAAATCAGAATTTTGAAATTCTCCTCCATGAACACTATGAATAGTTTTCAATGGAAGGTTTTTCTCATTTTAAACTTCAGCTCTAATACTTTTGAAATAGGAAAAATCTTCAGACTTATTTTCTTGAAAATAGACCCAAGTAAACCTAGTGTAATCATCAACTAGAACAAACACATAGTATTTTCCTCCAATACTTCCAGTTTGTGTTGGACCAAAAAGATCCCTGTGCACTAATTGTAATGCATCGGTTGTTGAGACTTCACCGATTGAATTAATACTAGATTTATGTTGCTTTCCATATTGACAAGGATCACAATCTTTAGAAGAATCAAATCTAAGCTCCGGTAGATCCTTAACTAGTTTCCTCTTAGAGAATTTACATAGGTTCCTAAGGTTACAGTGACCTAGTCTTCTATGCCATAACCAGGATTGATCTTCCATTTCACTTAGGCCAGGTAAATCTTGGCTTCTGAGGTCTTCTAAGTTTAGAGTGTAAACATTCTCTTGCCTATTGGCTGAGAGAATAAATTCTTCCTTGGAATTGTGAACTAAGCACTTATCATTCCTAAAATTCACAAGGTAGCCTTCATCACATAACTGACTTATGCTAATGAAGTGGTTCTTAATACCATTAACAAAAAGAACATTTGAAATCAAGGTTTTACCAAGAAGAACAATATTACCAATACCAACAATCTCTCCCTTAGCATTATCTCCGAAAGTTACATTTCCTCCTTTCGTTTTGATAATCTTTTCAAAAAAGCTTTTGTTACCAGTCATGTGCCGGGAACATCCACTATCCATATACCATGTATTGTTTCTAGTAGTCTCTCTATTTTCCTGAAATCAAGAAGAAAATTAGACTTTCGGAATCCAAAATTGTTTGGATCTGAGATTTCCAGATAATAAAATTTTAGGAACCCACATCTTCTTAGAGAAGTAAGCTTTGTGAAATCCTAAAGATTGGGTTTTGTTTAAGGAACAATTCTTTGCCCAGTGACCACCACATTGACACTTGGTACAAATTGGGGCACTTTGAGGAACAAAATAATTGTTACTAAAAATTGGTTTTGCATGGGTATAACCAAATCCGAATTTATTTCTTAAAGGTCGTATTTGAGAATACATTTTATCAAAATTTTCCTTACCATGGGTAAAGTTTGATAAACACTTCTTTAAGGAAAAAATTTCGGACTTGAGTTTTACAACCACGTTTTTATCCTCAAAATCATTAGTTTTAGAACTAGAGCTAGGCTCAAAAACATTTTTATTAGAAATTACTTTTTCTAATTCTTTAGAAAGATTGTTCTTCTCAGAACTTACTTCCTCAAGATTCATTTAAATACTTTCAAAATCAATATTTTTCTTATCAATATCTTTAGAAAGATCTAATATCTCTTTTTTAAGAATAGAATTCCTAGAGTTTTCCTTATCAAGTTTCTTATTGAGTTTGTAATTCTCAATTTCAAGAAGTTCAGAAAACCTGGAGACTTCTTCATAAGTAGGTAAAGTATTTTCCTCATCAGAAGATGATTCTTCATCAGAAGAGTTATAATACTTACTATCATTAGAATTTAAAGAAACATTGGTCAATGATTCAGCATTTCGTACCTTAGCCATAAAACAATGATTATCAATAGGTAATCTGGCTATAAGGCCAAGATTCTTCTATCCTGAAGATTCATAATCAGAAGATTCATCTGAAGAGTCACCACCACTGGCACTCCAGGTGTCATTAGCTTTCAGAACGTTCTTAGCTTTGGCTTTATAATACTTATTTCTATTCATGTCTGAATGACTTTCTTTCCTTTATTTCTTTTTGAGCAAAGGGAAATTTGGTCTAATATGTCCAGCTCTCTTACATTCATAACAAGTAACTTCTACATCTTTCTTATCTTTCCTGTCTTTTTTCTTATACATGGATTGGAAATTTCTCTGGCCAGCTATCTTGTTCATCCTTCGAGCAATATTTGCTAATTCATTTTCTGATACTTCACTCTCACTAGATTCTGACTGGAAAATAACTTTCTTAGACTTGGATCTAGTTACTCTCTTAGGAGTCTTAGCTTTCATATGATTTGAAGTTGTAGTAAAAGCAACAGTACCATTTCCATTCTTCTTCTTGATGTTGTCTACATCTCTCTTCATTCTGGTTTCATGTCTTAGAAGAGTTCCAAAAAGCTCATCATGAAATATCCGAGTGACCTTTCTATTTTCATCTATAGTTGTTTTTTTGGATTCCCACTCATTGGGCATAATATCAATTATTTTATCCACAAGAGATTCATCATCTAAACCTTTTTCTCCCATAGATTGTAGACTGTTGACTATAGTCATGAATATCTTTTTCACTTTACAGATTGGTTCACAATAAAGAAAATTGATGCAATGATATTCAGCTCTAAGCATAGATCTTTTAGTCTCAATCACTTTAGAAGTCCCAAAGTGTGTAACCTCTAACTTCTCCCAGATACAGTTAGCTGCTTCCCAAGAAGAAATTTGGCTATATATATTTCTAGTCATTGAACATAGTAGAGTATTGTGTACCTTATAGTTGAGTTGATATTCTTGCTTTTCCTGGTTAGTGAAAGTTCTAACTTCCTTGTCAGGAATTTTATAATCACTAGTAAGCATTAAAAAATTATCCACTCCAGTGTTGATAACAAAAGTCTTCATTCGATCTCTCCAGTACTCATAGTCATTACCATCAAATATAGGTGGTCTTGTAGGATTTAGATTATCAGTCGAACCAACATTAATTCCTGCCATACTAGAACAACCTTTGGCACACAAACTTGTTAGTAGAAAAAGTTTTGTAATAAAAATGTTCGGAATGAGAAAGTTCAGAATGACAAAGTGAGAAAGAAAAACATATTCGTAAGTATAAGTATTTTAGAGACCTCCACTGATACCAATTTTAGGATCAAAATAGTGATGTAGATGATCAATATACAAGAGGGGGGGATGAATTGTATATTTTAAAAATTCCTTTGGAACCTTTAATGTTTGTTATGATTAACTATGTTTTCCTTAACCAAAGGAAAGATCTAAGTTTAACAAAGTTAAACTAAGTAAATTCAAAACACCTCTAACATCAAATGAAAACATGGAAAGAGATTCCGAAGGTAGGTTCCGGAAATTGAAACTTAACAAAAGATTACAATATGAGATTCTACCTTAAAGCGTATAGAATCTAAATGAAACAGAGTACAAATAAGGAAGTATAAGAAAGTTATACTTTCCTTACAATACAATATGCAGCGGAAAATAAACAAGTAGTTAAACTACAAGTAACAAGATATAATTCTTTTAACCCAAAGAGAAGGGTATCCAACAACCTTGGATAAAGGTCCCTTGATTTATACTTTCAAGTAAGTCTGTCTTACCCACACCAGGGTAAGCCCTCGATACGAAGATCAGAGTGTCTATGTCTTGCTATCCCCGCAAGCCCTCAACTTCAAGGTAGTTGGCAACCTCTCTCTTCCTCAACAAGGAAGCCCTCGAACATCAAGGTAGTCAACACCTCTGTCTTCTTATCCCTGGAAGTCCTCGAATGTAATCACCAACATTCGGAGTCCCACAATGCTTTGAGAGTTAATAAGAGCCTCTCTCTCTAGAAATCACTTCAAGCATGTAATCACATGAGTCAGAGAACAGTTAGCCTTTCAGCAGCACTTTTTAACCTCGAGCTCTTTCAAATGAGCTCCTATTTATAGGTAAGGTTAGCTCCTTCTCCAACGGTCATATTTTCCTTAAAGATCATAGGGACATGTACACGTTTCACTTAGACAATGTTTAGTTTATAACAAAATAGACGACATCATTTTATAACAAAACAAGTGTAGTAGAATGTACGACATCGTTTTAAAAACTAACTCAAAAGTTCGGAATGAATGCTTCGGAGTGAGGGTTCGGAGTGTAATAAAAATAATAAAGAATAGACAAATTATAGAAGTGTAAGCAGAATAAATGTTAGGAGTCTAACCAAAATATTTTTCGGAGTCTGAATTAATTCAGAGTGTATAAAACAAAGATAATCAGATTCTGTTTAATAGGTGAATTCGGAATGAGAATTCGTCATCAGAATTCGTAATGAGAATTATTCATCAGAATTCGTAATGAGATTTCATCATCATAGTTCATAATGAAAATTCATTATCAGATTTCGTAATAAGAATTCTTCATTAGAATTCTTAATGAGAATTCAATGTTGAACTTCATAAGAATTCGTATCCTGAATCTGGAATAGAACTTAGTCAGAGTTCATATCTGGAATTCGGAATGATACTTTATTACAGTTCTCATCTGGAATCCGGAGTGAAACATCCTTACAGTTCTTATCCAGAATTCGGATCCTCAAACAGAATACTTTATATCAAATTTTTAAACAAATCTGAGAAAACAGAAATGAATCCAAATTTTATACTTTGGAAAAATGTGGATGAAAATATGATAAAGATAAATTTCCTTATTGAATCATTTTTTCTTATAAAATCAATTTTCCTTAAGAAAGCATTTTTGCATAAGAAAGCATTTTTTCTTAAGAAATCATTTTTCCTTAAGAAAGCATTTTTCCTTAAGAAAGGTGTTTGTGATTTTCAAAACAAGAAGGAATGAAAAAGTCATAAGGAAAACCTTATTTACTCAATAAACCACATTGCAATGAACACTATGAAATGTTTTCTCATTTTTATGATATCTCAAATAACAAATGTTCTATAAATGATCGATCAAATTATATCCATGATATATATTTATTTTAATTCAAAAAGTAAAATCATTAATACACAATGGCCATATAATTTTATTTTGGAGATTCCATTCTAATCGAACGGTCTAAGATATCAACTTCTTGAAAAGGATTGGAAAAAATCTGTTCGCTTATTCAATAAATACATATCCCTTAATATGCAACCTATATATCATACTTCATTAGAAATATATGGGATCATGGTCTTAGGAAATATATCAAAGTACCCAACTCACGATATGAATTAATAATAATCATAAGTATAATGATAATTAGAAAAATTCATAGGTAATAATATTTCATGACACATCTGAACAACAAATTTGACTTGTACAAATAGAAAAGTACTGATAACTGATATATATTTATAGAAAAATAAAAAAATAAAAAATAGATATTAAATTGTAATGATATAAATTATAGATACCAAAAATTATTATTTCCAATAGATATATCTATTTATATTAGTAGTTTAATACTGAATATTATTTTTTTATACTAGCATCAATTACTTTTTATAATAATAATAATAATTTATTTAGTAATAAATGAATATGTAATTGTAAATTATTATTACCTAAAAATCATATACTATTATAAAAATGTATCCTAATTAATTATTAAATTACATGTTTTTTTTACCAAAAGGGAAATGTATATATTATGAATTAAAATAATATCATTACGTTAATTTTAATATATGATGAATTAAAATATTCATTATTTAATATTGTAAAATAAAAATAAAAAAGATAGTTTATATATATATATATATAAATTAATTTTTATATAAATTATATATAAATTAATGTCTTTCTTCATATATATATATATATATATATATTGAGACAGAAAAAAGTTATCCTGATGAAGGACCTCCCATGTATAGTTGGGTGTTTCCCCCCCCCCTGATCTAGGAATGGAAAATATGATGCATGCTTCATTTCAAGTAAAGGAGACCTTAAAAAATTATTATATTGTACTAACTATGGATGATAATATCTATTATAGTTGTATGTTTTGAAGAATGAAATATTAGGTTTTTATCATAATCTATTCATTTTTTCTAGTAGTTGTTTCCAATGGATCTCATCCCACTCTCCAACTAATTAGGGATACTATCGAGTGTACTGGATTCGTTAAAATTTCATTGCTCCACCTATATAATTATTGAATCTTTATTTTATTTATAAATCATGGTGGATGGGATTATGGGTGGTAGGTGGCTATTCTATGTAGTTTTCTCATTGGTCACCTTATTCATTTGAGTATATTATTTCCTCAAATTTTTTTATTTGAGTGGTATTTAAATCCCACTTTATCGATCTATTTATATAGGATGGGTTGTATAAAGAGAAATAAATTTCAAAAATAGATATGTAATATTAATTTATTAAAATTCATTATATAAATATTATGATCCATTATAGAATCCTTTAGGCTTAGTGTCATTAAAAGATCGAAATATAATCAATTAGTTAATAAAATATGTATGCCATATCCCAATTAATTCTTCCGGACACACACAGTTCTCAAAATTATCATAATTAATAAGTTTTTTCATAACATGGAAAAATGAATCATAAGAAAATGGTGAGATTAGATGCTATGTACGTGTAATTAAGGTATATATCAATGATCACATAAGAATAGTAGGACAATAAAGGTATATGAACATGATCATAAAATTAAAAAATTATAGCTTTTACATCAAAGATAATAATCATATGAGAAGGAATAAATTATGGATGTTTATAAGAAATTAGTAATAAATAAATCAAAAATACATGTATCATTACATCATAATGTAAGAATAAGACAAGAAATTTTGGCATACACATTAGTATAGAAAATGATATCATTACTATTTAAGGAAAATTGAATATTCTGTTATAGTAGAATTGGGTCACTCCCCAAAACCTCATACTAGTCAAGATTCACTCCACAGACTATAAAAGTTGATACATTTTCATACTGATCTAGGTTCACACGCCATTGAATCCTCTTTATATCATGATGTAAAGGACTTTAATCAATGCTTTAGAGGGAAATATAGGTACCATTAGACACATAAACAAAAGAATTCATATGTGTTAGATAACATCCTAAATAATTCATCATATCATTACCACTAAAAATAAATGACTATCATAAATATTTCACCACCACAAAACACATAGAAGATAAATGGATTTAATAAACATTTCATCATAACATAACCAATGGAATGGAGATAGGTTTCATAAAAAATTTTCCTCTCATGATAAATAAACTATCTAGAGAAAATATAAAGATGTAATTCATGGATAATATCCTAATTAAAAAAACTAACATCAAATATTATCATCTAATAAGGAAAATGTTTTCTGAATATTAGTTGAAATAACAATTAACCAATATAACTTTAACTTTTCAAAATCATTTTATTTTAAAAAGTTGTGAAATTATAAAATAAAAAATATACAGTGAAATGAAATTTGTAAAAAATTAAATGACTATTCAAGGAAATATTTCATCATGATTCTTTGAAAATATGTTTGTATTATATAATTTAATAAACATTCAATTAATATTTTTTTAAAATATTCATATAGTACCTCATTCGCAAAATCGAAAAAAAAGATTCCATTCAAACTATTTTGTAAAACTTCTAACATGGGTAAAAATGAAATAAAAATATAAATGGTTATTGGTAAAATAATTGAAATAATATTTTGAAAACATAGATACTGAGGTTAAATACTCCATAATAGAGACATAAAAATAAACAAACTTTAATATTTATGATATTTTGAAATAAACTATTACCTTGAGTTTTCATTTCACCAAAATCATTATAACCTTATATATAATAAATATATATTTATTATAAATATATACCCAAGTCATTTTAATACATAAAATATAATATATTATCCCTTTATAAAATTTCATCACCCCCTTCAACAAATAATTCTCTATTAAAATTGTTATTTCTAGGTGTTAATTCTATTGTTTGTTGTGGGTATATTAATTTAGCAGTTCCATTCTATGTAAATGTGTCACAGTTCCATCATATCAATAATATTTTACATGATATAAATATCATTTATCTTTATTTTTAATAAAATTATAGTCATCCATAAAATTTATAGATAGAAATATTCATTACATTGTTCATAAAGATGGCAGGTCGTACCTCTGCATGAACATTGATTTCATTTTTGAATGGAAAAAGATATTCAAATTTAATTGTTGATTAATATTTAAAATATATTTATTAAATTATATATATCATATGTATTAATAAAATTTATCTTCATTACCATCCATGAAAAAAGTAACTAAAAAATTAATATCATCTCTTCCTGGAAGAGGTCGTCAACATATATGCACGAGTGATGTTATTATTTTAAAACATATTGGGTAATAAGAAGGTAGATATGATATTATTGATCTATATCTATAATTTTATCATTAATATAATATATAAACATTTATACCATAATTATTCCCATCAATAAAATATAGTGATAAAAATGAATTGTATTGCAATGCAGAGATGGTATGTTTGGTTTATGCAGGAGCATTAAATTCCCATCTAATTCGATATGAAATATGGTATATAATTTTATTTTAACATTCATTATAATATATAAGCTTATATAGGTTACTAAAAGTTTTAATTTATTTCAAAATATTTAGATTTAGGTGTGGTATATAAGAGAACAAAATAATGTAATCGGTTAAGATAATTATATCTTCATATAAATGACTCCTTTACATTTCCAAAAAATGGTTCTCGGTTAGGTATTTTGGGGAAAAAATAAATATAATGTGTATAGGGAAGTTGATAATGAAAATTGGAAGATTTTTTTAGTTCTAAAATGATCAATATTTTTTTTGAATATTTGAGCGAGGAGGTTCACTTTTAAAATTTATGTGGGGGTGTTTTTAGAATTTGTCAAAAGAATAACTTATGATAAATTCTCCACTATACCAATTCAATAAAATATAAATTTTTATGAATATATGTTAGGATATGGTTATAATACAATAAAAAATAGGGTTTTTATATGTTTTGGTTTCATTTTAAACTATTTCATCTTTATTAACCCTTTGTTAATAAATATTAATTTTAACTATGGTAACAACTTTCTAAATATTAAATTGGTGTAATATTTTAATTCTATAGTGAAAATTGGTACAAAAATGTCCAATTTATGAAATTTATGATCCTATCATATTCACTATTCTATGTTTTATTTTACTTTTATGATCTTTGAATTATTTAATAAAATATTATTTTTATAAAATATCATTATTATAAATTTTGACACTATTTAATTATCTTAATTCCAGCAAAAAAATTCATTGGATAATTGGAATATAATGACTTAGAATATTTTTAATATCGTATATATATACATATATTGTTTGTGGGTTATATTAACTCAATAAAATTATATCTAATTTAATAATTTTTAAATTGTTTATTATTATTTTTAATAACTGGAGACATACTGTGTTGGGGTTTCACAATCAATTAATCACATTTTATAACTAAAAACATTTAAAGTAAATATATATCTTGAAAATAAAATTATTAATATAAAAACACTTATATTAATTCATATGTTATTATTTTCCCCATGTGGACACATTAATTATATTAAAATTAAAGTTATATTTCGTAATATTCTTTGGTTTAGATAATATATGATTCATATTCATGGATGATTTTCGATTAAAAAAACAAAATTTAGAAACTAATATATTTAAGGAATTATTATATTTATTCAATAATAATTCTTATGAATAATTATGGCCATATCACTTATTTTTAGTCTTTATTAACCTGATTTAATGTTTTCTAAGGTGAGAAATATTACCATTGATACAATTCATATTAACCGAATATTTCAGTGTCCTACTTAAAAAATTTAACCACATTATTTATAATTAAATAATAAATTTTTTCTAAATCAATAAATATAAATGGAATAAATAAATTTGGATATAAGAGACAAAAATGTGAAAAAATAACATTTTTAGGAAAAAATAACATTTTTAGGAAAAAATACATTTTTTAGAATAAAATTGGTTTTATTCATATCCTTTTACTATAAAAATATTTCATCATTGTTAAAAAATTAATCAATTAAATAACATTTAAATTTTATTAAAATAATTCAGAAATAGGGACTACTGTTATTTATTAACATAAAAATACATCACGGACATGAAAACATTTTTTTTAGAAAAGTATTTATTTTTCTTCCAAGTGAATTATGTTTTCATGTATCATAATTTAATAACCAATTATTTAAATTTATAATTATAAATCCATAAATATTTAATAATTTATGTTTTCATATTCTTATATTAAAATTCAACAGCTAGAAAATAATTGAAGTTTTAATAATAAATCATTAATAATATATTCTCGTTCGTTTAAACTCGATGTTATGTGTTATGGAAGTTATCAAATACATATAATTACTTAATGATAATTATTTCAAAAAAAAATTATGTGGTGTTACATTCTACCCCCATTAAATGTAATTTCTCCCTTGAAATTATTCACTCTAATTCACACAGATGAGGATACCTTTTCCTAATCACATCATCATGTGCCCATGTATCTTTTTTAAATTTGTCAACTCTCAAAAAATATTTGACCATGTGTGTCGTATTACTTCATATAACATCAATTCAATGATATATAATCTCTACTGGTTAATTTTTATTTGAAAGACAGTTATCCCACAGTTTTACATCTATGTTCAGTGCATTTGAAGGATCGGGTATGTACATTCTCATGGTAGATACAAGGAACTCATCAAGAACTTGATAGAGATTTTTTAAAATAACCAATCAAAAAATATAATAAAATTTGATCAGGAATTTTAAAATGACACATTCAAATAGGAAATAAATTTTTCTTCATTCATAATCTCATCTTCCTCTTTTAGGGAGATATTTAGAGGAATATCCTATCACCTAATTCAAATTCCATATCATTTTGGGGGTTATCAACATAACTTTTCGGTTAACTCTTAGCTGATCTCATGTCATTTTAATAATTGTAAACATATTTTTCCATTACTCAACTAGATTTTTTCCCAATATATTTTATTCTCAAAATTCACTCCAACATGGTTGAGTTATACACTTCAATCCATAAATGGAATCTATTGACCAATCTGAATGATATAGTGAATGCAAATTTAATATGATATTTCACAAAAATAATGTATTGATATCAAAAACCGTTGAAATACTTATAAAAATATCTCAATATTTAATCTATTGTATTAATGGTCTTCTTTAACTAACTACTTATATATAGATAGTAATATGAGCTGAAACATAACTCCATATCTTATGGTAGTTTATGTCTTCCCAAAAACATTGATATAATCATCATATCCTAATCAAATACAACTGATAGTGGTAAATAATGCAATCATATCACTTTTGTAATGTATTATCATGTATGTTGATAATGAGAAAAATATTATCTAATGAAAATGATGTTTTCCAAGTTCATTTAGGGATCAACTAGAACCAAATATTATTATTCGGATTATATGTTTTTGGGAGTTCGATGAAAAAAATACAAGGTGATATTTTCCAATTTACATTCTGGTATGTGTAATGGTTGTAACATGCCCTTATATTTCTACTTCTTGGTCTTAACAAGCTGATATACCATGAAATATGATATATATTAAATAATTTTACTATTCATTCTATATCACTAGATTTTATCATTCAAATAACTATTCATATTATTACTTCCATGATGAATAGAGAATGAAAAAATATGTGCTCATACCTCAACTCCTTCTTCAAATATGATATTGAAGGGACGCATACATGGTACCTAAACCTCATTATTGAATCATAATCATGTTGTAACTTTGGAACATTTCTCACCATATTTTTAGCTTTCTTTCTTCCTAATGTGCCTCTATATTCTTCAAAGATTATGGTTGAACAATAATTTTTAAAAATATAATATTTCCACTCTCCTTAATAATTTTATGATCTGTACTTTTCTTATCATGAAGCATTTTATATTTCATGAACATTATCATATATAATAATGAATAATCCTTATGAATCAATAAATTAGTCATTTTTTTACTTCCCATGTGGGTATTGAATTTATTAGTCATAATATTCGATAAAATCCAACCATATTCACTAGAACATATTCAACTCTTTCTATATCAATATATACATTATGATTTTTTAAACAACATATATTTCACACATTTATCCAAAGAGATAATTCCATTATATATTTAAAGGAATAATTTCTATATCTAACTCCAAATCATGATTTGGGAAATTTTCTCATAGAGAATCAATTTTCATGATGCATATTCTATAAAAATAGAATTTTAAAAGAAGACACATAAACATATTTTCCTTGATAAATCACTATAAGTTGAAAACACAGCTTCATCATTGGGTATTGTAAGCATAGATTCACTAACTAGACTTATTATATGTTCCTTAACTAATTCATCACATCCATCAATATAAAGGTTCTTGGAACCTTTAATGTAAATTTTTTTGAGTGAAATATATGTCTATCAAACAATTATCCATAAAACCGAATAATTTTGAACTATCATAGGTAAAATATAGAACATAGTTACCATTTTTTTTCTAGGCCAATTTTCAGTAGTTTCTGTTTTTTGAATAGTCTACTGGTATACCATTATTTTATATTTCAAGACACATAAATGAATATTTCAAAAGAAGAAATTCACACATGGAAAATTTCACATAATGATTCTCCTTTTATACGATCATTAGAACAATTCTCAAATGATCTCCAATCCATTTCTTAAGGTATTAATAAATAAAAATTTCTTTTATTAAAAGTACCAAAATATAATCATTGTATCCTCTAAAAACTACATTCATTAAATCCATGAATATATTAGATTAATTTGTATGGCCAAATTGAATCAATGTAAATTTTATAGTTCCTATAACATTTAAGGATGTTGTATTGGGTATATTCTATTTTTTGGCCTTCAATTGATGATATCAAAAATGATAATACATCCTGAAAATGTATTGAGATATATAGTGTTTATCAAATAAACAATAAATATGGGGTAGATAATTAATTTTATTAATAGTGATCTTGTTATGTTATCAATGATTGATACATAGTTTCATTGAAACATATTTCTTATAAAAAAATAGGTTCACCCTAATATTACACACATGGGAGAATAAATCCATTATAAAGATTCTCATAGATTTTCTTCTAATTTAATTATATCTCATGCATTGATATTTTATATAATGACATGGAAATTGGTGTAGCAACAAGTAGGATCTCTATTAAAAAACTTTAAAATTAAATGGATGACTTTGAAAATCATCTATAACTAATTAAATAAACCCCAAAATTATAGGAAGATATTTTATGTTGAGTTTCTCCCCAACCATATGAGATAAACAACCATTTTTAATGAGATACTTGACTAATATAATTGATAAACATTCCATTGTATTTTTATTCTTTTCATAAAACTTATTTGATATCATAGGACGGTACAAAATATGGAACATAAATTCCCTTCCCCACTTATTGATGTGGTATTTAATTACTGAAATCCAATCCATTTCCATAATGAAATCACATTTTCTAGATTAATAATTATAAGACTTTCATGAAAAATAATTCCAAAAAACAATTAGGGAATAATTGTAGACATGGGATGCAATCATCGTACAATTACTAGTTTTAAATTATAACTGAACATCTAATTTTTCTATTTGTATTGTAATAACCTATGAAAATTGTTGGTATATAATAAAGTGGGTAGATCTGAAAAAAACAATTCATTAGATATTCTATAGTGGAAGGTATGTGTACCATTCATTGTTTTATTATAAAACCCATCATTAGAAGTTGTGATCACTTGAGATTTATAGTGTTTGAAGTCTTATGGGGTTAATGATATCGATCATCATCACTGACAATTATATTTAGGCACTGGTTATCATAATTTATATACTCCTTGAAATTAAAACACTATAGTGTGGGTGGTTAATTCTATCGATGTTTACCTCAAGATGCATCATTAGCTAAATTATACACATTATGTTGATATTCCATTTCATGATTACTATCTATTTCACACTTTAAAAATTTACCATATCCATATAGAAAAATTCCCCATGTCACTTATTTATTTTGATCATAAATGAAATATCATATTCTTCTCTCCATGGGTTTTAAGATTTCATTTAATATCCATTTTTAGATTCTGTTCAAATCCATGGGATTTATGGGTAACTCAAATCTCTGATTCCATATTCTAATCACATTGAAAAATTAATCATAACAACTAACTCCATGTATGGATAACACCCTTAAGATACATGGTGTTAAGACACTAATTATTTGATCAAACTTATATTCTGATTGGATTATATTGAGATAAGAATACATAAAATTATATTGAAATTTGAGTCATATGTACTAACATATTCATCATCCTTTTACATTAACTCAAGGAAATATTTCTCCATTTTTAATGAAGAATAAAATTAAATTACTTGTAGAAAATTATGATTTTATATTTTTTCGTCTCTATAAATTCAAATTTTTCTTGCTCTTTCATTATCTTGATATAATTACATTATTTCACTACTTCACAAACCAAATGATAAACATGGAAAATAACATTTTCAAATTAAGGACATATGAAAAAATGAAATATATTTTTAGTTGTAGTTTTTATTTATCATCAACTAGTGTATCATCTGAACCACTGAAATTAAATGGTCATTTATTCATGAAGGGATAAAAATTATATTATTCCCTCTTATTATCTTTTGGATTCTCAACATGTTTCATATGTTGAGAAATAATTGTGTTAAAAAATATTTTTCATTACATATATCATAACATTCAGTCTCTCGAGAGGAAAATCGTCGCATTTTTAATAACATTCAGCAATAAAAATATTACTTTGTGTTACATCCAATGATTAAAACAATAATTCTTAGTTTGGATGACAATAATCACAATACAAAGCCATATAATAATGAAAAATATTTTTTATAGATTCTAAATCATGAAACGTTCTTCTATGAAACCATTGAGTTAACATAGGTAAATCATGATCATTACAAAAACATTATTATCATCTTACACTTAATCTTATCCCTTTGGATCATAATAATGTTTTCTCAACCTAATATCCAAATTAGAACAAAAATATTCCCTAGTACCAACTATAGTGAACCATACAATTCATACATAGATATCACATCTTAATAAATGAATATTTATTACATAATATTTTGATCCATGGTCTAATCTTTTAGGTATAGTGTCTTTGTAAATTTGGAAACACAAACAACTAGTTCATTAAATACCTACAAAATCCACAACTTAATTCCCATAACTAGAACCCTTAATATATATATCACAATTAATATCATTATTGATAACTTTTGGAAATGAAACATAAGAAAGTGGTTCATTAAAATGCTCATTAATGGTAAAAAAGAGAGACATCAATGATCACAGAAGAATATTAAGATCATAAGGGTATAGAAACACAATATTCATGTTTGAAAACTATACCATTCATATCAATGATCATAATCATAATTCATTGTATAAATCATGGTAGTTCATAAGAAATGAATTATAAATGAATCCAAGAACATGAAATATGGTATCATAATATAGTCATAAAAATGAAATTATGGAATACACATAAGTATGTAGAATTGTTTCCTTATTAGTAAAGTATCTTTGAAAAGTCTATCATATCAGAATGGGATCACTCCCTAAAAAATCATAGTAGTCATGGTTCACTCTTGATACTATCATACTAGATATATTCCATTAATTAACTAAGTTCAATCCCGATTATAATCTTATTTATAACATGAGAAATTAATATTTACCCAATGATTTGGAGGAAGATATAAGTCCCACCTATCACCTAATTAAAATTAATCATATAATCCCAAAAATATCATAAATCACACATCATATGAGAACCCATTAAAATAAATGTGTTTTATCATAACAAATCCCATGTTAAGGAAATTTGTTTCCTAATCATTTCATCATAATATAACCCCTAAAAACAAAATGGGTTCAAAAAAATTTCTGATTTCATTATAAAAAAACAACCCAAATAAGTATTATTAATCATATCAATGAATAATATCCATATAAATGAATATTTATGCACAAAAAATTCATCTTATAGGGAAAATTATTTTGATAGATCATTTGGAATAATTCTTAAGAAAAATAAACAAACTATTTTTAAATAATTTTATTTCAAAAAGGATATGGAATAATAAAGGAATAAAAATAATTGTAAAACAATCATGTAAAATTTTAATGTAAGTGTTAATGAAAATTTTAGCCAAGAAATGCAGAAAACATGTTCATTCCATTGAATATAAACAAATATCCTTTCCATATTCGATAAAAAATATCCCAATGTAACTAGTTTCGAAAATAAAAAAATCATTTCAAAACATTTTATAAAAATAAAAACATGGCTAAAATGAATTAAATTTTTCATAGGATAATGGTAAAAAACATAAAAAAATATATAGAAAATATTGATATGGATGATCAATAATCCCAAGTGGAGACTTAAACCTAAACAATCCCGAATTTTGATGATATTTAAAAATAAACCATTAATTTGAGTTCTCTATACTTTGGAAGCACTCATTCCTCCTTTATAATAATTTATAATTATAATAATTACATAAAAGTTTTATTTTAATACTTATAATATCATATATAATCTATTTTTAATATTTCAATACCCCCTCCTGTCAATAATTCCTTATTATAATATTTTACATTATTGTCATTTTTTTTATCATGACTACATCAGATTTGTAGTTCCAATAATTTTAAAATTACCTTTGTTATATCAAGTCCATATTTTTTATCATGATATTAATATCATATATATTCATTATATATATATAGTGTTCTATAAATATGATATAAATAAAAATTTATTAAACACTTCATGGATATTGTAGGTCATACATATTCATGAACATTTATTTCATTTTTCAATAGATATAATGAAATAAAGGTCAATATTTATTCAACTATAAAAATTTTTTATAAAATAATATATGTAATAAATATTAAAAAATTAATCCGCATTCCAATCCATGTAAAATATAAATAACAAAAGAATCTCACCACTTCATCGAGGTGGTAGTATATACATATACACGAGCGATATAATCGTTTATCAATTGATTAGATAATTAGATGGTAGAAATTATATTATTATTCAAGAATAATAATTGATTAACTTATTTCATTAATAATCATTAAACCCATAATAATACCATTTAATGAATTATCATTATAGAAAATGGATTATATAAATATGTGGAGATGATAAACCATATGTACACATTAGAAATAATTTCACTTGTAGTTTGACGCTAAAGAGGGTGTATAATGGTGTTTTAAAAATGAAAAATTATTCCATAAATATTAAGTATATTTAATTTATTATTTTATTATGCATACCATATATTTATAATTGGAAAATAAGAGTAGAAAAGAATGTGATCTATTTGGGATATTACCTCTTCTTAGAAACAAACCCATTAGATCTACCCTAAAGGGAAATTTGTTTTCCTTTTTGTAATATCAAAAGCCATATAATGTGTATAGGGATGTTTATAATAAAAATCGGTAGATTTTTTATGATATATAAGGGTCAATTTCATGTGAATAAGTGAGTTAGGAGGATCCATTTTATTATTGAGTTGAAGGGTGCTTTTGAAATTTCACAAAATAATAAAATATAACAAAGTTATTATCAATATAAATGAATAAGAATTGATTTTTTTAAAATATAAGTTTTTATAGGATTTTAATACCATCCAAAAATATAATTTATTCATGTTTTTGTGTCAATTGAATCCCTATCATTTTATTAAGCCTTAATTTACCAATTTTATTTTTGACTATTATAACTGATCTGTGAGTAATAAAATGGTGTGATTTTTAACTTACAAGGTAATAATTTCCCATAAATGTCTTAATATTTAAATAATTTACCATATAATATTCAAATTGTATTATTTGAATATTTTCATGATATTTATATAATATGATATTATACTATCTTTATAAAATATCAATATTGTCAATTTGGAAACTATTAATTTAAATTAATTATAAACACATTGAAAAAGAAAACCTAATTAAAATATAATAATTTAAAAACTACATAATATTCACTATATATATAATTCATGGATAATAAAAACTCATACATTCTATATCCCTTAATATTTTTCAATTCAATTTTGATTTTTTTAATTGAATGGAGAGATACATCTTCGGTGTTGTATACGAAATTAATGTGATTATTTAATTAGTAAAAATCCAAAATAATTTAATATCATGAAATTAAATTTATTATCCTAAAAATGATTTTTTATATTCATTCATTACATACTTTTTTCTCCAAGTGAATGCTGAAAGGATTTTAAAACCACCTATAGTGATATTTTGTAAAAATAATTGATTTAAATAATTTATAAATCAGTTTTTGAGAAAAGTGTCCTTTAATGAACTGAAAATAATTAATAATGTATTAATATTATAATAATTTTCATTAATTAATAATTTAGATTATTTATGATGGCTTAAATCTTATATTTAATATATATTAACTTGATTTACCCTATACCGATGTGATAAAGTTTACTATACTTATTATTCATATAGATAAAAAAGTGGTATAGTTTCCACATTTTATGAACATGACACTAATTATGAAAATAATTTAACAGAATTTAATACCAAAAATTTATTAAAATATTTTTTAATTATGTTTGTAGAATTTGGAAAAACTATAATTTTTTTTGAAAAAAATTATTTTTAATAATAAAAACATACTTATAAATATCCTAGATAAATATTGATTGATTATTTCGAAAATTTGATTAAGTAAATATAATATTAATTGTATTTATATAATTCATCAGTATTTGAAAATTATTTTAATTATTATAATATTATATTACATGCATAAAAACAATTTTTCTTTCAAATATTTCATTTTATTTCTTTATAATGAATTTTATTTTCATTTATAATTAATATATAACCATTGGATTAACTTTATACGTTTATAACCACTACTTTTTCACAATCTAGTTAGTCCTATGTGTACCCACCAATCCAATTACTCGGTGATAAATGTCATTTTGAATTATAGTAATTTAATTTTATATTGTGGATCATTTAAACTCACTGATTCCTATAATGAATGATTTGAAATAAATAAAAATATTTAAAGAGAAATATGTCAAAAAAATCATGTAGTGTTAAAGGTTTATGGTTATCTTATGTTATATAGGATCTCTTAATTAATCATAAATTTCATTGCTAAATCATTCATGTATATTGGTTGATTGAGTATTCATTTAAAATGGTCATTTGTGCGAGTTTACCAAATTGATATGGATAAATAATGGAATGGATAGTCTCTTGTTTATGATGATCTATTGATTTTATTCATTAGTATAATCTAGGGTGTCACTCTACTTCAAAATGATACCATAATTACCATTTATGGATTATAACCTATTTTTGATATAATCTGTTTTGGTCGAATGACATTGGTAGAGAGATGGTTTCAGATTCCATATGTTCTGTAGGTGATGTAAATATGGGTTGGGCTCCAAATCAAGATATTAATAATTCCCATGGTGGGATTTCACCAAATATTCCAATATCCCTTATTCAATCTTTTATGAAGCATTTAGGTTTATTTAATTTTTTTATATTCTTATAATATTTTGGACTACAATATTTTAATTATGTTCACAACAGGCTTGATATCACTCAATGTTTATTGAATATATTATAATTGGCTCAACCAACAACACTATTTTAATGATTATTACTTTGTTTAACATTCATTCTTATTTTTAGTAAATTATGATATGATTCTAACGAGATATATTTTCTATATTCCTTTAAATTTCTTCCAAATAATGTAATACGAGTAGCACTATATACAGTAAAACTATCCACATGAATACCCTCAATACGTGTTCTATTTGAAATATTCAATAAAAAATAATTTTATTCTGAATACATGAAAAATAAAATTTAATGGGAAATATACTTTCTCAATTAATACGTGATATGAAAATTTCAAATATGAAATATGCATTTAGTATTAATATGAAATATGTATAATTATAATATACATTCTACCGCAAATATGAAATATTTATTGATTCCATTTTCATTTTTTTGTTCATATGAAATATGAATATATGCTATATTCATATTGTTTATAACATTTGATATGTGTTTTTTATAAAATATGATTTGTATTATATTTATTTTTAGTGTATGAAATATTCATTTGCTTCAAAATATGATTAATTAATTTTTATTATTCTTAATATATATAATATAAATTATGTTCATTTTCAAAATATTTAGTATGGACTATATAATCAAAATGGATATATTAAATATTAAATATGAATTAGGAATATATTCATTATGACACATGAATTTTTTATATAATAAATATTAAATAATCATTTTTTATTGACATGAAACATGAATATATATAATATGAATTTTTCTAGAATTATTATGAAAATATTATATTTCTATGAAACTTTTATAACATCAAATATTATATTTGTTTTATGGTAAAAAAACTCATTCTATTTTCTATATAAAGTATACATTTAAGATCTTCTATAAAATATATTGATCCATAATTTGAAATATTTGTAGTTCTATTTTACGGAATATTTATTTATTACATTTGACTACTTATAATAATGGATGTTATTTATGAATGTTATATTTATGTTGGCCTTTTAGTGAAATTAATTTACTTCTTAATTCAATTGTTTTTTTAATATATTGAAATAATTTTTCTAGAAGTGTGTTGTTATTTTCTCTTCCCTTATACTAGATACCCTATTTTTAAAACCCCATGTCATTTCCCATATACTACACACCCTTCATTTTAATATTCAAATTGTGCCACATAATCATTTAATTATATTAATATTATGTATCTAAATAAATAATTATTTGTATAAGGATATTGGATATTCATTGTATTTTTTATAAACATATAACATCTTTGAATATTTCATATTTATTATTTAATATATATAAATTATTTTTGATGTGTTAATTCCTAATGTTCTATATTAAATATCCCAATGTATGATCCTAATATTGTCACATCATTTTTTTAAAATAACATATTCTAGGATTCCTGAATTAATGGATTATTAACTTCCTCTTACTTTATCTATTTGAATCTGTACTAACATCTGTATTTCCATAAAATGAAAATAAAATATATTGGTTCTAGTACTTGAAAATTTAAGACACATTATATATATTAAAAAATGAATAATGTTAATATATTTTATTCTTTTTTGGCACTTTTTATAGCTTTTCGAAATTATTTTTACCAATATATACAATAGTTAATAATAATTTTCCAATAATAAAATAATCACTTATTAACAATAAAATATATTAATTTGTTTAAGGAATACAAATAATTCTTTTATCTACATATGAATCTATTTTTTTAATTACTAAAATATATAAATGATTACCTATTAGATAATTATGTTTAAATAAGTCATTTAATATAAATAAATATTTTATCAATAAAAATAGTTATATATATATTACTTATACATATAGTTAAAATAATAATTTGAAACAATAATTATTTGTGGTGGGAGAAATTGAACATGAAAAGGTTTTAATTTATATAATTTTTCTCCCACCAAATATCAGCCCAAATGTTTAATAAACATCCACAAATCCCCAATAAATGGTTTTATGACATCCCCCCATTATATACCTATGTCATTTCTACATTTTGATATTCAACCATATATGGTAATAGTGTTCCACATGTCCCTGATATGAATATTTTTATCCCCTATGGACCTGAGACCACTAATATCACTAGCATACTACCCAATCATTGGTCACTATCACCACTTCAGTGTCCCTTATCCTTTTGTGCTAGCATACCAATGTAGTGGAGTTTCTATATCACTTTTTCCCTTACCTATCTCTACTTCCCTTACCGCTAATATACATCCACTTCCCACCAACCATATTTCTCCGTAATCCCATAATCCCCCAAAACCCTGATTTATTCCTTCACCCAATCTATTTACACCCTTATATTTTATTTTTTCCACAAAGTGAATTATCCTCTAACTTTCCAAAGTTACCAATGTTGTTCCTTTATAAAGGACAAATTGAAACCACCATCATCAATCAAACTGATTCCCAGATTATGAAAATTTAATTTCCTAGGTTATGTATCTCATTTATGAATATTATTCTATATGATTTAGATAAATTTTGAATGTTAGTTATAATTAAGTGGTTTTTCAATAATATGGGATACAATAATAAAAAATGGGATGGTTGAAGTTGATGTTATTATCATGTATTATATAGATGATTTTTTATTCAAGGATTTCATTACAATGAAACATCTTTCTCGGTAACTTTATAGCATAGGATAGAATTAGTCTAATGGAAATTCTAAACTCATTGAAACATATCAGCTATAGTTTTTTATATAATCTATCATAAAAAAATATCATTTATAATCATCAATATACTCCCATCATGAATGCAACTAGTTATAAATAATATCCAATCAATACATGTTCTTATTTTTCATTTATTGTCTTATCGTATCAATTAACCAAGAATTATACACTACGTTATTAGGAAAAATCTCTCATTTAAGTAATTGTACTTAATTATTTTTTAACTCGTTAGATCATCGTAAGTTGTAGCAGGCACAAAAAGGTAACATTTAAATTATTCAGTGAAATTAATATTTTTCTTTTATATGAAATGTACATAAACATTATATCTAACTATTAGTAAAATATAAAAAGTGAATTCTATCCTTATAATAATTTAAGTTGTTTTTATGAATAACATAAATAAATATGAAATGAAATTGTATGTATGTTATATTGATTTTCAAAACATGAAACATTATTTAGAGTGAATTAATTTTCCTATCATATTTTGTTTGCACCGATGATTATATTTTTGTATCAATATACATCCATATTAATGAGATGGAGGTTTCCATGGACCATGATAGAGACCGAGCAATACTACACAGCCTTTAGAGTCCAAATATAGTCCATATTCAATATACTATTACTTTCAAGTCCTTCCTTGGTGACTGAGGGAATGGTTATATTCAAGGGATTGTTGCTTTTGGTTAGGTACTTCACATGCTTGATTTTATATGTGATTCACTAATGTTCAGATAGTTGACCACTGTAAAATTACATCTACCACATGGAAGGTCTAGAGTTCCAATGATATTCTAGTAAAATTGGATGTGAATGGAGCCTGAGGTTCCAATACTCAGGAATTAAAAGTAGATGAAGTATATGAGTTGATTTGGGGTTTTTCCAACCAACATTCCAAGTAGTCATTTCATTGTTTTTATGAGAATTCCATATACATAAAAATGGATCTTCAAGAATTTGGTTCATTCTCTAAGTTTGATTTAATGATGGTGCAATGGTTTTGGAGGTGTTTTATATAGACTAAGAATTAAATTGGATCCATGGATATTCATCAGAAAATAAGTTCGATATATTGTTGGCATTTTTTGAATTATTCTCTACAGGTTCAAACTATAATTTTATTTTATTTTTGGGGAGAGACCTAGCATTTTGTTCTATCACAGGGGGGTATCCTCTTTAAAATTTTTTGTATCTTCATGCTTAGTTTGTGTATATTATCGCTGCTCATACTTAATTAAAATAAGATGAATTTGGACTAGGATATACTATAATTAGTGACCATAATTGTGTTAAGCAGAGTTAAATTTCATTATTGAATATTTATATATAATAATAAAAAAATAACAATAAGGGGTCTATATTGGACATAGTTGTGTAAAGATATATTTAGTTTTGTGAGCCTAGCTAGAGTCACTAAATTTTCATAGGGTAAGAGTTTAAATTCAACCAAACATGTGACAAGTTATCCCAAGAAGTTAATCAATGTACTTTTTCATTGGGTTTTTAAATAGGGTTAATATATTAATTGAATAATTTTTTACATTTGGACAGTTATAAGAGAATTAGTGTAGGAACAATTATCACTATTTTTTATTCAGGTAGTCAATACAATAATCCTTGTATTACTGTTTAATGTGTTGTAAATTCATTTTTTTATCATGTTAATAGATTATTTTTTACTTAAATATAATAAATTATATTTTTTTTGATGTTTTTATTTTTATAAGAATGCGTTATTAATCATTATGTTTTGAATGAAATTAACTATTTATTATCATGATCCTTAAATCCATTTGACCTGATAAAAAAATTTTGAAATAGGACTACAATGATATTTATATTTATTCAGTTTTACTATTATTTATTTCTTGTGTCAATAGAATACTTTTTAATTCAATTTAATTTTTAATGAAATTTTCCTTTTCCATTTTCTATTAATTATTTAGAAACCATTATGATTTAAATGTAATTAAAAATTTATTTTCTAGAACCATATATCCTTTAACTAATTATTAACTATAAATATTGTATAGGTTTTCACTCATCAACATAGTGACTAGGTAATGTCTATATTTATATTTTTTTACGTGAAGTGGTATGAATATGTAAAAACTAGAAATAATAAAATAAAAATTTTTGGAATAAAATGTCATTGATTTATTTTTTATCTCATTATTATTATACATAAATAACATATTATTATCGAAAAAATTATTGATGAGTTCCCACATAGAATGATTGTATGAGTCAAAATGATATGAAGTTAATGAATTTTCTAATTTCTACACTAGGTGATTCTATGAAATTTCATAAAACAATACACAATACACTATATATATGGTAAGGTTATTATTTTGATTATATCAAATATGATTATGAGTGGTAGCCTCTATTTTCACATAGATTTGGACACTAATTAATGAGATATAAGATTTGATGCAGTGTACATAAGGACTTGTATAACTAAATTCAAATGATATGGGTTAACATGTACTATATTCTCACATAGATTATATATTACATAATTATATTAAGAGACTGTGTTTTATAATATATAATCAAGGATATATTTTTTACAATCTGGTATATATTTTCCAATAACTAGTATGGTATCTATGTTTCATTGATTAAATAATTTGTAGTAAAGAATCTATGTTTTAAAATTTATAATGTAATATGGGTTATATAGTTTATAATCTACACACTCATTGATTACACTTTACATATTTCGAATAACCTAGTCACTATTACTTTGTCATAAATTATTCGACACTAGTTTTTCTCATTTATTTCACATTATTGACTGAAAATTTATTTTTTGATTTTTGAAACACATTTTGGTTAAGTGTGAACCCACCATACAAATCACTTTTAGGATAAGTGATAACCAACATATCATCACAAGGAACAATTAACGGGTCGGGAAAATAACCATTTCCATGACCAAACCCATCCAAAAAAACACAACAAAACATGAAAGACCATCACTTTGGGGCTAAGTGGGAACTGAAATAAATATCCTATATGGTGAGAAACATTATTATCATGTCCACTAACACAATCCCAGTTTTCCAAAGAATCATTGGAACCAGCCCAAAGTGGGGGCTTGCGCGAAGGGCAAGGCCAAAAGAGCAGAGGAGAATCATCAAATGAAGTTATCAGATACTGGAACACAAAAAAAAACCCAAAGGGGAAACAACAAAATAGGGGAGAACTTGTGAGGAATTGATCAAGCACCGAGCATTCCTGAGGTCTCCCTCTGTAACCTCGTATTGACCTAGGGAAATACGTTAGCCTTGCCTATTCTGACTCGAAGAAAACCAGAAATCAAAACTACAAATCAAGCCCCCCACACATAGATTGGGGTGTCTGACAGGGCATCATCTGCATGGAGCGAGAGGTCGTGGGGTCACCTCCTTTAGGTGACTTCGATCAAGCCATTGACCCCAGCCAACTCGCAATGGCGAGATCCGGGAGGGCGGCATCATCAGAGAATGTTCTGAAATTAAATAATATAGTATTTCAGGAGAAAATCATGTCAAGATTTTAGTGATTCATAATGAACTATGTTGATGTTTTTTAGAACTCAAATTAAAATTTAAATCTTAATCATTTTTAATTAACTAGATTATTACTAGTTGATTATTTATTATTATGGTAGTTTTGATGAAGATTTTTTTTTGTTTAATTGGATGATAAGTAAAAAATAAATGGAAATGTCTATTTTCATCAAAAAATATAAACTGATGCCTGTTTGGTATGATAGAAGGTTTAGAAAAGAAAAACTACTATAGTATTTCTCTTGTTTCACCCAAATTTTCAATTTTTAGGTTTTATGAGCTATTATATTTTATTGGTAGATACTTTGATGTTATTTTATTTTATATGTCTCTTATTATTAAAACCACTGTGAGATTGGGGATCAACTACTTCTATCCTCATGTGAATGAAAATGGATATTCATACATGACTAGGGATGATCAACTAATTCTACTCACCTACATTGAAATGTATGGATGAACTAATTCATGTTATCAATTACATATGACTATAGGTAGGGTAAAATACATTTATAGACCTCTTTTTCAGTGTGATACATGGAAATGACATATAATGTTTGACAAAAATTTATTTAAGATGATGTTTTATAGATTTTCATGTAATGTATAATGGAGTTTAATCATGTGTTGATGCTTAAAAATGATAATTGGAAAATATAAAAATAAAGAAATACTTTAAATATGTGTATTATTTTCCCCAAAATGTAAAGGAAAAAATGGTGGCCAAGATATTTGTATCTCGTAACCTACAACATGACACATGATCACATTACATCAGGATGTCATGTGAATGTCTGGTGCACAATGAAATAACCTATGGGTGGATCATATGATTCCCCATTGAAAATCCCTTCTATTATTGTGATGTTTTTTGAGATGTTCAATTATCATGTGGAGACTACCATATAATTTTCCCCAGATCAAACAAATTGTTAATTATAGATTCCAAAAAATCATTCAAAAATAAGTGTATAATAGGGGATTAAAATATGAAAAATAAGAAAGACTCTTGTGGTTGTAAACCTTCATGTGACACAACTATGTGTCTCACAAGACACAACAATATTCCTAAAAACATGATTAAATTTTCATACAAGATCCCATTGGTATGTCACCATCACAACATGATGGTTTTTATACATATCTAAGAAATCATGTTCTACCCTCCATTATTAATGGGAAATATATGGGTTATATATGTTAATGATCATATGTCACCATAATAATCATTATAGGTCATGTGAAACAACACTGATGGATATAGTTATTGTCTTCGACATATCTTTTAAACATATGAGATATCCCAAACCCTTTTAAAATAAAAAAGTAGATAAAAAATGATATAAAGATAGATTTTTTGATTGGAATATTCTTTGAGGTTATGTGATTGTATTAATGGTCCCAATGGTATGAAAATTAATCATGTGAGGCCCCCATGAAATAATATCTTGATATCATGATGTCCCCTTGGTGAATCATCTTTGTCTCGCTGAAGGAATCATACTGAGCATCAAAGATCAGGTGAGAGCCTTTCAAGTGGAATCTAGATTTCGTTAAAGTCCCTATACATGATGGTATGATAATTTAAATTCCCCTTGGCATGCCAAATTTTCTGGAAAGAACCTTTTTATTGTCCTAAATCTAATAAATCCTATGTTGATAGAAGAGTCATGCAGTCATTGAAAATCATGTGACACTTATTGAAGGATTTTATGAAGCATGTGAATCCAAATCCATCTACCAACTCCATCATGGATTTGATAGATACACATCATAAAAATTAGAATATAATCATGTTAGAAAGCCTATATAACCCCACCCCAACATGAAAAATTCATCCTCTGATCCACATATCATCACACCTAGGCATCAGAGAAGAATTCTCAATGTATCCAATCATGTTATTGCAATTTCCTTCACCAGTTAAAAATATATGGAACCAACTAGCAGATTTGGTTACATGCATAGGAACATTGTTTTACCACTCATAGAATAAGAATAAGAATTCTGATGGGTTATGAGAAATACAAGCCACGTATTTTTTATAATCACAGGAGACTTAAACAAGATAGCTATGAACAAATTGACTGTACATACACAATAGATTACTGGAAAAAATACTTCAACAGATGTAATACTTATAAAAATGACATACCTGTTGATGTTCATGTTCTTCTTTTAAAAAACCCAGTTCATAAAATAGAACCGAGAAATGTATCCTAGATCAAATTATTCACCCTAGACATTCTATTTTGATCATGAGATGTCCTATAAACACTTCAAGTATGACACATGATACCCTGTGAGAATTTAATACGAGTCCTGTGAAACCCTCCAATATCCCCATACAGACTATGTGATGAATTATAAATATGGTTCTCACATCATAAAATTTCACAAGTTTATGATAGCTATGTCTCATGTTGTCCCCAATAATGTCATTTAAATATCATAACACCCCCTAAGAATGTTAGCCAATATCTTGCAATGTCCTCTAGACAAGTCTGTCGGATCTCATGGAACCCTCTAAGCATGTTAGATGGGATCATGCAATGTCCTCAGGGAAAGATAGACATATCTCATAGGACTACAAATGTATGTAAGTAGAGATCATGCAATGGTATCTAGGGAATTTCATCCCCACATTATGATGTCCTTTGAACAATTCAACCATGATCTTGTGATAGACTTCATACATTCAAATCAGATTATGAAATATCCTTCATACAAGTAAAATAGATCATGAGATTGTCATTAGACTTATCTCCCATATAGCCATACATGACCATACATCGCCAGACATTTTAGGAAGACTATAAAGGAATCTTTTCTACGAAATCATGCAAGTAAATAGACAATTAGGCTAGGCCGAGAAGGACCACCATGATATGATTACTTTTTCCAATATCTAAAATAGGGAAATCTCAATTTGTAAGCCCCAATAAATGGAATGATATGAATACCTCCATATTAGTTAATCCTCATTGTTTAAACCCTGATCCAGTTGAACTTTTATGAATAATATTCCTCCCATTACAAGGATATGTATAAAACCTTTATTAAGGATGAAATTAGTATGAAACATCCCAAGGGCCATCCCAACACATATGGCATACATTTGAAAGTAGTGAGCCTATTTAAATGAAATAATTTCTTTCTCAAACCAAGAATATATCAAGTGATCATAGAGAGTATCAATGAACCGTGTCACTCACATTGTGAGCCTCTACCAGATAGGGAAACACTTTTTGTATAAGCCTGGATAAACTAAACTATTATTGCACTAATTCCATACATATCCATGATATGTTGGATAGAAATCTATGTCCCTAGATAAAATAAATTCCCAGTTCGATACTTAATTCAAAATATTATAACAAATTGAAACCATCATGAACCAATCATTTGAATGTCTAGATAATTCTATATCATCAATGAACAAACATAGAAGTCAACTAAAGTATGATAACTATGATTCCTTCCATAACACATATTTTTAGGAAAACATCCAAATGACCGAGATCTATGATAAACATCAAAAGGGATGTCATAGAACATAATCCCCTCATATATTTGAAGCGTGAATGGTTATTTTATATCTCTTGTCTCCTACACAAATAATATATCACAAGGTTTTACGGAGCAATAATGATAACATATTTAATTCATAAATCTATACCAGTCGGAGAATCCACAGAGTGTATGACCTGATCAGTGGCATGACATTACTACCTCCATATATGGGTATCTACCTAAAGGAATGTCACAGGAGCATGATGGAACTATAATAACTCTAATTCATTCCATAACTAAGACACCTATGATTCCTTGTTGATGTATTATCTCATATATTTTGTGACTATGTTCCCCCATTTATTTTATTTTTTTGGATGAAATTTTTCTTCATGGGATTAATGAAGTACATGTGTTTTGTTTATTTTAATAACTATAATATGTAGGATTATAAATTATTAATGAATCCCATCCAGGATATATTAACAAATTTTTACATCTATGTCATTATTTCTAGGTATTTTACTATTACTAACCATCACATGGTTTCCACATTGTTAAATAAATTGTGTGGTATAACCATCTGTGTTGTCTAACTCATTATATTGTTGTAATTTTTCTATTTTTTACTTTCCTGATTTAAACCCAATTCAACCCATATTCTTCCCCAATTAGTATTCTCATCGATAGAAGGCCTCCATTCCCCCTCAAGCTCCCTTGGACACCAATTTTTTAAATGGAATGTGTGGGTAAATATAAAAACTCTACAAGTTAGGGGGGTTTTCCGTTGTTTTTTCTTTATTTTTAGCATTTTACCCAAATTTTTAAGGCTTCATAATTTCCAAAATCTAGGGTTTCATTCCAAGGGATTAATCATGGGTTTTTGGTTTCGATCTTTAGGATTAGGATTCATTTTTTAATTCATATGTTGTGGTTGAGGTATAGTTGGAGATTCACATAGATTTTTGCGAATTTTGACACCAAAGGTTGGTGGTTCTATGTATACATGTTATTTGGTGAATTTATTTTTCATTCATGGTTAATCTAGCATGTTCATTGATTTTTTATAGTGTAGAATGTGGGTTTTTATAGAATTAAATAAGCGTTTGATTTTAATGTGTCATTTTTAAATGAAATTTTGTGTTTTTACATGTAAATCATTTTAGTTTCAATTGATATAATTTTATAAATCATTAAATTGGTTTACTAAAATATGTATGGGATGAAAATCATGTTATTATATAAATTAGATATGTGGTAGATTTTGATAGATGATATTGGGTTCACTTTTAGCATTAAAGCATTATATTGTTTTTCAAATTGTTTTAGAAATTGAATAAATGTTATATTGAATTATATAAGAAGTCAGAATCCTATTTGGAAAATTAATTGTTGTGTATATGATTTTAAAATGGAATTTTGATGTGAAAGTGGTTCTATGTGTCATTTGAAACGTTATTGACCACAAAAGGAAGGCATGAGTTTCATTATGGGTGGAAAAGGACTAGTATGTTAGTTTTTCATTAGTGTCTATTGCATGGATTCACTTTGAGGGATTGATGATGACAATGATAACTAAATAATGATGATTGATTGGAGACCACTAGGTAATTAGGGTGTCCCCCCTAGTGGATTGTTCTTGAGAATGTTGCTGGTCATGGTTTTTATACCACATTTCAACGAGATATGAGTATCATAGTGTCCAATTATTATAAAGTGCCTAGTGCTAATTCCCGTGACTAGTTTTCGTTGATTATTTTTCAATTAACATCCATATACAATATGTTTCATTGGATATTTCATATGTGAGTTTGTTTTATTTGAAATTGATTTCTATAAATTTGATTCTCATTTATTGTTTCTCTCCTTAATATTGTCACTAACATCTATTTTTGGAAAATATTGAATGTTATATGTATTTTAATGTTTATATCATTGAATTTTTTATTAGGTGGCGTACTACTTGTCTTTATCTCAAATCATACATACACCATTGGAAAAAAGTAGACAATGTATTGTCTGGCACGGGTAAGGGAATGACCATTAGAGGTGGTTTTTCGTGTTTCTTGAGGATCATCTTGGGGTGGTGTTGTGGATATGGATTGAGAGTGGTGCACCCAATCCATGTGGTGGTTTTTGTGATATAATTGTAGTTCCTTTTTATATACTTTTTTGGTTTTTACATAAACCTTATAACTCAATTATTAATATTTTTAACGTTTGTGGGGTTCAAAAATTTCAGAGTAGGTTTATTGATTTTTGTTGGTGTTTATGTGAATATAATTTCAATTGAATTGTTAACACTATTTATTTATGAAACCCAGGAACTTGTACCAGCCAATAGAGATAAAGTATGCCCCTTGGTGATATCCATAGATGGGTCGGGCACCAGTTTGGAAGAATACCAGGCTTGGTTCATGATAAAATGGAATCTGATAGTGGATTATCTCTCTAGGTCATTTCATTTGGGATGAGTCTAGTTAGATAGGAAATAGGACCAGCTGGGCAATATGTTCTGGTTTCCAATAGGGTGCCTGGACAACACAACTCGTGACAGACCTCGAGTTTCAATGGTAAATTGTGATTTTAGTTTGAATTCTCTTCCAGGTGGGACATGCAAGCAATAGACTGCACGTGGACATTGGGTGGTGTGATGGTATTGGGGAATTTAGTTATTGTGATAATTTTTTATCTATATTTTATGTTATTGATGAAATTTTTCATAACATTTGTATTAATTTTTTCTCTTGTGGCTTTTTTTGTAGCAACAAGCCTCCCAAGGGATTCCCCTTGTAACCAAATATAGAATGTGGGGAGCGTTATTCTACCCTTCTTGATCAAAGTTTAGTGGAAGCTATGGTCCATGGAATTTAGGATATAGGATAGGGGGTGGGTCCTCCTACCACTCTAGTTAGAGAATTTGAATCTGGTCCAATGAAGGATAAGCCTACGAGTTTCTCAAGACCAAACCTCCAAATTTCTAAGGTAGCCTAATGCCCCAGGAAGTAGAGGAGTGACTTGAGAAAATAGATTGCATGTTTGAGATTTCTGATACACCTGTAGAAGATAGTGTAAAAAGAGACTCATTATTATTAGAGGGTGCCAAGTCAAGTTGGTGGGACTCGGTTCTTCAAGATGGGAAGAATGAGAAGATGAGGTCGATGGACGTCACATATATCTTTAAGGGCCAATACTATCTCGTGGTCTTCTATTATACTAGATATTGGGAGTTTATTGATTTTATTCAAGGGGGCCAATTAGTAGTGGTGTATGAAAACCACTATTTCGGGCTAGTTTGATAGGCACCTGAAATAGTATCCAATGAGAAGATGAATGCTCATATGTTTAAAAGGGGTTTGTGTCTGGAGATATATTCTCAAGTATTAATATTCATGATAATGACCTATACTGAGGTATTTGATCAAACTTATATTATGGATATTGATGGCAAGGGAAGACCTAGTTACCTTGGGGCAGTGTCGTTATTGGGCACTAGTAGTTCATCTGGAAAAAAAAGAAAGTAGGAGGAGTCGGGGAAGAAGGGAGGTGGTAGTTTGGCGCATCCATCTAGGATGTTTTCATCTGTAGCATATGATGGGTGGTATGTTGTATTTCATTAGTGTGGGATGAAAGGGAACACCTAACCTAACAATACATATACTCCATGGCCTTTTTATTAATGTTGTGTTATCGGGACCTTTCAACATTTTATCAAGGTGGCATGACTATATGAGAGTGGGACATTATATGTGGCTTCTATGGGAGTTTCCGTTCAATCAAATCCATTTAGGATAGTGGGCTCTAGATTTGGGGGTCATGGTGGCAGGATCAGATCATCATCGGTGCAGATCTAGTTCATGAAATATCTATTGGTGAGTTGTCATTTTCATGTAGAGATGCGCCATCTTCATCTTGAGGACTAGGCCTAGTGAGACCATATGTAGGACCCTCAATAGTTTGAGGTATCATTTTGATTGCATCTTCTACTGAAAATATTTTATTTGATACATGAGATTCTATTTCTTTTATGTCTTCATGTATTGTGAATCAATTTAACTTACCAATCAATCTAATGTCTTTCTCAATGGAGTTATAAGCACCATTGGGTAAGAAGGAGGAAGGTCTCATGTTTTCATCTTGTGTTCCCTCCATGGAAGTGGTTTAGATGGAGTGGGATTTCTTAGTCTTGGATATGTACCTTCTCATTGTAATCCAAAATATGGATTTTCTAGTGAGCCTTCATGTGAATATCAATTCATATACATGAGAGGTGAGTTTCATGGGAACTAACAGGAGTTCTAAATTATTAATTGGGGAATGTGATCCTCATCTAGGTCCTGTGGGACCTCCACTCCCATAGATTGAAAATAATTATTTTCATCTATCATCGCTCACGTAGGAGGATGATGGTGGTGCCCATTAGGGTGGATTACCTCTTATAGTGGATGAGTTCCTAGAAGTATTTCCCAATGTTTTTTCAGGCATAACCCCACTGATGGACATGGTGTTCTCGATTGACATGGCATCATGAACAAAACTGCTATCTAATCCAAAGGTTCCATTCACTCAAGAATCCCATCTTTATCAACTCCTGTTATATTTTTTATCAAATATGATTGATCACTCCGACATTCGATTTATTATCAGAAGATGAATAAGAAAACCATTAATAATAAATACCATTTTTCCAAAATTAATTTTATATTCGATCAAACTTTGAGGGAAAATGGTTCTTAATGTTATACCTGAATTTTTATTACTTCTATGCTATGTTGATAGATATAGATATGTATAAAATATATTTATGAATATGGAATGACCTAATTGAATATTTGGTCTTGCCTTTCGGATAATGAATGCTCCAACAGTTTTCCTAGCGTTAATGAAAAAAAAATTTCCACCAGTATCTTGAATCCATAGTTTTTGTATTCAAGGATGAAATCATTTTTTTTCATGATCTGATGAATATCAAAATCATTATTTGTATATGATGTTTGGAACTCTTCCAGATCATCACCTTTATACGTTGTTTCCAAAGTTCACCATCTCGATTAGGGAAGTTATGTTTTGGTACCACATGTTTTCAGAACAAGATGTTTAAGTGAAACCTAATATGATCAATTCTGATATGTCATGGGAACAACTGAAGAATTTTTTCGAGATCAGGAGTTTTCATATCCAAAACTGTTATAAAAGGTGATTTATTCGGGATTTCTCTCAGTATGATTGTCCATGACCGCACTCACAATGAAAGGGGTGAATTTAGAATGGATCGTATGTGATATATGTGTTATATTGATGCTTTAGGTATGGTCCTAGAGTGTGTGCTCATGAATGATGATAATTTTCTGACATATGATTATTGCCAACATTTAATACATGAAAAATAATTACCCAACCCATGATTTTTAATTATAAGTGATGATGCATTCCCTGAAGATACGACACCATTACATTTTTAGGGATATTTTTGTGGTCTATTATAAGCATAATATATTTTCTTACATTTATTCTAAAAATATTTGAACTTGAAGCATCAACTTTGGATGGATTATTTTTAGGGTTTTGATTTTGATATCATTTATACCCCAGCAATGGTGTTATGGGTGATAACACCTTGAGAAGAAATGTTCCATTGTAGGCTTTGAGGAAATCTAGTGATGAGTGGACCATGATGGAGCTCTTTTCCAAGATTCACATAGATACAAAGTAGCATAGTGGAGGTATGTTCATGGAGAGTGTTCCATGGAAACCTTCTCTTATGGTGTAAATTCAGTAGGAGAAGACTGGTGATGATTTCTGTCAATGGTATATGCAGTTTCATCATGGTGGGGAGACATCAACTGATTGGATTCATCTCCCAATGTAATCTTTTTCTTTAACGGTCGTTCAGTGGTGTGTTTGTCTCTAAAGAATGTGGTAATGTATGATAGCCACCAGTCTCAGTGGTAAATTCTTCCTAGAGCTAGAAAAATGTATTATGATTTTCATCAAATGTTTTGGATGCTAGTATTAAGGTGGGAGATAGCTTATTTTTTTTGATGTTTCATACATGCAAGTCGGTAAAGAAAGAACATCAAAGGCCTTCGGGTTTTCTTAATCCATTACCCATTCCTACTTGGATGTGGGATGAGGTCGCCATGGATTTTATTGTTGGTTTTTGCCCATTCACTATGGTGATGGAATTAGATTTGGGTATTAATCGACCATTTGAGTAAATCATCCCATTCTTTCGAACGGTGATTCAGTTCACGTTGACGAGATGGGTTGGATGTGTGTTTAGAAAGTTTTAAGGCTTCATGGTGTTCCATAAAAAATTGTTTCTAATAAAAATTATTTTTTTACATATATTTTATTATATTTTCTTCAGAAAGTGTTTGGGTCGCATATTAAGATGATTACAACATACCATCCTCAAATAGAAGGTTAGAAAGAGTGGGAAAATCAAATTCATGAATACATGCGTCACGCTTGTGTTGTAGATTTCAGCTGATCATCATATTGCAATTTTTGATCGGTCAAAATTTTTTATAATTAAATTTTCCAATATTTAATTTGTATAAATCCCTCTAAGGCACTTTATGCTTAACTCGGTTTTCCTCCATTAGGTGGGCCTAAGGTTGGAGAGACCTCACTTTTGAGATTGAACCTTGTGAATGAGAAGTCTGAGAAGGTAAAGTTGATAAGAAAGTAGCTATTGACTGCTTAGAGTAACCGAAAATATTATTCTATTCAGAGGAATCAAGATCATGAGTTTTCCATGGGTGATCGGGTGTTCATGAATGTCGCCCCTCAATTGGGTCACTGTTGTTTGGGGAAGCAGAGAATGCTAACTCTGTGGAATGTAGGACCCTTTGAAATCACTGAGCAGTTTATCAAGCTGGCATATAAGTGATATTTTCCTTCTTATTTGACATCAATTCAAGATTCATTTCATGTATACGAATTGAAGAAGTATAATATGGATTCATCCCATGTGTTGAATTTGGAAGAGTTAGAGATAGAGCCAAAAAATTCCAGGGTTTGAACAACCAGTGTAGATTGTGAATTTTCAATACAAGGTGATTCATGGGAAGTCTTTTCCATTGGATTATACCCTTTGGTAGCATAGGAATGATGTGCATGATACATTTGAGTGAATGCCATGGGATGAGAAAGAGTATCCTTTTTTTACCAAGATTTTAGATGACTATGGAGGCAGAAAGTTATCATTGGGGTGATAATTTTCACATCCATGTCTTTCTTTTCAGGTATTTTTACCTTTATATTTTTGGTCTATCCTTTTCCCCTTGGTTCCCTTTCGAATTTTTGGAGAATTTTTTTGTTTTGGGTAGAAACACCTATTCATGTGTTTGTCACATAGTTATAGTAATCTATGCGCCGAACCCTGGTAACCATGTGGTATAAGGAATAACCTACTGCACAGTTTTGCACCATATCCCAGTTAATCATGCACTCTAGATAGACTATGCATAGGGTTACTGCATGGTTTAATAAACCGTGTAGACTAACCATGAATGAAGTACAACTCATTTTATTTTTTAATTTAACCATTTTACCCTTTCCATATTTAAACTATATTCCTCCCATATTCTTCCCCACTCTGAATTATTAGCCATAGAATTCCTCCATGCTACCTCAAGATCCCATGGACAACAATTTATGAAGGGGATTTGGTGTGGAATATTCAAAACATTTCATGTAAGTAAATTTCTCCCTTTCTTATTCATTCTTTTTAGAGTTTCTTCCCTCTTTTATGGGGTAATAAATTTATATTAGTTGGGGTTTTGTCCCAAGGGTATAATCTTGGAGTTTTTGGTTCAATCTTTATGATTAAGGTTCATTTTTTCTTTATTGTGGTCCGGTTGAGGTGCAGCTTGAGATTCACATCAGTTTTTTGGCCTTTTGATACCAATGATATGTGGTTCCATGTATAAAAATTATTGTAGAATTTAGTTTCTTGGTTGTTTAATCTAGCAATTTTATTTAATATTTTTGAGGTGAAAAGTGGTTTTGGATAGGATTAAATAGGTATTTTATTTTAAATGTGCCTTTTACATGAAATTGGGTGTTTTAAATGTGTATAACCTTAATTTTCCCATCATATCTTTTATAGATTCCCAAATAGGTTTATTAAATTATGTATTGGATTCAAATTAATTATCTATCTAGAATTGGCGTGTGGTTGGTTTTTAATGGAATTTTGGGTGGAATTTTTGTGTAAAATCGTTATGGTGTTTCGTCAAATTGTATTTTAAATTTTTAAAATGGGTTCATAAATTATATAATAGCATTCAAACATATTTGGATGTTTTTATAGTGTGGTAAGGATTTAAAAATGTTATTTGGATATACAAATGGTGTTATGTTGCATGTGAAACCTGATTGAGCATAGAACTAAAGCTCGTTTATCACGGTTGGTGGACTATGACTTGTATGGTTGTGATTCAAAAGTGGATAAATATCAGTTTCATTTAGTGTAATTGAATATGAAAATTCTATCTAAATAATTATGATTGATTACAGACTACTAGGTCATTGGGGTCTCCCCTCTTAGTGTCTTGTGAATGTATACAAATTTGGTCATGGTTTCTATTCTATATTTCACCATGTGACGCGGTACCTAGTATCCCATTATTTTCTAGTTCCTAGGGGTATTTCTTGTAACTAGTTCTCATTGGATATTTTTCCCATACCATCAATATACAGTGTATTTGGTTGAAAATTTCATAAGAAAGAGTGTTTTATTTAAATAAAATTCATTAATTTTATTTCTCATTTAATGTTTCATTCTATAAAAATATTTCAAGATTCTATTTTTGTAAAAACATGAAAGATTAATTAATTATAATGTTTATAGCATGAAATCTTATAATGGGTGTAATCCTACTTAGATTAAGATCACACAATACATAATCCTTTGGGTGTAAGTAGACTACGTAATGATTAACACCTGTAAGGGAAATGCCTTGGGTGGTGGTGGTTCAGGTTGCATGAAGTTTGTCTTGGTGCAGTGTTCTGCTGAATTCTTGATGGTGGTTCTCCCATTCCATGGGTTCATTTCTGTGACAAAATTGTGTTTTCTTCCTGTTGTAGCCTAATCTAGTTTTGACTTAAACTTTTTAACTCAATTATGAAAATTTTTTAAGGGTTGTTTGGTTTGAATTTTTTTAGATTTGGTTTAATGATTATTGTTTATTAAATTATGTGTATAAATTCGGATAAATCATTACCAATATTTATTTATGATACACGAGAAATTATGGAAGCCCATGCCTATAGGGAAATCCATTTGGGCCTTTATATGGACCATTTTGTGCACCAGTTTGGATGACAACCCAATTTGTTTCATGACACGTCCTCCCTGTATAACAAAAAACTATAGATTTCCAGGTTGTACAGCTTCAACATATAAAGCCTACCCATCAATGGGAAATAATTATGAACATTTGACACATATAGATGAATTAACAAATATGATTACCCTTTGGTTATAAAGGATTCAATTTATTATCATTTTGTTAGGGTAACTAGTCTCATATCAGGATTTGGTATAGATTCTCGAGCATTTCATAAATATATATTAGAGTTGCTAAGTAAGAAACAATTCCCCAATAAATGGTGTCATGTTCCTGACCACCCATCCTCTTGAATAATGTGAGTTCCTCAGTGCCGTGGGTTCTGAAACCCCAATTGACCCCCCATGGAATGTAGTATTATAACCAGTTATGCATATGGGAACCATTAGAATTCTATATGGAAGGTAAACATGAATGGTGAACTTGATGTGAATGATTTTATAGATATTGAACCCCCCACACAATCAAACCATCAGGCCAAAACTCCGAAATGTTTTCAAGATGAAAAAAATTGTGAACCCAGTGGGAAATCAACTAACTACAACATCACTTCACAAAATAAATTGGATTGAATAACCAATTCTAATTGTAAAACATTTTTCTCACCCTAAGGGTGATCACCATCGACATGTGTTACATTCTGATGAAATAAAAAAAGGGGAAATAGATGTGGAACCCTCAAATAATAGGATGATCGGTTTTACCATAGGATAGGACATTTGTATTCATATCCTACCCCAAAATGATGAATCATTATAAAAATCAAATAGATGATCCTCTGTAGTAAGGGTTATCATAAAATAACTGCATCCTCACTTTAACTTGTCTGCATAAGTTGAATTTATATATTAGGAATGAAAATACAATTGTGTTAACCATGCATATCTGATTGAGTACAAATCACGCTTATGATGATGTACTGATTGGTGAACTTATTAGTTATTTTCCTAATGACTATATATACGACTCTCAAAAAACCACATAATATAACATGTCTTAATCCATGTACTCTTATAGAAAATTTGTTATGTTTGCAACCACAACAAGACTCAAAATGTTATCATATCTCTAACAGATTCATTTTCTGGTGGAAAATAAAATGGCCATAGAAAGGAATTGACAAGGTAAGAGACATATCCATTTGGCTTCCCACGAGGGTCTCCAAAAGCTACAAATGATGCTTTTCTATCATCAAAATAATGTTACAGTAAATCCAGTGGCCCTAGTTTCCCTAGAAAACTACTTCATAAGATTATCCACACAGTGTGAAAATCATGACCATCAGCATATAACGATTTTAGACCAAGTATTAAACTACAACACCCATCCAATTTAGTGACTGCTGAGTAGGACACTCATATTTTTCCATCGCTAACACAATCCCATCGATGTTATTCAATCACATGTTGAGGACACCCTTCAATACGATTCCACCACTGATATCTATTCTCAGGATACATGGAAGAAACATGGTAACAAATAATTTTTATAATCATGAGTTTGATTATATCCCCAATCCCATAAATTATTTCTACTAGTATATTCCAACAATAACTGGTATGTAGACTCGTATCCCTACTAACTTGAAACAAGTATCTAGGAATATTCAATAATCAAGCATGGGGGTTTCATTGGTACCTAACCCAATACATTTGGTCAATTTGAATAACTTAATTGAAAAAATGAGAAGAAAATTTGGGTCATATTCTGAACAAAAGTAATGATATTTTCCCATATATATTGGATATAAAAAAATTTAATGATTACATTCCGTTGCACACATGAAAGTGCCATTGCATCTTAGAAATTTCTGAAGAAATCTTCCAGAATATTCTACATTTATAAAAATATTGGAAAGAGTGCATATGTATATTCCAACAACCAAGGTATAACAACACTCTAATCAGGATGAACAAGTGGTTTCTCTATGGAAAATACACATTATTTCTCCCATAAAGTTGGATTATCTGCATATTTAAATAATGGAAGAGGAACCACACAAGGATCATATTCTAGTATCAAATGGGGATCACAGTGTGAGAGTATTCCATGCCTCTAGTTCATGGAAAATTCCAATTGAAAAAGACCAGAGACAAGTTCTAATGGCATAGGATTTGGCTCATATCCTCGTTTTGGTCTGGGATCACCAAGTGAGATAAGAAAATTCCAAGGGACAATATCACATCTTTGTTGACGAAGAACATCGACATACATTAATGTCCTAAGATCACATTATATCCCTATTCTAGTTGGGGCTCAAAATGTGAGAATGGTACATGTCTCAGGTGGGTCTCATATTCATGTTAGTGAATATACCTAGAATATTCTCATAAATTATGAATTCGAAGTTCATATCCTTACTTTCATCAATTAATGACTATATCAACCTCCTTTTGGGGATATATAGGACGAGGCACATATTCATTATCCCATTCTGGGGATCTTTCCGTATATTCAAATATGGAATGTATATTTGGACTGGTCTCATATTCCCACTCCAAATGAGGCTCACAATGCGAGACAACGAAATTCCCTAGGACATGCTCATATTACAATTGAAAAAAACCAAAGACATACTCTAAAGGATCTAGATTAGTATCATATTAATATTATTATAGAAGTTCCCCATGTGAGAGTAGCATAATTCTCAATTTAGGCTCATGTTACTTCTAATAATAAATAAGATTAATCTTTTCATTAGGGGAATCATATCCCTGTAGCACTAGATGTTTATAAACAATGTCTAGAAACCATCATAAAACAGTTTCATATCCCTAGATATTACAAAATGGATGGTTTGAATTTTTTCCCATGATGCAGAACGAGGATCATATCCTTAATCAATTCAATTCCCATGTCCTTATGTGAAATACATTGTCATCACACTTGTGGACTGTCGACACATCAAATGTAGTAAAGGATATCCTTACATTGATAGTCCTATGTGTGGTATTGTGGAAATAGTTCATAGAAACCCTACTACTGACATCCACTGTGGTCAACCTCCCCATTTTGATATCCCCTATAGATAGGGAAATCCTCCTCTTTCCCAGAGACCTATGTATAAAAAGGTTATCAAAACTTTAATTCCTCTGTATAGAGTGGTTCTCAAAATATCCGAGTAAACCACATATTGTTCCATTTCAAATTCTAGAAACAACACACTTTAGTCAGTAGGAAACCACCATATTCAAATTATATAATCTAAATTGATGGAGGCATGTATGTTTGATAATGTGGATGAGGACATTGAATCATGGATACAGTTTTCTGAAAAATCCACTCCACTATGTTTTATCCCCTTGTCACTTATGACTATGAGATCATAGATAATATTGAAAAGGAAATAATGATTTATCTAAAAAAAAGTATGGGATAATGATTTGATAATGATGTTCGGATATATCTCCTATCTGGGATATGAGTATCTTGTTCAGATCATCAACACACTATTTTTTTAGCCAGATATGCATGCCTTTTCCAGAGCCTAAAAACTAGGAATGGAGAAGCCTGAAAAAATCCTACATATTGTTTATCTCCCCATTGTCAAAACTCACTTTTAGATAATTTATAGGTAATTACAAGTCTTATATATCCATGGAAGGGTGAAATATGGAAAATTTCTATCCACTATGTCCCTATAACAACAGCATGGCATGGATATAACATCCTGAAATGTCACAGTATCCGGAGGACATAGAGGGTCGAGTAACACATGATTCAATTGGTCACTACAATAGAATACCCCCTATTATATAGTACAATGACATCCTGAATAAGGGAATAAAAAATCAAAATGGTATTCAAACTACTCCCCTCGAAGAGATGTAAAGTCATTTGAAACACGGAGGCCGAATTTTCAAACAACTCAAAAACATCATATTGAATTTGACACTCGGCAAGGGCTTCAATTAGAACTAAATCCTATATAATCACAACATCGCCAAATAAAATTAGTCACCTTAGAACATGTCATAATAGCCATCCGAGAGTGATCCCAGCCCAACAGGTAGGGGGGGTATCTACCACTTTCTCCGCCCCGTAGGTCATCACTCCTTGAGAGGATCTGTGATATGACAATAGAAACTTAAAAAACCCCATCCCACTGGGTTGGGGGTATTTATATCTCAATATCTATATGAGATTCATCATCCCCCAATGAGAACCAATGTAAATCAATAATGGTTTTATATATCCCCCATATCATTTGGATGGTCAAATTTATATATCAATGACCATATCAAGATTCATCAAATATTTAACCAGAAGTATCATATCCCCCAAAATAGGATCAATAATTGATAATTGTGCCTAGAAAATTTCCCAATCTACAGGGCTGGTGGCATTTTTATAATCATCATCATAACAAATGGAATCAATTTTCTCTATTTTGGGAGTTAAATATCAACTATAAACATCCCATCCATTCCGCCTTCCATGGATAAAATCTGCAATATTCAGGGCATGTTTGGTAGTCCCAATCAGAAACTCCCACAATGTCACCACTCATAGGCCATGAAGGGGAGAGTGTAGAGTGGTGGAAATCAAACCCCACTAGGGACACAAGCCACAATGCTCCAATATGGACAAGGTTCCACAAAACAACCCCAATAATGGATGGGAAGAGAAATGTTATTGAATTAAAAGTAATGGGACTACTAGAATTTCTCGATACATGATTGTAAATGCTATCATAATTAGGAAAATCAATATATTTAATCAAGGAAAATATGCTTATACATGAAATATAGAAAGATTTAATCAAGGGGAGGATATGGATTCACCTAATATGGCTACAAATTCCTGAAAATAGAAGATACACGAAATTATAGAACCTCTAAATATCGAGCTTCCACATATATGGCAGAATAATTCCAAGGATAAAGGGAAATGTGTGGGTATCTCCCAATCAGCACCTATAAGAACTGAAAAAAATTTTATGGAGGAACAATTGTCATGATATGAGAATGAGATAAAAAATATCATAAGAATTAATGAGTAGCTGCCTAGTGGAAACAACCCCATTGTGTATCTTCTTCAGCCTGAGATGAATATTCTTCCCCCTTGAGCTAATCTATCTGCAATAGTTTCATTCGAGTGTTATACCATCTCCTCAACTATGAGGTTGGTCTAGAAAAATGTGGATATAAAAATTATCATGAATTACATTATCTATGGTGAATAAATCTCTATAACAAGGGTAATAATTCATTCATTTCATGAATCATGAATCAAAAGGAGAAAAAAAATAATGCTGCCTCATGAGGCCCTACTCGATCCATATAGATTGGAGGTGGCTCCAATAGTAGTACCTCTCGAACTGCTCAGAGCCATCGAGTCATTGGATAAATGAATGGAATCCCATGAAAGAATACATGCATATATGTAGCCTGATAGTAATCTATATCTCAAATTGGTGGGTGAAACTTTTCCCAACCTAATTTCATTAATCCCAACTTCTCTACCTTTTCCGACATAGGAGACCCCGAACAATGTATTACAAACAACATGTCACTAGGCTGTCTAATGACAGGACCTTGAGATCTATATAAATATAAAAATTATATAATTTTTTTAAAGAATATGTTATTGTTATCCTATATTATGTATAATAGCCTTCCAGTATGATCAGGTGCCGGATGGGATTGCCTCCATAATCAATTCCATTACGATTTAATTTCACTGCTTATGAAAATTATGATTTTTGACCTATAAAAATAAAAGTAATGTGAAAATTATAGGGTATAAGACATCATAGCTATATGAAATGGTTTAACCCATTATTTCAACATTATTGTCCCATGGGATTAATTGTTGGAACTCTATGCTAAAAAATTTTGCAATGAGTTGCACATGCCTCTTATATTGATGAAGTATTTAGGTGAGATCCATGAGTTTGCCAAAATGGAACAACGTCTACAATATTTCATTCATCAATACAATGAAAAAACTCAAATCATGACCAAGGAACAAGGAAATTGAATTGGCAGGGTAGAAACTATTTTTGTTACCCTCAAACAAATAGAAGTGCTCATTCATGCACCTTGGCATGTCCCAACCCACCCAACGCCTCTTATCGAGTGACCAAAAAAATATCTCCCTCTTTAACAAGTAAAAAAAGAGTAGGGTATCCTAATATTTTTGGAATGAATGAATAAATTACACTCCTTCCAAATTTAATTGGTACCCTATTATTTCCTTAGAACCATGGACAATAACATGCTCAATCTACCACATCTTTGGAAACCCAATGAGGTTATTCTCACTAATAATAAAAAAACATCCCTTTACATCGAATGATGGTGAAAAATATCCATGATTATATTATCATAAAATATGTCATCTAATGAATGGTCAATTATAGGAAGATGATTTTTGATAACCCCTCATATTAGGTAACTTTCATAACCAACACCCATATTGAAGAAGGAGATCAGAAAAAAGACTTAGCCAGGTTTGGGAGGATGTTCAACAATCAGATGAATCGAAAGATTGATGTATAAACTCAAACCCTGATGATATCATAGTTCCATAGACCCCAAATGGTTCCATCACATAGTGTGGTGACTCAATAATACCTCTAGAACGTAGATGTAATCATCAGACCTAGGTGGAAACTAACGGGAAAACATCAGAGTTTTCTCTAACTCACACCTCGTATTATAAATATTTCATCCCTGAAACATATGAATCATAGGAGCCACCACCCAATACCAAATTATAATTAAGGGAAGATATTATATATTTATTTTTAAATGTGGATCACATAGAAGTCCCCTTATCCATTAATTAATATTACTCAGAATATGATTTCCCCATGCCTTATCAGGGAGCATGAGGATTAATGCAAAGGAACTGAGGATACAACGAAAAATATAGTCTTGGTCGAACCAAATATTTTAGTTACAACCCCATAGAGTATATATATGCACCATAGACTCATGATAAAGTGATATACCATTCCCAACTAATACATGGTGTTGTCCTATAACCCTATTGTGTTCATCAAAACCACACATTAAAAAATGAATGCCTAGTGGGGGCATGATTATCTAATCAACCAAGGAAAGGGGGAAGACCAGAATGACATATTCCACTAGAAAAATACATTCCCTCTACTAATAAATTATCCATAGGGTCACCCACATCAAAAAATTCATTTCATGATCCAAATATGAAGTGAAAAACTACCTAATAAAACTCCAACATCTCTCAAAAAAGTATTACATTATAAAATATCTGGTGATTTTCCCATTCAAGATTTCAATCCTTAGTGAAATAAATATTTCAAAATAACTATTGGAGTTGTTAATTTAATCCCTCTAGATACCACCTGAGATCTATTAAGAAGTCATTGCAGCTTAGGTATATCAAGATGAGACAATTTGATAACAGTTCTATGTCACTAACTAATTGATAGACTATGATATGAAAGAGGTCATATAGAGACACATTAGTTCCCTATATGTATCTGGTAGACTCAATATGTTTATATATGAAGATATTCGATATAATTTTGTTATCGGACTAACCTCATCACAATTTGAACCCTCCAATTTTTATTGTATATAGTAAAGGAGATTTGTGTTCAATAAATCTAACCATTAAAGTGTATGATAAGTGTGTGAAATGACTTGTACGGAACATCATGATCAAAGATCAGTTTTGAGATATCATATAAAATTATGATTTTCTGATTTTATAGGAAGACACCCCAAAAATGTCATTTATAGAAGGAATTATGTGCATATCCACCTGGTGGATCCCTCAAAATTCCCTCAATGTTCAAAATACCCCAACGATGGAAGGGTTAGAATATTACATGGTGATAGTGCCCCCTTTGATACATGTGAATCCACAAAAGAAGAGTAGGTTTCTACAAAAAGGAAGAAAAAACCAGTGTTGTGTGATAATATATAGGTTTCATCCCCAAATGGATATGGGAACACCGCTAAAAATTACTTGAATACGCTCAATGGTGAATATGTGTTCCCCATAAATCTAGTTGAGGAAATAGAATAAATCCATGATTTCAAGTCCCTTTATCTCCGCAATAATTATGTAAAATAAAATAATCTTTAAAATATCTATATAATGAATATGGAAGAAGGTTATGATGATTAATTTTCATATTGACTCCCTCACCAAGAAAATGATAGAGATTCCCCTATATTTCTGAATTTGTTTGATAATGTTTCAAAAGATTCAGAGGTAGAAGAAGAGAAGGATTACTTAAGAATGTATCTCTTTCATTCAATGAAGTAATATCCACCACAATTTATGATCACTGGTAGGTAAATATTGTAATAGAAGAATACCAATGACCTACAACGATTAGTGCCGCTACACATCTTGAGGAGAAAGTTATGTATATTTCTTTCATAAAGTAAAACTAATATGAGTTCTCTAGGAACAATATTAAAATTCCCAAACAAAATCTATATGTGACTGCACATAATCATGGCTTAATCAATTACCAAGAAGGCTCTAATATGCTTTTTAGTATTATACAATAATCATATGAAATAATTGTAGTGGTGGAATTTGACAAATTGATTAATACCTTCTTTTTGGAGAAGTCCAATTCCCAAGATTTATCACCAAAATCATCCATATCAAAAAAAGAATGGGATTAAAAATATTTCAATAGATTAATAGGCCATAATAGATACTTATCAATGGATTAATTACCATTTATAATAATTGATATTTTAATCTGTTAAACAAATAGATTCTAGTCACTTTATTGGATGGGTATTTTTGGTACAATTATATAACTAGGTCCCCTGAAGATGATGAATCCACTAACATAAAAAAACCCAAATGGATCCTTTCTATTGGTTCTTGTTTTTTGGAATGCAGAATGATGGAGATATATATCAATTCACCATGAATCATATCATTAATCCCATAGGGGTCAAAATAGACAAACTATATGTCAAAGAACTTGTGTTGAAATCCCAACAGTGGTGTGATGGATTCTTGGATCTTCAAATACTCTTCGAAAAACTGTGAGAGCACATCTTGAAGATCAATCTACTAAAAAGAACATTTAGTTTAACCACATATAATTTCCTTGCTTTTTCATATGCCACTGTGTCATTCCGGTCGACCTAGACAATACATGTGCAATCATGTAAACATAATCATTTGAGAATCACAAATAATTGAAGGGGGTCCAAGGGAATCATTCTTACAGTCAGTATTTAATATCCAACCTAGATAGAAAATATTTCCCCTTCACTAAGATAATTAATAACATAATTTCCTATCAATGGGATGACGACTACCAACAAGCCTTCGAGAGTCTCAAATAGTAACTTAGGCACCCATCAATACTAATGATGATTGTGAAAGGAAATACACTCATCATATATCTGGTCACTACGGAAAAATTTATTGGATCTCCTCTAATACTAGATAATAATATTTAGTAATGGGAATAATCTTTTTTCCATTAGTTGGAATGTTATAGGTACTGACATATAATACTCGATTGTCTTCCTATAGTGACCGAGACCCACTATCCTAGAACCAGTATAAAAATAATATTATTTATATTTTTTATTAAATGTAACTGAAAAATATACAGACATTTATATCTTAGGATCTATTCCAATTTAGGTATTAGAGAAAAATTACAACATTAATATATTATCAATGTTTAAACATTAAATAAAATGTATCAATGAAACTTTCTTAATTTTACCTCTTTATTAAGAAAAATTCCATTAAAGCTATATATGAAAATAAAAACATTTTATAAAACCATCGAGTGATTAAAGTCTCCTAGTAAGGGGTTCTTGAAATGCTTGTGAAAATAATTTTCAAAAATACATATAACAGTTGAAAACTGATTTTGGAAATACTATTTAAAATTGTTCTAAAAATAGATTTGAATGTAAAATTGATTAATACTTTCATAAATACACAGCTTTGGAAAACACAGTTTAAATCCTTGTAATAATATATATAATTTTTAAAGCATATTTTGGAAAACACTTTTCAAAATATAATCTTTTTTTGAATAATCTTTTGAAAAATCCTTTGAAAATGAAATTTTGAAAATTCCATTCAAAATTCCTAGGCTTTTGAAAACATATAGATATTTTTTCTAAAAACTACTTAAGATTTTTAAATTCTTTAAAGCATATGAAAAGAAATATTCTTTTTTGAAAAATTATATTTCATTATTAAATTCTTAATCATGAAAATGCTTATATATAAAACATTGTTTTTTAGAAAATACTAGTAACTATTTATAAAAACATTTTAGTCTACTTAAACATTAATGGATGTTTTGGGCCTACCCACTTGTGTTAGGAATGGGCTCACCCCCACTCCCCATTCTTGTGTACAATGTCCAAGTTCCATTTTTTTATAGAAAACATTTTTATGATTATTTACATATATAAATCTTCCATTAGGATATTTATTTCAAAACATAATAGTTTTTTGAATATTCAAGCACATTTCTATGTATATATAAATATTTATTTTCTTATGAAAAACCACATATATGATTTTGAACTTCCAAAATTAATTTCATTTTTATTTTAAATGGTTTTTAAATAAAATAATAAACATCCATGTAACTAAAATTACTTTTCATTCAATATTTTAAAACACATCCACAGATAAACGAATTAAAATAACATTTTACTAAATAAAAATTTGATGTCTTTACAAATTAATTAATATTTTAAAAATTCCACATAAAATAACTAACATTTAATATTGACTTCAAAAATTTTATTTTGAGCACATAAAATACAATAATTTAAAATAATGGTGTTCATAATAGTAATTGTAAAACTACTATTTTCTCAAAATAATTCCATAAACAATATATGTATACATATAATTTTACACACAAAAAATATATGTGTAAATTAAAATATAATCATTATCTTCAACATTAAAATAAAAATAATATAACACATATAAGAAAGATAAAAGTAATACTTTTCCTTTTATAATTTTGAAATATTAAGTAGGCTAATTTCCTGCCTTTAATTGAAATATATATTCATTTTGAAACAGGAAATTTTGTTTAGGAATATATATATACGAATCTATATATATATATATATTTATTTATATAATGAAAGAAACATTTTACATTAATTCAAATAATTTTCATTCATATTATCTATATTTGAAGAATATGTAATACTTATAAAAACATGAATTTTATAATTAAAACTATAATTACATGCATGTATATATAAATCAAATATTGAGATTCTAAAACATTAACATGAAGAAATTGAAAATCATATACATGAATACTATATATATATATATATATATATATATATATATTTGGAATTAGGAGATTATAAACAATATATTATTATATATAGATATACACGTATTTATATACTTGAGAAAATTGGAAATTTATGATGAAGACATAACTGACCCTCACATAATAGTAAATATGAAATTACAACTCATGGATAAATGAGAGATTCATGAATTGATCAATATATATGCATATAATATAAGCTTCAATTCATATCATATACACATATAAACTAAGATACTAGAAATAATAGTTTTGAAATAAAAAATCATCCTTACTTAAGTTCATGGAATTCCAAACCAATGTTTGGGAAGTTCGAACCAAGAGAAAATTCATGGAATGTATTCCCTCCTACTATAATTGCAAAAACTAGTGGCAATGGGTGCTTGAAATAGTTGTAAGGCATGACGTTCTGGCTTCATGGTGTCAAAAACCATTGGAAATATAGTGAATACAGAGGGAGGGTGTAGTCTTAGGAAATGTTTCTTCTTCAAATACGGGGGTTGTTAAAAATTACCATATAAGAATATATATATATATATATATATATATTGAAATTTAATAGGATAGTATATTCCAAATTAATCATGGTTCAATAGAAAATAACTATTTCATTTAAAATAAAAAAATTTATATCTGTATATTGACATGTGAATATACCTACATTTATTATTGTGTAATGAAATTACATTGAATACAAATAATGGATGGATCTACTAATATGGGGCCCAATTTTTTTTTGTAGAAAATCTAAAATAGTGTAGCTCTAGATATACTATTATTTTATTTTGTTGAGGGGAAAATCAAATGGCCTTTTGATGGATAAGGCGCTAGTTTGGGTGGCTTGCAGGAGAAGGATCTACAATGTAAGGTCTAAGGGGTTTGGCTGGATTAGGAAGTGCGGGTGAGGATGTTACATTGGATGGTTTTTTAGTAAATCTAGGCTGGTGTGGTTCTAATTGATGGATGATGACGATGGTGTTAGTGTCGGTGCAGGTGAGTCCCAGGTGGTATATAGTGAGTCAATTGTTTCGGCACTTGAGCATTTTCCCAAGGTAGAAGAAGACACAAGTTTCATTTTTTTAATTCATTTATCCCCTTTTTATACAGAATAGATTATATATATATACATCTATATATATATGGGAAATAAATAATACAAACTAATTTTTTTTTTGATTAATTCAATTTATAAATTATAATTTTATTATTATTTTACAAAAAATTAATCTATTTTCATATTATCAAACATTGTAGTTATTATTATTATCATTTTTAATTTTATATTTATTTTTGAGGATATTTTATAATTCAATTCAATTACATTTTAATACATAGTACAAATAATTATAATTTTATCCTAATTAAGTTTAAAATATTATTTATAAAAAATTTAAAATAATATATAGCTTAAAATTAGTTTAATAATGTTATTTAATATTATTTTTGATGTAAAAACTGTAGAATATTTTTTACAGTGAGATCTATAAAAACTTGAAAAAGTATTCATAAAAAATAGTTTTCCTTCAAAAATAAAAGTATAATAAACAAATAATATTAAAACTTCTATTTTCAAAAATTGTTTCTTCAAGTAATTAATATTATGAAAATAAATTTACTTAATGAATAACATATTAATACATTTTCATGAAACTAATCTAACATTATTTCATTGAAGTAAAATATATATTATATTTCATCATGAATTTTTAAAAAGATCTATAAATTAGTCAGGAAATATTTCAAAACATCATGTTCGATTATACATTAGTTGGTAAAAAAATTCATGTAAATAAACATTTATTAAAACAATATTACCTTTAGAGTTTTTTCGGGCATTACAATCTACCCCCTTAAACAGAACATTGTCCCTGAAATTAATTTTTTGTAATTATGGAAAATTCAGAAATTTCACTTTTAGAATTTTACAGAACTTTAATTACATGATTTCAATGTTAATAATGGTTACTCAACTTACAAAGATTTAAAAATATAATTTCGAACTCTTATATTTTTCCTCAATAAAAAAGGATTGAAAAAAAAGTTTTAGTAAAAGAGTATAGTTAGAAAATAAACATATTTTTACAAAAAATTACTGGTCTCCAAAGATATCTAAATCATTCTAACGATAAAAAAATAGCGACGCAGAACCTCACATATGGATCTGGTATAAAAAGTAATACTATATATTTTTCTATAAAATGTATCTAAAAAACATACAGACATTTATAACTGAGGATCTTTTCCAGTTAATTTTTTGGTGGAAAATAACAAATTTTACATATTATAAAAGATAAAATAGTATATAAAAGGTAGTAATGAAACATTTTTTGCACTATATATTTGTCGAGATAAATTACATCAAAGCTCTATATGAACCTGAAAATATTTTATAAAAACATATTGTTAGAAAAGTTAGCTAGAAAGGTGTTTCTGAAAATCCAATGGAAAATCTTTTTAAAAATACTATTACCTTTTCAAAAATGTTTTTGGAAATACTTTTGAAAATAGATTTAAAAAATACCATTGATAAATAATGATATCAATAAAGAAATTTCAGAAACACATTTGAAAACCTTGTAAAAATACCTATAATTATGAGAACATAATTTTAAAAACTCATTTCTAAATATAATAACTATTGAAATCCCTTTTGAAAAATCCATTGAAAAAAAGATTTTGAAAATGCCATTGAAAATACTTATGCCTTTGAAAAAATATAATTTTTTTAAAAATATACGTATGATTTTAGAAATTATTTAAGGACTGTGAAAATAGTTATTCTTTTGAAGAAATTATATTTCATTTTTACGATAATTACGCTTGAAAATGGTTTAAAATATAGTAGAGTTTTTTCAGAGAATACTATGAAAACTTTTGAAATCAAATTTTTTTGGGATTATTAAACAATGAAGGATATTATGGGCCTATAGAAATGTGTTAGGAATGGGTTCACCCCCACTCCCCTTTCATGTTTACAATTTCCAAGTGCAATTTTTTCAAAAAAAAATATTTATCATTCTTTACATATATTCATTTTCCATAGGTGTTTTTTATTTGAAATCGCAACAATGCTTTGAATACACGTGAACATTTATAAGCATATATAAATATTTATTTTCATAGGAAAATAACTTCATAGATATTTCACTACCAAATATCATGTAATTTTTCTTTTACATGGCATGTCAATAAAATAATTAACATCCTTATAACACAAATTAATTTTCATTGAGTCTTTTAAAACTCATGCTGATATTAATGTATTAAATACTCTTTTCCTTAAAGAAAAATTAGATGTTTTGATCATTTAATTAATATATAAACTAATTCACATAAAATAATAGACAGTTAATATTTCTTTCTAAAAATTTCTCATGATCACAAAAATATAATCATCTAAAATAATGACATGCATAATAGAAATCGTAAAATTTCCATTTTGAAAAAAATAACACCATTAACAATATATGAATACATAATGTTTTATAGTCATGAAAAATTATAAGAAAAAATATAATTATCCTTTAACTTATAAATCTAAAATAAAAATTATATAACACATATAATAGTGATAAAATGTATATTTAAAAAATAAATAATTATTCATTTCATAATTTAAAAATATTATGTATAATGATTTCATTCCTTGATATGAAATAAGTATTTATTTAGAAACGTTAAATGATGGAATGGAATATATATATAAATATGTAAACACACACACATAGAGAGATATATATATAAATAAATAACCCCTTTACATAAATTTAAATAACATTCATTCCTAAATACTATATTTGAAGAAGACATAGTACTTATGAAAACATGAATTCTAGAATTAAAAATGAAATAAAATTTGTATATATATATAATATCTTTTTTGTAAAACATAAACATGAAGAAACTGAAAATCATATACATGAAATATATATATATATATATGTTTGATATCATTAAATTATAAATAATATATAAATATATATTTATATATACACACATATATTTATATACTTGGGAAAAATAAAAATTTGGAATGATTACATAATAGAACCTCACATGATAATAAATATGAAATTAGAACTCATGTATAAATGAGTAATATTGGAATTGATCTATATAGAGGTGTATAATAAAAACATACAATTCATAGCATATAAATATATAAAATAATAATTAAAAATAATAGTTTAAAAAAATCTTTTTATATAAGTTTCTATAATTCTAAACCAATGTTTCAGTTGATCGAACCATGAATAGTAGACTAGAAAGTCTTCCATCCTACTTGAATTGGGGAAACTAGTGGCAAGGTTTTCCTAGATGAGTTTGAAGGCACGGACATCTACCTACCATGTGTTTGAAACTGTAGAAAATAGAGGGAAAGTAGAGGGAGGTCTTAGGCTATGGAAAAGTTTCTTCCTCAATGATAGGGCTTGTTCAAAATGAGCACATAATATTTTATATAAACATTTAATTGGTATGTATCTTCTAAAATAATCTTGGTTTTAATGAAAATTGAATTTAATATAAAGTTAAAATGTTTGGATCTATTAAGTAACATGTGAATATACCAACATTTTTTTCATGTGACGAAATTATATAGAATACCAATAATGGATGGATCAGAGAATATAGGGTCATATTTTGTTGTTTTAGAAAATAAATAATGGGGAAGCCTAGGACTTACTATTATTTTCAAGGGGTGAGGGGAAAATCAAAGGTACCTTTGATGGTGACTATGGTTAATTGGATGGCTTACGAGAGAATGATCTGTGATGTAAAGTATGAGGGGTTTGACTGTATCTAGAATAATGAGTGAGGTGGTGACATTGGATGGTTCTGCGGTAGATTGGGGTTAGTGTGGGTCTGATCGGTGGATGGTGATGATAGAGCCAGTGTTGGAGGAGGTGAATTCCTAGTGGTCTATAGGGATTCAATCAGTTCTACACTAGAGATATTTCCAATGGGAGAAAAAGGAATAGGTTAAATTTTTTTCATTTTTTTATCATTTCATTTATACCCTTTCTGTACAAAATTGATCAAATATATATATATATATATATATATCAATATTTATCAATATATATCTATATAAAATAAATTAAACAAACTCAATTTTTCTTCTATTTATTACATGATAAACTTATAAAATATAATTTAATTATTATTTCACTACAATTTAATCCATTTTAATTTAATCAATTATTATTATTATTATTGTTATTTTATTGTATATTACTTTTAAGTATATTTTATAATTAAAATTCAAATACTTTTAAATAAATTGTACAAAAAATGATAATTGTATCCTAATTAAATTGATGTTATTAGTTACTGTAAATTTTAAATAATATGTATTGTAAATGCAGTAAAATAATGTAATTTAGTATTTTTTATGAATTGGAAAAAATATAAGGCATTTTCCAATATGATCAATAAACACTTGAAAATTTATTCTTAAAAAATAATTTTTATTCATAAATAATACTGTAATAAACTCAAAATATTAAAATATATGTTTCTAAAAATGATTCTTTGAGTAAATAATTTTATGAAACCACTTTTACATTATTAAAAACATATTAATATATTTTCATGAAACTACACTAGCATAATTTCTTTTTAATAAAATAAATATACTATATTTCTTCATAATTTTTTAACAAGATATATAAATTATTATGTAATTAATCTTAGATTTATGTTTTATTATATTTTAGTTGGTAAAACAATTCAACTTAAAAATAGATTTATTAAACAGAAATTACAAATAGTGTTTTATGGGGAATTACACTACCTCACACTCCTATTTTTTGTGTAAATGATAAAGCATTACATATAGAACAATGAATTACACCTGGTATCCCATATTAATTCAGTCGAGTACATCATTGTACTTACCATGTTCAATGGGCATCTAGCCTGATGTGTGGTCATTCAACAACAATATGACATTCAGTTCTTTTTACAAATGTCAGTACACGAGAAGGTCCAACGTGATTTCCTTCCAGCATATCCCACCCCATAATGTACATCATTGTATAATAAATCCTTGAAAGTTAAGTTTTATACACACATGGAACTCTCTAATCAGGGGAGTCATATTTTGATGGTGTTTATTGATGTCTGATCAGAAAAAGGAATGAGATTTCAATGCTCAATTAGGTTGTCATAGGATTTGTGTCTGTTTTTATGGAAAAAAAATATTCCCCACTCATTCAAAATATCCAAAGGATTCATTAATAATAAGGAATAATACTATTAACTCATTATTATATATAACTAGAATTACATTTAATACACCAATTTTTTTATGATTTCTATGTTATTAAAAATAAATTGATTTCTTTGATCGCTTGCATTGCACACAATAACATGTTTAGACAAACCATGAAATATTATCAAATTTATTATATATTGAAGTCAATATATTTGAGGGAATAAATATTAATAACTAATAAATGATATAATATATAATGGTATAACTCAATATAAATGTATTTCTATTTCCTGATAAAAAATGATCACAATATTTTTTATGTCTCTTTATTGATTAAATAAAATTTTCCATAAAGAAATTAGTTTTATTATTTTTTGGGTTAATATTAATTTATATGTGATCTATAATATTTATTAGAAAAAATATTATAATTTTATAATTTATAGTTTCAAGATCTTCATAAAATGATTTTTTTATAATTTACTGAAAACATTTATATTTGAATGAATAGTGGAAATAAAATTTTTTATTGAAAACCACATTGGATATTAAAATATTTACTAGAAAAAATATCGTATAGATTAGTTTTAAATATTAAATTGTTCATTTATCTTTAAAATAATTTTTTATGGTTTTTTATTTTAATTTTAAACATGAATATATTATAAAAAATATATTACTATAACAAAAGTCATTTTCCTAAAAAATTGTTCTACATGGCATTTTACCGGTTTTATTTTAAATAAAATTATAAACCATATTTGTTTTGAATTTTAAAAAATAGAATATATATTTTAATTCATAAGGTCCAAATTTATTAAATAGGTCTCTTTTATTTTTCTTCAATATGAATAACAAATTTTGTAATGTTTTTTATCATACAAAATGGTAAATTCAGAAATTTCAATAAAACATAAAATGATAAAACTAAAAAATGACCTTAAGACATGAAAAAATATGTACGTGCTGAAGTGAGTTCAATCCTAAATACCAATGTATCAAAATTTAGTTGTTTCGTATAAAGATGTCCATGAAGATGACTGATATATTTTTTAAATCAAACAATATCCCAAAATATCAATTTCATTATGTCAAATGTCAATTATTTTTTCACATTAGAAGAAATGTAGGTTATAAAAGAATAGAGGTTTAAATTTTAAACTAAATAAACATATTTTAAATATAATAAATTAGTTATGAGTTTTGGGGACACTTTAATGAGATTAAAATGTTTATAATAATTCATTTAACGAATGGTTATCGACGTTACATTCATGTTAATAAAAAATATGTAATTTTTTATATGGTGATATGAATATTATATATTATACTACTAATATAATATTCAAACATAGATGTATAATATTCATCAAGGTATTTTCTTAAATTTTTTGGATGAAATAAATATATATTAAATAATTACGCAATGATAATTTAATAATTATTCAATTAATGTATCAATAAAATAAATGATAAAAAAATTTAAATAAAAAAATTTAATTAATTAGTGTTCTCATATAATTATATATGTTTATGAAATATAATTTTTGTATTAAATCATTTGGTTTAATGTTATATATTTTTATTGATTTTCCAAAATTCAATGTAATGAATAGCATCAAAATCAGCAGTAATGATATTTTATCAAAAATATATTTTATTATGTCATTTTAAAATAACAAAAAGTACTTAAATTTAAAAAATGGTTATGAATTTTTTTAAATTGAATAAATTTTTCATTTATGGGGTAATTTAAACCAAATAAGTAAAATTTACAACCATCTAACAATGAAATTGTTGTTGTAGTATTTGAAATTAAAATAGGTTAACTAAGGGACCAAAAAATGTTAAGGTTTACTATATTACCAAAACATGTCTAAAATATATTAGTTTTCCAACATTACAGCCTTATAATATCATATCATTTAATTAATATAAATTTTATGGAATTTGGTTAGAATATAAATTTATTATATGTTAATATTTTGAGAAATTTCAAAAGTGCCCCACCTCAATTATCAAAGGAACACTTATCTCTCATCTCTTTACATCACAATGAGCCTTATATGTATCCCATAAATAGAAAATTTCTATTATAAATTTCAATATAGATATTATAGAGGTATTTTACTTGTCTATATTTAAACCATTGATTCATTAGAGGAGATCCCAATAAAGTATTTTGATGAAGAGGTAATTTCTCTACCCAATCATATTATTTTCCTACTATTCCATACATATTGTAAATCTAATATTTTTATAATAAAATCATAATATTAACATAATAAATAATTAAAATTTTATTTTTATTAATAAAACACCATTATACAGCCTCTTTTCCTTCGAAAACAAATTTTAAGTATAGCTCGTGCATACGTATGACTTGCCATTTCCATGCTGCGATACAATTTATTTTTCATCACCATATTATATAAATGGGTATTGTGATTCTATTGGTGAATTTATAAGATATTTATAAAATAATTATACATCTATAATGAAAATATTATATCTAACTTACCATCATCCAATATTCTAAAAAATGATAATGTCACTAGTGTGTATGTATTGACTACAATCTTCATAACATGATATGAATTCTTTTCAATTTTACTCAACATGGATTGTAATATTATTTTTTTATGAACATATATTATATATAATTATTATAATTATGATTATGTACTTTATTATTAAAATTAATCTTTTTTTCATTTAATCAGATGAAAAATGTAATAAAATTTCATGTGTACATACGCCTTACCATCTTAATGAAAAGTGTAATTCATTTTTATATCTCTAATTTTTCTAATGATTATAAATATGTAATTAATAATTATTTTTTCTTTTTAATTAATTTTTAATTTTTTATAAACTACTATTCCATGATAAATGTATAAGTACATGGACTACCAAACTAAATCATTCTTGGAAAATGATGTAATTATCACTACGAATAGTGATTTTAATAACAAATTATTAATAAAAATGTGATAATATGTTATAAATAAATATAAAATGGTATAATTTAATTGAATTTAATTAATAAAAATATTATAAATTCATATTTACTATACGGGAGGTTCAAAGTTGAACAAATAAATAATGATCACAAGGTAAGGGAATTTGTAACTCAATTTTCATAGATTTGGTTAAATTACAATTCCATTTATTATTTCAAGAAATTATTGTGTTTGAAAATCATTTTAGTTATATTATTTTTTATCTAAACTTATTTAATGGGAATCTTCAAATAATAATCCTTATCAATTCATTTAAATAATTTTTATATGAATGATATGATACTTTTTAGGGTTTGTTTCAAGATCTATTCATTATTAAAGATTATTTTTATTTATTTATCCGCTGAAGAATATTTATCTTCCATGTGGATGATTTATAAATATTTTATTTAAATGTTATTTAACTTTATTTAAAATAAATTTTAATCGTGTTTTTCATTTTACAATTTTATTAAATAATATTTATGTATTTTCTAAAAACAAATCTTTAAGATTTTTTCAACAAAAATATGGAAAGAATGTTTTTTCAACTTATATAAAATGATTTTAGTTTACCCCCATAGTTATTTTTTAGTTCTATGAATCCTACTTTATGTAAATATAATATTATATTCACTAAAAGTTTTCATTTTATAAATGTGCATCATTCTTTCACAATAGAAATGATATTTCACTCAAGGATTATTTTAAACAATAATTGATAATTATTTTCTCTCCATGTTAACTTAATTTGATGTAAAATTTTCTTTTCTAGATATATTATTAAATAATTAAACCATTATACTTTAAATTTTTATTATTTTTATGATCATGAAGTGTTTATGAAATGCATATATTAACATGGGTTCGTATGTAATGAATAAATTATGGTCATGTCGAACAAATATGTCTATTTTTCATTAAGTGATAGGTGGGACCTATATATCCCTTTAATGAATTGGGTAATTATTTTTATATCATAATATATTTATGATAAAAATTTGATTTGCTTGATCCATTATGGGAAACAGTCCAATGTGTTTGATCTATTAAGTGAAACAAGCCTATATGCTTGATATGTTATGAGAAATAGGGGATAATGTCTAATCTGAGAGTCTTGGTAGTTAACCTTGACATATGAAATGGTTTTCTATACTTATTAAGAGTCCGCTAAAATGTATGAAATGTACTTTTTATTATTATTGAGATGTTATGACATCATATTCTTCTGATTCATGCCTTTCGGATTATAATGTTTCTTCAAAGAATAATGTTTTTGAACTTTGAAAAGTTTGGTACGAACTTCATATGTTGTGTTCATCCTCACAAAACCTTATCATTATCTTATGATTTCATATGATCATGGATTAATGTCTCATATTTATACCCTTACTGAGTATTTTATCTCATCATTTCATATGTTTCCTTCCCCAGGTGATAGTGATATTCCTATGTAGGGTATAGCTAAGAGGAGTTATATGTGAGAATATATTTGTAGGATATATTGAAGATAAATCATTTTATATCTAATCTATAAATACTATAAGCCTTTATGGTTCTTTCATGTATTAAATTATTTTTCATTTAAAATGGTTCAATATATCTCTATAAAATGAGTCGTTCCTTATAGTTTGTATTAAAGTACAAATTATACAATATATGGAGAGTACGGTTAGATGAATACTATGAAAGTCATAAGGATAAGAATATTTATTGGACAAAATACTAATTATTTTATAATGACTATGTATTACCTATGTTAAACCTAAGGTGTCATGTTTTTAAAATAAAGTTTCTTTATATTTTCATTACCTCTCATGATTATGTTTTTTCCCACAATTGTTAGCATTTCTCACACTATAATTTTTTTTTTTAGTCAATAGTAAAAGACAAAATGAAATATTTTAGTACAGAATGCGATGGTTAAAGAAAAAACCCTCCTGAGTAATCAAATTTTCTAGGAGCAGGAATATTTTTTTTTTTCAGGGTCAAAAAGCATTCTCAATCTAGGAATCATAAAGGAATTTCAAATGAAATTGGTGGAAACAACATTTTTTTGAGTCCTTCAGGAGGATTAATCCACCATCTTTTTGTGGGTCTTCTAATCCACTAGTGGGTAAGTAATGGACTAGTAACAATGAAAAACTATTTTCAATTCTCTAAAGTTCAAAACCTGAGAAATTCATTTTGATTGTATTTAATTAGTAAGGTAACAATGATTAATGGTGGAATATTATCAAGAATATAAGGCATCACAATTAAATTTACACTATAGAATTAGACGAGTTAAAGAACATATTTTTCAATAAGTAATTTATTCATATTATTCATAAAATTTAGAGATGAAATTCATTTAGTTAATGAAAAATGACTATGAATCTATTAAAACATATGAAAAAAATTATAAGACATAAGAGGTATGTTTCTAGAACTATAATCAAACCTAAATGTAAGGTTGATCAATTAATCAGTTGCTTAAAACCCTGTCTTTCATGGGATTTATGTAAGCCCCGACCCCAGTTACCTATAGTCGGTGCATTATTAAATAACATTGGTATGATCAAAAGAAAGATCAAATCTCAAAAGACCGATTAGATTAGTAGCCTTAGAAACAATAGATATATTCATAAAGTTTTACATTACATCATAAAAATGAAAACTAAAACAACATAGTCTCCATAGTCTACACTCTAATCCCTTCATACTATCCCTACAGGTTATTCATAATTTACTTCTTCACATCCTGGGAAAAATAAAACATAGAAAAGGGGTGACCTCAAATGCCCAGTAAGGATAACAATATAGCAGAAACTTTTATAAATAAGAATAACCATTTAAGGTAATGTATAACTAAAACAAAAGCCTTTTAAACTTGAACTTCAACATAGTATGGAAAAAATAAAATGAAATAATTCTGTTTACTTATTCACATGGATATTCTACTAATCGAATAATCACATGAAATATCAATAAAAACTTTCATAATGATGGAATGCATACACTACTGGAAAAATACCCTATACCAATGGTTTGGAACCGTTAGTATAGGCCCTCAAACCATTGGTATAGGCTATACCAATGGTTTAGAGGACCATTGGCATGTAAGTCCTGACAATAGGTCTATACCAATGGTGTTGGGAAAACCATTGGTATATACCTATACCAACGGTTTTGAAAACCATTGGTATAAGTAATATGAAAACCTATACCAACGGTTCTCAAAACCGATGGTATATGTATTTCATAAAAAACATTTGTTGGGATTTGATCCCAGGACCTCTAGTTTATAATTGAATGACTTAACCACTAACTTATCATGACTTTTGTGAACATAATTTCATAAATATGTATATGTATTGTTTTAATAATTTCAAATTTTGATTTATATAATGTTCTCGGTAAGAAGATTCGATTAAAAATTGAACGACCTATACCAACGGTTCTCAAAACCGTTGGTATAGGTCTATATCAACGGTTTTGAGAAACGTTGGTATAGGTCCTTTGATTTTAGGACCTATACCAACGGTTTTGGCCAAACCGTTGGTGTAGGTCCATATTAATGAACTATACCAACGGTTTGGCCAAAACCGTTGGTAAAAGTCATATTTCCAGTAGTGATAATGCCAGACTATCATAACCACATACCAAGACCTCATTCCACGACTAAAAAAATGATTTTTCCAAGGCCTTGTGCCAAGACACTAGTTTGTCTCATGAGACCTACCAATGCATCAAGGAGCTATAGTGAGCTCCACCCATCGCATTCTAAGTCCAATGCATTCCCATATAAAAAGGTTTAAACATAACATAAACATTCGTATTAAAACGAGCATAAGAAATGTAAATAATTCATCCATAAACCATGAATGGTATAAAAATAACACATCCACATTCAAACATATCACAAAACCTTCAATACAATATAATTGTTTTGTATCATAATAAATCAACTTCAAATAAGCATAAAATCCATCAAAGGATGTTGACATAGATGAAATAAAAACTCTTTTAAGAGAAATATCTCTTTCTAATTTGAAATCATTTAAAAGTCATATATTTATAAAATAAAACATTTTCTTTGAAAATATTCTTATAATCTTGTAAGGTAATCTCCGACGATTTCATAACGGCGGAAAATAGCCGCACCCGCCGTATAAGTTAAAAAAACATTCTTACTTTAATTCTGTCGAAAAGGTTAAAAAGCACCTTGTTTCGAAAACGACAGAAATATTCCTTTATAAACCTCTTATAAAAAGTCAAAAAAGGGTATAAATGACTTTAACCCATAATCTTGTAAATATTAAAAATGTTTTGAAATACATTTTTAAGAAACATGGATGTGGATGATAATGGGATCCCAGTAGATTATTACGTATAAACAACCTCGGATAATGAAGAGACTGAGAAATAAACCTTTACCATGTACTTTTCCTTGGTTAAGGGTATGTTAACCTCCTGTATAATGGTTAAATAATTGTTATTAAATTATAAAAGAATCATATACATTAATATGATATCATATATGATCTTTTAACATTTATTTGTTAAAAATATCTTAGTATTATCGTTGTTTCGGGTGTTAAATTACTCGTTTTATTTTATATGTTTTGTTACGTAAGCCATGTTTATCATGGATAGGTTTTATCCCATTAATATATAGAATGATATCAACTCCTTAGATACTATTATTAGTCATAAAATGAGAATTATACTTGAATGGATACGATGGAGAATGAATATCATCGCGTTCGTGGAGACGGTAGTCCGTACGTACGCACAAGCGACAATATCATTATTTTGATATTAAAATAATATATAATTTGATGGTATATCATATATAAATAATCATTATCATGTTATATTTATTATTTACATGAATTACACATCATTATTATACACATCCAAATAATAATTTATTGAATAACAATTACACCACGACGTGGAGACGGTAAGCCGTGCGTACGCACGTATGGTGACATGTTATTCAAAGGATGATAGAATACTGAATAAGGATGTAAAATATTTGTAATAACATCATAGTATATATAAGATACTGAGTTATTATTTTAGAATGGTAATAACAAAGAAAGAAGAAGTGGAAGAAGAAAGGAACTTGAAAAAGGGTAGTGAAATCATTACCTCTTCTTCAGGTTCTTCCTTTTGATTTGATCAAAAGGGCTCCTTAGGATGGATTTATAACTAAAGGAAGGAATATAGGATGAATTTAGAGAAGTTGAGAGAGTATTTTAGGCAGATTTTGGCCGAGCCAATTGGCTTTGAAGGTGTGAATTAATGATAAGGGGGAGTGCCCTTTTATAAGAGGGGTGAGGGGCACCTTTGGAAAAGCAAGAAATATTATTTTATAATAAATTAATATTCAGTTTCTAATGGATCCAAAGTAGATTATGTAAATTTTAATGTGGGGATGGGTAGAAAACTAGTCAAACAATAGAATTTATACAGGTATGGGTCATTATATTAACCTTAACTTTTAGTTTTAACTCTTAGTTAATTCGTTTGACACTTACCATGTCACTTTGTATTTTTATATTATATAGTTAATAAACATACTATATACCTCCAAGAGACCCCCAAATGGTCCATTAATGATACACCTATCATTATATAAGTTTTTTGGCTGAACCATATATTTTTAGGAATTGAATATCAATTAATAATATAATATTTGTTTTAAAAACTCTTTTATGTCAATTTTGACACTATTTGGAAAATTGATTTTTGTGAAAATCATAACAGAATTATTACTTCGAAAAAAGTTAATTAAATCATTCCTAACATGACATATTAACCTAGAAAATTAGTTTAATTCATAAAAAGTCTCAAATTATATTTATTTACGTATTTATAATATAAATTATTTTAATTTTTTACTATTATGGTAATTACTGAATCATCGTTGGGTCATAAATAAATTAAATTATTTAATATCAAAAAATTATAAATAAAATACCATTATGTAGGAAATATTTTTATCTTTCTAATGAATATTTACAATCTATTTTATCTTATGTATAATTCTATATTAAAAAATATTTAGTAAATAAACATTGATTTTAACTCTTTTAACTCTTCTTTGAATTAAATAATAATAAATGTCCTAATCTAATCCAAGTGGACCTAAATGATAATATTTTATTCCAAAGGTTGTTTTTGGTCGAATTAAGCTTATCCAATAGAATTAGGACATGAGGTAGGGTAATATTAATATCATTTTTACCCTTAATTACCCTTTTTACTTTTAACCGTGGTAAATAAATGTAAAAAGTTACTATTCACAAAAAAATTATTTTCATCTCAATGAACCACATTTTAGTCCTTGATATTAACTGTGTATCTCATATTTTCGAAATTCCACTCACAGAAGCGGTAAAATTAAGTTTTCTGGAAAAATTCAATATTTTAACTACCACTTAGTGGTTTCACTATTCATAAAAATGATGTTTTTCAGAAAAATACCAAAAATTCATACTAGGCTAATTTCGATATTCCGAATCCAAAAATGAAATCCATTTTGAAAAATAAAATTTATAAATTTCATGAAGTGGGTATTACTATTCATAATGGCTTGTTTGATTGGTTGTGGTGTGTAAGAACTCGGTATTGCGTACAACACACGCTATTGCATTATTCAAAGAGAAGTGTACCGTAGAAGCTTGGGGTGTTACATTCTCCCCTCATTCAAATAATTTCATCCTCGAAATTTCTAGAATACTACCGCATGAAAAGACTCAGGTGGTTCTTCATCATAAGTTCCTCGGGTTCCCACGTTGCCTCTTCCATCTTATAGTTTCTCCACAAGACTTTTACCAGACGAGTCATCCGGTTTCTCAGTACTTGTTCTCTCGTATCAAGAATCTTGATGGGATCTTCATAATAAGAGAGATTGGGTTCCATTTCTAATTCCTCATAGGTGAGTACATGCGTTGGTTCAGGCATATATTTTTTCAATAGAGATACGTGGAACACATCGTGAACTTTGGAGAGACTTGGCAGCATTGCCAACCAGTAAGCTACCGCCCCAATTCGTTCTAGAATTTCAAAAGGTCTGATTTACCTTGGAAACAATATACCTTTCGTACCAAAACCTATGACTCCCTTCCATGGGGCTACCTTCAGGAAAACATGATCACTGACTTGAAATTCCAAATCCTTCCTTCGATTATCAGCATAGCTCTTCTGCCTACTTTGAGATACTTTGATATGGTTTTGGATTACCTTCACCTTTTCCTTCGTTTCCTCCACCAGTTCTGGGCCTATAAGTTTTCTTTCACCAACTTCATCCCAACAGGCTGGTGTGTGACATCTCATTCCGTATAACGCTTCATATAGTGCCATATGAATACTCAAATGCAAGCTATTGTTTTAGGAAAATTCTACTAGAGGTAGATATTGATCCCACATACCCTGAAAGTCAAGTGAGAAGGATCTCAACATGTCTTCTAAGGTTTGAATAGTTCATTCTGATTGAACATATGTTTGAGGGTGGTAGGCAATGCTCAAATGAAGTTCAGTATGCAAGGCCTTCTGAATACATTTCCATAATCTTGAAGTAAAACGGGGATCACGATAAAAAACAATCGATAGGGGTACTCCATGAAGTCTCACAAATTCATTAATATATAGTCCTGCTAGTCGTTCAAGTGGTAAATCTTACCTTATAGCAAGAAAATGTGCTGACTTGGTAAGACGATCTACAATGACCCATATTGTATTGTTTCTTCTAGGAGTCTTTGGTCACCCCATGAAAAATTCCATCGTAATATTGTCCCATTTCCACTCCGGTATGGGAAGAGGTTGCATGACTCCTCCAGGATATTGCCTTCCAACTTTCAGTTGTTGACAAACCATATCTTGAGACAAAATCAGCAATTTCCCTCTTCATGTTGTCCCACCAGAAATGTTCCCTCAAATCTCTATACATTTTGGTGCTCCCAGGGTGTATTGAGAAATTGGAATTATGAGCATCATCCAGCAATTCCCTTTTTAGATCAAGTATATCGGGTACACAAAGCCTCTTCCCAAATTTCAAAATTACTTCTTCATACACAATGTCTCTCAATCTGCCATCATTCACATCTTTAATCTTCTTTTGAAATTCATCATCATTGTTCTGAGAACTCTTAATCATTTCAAGTAAAGATGGTTTGGCAACAATTTGAAAAAGCATTGATGTTTCACCTTCCCTAGTTATTCCCATATCCATCTTCACTAGATCAATGAAAATTAGATCCCTTTCAATTCTCATATTGTTCAAAACTCCATGTTCTTTTCTTCTCAAAGCATCTGCCAGCTTGTTTGCTTTCCCCGGGTGGTAGTGTATCATGCAATCATAATCATTGAGTAATTCAAGCCATCTCCTTGTCCTCATGTTGAGTTATTTTTTTGAGAAAATATACTTCAAACTCTTGTGATTAGTATAAATCTCACATTTTTCACCATAGAGGTAGTGTCTCCATATCATCAAAGCAAAGATCATCGATACCAACTTGATATCATGAGTATGATAGTTTTGTCCATGAATTTTTAACTGTTGTGATGCATAGGCAATAACCCTATCATTCTGCATCAGAACACAACCAAGTCCTTTCTTCGATGCATCACTATAAATAACGAAACCATCATTCCCTGATTGTAGAATCAATATAGGAGCACCGACTAATCTTCTATTCAGTTCTTCGAAACATTCTTCACACTCTTTTGTCCAAAAAAATTTAACCATTTTACATCTGAGCTTCGTTAATGGGTTAGACAATCGGGCAACATTCTGGATGAAACATCGATAATAACATTCCAAACCAATAAAAATGCGTACCTCAGTTATACTTGTAGGTGTTGGACATTCTTGTATTGCCTTGGTCTTATAAGGATCAGAAGAGATTCCATATTTAGAGAAAATATGGCCAAGAAAAGAAATCTCCTGAAGCCAGAATTCACACTTGCTAAACTTCCCATATAATTCATGTCTTCTCAGAGTCTTCATGATAATGCGCATGTGATTTTCATTATCTTCATAGCTTTTCGATTATACCAAGATATCATCAATAAATACCACCACAAATTTATCGAGATATTCCTTAAAAACTCTATTCATCATATTCATGAATATATAGGGTGCATTATTCAATCCAAAACGCATTACTGTAAACTCGTAATGCCCGTACTCAGTTCGAAATGTTGTCTTCAGAATTTCTTCCTTATTCACACACAACTAATGGTATCCAGATCGATGGTCAATAGTTGAAAAGTATTGAGCTCTGTGAAGTTGGTCAAATAAATCATCAATGCGAGGTAGGGGATACTTGTTCTTTATTGTTATAGCATTGATCTCCCTGTAGTCAATACATAACCTCCTAGATCCATCTTTATTTTTAACAAAAAGAACAGGGGATCCCCATGGAGAAGCACTAGGGAGAATAAATCCCTTATTACTCAATTCCTCTAGTTTTTTCATTAGCTCAAATAATTCTACAGTGGCCATTCTATAAGGGGTCTTCGATATAGGCCTTGATCTAAGAATTAAATCAATGGAAAACTCAACTTCTTGTTCTAGAGGATGTCCAGGTAAATCTTACGGAAACACATATACAAATTCTTTCACAATAGGTACATACTCTATTTGAACATTCCTTTCCTCAACCACATTCATTTCATCCTCTTCCTCCCCAATAATTGAATTTAGTTGAGCTACTGGGGGTGGATCTAGATAAGAATTAGGTGGTGACGATTCTGCTCTGAAGATAAGGTGTTCCTTATAATCATCATCAAAAAGTGTAACCTCCTTCTTATTACAATTAATCTTCTCATCATTGTCTGAAATCCAATCCATACTGAGGATTATATCAAACTCAATCATAGGTATGACGATGAGATAAGCGGATAAAGAACATTTATGTGCTCTAATGGAAACTGATTCACAAAACATTTTTGTAATGATACATCCCTTAAGAGTTTTAACCGACAACTCCCTTGTTAAATCAAATTGTAAATATCTAATATTCATAGAAAACTGAGAAGATATGAAACAATGCGATGATCCAGAATCAAATAATGCATTTACTAAACTTGAGGATAACATTAAATTACCTACCACCACGTCTTTCAGAGCTTCTACCTCGGCAGTAGTGATAACATAAGCTTGGCCTTGATCCCTTATCATTTTCTGAGGTAAGTTCCCCTGACTCTTAGGAAATTCATTTTCATAATGTCTTATCTCCCTCCAATTGTAGCACTGAACATCGGTATCTTCCTTCTTCCCCTTTCAATCACGAGCGTGGTGGCCTTTTTCACCACACTTGTAACAGACTCCTGTTCCTTTTAAGCAAGTACCGGGGTGTTTCTTCCCACATTTACTGAAGTATGGATATTTAACTTTTCCCTTCTTCCTTTATTTCCATTCCCATATTGATCAGAAGATCTCTTCTTCTCTTGCTTTGCTTTAAATTCATAAGAAATTGAGAATTCTATCTCTGTCTTTATAGCACTTGAGACAATGTCTTCATACGATGAGAAGGATTGTGAGGCTAATTCTCCATGGAGAAATGGTTTTAACCCATCAAAGAAATGATTAATATTACTTCTTGGGTTACATATATAATCTCCAGAATACCTTGCTAACCTTGTAAATTTAGCCTCATACTTTGCGACATTCTCATCCTCCTTTTGTCTCAAACTCAGAAATTGTATTTCCATATCTTCTTGATGGTCACGAGGAAAGTATTTTTCTAAAAATAGATCTTTCAACTCCCTCCATTCCATATTTGATACTTCATCATATTTCTTCGTGTTTTGAATCAATGACCACCATTGATCAACATCTCTAGTGATGTAGTAAACTTCCATGATAACTTTTTCCCTTTCACTACTCCCCAATGCCTGAAATATTTTCTCTATGTAATTTATCCATTGCTCAGCTACTAAGGGATTTGTACTCCCATTTAACTTTGGTGGTTGTTTCATCATAAAGAGACCTAACATTGATCCTCCACGCTATGGATTAGGGTGCTCCATACGGGTAAGGTTATTATTCATAACCTAAGTGAGTTGTCCCAGTATGGTGATTAGCTGATTAGCACCAGTTGCATCACCAACTCCAGTATAATTATCTTGAGGAGGAGGGAAATCCCTACATGGAGTGTGTGCATTGATACGGTTTCCATTTCTTCCACTAGGATCCATTTCTAAACAATGGGATAAACTAGATTAGTTTATAGATCAAAATACATAATTTCATACTTATAAAACACTTGACATAAATTGAACTATTTATGGATATAATCCATAATCATAAAAATGTTTTCATTGAGGATGTATATACTCATAAATCCTTTATAATGATTTGTAAAGAAAATGAGAGTTATCCTAAGAATATCCAATGAGAGTTTCATAACCAAGAGTGCAGCAAGGCCCATTTTCGTGCACCAGTTCCCGTTCGAGTCCAGCTCAAAGCGGTGTTTTCAGGTTTTACACCTAGGTACATTTGTGCCAAAGCCACCTCTACCTTCTCGTATCCAAACATGGATGTATTTCTCGGAAAACATATAAAACCTCTACAATACCAAAATTCTTGGAAGTTCTTCTATACTACTCCTCCAAGTTCATCTTAGGTCTACGTGATCTAATCATATTTTATCTAAATCTAGCTTCCAAGGTTTGTACTAAAATTTCTCTGATACTAACTGCAACGCCCCGACCCCAGTTACCTAGAGTCGGTGCATTATTACATATCATTGGGATGATCACAAGAAAGATCAATTCTCGAAAGACCGATTAGTTTAGTAGCCTTGGAAACACTAGATATATTCATAATGTTTTACATTACATCATAAAAATGAAAACTACAACAACATAGTCTCCTTAGTCTACACTCTTATCCCCTCATACTATCCCTGCAGGTCATTCATAATTTACTTCTTCACATCCTGGGAAAAATAAAACATAGAAAAGGGGTGAGCTCAAATGCCCAGTAAGGATAACAATATATCAGAAACATTCATAAATAATAATAAACATTTAAGGTAATGTATAACGAAAACAAAATCCTTTAAAACTTGAACTTCAATATAGTATGGAAAAAATAAAATGAAATAATTCCATTTACTTAATCACTTGGATATTCTACTAATCGAATAATCACATGCAATATAAATAACCACTTTCATAATGATGGAATGCATAATGTCAGACTATCATAACCACATAGCCAAGGCCTTGTGCCAAGACCACAAATAATATTTTTCCAAGGCCTTGTGCCAAGACACTAGTTTGTCTCATGATACCTACCGATGCATCGAGGAGCTATAGTGGGCTCCACCCGTTATATATTAAGTCCAATGCATTCCCATATGAAAAGGTTTAAACATAACATAAACATTCGTATTAAAACTAGCATAAGAAATGTAAATACTTCATCTATAAACCATGAATGGTATAAAAATAACACATACATAGTAAAACATATCACAAAACCTTCAATACAATATAGAAATTATGTTTCATAATAAATCAACTTCAAATAAGCTTAAAATCAATCAAAGGATGTTGACATAAATGAAATGAAAACTCTTTTTAGAGAAATATCTCTTTCTATTTTGAAATCATTTAAGAGTTATACATTTATAAAATAAAACATTTTATTTGAAAATATTCTTATAAGATTCTAAGGGAAGCTTCAACAATTTTATAACGGCTGAAAATAGCCGCACCCTCCGTATAAGTTAAAAAAAACATTCTTACCTTAATTCTGTCGAAAATGTTAAAAAGAACCTGTTTGTAAAATGACGGAAAGATTCCTTTATAAACATCCTATAAAAAGTCAGACAAGGGTATAAATGACTTTAGCCCATATTCTTGTAAATAGTAAAAAAAATTTGAAATAAATTTTTAAGAAACATGGATGTGGATGATAAAGAGATCCCAGTATATTATTACGTATAAAAAACCTTGGATAATGAAGAGATTGCAAAATAATCCATTACCTTGTACTTTTACTTGGTTGAGGGTAGGTTAAAAACCTGTATAATGGTGAAATAATTGTTATTAAATTATACAAGAATCCTATACATTAATATGATATCATATATGATCTTTTAACATTGATTTGTTAATAATATCTTAGTATTATCGTTGTTTCAGGTGTTAACTTACTCATTTTTTTATTATGTTTTGTTATGTAAGCTATGTTTGGCATGGATAGGTGGTATCCTAATCATATCCAGAATGATATCAAGCCCTTATATACTATTATTAATCATCAAATGAGAATTAGACTTGAATGGATATGATGGAGAATGAATCTCATCGCATTCGTGGAGACGGTAGTCCGTACGTATGCACGAGCGACAATATCATTCTTTTGATATTAAAATAATATATAATTGGATGGTATATCATATATAAATAATCATTATCATGATATATTTATTATTTAAATGAATTACAGATCATTATTATGCCCATCAATATAATAATTTTTTGAATAACAATTACACCATGACGTGGAGACGGTAAGCCCTACGTACGCACGTATGGTGAAATGTTATTCAAATTATGGATAGAATACTGAAAATAGTTGTATCATATTTATAATAACATCACAGTATATATAAGATACTGGAGTTATTATTTTAGAATGGTAATAAACAAGAAAGAAGAAGTAGAATATGAAAGGAACTTGAAAAAGGGTGGTGAAATCATTACCTCTTTTTCGAGTTCTTCCTTTTGATATGGTCAAAAGGGCTCCTTAGGATGGATTTTTGACTAATGGAAGGCCTCTAGGATTAAGTGAGGGAAGTTTATAGAGTATTTGGGCAGAGTTTGGCCGAGCCAAATGGATTTTAAGGTATGAATTAATGAGAAGTGGGGGGTGCCCTTTTATAAGAGGGGTGAGGGGCACCTTTGGAAAAGCTAGAAATGTTATTTTATAATAAATTCATATTCAGTTTCTAAAGGATCCAAAGTGGATTATTTAAATTCTAAGGTGGGGATGGGTCTAAAACCACTCAAATAATAGAATTTAGACATGTTTGGGTCATTATATTAACCTTATTATTTAGTTTTAACTCTTAGTTAATTAGTTTGACACTTACCATGTAACTTTGTATTTTTATATTATATAGTTAATAAACATACAATATACCTCCAAGAGACTCCCAAGTGGTCCATTAATGATACAACTATCATTATATAATTCTCTTGGCCGAACCTTAGATTTTTAGGAATTGAATATCAATTAATAATATAATATTTGTTTTAAAAACTCTTTTATGTCAATTTTGACACTATTTGGAAATTTGATTTTGGTGAAAATCATAACAGAATGATTACCTCGAGAAAAGTTAATTTAATCATTCCTAAAATAACATATTAACCTAGAAAATTAGTGTAATTTATAAAAAGTCTCAAATTATATTTATTTGGGTATTTATAATATCAATTATTTTAATTTTTCACTATTATGGTAATTACTGCATCATCATTGGGTCATAAATAAATTAAATTATTTAATGTCTAAAATTATAAATAAAACACCATTATGTAGGAAATATTTTTAGATTTCTAATTAATATTTACAATTGAATTTATCTTATTTATAACCCTATATTAAAAATTATTTAGTAAATAAACATTGATTTTAACTCTTTTAACTCTTCCTTGAATTAAATAATAATAAATGTCCTAATCTAATCCAAGTGGACATAAATGATAATATTTTATTCTTGAGGTTGTTTTTGGTCGAATCAAGCTTATCCAATAGAAATAGGACATGTGTTAGGGTAATATTAATATCATTTTTACCCTTAATTACCATATTTACTTTTAACCGTGGTAAATAAAACTAAAAAGTCACTATTCACCAAAAAATTATTTTCATCTCAATGAACCACATTTTAGTCCTTGATATTAACCTTGTCTCTTGGATTTTAAAAATTCCACTCACAGAAGCGGTATAATTAAATTTTATGAAAAATTCAGTTTTTTAACTACCACTTAGTGTTTTCACTATTCATCAAAAAATGATGTTTTTCAGAAAAATATAAAAAATTCACCCTAGGCTAATTTTGATATTCCGAATCCAAAAATGAAGTCCATTTTGAAAAATAAAATTTATAAATTTTAAAAAGTGGGTATTACTATTCATAATGGCTATTTTGATTGGTTTTGGTGTGTTAGAACTCGATGTTGTGTACAACACACGCTATTGCAATATTCAAAGAGAAGCATACCGTAGAAGCTTGGGGTGTTACAAGTTATCAATAAGGGACATCATTAGCTATTAATAAATCATCTGAAGTGGCTTCATGGTTAATATAGATATTGGAGTAACATATCAATCTCATTTTTTTTATAAGAAAATAAATATATTGTATAATGAAAAATATAAAAACCGTGTATAATGGAATATGATTCATCATTTTTGTTCAAAGTGATGGAATAAAAATGGGTGAAATTGTTTTAAGGGGACTAGTAAATGTTACATATGTGGAATGGAATTTCATCTATAAAAAAAGCTTAATTTATGGGAAGAAGTTATCTAATGATGAATATAGAGGCTAATCTACATTGAATGTACCCCCTACACTTAAATTCTTCATGTATATGGAAAATTGGAAATAAGATAATCAGTTCCAAAATGCAAGGGTTAATGATGATGATCGACATCAACAAACCCTTAAATCAAAATAAAAATGTCAACATCATGTGGTCAATATAGGATTTGTGGAGTAGGAAAACGAATTGGTGGAATGATTAAGTGTTTATGTTTGAGTATTGAATAATAATTTGGTATATTCATGTTTATGGTATTATGGAATAATGAAACATCTAAGTATTGTTCTATTGTAGTCATTCCTTAATAATTTGAAAGCATATGTTGAATCGTACTGGTAACCATGAAATTCTATTTAGGTGGTTTCTCATTGAGAGACCATTATTAAGGAAAAGATAACCCCTAACATATGAATAATTATATGTTTGATTGTGATAAAATAAATGGGATATTATAAAGAACCTTGGAACAAACAAGTAATATTATGAAAATGTGGTTGAAGATATCAAGGATTGATCTTATATAATCTTTGGATATATGGTATGAGGAAAGTGTTATTTTTTCAAAGAGTTCATGTTTTCATAAATGTTTTATGGTATTTCAGGTTAATAACGTGTTTCAAAATAATACATGATAATGGTCTTTACGTGCTTTGTCTATGAAAATTAAGAGCTACGCTAATATATTTGGGAGATTAATGATAATTCGGTATCGAAAAATTATTTTCCCTGAATCAAAATATTTGGATTTCAAACTATTGTATGGTTCATAATGGTGAGAAATAGAGAAATTGATTAACTTTAATTTTTATGAGGTTTTAGATATTAATGTGTTACTTCACCATATAAATATTTCTTCATATTGGATAACTCATTCAAACCATTTTTCAATAATGATAACTATAGATAAAAGGAATGAAATATCATCTCATTTTGAATATTTTGATCAACTATTTATTCATGAAATAAAATTTCATAATAATTTCAAGGAGTAAATGTTAATTCCAAAAATTTTCAATGTACAACCAATGAGTGATATTGTACTTATGGAGTTAATTCAAGTATTTATATAATCTCAATGGATTTTGAAATAAAATTTTATCTTATTTTCACCATTACTGATGATATAAATGACCATTACTAACCTATCTAGTATATAGATTTTTGGTTATTAACCTTCAAATGACCATATTCTTTATCATTATCTATCATAACATGATAGTTAGAATTATCATTCATGTAGGTATTTTCACCTTGCACTAATGTCCTCCTAATAAAAATACATGGTTTTATTGACCATTACCTTTTATATTCCATATTTTTAGACAATTTTTTCTTTACCCATTTTATTATCATTGTTTTACATATGGTAATTTTTAAATGTCTGGATTTTTATGAAGCTCAATTTCAAATTTTGATGATGTGATTTTTTGAAATTCATTATAATATCATGATATTGATTTATTGATTGGTTCTTTCACTTAATCTCTCTCAAGTTCATGATTTTTATTTCATGATGTGTAACATGTATCTATAAATAATAATTAATTAACTAATGATTCAAATTTATTAAAATCTTAGGTATTATATCTATGGAATGATATTTTTTTATTATGTGAAAATGGTAGATATTTTAGATAGTAGTGAATGCAATTCTATGAAACATGACCAGTCACCATGTGAATTTTTTTAAAAACCATCAATTTGAGAAAGATACAAGGGAACCTAGGTATGTAACGAGGATAATTTATCCTCAGTTATTAATAAAAAATGATGAATTTATAGGCTGAAATTTATTTTAATTAAGGTAGAATGTGACACCCAGATATGTCTATTAAATGACCATTTTTTAAAAATAATTTGATTTGTTTGATATCTTGTTTTTCACATAGAAACAATTTTAGAAGTATAAAAAAAATACTATTATATGTCAATTATAAATTTGTTTTCAGTTTTTTGGGAATTAATATTAAGGAATAATTTATCAAATAAATATTTTTCAAGATAGTGGATAAAATAATGCAATTTGAGAAAGAAGGGAAAGAGGGATCTCAAAGATATGGTGAATCTGAAACTAATTAGTGGGCCAATCCAAAAAAAAAGAGATCTGAATCAAAATGAGTAAATTGGTAATAATGAAATTTTCCATATCATGGATGAAATGAATTTTTCAGATCAATAAAGAGTTTATTTTGTTTCTCCATGGATGAACTTTGTAAAAGTAATGAAATTGACTACCTCCGTATATTTTGTAGACAATTATTTACCACCAACCTAACATGTTATTAAAAAATGAATTCTTCTTGTATCATAAAACCAATACTCAATTAATGAATGGGTAAGATTATGAAACCAATCCATCATTGCATGAGTTGTAATATAGAAGTGAAAAAGAACATGAAAATTCTTGGACCTCAAATAGGGGATTGCAGATTTGTAGGACTTTGATGACTATAGAATGCTGACAATGGGGAGTGGATATTATCATGCTATGTTTCCAAATTATGATTTCAAGAGAATAACTAGGAGTAAGGGAATGATACCCCTGATACCAAGATTCTTTAAAATTCAGGAACAATAGATAAATTTGGATCTTGAAAATGCAAGGAATGCGTATACTCAGGTATGGATTAGTATATTTCAACTAAACTAGATTTACTAAAACCTAATAATTCTTTATAAAATTTACTACTCTATTTGAAATTACATAAGGATGGAAAAAACTAATAATCCAATGTTTGGAAAATTTTCTAGGATCCTATTATATATTTTTATGTCTATCACGTTGGTGGAAGAAGTTGTTCTAACAACATTAGATTATAGAATTAATATAGAAATCCCTTATGAAATGAAATCTAAAATTTTCATGATTTGAAAGTAATTGGAACATTAAACTAATGAATATAAAATATTTATTCCATGTAGATTATAAAAATTAAAAGGACATGTTTTTATTATCTGTAATAAGACGCAAGGGAAATCTATAGCTCTTGATTTGTAGTTTTCAAATTATATGAATGAACACAATTCTATTGAAAATCCTAGGTATTATGGAATACCTACATCACCTATTAGTTTGTTTCATGTGGTGGAATGCACTATGGAAATAATATATAATATTACAAAAGTGGGGATGAGTGTGATTATACCCTGGGGAAATGCTTTCATATAGGGAGTTCACTCGAAAATCAATGAAATTATATAAAAATAGATAATTCATGGCTCTTTGTTAGAGATATGATCATTGAAGGGACTTTGAAAGTGAAGGAAAACTCTTATAAATTCCCTGACCAGCCACCCATTTCCACGAAAAATGTGGTGGGATATTTCTCTACACAAAATTATAAGCAGGTAGTTACAACTGGGATTCCAATATATGGAGTTACTATGTAGGGATGCTTCATGCACATAGATATATCTGAATTAGGATCCCCCGTTTCCATGATGTGATGTGTGATGGGAAATGGAATCCAAATATTTCCATTGGTCATGAAGTGGGGATCTCTGATGAATATCTTATGAAATCACAGGATTGTGAGATAACCATAAATAATGATGGAAATTCTCAACAGAAACAGCCCCAACACATTGGAATGGTGATCTGGTGGGGGAATTGTTAGATTCCCATATATCTAAGGCTACAGAAAGAACAAAATATAAAGAAAAACCTACTGAACATGGAATGTTAGGAAATAAATTCATACATTTGAGTTCTGTATTTTTTTGATGAAGATGAAAGAACAAAAGTACATGATAAAACTGAGGGTTCTTCAACTTTTTTAAATGAAAATAATGGTATGTTGGTTGAAATCATTAGGGACCTATTTCTGAATAGTAACATAAAAACATGACTGAAAAAATTAAAAGGGAGATGATTAAAAGTCCAGATTAATGCATTACAATAAGAAGGGTCTTAGAAAAGAGTGAAATCCCTTAAGTAATGAATCTTACTTATTATAACTGCCATGGTATAGGGTACTCCTAGATGGCCAAATCCATTAGGCATTTTAGTGTGGACCACAAACCTATGCTTGTTGGAATTTTTGAACCAAAATTAATTTTTGACAATAGGAATTAATTCAAATTGGACTCTTTTAGATATAATTTTCTCTCATATAATCTTTAAGACTCTAACAAGGTCCACCTTTTCATTCTAAAGTTTGGAAGTGTTAATAATATCTCATGAAGTAATAATTCTAAGATTATTTTAGTCTCGTGGAAAATTTTCATTTGTGAGTTATAATTGTATTTTTTTTATGCTTCTGCATCCCATATATTGATAAGGGAATTATGTAATGACATTGAGACAACTTCTGTAAACATAGTTCAAAAAAAATTTATTCATGGGGGCCAAAAAACTATTTTGAGGTCTGAGGAAAAAACATGTTACAACATCAACCAAATTTCCTCTCTAGAATTCTATACATATATTAAAAAGTGAAATATTTTTTAGGTCCCATTTGTAGGAGCTAACTTCACATGGAGTAGATACACCAGGAATGGATTGAAAAAACTTGATATTTGCATTGTTCAATTAGATGATATAAGTGATGAAAATGTGGTTTCATGTATCTACCTTCCCAAAAATTACTTATATGAGAACCACATCCAAATGTATGTCTCCACTCATCTTGCAAGGCCATCTCATATTCATTTTATATTTAATAATTGAGGGATTCAGACACCTGGTCATAGGGAAATGTTTTTGGAAGCTTGGTATCTTGAGCCCCATGTTAGTCATTTTCGTAAGTTTACTATGAAATTAATATACACAACAGATCTATATAGGTAATGGAGAAGGAAATAATCATTCATTTTGGGTCTAGAAATTATGGATCCATAGGATTACCTTCCTTGCTTCCAAATCGTGAATCAACATCTGAATACCCAATCTAGAGAAGAAACAGAAGCCCACCATAAGATAGATGATCTTTTATTAGTAATGTAATGGCATGTAAAAATTAGCATGAATGTAAATTTTTAATGGATGGAAATAGTAATGTATGTTATTTCATGTATTTCACAAATTTAATGTATCGATAGATCAAAATAAGGCAATAATCATAAATGGATCCTTACACACTATTGACGTTTAGATCTCTGAGGAAGTTATTGTTTAATTAAAGGTAATTTGTTAAGATAATGGGATAGAAAATACTCAGGAAATTGTAAATAACATAGTTCCCAAATCTACGGAGCATCAAAACTATACCCTTTTCATGGATCCATCCAAGGAGGAAATCAAAGAAACCATTATTTTTTATAATACAGGGAATGCTCTTGGTCCATATGGCTTTACAGAAATATTATCTAAGTTTTATTGGGATATTTTGGAGGATGATGTAAAAAATTAAATCTACAAGTTCTTTATTTATTACTCATCGTCGTATAGGATTAATTAATGATTTTATTCCTTGATACCAATGAATAAAAATTATACTAATATCAATCATTTTATGAATGTTTCCCTTGGAAAAATGATTCCCAAACACATTAGCAATATTATCATGAATATATAGTGGGAAACTATTAAATATTATATCACCCCATACCAATTTTGGTTCCTCCATGGGAGATACATCCATAATAGTATTTTTAATGCCTCGTAATGTGTAAATCCTATGAATAAAATCTTGCATGATGGTGATTATTCTCTTCAATATTGACCTCTCAAAATCCTTGATACTCTGAAATGGATATTTATTTTTGATTTCCTAATGAGATATGTCTTTTATAATGAATTTATAAAGCTAATTAACAATATCCATAGCTCTAAAAATCTATCCATTCTTATTAATGGATCCCCAATAAGATTATTTCCATCCATGAGGGGTGTACGATAAGGTGACCCACTTTCATGACTTCTATTTTCCATTACTGATGGTTAATTGACTAGCTGTATCACTCAACTCTCTAAAATTGGATTTTATAAAAAATCAAATATGGAAGGGTTGAACTTTCTCATATACACCTTTTTAAATTGTTGATGTACTCTTTTTTAGACAAGCTTCATGAAGAACCATATCATTCATCAAATATATCCTTAATCAATATTACAAGGTACCTGGACAAGTTAAAATAGGATAAATCCTTTATTTTTTTTGGGTGGCGTCATAATGGTTGGAAAACAAACCTGGGTAACAAGAAATCGTTGATTAAAGAAGGGATATCTTCATTTAATTTTCCTTGGTGTCCCTTTTTTTAGAAATATTGAAGAGTAAGTATCTATATGTAAGATTCACTGTCCTTATCAATCAACTTTGTTTATAGAATGGAACGACCATGAAAATTTTTAGAAGTGTGCTCCTTGTTAACTTTGTGAAAACATCAATATTTTTTTACTCACTATGTCTTTACAATGGAAATATAGGTATCATTAAGGAAAATCATGGCATGGTCTACAATCACTAATGAAAAATAGGTCTATACCCATGGTTTTCCTAAACCGTGGGTATAAGGATAGTATGTGAACCTATACCCACTGTTTTCAAAACCGTGGGTATAGGCCACCTATACCCACTGTTGGGCCAAAAAACGTGGGTATAGTTTCCTTTTAAGACCTATACCCACGGTTTTGGAGATAACCGTGGGTATAGGGTATTTTCTGAAGATCTATATCGACGGTTCCTCATAACCGTGGGTATTGTGGTTTTTGTTTTGAATACCTATAACCACGGTTCTCTAGAACCGTGGGTATAGGTTTCCCGCGTTATGGCAGGCAAATAAAATTAGGCAGGACATGGGAAAAATTTGGTGGGGATACATTTTTTCATAGTTTAGATTATTATATTTATATACATATAAATATAAATTAATAAAAGCCGTATAGCTATGTTGGTATGTTTTTATGGCGCGATAGTGAGTTTCAGCGCGCATCCTAGGTTTGAAACCCTCTGGGCTCATTTTTTTGAATTTTAATTCTGTATATTAATATATATATATATATATACGCAAATATATGTATATATGTCAAATGAAAATTCCAGCTTGGTTGGTCTGTGGGGGTTGCACGGTCGCGAAGAACAACGCGCGGTGCTGTTTCAATTCCCGCTAAGAGCGTTTTTTTGAATTTAAATACGTCATATTAATATATATACAAATATATATGTACATAAAACATATAATAATAACAGCTAGGTTGGTATGTTGGTGAGAGGTTCCCATGAAGGTTACCGCATGGTTCCGAAAACCGTGGGTATAGCCTATACCCACGGTTTTGGGGGCTATAGCCACAGTTTGGAACCGTGGGTATAGATCATTTTTTCAGTAGTGAATTTCATATATACAGGTTGAATCTATGAAGATAAGTTGATCACTATTGTCTGGAAGGAATGCAGTAAACCAATAAAATTTAGAGGTTTTGGAATTAATGACCTGAAATTTTATAATGACAGAAGGATTGGTATATTAACATATAGATTAATCCTAAATGATGTTTCCTATGATTCTTTATCCAATATATTTATAGATATATTGGTTAATAGATATAAATATTATCTTTCCTCCTCTATTGTGGGAGATCTCGAGCAGTCATTTAATGGAATCATTCACGAAACATAGGGGCTGGTAAGAAGAATCTCTCCTCTCAATGGTTAGACAACTACATGGATGGGAAATCCATATAAAAACATTGTAATTGTTTCTCTAGAGTTATTAAATATGTCTATTGCTGAATTAGTTTCTCAACATCACACCTTTGATAATCTAATTCATACTAAAATTATTTTGGATATTGAGAATTAAAATATTATGGATCAGGACATTGTTTTGTGGAAGCATAGTAGGAAAAGAAATTTCAATATCAAATGGTATTAAAATTTGGATTGTAGGTGTTCCAATAGACAACTATAATTATTGATGAACTTCAAAAAACAATTTATTTAACTCTATAGATTTTTCCATCTCTAGAGGAAATAGAAAAACATTGTTCCTATAAATGATTAGCTCAAAAAGTCAAGATAATATTTTGTTTTATCTTGTAATTTATGTTTGAAAGTATTGGAAAAATTTTAGCACCACTTTTTGGTGTGTAATTTTTTCCAATATATGTTGAAATATATAGTTTATCTATTTGGAATGGTTTTTTATTTGAATGTTCATGTGACTGATCTCATGGGGATGGTCATCAATGCTAGATGATGTCAGAAGGGTCATAACATCAAATGGGCTGTAATATTATCAATTTATTCATCCATATAGACTGCATGGAATGAATAGTTTTTCCACGACCATCATCCCTCAACGTACCTGTGTAGTCTTCAAATGAACATGGTGAATTATACTACCTCAGTGGTATAAATATAAGGCATGTAAAATAGTGTAAATTAACTATATACACTCAAGATATTGGTTATGACATTTAGTTTGAGGAAACCTAGGGTTCTCATGTACTTTCTATAGATTCCCAAAATCAACTAGTGGCTGAAGGTCAATGTTGATGGTGCAACATCCTTAATTTCTAGGACCTTGGGTTACGGAGGTGTATTCCAAACATATTATGGATTTCTCAAAGTGTGTTTTATCATGAAATCAGAATTAGAATGGCCTATGAAAAAGAATTATGTGCCATTTTACATGAAGTACAACATTCTAAAAAATATAACTAGATGTTATTAGGGATTGATACTGACATTGGTAATTCTATAGGGATTTGTATACACAATAACGCAATGTTCCTCAGATAATCCTACCACAAATGATTAATTGCCTCAATAATTCCAATCATCTCAATTTAGAAATGTCACATGCATATCAAAAATCCAATAAAGTGGAAGAAATGTTTTCAAATAAGGTAATAATGGAGTTGAATATGGTGTTCTCATTAATTATTCCTAACAACTGTGTTCCAATGGTGATTGTAGACATGTGTAGTCTAATTCATACTCATCTTGGTTGTAATCTAACTTAATTATTGACACTTCTTGATCATATTTATTATATTTTTTTCTTAAGATTGAATTCAACCAGATACTAGACTTTTGGTGTAAATATAAATGTCCAACTCAATATAAATTAATTAGTATGTGAATATGAAATATGATCACACAATTTTTAATGTCACTTTATTCTTCAAAAATATATTTTCATCACAAAACATGTTTTTTTACTTTTTCTGAGTGAATTATAATTTATAGAACTTATATAGATTTTATTTTACAAAACTAACATTATTTTTTGATTTTCAATGTCAATATTATCTTAAAATTCTTTTTTGATGTTTTTTTAAAAGCGTTTATTTTTCATTGAATATTTGAAATACTAATTTTTATTGAAAACATATTTTCTATTAATGTTTTTAAAATTTAAAATTATGTTTTGGATTAGTTTTAAATTTTTAGTAGTTCATTTTTATTTATAATAATACAATTTTAGTTTTTGAAAAGCATTTAGTACATGAAATTATTATAAAAAACATTTTACTTTTAAAAAGTGCATGTTTATGAAAACCTGTTTTGCATAGAAATTTTAATGTTTTACCATATATATATTCCCAAAACTATTTTTTCTAATTTTTTTTTTAAAAAATACATATTATTATTTAGAACATTATAATTTATTGTATGTTTATTATTTATTTTAGTGAAATATTAACAGTAACCTTGGTCAATTTTGATATCATAGTAATGGGTATTTTGCATAATTTAGGTTACAAATAAAATGATATGGACGATAAAATGATCCTATAACTTGAATAAATTTCATTGGATGAGTTTAATTTGACCCTTAAAAACAATGGTTCATAATTTAGTTGATTAATGGATATTTATCCTTGAAAATTACATATATATTATACTAATTAATGAAATCCCAATATATCACTTTCTTCCTCATAAATATCACTTATGCATCCACATGTGTAATAATAATTTTTCATTAATGAATCCAACTGTCAATTTTATTACTTTATAAACTTCTTTGCATGATATAAATTTATTTATGTGTTTAGGGGAATCTTGGATGAGATTATGATGTTTATTATAATATATTTTATGATAAGTCAATGGTGGAACATTCAAGTTATTAATTACTATATTGTATCTAATATCATGTTATCCAAATGATATATTCAACCATAAATATTCTTATCTAATATATTATTTTTTATCTTCGTCAAGTAATTTTATTTTTTTCATTTTTAGAAATGAAATATGTGTAACAAATTATTACATTGTGATGATGTAGAAATTATTCAATTAATGAAACAATCAAATAAATGATATTAATAATACTAAAATAAATATAATTTGTTTTAATTATGTTTATAAAAGAATATTATAAACTTTTATTACATATTAGGATTTTATTTAATTATTTTGTTGGAATTTATCACATTTTTTTTATTTTCCTAATGTTAATATAATGAATAGTGTCAAAATTGACCCAAATAATATTTTATCGAAATAGTATTTTAATAAACTATTTAAAAATTATAAAACATATTTGAAAAAACAAATATGATATTATATACTCTAAAAATTTATATATGTTTCATTTATGGTCAAATTTACATCAAATACATAAAATGGTCATCCTTTTAATATTGAAAAATAAGATAATATAGTTAAAATTGAAATAGGTTAACTAGGGGTCAACAAAAATGATAAGGATTAAAGTACTACCAATGTTTGTCTAAAATATATTGGTTTATTATATAAAAATATTTTCATATAGTATATTAAAATAAACTTCAATTTTTGTAGCATTTGGATAGAAAATTTATGTGTTGATATTTAATCATTTGTTGAATTCAAAATGTTCCCCCACATTAATTATAAAAGGACACATACTCCTTCACTTTTATACATCACATTGAGACCTCTATCCCCACCATAACTATAAATTTATCTTCATAACATCATTATACACATTTTAGAGGTATCATTATTCTCTAAAGAATAACCCCAGAGCAATTAGAGGATATCCAACGGAGATTTTCAAAAGAAGGGGAAATTGCTCTAACCGATCACTTTATTTTTTTACTCTTCCATTAGTTCTATAAACTTAAGAAATTTATCAAAAAATAAAAACATTAGTATGAAAAAATTTTAAAATTATATTATTACTATTATTAAAAACCCATTATAAACTACGTTTCACATAAAATAATTTGTTAATGTATCTCTTGTGTGTACGTACAGATTACCATCTCCACATAGCGATACGATTCATTATTCATCATTATGTTTTATGAATGTCTATTATGATGTAATTGGTGAATATATATAATATTTATAATATATTTATACCTCTAGAATAATAATGTTACGTATACCTTATAAATGTACAATCATTTTACAAACTATAACATCACTTGTGTGTACAAATGGATTACCATATCCATCATATGATGTGATTAGTTTAGGCATATATTTCCCATGGGTGGTAATAAGGGTGATTTTTTTAACATATATGTTATATATAACATCATAAGAACTCTATAATGGTGTTTTATTATTTATCACTCCTTCATTCGATAAGATGAAAAAATGTAACAATGTCCATGCCTACTTTTGACCAACCGTCTCTAGAAACAATGTAATTCTTCTTTCCGCCTATACATTTTATGAATGATTATAAATATTTATAAAATGAAGATATATTATTTTAAAATAATTAGTAAAGTTTTGGAAATTATGATTCAATGATCAATGTATAAGGACTGGGAATAAAAAAATGAACCATTCTTAGAAAAAGAAGTAGTTATCTCCCGTAATAGTTATTTTAATAACATATTATTAATATTAAACTAATAATATTTTATAAATAAATAATAAATTATATAAATCAATTAATGTTAGTTAATAAATGCATAATAATTTCATATTTATCATATATGATGATTTAATTTCAATAAAGTAAGAAATTGAATTAGGTAATTAAATTCAAAACTCAATTTCCATTCATTGGGTTAAACTACCATTTCATTGAATATGTCATGATGAGATTATGTGTGAAATGAATATTTATTATATTATGTTGTTTTTGGTTATATGGTATGGGGATTTTTTTTGAATTCTCATAATTAATATATTTAATTAATTCTCACTTAAATAATATGACATTTGTAAGGGTTTATTTAACAATCTCATCATTATTCAAGATTAGTTATTATTAAGTATAAATTTTAGAATATTTATCTCTTATGTCTATGTTTTATAGTTTTTTTAAATATTTTATTTCTATTTTTAAAATCATTCTTACTCATGCGTGACCTTTTAATAAAACCTTTTTTTAAAGAATATTTTTGAAATTTTCAAAACAAGGATCTTTATCAGTTTTTTGGACAAAAATACAGATATAATTTTTTTAACATATATGGAATGATAATATTTTCCCACCGTAATAATTCCTTAATTAAATGTAGATTATTTAATTAGAATATGTGTTTATTTTCAATGAAAATGTTTTATTTTATATTTGTGTCAGATTTTTTTTAAAACATAATGGATACTTTCTTCCAGAATTATTTCATCCAATAATTCAATAATATTTTCCGTCAATGATAAAATTATTTGAGGTTATTTATGATTTACTAGGGATATTATTCATAAATAAAATGATTATTATCTCTATGTTTTGTTTATGTTTATGATGGTTAAGTGTTTATTAAACCCATTTTATTACATGTGTTCGAATGTGATGAATGCTATATAATCATCTATAACAAATATTTATAGTCTTAATTATGTGTTAGGTGGGACTAATATATCAAACAAGCTCATTTTTAGGGAATTATATATCATGATATTTTTATGGGAAACATTTTAATGTTCCTGATCTGTTACGGGAAACTAGTCGATGAGCTTGATCCCTTTAGTGAAACAATTTGATGTGCTTGATCAGTTATGCGAAACTAGCGATAAAGCATGATATTAGATTATTGGTAGTTAAACATGAAATATGAAATGGATTTATACACTTATTATGATTCCACACAAATTTATGATTTGAAATTATGATTCATGATCAATTTATGATGAATTATCATTATTATTATTCATGTATTTTGAAATGATAATGTTTATAACAAGAATCATGTTTATAAACTATGAAATGTTGGGTATGGACATCAAAAGTAATGTTAATGATAAAAAAACCTTATTATTATCTTATGATTTCCTAATATCATGTATTGATATCTCTTATGTTAAGCATTACTGGTCATATGAGCTCACCATTTTTTATTTTCCTTCCACGAGTGATGAAGAAATGTTTTTTAGGGAAATCGTAAGAGGTGTTATATCATAGAATATATTTTGGAGAGATTAGGAATATCTTTCATAAAATATTAAGATTGTATATCTACTATTGAAAGGCATTAAACCATTATAGTTATATGTGGATTGTACTCTTATTAATCTAAAAACATGTAACCTCTATATATGAAATGAGTGAATTATCACACAAAAACTATAGATAGCCTACCCTAATATCAAAGGGGATTTAAAGCCTGTGAAAAAAGCATATCAATGGAAAATATGCCATAAAACAATAACAGGTCATTATCAATACCTTTGTCAGGAAACTGGTTAATGGGCTCATTTTTTGAGCCTGCATTACATCATGTTCTTTAATCGAAGAATACTTCTGTTAATGAAATGGATACTAGCACAATAGCCCTAAATGACCCTGATCAAGATGAAGAAATCTTTTATATCATGCACAAAATAATGGTCTAATCTATCATTGTATTTGATATGGACTAAATCAATCTATCCAATTCTTCCCTAGAATAGGACAAACGAATATCCACCTTTTGGTGGATGGATCCCAGAATCGGTTATCTATAGAATGATACAATCAGGATTTACCAAGCCAAAAGTGAATATATAAGATATCGAGTAGCAAAAGTTACCCAAGGGGATGGCCCAAATGAGTAGAAATTTGCCTATAGGAGAGACATAAATGGAATAATCCCCAAATTAATAGTAAAAAAGACATATTCCCAGTATCATGGGAGAAGTCCACATATGCTCCAGCATAGCTCATTAGTCATCGATCAGGATCTCTCACCAAAGCTAGATGCTCAATTATTACTACAAAACCGTGATATAAGACCATGTGGAATTGACCAGGAAATCTCATACATTCACAATCCATGCAAAAATAAACCATCATCCCCAAATATTTCAACATATAACTAAATAATACTTCCATTGATCATGTGGTTAATGGATTTCATGGGTCATATCCCACAACCGAACATAAGAAGATCATCTACCTTCTTTCTGATACTCACATTGTGTATAAATGGGATGAGGAAATACACCACAAGGAATGTGGGATTAAAAAAATAGAAAAAAAATTTAATATACCATATCATTGCTTGGTTTATAGTCCATCACATAATATTGAAGGAATATAGAACTAACTTGTTTTCAATAGAGTGCAGAAATTGTATGAGGAATACAATATCAATTTGAATCATTCATCCCTATATCACATTAAATATAATGGAATGATATATGCCTGTAATAATAATCTGTCAAATATACTCCTGGTGGTGGTAAATAAATACCAGAATTCATGGATAGACAATATCATTCATGTTTTATGGTAATATCATATCCCCACATTTAATTTTATATATGAAATTAAATATTCATTGGTGTATATAACTAATGCAATGTTTCCCACAGAAGTATAGTTTCCTACATGTCAAATAGAAAATTTAAGAAAAAAATCATATGATGAGAAGTCAAAAAAGTTAGTAGATTAATTTGAGTGGACCAGTGAAAATATGATCAGTACATTACACAACAATGATGTTCATCAAAATCAGATCATATGAGCCTTTAATAAAAGGGACATTCTCAATTCATTTCTTCAAGGAGAACTAGTATTGTCTCTCCATACCCCAACAATATGAGGAAAGAATCCTAAAAAGTTAGAATCCAAATGTGATGTGTCTTATATCATATATAAGTGTATCACAACAGAGCATACACATTGGGAACATTGTATGGGGACCATGTCACATCATAAACAATTAGAGGTTTCTCAATTAATAATTTACCTAGAAATCATTAAACTAATATCATAATAGTTAAATAATGTTAAGTTGAACAAATTTTTCTTGGATGTATGAAATTATACTGAAAAAATACTATCCCAACCACATGACATTCAAAGTGTATAGAATTTGACCCTACCAAAAGATGGTAAACTACATGGTTTATGTCCTCACAGCATGAAACTACACTACATGGTTTCTCAAAACTATATTTTAAGTTATTTTTTCCATCAATGGATATGTAGTTACAACCATAACCCCATAATTGGGCCCATTCAAAAAATTTATCGACATTCATGCCGAGTTACCATTGTCCCTACAACATGACGTTAAACAACATGGTTAATATCCTTGATGTATGGAATTAAACTACTTGGGTTTATAGAACTATTGATGGCTTGATTCTCATTATAACGAGGTAATGTAGAGATTCCCAAATCCTATTTTCTATCCCATTCACCACATTATATAACATCCCCCATCCATTATATTGAGTTAATTATATCGTGAGAGAACCCTTATCATTCCATGTTTCTCACATTGAACATAGATCACATGGGGTTTGGAATTTGGGTAAGGGATTACCCCCATAATTGAGACATGACATCTCATGATAGGAGTATCGGGCTCCAAAATTCAAGGCCATAAAAGAAACACCAAGATTCCCCATTGAATGATGTTAAGATGAATGAATGATATGTTTTTTATAAAATAAAACTACACATTCCCTTAGACCTTGCTCGAGAGGACCCCTATTACTAGTGTTGGTCTCCTACAACACATCCCTTCAATAACTATTATTGACATTATTCCTATCCTCAAAGGATACTTATTGATGAATTAATATAAATTCCTTGATCAAGTCACCACATATAAGAATAAATAATGTATGCTTCTCTTTGAAAAAATCAGACCTGCACTGAGAGGGTTCTCAAGAACAATCTATGGCATGATTCCTCCCATCACAAGATTTGTAGTGATTCTTATAAATTTACTCTTCTTCAAATACTCTTATCCATTTTAATGTCAAATAACATATGTCATTTACCCATGATGTTGAATTTTATGGTTTAAAAAAAACTATGTGTGGAATGATTCCTTCAATTAGAGGATACATAGTGACACCCAAATCTCCATTATCCTCCCAAGCTACAACAATAAAAAAATCCCCCCCTCTGCATATTGTTCAAACATGAATAGATATTTTCTTGTTAAAGAACTTTGAGTTTCATGATTCCTACCATCATATGCTATGTAGTGATTCCAAGATCTCTAATATGGTGTACAACTATAATGACCAATGAAAACAAGTAAACCCATAACTACAAAATGATTCTATCATTAAATATAATTATTTATGTTCAATTAATATTTTTGTATAGATTTATTATTCATGTAATATATCATGAAAAAGTATTCACATCGGCTCCCATGTCCTTACCAAATGATATTAAACTACAATGAAACAAATAAATAAAACCACATAGTGTTAAACTACAAGGAAAAGTTCGCGGTAGAAATACATGAAAACAATATGAAAAATATGCCCCTACCACATAACATTAATAGGAATTGACAATCATTCATCATCATAAATTATTATTGGAATAAAATATCATTAACCATGTCAAAAATATTACATGGTGTTTATTTAATTCTCTAGGCCCCTTAATATGTACACAACACTAGATGTATGATGAGCCTTAGGTTGCTGCAAAACTTTCTTGGACCATGGGAAAAGAAAATCGACATCAAGTGATAGTTTTTTGGAATATTAATGTATGAATATTTCTCGTGAATATGTGCGTATGGTAATTAAAAAATGAATCATATATTACATCAATGGTTTTATGATCTTTTTGAACCTGATGTCACTATGGCAGAACTAAACACATGAGGGTGTTCTAGTGCATCCCAAACATGATTGTCCCATATAATTTCCCATGACATGAGTAACTCTATATATGATGTACAACATTTCCCCTCATTCATAAGGATTCCAGGGATATTTTTGAACTGATTATCCTAATGAGGATCTTGTGAATCATCTTCCTCTTGTAAGATCCATACGCATCCCAAACATTTACATCATGCTGTAAATTAAAAGCTGAATGATATTAAACTCTATAATTTGATGGTACAAAAACCAAGACCATAATATACTGGAGGAATATAGAGAAACAATTTTAGGTTGAAATCACATAAATGGAGGACTAAGAAATACTAATGTTTTTGCTCACAAAAATCATCATCTCCAGAGTTTTGGAAAAAATAAGACATAGGTAAATTAGGAATAAATATCATAGGTCCAACTTTCAAGCCTTAGTAAAATCCACGATATTATATCTTTACCCCCTCATCAAGGTAAAATTATTATTAATGGTTTGGCACATCTCTTTGTAATGATAACCTATTCACTAATTGGTGAAATAAATTAGGTCACTCAAAACCTCTTTGAATCTTACATTTTTTCTAAATAAATAAATAATTTTCTCATTTCCTTAAATCATATTAATTCTTCCTTAGCCTTGGAAAAGGATAACCTACTTCAAGGGACCCTTTTTTTAAATATGAATGTATGCCTACATCTCCTTCGTATAAACCTATGAGTGTCAACCAAATGTGTCACTCTACAAAAAGGATTATCTCATTATTGTTATATTAATGTCACTAATGTAGAACCCATCATCTGAGGGTGTTATGGATCATTCCTGCAATAGATTTTCCTTTTCATCTTCATGACCTGAATGCTTTGAAATGTGATTTAAAATCACCATATCCATAAAATTAAAGATTATTCTGTATCCTCAACAATATTTTACCATGGTTTTTAACCATTGTCAAAGAAGGAATGTGGTACACCATTCCTGAAACTTTTGATGGACCACAACTAATGAATTGAATCCATAGGTCATGGGGATTTGGAATCACATAACATTACAACTATAAAATGGTTCTAGACCCCTTTCTGGATTCCCTCTATTTCATAACCAACTTCATCAACTGGATGTCTGAGTCATCATAAATATGTCTTTACCCATTGGAAGATGGCGGGGAAACCACTTTCTCACTATGATATTGATATATAAGGGGTTAGACCTACTGACTAGAAGAATATAGTCAATGATATAATGGGACTATAGTTATTGTGATACATGGTAAGACTATATTGGAACCCGTAAACATCAAGGTGTTACTGGTAACCACCATCATATCTTCCACATCCCATATTCCTCGACTAAAACATTTTTTTATGACTCATTCATCCCATGTTTCAACTATCCAGGAGGTCTCTCTTCCCATGAATTTAATTCTCAACCCATTACAAAACCATAATAATAGATTTCTTTTAAATAACAGTGGGGAAACCTATATTTGACCATGTTATGGATTGGTAAAGGAAATTGTCCAAATACTCTGATGGGTCTCCTCCTTATCGAAATGGAACTCTTATGATCATGAGATCCTATCGACACCATTGATGAACTCAGAATCATTGGGTTTCTTGAGTCATCCTTGGAATGTCTACACCATATTCCACATACATCAATGGATGATCCTAATTAAATACCATAAAATACAATAATAGAATGCTGAAGCTAAAAGTTCCTAACCTAATAAATTTAAGGTCTGAAATAAAAGACCCAATAATATAGTTATAAAAGTTACTAACTTAAAGGAAAAAAACTAAAAAAATAGGTGTCATATGTTAAATGACCCTAAACAACAACAATAGATGATTTGTGCCAAAAGTTCCTCAAATATAGAAACAAAAAGTGTGAGCTAAAATAACCTAAACTAAACTAGTCGAGTATATATGATAAAATAAAATTAACTACAACAATATATGTATCAAGATAAAAGACCCTAAAATTCAATGATATATGTTCCATTCATAACATCCAAAAAATACATTAATAAATGGTTTGAGAAAAATACCCTAAACAAGAACAATAAAATTTCAATGATAAATGACCCTAAACTATATAGATATAAGGTTTAATCTTTAATACCATAAGAATTTGGAATTAAATGTTTTATTACAATATCATAAACTGTAACAACAAAAGTTTTGTTCTAAATGGTCCTAAACTACAACTATAGAAAATTCATGCTAGATGAACTTATACTATAGAAATAGTTAGACTGAGCTAAAAGACCCAAAACTATAATAGTAAAAGTTCTGAGCTAAATTTCTGTAAACTACTAAATCATTAGTTCAGATCTAAAGGGCCCTAAAATATAGTAATAAATTATTTAGTATGAAAGAATGAATAATATGAAAATCATATGAGGCCTAACATATGGCATTTGAAGAAATCAAGCTATGTTCATGAAGCCCATTGACATTAGTAATTGATTGAACACTCTACCTCAAGGCCATATATTCAAACCAAATTTTCCTTTTATAAATTTGGAAATTTCAAGATAGATGGATAAGATATTTCAATGAGGAACCTAATATTGGAAGGAATTCATGAGAAAATCTTAAGAACAATAATTTAAAATTTAGGCATTAAAATATATGTATTCAAGTTTACATGATATTTTGAAATGGATGGTAATCATCAATGATTCATAAAAAATAAAATCAGAAAAATTTCATTCATATTATGAATGAAAGAAAACTATAAAAAATATATTGTTTAGAAAATCCATTCATCTATAGAAAATAGGGGGGAATATTCACATATCTAACACTCTCCCATGAATATATAAGACACAAATAAAATTAAAATTCCATAAAACAATTATCTCATAGGAGTCCTTGGGAACTAAAACACACTAAAACATGGATATAATTTATTTGTGTAATTAATTAGTAGATTTAGCTTGCACCACATTAATTTGACACAGCTCCTCCACCCTGGAAATGGACCCAAGAATTAAATTTTCGACTGTGTTATGTATTTTTTGTTTATCTAGAAAAATTTTCTCTAACATATGATTATCCTACTGAAATTGGGATATTTTTTTTTAAGAAAACAAATTATAGAATGAAGATGGTCAATATCAACAATACTAACATTGACTACACCATTTTGAGCAACCTCATTCACTAAGTGCTAGGAAGATTTATTTATTACCTCATACCTGGTTTACATCACTCATGGTTAATCCATAATGGATACCACCATTAATTAAAGGGGAGAATTCAGATATACCTATAATATAACCTCTTTTATCCCAGAATGAATAACAATATAGTCAAACCCTTAATATCTATGGGTAAAAACCATAAATCAGACATGAACTAATGTGTAATTCCACCCTTCCAAAGTGGTCGGTCAAAATATGGTCCATATCTCCCTCCCTATGTATCACCGCATCAACTGAAAAATTGATACAGAACATGGGCCATGATTTAGTTCCATTATAGGAATGGTTATATTTTAGCGCCCCGACCCCAGCTACCCAGAGTCGGTTCATTACTTCGTAACATTGGCATGATCACAAAAGATCAAGTCTCGAAAGACCGATTAGTTTAGTAGCCTTGGAAACACTAGATACATTCATAAGTCTTACATTACATCATAAAGTGAAAAACTAATAACAAAGTCTTTATAGTCCACACTCATATCATCTTCTGACTATCCCTGTAGGTCATTCATAAAATACTTCTTCACATCCTAGAAAATATTAAAACATTGAAAGGGGTGAGCTCAGATGCTCAGTAAGGATAACAATATTGCGGAAGCTTTCATAAATAAACATAAAACTTTAAGGCAATGTATAACTAAAACAAAAGACTTTTAAACTTGAACATCAACATAATATGGCAAAAGTAAAATGAGATAATGCCATTCACTTCTTCACATGGATATTCTACTAGTCGAATAATCACATGAAATAACAATAACCACTTTCATAATGATGGAATGCATAATGCCAGACTTTCATAACCACGTAGCCAAGGCCTCATGCCAAGACCACAAATAAGATTTTGTCAAAGCCTCATGCCAAGACACTATTTTGTCTCATGAGACCTACCGATGCAATTTTTTTAGAAGATAATTACGTTTAAAATTGCTTAAATATACTCCAGTGTTTTTCTGAAAACATTATGCAAGCTTCTGAAAACAAAATAACTAATTCTGAGACTTCTCGACTAATTACAGGCCATGATGGTTCCACCCCCAATCCCTTCCTGTCTACCACACTCGAGAGTCAGGTTTTTTGAAAACATTTTTAAGCTTGCGTTAAATACGTATACATTTGCACTGGATTTTCATATATTTGAGAGAAATATATCTTTTTTAAAATCATTTAAAAATCACATAATTATAAAATAATACATTTACTTTGAAAATATTCTTATAAGCTTGTAAGGGAAGCTTCGATGAAGTTATAATGGCGGAAAATAGCCGCACCCGCTGTATAAGTTAAAAAAACATTCTTACCTTAAATTTGTCAAAAAGGTCAAAAAGTACATTGTTTGGAAAACGACAGTAAGATTCCTTTCAAAAACGTATAAGGGTATAAATGACTTTAACCCATTTTTCATTTAATAGTAAAAATGTTTTGAAAGACATTTTTAAGAAACATGGATGTGGATGATAACGAGGTCCCAGTAGATAATTATGTATAAACAACCTTGGATAATGAAGAGGTTGTGAAGTAAACCCTTACAAAGATCATTTAAATAAAATAGATCTATTATTTGAATTCACTATAATTACACATAAATAAATTAAAAATATAAGATATGACCTAACAATATCATGACATAATTTGAAAGTAGGAGATTAACCCAAAGAATAGAAATTGGGTTAAGAAGTTCTCTTACCTTGCGTCTTGTCCTGACACGACCGTTCTTTAACCTCCTGAATAATAAACTAGAGTTAATTTATATTTACTTAAGAACCTTTTTCATGTTAATTATTCCTTTTATATCCCTTATTACCATGTTATGAACATTATTTAATTATTTAAGTTAATAACGGTCGTTTTGTCGATCTTTGGTACTTGAGTCAAAAATAAACTTCTTATAATTACAAGCTGTTCATGTGGTGAAATATCCACTATATCCAGAATTATATTCATGATGTAGATATCATATATATCATATATACAGTATATACATTCATTCATAATGTCACGTAACATTTAGAGGTAAGAAATGAAATGCACCGTTCCTGGAGACGGTAAGCCGTACGTACGCATGAATGCTACTTTCATTTCTATTTCGTATTTAATGGAATGAAATCATAATGATACAAATTTATAATATAATTACAGTATAATATAGTGTATAATACCATTTAATCCATCCTTTATACATCCCACATATGGCATTAACGATTCAAATCACTTTGAGGGGGCGGTAGTCCGCACTTCCTAAAATGAAATTATCGCGTTTTACCCATAATGGAAATCATAAATTATGCCATAAATGAGAAATACAGAAGCATAAGTAAAACATAAACATATTTTATATCATATATAAATATAGTTACATCTTAATGGCCACCTTTGAAGGTGTTATATGAGTGTTGAACAATCATCATTTCGTGAGGCAGAAATTTGTCATCCACAGAAACCGTATGTTCTTTAACCATTAGATGTAGGTGTGTGTAAGTGTAGCTCGAATACTTCTTATAAAAACATCCTAGTATATTTAGGATACTTTTGTTGTTACAAAAGTAATGAATAAAAAGAGTTTAGGGGGTTGGAGAAGAAAAATAAAACAAAACAACATTAGAGAAGACATTACCTCAAAATCGGGTAACTCTTTTTGATTTGATCCAAAGGCTTCCTTGAGAAGAGTTCTGCCCAAAGTGAGGCTTCTAGGAGTAATAGGGGGAAGTTGGGAGAGTATTTGGGCAGAGTTTGACCGATCCAAAAGGCTTGAAGGTGTGAATAAGGTGGGAGAGGTGGGGGCCTTTTATAAGTGGAGAGGAGGGGCTCTTTTGGAAAGATTGAAATGTTACATTATTACACAATGCTTTTCGGATTCTAAAGGTCCAACACTTATATAATTCATGGATAAGGTGATAAGGGTTCGAAATCTACCCATCCAATAGTCTTTGGACAAGTTTAAGCCTTGGAGTTTACATTATCTTTTCATTTTATTAAAATCGTTAAATAATGAGGTCATCGCGGCATCATAATGATGTCATAAATAATTTTATTTATTTAATGTCTAAAAATTATAAAAAAAATACTATGATGTAGGAAATATTTTTATCTTTCTAATGAATATTTATAGTCAAAAGTTGGACTTGTGTAACCCCAATTAAAAACTGTTTTAGTAAAATAACTCATGTTTGTGTCTATTTAATTTTAACATTAAATAAATATATATTAATGTCATTTTCCAACTAAGGTGGCTCCATGGGGTCCCCAAGTTGACCCATGGGTTGTCTTGGTTGGCCATGACTCATCAAATAGGATTCGTACAAGTATCATGCTCATATCATATTATTAAAACATTGTTTTTACCTTAAACTACATTAATTACCTCTAATCGTGATTAAGAACTTAAAAGTTACTATTCACCAAAAAATTATTTTAATCTCATTGAACCACATTTTACTTCTTAATGACAACCATGTATGTTGGAATTTTGAAAATCAAATCATAGAAGTGGTAATATTTCATTTAAACGAAAAATCAGTTATTTAACTACCACTTAGTGGTTTCACTATTCATCAAAAATTGAAGTTTTTCAGAACAATGCCAAAATTTCACCCTAAGCTATAATTGATATTCCGAATTCAAAAATGATTTCTATTTTACAAAATTCCAAACATATAAGTTCTATTAATTAATTTTATAATTAATTCCCGCTGTCACAAGAAATAGCGTGTTTTTAAGAAACAATTTATATCAAAAGATTGGCAATTGTTTATGTCCAATTTCAATGTTAAATTAATTCTAATGACCACCATTAGATAAAATGGTAATAATATATTCTAATTATACTTTAAAACCACTAAATAGTATAATTTATCACAATAAATTATTTTGATTAAAAAAGTTGTTTTCAGTATTTTTCACTATTCATAAAAAAATCGGAAGTTCTCAGAAAGTTACAAAAAATTCAACTTAGGATAATTTCGATATTACGAATTCAAAAATGAAGTCCATTTTGAAATATAAAATTTCTATAATTTTAAAAAGTGGTTATTACTATTCATAACAGCTACTTTGATTAGTCGTGGTGTTTTAGAACTCGATGTTGCGTACAATGCAAGCTATTGCATTATTGAATGAGAAGCGTATCGTGGAAGCTCGGGGTGTTACATTCTCCCCTCCTTCAATAAATTGTGTCCTCGCAATTTGAAATTTTTCTTTGAAAATAAAAGGTTGAAAAGAGAAAATACCTTTGAGGAAAACCCACATCGGAAATAAGGTTAATAAATATATAACATTAAAAGAAAGAAAGATAAGTACAAAGGTCACCCGATATAGCCCATTCTAGGATTCTATGAAAATAGGGATATGGAGGAGAAACAAACCATCAAGGTCTGATGGAGAGTTATAGAAAACAGGATTAGAAGAAAGTTTAACCACAAGAAAATCACAAACTTGTGATTAGTTAAACGGTCATTGAATCCCCAGTTGGAAAAGTTAACCGACAACATTTTTGTTTTAAGTTACCTTTTATAATGTTGAGGAATTTATTTAGGAGATTTACTAAGAACTTAAGGGAATATACATACTTGTTATGTATACTTTCATTCATTAATAAATTTTTACCACAAACCCAACTTTTACTCCAAATGGTAACGGAACTCAAAAATATTCTATTTATCCTAATTGTATAAGGTTCCAAATGTTAACACATACCATTTAGATTAGTAAAATTATTTTGTAATAACCAGGGACTTCCTGTAGGTTAGTGGTAGGAAATAAAGTCTTGTCGCACTATGGTTGTGGGTTCGATTCCTACAGCTTTTTCTGACGTGACGGGTTATGCCCCACCCTACAGGTTGTCCTTTTCCTAAAACTATAGTATTATAATATTCCAAAAATAATCCTCAAAAATTCTTTAACCTTAAACAATACTATCCAAAGATCAACTTAATCCATTCCAACCTTTATAGTTATCCAAAATACTTCTGTCCAACTCACAGTCCAAATTTTATTAGGAAGGTAAACATAATGAAGATCCTTTTTTCCACGTAACAACATGTGAACACCTTCATCATGTATTCTTTTTAAACATACTGAATTACCATGATCCCGTATTCCATATAGAATACTAGATATACTCCTTCTATCCAAAAATGTATACAAAACATCAATCAGTTTCAAGGAAGTTAAGAATATCCAATATAATTTATCCAAATCAATCACGTCTTATTCCAAAATCACAATCTCAGTATCAGAACCATATTATGGTTTATCTTTATCTAAACCATATATTTTCCAAAAATTTAACCTACTGTGGAGTCACTTTTCTTGGTTCCACACAATCTCAAGTCCTTGATGAAATAGTACTGCAGTACAATCCTTATATACTCCATAATTATTATAACCAGTACATCATTGATACAACACTCAAATTACAAAATTCTTTAATAACAACATAAGAACTCTAATCATTACTCCTTATCTTTGGTAGTATCATAACTTGATTATTATCCAATAACATCATTTGGGGCATACTCTGATGATTTGGACATTGGTTTGCGTAGTGTCCCCAATCCTTGCAGAAGAAGCATTGTACATTTGAAACCATTTTCTTACCCTTGCAGTCACGCACTTTGTGTCCTTTTTCTCTACACTTATAACAAACTCCCATTCCCATTAGGCAAGTTCCATGATGTTTCTTCCCACAATTACCACATATTTGAAAATTCTTCTTTCCCCTCATCCCTTTATCCATCATTCTCTCTTCCATCCCTTTCGTCTCTTGCTTCGCTTCAAAGCCATAGGACTCAGAGAATTCTTTACATATCTTATTAACACATGATACTATTTCTTCATATGTTGAGAACACATGGGAGACTATTTCCCTTCGAAATGTTGAGTTAATACCGTGAAAGATACGATCCTTCTTACTCTTTGGATCATATGTATTGCTAGAGTTCACATTCCTTCTACTGGGCGCCATTTCTATACAATGGCATAAACTAGGTTAGTTTATGAATTAAAATGAATAATTCCAAACTTTTAAAATACTTAATGTAAATTGAACGGTTTATGGATATAATCCATAATCATAAGAATGTTTTCTTTGAGGAAGTATATACTCATACACCCTACATAATGGTTTGTAAAGAAAATGAGAATTATCCTAAACAAATCCCTCGGGAGTGTCGTAACCAAGAGTGCAGCAAGGCCCATTGTCGTGCACCAGTTCCCGTTTGAGTCTAACTCAAAGCGGTGTTTTCGGGTTTTACCCCTAGGTACATCTGTTCCAGAGCTGCCTCTACCTGCTCGTATCCAGACAGGGATGTATTGCTCGGAAAACTCACAACATCTCTATAATACCAAAATTCTAGGAAGCTCTTCTATACTAATCCTCAAAGTCTATCTTTGGTCTATGTGCTCTAATAATAGTTTATCTAAATCTAGCTTCCAAGGTTAGTACTAAACTGCCTCTGATACCAACTGTAACACCCCGACCCCAGCTACCCAGAGTCGGTGCATTACTTCGTAACATTGGCATGATCACAAAAGATCAAGTCTCGAAAGACCGATTAGTTTAGTAGCCTTGGAAACACTAGATACATTCATAAATCTTACATTACATCATAAAGTGAAAAACTAATAACAAAGTCTTCATAGTCCACACTCATATCCTCTTCTGACTATCCCTGCAGGTCATTTATAAAATACTTCTTCACATCCTGGAAAATATTAAAACATTGAAAGGGGTGAGCTCAGATGCACAGTAAGGATAAAAATATTGCGGAAGATTTCATAAATAAACATAAAATTTTAAGGCAATGTATAACTAAAACAAAAGCCTTTTAAACTTGAACATCAACATAATATGGAAAAAGTAAATGAGATAATGCCATTCACTTCTTCACATGGATATTCTACTGGTCGAATAATCACATGAAATAACAATAACCACTTTCATAATGATGGAATTCATAATGCCAGACTATCATAACCACGTAGCCAAGGCCTCGTTCCAAGACCACAAATAAGATTTTGTCAAGGCCTCGTGCCAAGACACTATTTTGTCTCATGAGACCTACCGATTCAATTTTTTTAGAAGATAATTACGTTTAAAATTGTTTAAATATACTCCAGTGTTTTTCTGAAAACATTATGCAAGCTTCTGAAAACAAAATAACTAATTTTGAGACTGCTCGACTAATTACAGGCCATGATGGGTCCACGCCCAATCCCTTCCTGTCTACCACACTCGAGAGTCAGGATTTCTGAAAACCTTTTTAAGCTTGCGTTAAATACGTATACATTTGCACTGGATTTTCATATATTTGAGATAAATATATCTTTTTTGAAATCATTTAAAAATCACATAATTATAAAATAATACATTTACTTTTAAAATATTCTTATAAGCTTGTAAGGGAAGCTTCGACGAAGTTAAAATGGCGGAAAATAGCCGCACCCGCTGTATAAGTTAAAAAACATTCTTACATTAAATTTGTCAAAAATGTCAAAAAGTACATTGTTTGGAAAATGACAGTAAGATTCCTTTCAAAAACGTATAAGGGTTTAAATGACTTTAACCCATTTTCCATTTAATAGTAAAAAAATTTTGAATGACATTTTTAAGAAACATGGATGTGGATGATAACGAGGTCCCAGTAGATAATTATGTATAAACAACCTTCGATAATGAAGAGGTTGTGAAGTAAACCCTTACAAAGATCATTTAAATAAAATAGATCTATTATTTGTATTCACTATAATTACACATAAATAAAGTACAAATAAAAGATATGACATAACAATATCATGACATAATTTGAAAGTAGGAGATTAACCCAAAGAATAGAAATTGGGTTAAGAAGTTCCCTTACCTTGCGCCTTGTCCTGACTCGCCCGTTCATTAACCTCCTGAATAATAAACTAGAGTTAATTTATATTTACTTAAGAACCTTTTTCATGTTCATTATTCCTTTTATATCCCTTATTACCATGTTATGAACATTATTTAATTATTTAAGTTAATAACGGCCGTTTTTTCGATCTTTGGTACTTGAGACAAAAATAAACTTCTTATAATTACAAGTTGTTCATGTGGTGAAATATCCACTATATCCAGAATTATATTCATGATGTAGATATCATATATATCATATATACAGTATATACATTCATTCATAATGTCACATAACATTTATAGGTAAGAAATGAAATGCACCGTTCATGGAGACGGTAAGCCGTACGTACGCATGAACGCTACTTTCATTTGTATTTCGTATTTAATGGAATGAAATCATAATGATATAAATTTATAATATAATTACAGTATAATATAGTGTATAATACTATTTAATCCATCCTTTATACATCCCACATATGGCATTAACGATTCAAATCACTTTTAGGGGGTCGTAGTCCACACTTCCTAAAATGAAATTATCGCGTTTTACCCATAATGGAAATCATAAAGTATGCCATAAATGATAAATACAGAAGCATAAGTAAAACATAAACATATTTTATATCATATATAAATATAGTGACATCTTAATGGCCACCTTTGAAGGTGTTATATGAGTGTTGAACAATCATCGTTTCGTGAGGCAGAAATTCGCCATCCACAGAAACCGTATGTTCTTTAACCATTAGATGTAGGTGTGTGTAAGTGTAGCTCGAATACTTCTTATAACAACATCCTAGTATATTTAGGATACTGGTGTTGTTACAAAAGTAATGAATAAAAAGAGTTTATGGGGTTGGAGAAGAAAAATAAAACAAAACAACATTAGAGAAGACATTACCTCAAAATCGGGTAACTCTTTTTGATTTGAGCCAAAGGCTTCCTTGAGAAGTGTTCTGCCCAAAGTGAGTCTTCTAGGTGTAAGAGGGGGCATTTGGGAGAGTATTTGGGCAGAGGTTGGCCGAGCCAAATGTCTTGAAGGTGTGAATAATATGGGAGAGGTGGGGGCCTTTTATAAGTGGAGAGGAGGGTCTCTTTTGGAAAGATTGAAATGTTACATTGTTACACAATGCTTTTCGGATTCTAAAGGTCCCAAACTTATATAATTAGTTTCTAAGGTGATAAGGGTTCGAAATATACCCATCCAATAGTCTTTGTACAAGTGTAAGCCTTGTATTTTACATTATCTTTTCATTTTATTAAAATCGTTAAATAATGAGGTCATCGCTGCATCATAATGATGTCATAAATAATTTAATTTATTTAATGTCTAAAAATTATAAAAAAAAATACTATGATGTATGAAATCTTTTTAGCTTTCTAATGAATATTTATAGTCAAAAGTTGGACTTGTGTAACCCCACTTAAAACTGTTTTAGTAAAATAACTCATGTTTGTGTCAATTTAATTTTAACATTAAATAAATATATATTAATGTCATTTTCCAACTAAAGTTGCTCCATGAGGTCCCCAAGTTGACCCATGGGTTGTCTTGGTCGGACATGACTCATCCAATAGGATTAGGACAAGTGTCATGCTCATATAATATTATTAAAACATTGTTTTTACCTTAAACTACACTAATTACATCTAACTGCGATTAAGAACTTAAAAGTTACTATTCACCAAAAAATTATTTTAATCTCATTGAACCACATTTTACTTCTTAATGACAACCATGTATGTCGGATTTTTGAAAATCAAATCACAGAAGTGGTAATATTTCATTTAAAAGAAAAATCAGTTATTTAACTACCACTTAGTGGTTTCACTATTCATCAAAAATTGAAGTTTTTCAGAACAATGCCAAAATTTCACCCTAAGCTATAATTGATATTCTGAATTCAAAAATGATGTCTATTTTACAAAATTCCAAACATATAAGTTCCATTAATTAATTTTATAATTAATTCCTGCTGTCACAACAAATAGCGTGTTTTTAAGAAACAATTTATATCAAAAGATTGGCAATTGTTTATGTCCAATTTCAATGTTAAATTAATTCTAATGACCACCATTGGATAAAATGGTAAAAATATATTCTAATTATACTTTAAAACCACTAAATAGTATAATTTATCACAATAAATTATTTTTATTAAAAAAGTTGTTTTAAGTATTTTTCACTATTCATAAAAAATTGGAACTTCTCAGAAAGTTACAAAAAATTCAACTTAGGATAATTTCGATATTACGAATTCAAAAATGAAGACCATTTTGAAATATAAAATTTCTATAATTTTAAAAAGTGGTTATTACTATTCATAACGGCTACTTTGATTAGTCGCGGTGTTTTAGAACTCGAAGTTGCGTACAATGCAAGCTATTGCATTATTGAATGAGAAGCGTATCGTGGAAGCTCGGGGTGTTACATATATTTTTTTGGATGAGTTCTCTTAGGGAAGGATGCATGCTTATAGTCTTCAACAATTAGGTAAGGGAACCATCCTCTACCTTAGTATACTTGGTTGGAGGGATCACCAAGGGAGTAAGGACGATAAAATCCTAGACATAGGGTGTAGATGCTATAAAAAGGGGCAAAAGGGTTTATCATCCAAAGGGTAATTGATATGAGATCATTATGTATCCAAGGGATATGGATGATGTAAGAATTGAACCGTTATTAGTTGCATTTTTGGTAATATTCGTTTCCTCGACCTCATCCTAGGGTGGAGAGGCAATGCTCTCTTATGATGAGTGATATCATGGAACGTCTTATCAATTACCCAAAAATGTTCCTCACTCACCACCCTTAAGGGATACAATAACAAAATATAATGTTTGGTGATATGAAACAAAGTGTATAATGTGTCTTGTTCATGAATAATTATTCACCTTATCCATAACATGACATCATCAATGCTACCTCAGTATAAGAATAGCTAGTTGTATTAGTATCCTCCAAATGCGAATTCTCCCATTCTAGATTAAACGTCATGACTAGTGAGATATTTGCAACTAGAAATGTGGGTAATGGAGTTAGCAACTCATTGATCTCTATTTTAATATGGGAAGGGACTGATAGTGTGACAACCCAATCTTTTTGAGTAGTATATTAACTTACTCTTAATGATTTAATAACATGTTAATGGTTAATGCAGAAAGAGGAGTCGATGGCATCATCCCGTAGACTCGACCCTTATGAAGCCCACTTATCAGAGCTTGGGAAGGAGGCAGCATCTGTGGGCTTCGCTTTGGTCCAAGCCCAAGCCGAACTCCAGCATGTCAAGCTTGAACGGAAATGCCTACAGGAGAAGTTCAAGTTAGTAGAGATTACTACTAGGGCAATGTTATCTGAGCCTCCCTCAGATTCTCTCACCATAGCACACCTTACACTTAGGTCTTATGCCGGTGTTATAAGGGGCTATGTGACGAGACCCTAGCTTCCTTGTGTAATCCTTTTGGGTGAATAATTTGAGATCTCTTCCTTTAGTGATGTTTTTGGAATTTCTTTTGACCAGATAATTTTAGGATGTATTTCATTGATGAATTTTGGAAAAAAGGATATTTTAAAATATTTATGAAAAACCTAAATAACTAATGATGTGTAATGATTTTCAAAAAATGGTCTTCTAGAAAAGTATTCAGTAAGGAATTTGGAGTCTAATAAGATCAACTTAATTTTTGATGAATAGTAAATTATGAATAGTGATTTTACGCTTAGGATTAGTAATGTGACCAAATGGATTAGTAATTTCACTCAAAGAAAGTTTTAATATAATTTAGACACCTAGATTAAGTAATGTGATTCAATAAAATGGGTAAATAACGATTTCATAAATGAATAATCAATTTTTAATTTTTTTTTCAGGTGAATAGTTTTTTTTAATTAAAAGTATAATTAAAAATTATTTGAAAATTAGTTTTATAAAAATGACTTTATTTTTGAACTCAGAGCATCGATATTGTGGTATGGTAATTTTTTGGGATTTTTCTGAAAAAAATGAATTTTTAATGAATAGTGCTTTTATTTAAAAATTAAATTAAAAATATTTAGAAAATTATTTTTATAAAATGGAGTTCATAAATTTACTTAGAGCTTTGATAATTGGTTAAGGTGAAATTTTGGTATTTTTCTGAGGAAGTTGAATTTTCGATGAATAGTGAAAGTATAGGTTTTAAGTTACGGGTGTCTAATGACATCATTAAATGATGTATTAAGTATATATTCAATATGGTCGAATTATGAATAGTAAGATAAGGCATGAGGTGTTCCAAGTGGCCAATACCATGGGAAAATACCATGGGAAAGCCCATGGTTTTGCCAAAACCACTAATGAGGTGTCCATTGGCCATTAATGCCTTGTCCCCTCACTTTCCCTATAAATACCCCCCATTTCCTCCTTTAGTTTTCACTCCCAACTCTCCCCCAACGAATTTATGGTCTCCTTACCTCCCAAAGAGTCCTCCGAAGGTGCCCCCAAGTCCTCAAGGTCCAAAACATTGAGTTTCAAGAGTCACGTTTTAAGGTAAGGGATCCGACCTCTTTCCTTCTTTTCATGTAATCTCTTTTATGTCATTCCTTTTAGGCTCCATGTTATTATGTGAGAGGATGTTCTTTTATATTCCTCTTACTGACCTTTCATGTTTATATGATGAGAGATCCCCTCTTACTATCATCATTTCGTTTTATGAAAGTTTAAGTGACGCCGTTAGGCTGCCGAATTTTTAAGGGATTCTTTCACCCTTCTCATTTTTCAAGTTCAATTTTCACGTCAAGTCTTTCAAGATCATTTTTATTATGTTGGGGTATGATCTCTATATCTATCATACTTATCTCTTATGATAATATGATGAGAGACCCTATTTGATCTTGTCAATTCATTTTTATTGAAGTTTATGTGATGCCGTTAGGCTGCCGAATTTTCATAAGAGAAATCAAATTTTTGTCTTCCTTCCATGTTTTTCATTTAAAATGGTATGTCCTTAAAATTTCATTACCATGTCCATATATCCTTCTTATTATCTCCCCCTACTGTTTTATGGATCATTTATGAGTGGCTGACCCATGTCCCCTCTCTTTTCAATGTTTTCTATAACCTTGTAACATAGCTGTTATGCTGCAGAATTTTCGTCTCAAAATGCCTCTCTCTTTTCTCAAAAATTATTTTATGTTATAAAGTGAATACTCAAAGATCTTATTTCTACAATGGTATTCACATATATATCAAAATGTTCTATTTTAAATTCTGGGATTTACATACATGAGACCCACTTTCCCTTTTCGTGGGTTTAAAGTGACGTAAAGATCGTGTCTTTAAAGCAGTTTTTAAAACGTTATGATTATGAAATGAAAGCCATTTATTTTATGCTATGTGGGTTATTTATGAAATGTTTGATGATGATATATGTGTCTCACATGATAATAAAGGAAAATTTAAGGGTGCGCCCTGATAGGGCTCCAATGCATTGGGTAATGATGTAACCACTAGAGATTACAATTTTCACGATACCTTGGTGAATAACCTTGGTAATTTTCAAATGACACCTTGGGGATGGACCTTGGTGATATGTTCATGATTTTCTATGTTAAATGATGTAGCCACATCTTCAAGTTATGAAAAATGTTATTTTTATTATGAAATGACTCATGATTTCTTTCTCATTCCTTAAAGTTCTTTTCATGTCCTTATTGAAGTATATCAAGTTCACATGTAAAATGTTCCTCTTGTTTCCCTTACTGGGCCTTCTTCTCACCCTTTCTTGTGATGTATGTCCCCAAGTTATGAGATGCGGTAATGAACCTAGGATGAACTTAAGGAGAAGACTTTCAAGTGTTTAAGAAGAATTATTTATGTTGTTTTCATGTATTATGTTCCTGGTTTCCAAGACACTAGACCTTAAAGATCCTCAGTTATGTGTAATGTAATGAAGGTTTATATTATAAAAAGGCGGGATGTAATAGTTGGTATCAATGGATGGTTTAGTTATTTTTGGAAATTAGGATATAAAAACATTATGAAGAACCCAATAGAAAAGTTTAAATATAGGAAAACTTCCTGATATTTTGGTAAGTATTGAGTAAGTGGTTTATCAAACAAATACATCCCTGTTTGGATACAAGCAGGTAGAGGCAGCTCTGGCACAGATGTACATAGGGGTAAGACCCGAAAACACCGCTCTGAGCTAGACTCGAATGGGAACTGGTGCACGATAACGGCCCTTGCTGCACTCTTGGTTACGACACTCCCGGGGGATATGTTTGGTTAATCACAAGATTTTTATAAATCATTATGAAGGAATTATAGAAAAGTGTAATTGTCTAAATATGAATTCTTAGTTAAAATATTCATAGATGAAATAAGTTTCTCACTATGGTTTTATTATTTTAGAAAATGGCGGCCAATAGGAGGAACCGTGCCGATGGTGATCGCAATGCACCATGTGCTGACGACCCTCCGATGGAAGCCAGAATGGAAACATTCATGCGAATGATGAACCAACTGACTCAAGTTATGAGTAATAACTTGAATCAAGCTGAGAGGCTGATCTCACCACGAAGGGAACAACATTCTGTTGAGTCCTTTATGCGTCAACGACCGCCAACATTCAGTGGATCTACTGACCCATTGGTTACGGAACAATGGATAAGTTCCATTGAAAAGATCTTTTCTGTACTTCATTGTTCGGAACAAGAAAAAGTCACCCTTGCTGTTTACCGCCTAGAGGGAGAAGCTGATCAGTGGTGGTCACTAATCAATAACACGAAGCCATGAGGAGAGATGGAAGCTATGGAGTGGGAAGAGTTCCGGGGAATATTCTTTAATAAGTATTTCCCTCGTTCGATGAGAACGAGAATGGAGAAAGAATTTCTTGAGCTGAAGCAAAAGGAGAATGAATCAGTTGGAACCTACGAGATGAACTTCACAAGGCTTTCTCGTTATACCTCAATCTTTGTCATGGACCCTAATGGGAAAGTTGATAGATTCTTTAGTGGACTACGACCTCATCTACGGATGAATCTAGCCAACAGGGACTATGATAGCTATGAAGAAATTGTTCGAAGTGCTATGAAAGTTGAACTAGAGTTTGGGGAGACACAGTGGTCTCACAAATCTAATGAGAAGAAGAGAAATCTAGAACCAATCCTGGGAAGAATTTTTGATCAGGAAAGAGGTGGAAATCATATGCAACATGCCACATGCAATAAATGTGGGAAGAATCATTCGGGGAAATTCTTGATCGGAAGTGGTAAGTGCTATAGGTGTGGAGAAGAAGGCCATATTTCTCGAAATTGTCGTAAGGATGTGAAGCCTCAACTTCCCAACACTAACGACAGAGGAAAGATGGTTCTGGCCCTACCCGAAGTCACATGCTTCAAGTGTGGACAGCTTGGGCACTTTGCTAATTAATGTCCAAATCCGAGGGAGGTGGAGGGGAATCACCATCAACCTCAGCAGAAGCCAAGGGAGCAAGGTCGTGCTTTAGCTATCACAAAAACTGAAGTTGAACTTCCAAACGATGTGGTAGCAGGTACTCTTGTCGTCCTCTCAAAACTAGCAAGTACTTTATTTGATTCTGGTTCTACGCATTCCTTTATTTCTTCCAAGTTTGCAAAGAATATAGAATCAATCCCAGAATTGCATGAGGTAGAGTTGTCAGTCAAGACTCCAAGTGGGATTATCCATGCATCAACAGTGTTTAGAGACTCTAGTGTTTACCTTAGTGAGCACAATCTTATCGCAAATCTAGTAGTCATTCCCATGTTGGAATTTGACGTTATACTAGGGATGGACTGGCTCTCAAGGTATAATTCTAAGATCAAATGCAGAAGTAAGGAAATCTCAGTAGTCTTGAATGAACGACCTACAGTTATCTTCCGAGGAGAGATATCCCGAACTGATCCCTATCTAGAAGCACCTCCTATAGCTTTCATTATGGAGCTAATCGGTGATGATGAAGAAGGAAAAGGGAGCATACAAATAGAAGATGTTCCAATTGTTCAGGAATACATGGATGTATTTCCTGAGGAGTTACCTGGACCTCCCCCAGAAAGAGAGGTAGAGTTCTCCATTGAACTTGTACCTGGGTCTCATCCGATATCAAAGACTCCATATAGAATGGAAAATGTGGAGCTAGAAGAGTTAAAGAAACAACTCCAAGACTTGTTGGAGAAGGGGTTTATCCGACCGAGTGTGTCTCCTTGGGGAGCACCAGTTCTCTTTGTGAAGAAGAAGGATGGATCAATGCGGCTATGCATTGATTATAGAGAACTGAACGGGATCACAGTGAAGAACAGATATCCTCTTCCAGGAATTGATGATTTATTTGACCAACTTCACGGGGCACAATTCTTCTCTAAGATTGACCTTCGATCTGGTTATCATCAACTGAGGGTGAAGAAGGAAGATATTCCAAATACTACCTTCCGATCAAGATATGGGCATTATGATTTTACTGTTATGCCTTTCGGCTTGACTAATGCTCCTGCTATTTTCATGGATTTGATGCATAGAGTCTTTAAGGACTACCTTGATAACATTGTGGTAGTTTTTATTGATGATATTTTGATATATTCAAAAAGTCGTGAGAAACATGAAGATCATCTGAGGGTTATTTTGAAAACTCTACGGAAGGAGAGGATCTTTGGAAAGTTCAGCAAGTGTGAGTTTTGGTTACAACAGGTGGCTTTCTTGGGGAACATCGTAACCAATGATGGAATCTCGGTTGACCCTGCAAAGACAATGGTTGTGGAGGAGTGGCCCCAACCCACAACAGTAACTGAGATTCGTAGTTTCCTTGGTTTAGCGGGATATTATTGGAGGTTTGTGAAAAACTTTTCACGGCTTTCTAATCCACTAACCAAGTTGACTCGAAAAGGGGTTAAGTTCATCTGGACAAAGGAATGTGAAGAAAGTTTCCAAGAGCTGAAGAAGAGATTGGTTACTGCACCTGTGTTAACACTAGCCTCTATCGGAGAAGGATTCGTTATTTTTAGCGATGCATCTCTGAAAGGTCTTGGGTGAGTCCTCATGCAAAATGACAAGGTAATTGCTTATGCTTCTCGACAGTTGAAGATTCATGGGCAAAATTATCCTACGCATGATCTAGAGCTGGCGGCAGTTGTTTTTTCTCTAAAGATATGGAGGCACTATCTTTATGGGGAGAAATGTGATATATACACTAACCACCAAAGTCTAAAGTATATTTTCACATAGAAAGAATTGAACATGAGACAAAGGAGATGGTCGGAGATTATTAAATACTATGATTGTTCAATTCATTATCACCCTGGAAGAGCAAACAAAGTCGCGGATGCATTAAGCAGGAAAGATCCTGTTGTCCTGGCAACAATGAGGATCTTAGGAGATCCCTTGATTAAAGATCTAGTAAAAATGGACATGGGAATTATAAGGAAAGGGACATCATCAACCCTATCCCAAATGATTTCTCAACCTTCATTACTAGAGAAGATCAAGAAGTCTCAAAAAGAAGATCCTTTGCTGCAGGAGAAGTTCGAGGCTGTAAAGGATCGGAAGTTCCCTAATTTCAATATTGATCAAGAAGGTGTATTGAAATTTCGTACAAGACAATGTGTTCCATCTATTCCGGAGATAAAGAAAGAACTCATGGACGAATCTCATAGCTCTACATTCTCTATACATCCGGGAAGCACTAAGATGTATAGAGACCTTCGTGATCATTATTGGTGGGATAACTTGAAGAGGGAGATTGCTGATTACACTACAAGGTGCCTGGTGTGTCAGCAAGTAAAGGCAGAACGACAACTTCTTAAGGGGGTATTAAAACCGCTACCCATACCAGTATGGAAGTGGGATAATATCACTATGGACTTTGTAACTGGTATCCCGAAAACATCCAAAGGAAACAATGCGATATGGGTTATTGTGGACCGTCTCACCAAGACAGCCCATTTTATCTCTATTCGGGAAGATTTCTCTCTGGATCAGCTTGCCAAGATATACGTGAAGGAAGTGGTAAGGCTGCATGGGGTACCACTATCCATCGTATCTGATCGTGACCCAAGATTCACATCAAAATTCTAGAGAAGTCTTCAACATGCTCTGAATACTGAATTGAATTTTAGTACGGCCTATCATCCTTAAACTGATGGCCAATCTGAAAGGACTATTTAGACACTCGAAGACATGCTGAGATTATGCTCAATGGAATTTAAAGGTGGATGGGATCAACAACTCCCATTAGTTGAGTTCTCCTACAACAACAGCTTCCATTCGAGTATTCAGATGGCACCCTATAGAGCTCTGTATGGAAAGCGATGTATAACTCCTACTTGTTGGGATGAAACTGGTGAGAGAAAGCTTCTTGGGCCTGATCTTGTGCAAGAAATGACAGAACAGGTTCATGCCATCCAAAAACACATAAAGGATGCACAGAGTCGCCAGAAGAGCTATGCTGACAATCGTCTAAGGGACTTGGAGTTTGGTGTTGGTGACAAAGTCTTCCTTCGAATTTCTCCATAGAAGAGAGCCATGCGGTTTGGGAAGAAAGGGAAGCTCAACCCTAGGTACATTGGCCCCTATGAAATCCTTGATCGCATAGGAGCAGTGGCCTATCATCTAGCACTTCCACCAAACCTAGCTCAAGTTCATGATGTCTTCCATGTATCTCTCTTGAGGAAGTACATACCCGACCCTTCGCATGTACTGAACCCAGAGGTGGTACAACTGGAAAATGACCTCTTTATGAGGATCAGCCAGTGGAGATCTTGGACCGTAGAGACAAGGTCCTACGAAACAAGACTACACACCTTGTTAAAGTGTTGTGGAGGAATAATAAATATGAAGAAGCGACTTGGGATCATGAGGAAACAATGAAGCAAAAGTACCCTCACCTTTTCGACTAGGCCTCAAGAATAAATTTCGAGGACGAAATTTTTTAAGGGGGGAAGAATGTAACGACCCAATCTTTTTGAGTAGTATATTAACTTACTCTTAATGATTTAATAACATGTTAATGGTTAATGCAGAAAAAGGAGTTGATGGCTTCATCCAGAAGACTCGACCCTTATGAAGCCCACTTATCAGAGCTTGGGAAGGAGGTAACATCTGTGGGCTTTGCTTTGGACCAAGCCCAAGCCGAACTCTAGCATGTCAAGCTTGAACGGAAATGCCTACGGGAGAAGTTCAAGTTATTAGAGATTACTACTAGGGAAATGTTATCTGAGCCTCCCTCAGATTCTCTCACCATAGCACACCTTACACTTAGGTCTTATGCCGGTGTTATAAGGGGCTATGTGACGAGACCCTAGCTTCCTTGTGTAATCCTTTCGGGTGAATAATTTGAGATCTCTTCCTTTAGTGATGTTTGTGGAATTTCTTTTGTCTGGATAATTTTAGGATATATTTTATTGATGAATTTTGGAAAAAAGGATATTTTAAAATATTTATGAAAACCCTAAATAACTAATGATGTGTAATGATTTTCAAAAAATGGTCTTCTACAAAAGTGTTCAGTAAAGAATTTGGAGTCTAATAAGATCAACTTAATTTTTGATGAATAGTAAATTATGAATAGTGATTTTACACTTAGGATTAGTAATGTGACCAAATGGATTAGTAATTTCACTCAAAGAATGTTTTAATATAATTTAGACACCTAGATTAAGTAATGTGATTCAATAAAATGGGTAAATAATGGTTTCATAAATGATTAATCAAGTATTAGTTTTTTTCAGGTGAATAGTGTTTTTTAATTAAAAATGATTAGAAAATTATTTTTATAAAAATGAATTTATTTTTGAACTCAGAGCATCGATATTGTGGTATGGTAATTTTTGGGGATTTTTCTGAAAAAAAATGAATTTTCGATGAATAGTGCTTTTATTTAAAAATTAAATTAAAATTATTTATAAAATTATTTTTATAAAATGGAGTTAATAAATGTACTTAGAGCATCTATAATTTGTTAAGGTGAAATTTTGGTATTTTTCTGAGAAAGTTGAATTTTCGATGAATAGTGAAAATATAGTTTTTATGTTACGGGTGTTTAATGACATCATTAAATGATGTATTAAGTATATATTCAATATGGTCGAATTATGAATAGTAAGATAAGGTATGAGGTGTTCCAAGTGGCCAATACCATGGGTAAATACCATGGGCAAGCCCATGGTTTTTCCAAAACCACTAATGAGGTGTCCCTTGGCCATTAATGCCTTGTCCCCTCACTTTCCCTATAACTACCCACCCTTTCCTCCTTTAGTTTTCACTCCCAACTCTCCCCCAACGAAGTTCTGGTCTCCTTAATTCCCAAGGAGTCATCCCAAGGTGCCCCCAATCCCTCAAGGTCCAAAACATTGAGTTTCAAGAGTCACGTTTTAAGGTAAGGGATCTGACCTCTTTCCTTCTTTTCATGTAATCTCTTTTATGTCATTCCTTTTAGGCTCCATGTTATTATGTGATAGGATGTTATTTTATATTCCTTTTACTGCCATTTCATGTTTATATGATGAGAGATCCCCTCTTACTCTCATCATTTCTTTTTATGAAATTTTAAGTGACGCCGTTAGGCTGCCGAATTTTTAAGGGATTCTTTCACCCTTCTCATTTTTCAAGTTCGATTTTCATGTCAAGTCTTTCAAGATCCTTTTTATTATGTTGGGGTATGATCTATATATCTATCATACTTATCTCTTATGATCATATGATGAGAGACCCTATTTTATCTTGTCAATTCATGTTTATTGAAGTTTAAGTGACGCTGTTAGGCTGCCGAATTTTCATAAGAGAAATCAAATTTTTGTCTTCCTTCCATGTTTTTCATTTCAAATGGTATGTCCTTAAAATTTCATTACCATGTCCATATATCCTTCTTATTCTAACCCCTACTGTTTTATGGATCATTTATGAGTGGGTGACCCATTTCCCCTCTCTTTTCAATGTTTTCTAAAACCTTGTAACATAGCCGTTATGCTGCAGAATTTTCGTCTCAAAATGCCTCTCACTTTTCTCAAAAATTATTTTATGTTATAAAGTGAATACTAAAATCTCTTATTTCTACAAGGGTATTCACATATATATCAAAATTTTCTATTTTAAATTCTGGGATTTACATATATGAGACCCACTTTCCATTTTCGTTTGTTTAAAGTGACGTAAAGATCATGTCTTTAAAGCAGTTTTTAAAACGTTATGATTATGAAATGAAACCCATTTATTTTATGCTGTTTGGGTTATTTATGAAATGTTTGATGATGATATATGTGGATCACATGATAATAAAGGAAAATTTAAGGGTACGCCCTGATAGCGCTCCAATGCATTGGGAAATGATGTAACCACTAGAGATTACAATTTTCACGATACCTTGGTGAATAACCTTGGTAATTTTCAAATGACACCTTGGGGATGGACCTTGGTGATATGTTCATGATTTTCTATGTTAAATGATGTAGCCACATCTTCAATTTATGAAAAATGTTATTTTTATTATGAAATGACTCATGATTTCTTTCTCATGCCTTAAAGTTCTTTTCATGTCCTTATTGAAGTATATCAAGTTCACATGTAAAATGTTCCTCTTGTTTCCCTTACTGGGCCTTCTTCTCACCCTTTCTTGTGATGTATGTCCCCAGGTTATGAGATGCAGTAATGAACCTAGGATGAACTTAAGGGGAAGACTTTCAAGTGTTTAAGAAGAATGCTTTATGTTGTTTTCATGTATTATGTTCCTGGTTTCCAAGACACTAGACCTTAAAGATCCTCAGTTATGTGTAATGTAATGAAAGTTTATATTATAAAAAGGCGGGATGTAATAGATAGTGTAGGGTCTTCTAATGAAACCAAATAATTTCCCGAATCATTAAGAGTGGATACATACAATTCTATGACGGTTCATTAAGAACATTAAAATTTTTAGAAAATAAAAATGTGGTCATTGGAATAATCCAAAATAGTAAAAGAGTGAAATTCCATAATTATTTTTGGATTCTGTGGGAGAAGCCTCTAGAATCTCAGAGGGATTATTTTTCTTCTTCACATCTAGGTATGTCGCCTAGAAGGTGGTGAGGGTATGGTTTGTTTCTCCCTAAATGGAATTCACTACCCTCATCTATTCCAGTTTTCCCAGGGAACCCTCATTATATTTCCCTTGATTACTTCATAATTTATCTCCAATAGTCATACCCTAGGGAAAATATATAAGTGAGTTAAGGACTAGCTAGTATATTGAGGCCTCCCAGTAAATAAATAATGACACAAAGGACGTTTTTATAGTTGAAATTGCACCATGGGACTTTAATCATAGAATTGACTACGTATTTACCACTACCTCTAAAAGGGGATATCCATGTTCATCGACAACCATATGCAGGGTTCCCCAAACCAATATTTTGTGAAAAAGAGTTTAATTAAAAAATCAACACTTGAAGATTTCAAACATTACAGAAAGGTATCAGAAGAGGACCCCATCATCCTTAGGTCAATTATTAAATGTGACTCCCAATATGGTAGTGACATGGGAGAAACATTACCATGGTAGTTATGCCTGAAACATTATTCCCATGAGATCATCCTCTTAGTCTTGTGTTATCTATGTTGACCACTATTGAGATGTGACGTGAAATAACAACACTAATTCATCTTCACTATATAGAACCACACTCACTACAACCACATCAGTTGGCACTTCTACACATAATAAGTGTAATGGTAAATGCCTTTCATCTTTATGGGATGACTCTAGGTCTGTTAGTCTAAAAAAACTAGTCTCTTTCTAGGACTAGGATATTTTTTTAGTAACCCGTGGTAATTAGGAATAGTTTATTTCTAGTTGGGATAACATCATATTATGATATAATCATATCCAACCCTTTGTATAGTAATAGGATAAAAAAATTCTAAATCGCGGGGACGAAGGTTTTTCTAGATAGGGTATCCTATAAGATAAATATTTAGAAAAAATAGAGAACCACCTGTGTATGACCCTTGTATCAGACATTAATGTGCGGAGGGGATTTAGAATGGAGATAGAAGAATAGTCTGTTAAACCACTAGGGTGCATACTATTCATAGAGAAAGTCCCTATCTATGTGGGATAAAAAGATTCCCTCACAAAGAGGCAACATGTTGGCGTAGGACTGAAGGATGTACTCGTCATTATCAGTCGTACAACCCAACAACATTGGCCCAGTGAATCTTAAGGATAAATGGTAATAATTTCCCATGAATTCCCTAAACTCCCTGTAATTTAATTTAACGGTTCGTACCCCACTAATGTACCATAAAAATGGGATGAAATGTAAATTTGTTATTCTTTAGAGGTTTATATCATCATATACTCATAAATGTTCACTAATCCCACCAAATAATAATTGAAATGATATTGAGATTCTATGAGGGTTATTTCCCTTGTAAGTATGGTGTATGGGGAAATAAATTTTGGCAAACATAGGGATGGTCATCCTGATATTTTGACCACTTCCATAAAGGTTTCTATCCCAAATTTTGAAACTCTAAATACTCTTTCTCAAATTATTGAATGTAAGAACCAAATCAAGTACAAAGAAATCAATTTTACCATTAGGATGGTCTATTCAATAATATCGAAAACATCCCATCCATTTATTTAAATATCTATTCTTCAAATAAAGGATAATAACCTCCCTCCACACTATGGGATTCCATCATAGGAGAGGCCTTTGGATTAATGCCTTTTGTCTTGGAATACTTTCTCTTAATGAAGTAGTTTTCCCAATCCATGAATAGTATTTGTGCCTATGGAAGTGGTTTATTTGAGATGGACATTTTGGAAGACCTGATATTCTCATGGGAAATGGGAGGAGTCCTCTAGGTATTATCCCACATAGAATATGGAAGGAAAAATCATATATATCACCCAATATGGATGTACTACATATCTTCCCAATATCATAGAGAATGATACCATTATCACCAAACATGAGGTGTAAAGAGTTTATGTTAGGATTCCAGTCACTGAATTGGTCTTACATTAGACACTTGCTGAAATATGAAAATTGTTGGGAGATTTAGATGACCTCATACATCCCAATCTACTAAAACTATGTAGATAACTCATAACTGATGTATTTAACACATAAGGTAACTACCCATTCCATTTCATATATTCTTCAAATTGAAAATACTTATTAGGAAACTGTATAAAATTCTGATTGTAGGAAAACATTATCACTATCAGGCAGAACATATGGAAAACTAAATCTGGTTTGAGACTATTTTGGTAAATTTATATGTTAATAAACATCATTATATGACATTATTTATGCTCTGACTCAGTAATAAAATGTTACAAATGAGATATAACCTCCCAATAATTATTATGTGTATTTGGAACACAATAAGAAGGTTTGAATGATGACTGTGTTGATGGAATGGGTGTTTTATTAGTAAGACCAATCGTATAAAGGTTCATAAAATATAAAAGGTAAAATTCCTCAAATTTCTCTCCCATCAGGTCTACAAAAAATTTGAAAAATGACATAACAACATAGTGGGGAGATGAATATGCATTTTCTATGATAGAATCCTAGTGAGCCATCACATGTTTAGTCTCTATCTTTAAATGCTTTCGAAAACTATGATTAGAGTGGTAAGACATCTGTCTAAAATAAATAAGTATAATCCTTATGAGTGAGAACTTGTCAAAAAAATTCACAATTCTTGAATTCTGATGTGCATCACAATAATCATTAGGATTTAAGAATCACATATAGAAATCATGAATCACCTAACTCATAAAAGACTTCACAGACTACATAAACCCCCATAACATCACACAACCAGCAACAAGACTCATGATCATGTGACCCAGAGATAGTAACATGATCCACATAATAGTCATGTATCCATGATGTTGATCCTATGTATATTGTGATGTCTTTAAAGACAAATGTGTATATGTAAAACCAATGTTCCATAAATTACCAAATATGGATTCATGTTTTGTAAAAACTACACCTATGTAAGGAAATTATTGTGATATAGGTATCTCAATACATTCTCACGAATGGATCTTGTGAAAAATTCTTATGGTAGGTCTTTTAAAACAGTCACATGAAGGAGATAGATCAGATAATCTCTAATATATGGGTATCTTTTGAGTTATTTTCCCTCATCCCTCTAATATATGGGGTCTTCCTTGGAATTCCAAATGCCATCCTAAAGAGCCACCATTTTCCAAGACAGTAATAAGTAACATATAAAAGTCCTTAGGCGATTGTTTAATTTTCATAGAACTAAGACATTTTCCCTATTAACATCACTCATATGGGGGGATTTTTGACATCAAGAAATTGAGAAAAAAAATCAGATGTTGAAATACCTAAAATATTCTTATTATTTTCCCAGAAAAATGAACAAAATGATTCTAGGACATGTGGATATTATAACAAAAAATATCACATGTGATCTCATCAACACCAGAATTCATACAAATATCTCAAAAATATCACATAACCTACTAAAATTGCATTTTGCGTCACATTTACAAACTCTTATATTCATGTAGAGGCATCCAAGACATTTGTTGATCATTTAATGACTTCCAGATTTTTTCCCCTGGATCACACGACAAGTCAGTCGATTGATTCAAAGAAACCATCCAAAATACTTGTAAAAAAGTCGACTAAAATAAGAAAAATAGGAAAGAATCTTTTTTTACATAAACCACTTTATGAAGTTCCCATGAGGATGAAAATACACCATAAAATCCTCGATGACATTCCTGCCTTGTCACACAAGATCTCGATGCAATACCACCCTCATCACGAGAAGGGTTTCAGATATGTGTCGATGTTCATTTCCTCCCCTCTGTCTCTAGAAGAAAATGAACTTGTTTTTCATATTCATTATCATGCATCCCCATCAGACCATTTTTTTGTCACATGAAACATCACCAATAGAGAGATACATTGTATTCAATAACACTAATGTAATATCATGAGATCCCTGGGCCCTATAAAATAAACAAGGTGATAAAAAAAGATGTAATTTTAGTTTTTGATGAGGATCGAGTACTCTAATATCATGAGATCAGAGTTATTCACCTCAGGTGATCACAATTGACCATTTAAGTCCCCCTAAAAAACAATCTTAATCTCATGAAGGCCCCCTAATGAGCCACCATTATCTCACAAAAGGTCATTGAAAAGGAAACAATGCTCAAGTGAGATCTTTTTAATAGGATTATCAATCTCATGAAGGTCCCTAAATAGGCAAACCACTCAGTTTAAATGAACTTTGTCATGAAATCATGATTAGACAATACCCCATTAATTACCCAAAATCTACTAAATGGGAAATGTAAGTGATGGTCTTGTGGTCAATGAAAATAATGTGACACCAAAGGATGGATTTTGTGATGTACATGACACTAAATCCCTCCACTATGTCATTCCTGTATTTGATAGATATGAAGCACAAAATGTAGAGTTTCATTGTGGTGATGAGGTTAATAAGTCCCTGAAATCAGAATGAAAAATTCATCTTTGGATCCACACACAGGCGCCATGGGGGACTTCTCATAGGGTCCAATAATGTAATCGTATGTTCGTCGACTAGGTGAAAACCTAGTGGACAACCAAGCTGATAATTTTAGATGAAAATGCACATCACATGACCACATATAGATCTCATGATGGAATTATGGAGTGTTATGTGAAACACATAAAAAATATAAGGAATCATTAGAGATTTAAAAATTATAACACTAAAAAAATATAAAGTAAATATTGAAAAAAAGGTTGGACCAAAAACTAAAAATGATGGGAGATTTATGTGGAGGAAGTTCCTCATGCTCTTCCCAATATCTACCTAGATGATGTGACAATAATGAGAAAATTCCCCCAAATCTTGCATCACACCCTTGAAAAACTATTTAGATCATTTTATGTTTTCCAGACACTTCATGTAATTCATGTGACGTTTAACATCCCAGATCTGAGTAACAATCAACGAGTGCCCCGAACCCAGTTGGTCACATAACCTCAAGCAAATTTCCTGAAACACCAGAGGCTACAGACTAGAAGCGAGGCCCATGTATGATAATGGAGAAACTATGCCCTCATTTGTCAAAGTATAGCACAACAGAAAAGATAAATAACATACAACAGCAGCGGAAGAAATAAACCATACACATTTAAAATGAACAACTGCAGTGAAAGATAACCAACAGTTATATAGATAATGATGAAACATTCTTCTAGTTCTAAGAAAACATCCAGAACATGTTACAAAACAATATAGTACAATAAAATACAGCTCAAGTATAGGTACAACAGAACAAAATAGAATAGCCGGTAGCATTATGAACCTATGACCGGTCTCATGCTCCCCTACTCCTCAACAACAATCAAGTACCTGTATAGGGTTCCTTGCCCTTATCCACACCTGCAGCAACATAGTCTATTTGATCCAAAGACATGACCAAAATAGGGTGTGAGAAATAAATCCCAGTAGGCACCCAGCAAAGGCTCGGGCCCAACTATTAGTGTAAATGTTCAACAGTGTGTGCATTAGCAAAATGAAAATTACTAAACAGAACTCAAAAGTAACTAACTACAAGTTAAATTGACATTTTAACATTCATTTAATCCATCAATTTTAGATAACACCAGAGTGAATATTCAATGTAAACAGTCAATTTCCCCAGACATGCAAACCTTACACTTAGGTAAAAATAATCAAAACCCTCAAGTATCTGCCCTCATGCATATCAGATATTTCCCTCAGGCGTACGAGGTGTCTCCCTCAGGCACCAAAGTCACTGCCCTCAGGCATAAGAAGTGTTTCCCTCAGGCGGAATAGAACACAGCCCTCAGGCTAAATAGAACACTACCCTCAGGCTCATATAACCAGGCCGAGCCCAATAGATAAGAAAACAATTATATAAAATTCCTCTCAAGGAAATTTAAAGCATGCTAAATTTTACGGTATACCCTCAGGTAACCTAGCCAAACAGCTAAACAGAAGAATGCACCCCCGGGGTGGTCCTTGATCCATGCAACGATCCCAAGCAATAGATTATTATCCCATTTAATTACCTAAATAATTCTAGGTATTCAAAACATCCAAGGCCTTAGCCACACGACACCCCAACATGGGTTCGTAGCATAATGGTAAACACAAACGCACAACAGTTGGAATTTAAACACCATGAAACCAACCTTGATTGCCCCTGATTGATATATGTGAATGACTCTCCTTGAAACGTCCAATAATGATGTAGATCTAGGGTAAAATAAATCCCATTCAAATGTAAATAACTTAATTTAGAGGAAGAATTGGCAAGAGCTACGCAAGGTGAAGGGAGGGCTTACCTGTGCGGTTCCAATGTGATTGATGGAAGCGGGATCTGATTACATGTGCTCGATTGGATGAACCTCAATGGTTTGGACATCCTCCCTAGTTCTCCTCCAATTCTATACCTTCCCTGTGAATAGAGGTGGATACTGCCCATTTTATGAGAAAAAACAGACTACACGGAATGTACTATTGTGTACAAAGCGTGTAGTTTTCATTTTTTTAACTGCTCCTTCAGCGCCTTCTTGCCAGCGTGGCACTGTTCATCTGTTGACATGAATACACGGTGTGTAATACCTGAGTACACGGAATGTACTTCCACTTAGCTGGCTACCACATTTCTATATGCCTACCGACTAACTACACAGCGTATACATACCCACTACATGGCGTGTTGTCTGTTTTTACACCCATCATCATCGACTAGCCTACATGACCTGTGTACTAATTCCACATGGACAAAGTAAATAGTGTGTAGTCACAAAATTTAGGATTTTCTCCCATTTTCCTTATTTTCTAAAAAATACTTAAGGAAAAAGAAATGAAGAAACTCGTACCTCAAGAATAAGAACAGGGTTCTTTCAAACTTTTCCCCTTAAAGATATTCGACCCCGAATTTCCCCTTCTAAGGGTGATGAAGATAACGCTCAGAATGACTCTGTCCACTGAGCACGTATGTCAGTCTCCTGCTCCCAGGTTTCATCCTGCACTCGGCCATGCTGCCATAGCACACGTACGAGAGGAAATGAGCGTCCTTGGAGAACCTTCGTGCTCCGATCCAAAATACGAATTAGATGCTCCTCAAAGGACGCATCTATCTGAAGCTCAACCTTCTGGGTCTGAAAGATGTGATATGGGTCTGAATGATAACAATGCAAATGAGATACATGGAAGATGTCGTACACAGCCCGGTACCTCTGTGGTAACTACAACCGATAGGCAACTGGCCCGACTCTCTCCAGAATCTCAAATAGCCCCACATACCTCTGTGAAAGTTTACCCTGTCTCATGATCTGCCTATGTCCTAGCCTTGGTGAAACATGCAAGAAAACCTGATCCCCGACCATGAACTCTAAGGGTCATCTGCGGTGATTAGAATAAGATTTCTGACGAGACTGTGTTGTAGCCACCCACTTCTGAATCAACTGGACATGCCCAGAAGTCTCCTACACAAGACATGGTCCCAGTAAAGCTGTCTCACCTGCCTCCATCCAGCACAAAGGTCATTGTCATGTCCTATCGTATAAAGCCTCATAAGGTACCATCTCAATAGTTTCCTAAAAACTATTAATATACGCAAACTAGACATAAGGTATATGATTCTCCCAAGAGCCCCCAAATTCTAGGATGCATGCACGCAGCATGTCCTCAAGCACCTGTATAGTACGCTCTGACTGGCCATTGGTCTGAGGGTGGTAAGATGTGCTCATAAGAACCTTTGTACCCAGTTCTATCTGAAAACTCTACCAGAAATGAGATGTAAAATGGGCGTCCCAATATGAAATGATAGAACGATGGACCCCATGAAGACATACGATCTCTCTAATATAAAACATTCTGAGCTCATCATATTTGAAGGCCTCCTTGATCAGAAAAAAGTGTGGTACCTTTGTGAGTTTGTCCACAAAAACTCACACAGTATCATTGCCTCGAGGGGACCTTAGTAACCCAGTCAGGCAATCCATCGCGACATCATCCCATTTCCACTCCGGAATGGGTAACTACTATAACAGTCCAGCTGGTCTCGGGTGCTCTGCCTTCACCTGCTGATAGGTGGAACATCTAGTAACAAAACAATCTACATCTCTCTTCATACCCGGACACCAATACTGACATCTCATGTCACGGTACATTTTGGTAACTCTGGGATGAACTGACCGATCTGAATCATGAAACTCCCACATCATCTCCTTGCGTATATCCCCTGGAACCCACAATCATCCATAGAAACATAGTACCTCATAATCACCTATCGTCCATCCAGGACGAGGTTCCTCACTGGAAACCGACTCCCGTAGAACTAGGCCTTCTAAATCAGATAGTTGTCTCATCCTCACCCTCTCCAGGAGGGTATAAGTTACAGCTATTGATGAAATATATGTTTTCCCCTGACTATCGGGAACCTCCAAATGCATCTTAGAGAACAAAGCCATACGTTTCCACTCACCACTGGCCTCATGAAGCATCTGTGTCAGAGTCTTCTTGCTCAATCCATCAGCAACTGCATTATACTTACCAAGTGTATAGGAAAGTTCAAAATATAAGTACTGAAGGTATTCAACCCACCGTCGCTCTCTCAAATTCAATTCATGATGAGAAAAGATATTCTTGAGACTTTTTTGGTCGGTGAAAACCACAAAATGCTCTCCCAATAGATAATGTCTCCAACAGCATAACACATGCACAAATTCATTCAACTCGAGGTCAAGAGTCTTGTAATTCTTCTCATGTGGCCCCAACTGCTGAGACCCGTACACAACAACTCGATATCCCTGCATCAACACAGCTCCCAGCCCTATACCTCATGCATCATAGTAAAATATATAGATCTTTCCCGGCTGAAGGAGTATTAGGATTGGTGCTGATGTCAACTTTCCCTTCAGCTCCTGAAAGGTTGTCTCGCAAGTTTCTGACCAAATGAACTTCACACCCTTCTTAGTCAAACCCGTCAACGACACTCCTAAATGGGAGAAGTCCTGTATAAAACGCCTGTAGTAACCAATCATCCCTAATAAACTCCGTATCTCAAACACATTCTTAGGTTGTTCCCATAATACTACTGCTCTCACCTTCTCTGGCTCTACTACAACTCCTGCATCTGAGATGATATGACCCAGGAAGTTAATATAGTCCATCCAAAAGTGGAACTTTGAGAGCATAACATATAGATGATGCTCCCTCAGTTTACTCAATATGATCTCAAGATGGGTGGCATTGTCGTATCGAGTGTTAGAGTACACCAAGATATCATCCACAAATACTACCACAAAATAATATAGATAAGGACGGAACACACGATTCATTAGAGCCATGAAAACTGATGGTGCATTCGTGAGTCCGAACGGCATAACCAAGTACTCGTATAGTCCATACCTACTCCTGAAGGCTGTGAGCGGTATATCAGATGGTCTAACGTGCAACTGATGATATCTGGATCTCAAGTAAATATTTGAGAAAACTCATGCACCTCGAAGTTGATAAAAAATATCATCAATCCTTGGTAAGGGATATCAGTTCTTAACCGTCAACAGGTTCACTTAAAATAATCCACATAGTGTCTGAGGGTAACATCCACATTCTTTGAAAAAAGGACCGGAAACCCCAAGGATAAGTACTCGGTTGGATAAAACCCTTTGACAGTAACTCCACTAACTGCCTCTTGAGCTCCTGTAACTCATGTGTAGCTATCCTATAAGGAGGAATCGATACCTACACCACTCCTGGCACTAGATCTATAGAGAAATCCACCTCATGCTCAGGAGATATACCGGAAAAGTTGTTCGATAAGACATCCCTGAAATTATCAAATACTGGAGGGAAATCCTTCTGACATGTCCCCTAATCATCCATATATATATTCTCAATCTGGACTGTGACTCCAAGTCGCCCATGATGCTCTTGTCCATCTCGACTCACCTGAACATCCCACTCGCCTTTGTATTGAAACTCTCTTCCCTAAGGTGACATGAATCTCACCTTACGATGATAGCAATCTACAAAAGATCTAGATGGAATCAACCATTCCATCCCGAGAATGACATAATAGCTCATCATCTCGAAGTCATAGAGGTCCCAAAGGAAGTGACACCCACCAAACTCAAGGGGGCACTCCCTGCACTGACTCACACTAGTCATTTTAGTCCCCAATGGAGTGTCAAGAGTCATACCATCAGAAGAAAACATAACATAGAGCCCAAGGTTCTCCACAATAGGCACAGAGACAAAGATATGTGTATAACCCATATCGAAAAGTACTGAAGATAAGACAGAAGCAACTAGAATAGTACCCCTGACAGTAGAAGTTCCGAGATCCTGCTCTTGTTGGGTCTGCTGCACTGTATATGCATGCCCAGTGTCGTGGCCCTGCGATACAGCCTGGCTACTCTGAGCTGTCCTGCCCTGCTACCTTTGAGATCCTAGTGTCTAGCTACCACGGCCACGACCACCATCTCTGCATGCACACCCTGACGTATTCCCGTTTCCTGACTGGTAAGAATCTTATGGTCCGGCTCCCGCACATGCAGTCTACAAAAAACCCCTCACACTAGATACTGGTGTAAACTCCCTGCAAAAGCACTACAGATGACCCATCTTGCCGCAAGATCGACACTCTGCTAGGTCACGTGGACACTGTGGTCTCTTGTTTCCCTTCTTACCACACTGGTAGCACCTGATCTGGCCACATACAACATTTTTATGGCTGGTACTGCCACTGTGAGAGAATTCCATCTGTCTCTTCCTCTTTCTAGTAGAAATAGTACCAGAAACTGGTGCTGAACCGCCCTGGCCTACACCACTAGCTTCACATAGGTTCCGGTTAGTAATCAGTGTCTGGTTCATAATAGCATGTACAATAGGCAACCTGATAACATTCACCAGTGTGCGGATGTCATATAGAAGACCATCCTCAAAGAGCCTAGCCCTCAACATCTCATCACCCACCAAAATGGATGGAAAATTCTGAAGCTCAGTGAAAAGAGCAGAATAATCCATCACCGACATAGTGCCCTGCTGTAGACTCATGAACTCTTGAGCTATATCTACCCTCAGCGTCTCTAGGAAGAAGAAGTCATAGAAAGCAATCTGAAATCTTCCCACGCCATGTCTTTGTGATGCTCTGACTGGGTGGTAACATCCCACCACCTCTTGGCAGAATCACACAACATATACGTCGTGAGCTTGACCCTCTACTATGGAGGCGTCTCAAGATGCTTGAAAATAGTCTGCAATGAATCCAATGAAGACTCTGTAGCCTGTGGTCCACCATCCCCTGAAAACGTAGGCGGATGCTCCTGTTGGAAGATACGAGTCAGCTCAGCCATAGATGTGGCATCCGATGTTGTTCCGTGAATGGTCTGCATGAACCGCATGAAGCCTTCATGGAACTGTCCATCTGCGCCTGTGCCTAGTATAACAGATGGCGCCGCATCTGGCTCTACTTGAGGATCCACTGGTAGCCCATGGCCTACCATCTCTGGAGTATAATTGTTGCCTCTCTCCTGGAGAACAATGTGTGGTCGTCTGGTCAGCATGACTCTACAAGGTCAAATGCACACCTTAGATCAAGATTATCAAAGACCGAAAACAAGGAGACAGAGAAAAAAAGTCTTAAAAATTTACAAAACATGACTACACGGTGTGTATAAAACTACACGGAGTGTTCCCGCAAGCCATTCACATGGGCGTGTACGCCAGCTTAAACTGGCCGTGTAACACCGTAAACACACGGGGTGCCTTCTAAACACATGGAGTGTACTTGAATCCTTCTTCACTACCCGAGTCCTTCTACACGTCTAAGCCACATAGATCACTTGAACAAGACTACACGGTGTGTATAACATCTACACAGAGTGTATGGTTTAATTTCCAACATCCCATGTCTTTCGTGACATGGCCGACTACTCGGTTGACTCCACACTACGTGTTACACCCACACACGGTGTGTACACCACCCCGTTTTCCAGCCACATGTCCAAGCCCACATGGTCTCCCACCAGTAAGGACTACAGGGTCTATACCTCAGGTACAGGGCATGTTCAAGAAGAGGTAACACTGACTCGTGTTTGTTAGATACATGGATGGGTCCCCAGGTCAGACTACACGGCGTGTTCCTTGGTTGACACGACATATATGTCTCAATGTCTCCTCCATCTATATTGTTAGTTACAACGGCGGACTCAGGGTCAACACTACACGGTGTGTACATATGGTACATGACGTTCTATTCCCAAAACTTTTCCCTACCTCGTGTCCCCGCCCACACGGTCTATGACATGATAAGAGACTACACGGCATGTACTGAGGGTACATGGCTTGTACTTAAAAAAATAATTTCTTCCCGAACAGAAGAATACACAACATGCTTCCATAGAAATACACCGCGTGTATCCTAGGATCCCAGATAGTAAGCCTCAAATACTTCTCTGGAACCCTGAAAATATTGAAAAACAACACCTAAGTGCCAATTTTCAATCCGTGAGGGCCCATACTCCTCGTGAATCAAGGTTTGGCATCTTATACATGTTATACATAAGTAAACAAGTCGATGATCCACCATATTCTAGTAAATGAGGGTCCATACATCCAAAAAACCAATGTTTGGCAGCCATTCTATCAATAAGCTCACACAAAACACCCTATCACATAACAGGTATTTATCAAAGCATCTATCACACCATCATGCCTTTCTAGCACAACAAATATCACAATAATATGAAATTTCTAATGTGCCTACATGGCATGGAACTATACTTGGCATGTGATTTCTAGAATGTTCCTAAATGATGCATGAGATGGAATACCCTCATCTCATCGGGTTGAAACTAAATATAACCCATGGATAACATAAAAACAACACAATCCCAAGTGCGTCACCCAACGGTGAAAATCAAATCAGCTATAAATTGCAAAATCAATAAAACTACAATACGAGGTAATTTGGATTTTCCCTATACACGGGTTAGCTACACCCGGGAACAGCTTATTAGAAAATACCATGTCCGTCATATCCCTGACTAAGGCTCCAAATAGAAATACAAAGAAAAGAAACTCCTTTGATACCACTTTGTAACGTCCTGGATCCGGGTGCCACTCAACGGGTTCCCTGAACCTGGTTGGTCACATGACCTCAAGTGCATTTCCCCAAATACTAGAGGCTGTCGACTAGTAGAAAGGGCTCAGGTCTCATAGTGGGGAAACTATATCCTCATTCATATAGGATATTTCCATCAGGTGTATGAGGTGTCACCCTTAGGCACATAAGTCACTACACTCAGGCATAAGAAGTGTTTCCCTTAGGCGAAATAGAACACTGCCCTCAGGCTAAATAGAATACTGCCCTCAGGTGCAAGTAACTGGGTCGATCCGAACAGATAAGCAAGAAATTATATAAAATTCCTCTCAAGGAAATTTACAGCATGCTAAATTTTATGGTATACCCTCAGGTAACCTGGCCAAATGGCTAAACAGAGGAACGCACCCCCGGGGTGGTCCTGTATCCAAGAAGCAAACCCAAACAATAGTTTATTATAACATTTAATTACCTAAACAATTATAAGTATTCAAAATAGCCAATGCCTCAGCCACAAAACACCCCAACAATGGTTCGTAGCACAATGGTACACACAAACGCACAACAGTTGGAATTTAAACACCAAGACACCTACCTCGATCACCCCTAATCGATATACGTGAACGACGCTCCTCAAAACGTCCAAGAACGGCACAGATCAGAGATAAATGAAATCCCATTCAAATGTAAATAACTCCCTTTAGAGGAATAGTTGGAAAGAGCTACACAAGTATAAGGGAGGGCTTACCCGTGCGGTTCCATCGTGATCGACGGAAGTGGGATCGAATTCCTTGTGCTTGATCAGTTGATCCTCAAAGGTTCAGCCATCCAACCGAGTTCTCCTCCAGTTATAAGACTTCACTGTGAATAGGGGAGGATACTTCCCATTTTACATTAAAAAAAAATACTACACAACATGTACTATTTGGAACATGGCGTGTAGTTTCCATTTTTTAACTGTTCCTTCTAAGACTTCTCACAAACGTCTCACTTTTCATCTATCGACATGATTACACAACATGTAATACCTGAGTAAATGTCGTGTACTACCACTCAGCTGGATACCACCTTACTGTATATTTGCGGACTAACTACATGGTGTGTACATACCCACTACATGGCGTGTAGTCAGTTTTTACACCCATAATCATTGACCGACCTACACGCCCTGTGTACTGCTTCCACAAGGCCAAAGTACATGGATGGTTGAAAAGTACATGGCGTTTAATCCCAAAAGTTAGTACTTTCTTCAATTTTTCATATTTTCTCTAAAACACTTAAAAAAAAGAAAAGGAGAAACCCGTACTTCAAGAATAAGAACCGGGTTCTTACATGACGCCTTACATGCATGCCATTAAATTCTTGAAAACCAATATAGTATTTCCATCAAGTCGTTGTGATGTATTCTATAAATGTATCCCAAATCATATTGCTAAACCAGTGCATGTTCACTAGGTCTTGAGATAGAGCCATGAATTTTAGAAAATTCTCACAGCACCTATAACGTCTGGGGTCCGGAAGCCACCCAATGGGTTCACCGAACCCGGTTGGTCACATGACCTCAAGAGACTTTCCCCAAATGTCAGAGGGTGCTGACTAGAAGCGAGGCCCCAAGTCTGATTGTGGGGAAACTATACCCTCATATTTCAAAGTGTAGCACAACGGAACACAAGATAAAACATACAACAATAGCAGAAGGAGTAAACCATACATAACTGAAATAAAGAACTGCAGTAAAAAAGATAACCAACAGGTATATAGATGATATCACAACATGTCTCTAGTTCTAAGAAAACATCTAGAACATGTTACACTGCAACAAAATACAATACAATACAATAGAAGTAAAAGTGCAGAAGAACAAAATAGAACAGGCAGCAGCATCGTAAGCCTAAGCTCGGTCCCATGCTCTCCTACTCCTCAGCAACACTCAAGTACCTTTATAGGCACCCTTTCCCCTATCGAAACCTACAGAAATAGAATCTTTTTGGGACAAATACATGACCCAAATAGGGTTTAAGAAATAATTCCATTAGGAACCCACTAAAGTCATGTGCCCAACTGTCAGTGAAAATATGCAACAAAAGTGTGCAAGAACTAAATGCCGTAAAATAGGAAGTACTAAAAAGATACTATCGCTACCACTTTCTTGTACATTTTAAATATTCATTTAAAAGATCGATTTAATAACATTTCATGTTCACCAGAACTAAGCCCTCAGGATAATAAGAACCTTTCCCTCAGGCTAATGTAAAATAACCACACCCTCAGGCTTGCCCTCAGGCTAATATAATAAAACCATTCCCTCAGGCTTGCCCTCAGGCTATCGACATATTTCCCTCAGGCATAGAAGTCATTGCCCTCAGGCATAAGAAGTGTTTCCCTCAGTAGAAATAGAACATTTCCCTCAGGCTAAGCAGTACCTTTCCATCAGGAAAAACAAACAATGCCCTCAGGCTAAAAAGAATATTTTCCTCAAGCACAAGTAACTGGGCTGATCACAAAGCATAAACAAAAAATTTATATGAAATTACTCTCAAGTCTATTTAATACACATTATAATCATGGTATACCCTCAGATATCCTAGACAAATGGGTAAACAGAGAAGTGCACCCTCGCGGTGGTCATGGATTGAAGCAGTTATCCCAAACAACATTTATATATATTCATTAATCTACTTATGCAATTTAAGGAATTTAATTATGCATGGCCTCATCCATTCGGCCCCCCAACATGGGCACATATCAAAGTGGTACAAAAAACACACAACAGTTGCAATTTAAACACCATACCACCTACCACGATCATCTCTAATCGGTATACGTGAACGAAGCCTCCCGAATTGTCCAAGAACGATGTAGACCTGGGATAAGAGAATTCCCAATTAAACATAAATAACATCCCTTAGAGGAATAATTGGTATGAACAGTGCTAAGAGACCGTACGGTCCCAACGTAATCTATAGAAGAAGAAATGGATTCCCGGTGCGCGGTCAGCTGATCTCCGAAGCTCCGACCATCCTCCCAAGCTCCAAACAGCAATCTGAGCTTCTTCTATGAACAGAGGAGGCTATTTCCCATTATAAACGAAAAAAACAACACAACATGTACTCTCAAGTACACAACATGTACTTCTCATTTTTTAACTATTCTTCTAGTGTATTCTTTCCAATGTGGCATTGTTCACCCATCGACATGAGTAAAAGACGTGTATTTTTGATTACACAGCGAGTATTGTCGCTCCACTGGTGGCTGCCTACACCGCCTTACTGTTCACCTGCCGACTAAATACATGGATTTTAAATACCCCATACACAGCTTGTAGTTACTTTTTACACCCTTCATTGCTGACAGGCCTACACGCCCTATGTACCCATCCCACAATTCAAAAGTACACTGCGTGTGGAAAAGTACATGGCGTGTAGTTAGAAATTTTGGAATTTTTTTCCCCCTTTCATTATTTTCTCAAAAAGACTTATGGAAAAAGGAAAAGAATAAATCCGTACCTCAAGAAGAAGAACTGAGTTCTTACAAACTTCCCCCCTTAATGAAATTCATCCCTAAATTTCCCTTCCTAGGGTGGTGAAGATAATGCTCAAAACAACTCTAGCCACTGAGCATGAATATCGGTCTCCCGCACCCAGGTTTCATCCTACACTTGGCCATGCTGCCATAACCCCCATACAAGAGGAACTAACCAGCCTTGGAGAATCTACATGATCTTATCAACTATACGAATTGGATTCGCCTAAAAGGATGAAACAGCCTAAATCATAACCTCCTCGTGCTGAAAAACGTGAGACACGTCTGAGTGATAACGACATAGGTGAGATACATGGAAGACGTCGTGAAAGGCCTGGTACCTATGTGGTAACTACAAATGGTAGGCAACCAACCTGACTCTCTCCATAATCTCAAACATCCCCACATGACTCGACGAAAGTATACCCTGTCTTTTGATCTGCCTATGTCCCATCCTCGGTGAAACATGTAAGAAAACCTGATCCCCGACCACGAACTCCAAGGGTCATCTACGGAAATCAGCATAAGATTTTTAATGAGTCTGCACTGTATCCATCCACTTCTGTATCATCTAGACCTGCTCTGAAGTCTCCTACATGAGACATGGTCCCAGAAAAGCTACCTCACCTGCCTCCAACTAGCGCAACAGTGATTGGAATGGCATACCATATAAATCCTCGTTAGGTGACATCTCTATATTTCCCTAAAAACTATTATTGTAGGAAAACTCGACTGAGGGTATGTGCTTCTCTCAAGAGCCCCCGATGTCTCAGACGCATGCACGCAACATGTCCTCAAGCACCCGTATCATACGTTCTGACTGGCCATCGGTCTGAGGGTGGTAAGTTGTGCTCAGAAGCACCTCTATACCCAGTACCCTATAAAAAATATGCCAGAAACAAGACATAAAGTGGGTGTCCCTATCTGAAATGATAGAAAGATGGACCCCAGGAAGACGCACTATCCCTTGGATATACAACTCCCCAAGCTCGTCAACACCAAAGGTCTCCTTGATTGGAAAAAAGTGAGCTACCTTTATGAGTCGGTCTACAACCACCCACACGACATCATTGCCTTAAGGTGACCTCGGCAACCCGGTCACGAAATCCATCGTGACATCATCCCATTTCCACTACGGAGTGGGTAAATGCTATAATAGTCTGGATGGCCTATGATGATCCACCTTCACCTGCAGATAGGTGGAAGATCTGGAAACAAAACCAGCTATGTCCCGTTTCATATCTAGCCAAGAATACTGATGTCCCAAATCATGGTACATCTTGGTAATTCTGGGATTCACTTCCCAAGATGAAGCATGAAACTCCCACATCATCTCCTCATGTATATCCCTTGGAACCCACACTCATCCATGGAATGGAAATACCCCATCATCTCCTATTGTCCATCCAGGAGAAGGGTCCTCACTATCCACCGAATCCCGTTGAACTAGGCCTTCTGAATCAGATAGTTGTCTTATCCTAAGTTTATCCAGGTGGGTAGAATTCACAGTTATGGAATAAATATAGGTCTACCCATGACTATCGTGCACCTCCAAATGCATCTCAGAGAACAAACCCATAAGTTTCGACTCCCCACTATCCTCCCGCACTACCTGTATCTGATTCTTCTTTCTCAGTGCATCTGCTACTGCATTACCTTTACCAGGTGTATAGGCAAGCTCAAAGTCAAAGGACTAAATTTATTCAACCCACCTTCACTGTCTTAGGTTCAAGTCATGCAGGGTAAAGATATGTTTGAGACTTTCATGGTCAGTGAAAACCACAAAATTATATCCCAAGAGATAATGTCTCCAATTGTGTAACACATGAACAACCGTAGCCAACTCGAGATCATGCATCGTGTAATGCATCTCATGTGGCTTCAACTACCAAGATTTGTATGCAAATACTCGATCGCCCTGCATCAACACAGCTCCCAGCCCAATACCTGATGCATCACAGTAAACTGTATAGCTCTTCCCTTTCTCTGGAAGTATCGGGAGTGGTGCTGATGTCAACCATCCCTTCATCTCTTGAAAGGATGTCTCACAAACTTTTGACCAAATGAACTCCACACCCTTATAAGTCAAACCAGTCAACGGTACGGATAAGTGGGAGAAGTCTTATATAAAACACCTGTAATAACCATCCAGCCCTGAGAAACTCCATATCTCAAACACTTTTTTATGCTACTCCCATGACACTCCTGCTCTCACATTCTTTCAGTCTACTCCAACTCTTGCCTCTGAAATGATATGACCCAGGAAGAGTATTTGGTCCATCCAAAAGTGGCACTTTGAGAGAATAACATATAGCCAATGCAATCTCAGTGTACTCAGTATGATCTCATGATGGGTGTCATGGTTGTGTCGAGTGTGAGAGTAAACCAAGATATCGTCCAAAAATATTACCACAAAAGAATCCAGATAAGGATAGAACACACAATTCACCAGATCCATGAAAACTATTGGCGCATTCGTGAGTCCGAACGGCATAACCAAGTGCTCGTATAGACAACATTTTCTCCGAAAATCTATAAGTGGTATATCTGCTGCTCTAACGCGTAACTGAAGATATCCGGATCTCAATTAAATCTTCATGAACACTCATGCTACTCCAAGATGATAAAAAAGATCATAAATCCTCCGTATGGGATATTGGTTCTTAACCGTCAACTATTTCAACTTCCGATAACACACACAATATATGAGGATATCGTCCGCATTCTTCGCAAAAAGGATAGGAGAAACACAAGGAGAAGTATTGGGTTAGATGAAACCCTTTTTCCTGTAACTCTTCAAGTTGTCTCTTGAGCTCCTGCAACTCTGGTGTAGCCATCTTATAAGGAGGAATGGACACCGGTGCTACTCCTGGAACAAGATCAATAGAGAAATCCACCTCTCGCTCTGAAGGTAGACCCTAAAATTCATCATAGAAGACATCCTTGAAATGATCAACAACTGGAGGGAAATCATTCTAAAAAGACCCATGTTCATCCAGATATAAACTCACAATCTGGGCTGTCACACCACCTCACCCACGATGCTCAGGTCTAGCTCGGCTCGCCTGGACATCCCATTAACCATTGTATAGAAACTCCCCGCCCTCTTGTGAGGTGAAACTCACCCTGCAGCGATAGAAATCTACAAAGGCCTGAATTCGTACCAACCAGTCCATCTCAAGAATCACATCATAAGTTGTCATCTCTAAGACATACAGGTCCCATAGAAAGTGACACCCACCAACCACTAGGGGGAACTCCCTATACTATTGCCCACCAGCCATCCTAGTCCCAAACAGAGTGTCTAGAATCTTCACATCAGAAGAAGAAGAAACACCGAGGCCATGGCTCTCCACAACATGCACATATATAAAGATATGTGTAGCACCCATATCGAAAAGTATAGAAGACAATACATAAGCAACTAGAATAGTACCTCTGACATTAGAAGGTTCGAGATCATTCTTCTAATGGTTCTATTGCAATGCATAAGCCTACCCTATGTCGCGACCCTACGACATAGCCTAGCTACCCTGAGCTATCACGCCCTTCTGCCTCTGAGATCCTCATGTCTGGCTACAACATCCATGACCACCACATCTGCCTGTAAATCTTGACGTATCCCAATTCAATGATTGGTAAGAAGCTCTTGGTCCTTCTCCCACACGTGGAGTCTACACAGAGCCTCTCTCACTTTCCACAGGTGGAAATGACCAGAAAAAGCACTGCAGATGACCCATCTTTATGCAAGCTCAACACTCTACTGGGTCACAGGTACACTGAGGTCTCTTGTGCCCCTCTCTACCAAACTGGTAGAATATGCTCGGGCCACCTGAAGTAATCACCTAGCTAGTACTGCCACCTTGAGAGAAAATCATCTGTCTCTTCCTCTTCTCGGTAGAAATAGTACAAGAAACTGGTGCTGAACTACCCTAGCCTACACCACTATCATCCCACGGGTTTCTCTCAGTAATCTGTGCCTAGTTCACAATAGCATGTACAGTTTACAACCTGAAAACGTTCACGAGTGCTCAAATGTCATAAAGAAGACAATACTAAAAGCGTTGATCCCTCAGTATCTCATCTCCCACAAGAATAGGTGCAAAACATTGAAGCTCAGTGAAGCAGGTAGAATAGTTCATCACATACATAACGCCCTGTTGTAGATTAATGAACGCTCGATCTCGATCTTCCCATAGCGTCTCAGGAAAGAAGAATTCCTAGAAGAATGCCTGAGAATCTTCCCATGCCATGTCTCTGTGATGCTATGATAGGGTGGTAACATCCCACCACCTCTTCGCATAATCACGCAACATATAAGTTGCGATATTGACCCTCCGCCCAGGAGGCATCTCAAGATGCTCAAAAATAGTCTTCAGTGAATCCATCCATAAATCCACCGCATGTGGTCCTCCATCCCCCTAAAACATAGGCGGATTTGGATGCAGGAAGATATGCGTTAGCTTTGTCTTAAATTTGGCGGCCTGCTGTGCTCCTTGGAAGGTCTGCATAAATCGCATGAAGCCTTCACAGAACTACGCCTATGTGCCTGTGTCTGGTATAATGGCGGGAGCCACATCTGGCTCTGCTGGAGGTTCCATTGGTAGCCCATGGCCTACCATCTCATGAGTGTAATAGTTGCCGCTCTCTTGGAAAATAACTTGAGGTAGTATCATCGGTATGACTCTACAAGGTCGAACACACGGCTTAGATCAAGATTATGAAAGAATGAAAACTATGAGACCAAGAAGGGAACAGGAGAAATAAGGCATTCAAGATTTACAAAACGTGACTACAAGGCGTGTTCTCGCAATCCATTTACATGGGCATGTACTCTAGCTATAACTGGTCATGTAACATCCCAAACACACGACGTGTTGTCCACACACACGGCGTGTAATTGAATCATCTTTCCCTTCCCGAGACCTTCCACACATCTTAGCCACATAGTTCTCCTTTAAACAAAACTACATGGCATGTCCCATAGGAACACGGCGTGTACTCCACAAGTTTTCACTGACCCATGTTGTTCGTCACATGGCCTGTATTCCCAGGTCAGACTACACGATGAGTTCCCAAAAGACACGACGTGTACAAAGAAGCCTCAGACCGACCCCTGTTGCTCGCTACATGGCCGACTACATGGCTGACACTACACAGAATGTTCCAGGTGGACACAACATGTATGGAATATTTTTTCGCCATCCGTCTTGTTAGTTGCACGGGTGGACACCGGTTCAACACTACATGGCATGTAAAACCTATACATGGCATTTTTTTCCAAGCGATTCTCCACCCTGTATCTCCGCCCACACGACCTATGAAACAGAAAGAGACTACATGGCGTCTACCGAGGGTACACGGCATGTACTTAATAAATTTTTATTTCTTCATGAACAGAAGAACACAATGTGTGTGTCCAAGGAACTGCACAGTGTGTATCCTGGGTTTTCTGGATAGTAAGCTTCAGATACTTCTCCGGAACCCAGAAAAATATTGAAACCAACACCTAAATTCCAAATTCCAATCTTTGAGGGCCCATAACCCCTGAAAATCGAAGCTTGGCATCTGACACATGTTATACACACATAAATAGGTCAATGATCCACCAAATTCCGGTCATCGAGGGATCATACTACCCAAAAACCAAAGTTTGGATTTCATTATATAAACAAATTTACATAGAAATACCCAATCAAATAGCATGTATTTATCTAAGTAGCTATCACAACAACGTGGTTTTCTAGCACAACAACTATCACAACAAAAAGCAATTTCTAATGCACCTACATGGCATGAAAGAATGCATGACATTTGATTTCTAGCATGTTTCTAAATGATGCATGAGATGGAATACCCTCATCTCCTAGGGTTGAGACTAAATAGAACCTAGTATAAAAATAGAAACAGCACACCAAAAGTGTGTCACCCAAATTTGAAAATCAAATCAACTGTAAAATTGATAAATTAGAAAAATTACAATAACTGAGGTAGACTGGATTTTCCCTATACATGGGTTAGCTACTCCCGGACATAGATTATTACCAACTACCACTTCTGTCCTATCCTTGATAAGGATCCAAAAAGTAATTCAATGAAAATAACTCCTCTGATACCACTTTTTAACATCTCGGGTCCTAAATCCACTCAACAGGTTCCCAAAACCCGGTTGGTCACATGAACTCGAGCGCATTTCCCCAAACGCCAGAGGCTGTCGACTAGCAGCGATGGCCCAAGTCTGATAGTGGGGAAACTATGCACCCATTTTTTAAAGTGTATCACAGTGGAATACAAGATAAAACATACAAAAACATCAGATGTAGTAAACCATACATAACTGAAATGAAGAACTACAATAAAATAATAACCAACTGTTATATAGAAAATATCGCAACGTGTCTCTAGTTCTAAAAAAATAGCCAGAACATGTTACACTGAAATACAATACATTACAATAGAAGTACAAGTGCAGCAGAACAAAATAGAAAAATCATGAGCATCACAAGCCTTAGCTTGGTCCCATGCTCTCATACTCCTCAGTAACACTCAAGTACCATTATTGTAACCCTTTCCCCTATCGACACCTACAGCAATATAAATTGTTTGGACTAAAGACATGACCCAAATAGGTTGTGAGAAATAAATCCCAGTAGGCACCAACCAAAGGCTAATGCCCAACTGTCAATGAAAATATGCAAAAACAGTGTGCAAGAACAAAATGCAGTAAAATATGAAGTACTCCAAAGTAACTATCACTACCAGTTTCATTTCCATTTTAAATATTCATTTAACAGTTCAAGTTAATAACATTTTATGTTCCCCAGAACCAAGCCCTCCGGCTAATAAGCTCCTTGCCCTCAGGCTAATGTAATATAACCACGCCCAAAGGCTTTCCCTCAGGCTAATATAATAAAACCATGCCCTCAGGATTTCCCTCATGCTATCTAAATATTTCCCTCAGGCACATAAGTCACTTCCCTCAGGCAAAAGAAGTGTTTCCCTCAGGCGAAATAGAACATTTCCCTCAGGCTAAGCAGTACCTTGCCCTCGTCTAAACAAACAATGCCCTCATGATAAAAAAAATATTTCCCTCAGGCACAAGTAACCGGGCCGAGGCCAAAGCATAAAAAATCAATTTATATTCAATTCCTATCAAGGAAATATAATAAAAAAATTTATCAAGGAATACTCTCAGGTATCCTTTCCAAATAACTAAACAGAGAAACGCCCCCCCGGGGTGGTCCTGGATGCAAGCAGTGATCCCAAAAAACAGTTATACGTATTCATTAAACTACCAATGCAATTCTAGGTATTTAATTACGCAAGTCCTCAGCCATACGATACCCCCAACATGGGCGCATATCACAGTGGTACACAAAACACATAGTAGTTGGAATTTAAACACCGGACCACCTCCCTTGATCGTCTCTGATTGGTATACGTGAATGACGCCTCCCAAATAATCCAAGAACAACGTAGATCTGGGATAAGACAATTTCCATTCAAATCTAAATAAAATACCTTAGAAGAATAATTTGTAATAATATCACAACGAGAAGGGAGTTCATTCCCATAGGGTCCCAACGTGATCGACAGAAGTGGAAATAGATTCTCGATGCACGGTCAGCTGATCATCGAAGCTCCTGTCATCCTTCCTAGCTCCAATTGGAGTTCTAAGCTTCCTCTATGAACAGAGGAGGATACTTCCCATTTTAAGTGAAAAAAACAAACTACACGGCGTGTACTCACAAGTACATGGAGTGTACTTATCATTTTTTAACTTTTATTCTGGCGACTTCTTTCCACTGCGACACTGTTCACCTGTTGACATGAGTACACGACGTGTATTTCTGATTACACAGCTTGTACTGTCACTCTGTTGGCGTCTACCTCAATCGCCTTACTGTTCACCAGCCAACTTAATGCACGACGTGTAAATACCCCATACATGAAATGTAGTTAGTTTTTACACCCTTCATTGCAGATAGGGTTACACGCCCTATATACCCGTCCCACACGGCCAATATACACACCATGTGGAACAATACATGGCGTGTAGTCAGAAAATTTGGGAATTTTCCCCCACTTTCCATAGTTTCTTAAAAACACGTAAGGAAAAAGGAAAATAATAAACTCGTACCTCAAGAAGAATAACTGGGTTCTTACAGCACCCACCGAGCATGTAATGTGAGATCTCAAAAAATCTATTACAAAAGTCATCCAGATCTCATGGAACCCTCCAATCATGTATGATGTGATCATGCTATGTCGTATTGACAAGTCAGATAGATCTCCCAGTACCCTCCTAGAATGTCAGTCGATATCATTTGACGGACTCAATGACAAGTAAGTAAGGTATTGGTATATCATCTCACCCATTATCTTGTGATGGTCTTCAAACATACAATTCAGATTATACAACATCTTATATAAAAGTTAACCAGATAATGTGATATTATTTTGAAATGTCCACAAAAATAGCTATACATGAGATGAAATCCCCAGACTTGTTAGGAAAAGAATCAAGGCATGCCTGGAATGAAATCACGAAGGTCATACATACAACCAAGCCCATCCATGGAGGATCACCAAGACCTGATAACATTTTCCAGTCCTGAAAAGAAGGAAATATAAGTTTCTAATACCTGATGAATGGCTGGAAATGACTGACTCTATATTAAGATTTCGTCAGTGTGTAACTCCCAATCCTACTGAACTTTGAGAAATTTAATTCCTTCCCTTACCATGAAAAATATGAAATATTCTTATGGACTAATATCAATATTAAACATCTAAAGGGTTGTCTAAGAACATAAGCCTTACTTCCTCTTAGAAATGAAATAGGTTAATTGTTATCCATTATTTATCATAAAATTTGAGATCACATGGGATTAGGGAGTTGAAATGATCATATAACTTGCATCGTGAGCCTCTATCAGATTGGGAATCCATAGAATGAAATCCCCAACCAATTGAACTATAATTGTTTTATGATTTATACTATAACTAGTATACATAGGAATCCTTTATAAGGACTAATCACAAATATATTTCTATTTTAGTGAATGTTTCCCCCATGTATCCAACATTTCAACCATTGGCACCCAATCATTTCCATGGGATAATCATTCTACCTCATATATTAGTGGATTAATAAGTCAACTGAACTATGAGAACTATAATTCCTTCCATAAACAAGACATGTAAGACTCATTCCTAATCCTTTACCTCCATTATAAACATATAATGGGATGTTATAGAATGTAAACACCACATCCTTATGCACTAAGGCTGGTTATTTTTTATCCTTGGTTTCCCATATCTAACAAGAAATGTGTGGGATTAGGGAGTTAAAATGATAACATAATTTGTTTCATGAATATCCACCTTCTAGGGAAACCTCATTGTACAATTCCCAATCTGTGGAAAGATATTAATAACCATATATAAGGGGAGTTAACTCATGAAACGTCCCATGGGTGTCATTGAACATTGAAAAATATTATTTAAGCAATAACTGGGATACATTGGATTCCTACTTGAGGTAAATTCACAAATATATGTTGTCTATGTTCCCATAGTTATTTCATTTACATGAGTCATTATTCTATATGTAATTAACAAAATAAATGGATTTTTATTCTTATTATTAAACATGATATGTAGGACCCCACCAAATGGCTTCGTCGCATCTTCAATATATTAACCACCTCCCGAAGTAATAACAAACTCTAGAATCCCTAGCCATAAGACATAAACATATTAATAAATACACATCAACAAGAAATTAAAGAAGAGGCTCATATACATATAGATGAATAGAGCAATATGACCCTATTTTCATATAAAGGGTCTAACCTATGATTATTTTGTTCAAGTAACCAACCCGGTATTAGGGTTGGGAAGAGAATCTTCAACATGTCTTAAATATATAAGAGTGTCTCAGGGAAGAAACCCCCCCCCCTCAAAAGGGTGTGATGATCCCGATATCCCTACATCTTGACCAATTGAGTTCCTAAGTGATATTGGGTCTAAAACCCCAATTAGTCACCAACCATTGGAATGTAGGTCTATACCCAATAATGGATGTGGGGATAGTTGTGATTTTTTCAAAATATTAACTGTGAATGGTGAACCTAATGTAAATGACGATACAAAAATTGACCCCCCACTATAATAAAAAAATCTATCCAAGCCTCACATATATTTTCATGATGAAACAAAATGGTAAACCTGACACAAAAACATTATTCTATGGTATATTATTCATAATGTAAAGAGGATAGACTACCCGGTTCTTCTCATACAATTTTATTCTATCCATAGGGGTAATAATTTTTTATATGTGTAATGTATTGAAGAAACCAAATATTGAAACATATTTGTATCATGATTCATGGAGTGTTATCTCTTTTATTTTATTTTGAATAAATTTTTATGTTATCTACGTACATTTTTCTTTAAATAATGTCTCAGTTTGTTGGATTATCATATAATATAAATTTATAATTATTTTATAATAAATAATATAATTAATTAATGTGTAATTTCATTAATAAATATAATTTGAAATTTCCGCAATAAATATTTTTATAGGCACAAAATTATTTTGAATAAAATATAATTTTTAAAAAGATATTAATTGATTGTATTTCATATGATATTATGTAAAATAAAATTTTTATTAATATTTTTGATATAATAAAATACGTTTTCAATAATATATTCAACATATAAATGTTTGTATAAAATCATTACAATTTTTTTTACCTAAATGAATTTATTATTTGTTTGTATTGTTAAAATTGTTAAAGAAATATTTTATTTTTTATAATAAATTTCTGAGATAGAGTTTTTACCAAAAAAATGTAACAATGAAATATCCATTAGTAAAAATCCATACCAGTAGAAAATGTACAATTACATATAGATATGACCTTATTAGAAAATGTAAAATGTTTTGTAGTGTGAAATCATGTGTAATTCCAACTTGTGTATTTGTTCTCAAAACTACCCATCCTAGTGATTTATATGTGTGAAATTCCTGAGAAACAATATCATCTATATATAAGAATTATGAACCTGAAAAAATACATATTATTAGTCCCATTATTGAATATTATCTTAATATAGAACATCGGTATAAAAATATTATGATTTGACTTCAAGGTTCTCATCATAGTGGGGAATTACAATGAATTTTTAGTGTAAAATGTCCACTAAGACATTGTGACACTAAATTAATGTTGAATAAAAAAGATATGGAAAAAACATTTTTTAATATTAAAGACTATAAATATACAATAAATATAATGTTAAAATTATTTTATTATAGGGAGCCAAATCCAATAGACACATACATTCACTAGATCTAATTGATAATGTTTTTCATTATTTTAACCCCGACACAATGATCATGCTTTTGTTATTGCAAGGCTTTAGTCAAGATGATTTACATGTTTTTAGTGGTGATAAATTTTCACCTATGACCTAACCTCTATAGGAATAGTCCATAAAATTATGATACTTCTGATATACGGCCTTTATCCCCTGATGTAACCAAGGATCCATGGAGATAGATACTCTAGAAATATAATCATAGAAGACCGTGTTAGGATAATTATGGCAAGGTACCACATCCATCCATTTGAGGAATTCTGTAACTATACTAATACATTAGCTATATCAATGGACATAATATGAAGTGTAACTTTTGTATAATTGGTGAAAACTATTTGATTTTTTATTTTCCAGATCATATATCATTTCTTGTTGTTAAATACCTTTCCTAATTTTGATTTGATATTATCATGATCTATTTATAAAATTGCACCTAAATATAAAAAAATGAAATAAAAATAATTATCTCCTCCATAATAGGGGAACATATCCTTAGAAAAACTAATATAAATTAGGATTTACTTGACTTCCATTCAATGGTTTCTATGGGATATTCATGATATTTACCAACCATGCTCAATATATATCAAACATATAGAATAGTACCTAACATGACATACATGACATACCATGTCACTATTCTATATGGGATCCTTTTCAACATATTTATCTCATTTTGTTTCTAGGGACAAATTTTATTTTATAAATTAATGTTTTGTATTATTTCAAATAATCACTTCATGGATTTTTCATTACAAAAATTATTTTGTAACATCACAATATTTGTATCGTTACTCTGTTAAAGTATCCTCTTGGATATTTTATGATAGATCATGACCCCAATATTTTATTTATCTACATCTAATTCATTCATGGAGAAACATGTGTTTAACCACATCATAATAAACTATAATACTATTATCATGGTTCATAAATAGAACATGTTATAAGCATATACTATTATAAAAATAGACACACCCCCACATCAATTTGTTTTTATACACAAGCCTCTAATTAAATTTTTTAGAAACCAAATTCTAATGTAACTTCATTTAAGGGAATATGCATAATATGGATACTTTTAATAATACATAAATGGGTCTTTGGATTTTTAATATCTTATTTAAACCTTATAGGGTCACAAATCCTTCTAGTAGTGTCATATTGACATTTTTTTAAAGGTTTTCATTAAGGAAAATTGATTTAACACCCATCTGAAAAATATCATAATGAGAATAGGATTCTAACGAAGGTAGGTTTTTTTTATATATTTCATTATTGAATATATTGAAATTTTTTCTTAAGATTCAATTCCTTATTTCAATTTATACTATTTTTCATCCATCCTTGCTTTATAGCTGTTGAATTTATATTTTATGATTATTATCAGCTTGATTATATATATGTAAAAAATGGAAGTTAAATATGCAAAATAAACTAGAAAACCCCGTAAATGGTTTTTCTATATAGAATACATATTCAAATTCATAGTTTATTTCAATTAAAATATTCTATTACACTTATTGTTTCTATATAAGAAACATATTCATTATTATACTCTAATCACTATTCGCCATTCTTAGTGACTATATGAACATAAATTTCGAATAATCTATCTTATCTTATGCTTCTAGGTAGTAATTGTTCCTCCATTATGTCGTTTTCCACATGTATTTTTTGAATCTATTCCTTTTTGAACTCTTATGTATCCCAACCCATGTCTTTATTAAAGTAAATCTACCTCAACCTATGACATTTAGATAATTGTTCACTCTCCTGAAATAACGAGACATTTCTTGAACCACGATATTTTTATAAATTGTGGTAGGAGTAATATTATGATATCATACAATGATAAACATTGTGTTTCATAGTGAATGTTTTTAAAAATAGATTTTCATAACAAAAACATCAGAACCACATAATAGTATATGTTAAGACATGATATTATTTATATAAAAATGTTAATCTGGAATACCAATTACACCATTAGTTGTAACAAAATTTAGTATATGTGATATTGTCTATAACAAATTACGCCAATAGAATAATGGAATAATTATATTACACATCATTTATCTCATCATTTAAAATAGGTTGTGGTTAGTACTCTATCATAAATAAGTCTAATGTGGGGTATAAGAAGGTAGTTTGGATAATTTTATAAACTCCCATAGATAATAAATTAAATCCAAGTTAATATATTCCCTTCCATGGTATGAGTGGAGTGTGATTATATACTTACAAAATATATTTTCTACTTTCTAATTATATTCTATGAATATAATATAGAACATTAAATATATATCATAATTTTTACATATCTATATCTATATAAATAATTATCAAAAAAATTTGATGTACTACAATATAATCCTTTATTTTATATCCCTTCTACTCATTAAAAAAATGGATCTTAGTTCATTTTTCCTTTTAAATAACCATGACATATAAAAAGTCTTTTTAGTTAAAAACAAGCTAAATATCAATCCTTTTATAAATTCCAGACAACCGTTTTTTTAAATGACCTCGTTAGTTATGAAATTGTTGGGTGTGAAATGATTCTTATTAACTAAATTCATTATCAAATTTCATCAACACATAAAACCCATTATGAAGATTACCTTAATAAAATATATGATATCATTAAAAAAGAGTATTTTATATCAAAATATGAAAATAAAACCATCCATATCCTGATAGGATAGTAAAATAATGTTTTTAGAATCTAATGTCAAGTAATTGTTATTTTTCAAAACCATGATCATTCCCATCGAAAATGCGAATTGGTATTATATAATATCCACCACAACAGTTATAAATCAATTGGAATCCCATATAACCACATTACCCCATGAAAAACCTCAAAATCATCTTGTATTAATTAATAAGATAAAAATGTGAGCACCAAAAGATATACAGAAATCCCAATTGTAGGAAAATATAGATTGAACATGATAAAAAAACACATGAAACATACATTTTATTAATTTTTTGTGTGATTTTATTCTTTACATGAACCTTCATTCCATGTAAAAATAGATGAAATCACATCCCCTTGCTTTCCCCTAAATATTCATAATCTTGGATTGGAATTATTATGAAACTATAGAGTTTTCCTTAGACTTAGTTCTCTTCACCATGACTTTATTATTCTTTATTATAAGAACAATAGGATTTTAAAAATTAATATCCTATTATAAATAGAGAATAAGTGTATAGAGATATTGTATAGATATCTCAATGTGGTTCATGATAGAATTCATAATGATGATAGAGATGTTACGAGGGAGTTAGGAATAAATGATATTGGGGCATAATTCATTGGGAAGAATAAACCCTTGATTATCTAGATCCCAAATGTATCCAATAATCCCTTACATGTGATTTATATTCAACAAACCGTCTCTACGAATTCACATTAACACGATCTCAAACCACTCAGGGCTAGTTGTCTCCAAATAAATATCACAAAGATAATGATAATGATATAATCATCAATCCTTGAATTCATGATATTTATAGATATCACCCATCATGGATAATAGAATCACACATTGGAAATCTAATAGATCATCCTCATTTTTTTAAAAGATGGAGATATACTCTGAAATGACACCCTAAGAAGGAATATCAGGAACTAGGTCCTCTAAATAATATATCACTCATTTCTAGCACAGTAAAATGTACAAGAACCTATACCATCCCGAGATGTTACTATCAGAGAGTAGATTACATTTATATAGTATATATAACACAGATATCAATAATGTTTCCTTTTTCATAGTAAAAGTATAAACACATATTCTATGTACATTATTTGATCACTAAAACATACATGGAATTTTTTTTTTATTATCTTATTAGCCTATCATTATTTTATCATGTCTTGGTTTAACTCACCCTTAGTCATAGAATGACTTGTCTTTTGGACTTAGTAATGATAGGGATCCATTTTTCACATAACATAATAATGAATATGGTTTATCAAATCATAATAAAGTATATAGGTGGGTGTTATTTCAAACTACTAGCTCATGGATCCTTGACCCATTGAGTGGACTCCCTAATCAAGAAATTCCTACATAGATCTACTGAACACATGCCTTCAAATTTACATTTAATTTACTATAATTATTAAATAAATTAAAATTTGGATCAATTCGACACACCATCATTGTTTATACTTCCCTATAATTAAATGTTATACTATCTCTGGGATGACTCGGATATTATATATATTTCCATAGTTATTTAGATAATTTATGCCTTTTGAATTAATAATATTTTGGGGATTTAATTTCTTTATATGTAAATTTAATTACTTTTTCCATTCATACATTTCTAATATTATGTGAATTTTACATAATAAACAAACCATGTTTTCAAAAAACAATTTATACATAATCCATTTATTTTTATGATGAATTCCTTATTTTCATATTAAACATGTGTGATAAAATTTAACATCATATAAATAGTCAATTCATAAATGATAATATTACATCAAAAAATGTCTTGATCAGGATATTTTTAATGTTTTATTTGTTGAGTGGGAAGAAAATCAACCTACTGACCTATGTGTATAACTGATTAAGATTGGTTTGTCTTATGTTGCAGCTTTAAATTATTGAACTTTGTATCATATTGATTAATTTCACCTCCAATAAGGTTCTATAATATCATCTCTCATTAGAGATCCGTCTTTTAATTGATTATATCACATAAAATTGATGAAAACCACTTGCATGGGATAAATAATTAATCATTGGACATGTAGGTCCTTATAAATAAAGGGTTTGTGAAACATACATTCCATTATATTTAACATAAAAATATTATTAAATAATAATTATCATGCAATAATATTAAGTTTAAAATTAAATAGCTCATACATTTTTCAATTAATGTTATTGATCTATCACATAAATGAAACAAAATCACATTCATACGATCTAGCATATATTTAAAATAACACTATTTGACTAAGATAAATTCATCTACATTAATAATTAATAGCCCTATTAATTATGTAATTTATTATCTTAATAATAAATCCAATGAGTTATGAAGATATGTAAGATACCCATCCACTAAAATTAATTAATAAATAATATTAATTATTTTTTATATAATATTTCTGAAGTAGACAATTTTTATTTGAAGCTACACAGTTTTTACCCACCTCATCTATGTAGTGTGGTTAGTGGTCGTGTATAATGTTTACACAAGGAGTGTAGTTTATATAATATGTCACGTAGTTACACATAATGTAAAAACACATTTAAATTACATGGGATATAACACATTAAATTATCGTTTGTATTACCATTACACATCATGTATTTTTGAAATTTACATGATATTAATTAGACATTAAATTTATTGTAAATTCCTTCTAAACCATGTGTATTCTAGCTATAGGTTATGTTTTTTGGATTTAAATCCACTTATGTGATGGGTAATACTGTATTATTTTAATAAAATTTACATGATGTGTTTTATTTCGGACGAAACTTTTCTCTTTTATTAATAAAACATTTCAATAAATAAATCCGACTATACTTTAGATATATATATGAAAAAAACTTATGTGAAAAATAATATTAGGAATATTTATTTTAAATGATTAAAATAAATTAATTTCATTTATTATTTTTATTTATGAATTATGAAAGAAATGGAAATCTAGGACGTTCCATTTTTTCGTTACAAAAATTTCGACCTCTCAATTTCAATAATTAAAAGTCAATATATTTATATAATGAAATCTATAAGAAAGATATGACTGATGATAAAATATATAATAATAAGTCATACTAGATATCTAATTTAATATATTGAAAATTGTCATAAATATTTCTAATCCCTTTATGTAATTTTGTAAGACATATAGTTGTAAATGTTTTTTCAAATTTGATTATTTTAGTCTTGATTAACACAAAATAGTTTTACCTTCCTCCTGATTTTAATAAATATTGCAAAAATATTACAATATATTATTGAAAATTAAAATATCATTTTTTTCTTTGAAAGATTTTTCTTTTCAGTTTTATCATTATATTCTAGCAACGAGTGTTTAAGAGTAAATTTTCATGCCAGAAGCTTGAAAATACACTATTAGTGTATCATAAAGTCAACAAATTCAATTAAATTCAATCATCTTATCAAAAAAATTTGTTTCCATTCTATATTATAAAATAATTTGAATAACCCATCATGTGAAGAATCTTTACAAAAATTCTTTAAAAAAAATTATAAAACACATCGAAAAGATTTAACATAAGAACAATTTAATTCATCATTTACAAAAAATAACTAGGTCGGCATTAATTTTTTTTCAAAATTTTTTTAGTTCCTCATATCTTAATCCCCCAAAATTAAGATTATAAAAATTTGAACAGTAGACATGACATCCATGTTATCAACTAGAGAATATTTCATCATCATATTAGGGACAACTTGATATATTATGGTTATATCAAGATTCTAACTTGAAGAATTTTTTTTGAAATACTTTTTTGAATTATTAGGGTATGAGTAATGTTTCATTGAATATATAATATTTTTTATAAGACTAAATATAATTAAATAATTAGTTAACATTTATTTCATGATCATAGTGCCCTATATCAAGTCGTTTGGTTCATCATCTTTGGTAATAATTATAATGTAGTCTTAGCTTTTCTCCCATAGACTATTATGAGGTAAATTTACTTGACATATGAGAAATTCATATGATTAGTTCCCAAAGTCATAATAGTTGAATCATTGGACATTAAATTGGCATTCACAATCTTGGGGACCATTATCATATCACATTTAACATATTCAAATTTAATTTAATAAAAAACCATGGTGTTTCCTTCCATAATTGTTTCATGTTTGAAATTACACTATTTCCTGTTTTTTCCAATTTACAATTACAAAGAAATTATCTATTTTAATTTTATCTTTAATTCCATTTAGAATACATCAATTGGATAATTTATTCTCCACTTTGATGGATCTTGATACCATATCTTCAAATATTGAAAATATTTAATAGAGTGGAAACCTTTAATGTATTTGCTTCAGTCCATTATATAATTAAAAAAATAATACATTATACAATATATATGTTATCCATGACATTCCTCACTAATCGTGTAGATGTTTCTTCAATAAAAAAATGGTATTTTATATTTCCTTTTTCTCTCAAATTTAGTGATTACCATTCTAAATCAACTCATTGGTTATAAAGAATTTATTTTTCAAATAATACCCCCTTTTATCATATCCCAACTAAATAAATATATTTTCTATATACTTATTCCTTTTTTCATATATTAATAAATTAGTAGTTCCATTAATACATGGGTTTCTCGATTCATGAAGAGATTCAATAATATAATATCATGAGTTGATGAAACACGATTCTACATGTAGCCATGATTATTAATTATATCATTCCATGATATATTTATAAAATTTTGATACCTAACTCTAGTCTTAAGAAAATTGTTAGAAAGGAAATTCTTATATAAATTTTTGGTTTCGAAACATTTTCCCTTCCAACCACTTCAATCTGGCTAAAAAAATTTCATATATTGTATTATCAAATAAAATTATAAATTTTAAAATGTTGTGTATAATATTAAATCTAGTTAAAAAGCTAACCTAAATTGAATATTTAAGTACGTGTAATCCTAGAATCATAAAAATTGTGTCTTGGGGAATATTGTACTATGGTAACGATTATTTCAAATACTTCCTAATATATCTTAATGACCTTGTGAATCAACCAATGAAAGATCCTTATTAGTTTTATACTAGGTTTTGAGGTAAGCCTAGTTGTTGTGGACCATGTGATGATATGATTAATACCCTACCAACCCCTTATAGGGTTTTTACCCATTGATACTTGTAGTGACCTTGGCCTATCATATATGTAAATTACTTTTATTAGTTGAATTTTCATTAAATTAAAAAGACACGCACATGGGGTCTGTAATTGATTAATTAATTTGGAATCATGGAACACAATCAAAATAATTCATGAAATATCCTCAATATAGTCCATAATTATCACGCCATTTAGTACTATTAACAATCATTCCATATATAAAACCCTTAATAACTAGTTTGGGAAATTAATCATAATAAAGGATGATAAATTATACTCTATAAGGGTAAATGAGATAAATATGTCAGTATTACAGAGAAAAAGGTTATGAGGACATGAAGAGAACATTTAGAAATCATACACAACTTATCAAAGACCATAATATTAAATCAAGAAATAAATATTGAATATTTATTAGACATGAAACATAAATGAGTCAACAATCATGATCTATGAGAGAATAATATTTTCATATGATATATATTTATGTAATACACATAAGTATGGAAAATATTATTTCATGGATACCCATGAAGACATTCAAAACATGTTAAGCTATGGTTTACCATCTGTGTACCTTATTTAAGAATGGGATGACCTCTCAGGTTCTATTTTTCATGATTCGTATAACCTCTTATGTATCATTTCAATTCCATAAAAAATATATCATTATATAATGCATTGGAGGGATATATAGGTCTCTTCCATCACGTAACGAAACTCAAACAAATGTGTTCCCCAATATCATAAAAAATCATCATAACATGACACATGAAATTAAAGGGGTTTCATAAATATTACATTATATCATAACTTATCGAAAACCTTTTGTTTTCATAATAATTTCATCATATAATATCCATTAAAAATGAAGTGGGTTTCATAATAATTATATGATGGTATAACCCATGGAATTGAAATGTGTCTCAAAATCATAATGTCATAATAAACCTTTAAGAGAATGAATAATAATGGTATAATTGGTTCATATCCCTAGTAAATAATATGTGTCATCAATTGATTTTATATTTGATGAAAGAATATTTTAAAATATCATTAAAAAACTATCCTAATGAAATTATATTTTCTATTACATTTTTTTAACGTATTATATTTTTCAAATATATTTATTTGAAAATAATTTTGAATGCTTATAAAGTAATATTTAAAAATCATTTAAAAATTAATGATGAAAAAATCATTTCCTCTTTGAAAAATTATTTATTAACATGTTGTAAATAATTTTATTTGAATATAATCCTAAAAATTATTAAGTAATCTTGAGAAAAAATAATTATGACAGTGATTTGAATTTATTTTCTGTCATACATGTCAAAACATTGATTCCTTTTATATTTCCGGTAAAATGAAAATTGGAATCATTCATAAATTGAAATGAATCTAACTTATTTTTTTAAATAAAACATGGTCAAATATTTATTTAAAATATCATTGGATAATAGTAACACATGTTTGAAAATATTTTTGAAAACATCATTTTAGAAGAACATTGATTTTCGACTGAAGAGAGAGATAATGTAAAATTTTCATAAAAACATTTACTCAATTAGTTTAAATATAAAATATTGTAAAAATGTTACAATTATTTTCCTTCATAAACAAAAGAGTGTAAATTTCTTAATTTTCCTGATAGATGGATCATAAGATCTTATCATTAGAAATATAAAAATTATTAATCATGATAAATGATGAGATTATAACATAATATCATTACCACTTTGATATCATTAAATTATAAAACCCATGAATGAATAAAATAAAATTAAAATTAAAATATTAATAGTATAAATAATTTCATGGAATTAAATATCAATGTGGGTGTATATACACCTCATAAAATTCCATAGGTCTGTAACACAACATTATTTTCAAATATGGAAAATTGATACAAAAATACCTTACAACTATGGTAACCATTTGAATCACAGTATAGAACAAATAATGATTCAAATAAAAAAGTAGATATCTTCATAATAATTGTACTCATAATATATAATTTATAAAGGGTTATTATATACACTATATAAAATAAAGGAGTGGTAAATTTGGGTATGTCTCCCAAAAATAAATGTGTATCCAAAAAACTCGTACCATTAGTCTTGAATTATTAGATACACATTTCGACCTACTATTTAATAAATATAAGCTAATTATAATTAAATTATAGAAAAATAATTAAACATATCCTATCATATCTGATTTACTTATGACCATTTATTAACCATTCAATAATAATTCTATGATAAGGTTACATTTCAGGTAATAACCACTTTTTTTATATATTTATTTATTTATAACTTTTTGTCAGATTAGTATGATCGTAGTTCCATATAATAAATAATTTTATCGATGATATAAAGTAAATATATATATATATTATATATTTATTTAAAGTAATCTATGAATGCTAGAGATATAAATTGAAATACATCATTTATGGAGGCAGTAGGCAATATGTACGCATAAACACTATTATTTTTTTCACTATGTATTAAAAAATAATGATAAATGATATATTATCAATAATTAATAATTTTGATTTCATATATACAACATATATTTATTAAACTCATCCTTATCAGCTAAAATTTAAATCACATCACTTCATCAGGAGGAGTCTTCTTTGCACATGAGAAACATTGCCATAATCTCTTAAAATGGGAAACAAGAAGGTATGTGTTATATAATAATTACATAATAACAATAATATCACAAATATCATTTATAAAAATTAATTACATCATTACATCCAACTGTTAGAGGTGGAAATGGAAAAATAAAGGGCATCAATTCATGAGGTGGTAGTCCTCCATATACACAAATGATGATTTTTTTATCCAATTTGATTTAAATGAAGATTGATTTAGATCAGGATCCTAAAACATCATCTTATTATATCAAATACAATGTTTTTTATATCATCATTGTATACCATATTTTATGTATATGGTGGATGCAATAAGGAAAAAAATATTTTTGATGAATGTTACATCGTCTTTGGGTGTCCTCTTTTGGATTTCACCAATACACATTCTTGGTTTCCTTTATGTCCAAAATAAGGCTTATAGGATAAAAGGATGATGTTTTTGAAGTGATTTTTTGAGTTATTGGCTGGTATTTTATTAAAATTTTTGATGTTGAGAGGGGAAGGGGTGAGATTTTATAAATGAAGTGAGTGGAACACTTATAACTTTTTGATAGATGGAATTACCCCATCATTTTATTCATGTAACAAACCTCAAAAAATAGACCAATAAAGATAATAAAGATTATTGGTCTAAATAAGTTCAGATAATTGGCGTTAGACATGTTTTGGGTTATTTTTATTACTTACATTAATAAGTTATCCCTCGGTTTATCAGTATTTACATTAACCATAGTAAATAAAATTTACTACGTTTAATAATAATTATGATAATGAATTAATTTGATAATATTTGATAATATAGATAATTATAATGGAAAATATTTAATACATTTTTTAAAATTCCATTAAAAAATGTAAGAAATTATAACATAAAATTAACCCCACACACGTGACGAGAAAGCGAGTTTTCAAAGAGAAAATATTGAAAGGTTTATAATTCATTTATATCAGAATTAAATATGAAAATTATAATAATAAAATAAATTTAATTAATTGATATATAATCTATATAATCTTTCATTAAACACAATTTATAATATAATTAAAATTTATATTGAAGATAAACCAAAAAATATTTTTTGAATTAAAATTTCGTATTTTTTACTATTCCGCCAAAAAATTAATATTTTCAAAAAAAATCAACACTTAATCCTAATATAAATTTGAAATGATAATTTCAAAAATAAAATTTATTTTTTCCAATTAATTTTCTCAATTTATCAATAATTAATTTTAATATAATTGTACTTACGTGATTAAAATGCCAGTTTTCTATAAGTGTTTTTAGAAAAAGTTGACGTTATATCATCAATATCTCTAATTATAATCATTATATTTATATAAATTAACATTTATTTTTCTATAGTATATAGATTTCATTAAATTAATTATTCAATACGTTATATTTTTTTAATTTAAAATGAAGAATCATTAAGCACTGGGAAAAAGTTTTCAGAAAGAAAAACTATATTTTAACCCAAAAATAAACATTTACAAAAATATAATATAGAGTTGATTCAAATTTAATTAAGTGGGTTAAATATAAATAAATAAGATTTCATTAACAATTAAAGCTAGCTTGGAATTTATATTTCTCATTTTATTTATAATAAATGATAGTTTTACAAAAATCTGTATTTTCACTATTCACTAAAAAAATAAATATTTGATGAAAATATTAAAATATTTCACCATAAATTAATTTAGATGTGATTATTTGAAAGATTATTTTTATTTTAAATAATAATGTTTTAAAATTCACAATAATATTTTTTCATTAAAAGAAATGAAAATAATTTTGTGAAAAACTAATTTTTTGATTAATATAAATATTTTACAAATAATTTATCAATTATTTTATAAATAATTAAAAATATATTTTAATCAAGTAGGAAAGTTTTATGTTTTATAAAATAGTGAATAATATTACTAATAAAAAACTTAATGGATAGGTTATAATATTATTATGTCATAGTTTTCTGAAGCTTGGTGTTGCATGTCATGCACTCTATCGAATAAATTTGTAGTTTCTTGTAATGAAAAAATATCTAAAAATTAAAAATAATTATTTATAAATATGTCAATAAATATCATTTTTTTAATTCAATTTTCATTAATAATAATTTCTCCATTGAAATTTATCTCAATAACCAAAGGATTAACAATTAAAAATTCATATATAGAAACCCACTTCATTAAAAGTGTAAATAAAGAACCCTCTTGAAAAAAGAAAGGCATGTACAAAAATCATATTGGAAAACAGATATTTTGATTAAAAATAGTGTAACTGAGGTGGGTAGGGAAAACATGGACATATAAGTTAAAACTAACACCTACGTACCAATGGATAGTGTTAGAGATCATTAATAACTCAAATTGGGTGACCTAGAGAAGGTTAAAGAAAAAATATCCATAACCAAATGAGAGTGGAAAAATGTGATTGATATCATAAAAATGATTATTACATGAATTTTTTTTTCTAAGATACTTCTCATAATTATTGGGAATTAATTTTCAATCATGACTGAGAAAATAGGAAAATGTACATACATGATATCTTTTTATTTCATGGGCACAATTTCATCCTTTATTTTTTCCTTGTTCAACTTAAATTTCTTCTAATACTCTAATATTTATTGTTTCCATTTATAAGTCCTTCAATTATATCCGTCAATGAGTTATAATTCATTCTTCTACCTAAAGATAAATATTTTAATTATAGATTTCCACGATTTATAAATCATCATGTGGTGAAGTAATAAGTTAATCTCTAAAATCTTATACACAGTTCACCTAAAACCATTCCATAAATGAAAATTTGTATAACAATTATTGAAGTAAAAAACATAAAAAAGGAAAATAGATTTCAAAAAATTATAGTAACATTAATCCTCAATGTATTATAAAGTAACTCTTTATTGTCACATACCAAACATGTAAATATCTTGATCATATATTATTGTTAAATGTGATAATAACCTGAATTTCCATGTAACATAAATGAAAGAATTTATGATTCCTCATTCCATTAGAAAACCATATATTATTGAATACAATCTAGAATTCTATTAATTTGGTAAAATGCATCATAAAAAACTTTTTCTTCCAATAATTAGTTAGTTACATGATCTACAATACAATCTTATTTAATTATCCAAATCAATCATCCAACTATCCCAACATCATTTTCTCAACATCAGGAATATATTAAGGGTTATATTTTCCCTTAATAATTTAATTTATATGGATATACAATTTAAATTATATCACATTCTATTTCATCACCATATTTCAACATATTCATTGAAAAACTTAATGATAAAATTATACTAATCAATCAATTTATATTATAAAACGTATATAACAAAAAAAATTGAATCGAAATTGTTTCGGTGCGGATGTGCGTCGGGTTTCTGTTCCGACGCTGTTCTGCCAGGACGCGTTCGCGCGTGCGCCCGTCGACCCGAGGGGATGGGCGCGCGGCTTGTGGCCCCGCAGTCCCGCTTTCCAAAGGCGGGCGGCATCCGTCCCTTGTTCAGGGGCGTCTGCTCCTTGATCGAAATCGGGATGATGGGATTTCGGCTCCTCCTTCCGTGGACGTCTCCTCGGAACTCGTCGCCTAATCCGGGTCTCCCTCATAGATTTAAGAATGTTCGTGAATCTCGTTCCCGGCGCCATATCTTCATGGACACCGGTTAATTACACTGCTCCCGCCCAGACGCTCCAAGGGGTCTGGTCGGGGCAGCAACCTGCGGTGAGGAGACCGGGTAGCCCTGGGTGCTGGGGGCGTGTCTTGACACTGCGGATCTGCATATCTGCTTTCCGTCCCTAATAGGGATTCTCGAAGGCAGGATGGCCTGAGGCATCCTATGCTGGGTACGGGGAACTGCGTTTCCTTAGGTTTTCCTCAGCTTCCCATGTTTAACACGGGGTATGCCGCGAGTTTAACGTCCAGCGGGGACGGCATCGGACTGATCAACACGAGAAGTGGATCAGATGACAGAACCCCTTGCGAGGAACCTCCGACGCTGGGGCCAGCACATGGGCGGCTTCCCGAGTGAAGTGGAGTGGAATGAAATGGCATGACCCCACCGGGATGTGGAGGCCCGGGTAAGGATCAGGATGGATGATGGAATGAAGAGCTTGGACCTCGTAGAGGCTTCCTACGTACCGCGCGTTAGCGCGGATCAAAGTCAGCGTAGTTCGGATATAAAGTTTAACATCATGCTGGACGATGGCAAGCCGACTCACAAGGAGGTCGAGGCTGCCGGGCGGAGGATTGAACCGAACCACCTCGCACAGAGGGGGATGGAACGGCCGAGTGGATCACAGTTTCACGTCATGCTGGATGTTGGCAAGAGAAATAGAAGAATGCAGTGGGGAAACGCAATGGAGATACACATGTGCAGTCCCCCACAAGAGCGGATTCATAGGTGAATCGACGCGAATGTGAACCCGGGAGGGGTCCACTGATGGATGAACCGACGTGAATACGACCGGGACGACCAGGTGGTGGGCTTGAACCTCTGGGAGGCTTCCTACGTACCCTGTTTAGGAGACAGGGATCAAAGTCCACGTATTTCACTCTGTTTGTAATACTCTGCCCCCATGGGTGAAGGCCACTCCCATCCCGACATCCCTGCAGAGACGAGCGGGTGGGAGCCACATCCAAATCGGGAGGGGGACCCTGCGTGCGAGGCACGGGATCGGGCGATGCGGACGGTTTAACATCTTGCCGGATGAAGTACAGTTTAACGTCGTGTGTTGAGGACAAAGATGCTAGGCAGTTTAACGTCTTGCAGCACGGACGAGGATGCTTGGCAGTTTAACGTCTTGTCGCGCGGACGAATGCGGAACAGTTTAACGTCTTGTAGCTTGGACGAGGATGCTTGGCAGTTTAACGTCTTGTCGCGCGGACGAATGCTGAACAGTTTAACGTCTTGTAGCTTGGACGAGGATGCTTGGCAGTTTAACGTCTTGTCGCGCGGATGAATGCTGAACAGTTTAACGTCTTGTAGCTTGGACGAGGATGCTTGGCAGTTTAACGTCTTGTCGCGCGGACGAATGCTGAACAGTTTAACGTCTTGTAGCTTGGACGAAAATGATGCCGCCGAGGGGTCCGTGTCACTTCGCGCGAGCCTGGAGGGCCGCAAGGGAAGACAACGCACGGTGCGGGCACCCGGGATGAAGATCATCGGGCGCCACACAGGCGGGTACCCTCAAGGGGTCAAAGGGGGCGACCCCGGCAGATTGCGCGCAAAAGAGAAGCTTGGCGCGCAACACCGCGGGTCGGCGCGCAAATGGGCAGGCTGGCGCGCAATTGGGCCAGCGCATTGCGCGCGGAAGATGGAGATTGCGCGCACCGGGCTTCGGATAGCGCGCGGGGGCAACGTCTCATTCTTTAACGAATGGCCACTTTGAAAATGGGGGGTGCGCGCAATCGGGCTGGATTGCGCGCACCCGGGGGCAATTGCGCGCAAGAGGCTTCTTTTACGCGCGAAGGCCTTTGGGTGAAGAGTTAATTCAAAAAGAAAGGAGCCAAAGGGATTGCGCGTGAAGGAGAACCCCGAGGCTTTCTTGCGTGAAAGAAAGGAGGTTACCTGAAGATCGGCATTGCGCACGGAGGGGGTTGGATTGCGCGAACGAGCGACTCTTCGAATTCCAGCAACCTCCAAAACGTCGGGGGTCGCCTTATATTTATAGGCAACCCCGAGCGCGGAATCCGGTTCGCGGGCGCGGAATTTCCTTCGCGGGCGCGGAATAGGGCCCGACGCGCAAGGGAGCCGCGCGGGCCCCGGACGCGCAAAATTGCGCGCCGGCCCAGCGCATTGCGCGCATCCCGGGAGGTTTGCGCGCCTGACTTCAACATTGCGCGCGGGTCTCCAAAATTCCCCGCACAGCCTCCGGGCCCTCCGAAACATGCTTCCGACTCCAAATATGACCTCGCTTTCCACATCCGGAGCTTCGTTTGGGAACAACGGACTTTTCCGGCGTCTACAAAAGCCCCCCCTCGGAATCTGATCGGCGAGAGGTCGCAACGATCGGGTTCCGAGGGAGACGCCGGAATGCCGAAGTCCTGGACGGCGCGGGAGCGTTAACCAAGCTTCAGGCATCCACAATTGGGCCTGGATTTCTAAAGAAAAGAGGGAGGTCATTCCTAGGAAAGGAGACCTCAGACCTAATCAATGTACCATCCCCCCAACTCGTTCCGACACACGAGCGGGACAACTCTAGGGGCGTTAAGATTTTATCCGAACATAGGTAAATGAGAAAGGGTGAATCGCATGTCCCGAATTCAGAAATCCGCGACGGTCGGCCTTCCAGGAAATGCCCAAGACGGCAAGCGGAGAATGGATCAATCGACCATACTACTGCAATAGACGGACCGAAGGTCATATTTGCAGGAGGCGGATCACATGTCATCATCGATGCCGCTTTGGGGGTTCCTTCAGACACAAGGGTGGAAATCCAGATCAACAGGGCATGCGAAGCATGGGGCGAAGTGATGATTTGTTCGGACAGAATCCAACGCTCCCAAAATTGCGCCACCGTGGGGAAAGCGTATTAGGCGGATGCACTAATCTGGCCGTGAATCACCCCAATTCTCAGACAGAACCTCTTTGACGAGGAAACTGTCGCTTCCCATCATTGCAATGGGGCATCCCGAGATGAATCGGGGAGAATATCACAATCGCACCACTCTACCGGAAGCCAGGCCAGACAGCCGGCGACGAGGAGGGGCGGGACTCAGCAATCCCTGAGGCCGGACCCGAGTCGAGATGCACGGGCGTTCCTACGTACTCCATCAGGCTGGAGATCAAGCCACACGTAGTTCTGAAAGTTCAGTTTAATGTCATGCAGGACGTAAAACCCCGATTGGGGAGATCTTAGTTTAAGGTCGTAGAGCTTGGACCAAAGGGGCAGATCTTAGTTTATGGTCTTAGAGCTCGGACCATAAGAACCTCAAAGCACGCCACATCGTGGTCCCATCCCCTGGATATGCAAAGATGCACTGAGGGATAGTGTCAAGAGTGTCGAGGTTTCGCCTGGTCAGAATGGGAGGTGGATAATGTAATGTGAATCATGCGGCCATTCACTCAAGGACTGGGGGCACCGGCGTAACGATATAAGAGTACTGCCGACCGTGGCGGAAAAGCAGCATCAATATTGCACTGACCATTGATGGAATGAGGCAGCAAACGAGCCTCAACCGCTCAAGCGCAGGATTCATATCTATTTGCTGCCCGAGGCCCTTGGGGGCACCAGCCCGAGTCGGTGGGAGAGCACTGAGGCATTGTGTCCAAACCGCTCACGGGGGCTCCACCCAGGGAGTAGGCGATGGGTCCGAATGAAAGGGAGCACGAAGCCTGAAAAGTGGAAGGAACCTGACCAAGCTGAACCTGACCCTCCTGGCAATAAACTAGAGTACTCTTGACACCGGTGGACCACTGCAAGGGGTCGAGGGACACGCCCTGAGGGTGACCCGAAGGCAGCGGATTCCCAAGAGAAGGGGGAATCTTTAAGAAGTGGGGGCTGGACCCGAAGTTTCAAACATCCGGGCGTTCCTACGTATCCCATAAGGATGGGAATCAAGCCACACATAGTTCTGGAAGCGCGGCGCAACACAATCGGGCACCAACGCGGGGAGGGGTGCGGGTCTGGCCCTCGCACCCAGAAGAAGCGGCATTTGATATTTCTTGTTTGTCCTTAAAGGTGGATGGTTTTTCTTTGTGCAGCGACATGCCTGTGATTAAGAAATCCTTGGCGTCGCCACAATAATCAAGCCATGAAAGGAATTGATAAATGGCGTGGTTATTAACCAGCGCCCAACGTGAGTGTCCTCCGAAGAGAACATCACAATGCAGTGTCGTTTCTCGTCGGGCGGCCAAGACGATCACAGTTTACGGTCGTGTGGTAGGACCAGACAACACAGTTTAAGGTCGTGTGGCTCGGACCATGGAGGAATCTGCTTATCGCGATACGGCGGACCCAGCGGAGGTGGGAACATACCCCCGCCCTGCGATCATGCACAATTCCAGGAGAAGGATCCCGGGATAGGGGCCTGCACATGTCCATCACCCGAGGGGCAGAGATGCTAGCCTCCAGCTATACTGGGCCCAGAACGCGATTGTTCGGGCGACTCCTCCCTCCTTATGGGGACGAGGGTCTAGCTACACATGGCCCTTAGGGAGGACATCAGCATATATCCTTGGTGCTCAGATCGTGGGAGCCTCGAAAGACACCATTACCCTGGTCGGCCTGCCTAACGTGTAAAGGTGTACTGAAGGTCAGTATGAAGAGAGTGTCGAGATTCCACTACAACGCACAAAGGCGGAGTGTGATGAGGACTACGCAACCAATGTTCAGAGCCTGAAAGATCCGACATGGCGATCAAGGATGTCGCTGACCATATTCGCAACACAACATCCGATCGCGTCAGCCTAGGACGGGGCAAGCAAACGAGCATCAACCGCTCAAGCGCAGGATTCATATCGATTTGCGGCCCAGGACCCGCCGGTAAATCGACCCGTAGCGGTAGGAGAGCACTGAGGCATCGTACCCAAACCGCTAACGAGGATCCCTTTGAGTGAAGGCTCGAACAAGAGGAAGCGCGAGGTCCGACGAGCAACACAGGACTTGTCGGGATCGAATCCGACACTACGGGTCATAGACCTGAGTACCCAAAACATGTTAACAGATCACCGGAAAGGGTCGGAGGACTCACCCTGAGAGCAACCAAAAGACGGCAGATCCCCATGATCAACCAAGAGACGGGGCTGGACCTGAAACACAAGCGTCCAGGCGGTCCTACGTATCCCATAAGGATGGGAATCAAGCCGCACGTAGTTCCTGAGAGGCAGTTTAACGTCATGCAGGACGATGGGGGGTGTGAGGTGGTCCCACACACAGGGGAGGCGTACGACGCAGCCAGTAGGCCAACTTGAATGAGGACATAATCCCCCGCTCACGCCATACGCCTCGCACAAAAAGGAGGGGAACTTGGGCCAGATGCCCAACGCGGGATAGAGACTCCCGGGAAATGGGGCTGGGCCTGAAACATGAATGTTCAGGCGGTCCTACGTATCCCATAAGGATGGGAATCAAGCCGTACGTAGTTCTTGAAGTGCAGTTTAACGTCATGCAGGACGAAAAGAGAAAGGGGGGAGCAGAAGGCATCCCCAAACGTGGGGGGCGTACAGCGTGGCGAGCAAACCGTCGTGAATGAGGGCATAGCCCCGCGTTCACACCATACGTCGCACACCCGGAGGCAACTGGACCAAGGTCCCGAGATGGGATGGAAATTCCCGAAGGATGGGGCTGGGCCTGAAACATGAATGTTCAGGCGGTCCTACGTATCCCATAAGGATTTGAATCAAGCCGTACGTAGTTCTTGAAGTGCAGTTTAACGTCATGCGGGACGGATGCTGAACAGTTTAACGTCTTGTAGCTCGGACGTGGTGCAGTTTAGCGTCATGCAGGACGAATGCAGTTTAACGTCGTGCGGGACGAACTGCAGTTTAACGTCGTGCGGGACGAAGTACAGTTTAACGTCGTGTTGGACGAAGATGCTTGGCAGTTTAACGTCTTGTCGCGCGGACGAAGTGCACTTAGGCAAAGTACTGCTTGAGGAACCTAGCGTTGGTGGGAGGACTGACACACTCACCATCCATAGTCGCTAGGGAGTACGCGCCATTGGGATAGACTTTGTGGACGACAAGAGGTCCCTCCCACTTGGGATCCAACTTGGGTGGCTTCCTGTCGGGGATCATTGGTGCTCTTAGGGCCAGTACTAGGTCACCCTGCAGGAAGGAGCGGAGGCGAACCTTCTTATTGAAAGCTCGAGCCATTCTGCTTTGATGCCTCTCCAAGTTGTGCAAAGCGCGAAGTCTATTCTCATCCAGTTCTTCCAACTCGACTAGACGGGCTTCAGCAGCTCTGTCCGACGCTTGCTGGTCGTAGACCGCAGTGCGCAAGGACGGTAACTGGATCTCGATGGGCAGGACGGCCTCAGCTCCATACACCAGGGAATAAGGGGTCATCTGGGTGGAATTGCGAGTCGTCGTCCGATAAGCCCAGAGGGCGTTGGGGAGCTTGTCCGGCCAACTCTTCTTGTTCTGACCAACCATCTTTTGCAGAATGTTAGAGAGAGTTTTGTTAAACGCCTCAATCTGTCCATTCGCCTGCGCATGATAGCGAGATGTATGGTTCGAGCGAATGTTGTACTTGGCGTACAACTTCTTCAACTCGGCTGCTCGGAAATTGGCTCCGTTATCCGTAAGGATAGCGTGAGGCACTCCAAATCGATAAATGATGTTGGAGGTCACGAAGTCAGCGATCGAACAGGATTTGACCTCTCTGAGCGGAATCGCCTCTGCCCATTTGGAGAATAAGTCTGTGGCGGTCAGAATGAACCGGCACTGGCGAGCCGCCGGCGGCGGGTAAGGCCCCACAACGTCCATCCCCCAGACTGCAAAGGGCCAAGAATACCTGGTGGTATGGAGAGGCTCCGGCGGACGATGCACAAAGTTCGCATGAACCTGGCACGCATGGCACCTCCTGGCATACTCGATGAAGTCATGGATCATGGAGGGCCAGAAGTATCCCAACCTCCGAATCTAGTGGGACAGCTTCGGCCCAGTCTGATGGGCACCGCATGAACCAGCATGAACCTCTTGCATGACTCGTGGGATCTCAACTCCCTGAAGGCAACGGAGGAGAACACCATCAAATCCGCGTCTATAGAGGATCTGCTTCAGGCCGGGACTGCTCTGGAGGACAAACTGCGATGCGTGACATCGAACTCGCTCGCGCTTGGACCAATCTGACGGGAGAATGCCATGTTGGAGGTACTCAACCAAAGGCGTCCTCCAATCAGGGGCTGGTTCGACTGCCATATCTGGGGTACTCGGGGCTCCGGGCACAGGGGCAACCGCGGTGAGATTACTGACTGACGGGTTGCGATCTCCCTCCGGGGTAACGGGAGCGATGAGCCTGCGGTGCGTCACGCGGACGATCAGGTTGTCCTGTTCAGGCTCTGCAAGTGACGCAGCAAGGCTGGCCAAAGCATTTGCTCGACCGTTCTGCGACCAGGGAATATGGACAATTTCTGGCCGAGAAGGAAACTGGGCCATCAGAAGGAGGGTGCACTCCAGCAATGGCAGAAGTTCCGGCTTCCTGACAACATAGTCGCCATTGATCTGCTTAACGACCAGCTCGGAGTCCCCTTTCACACACAGATGGGGCACGTCGATCTCGAGAGCCAACTCGAGGCCGGTGATGAGGGCATGGTATTCCGCCTCATTGTTGGTACAGCCCTCTGACAACAGGAAAGAGTATGGAAGCACGGCTTGCTCCGGGGTAATGAAGATGATGCCCAAGCCCACTCTGTTGAGCTTAGGATTATCGAGCCTTCTACCGGTGGGGCTCCGGGAGGCACCGTCAAAGTGCATCTGCCAGCATGGATCGGCTCGATCGACCGAGAGAATGGCCTCATCAGGAAAGCCTAGATCCAGCGACTGATCCGCGGAGGTCGGGTGAGCAGCCAGAAAGTCTGCCAATGCTTGCCCTTTGATGGCCTTCTGAGACACATACCTGATGTCGAACTGCTGTAGAATCACAGCCCACCGCGCTAGACGGCCAGTCAACATAGGCCGGCTCAGGATATATTTCAACGGGTCTACCCGAGAAACCAACTGTACCTCATGGTGCTGCAAGTAGTGCCGTAATTTCTGTACGGCAAATACGAGCGCCAGGCAGCTCTTCTCGATGGGGTAATACCTGAATTCCGCATCAAGGAGCATGCGACTGAGGTAATAGAGGCTATTCTCTGTTCCCTCGTTGTTCTTCTGGGCGAGAAGGGCACCCAGGGACCGTTCCAGGGCGGTCAAATAAAGGACCAGCGGCTTCCCGGATACAGGCGGCATCAGAACCGGAGGTTGAAGCAGGTACTGCTTGATTTCCTCGAAAGCGGTCTGACACTCTTTATCCCATATATAGGTGGCACCTTTCTTCATGAGCCGAGAAAAGGGCTTACACTTGTCGGCCAGATTCGCGATGAATCGGCGTATATAGGCGAAGTATCCTTGGAACCCTTGCAGTTCCCGGATGTTACCTGGGGGAGGCATCTGGATAATCGCCCTGATCTTATCTGGGTCGATCTCAATACCCCGGTATCTTACCACAAATCCAAGGAACTTTCCGGAGGTGACCCCGAAGGCACACTTCAACGGGTTCATCTTCAGGCAGCGAGACCGGAGGAAGCCGAACACTTTCTCAAGATCTTTGAGATGGTCCTGACGCTGGCGCGATTTGACCACCAAGTCGTCGACGTAGCATTCCACCAGTGTGCCGAGGATTGGCTTGAATATGCGGTGCATCGCCCGTTGATAGGTGGCACCTGCATTCTTCAGGCCGAAGGGCATGACCTGGTAACAAAAGATACCTTGGGGGGCCCTGAAGGCAGTGAACTCCTCATCCTCAGGGGCCATCCGGATTTGGTTGTATCCGGAGTATCCATCCATTAAGGAGAGGGCTTGGAACCCTGCCGTGGCGTCGATCAACAGCTCTGTCACCAGAAGGGGAAAATCATCCTTCGGACAGTGGCGGTTGAGATCGCGGAAGTCGATACAGACTCTGATCTGCCCGTTCTTCTTCCTGACCGGCACAATGTTGGCCAGCCATTTGGGGTACTGAACTTCCCTCACGAAGTTGGCTTTGATAAGCTTGTCAACTTCGGCCTCAACCATGGCACCGTGGAATGGGTTCATCTTCCTGGGAGGCTGCTTGAACCCGCGATGGTTCGCCGGGAGACCAAGGCGGTGGACGGCTACCTGAGGATCTAGCCCCGGCATCTCGTCATAGCCCCAAGCGAACACATCACGGTGCTGTCTGAGGAAGTCCACGTACTGTTGCCGCTCTTCAGAGGGCATGGCGGCACTGACCAATGTGGGTCTTGGATCTGCCTCGGTTCCAAGGTTCACCTGTACTAACTCATCGACCGTGGCTGAGACGCCCTCCTCAAAGGCTGGGGGTGCATCTTCCACGTCCTCTCCACTCTGGGAGGGATCATCCACGGGAGAGACTGCGTTGGAAACTGCATTGGGGCTACCAGATCCTACTGGGCCACTGGTGCTGGCACGGGCGGTCGCGGTCATCTCATCAGGAGACTCACAGGCCATCGATACCATGGCTACGTCCAACCGATGGATCGAGAGGACATAAGCGTCATCCAAGCTTGCCCAGGGATCACTTGCAACAGCGACAGGCTCAACCTCACCTGCCAGGATCTGCTTATCCTTTCTCTTGTAATAGTCCGCGTCCAGATAACGGGCTTCACATGAGGCGAAAGGAGAGGCATCTCCCTGAAGCACGCCTACTCGACCATTAAGGGAGTATTTGAGGCATTGGTGGTATGACGAGGGAACCGCCGCATGAAGGTGGAGCCATGGCCTTCCCATCAATGCGTTATACGCAGTGTCTTGAGAGACTACCATGAATTCGGTGTTGGCAACCAAGTCACCGAACTGGGTCTTCAAACGTATCTTGCCGACCGGAGTTTTCTCGGTGCGGTCGTACCCCTGGATCCTGAGGTCGGAGGGGATCAAGTCATCCTCAGACAACCCCAATCTCCGGAGCGTCCGAGTGGGAATCAGGTTAATCCCGGACCCCGTGTCGACAAGACAGCGCCAGACTTCAAGGCCATTGAACTGGCCAGTAACATACAGCGGACGAATGTGCCCCTATATAGGAGGGTCTTCATCCTTACCAGAGAACGAGATAACTGCCTGACATTCGGCGTCCTCGATCGTTTCGGCGTGAAAGGCCTCTGCAGCCGCAACCTCTATCTCAAACTGGAGGGGGATCTTCAGGGCTTCGGCGAGTGCCTCGCGCATCTCAGATGACATGCGCAGAGCCTCAAGGATGGAGATCCTTGCTGGGATGTTGGCCAAGTGCTTCAGGACATCATACTTTTTGGCCAAGCGCGAGCCCCTGGTTGCAGGAGGTTGCTCTGCGGTTGGAGGCATGACGGGCCTTGCCGGTTGGACCGGCGGCCGACTGGTACTTGGCGAATCTCGTTGTTCATTGGTTGAAGTCGGGGAAGTAGTCTCCGTACTGGGGTCAGGAGGCCGGGATGGACTCATGGCAGGGCGGAGGTGATCGCGACGCGGCTGAGGCGGTTCTGCCTGGTCCCACACCACAAACAGTGGCGGAGGCGAATCCGTCATCCCCGGATGGGGGGGCTGCGCGCGCTGAGCTCAGTTTTGAGTCTGCTGTCTAGTCTCAGCGGCGTGCACGTCCTGGCTGGAGGTACCAACTGTCGTGCCCCAGCGACTCCTATTGTTGCGGTTCCTCCGGCGGTGGCGACAACTGGGGACACTAGGGAGGTCCACCTGGTGTTCTTCAACGTCGGGAACCGAAAAGGGATTTACCAGCTCGACGGTATTAACCGAAGCGTACCCAACGCTGTCATCGGACGAATCATTCACCACTGGGAGGATCCGAGGAGGGATCCCCATCTCCGGGAGCATGAAATCGCTGAGAGTGCGGGATAGTGGCGGAACTGGCGGGGCGCGCTCTTCCTTCTTGCGCCACCGCCGTTTTCTCTTCTCAGAAGAGGCAGGATGGGATGACGATGCCGAAGCAGCACCCGCAGATTTTGGGGGCTCAGGCTGATTCAAGCACGCACGGATGATTCCATGGGCGCGAATGATCGTCTTGCGGGCCATCCGGTTTTTATACTTCTGGGATCCGCGGTCGGAGACCAGCTGCCATTCGTCCTCATTGCCGCTATCGTCATCTGATCCCACGAACACGCCCGCCACTTGTGCTGGAGCTGGGCCCAACCTGATTACATTGTTGTTAATCTGGTCTTGGAGCCAGTCCTTAAACACATAGCACCGTCGGATGGTGTGCCCCAGGGCCCGATGGTAAGGGCAGTAGTGGGGGTTATCCGTGAGATTTGCCTCCTCTGGCCTCCAACACTCAGGCAGTCGCACAATCCTCTGCTCCAGGGCGCTCCGGAAATAACCGGGGACCTGATCCTCATGAAATGAGTAAGTCAGGTATCGCGGGCCCCTGGGAGTGTGGTCTTGACGAGGGGCTGGAGGGGCCTGCCGAGGAGGTGGACCCTGATTATCTCGCCTGGGTTGTGGCGGTACATTACGCGGAGGGGCCGGCCGGTTCTGGGGATGCCGCTGCTGGGCCGGGAACTGAGCCCGTGGAGGCGGATTCCTGTGAGGCTGTGGAGCTGGCCTCACCGGCAGCAGCTCCAACGGCCTGGGGGCCTCTATCTGGGCAACAGCAGCGGGCTCAGCCCTGCTGACTCTCCTTGCAGGAATCATAGGAGGCAGCGGGTGTGCCTGGCTGGCCTGTTGCAGGGCTTCCTCAAGACGTTGAGCTTTGTCTGAGAAGTCCCTCAACCCTCCGGGGTAATTCTGAGTGATCAGGGAAGGGACCAGCTCGGTCTTGACGTTCCCGACGCACATTGTCAGCAACTTCTCCTGAGTCAATGGCATGTCAAGGGAATACGTGAGACCCTTCCATCGGGCGACGAAATCCGCGACTCGCTCATCAGGCCTCTGTTTGCACTTGAAGAGGTCTGCGATACTCGTCTTCCGGGTCGTGGAATTGAACTGGTAGAGGAACTGTCTACGAATATCCTCCCAGCTAGTTTTCGACCCGACGGGGAGCTGGCTGTACCAGACAAATGCTGGCCCTTCCAGTGTCTGGACAAAGCAGCGAAGCATAGCGGCCTCCTGCTGCGCCGGAGTTCCCAACATAGGCCCGCACCTCGAGTTGAAATGGGCCAAATGCTGTGGCGGATCTCCAGTCCCGTTGAAGGGGGCGAAAGTGGGATTCCCGAATCCCGAAGGTGCCGGCATGTCATCCACCCATGCTGGGTATGGCTTGCCGTCCGGTGGGATCGCCACTTGCCGAGTCTCCAAGGCTTCCAAGCGGGCGATGAGTGCCGCCATCGGATCGTCCGGACATGGTTTCCAGTCCTGGAGAGGATCTCTAACCACGAGTGCATTGCACGGCCCTTCAATCGGGTCGTCGACCGGGTCGTCGAACTCGGCAGCTCGTGGGATGGCGGGCGGAGCGGCCCTTGGGGCAGCGGGAGGAATCCGAGCGGGGTCTCTCAGGTAGTCACGCTGCTCGGGAGGGTGCGGTGAAACATACCGCGCCCTCTTGCCATAGGCAATGGCCTCTCCCCTGTCGGCAAACACGGCATAATCACGGTTTCCCGGGAGAGCCTCATCGAGGGGTGGTTGTTCTTGTCCCTGTTGTCCTGGCCTAGGATCACCGTAGTCAGGCCGCTGCTCTGCAGCGCGCTCGGCGAGGAGCTGGTCAACTAGCTTCTTCTGCTCGGCGAGCTGTTGACGTAGCATAGCCTTCTCGGGATCCTCATCCGCCCTCTGCGTGGAGGCAGATGGGTCGGTGGGCTTCATAGCCCCGCCGTGCTCTTTACCTTTGCTGACGTTCCGGCTCAACGTCAGTGCTTCAGTGGGTGTGGGGAGACCCAGGAGGTTCCTCTGGTGACGAGTAACTCTCGCCGATGGATCCAACAACGGCTTGTCTTCGGGGGGAGAGCCCCCGTCGAGAAGTTCCAAACCGTTCCCCTCCCCCGACAAGTCATCCATATTGACCGTTTCCGTCCCTGGGGATGTACCCTCAGGGACACCCAGTGAATCGGGTTGTCGGTGAATCGCACTGAAGCGTAGGGCAGCCTACTGCCCCCATCCACGGATATACACGTGGGGAGTGGCTTCCTCGATAACCTTGCGGAGTACTTGAAAACACTCAACGCATCGTTGTTGGAGGGCCTCGTGGTGCCCAAATGACCCGGGGTGCCGAACCGCGGGGAGCGTGGCCAGGTCAATTTGACGGAACTACTCACCAATGTCCTCCAGGTGCACTTGACTCCCGGGATATGGCATTTGTAGGTGGTGAAGACGGGAGTGAGTCTCCCGGAGAGTTCAGCGGAAGCATTCGAACTCATCCGGGGTGAGTGATTCGGGTGCATCAAAGTCCGGTCCTGCGACTGGCCAAAACTTCTCAGGGAAGTGGCCCTCTACAAGGACGGTCCAGAAGCTCCATGACTCAAACTCGGGACCCAGGTCTCCTTGGTCCTCTTCAATGACTGGGAATGGATGGGGAACCGGCAGTGGTGCCGAGGCGGGCCGCCGGGCCGACGGGCTGGCCGGCGGTGAATACGGCGAGCAGGCCGATTGGCCTCCATATCCCGGGCCGCCCTCTGAGGGTGGCGGTGCCCTAGCTACCACATCACGATAGGATGGGCCGGCGAGCGAACATCCTGCCGTAGCGTCGGTGCTCGCCAAGGGTGCACTAGATCGTGGTTCGACCGTCGGTCCCCAGAAAAAGTCTCCGGCTTCTCCGATCGAGGCAGAAGGCGCTTCCGGAGGGGCTGGTACCAACCGCAAGCTTGATCCTTGGGGGTCTACCAGGCCCTCACTACTCCGGATATACCTTCGGAGAGAAGCGGGGATCGTATCGATCTCGCTCTCAGGAAGTACGAGGCTGACGTGCCGCATTCCTACCCCTGCCCCTAGCTGGCAGGATCGGGGAGAGGGCTCCGTCGCCGAATCATACTCCGCCTCTGTATCAGAGAAACGAACTGGTAGGATCTCTGTCCGAAATTCCGTAACATTCTTCCCTCGGCGTCGACGCCTCGTCTTCCTGCCCCTGGGTGGTTCTTCGGGGCATGGCTGATCTCTGTCCAGGCGTCCTCCGGCCGCACCGGTGCTGGGGCCAAGAGGACTAGAAACCAAGGTGTGAGGATCACCGGGACAGATATCAAAGGGGACGCGGGGAGAGATGATTCCAGGCAGGCCTCCGGGCCGGGATCGGAAGGTGGGATGACCCATACCTCTTGGATCGGCCACACGGAGTAGACCCTGTTGGTGAATAGCGCTCCCGCGAGGTGGTCCGCGGTGGCTATTGCCTGTACCAGCAACCGGGAGAATCAACCCAACCTGCCTTTGGGGCGGTCGGGGCCTCTATCCAGGTCGGGCATAGAAGTGCCCCTGCTCAGGATGCGCAGGGGCCTGGTGACTGGAGCCAGCAGTGGCTTGGGCCAATGCGGCCGCCGTTGCTAGGGCCCCAAGGTGGGCGTCCTCTTCCGCTCGTGCCCGACGTTGGCGTCGGGACAGACGAGTCGGGATCAGCGGCACAGGCAGGTGGAGAGCCCGTTCTTCGACTTGAGAGGCCTGTCGGCGGTGTCGACGTGGCTTAGCAGGAGCCCTGATCGCGGATCCCTGGAGCGAATCTCGGATAGGGTGGTCCCGGGCATCTTCCACCTCATCCGCATAGGGAAGAGAGCTGTCGGAGCGTTCCGGGGATAAACTCCCGAAGCGGTTGGACGTCGAGGTAGGCAGCGGTGCCTCCCTGCGCGGCCCTCGGGGGCGGCGTTGGTGGCGAGGTGCAGCTTCCTCGAGGTCTAGGCGAGCCATGTCCCTGGTGGGGATGACTCCCTCTTCCTCATATCTTCGCACCAAGTTGTTGATCACCCTTCTCTGGATGACCTCCGAGGGGGAGAGAGGGCGTGGTTGTCCCGCAGTTGCGGCTGCTGGGACGGCTGTGGAACGGGCGGGACCGCGCAGAGTAGCCGCGTCGGTGTTTCCCCTACCCCTGCGCCAGTGGGCGGGCGGTGATCGGGCATTGGATCGGACGACCTGATTCCTGAAGATAGGGAGAAGAACCCATTAATACTGACAGGAAAAGGAATCGACTACCAATCATTAGTGCCACAACTTCTTCCGTGGGGGAAACCCAGGCCATCGACGTCGTGAGACGGAGTGCCCGATTTCCCCTCCCATCCCCTGGCGGGTCTCGTGCCCCGGTGTTGAATGCTCGGCCGGGCAACATGCCAATCTTCCAACACCTCTGAAAGCTATCGGTCTTTGTATTGAGGAAAAGAGATTCACGTCGGGTTCACCATTTTTCTGTTTCGGTGCGGATGTGCGTCAGGTTTCTATTCCGACGATGTTCCTCCAGGACGCGTTCGCGCGTGCGCCCGTCGACCCGAGGGGATGGGCGCGCGGCTTGTGGCCCCGCAGTCCCGCTTTCCAAAGGCGGACGGCATCCGTCCCTTGTTCAGGGGCGTCTTCTCCTTGATCGAAACCGGGATGATGGGATGTCGGCTCCTCCTTCCGTGGACGTCTCCTCGGAACTCGTCGCCTAATCCGGGTCTCCCTCATAGATTTAAGAATGTTCGTGAATCTCGTTCCCGGTGCCATATCTTCATGGACACCGGTTAATTACGTTACTCCCGCCCAGACGCTCCAAGGGGTCTGGTCGGGGCAGCAACCTGCGGTGAGGAGACCGGGTAGCCCTGGGTGCTGGGGGCGTGTCTTGACACTGTGGCTCTGCATATCTTCTTTCCGTCCCTAATAGGGCTTCTCGAAGGCAGGATGGCCTGAGGCATCCTATGCTGGGTACGGGGAACTGCGTTGCATGAGGTTTTCCTCAGCTTCCCATGTTTAACACGGGGTATGCCGCGAGTTTAACGTCCAGCGGGGACGGCATCGGACTGATCAACACGAGAAGTGGATCAGATGACAGAACCCCTTGCGAGGATCCTCCGACGCTGGGGCCAGCACATGGGCGGCTTCCCGAGTGAAGTGGAGTGGAATGAAATGGCATGACCCCACCGGGATGTGGCGGCCCGGGTAAGGATCAGGATGGATGATGGAATGAAGAGCTTGGACCTCGTAGAGGCTTCCTACGTACCGCGCGTTAGCGCGGATCAAAGTCAGCGTAGTTCAGATATACAGTTTAACGTCATGCTGGACGATGTCAAGCCGACTCACAAGGAGGTCGAGGCTGCCGGGCGGAGGATTGAACCGAACCACCTCGCACAGAGGGGGATGGAACGGCCGGGTGGATCACAGTTTCACGTCATGTTGGACGTTGGCAAGAGAAATAGAAGAAGGCAGTGGTGAAGCGCAATAGAGATACACATGTGCAGTCCCCCACAAGAGCGGATTCATAGGTGAATCGACGCGAATGTGAACCCGGGAGGGGTCCACTGATGGACGAACCGACGTGAATACGACCGGGACGACCAGGTGGTGGGATTGAACCTCTGGGAGGCTTCCTACGTACCATGTTTAGGAGACAGGGATCAAAGTCCACGTAGTTCACTCTATTTGTAATACTCTGCCCCCGTGGGTGAAGGCCACTCCTATCCCGACATCCCTGCAGAGACGAGCGGGTGGGGGCCACATCCAAATCGGGAGGGGGACCCTGCGTGCGAGGCACGGGATCGGGCGATGCGGACGGTTTAACGTCTTTCCGGACGAAGTACAGTTTAACGTCGTGTGTTGAGGACGAAGATGCTTGGCAGTTTAACGTCTTGCAGTGCGGACGAGGATTCTTGGCAGTTTAACGTCTTGTCGCACGGACGAATGCTGAACAGTTTAACGTCTTGTAGCTTGGACGAGGATGCTTGGCAGTTTAACGTCTTGTCGCGCGGACGAATGCTGAACAGTTTAACGTCTTGTATCTTGGACGAGGATGCTTGGCAGTTTAACGTCTTGTCGCGCAGACGAATGCTGAACAGTTTAACATCTTGTAGCTTGGACGAGGATGCTTGGCACTTTAACGTCTTGTCGCGCGGACGAATGCTGAACAGTTTAACGTCTTGTAGCTTGGACGAAAATGCTGCCGCCGAGGGGTCCGTGTCACTTCGCGCGAGCCTGGAGGGCCGCAAGGGAATACAACGCACGGTGCGGGCACCCGGGATGAAGATCATCGGGCGCCACGCAGGCGGGTACCCTCAAGGGGTCAAAGGGGGCGGCCCTGGCAGATTGCGCGCAAAAGAGAATCTTGGCGCGCAACACCGCGGGTCGGCGCGCAAATGGGCAGGCTGGCGCGCAATTGGGCCAGCGCATTGCGCGCGGAAGATGGAGATTGCGCGCACCGGGCTTCGGATAGCGCGCGGGGGCAACGGCTCATTCTTTAACGAATGGCCACTTTGAAAATGGGGGGTGCACGCAATCGGGCTGGATTGCGCGCACTCGGGGGCAATTGCGCGCAAGAGGCTTCTTTTGCGCGCGAAGGCCTTTGGGTGAAGAGTTAATTCAAAAAGAAAGGAGCCAAAGGGATTGCGCGCGAAGGCGAACCCCGAGGCTTTCTTGCGCGAAAGAAAGGAGGTTACCTGAAGATCGGCATTGCGCGCGGAGGGGGTTGGATTGCGCGAACGAGCGACTCTTCGAATTCCGGCAACCTCCAAAACGTCGGGGGTCGCCTTATATTTATAGGCAACCCCGGGCGCGGAATCCGGTTCGCGGGCGCGGAATTTCCTTCGCGGGTGCGGAATAGGGCCCGGCGCGCAAGGGAGCCGCGCGGGCCCCGGGCGCGCAAAATTGTGCGCCGGCCCAGCGCATTGCGCGCATCCCGGGAGGTTTGCGCACCTGACTTCAACATTGCGCGCGGGTCTCCAAAATTCCGCGCACGGCCTCCGGGCCCTCCGAAACATGCTTCCGACTCCAAATATGACCTCGCTTTCCGCATCCGGAGTTTCGTTTGGAAACAACGGACTTCTCCGGCGTCTACAGAAATATATACATACTTGAATCCTTGCAATTAAATTGTTTGAATGGAATAGGTTATTCATGCACATGAGCCTTAGCCCAGTTGGTAAAGACTCCATAAGTGCATCTGGGAGACCTAGGATCAAATCCAGGCGTAGACATTATTTTCGGGGTACTGTAGCAGGTACTGTAGTAGGTTTTGTAGTAGGTACTGTAGCAGAAACTGTAGCAGGTACTGTTTGGCATGGTAGTTGCTGGCAATATGCCCTCGTTTGGGCCTTAGGGCCACCAATTCGGTCCCAGAGTCCTTTAAGCCCTTCGGGCCACCCAGGAATTTGGGTCAGTAAGGCCTTCGGTCCACCTCAAGACCTTCGGGCCACCTTAATTGCAGATGCAAACCAGATGTCCTATAAGGAACAAGCTCTAAAAGGATGATGAGCAAGAAGCTTTCACCATAGAAGAAGCTAAACAGATTGCATGAATGAGAGGGTATGACACCTACCATTGATACAAGCATGTGCATGCACGAGAATGCCTAGCTGAATAGTCATGTGAAGGTGGAGATCTAATTTCATGATGAATACACTGGGGAGGAGCATTTCCAAGTAGTTAGACTCGGTTGTATGTAATGTTTGAATACTATAGGAAAATGAATTCCTCTAAGGCCTACGGGCAATGTAATAATTATGCCTACAGGCTGTGTAAGGGTTCCACCTCACCCCTTGAAAGGTGTATTATCAAAAACAATAAAAAATGAAGGCCTTCGGGCCATTGGATGTTGATAGGTTCTTCATTATAATAGAATTTAATTATTTTGTTAGTTCATTGAGATAGGCAATTCATTTTCTCTCCATACATAATACATTGAACAAATCCAAAATTTTTTATATTATAACCATATTTTCAAAATATATAACATCTACCGCTCCATTTTAGATATTTCTCTAGGAAATTTTTTCAGCCATCATGACATTTAAGAAGAATAATCTTCTTGCGTATATATTAATTACTATATAAACATTGATAAAAGTCCATCTTTATCTTATTCAAGGTGTTATGAATCCCATTAAAGTTCATGTTGTTTTTCATATATTAGGATATCTAATTACGAAGAATCACAATATGTTTCTCTCCATCCATCATCCATTTTGGTTTATAATAGTCACCGATTTACCCATCATATTCAATTTAAAAATGATTCCTTCCGGTTCAACATATTGACTAAAAAAGTATTGTTTCAGTATTAAAAATCCTAGTATGAAATCACATTATCAATGAAAATCAATTATAGTATTTATAAATCATGAAACCTTAATGTCAATATATGAAAACATGTGTTTATCAAAGCTCATTAATATAAATCATATTAATTAACAAATTCAAGATAGTTTTCATTGAGATTGTGAATGTGCGAATAATATACCCTGGGAGTTTCAAAATAGGTGTGCAGCAAGGCTCGTTATCATCTACCAGGTGATGATTTAGTCTAGGTAAATGCACCCTTTTTTAAGTAATTACCTTTATGTACCTTTGTGCTAGAGCCACATCGACTTGCATTATCCAGAAATATATGTAATTGTTTAGAAACCACAATCTCTATTATGTATCAAAATTCTAGGAAATTTTTCCATAGAGTTAATCATCCATAGAATTATCCTAATACATATCCCTATACATTCATAAAATATCCCTTGGGATATCACTACTAATTTCTCATTGTAGTTTCCAAATGATAACGAAACAATTCCTCTAATACCAAATATGACTACATTCCTTTCTCATATATGGATATTAATTAATTTTATATGAATATTTAATACATTAAAAAACCACATGCCAGTGGAAAAAAATATTTTAGTTCCTCTGGAATCTTGTAAAGTAATTATATTTACTATTTTATGAACTTCAATTTCTCCCATAAATATATTCCACTTTATAACTCTTCCAGAACATACCCTACTTCATAATATTCTTCATTACCTTGGCAAAGGAAACAGAAAAAATGGTTAGCTCAGAACCTCTATATGGGTAAACATGTATGATATATTAGAATAACATGAAATAAAAGTATATAAAAACATGAGAATAACATTTTAAAACCATACTGTGCATATCAAGGATCATAATCCAGATTTATGACCTATTATCGGTATTTTATAAGACATGAATCATAATAGTATATAACAATATGAGAATTATATCATAATATTAGAAGGAGACATATATTTATAGTATACACATTAGAATATAAAATATTATGTTTGGGCTACCCACTAACAAAATCATTAAATTTTAGACTTTTGATAACCACCCTTATACTAGAATTGGGCTTTGGATGACCTCTTGTGTTAACGTATATGGGCTTGGGATAACCTCTTGTGTACCTAGTGATCTCATATAACATAAAAAATTGCCAATCCATTGGAGGTTGATATAGGTCTCAACTATCAAATAATGGAAATAATACATATGTGTTCCATAATATCATATATCATTATTCATATCATAACAAATAAAATGAAATGGTATTCATAAATATTTCATCATATCATAACCTTTCTAAAATGGACATATCTCATAATTATTTCATATTTATTCATAAAAAAACCCAAGAAAATAAAATACATTATTATGAATTCTATTGTGGTATAACATCTAAAATAGAAGTGGTTTTCATAAACTTCATTTCATAATAAACCATTCAGAAAATGAATAAGAATTATATCTTTGGTTCATATTCCCCATATAGATTTTTTAGCTTCAAAAAATATCTTATAAGATGGAAAATGATCAGGACTGAGAATTTTAAAAAATTTGTAAAGAAAATAAAATTTCATTAGACCTGATTTATTTAAACATGAAACATTTTTGAAATCCATTTATTTTAAAATACCCATAAAAGATTATAATTGAATCTTTAAAACCCATTTGAATATCTTCTTTAGGAATATATGGTTTTCTATTAGAGAAAAACATCATAAATCATTAAAAAACATAAAATTATTTTATTTGAAAATATCCTTGAAAACATGTAGGGGAATATTTCAATAACATAATAGTCATGATGATGGGATGTTTTGTTAATATTGTACATCTTAAATCCATTATTACAATTATTTTTTCATTAAAATCCAAACAAGAATAATCTGTACAATGACAAGAAGATTTATTTACAAAAATTATAAAAAGTCAAATATGGGTATAAATTTATTTTATAAAATCATAGTAGAATATAATAACAATTTTTTTTGTATTGGATGGTTTTGGAAGAAAACTAATTTCTGAACGAAGAGAGAGATAACATCATATTTTCATAAAAACATTTTATAATGTATTTAATGTAGAAAATAGTGTTAAAATGGTATCATTAAAAAAATTAATAACCATTGGAGAATAAAATTCATGATTTTTCCAATACATTTATCATAATATATTATCATCATAAAAAAACCATAAACAATACTGATAAATGACGAGACTATAAAAAAACAATTTACTCATTCATGATATTGAAACATAATCCCCATGAAGGATTAATATTATATTAAATAAAAAATATCAAGAGGATAAATAGATCCATTATATTTCCTTTAAAATGAAATTTATATAAAAATCATGACATAATATAGGTTCCCAACATAAATTACCTCTCAAAGAATGATAATTGAAAAAAATTCCTTACCTATTTAGTAATATATTAAATTGAAATCCCCGAAAAATATAACATATAATTAAACACTAAATGTAATTTAAATAATGGGATTCATGATATAAAATTTCCAAGGTGAATTATATACACCATAAAAAATTGGGGAATTTTTTTATGTCATGCATAAAAAAAGGAGGGAATAGAAATACCTTACCATAATCGCAACATCCTTCATAAATTATCCAACCTCTTGTAAAATAAAGATATATTTATTATAAATATGATAAAGAACCATAATTATATATATCATACCTTATTATATTTACATATGTCATTTAATTTCTTATTGATTATCAATTCCATGTTACTGTTACATTTCAGGTAATAACTACTTTATTTTCATTTATATATTCATTTTAAAATTTCCCCATAATTTGATCATGGATCAATCATATCCGTAATTTTAACAATTTTATAAAAAATATATATACTCAATATATATTTATTTATATTAATATTTAAAATACAGTGATTGCGAATGATATACATCATTCATGGAGATGGAATTATATATGTATGCATGAATGCTTTTTCCATTTTTTTATTGTATTAAAACAATGACTGAAAGGAAAATTATATACTATAATTATATTGAAGCCAAAATTGGAGGTGAACCGAACATCCAGAAAGCATTAGGGACTACATTACAAAGCCAGATCGCGAATCCCCGGGATCCCTGAAGCCGCCACCAGAGAAAACCTTCGCGACCCGCCATGAACCAAGGAGGTGATTAGGCATTATTAAACGTTTTGACCTTCGAGACCCATTGTGAAGAAAATAGGAAGGAAGGCTCTGTGAACCCCTATGAAACTCCTGACCCACCACGAAGCAATTAGGTGGGACGGCTCTGCGATCCCCTATGACGTTCGTGATTCACCGTGAAGCAAGGAGGCAGGACAGCTCCACGAACCACTTTGTCCTTCATGACCCGCCGTGAAGCAAGGAGGTGGGACGGCTCCGCAAACCACATTGATGTTCACGACCCTCCATGAATCAAAGAGGAGGAATGGCTCAGTGAACCCCTATGACGTTCCCGAACCCCCGTGAAGCAATGAGATGGGACGGCACTGTAAACCCCTTTGACGTTCGTGACCCACCACGAAGCAAGGAGGCGGGACAGCTCTGTGAACCCCTTTGACCTTCACTCCCCACTGCGAGGCATGTTTCGGCATCATGTTGAGTGAACCCCCCATCGTGGTGCCCCTTCCTATAAATACCAGGCTCCCCCTAAGCTCGACGGACAGACCCTCCGACCTTTTAGCTTCCATGCTACCGAATCGCGAAGCACCTCCTGCTCTGCGAACCTTGAGATCCATAAGGTACTTTTTCTTTGTGAAGTACCTCCCCATTGGCCTTAATTGTGCCCCTCTTCCAAGATGGATTCCTTTCACAAAGCCTACGGGTTTTCATGGAGGAAGGAGATCCCCATGGGTACTCGGGTCTTCATGGAGCACTTATGCTTCGCGAAGCACCCTACATGCACATGTAACCCAAGTTCCAAGGCCGGGTCACTGTGCATCGCGAAGCATGTTTCTACACAATGATATGGTTCTCTAGGCACCCCTACATTGTGAGGAATTGCTTTGTGAATGCCTTTCGACTACGCAATGCTCCTCCCATATGCACATACGCCATATCCCTAGCATAGGCAACTTCACTTCGCGAAGTACATCCCTTTATGAATCCCCACCACTACATAGGGAAAAAGAGATTCATAAGGCTTCTACCCATGAACCCCTTTACTCAGCAACTCCATTTCTCATGAGGCCCTTCATGTTTTCATGAAGCAATTTGATGGTCCCTTGGACGATACTTTCCATTGCGTTTCTTCGCCTCATGGTCCTTCGCATAGGCACACTAACGGCTATTGCTTCTTTGCATAGCCACGCTAACGTGGACCCCTAGTGGTTCTCTCCATAACACCCCCTAACCTCGGCATTTCTTATCCCTTATCTTCACCAAGGTGTTTCAGGTACCAGTTATGTAAGTCCTAGGGGTGTGTTGTAAACCATCCCTTGTCTGAGCAGCAGGACATTAAACTGCCAAGTTCCATCATCCTCAACACATGATGTTAAACTATGACCTCTCCCCATGCCTTGCACGAGGGGCTCCCCATCTCGGACATTCCCGATGCCCACCGGTAACCACGGGAGTGAGATCATTCGTCAAATGGAATGACATCCTCTTCATCGGAGCGATGTCTTCCCACGGGAAAAGGGAGACCACCTTGGTGTGATCCCCTAGCTTTTCTTATAGGAGGCAGAATCCATGCCCCTCCTTTCCTCAGTGCCAAATCCCTCTCCTGCTGGGATATGTCTTCATAGGGCCTCTACCCTATAATAAGTCTGAATCACTATCTCCCTGGGCTGTGAACTATGCGTAAGCCCCTGTTTCCTCTTTGGTCTGCTAACCACTTGTAAGCGCCACTCTACTTCCCATGGACACACCTTTCGTGACGTCATCATTAGGTATATGCTTCCCCTTGTTTCTCACATCGATCAAGACTAACGTGGGATTAGAGTAAGCATTGGCCATGACATCCTCTTTGGGTAGCCTAGAGTGTAATCCCCACACACCAAACACCATCTTGAACTACAAGGACTTTGATCCTTACCAAGGAAGGGTATGTAGGAATCCCCCACGAGGTTCAAGCCCCCCACCTAGTCATTCCAACCATCTTCACGTCAGTTCACCAACACCTTGGGAAGCCTAGAGTGTAAGACCAAAACACCTTCCTGAACTATGTGGTCTTTGATCCTTTCCAAGGAAAGGTACGTAAGAATCCTCCTGGAGGTTCAATCCCACCAACCGGTCATTCCGACCCTATTCATGTCGGCTTAAAAAACTACATCCAAACTACATGAAGTTTGATCCTTTCCAAGGCAGGGTAATTATGAAGCATCCCTAAGGTTCAAGCCCAACAACCATCGGTCGGTCCAACCCCTTTCACATCAGTTCGCCCAAAGCCCTTTCGACCTATGTTAACATTGATCCTTGCATGGGCAAGGTATGTAGGAAGCCCCCTTGCGGTTCATGCCCAAAAACCCATTGGTTCCAACCACCTTCATGTCAGTTCCCACAACCTAAAACTACGCTGACTTTGATCCTTGCCAAGGAAGGGTATGTAGGAAGCCTCCCTGAGGTTCAAGCCCAGCACCCGATCATTCCAACCACCTTCATGTTGGTTCCCACCACTTGAACTACGCAGAAATTGATCTTTTCCAAAGCAAGGTATGTAGGAAGCCTCCACGAGGTTCAATCCCACCATCTATCTGGGCCCTTGGTCCTCTTCCATGTTGGTCCACCAACCCCCATCCTGCATGAACTATGCAGGTTTGATCCTTCTCTCCTAGATATGGTATGTAGGAATCCTCCCTAAGGTTTGACCCCATCCATAGATAAGCCGTTGTGACCCCATTCAGCAGTAAGCCATTGATGCCCCTACCCAGTGGTAAGCCGTAGGGACCCCGTCCATCGATAAGCTGTTGAAACCCCCAATCGGTGATATGTCGTTGTCATATGAACTATGTGGACATTGATTCCCTTCCATGGGGATACGTAGGAAGCCTCTTCGAGGCTCCAGTCCAGAATCACCATCATCATCATGGCGGTTCCATTCCATTCACACTCCACTTCACGCAACACTCCACCATCCATCCTAATTTATACCTCGACCTTCACATCTCGGTGGGATCAGGCCACATCATTCCCCATTCCCTTTAACAACAATCAGGAAGCTAACCACATGTTAGCCCCAACAATAGTGTTCCCTCCAAAGGATGACCCCATCTGATCCACTCTAATCAGTTTTCTGACTAGTTCATTCCGTCTCTGCTGGACGTTAAACTTGCTGCATACCCTGTGTTAAACATGGGAAGCTGAGGAAAACCTCAGATACATGCATATGGAATATAATTCCTTGAATTCAATGTGGTATTACTTGGGCTTTCATGCCCTCTAAAAACCCTATAATAAGTGTAAGAATCCCAGACGCGCCAGTGTTCCAGCATCCAGACATGCCAGTGATGTCTAACGTGACTCCTCCCCTGACCGATGGTTTCTTCCCTCTCCAGACACTTTGGAATGTCCTGACAGAAACGATGTAATTAACTAGTGTCCATGAAGATATAGCGCTAGGAATATTTTCACGAACAACGTCTTATGTCTATAAGGGAGACTCGGACTATGTGACAAGATCTGACGAGGAATCCACAGAAGGAATAACCAACATCCCATCATCCCATTTCGATCAAGGATCAGACATCTCTGAACAAGGAATGTATGCAGCCCGCCATTGGAAACGGGAATGTGGGGCAACAAAACCGTGCCTTTCATCCTCAATCAGACGAACGCACGCACCCCAGCAAAAACGTCGAAAATAGAAATTTTGTTCCTGACGTGATGATCTTCTATTCAATATGGAGACTAATAGCGTTTGAGACATCAGTGGATTAGCATGTCACCTGATCCAGATATCCGGTGTTGGGTCCTGCCAAGCAAATAGCGGGCCTGGCATGAAACTCCCTAAAAGTTGGGTTAGTAGAATTTTGGACATCCCAGTCTACAACGTTGTTAGTGTAGATCCATCTTACCATCCATGGAAGACTGGATAACATAGGGGCACTGGTCATCAATTCCTTTTTCTTTCAACACTGATGAGTTAATCTCCTTACTCTCTAGGAATCAAGTTGCAGGACCAGGAATGCGATCAACACCTTCCCATCGACGCAAGGGAAGTGGCAATACCAATGCGTTAGTCCTGTGCTACTCTTTCTCTTCTACAACGACCTATACACCCATAGCCGTGGGGATCCCATGCACCATCTCCCCATTCGAGGTCATCCAATGATGGGTGATCAATGACTTGTACACCGTTACGAGGAAGAGGTTATTATCCTGACTCTGGATATAGACCTCTTAGATTTAGAGGTGTTTGTGCCTCGCCATCAACACCGCCCCGGAGAGCCCTACAAGGAGACACTACTCCCCACCCCAACTTACAAACGTTTTGGGAGCCTGTCTCTGGAACACTTCGACGACTCCCTACCATACACTAATGAGGTAGGGGATGTACGGCCCATCCCGGTTAGTTCCCCATTTCAGGGGATCCCAGGGAGAGCTCCCACCAGGCTGTGTCAACCCTGCCCCCAAATCTTACTGGTCGAGGATAATGTAAGCCATGCACTTGCACATATGGCTCAGTCCGTCTAAACCGACACCAGCATCAGGCGCAAGCCGAAGAGAATGCCCACCCAGGGGCATCAACGGCAGTGGATACTATGGCCAGAGCCACCTCTGATTCATACCACCAGCTCCCTATGTATGATGAACATGTTCATTCATACACCCACTTGGATCGAGGCCCCAACCGTCGCACGGGTGGGCTGGGATGAATCTCTTGGTCGTTGGCACAGTAAATGGCTGTCGTAGACTAACCCGCAGCGATGCCACCCAGTATGGAGGTACTTCCCTTACTATTACCATGGATAACGTGGGCATTCCCCGCTTCCAGGCTCAGCATAGAGGTCTTCCCTATCCCACCTTTAGTTCAAATGAGGGTCCTCCCTGTGGAAGTGTCTCTCAGCACAGAAGTCTCTCTCGTTCCCACTACATCATATATGGGGTCATTCTTCATGCCACTGACCGTTGGTGTGGGATGTTACACATCAGGTCTCTCTTCAATGTGGGGACACTCCTCGTGTCCTCATAGCAGCTGGAGAAGGTCCTCCTCGCTTCAGCAAAAAAGGGGTGAAGGCCAGCCCCACTTCACCAGCGCCTAGCATGGAGGTCCTACCCATGTTTAGTTCGACCACTACGAGTACACTATTCATACTAATGTAACCAGGGGTAACAGGAATGGAGGTCCTCCACATGCTCCTACTAGTTCCATAATAGGTCTTCCACACCCCAGTGCTACCCATGGAGGTCCTCCCCATGTCCCTTTTGATATCTACCCAGGTGCTCCTCACACTCCGGATTTCTCAGGTGGAAGTCCACCCCACCCTAGTACCAGTATGGCCAAAGGAACTCCTCATGCCAGAAATCTGCCCTGTCATGAAGAGCCATCTAGGGGAAGGAGGGTGGGTCATCGCCACCATGAAAATGATTTAGGGAAGGTCCGTATAGATATCAAACCAGTCTGCTTCTCAGACTCCGATGTGGAACACCACTCCACTCGGGAACCCTCCCCTCGCTCATCAGAGATAAGGGTTGGGGTAGGAACGAGGTGCATCAGCCTAGTACTCCCGGAATGAGAGGTCCATTGGATTCTCGGCTCCCTCCTTAAGTATATCCAGGAGGATGAAAATCTGGAAATCCAACTAGTTACAGTCATACAATTACCACCGTCGTCACCAGAAGCACTCTCTACCTGAACTAGAGATCACGAAGAGATATTCTGGGGACCAATGGTGGGAAAGATGCAGCGCGACCTATCGCCAGTTGCCCTATCCCCTGAGTCAGAAACTGCGGTCGTCAGCCCATCTTATCACGATGTAGAAGTAATGTTTCTATACTATTTGGAGGAAAACCTAGGGTTCGTTGGCTAGTCAGCCCATTCGCGGTATTCTCCTCCGGCCAGCCTGCCACCCCAACGGTCCGCCTCAATGTCGTTGCTGGTTCTATAGCCACCTCTAGTTGATGAATGGGGAAATCATGGGCCAAACCCTGAATATGATATGAGAAGCTTAAGTAATATCTTCGTTTTGGACCAATTCCTTGTGATGTTCTGGTCGGTTGCATTGCCAAATTTCAGTGTGCTGGAATCCCTCGCCTTAGAGGAAGATGAGTGTTTATGTCAAACCCTATGGGCGACGCACTTCCTCCTTCATCATCAGTGAGTGGTTTAACCTAGGATCCAAGTGCATTTTTAATACATTAGAGAGAAATGTCATCTAATTTATTTGGCGGCTCTCCTGGTAGCCTAGCGCCCCAACTTGCAAGGCCGTTGTAAGGCCCACTAACAGCAATGTGTTCAGAGTTTAAAGGTACTCATCATGGTTATCAATGAGGATTACCCCCACATGTAAACCAATGGCTATGGGAAATATGATCCCTCCAATTCAGTCCCATCCAGTAGAAGTCCAACTCGCTAGGCGATATTGAGGACATACCTCCAGGAAGGGCCACAGTCAACATAGCCGACATAGTGGATGGGGAGGGTGAGTTGGAGATCCTTGATGGGGACTTACCCTACAAGGGCTTTCCACCACTACGGGATCCATCCGGAAGAGTTACTCACCAATAGAGGAATCTACTACGTCTCCTCATGCCCACCAAGGCATTGGTCTGTTTACAAAATCACAGCAAGGTTAAAGAGCACCTCAAAGCTGTCAAACACTCTGAACCATCCGCCTCAGTGTAGGTGATGGAAGAGGACACTGAGAAGGCCACATTGCGCCAACAACATTCTAAACATAAGAAGTTGGTCGATGACCTCCTAACTGAATGCACTGTAGAGTAACAGCCTAACTATGAAAATCCTTGACCAGTACAGTAGGGGCAGGAACAACCATCCCTCAGCGAGCTGCCTCCAGGGGACCCTGACCATCATGCCCCCACAGACAAGGTTGAAGTAGGAACTTAAGACTAGAGGGTGTGGTATATCTCGTTGAACCCTCTGGAACGGCATGACAATCCATGGAACCCAACTCGAGTTCCACCAGCTGCCCCATAGGTTAGTCCACCAGCAGCTTCATGAGACGTGGAGCCACCTTACCATGTTAAAGAACCCTCCAACGAGCTCGTGGTTAGGGATCCCCGTCAAGACAGGGACCCCCTCCCAGATGATCAAATGGCAGCACTCATTTCCCACCTTGAGGTGCTGGAAATGAGACAAGAGTCACTCCCACCTGATGGAAAACCATATCCAGCATGAGGGGATTATATGCCGGAACCTACGGGTTTCTAGAATCCCAAATTTTCCCCCTTCAATGGGATGGGGGATCCACTAGAGCATCTGGACCACTTCACCTCAATGTGTGGGCCCATGTTAGGGACTCCAGCACAGCAGGAGGCTACCATGCTCCGATATTTTGTGTAGACATTGGAGGGTCCTGCATTCTTCTGGTACAAACAGCTCCCCATAAAATTAGTGACCAGCTGGAAGGACCTCTGTAGGTAATTCCTCTACTAGTTCAGCTCCACCACATGGAAAACGAGCATTGTAGACATCTTCAAGTTCAAACAGAGGCCTGATGAGTGTGTCACAAAATTTATCACCCGTTGGAAGGGGCTTACATACTCCCTTTACATTCCACTGACTTAGGAGAAATTACTGATGATGTGTGTGGGAAATGTCAAGATGGAAAAGGATCCCTCTCTGATCACCCAGGACCACCCTAGAGGATTTCATGAATTCTCCAGTAAGGCCCAATGCCTGAAAGAAGCCCTACAACAGGCCATCCAGGCACATCTGCTGCTCTTGTAATTACCGCAAGGAGGGATTCCTGAGCCGAGACATCCACTTTGATCCAATTAGAGGCTCCCAGATAGCTGGAACTATTACCATTGGATCTGCCTCTGCAACCTTGCAGAGGGCCACCACCACAGCCACAACCTCTATCCCAGCATCGACCACTTATAAATCTAAAGGTGCCCCACGTAATGCGCCGCCACCACCCAGGCGGGGTAACCAGGCTCCACCTCCTCGATAGGATCCTCTAGCCCCTCATAAAGAACTTGATCCAAGGCCGCCTATTTGGATAGGGGAAACTGAACCTAATCGTTTAATAAGAATCAGGTTCCCATCTATTTCTGAAGTTTCTTGGAACAGGGGATTGTGCATTTTCCTAAGTGTAGAAGGCCAGAAGAGGTGAACCTCATTGATCACCCCAACTACCGCCCCTATCACCAGATTCTGGGTCACACTCTCAAGCACTGCTATGTGTTCAAATACTATCTTCAAGACAAATTGATAATAACATAGTCAGGCTGGGCCCGACCCTGGAACAAATGGCATGCGTCGTTGTAAGACCAGACAGCAGAAGTGATAGCAAGGGCGAGTGGCATAAAGTATCTAATATCAGGTCCCAGATATATGACCACTAGATGGTTTGAAAAATGGTCTCCCATTCCCATGGGTTCATTTGTGCCTCCCTAAATTAGCTAGAGCCTTCAGAAGCAGCAGCTGCGACTTCTGCATCCTCATCTCAGCTAGCCTCTTCCCAAAGTGAAAGCATCGGTGTTGCAAGGGAAATCAACACGCCCTACCAATTCCATCATTGTACCATACTCTCGATGACTTATTTCCCCTCGAGATTCATATTCCTCCCGAAATTCACCCAGTAGAGGACGACTCTTTGAGTGATAGTCACAGGTACGCTTCGGTCAACATCGTGGAGTTGGTAAACCCCTACATGACTCCTGACGGTGGGGAGCGCCAAGCGGACCTCCCTAACATCCTCAGCCAACGCCAGTGTCGACAGAGCCACAACTACATGGGTCATCAGGGAATATTATTTTAAACTTCCAGCCAGGCCGTTCACACCACTGAGACTAGACAGCAAACCTAGCACCAAGCTTAGTACGCACAACCTCCTCATCCAGTGTCATCAGGCCCGCCTTCACCGTCGTATGTGCTACTGGATCAGGCAGAGAAACCTTGACCATGTCATGACCAGCCACACCCTGCTACAGGAAGGTCTCAGTCGTCTGTTCGTCATTCGGTAGGCTATGACTAGTGAGTAGTGGGATATGCCCAACACTAGTCAGTTGTTGGCCTCGCCGGTAGGGTCCACCATACCACCTGTCATAGAGGGACATCCTACAAGTAGAATTTCATTCCTGGCACAGAAGTATGATTTTCTCAAGAACCATTACAACATCCTAGTAAGGCTTTCCATCTTTGTGGCCCTTCATCTTTCGGCAGATATGCGTGAGGCCCTCAGTGAGACTTTAAGAAGCCTCTTCTAGTTTGAGATGGAGGTAGTACCTGTAGAGGGCATTCATGAGAAAGTGATATAGAATGTTGAATGGTATCCATTATCACATTCTCTGAAGAATATGAAGGTTTCCCCCTAGAGGGGAACATTCACCCACTGTACATCACAGACCAATTCAATGGAGTAGAGGTTTTCCGCTGTCTTGTTGACACCGGCTCTGGGATTAACCTTATACCGACACAGACACTGAGGAAGATGGGGTTATCCGAAAATGACTTGTTACCCTCCAACCTGAAGATCCATGGATACGATACGACAGAGAAGACCCTGGTCAGCAAGATCAATTTGAAGACCCAGTTCCGTGGCCTAGATGCGAGTACGGAGTTTATGGTTGTCTCCTAGGACACCGTGTAAAATGCATTGATGGGTAGACCATGGCTCCACCTTCACGTAGTGGTTCCATCATCGTATCACCAGTGCCTCATGTACTCCCTCAATGGTTGAGTGGGCGTGCACCACAGTGATGTGTCTCCTTTTGCCTCTTGTGAAGCCCACTACCTGGATACTGACTATTACATGTTCAAAGACAAGTAGATTCAGGCTAGTGAGGTCAATCATGTTGTGGTTCTAATGGACCCCTGGGCAGGTCTAGATGATGCCTATGTCTTCCTGATTCATATATTGGAGGCCACGACCTCCGATATGGGGAAATGTTTTGTTTTCTCTAGAACGGGGGGGGGTGGCATATTCTCCTGCCAAGCGACTTCGGGAGAACACTTTGTATTTTTATACGATTCAAGCATCGATGATCCCTATGCCCCCTACTTTCATAAGGTATTGAGATGTCCATCCCATGGCAATCGCGATACATCATACTTGCCTATTCCAGTAGACTACAATCAATCGGCTGAAGGCAGCGTGCCACAATTTCTTTGATATGATCAAGCGTGGACCCATGGGCCGAAGACCGTATGGGATTGGGTCGACAGTATTCATTGCTATGGTTTCAGTAGTACCAGAATCTCCTGATGCAGTAACTACTGTTGATCAGGCTTCTACTAGCCTCCCATCAGAATCATCTGACCTAGATGAAGCTCCTCCCACTGGGGATCCCTCCTCTGCAGTTGATGTAGAGGATATAAAGGATGCTACCCCGCCTTTGAAGTGACCATCTCTAGCACGGTTGATGAATTGGTATAGGTGAACCTCGGTAGTGAGGCAGATCCGAGACCCACTTTGATCAGCACCACCATGCCTCTTGAGAAGCAGCGTATTGAAATACTGGGTTCCCTAGACCCAACTATGCAGTACTTCTTGATTACCATATAATGTGTACATTTAGCTATTCAAGATGTTATCTTACCATTATAGTGAAGACTCTTCTGTGTCTACTATAATAATGGTAATGTCCAAAGGTTAATTATCATGTCAAGTGGTTATAGCTGATCACAAGCTATAATGAGAACCTCTAGATACAATGAAATTAATCTTAAATATATGTTCTATAGTCTAGATACATCTTACTGACTGGACACAATAGATGTCATACTATCAGGCACTAGGGGCTCATAAGCATTGATACTTCTTCTCATGAAGTTCGCACTTGTTGATCTCTAGTTGTGAGATCAGGAGGGCATACCCATCAATAGTAATACCACATGTTTTGGGTGTCATTGTTCATTCTTATCTATATACATGTGTATTGGTCTCCTAACTGGAGACCATTACCAATGTATAACATTTGATTACATACTTTGATGCACGATGAAAACCATGGTAGTGATGTTGTTGTGTGGTAGTTTGTGTTGGGTGCGTCATTGGTGGTATGACATTGACAAAATGGTCAAGAAAAGATTTTTCGCTTCCAAGTTCAGGAAGTTTTATATTTCTGGCTTGGTTGATCAGGATGGTGCTGCCTTCATAATTTTTTGGCCAAATCAGTAGAAAGAAAAATCCAACTAGATAGATCGACAAATAATAAATCAAGATAAGGACGATGACACAAGAGTGCGTCCTACATTATGATATATTTAATGACAAAGAGATTATAGTACACAGTCAGTGTTCATAGGATGTTAGTCGTTGTTATGACTATCTCTATCTCTTTAGGGGACATGATTGGTTTCTAGACTTCACTCTTGGTCTGTGGATTTTATTCATTGCTATCGAGGTAAGAGCCTAGAGGGTCACACACAATAGCGTATTCAAGAATCCTCCTTATTCAGTCGAATAGTTATATGGACATAGTGGGCCCGACCATAGGAACCGAGGGTTTTCCAAGTTATCAATCACTATAAGAATTAAATAAATTCATTAATATTCATGTTATGAATATTTGGGATTGAATTTATTTAATGTATTTACGAGTTTAGTAAATATGAGTAAAATATTAACCGAATGAATATTATTTTAATATTGAAGGTTCATTTAAGATTAATCTGGATAGCGAGTCAAGTTAAATGACTCGGTTTTATCAGATAATATATTATACAGATATTAAAAGTATGTGATAAAATAATAAATAATATTGGTGTAGTTATGTTCGTCAAAATTATTTAGTGAACGTTAAAATAAACAGGGGTCAGGGAACCATACCATGTATTTATCAATGTCACTATAAATATAATAGGAGGCTCTCTCTTATGTTGTGAAAATCACTATTCATTCATTCATGGAATGAATGTTGTGATCCTCTTTCTCCTGTTTCTCTCTAGAGAGAGAAGCTTGTGATCCAAGAAGCTTGGATCAAGATCTCTTCATGCATAGAGGACATCTCGATGAGGTGATCGTCAGGACATCAGAATCATCGTCGAATCACTATGCTAGCACCCAGAGTTTGACGATCGACGTTCCAGGGGATTTTTGGAGTGCGTGTGGATGATCTAGAGGGATACTTTTTTTGATCCTTCAAGCGACGATATCCATTGAATAGTTTCAGTTGACCGCGACATCAGATTTGAAACGAGTACGTTTTCATTTTAATTTTGTGCTCCTTATAATTTACCTGAGATCCTCGGACCCCTCCGGGGCTCGGATCGTCGGCGACAACAAGATCCATCATCCCGCTGACGAAAACATTAAAATCCCCGTCCTACAAGCTTCTGCTGCGGGCCCCAGAACATCACAGTGGCATCAAAGGGAGCATGTATATTTTTTTAGGCTAGGAAATTAAATTTTCATTAAAATTAACTATAGGGTTTAAAGGCAGTCCCAATGGTTCAAACTGCATGTAGATCTTATACCGAATGACCATGTTATTGTTAGTTTAAATTTTCGGATTAGATCTAATTCGCTATTTGATCTTGGGTATATAATTTTTCCATCCTGAAGAACTAATCATGTTTATAATGAATTGATTTTTTCATACTTGAACAAATAAAATTTTGTGCAAAGTATAATTTCATTTTATGATTTGCATAATAATTTTATTATTATTATAATTATTATTATTTTATTATTATAATAATGTAATAATAATAAAAATATTATTTACTGATAATAATTTTATTATTATTCATTTAAAGGCTAATTGAATAGACTTTAGAAAAAAAATGTTGGGAGGTTGAAGACTTCAAAATAAGTCTTTATTTAAATAAAAAGTGGAGGTGGGATGGAATAGATAAATTAAAAAAAGAATAAAAAGGTGTTGGTGGATCAATGAAGGAAGAAAAGGGAAATCCAGGGGTCGGTGGACCCCTATTCGGTCTCCCGCGGGACGCAGCACAAAGGAGCACTGCTTGCTCCTTCTCCTTCCCACGACACACAACAAGCCACTCCAGGTTGCAGCGCCGCAACCACGTCAAAGATCTCAATCCGCAGCTGGCCAGTAAGAGGTTGTGATGCCTAGACATGCACCGTCGGACCTCCTAGACGTCGACCCATTGTAGACCACCTGGTCTCGGCGTCCACCTCCCACTGCACCCAGCAAACTCCACCGCTCCTGCCTTCCCAAGTCTGCTGTCCCATCACCATCACAACTGCCTACTGCCCTCTCGGAGACATCACATGGTTTTTGAGGCCTAGAACTATGGTACTCGGACTTCTCCTTATTGCCGAAAAAACCCTTCTCCGGAAAAGCCACACCGCAAGCTACCCAGTTCCGGCATCTCCCGGCTGTCGCGCACCCGCTGCACGCACGGGTCTCCCCAAAGCCATCGGCCTCACCCGACCCCCTTGAGTATCCCAAGGGACCCCTCGTGTTTTCCGCATAGTCAGGCTCCTTCCATGAGGGATGAGACATGATCAGTCTTGACCGGGTGGTACTTTTATATTGCCTTCATTTTTTTTCTGCAGGGAAAGATACTCCCTGAAACGGTCTGAGCAGATCTGTCTTGCCCTGCATGGCCTAGCATGGACCTGTGTGGGTTTTCCTGACCCTCACAAGCCCTACAGTCACAATTTTGTGACCAACCATTTAAATTAATCATGATTAACCAATTTAATTAATTTAATATTAGTTTTTCAATTAAATTAATTAAAATTAATTTTGGTTAATTTTTTTTCCCGAGCATATAATTTAATAAAAATTTTCAATTAAATTAAATTAATTAAATTAATTAATTTTTCCATTGCAAATTAAATTAATTAATGGACTGATAAATTGTTAAATTATTTGAATTACTAAATTTATTTAATTTAATTTAGATAACCCTTGTACTTAATTAATGCATTTTAATTTTATCATGCTTTATTTTACCCGCCCGGTGGTCTTGAACATCAACCCATGTATGTTACCTTTTTCTAATTAATTATTTTAATTACATGTGATGATTTTAATTAATTAAATTGATGTTTTTCGCATCATTTTTCGGTTAAAATGTATAATGGAATGGGTTCCAAATATTTTTATGATGTAAATTTATACATGAGTCCCCTCACCTGTGTGCGAGTAATTTTGTATTTCGGACGAAGACAGCGAGCAACGTGGACCCCACCAAAAAGAAGCGGTGCACGTTGATCAAGATGATGCAAGATTACACCTGGACCCTACCAGGATGAGGCGGTACTCCAAGACATGGCATGCACCCCGCCAAGACAAGGCAATGTTCCAGAAGTGAAGTAAACATACTAGACAAGGGGCAAGATGCATTTTGAGTCAATATTTGACTCAAGTATGATTCCCTTAGTCCATTTATATTATCAAGACCAGTCAGATAATAGTTTAACCTTTATGCATTTATTTATTATTTTATGCATTTTAGAATAGTGGGAAAAATATATAAAATAATAGATAATAAAATGCATAAATAAGCGGCGTATGTTTTTCTATTAAAGTTCAGTTGTGATAATGACAACATATATGAACAAGTTTAATAGAAATGGATTACATTCATCGAGTAAAAAACCAATAAACCCTTCAAAAGAAATATTAATTCACAAAAATCCATCCATCATTCCAGTTTGAACAAAATCGGGTGGTCGTAGAGTCAGTCATGACTTACCTGAGGGTGCCTCTTACTACCGAGGAGTTCTAATTCATGTGGTGGGTCGACTTAACTAAAATTTCAGGAAATAAATATCCTTAGCTAGCTTGTTTTAATTTTAGAGGAAAGCATTGAGTAAATGAGTAAATGATTTTTAAAGCTGGGACTTCACTCAAAAGATCAAGGAACTGTGAGTTAATGTGGTTGGAAACCCAAACGCCTACCTTGGACCATCTGAGTAGTGGTGTAGATTATCTTGTAGACAATGAGGGAGGTTCATGGATCTTTTCCACTAGAATACGCAAGACTATTCCAATTCTAGTACCGAGGGTTCCTAGAATTCGAAAAATTAGTGGGAGACATTTAATGATTAAATATTTCGTAATGTCACATTAGGTAATCACTTAGAAGTACAATATTCTAAAGTATATTTGTAGATAATGGAAAACAATGCCATATTAAAACTGCGATAAATATTAGACAATGTTAATGTCTAAACTAAGCACGAATTTCCAAAGAGTAGTATAGTCACTCGCACACATTACTAGTATAACAGAAATTTAACAGTGCTTGTGTACCAACCTGTGATGCCACATCAACAAGTGAGGGTGTAAAACTGCTTATAGGATACATATGAATCATGAAAATGATGGTTCTCTCATAATGCTATCATCAACATCTGATTTTAGTTGTGGTTTCTACATCAATACATGAATGATGTTACATGTAGTCTCATCTCCAAGATGTTTCCAATGAGCAAGTGAAGCAAGATTTGGATGTGATGATTGCACTCAGACTGTGTAAAGTGAAAGATATTTCACAATCTTTCACGTCATCCCATTCTTATACCATTTACACCCAATTACTCTAATTTTGTTTAATGGTACAAATGAACAGTATTGAGTAAGTGCTTCATTAACTTTAAGGTAACATTCACCAAGTAAAAAAGAGTATTGGAGATAACGCCATCTTTTATTCTTATGGTGAATACATTGAATGAAAAGGAGAAAAGGTTTATGGAAAGTTATGCCAAAGGCACCTTAGTCATGTCGTTCAATGAAATGTGGTTGGTTATTTAATACGAGGTTATTTGCATCAGATAATTAAATGAATTCATGGAAGTTTAAAAACTGAAATATAAGAAGCAAGTACCTGCTTCTCATTCAGTTTATAATCATAAAATATATTAATGTTTCTAACATACTTCTTGGGTATTAAATACAATATGTTTTTCACATAAATGTATACAGTAACCAAGTGAGTAGAGAAACATTACTATAAGTAAAATGTATTCTCTAAGCAATTGAGAAATGGTGATTCCAAAGTCAGCGGTGAGAAACACAAAACATCTAATTGCTAAGTGGTTAATAGAAATTGAAGTAGTTGTGGAGTATAACCAAAAACATTTATCTCATGTGCACATTTGGACATAATGAGACATCATTCCATGTTTTTGGAATTAATGTCGTTTCAGGTAACATACTCAACAAATAGTTCACTGCTACTTGAATCAAAGGAAATACATGATGAATATAAAATTGTAAGACCTACCCAGTTCGGGAAATATGATTCTTTGTCAATTAAAAATAAAATGGGACATCAACTATATACCCAGTATGGTATTTAGGTTTGGCACAACTAAACACTTTTGGTATTATTGACATCCTTAGTTTAAAAAAACCATTAAAAATAATTGCTTGCCACAAAGCATCCAGAGATTAGTTCCACAAGACAGTGTGAACTATTCCAAAGGATATCTAGAGGTAAAGATACTTCCAATGATTAAATTAAGTCATTAAGGAATGTACAAGTGAAGTATAAGTTTGGTAAGAAGATATCAGTTGTTTCGGATTTGCATGTCGAAGAATATCTTGACCAAAAAATCATCGATCATGATAATGTAGCATGGAGTAATTCCTAAATGCATGTTACCTTATCTACATCACATTATTGATGTTTATAAGGAGGATCGATGAATATTCTTACTTATTAACATTGATTAACAAAAAATTTCATGGAGAAATTCATAAATGCACATTTTATATATCAAATTTATGATACAACTTTTATCAATGTTACAACCTACAGAAACATCCATTATATTTCAAGATGTGATTTGAAAATAACGGCATAAACCAATAACCAATATAAAAACTAAAATGTAAAATAGATATCATATGATTCATAGTATGATTCAAAATCCATGATGTCATAGGATGTGTTTAGGATGTAAATGAGTTTGTTAGGATTTAAACAAACATGCATCACGTTAAACCCATTGTGCATCTTAGGTAATTATCCTAACAAGTTGTTTAAGATTTTACCTAAATCCTCATGATTCAAACGATGTAGTTAGGTATTAGACTAAACTTATATACAAGGATGCACATCTCTATTAGAGAGAGTGGGAGCTGAATTGACTTGAAATTAGTCAATTCTCAAGATGCACAAATGGTTGGCATAGGAACAAGTTCCATATGTACATATGGAATAGGCATGTTCCAGTGAAACATACTATATAATAAGAATGAAACCATGCTGATGGTTTCATATTCACCGTGGCCGGTGATATATTATTCATTAATAATCCTACAAGTAAGTAGTATATAGCAATGAGCTAAGATTGACAAGAACAACTAAAATTCAATAATGGATAACTTGTATCATATTAAAAAAGGGATTATAAATTGTATATTGTCATGTGTATTCAAATGAGAATATACACGGATGGTACAAGTATGGTACTAATAATGCCCGATTGGTTAAACAAAGTCGGTACGCCTAAATATATTATAATTTTATTTGTCATAGCTAACTTCTAAGAACCTTCTATTGGTCATTGGATGTCAAGATCATCTTTCATAGAAGGTGTCTATATGACGCAACCAGAAAGAGATGATGACATCATATGATGCCAGTAATGGTTTCAAGTTATAGAAATCCAGTTTTGAATTAAATTAAATAACAATATCTTAGAGCATTCATTTCAAATGAATATTGTCCTTGTACATACCAATGGTTAGTGGGAGAGCCAATGTTATCTATGTGAAATATGTTTGGAAACATATGGAAAAAAGTTCTTGATCTTATAGTTAGATAAGATTAGAATAAAATAAATTCTCCAATGATTGAATTAAAGTAGAAACCTATGTTCTAGGGAACAGGAACCACTGAGGTAGATCCAAATATTTATTGGTCCTTGTCAATCATATATATAGTGACATTGTATTGAAAAATACAAGTTGGAAGATTTCAAGTTCATAATTGTAGCCAATGCCACTTGGATTAATCTCTCTAGTTTAACATGTGTGTTGCATGTGTAGAGATTAATGTTGTGAATTGATACCATATGCTTTAGCGATGGATAGATCACATATTCAATATTATGTACAATAATAAACACAGCCAAGATATAATTTTTATAGGGAAATATCATTTATATCTTGGAGCACTACAAGTGATGCAGTCAGAACTATCATCCTGTACTTTGGCAAGTACAAATGATATGTACCTTGAATATGGAGAGGAAGATATACTAGTTTTGTGGAACAAAAACTAGTATTCCTTAGATCAATTTGATCTAGTATCGTAGTTAGGCAACAGAGATAAGTGAGTCAAGATCATAAAAGATTTTGGTAGCCATACCTACAAATACTGAGTACATTGAAACTTCTAAGGAATCCAAGAAGTAGTTATAAATAGCAATGATTTGTTCCAGTTCTAGAATTCACACCTAGTGAGAACGGTTTTATCATAATGTAAATTATTAATTTCATAATAGCCATGTTGTCAAGTTATGACAATGGAAAAATAGATATACTCGGGGATACCATATCTTGAGAAGTTTTACTCAAGATGATAAGGTTACATATAGCAGATATGAGACGCCGCGAAAACGTGGCAAGCCCAGCAGTTAAATCCATTACTCAGCAGAAACATGGTATTTATCATGTGAGTAGTTAACTTGTTTGGTTAGAAAATTGGCTCTTGTGAAAGTGGGAGTGTTCAAATAGTGGGTTCCCTAGACCCAACTATGCAGTACTTTTTGATTACCATATCATGTGTATAGTTAGAAATGTATGATGTTATATTACCATTATAGTGCAGAATCTTCTGTGTCCACTATAATAATGGTAATGACCAAATGTTAATTGTTTTGTTGAGAGGTTATAGAAGATCACAGGATATAATGAGATCCTCGAGATAAAATGACATTGATCTTAAATAAATGTTATATAATATATTTACATCTTACTGACAAGACATAGTAGATGTATGACTATCAGGTTTTGGGGGCTCATAAGCATTGAGAGTTCTTCTCATGAAGTTTGCACTTGGTGATATATATTGGTGAGATCATGAGGCAAAACCCATCAATAGGAAAACCACATGTTTTGGGTGTTATTGTTTATTCATGTCTACGGATATGTGTATTAGTCTCCTGACTTGAGACAATTGAAAAATTATTTCATTTGATTATGTAATTTTATGCAAGAAGAAAACCATGGTAGTGATGCCCTATAGAGGTAGTTTGTGTTGGGTGCTTTGTTGGTGGTATGAAATTGACTGAATGGTCAAGAAAACATTTGTCCCTTCTAAGTTCATGATGTTCTATATCTCACACCTGGTTGATCGGGATGGTGCCACCTTCATAAGTCTTTGGCCAAAGTAGTAGAAAGGAAAATCTATCCAGATAGATCAAAAAATAATAAAGCAAGATAAGGACAATGACACAAGAGTGTGTCCTGGTTTATGAGATATTTAATGACAAAGTGATTATAGTACATAGTCATTGTTCGTAGGATGGTAGTCATTGTAATGACTATCCTTATCTCTTTATGGGCCATGATAGGTTGCTAGAATCTAGCCTAGGTATATGGATTTTATTCACTACTATTTATATAAGAGCATAGAGGGTCACACACAATAGCATATTCTAGAATCCGCCCTATTCAGTCAAAGAGGTATATGGACATAGTGGGCCCGCCACGGGGTCCGAGCATTTTCCAAGTTATCGGTCACCAAAATAATTAAATAAATTCATTAATATTCAAGTTATGAGTATTTGTGATTGATATTATTTAATGTATTTACGAGTTTAGTAAATATGAGAAAAATATTAACCAAACAAATATTGTTATAATATTATAAGTTCGTTTAATATTAATTGGGATAGAGAATAATGTTAAATGACTCGGTTTTATCACGTAATATTGTATATATATATTAAAAGTATCTCATAAAATAAAAAATAATATTGGTGTAGTTAAGTTCATCAAAATTATTTATTGAACGTTGAAATAAACGGGGGTCGAGGAACTGTACCTAGTACTAATAAATGTCCCTACAAATACAAGAGGAGTCTCTCTCTTATGTTCTGCAAATCACTATTCATTCATTCACGGAATGAATTTTTAGAGCCTCTCTCTCCTCTAGCTCTCTAGAGAAAGAATATCACGATCTAGGAATCCCGGATCAAGATCTATCTCATGCATCAAAGACTTCTCGATGCGGTGATCGGTGGGATGTCGAAAGCATCGTCAGATCATTGTGCTTGTACCTAGAGTTTGAAGATCTATGTTCCATTGGATTTTTGGAGTGTTTGTGGACATCTAGAAGGATCCTGCTTTGGATCCTTCAAGCAACAATTTCCATCGACTAGTTGCAGTCGACCATAGTTTCAGATTTGAAATGGGTACGTTTTCATTTTAATTTTGTTCTCCTTATAATTATGAGAGATACTCAGACCTCTCTGAGGATCGGATCATCGGCAATAACAAGTTCCGTCATACCGCTGATGAATACATTAAAATACATAGGCCACCGGCTTCTGATGCGGGCCCCAGAACCTCACTCATCATCAGTATGTAGACTTCCTGAAACAACATCATAATGTATTCGCCTGGAGCTACGATGAGATGCCAGGACTAGATCCTCAGGTTTCCCTTCACCACATCAGTCTCCCGACAAATCATCACGGGTTCAAGAAGCCTCCCAGAAAAATGCACCCTTCCCATGGTGCCATGGCCGAGGCCGAAGTTGACAAGATCATTATAGTCAACTTCTTCATGGAGGCCCAGTAACCCATGTGTATAACCAATATAGTGCTAGTCAGGAATAAGAATGAGAAGATCAGAATCTACATCGACTTTCGAGATCTCAATCGTTACTGTCCGAATGATGATTTTCCTCTTCCTATGACAGAGTTTATGATTGATGCTACGACTGGGTTGCAAGACCTATCCTTCATGGATGATTACTCTGGATACAACCAGATCTGGATTGCCCCCGAGGATGAGGATTCCATAGCCTCCAGGGCGCCACAAGATACGTTTTGTTACCAAGTCCTGCACTTTGGCTTAAAGAATAAAGGTGACACCTATTATCGGGCCATGCATCAAATATTCCAACCAATACTCAGGACATTAGTGGAATGCTATGTGGATGATTTGGTGGTCAAGTCCCACTAACACCAGGACCATCTCAAGGACCTTGAGAAAGTGTTCGAATTTCTCCATTCTCGCCACCTAAAAATGAACCCATTGAAATTTGCCTTCGGGGTCACCTCTGTGATGTTCCTCGCCTTTGTTGTCAGGTACTAAGGCATCGAGATCGACCCAGAGAAGATCAAGGCCATCACCCAGATGCCTCCCTCGAGAAATACTTGGGAAATTTTAGGTTTTCAAGGACAATTATCCTACATATTCCAATTCATTGAAAATATGGCCGGAAAGTGTAAGCACTTTTCTTGGTGAAGAATGAAAGGAATCACTTACGAATGGGACAAATAGTGCCAGACTGCAGTTGATGAAATCAAGCAGTATCTACTCTATCCTCCAGTCTTGATGCCACCCATCTCCGGAAAACCATTAATCCTGTATGTGACTTCCCTGGAATGATCTCTCGGTGCCCTTATCACCCAGAAGAATAATGAGGGGACAAAAAACAACCTTTACTACCTCAGTCATTTTCTCATTGATACGAAGACCAGATACTCTCCCATCTAAATGAGCTGCCTTGCGCTTGTATTTATAGTACAAAAGCGGTGACATTACTTGCAGCACCATGGGGTACAACTGGTGTCTCGGGTAAACCCACTAAAGTACATTCTGAACCACCCAATGTTGACAGGCCTTCTAGCTCAGTGGGCATCGATTCTTCAGTAGTTCGATATCAGGTTTATCCCATAGAAAGATATTAAGGAAACAACATTGGTAGCCTTCTTTGCTGCCCATCCAAATCTTGCCGACCAATCATTGGATCTCGATGTTCTGGATGAGGCAATACTCTCAGTAGATCATGCGTTGTCATGCTGGTAGATGTAGTTTGAGGGTGCTTCTCAATGTCCCACTAGCAGGAGGCTCCATGATCCCAGGCTCAAATGGGTAGGCTTGGGTATCATCTTTATTACCCCAAGACAAGCTATTCTGTCGTACTCATTTCTATTGTCAGAAGGTAGCACCCATAATGAGGTAGAGTATTAGGATCTTATTGCTGGCCTCAAGATGGCCCTCAAGATTAATGTTCCCCATTTCCATATGAAAGGGGATTCCAAAATAGTCATCAAGCAGATCAACGGTGACTACGGAATCAGAAATCCAGAGCTCATAGCGTTGTTGGAGCTCTCTCTCCAGCTAATGGACTAGATCCCATCTCAGCCAGAAGTTAGTCCTGCCCCTTGATCTCAGAACGGTCGAGCGGACACCATGGTCGGCCTGGCTGCATCACTTGTAGAACCCAAGAAGGATGATCAGATAATCCATGTGGCACATCGGAGAGTCATTGCTCCCACCCCCCAGGTGACGACGACAGCCTACAGGTGTGCCTTCTTACTATCGAAGCCTCCATGTCAGGACCCTCAGGTCCCTCAGATGCACTGGATGAACTGAATCTCAATTGGAGAGCCCCCTTTGTTGAGTATCTCAAAAATGGTTACCTACCGATTGCTCGGTCCAAGCGCGAGCGAATCTAACGTTGTGCGCTACAGTTTACCCTCTAGAGTGGTCCTAGTCTTGAGAAGATCCTCCAAAAGCACATGTTTGATGTTGTTCTCCTCCATTTCATCCATGTAGTTGAGATTTCTCAGGTCATGTAAGAGGTTCATGATAGTTCCTACGGGTCTCGTCAGACTGCGATGAATCTATCATACTAGATCCAGAGACTGGGGTACTTTTGGCCCTCCATAATCCATGATTGCATCGAGGTTTCCAAGAGATTTCATGCATGAAAATTTCATTCCATCTTCATGCATAGGCCACCCGAGCCTCTCTACAATGCCTAGTACTCTTGGACCTTTGCTGTCTAGGGACTGGATGTTGTAGGACCATAACCACCAGCAACAGCTCGCCTATGTTAGTTCATCCTAACTGCTATGGATTTCTTTTCCTAGTGGTCAGAGGCAGTCCCGCTCAAGGAGGTCAAGGCCCATTCTATTGTCGACTTCGTGATCTCTAATATCATCTACCGGTTTGGATTCCCTCACACCATCCTCACTAATAACAACACCATCTTCTAGGAAGCCGAGTGGAAGAAGTTGTATTCCTAGCATAACATCTGTTCTAACCATACCTCTCACTACCACATGCAAGAAAATGGGTAGATTGAGGCGTTCAACAAAACTGTCTCCAACATTTGGCAAAAAATGGTTGGTCAGAACAAGAAGAGTTGGCTGGATATGCTCTTCAACGCCCTTTTGGATTATTGGACGAATACTCGTAATCCCGCCCAGGTGACCCCATACTCCCTAGTGTGTGGGGAAGAGGTTTTCTGGCCTATCAAGATCCAGTTTCCTTCATTACACATAGTGTTCTATGATTAGTAGGCACACGATAACGTAGCGGAAATTCGTCTGGCTGAATTGGAAGCACCTGACTAGAACAGGATTCATGTTCTACACAATCTAGAAAGGAATTAGAATAATATGGATAGAGAATTCAACAAGAAAGCTAGCCTCTGTTCATCTTTGCATGGTGACTAGGTATTGGCACTCCGGAGAGCAATGATACCTGGTAAGAAACCACCCATGTTGGAGCCAAAATGGGATAGACCTTATGTAGTCCTCAAGGTCTATCCCAATGGTGCATTATCATTGGTAACCATGGATGGTGAGTATAACTCCTTCCACTAATGCCAAGTTCCTCAAGAAATAATTTTCCTGAGATGACCGGTCCCGCACGTCCCTAAGCTGCCTGGTCCTGTATGACCCTAAACATCCTGGTCTTACATGACCCTTAACAGCCCGGTCCTACACAACCCTAAATATCCCGGTCCTGCATGACCATAAACTTCCCAGTCCTGCACGAACCTAATCTATTGGGTCTCGCATGACCTTAAACTATTTAGTTCCCACAAGACCTTAAATAGTATTAGGTCCTGCAAGACCTTAAACTACTGTGTCCCGCACGACGTTAAACTGTATATCATCCCATAAGATGCAAAACTACACCCAAAAAACTATGTCAGTCTTGATTTCCATCTTCAAGGGATACGTAGGAATGCTCAGACCCCTCGTCTTGAGTTGAGCCCCAAACTCTTCTCTTTGACTATCCCCCCTTTGGTGTAGTTCTCTAAGAGGGTCCTTACATGGTGTAGGGAATAATTCCTTGGCCCCACTCTTTTCAGAAATGTGACGAACGCACTGTGTGCTTCCTCTTTGTTCTTTTATTCTCCCACATCCTCACTACACGATGCTATACTGCATGACCTTCAAGAACTATGTATGTCTTGATTCACATCCTCATGGTATACGTAGGAATGCCCTGGCATTTTTTTTTGTTGTCCGATCCCAAACTCCGGAGTCTCCCCTCGGGTTAATGTATATGGTGTGGCGCAGGCTTTTTCCTTTATCCACATTGAGATCATCATGGTACCATCATGCATACCATTCCCTAGAGACTTCCACCTCTTTCACTGTCTTTCATGATGTTGAAATGTACAGGCACACTTATGCTTCACTCACAATCTTTACTTGAGACTCCACCCTCTTTCATGTCCGATAGGACCGCAAAATAGTACGGATGCTCAGCCCAAGGGCGCTCCTACCATCTCAGGCCAACATCATTGAGGATTTAGAACAAGTAATTGATACAAGTCCAACATTTTTAATACAGTCAGCGGTCAATCCTCATTTATTGTTCCCAATATAGTTCACACGATATGGATGTTTTGTTTCAAACAAGTTCAACAGCTATCCTTTGTCATTATCTCCACCCCCATAAGTCCCAAATAGTGAGAGTAGTGGTTCATCTTACCCCGTCGCACCTTAAAGTTGTGGTCTCCCTCAGGTGATTCCAGCTATCTTACCCTTATATAATGCGGAGAGCCATGTTCTAATCCTTGTTTTCCACACAAATAAATTACTAACGTGGGCTTCGGAGCTTGGAGGAAGCAGCACCTGCATAAGAGGTCATATCAAAACAGTTGTCTGGAATGCCCAATCTGAGGTCCCTCAGCCTTCTTGGGTCCCTATCTCATGTTCTCACATGGGGTTGTACGGTGTGGTATGGGCTTCTGTCCTCATTCATGTCGGGTTACTGGTTGTGTCATATCGCCCCCTCGTTGGGGTATCCTACCCCTATCCTTTTAATCTCTAGAACAATGTATGGATTTATTCTTATCCTTATGGGATACGTAAGACCACCTAGACGTTTAGTACTTGGGTCCAGCCTCATCTTCACCCCTTGGCCTTCAATCCCCCAGGTAGAGGAGAGTATGGTATAGTATGGGATTATATCCTCATCCACGTCAGGTTTTGTAACAACCACGCCATTTTTCTCCTTCTCCTAAGAGTTCTCCATCCCCTTGTTCTATACTCATCTTTTCAAAATGGCCGCTCCCAAGATGAGCCCCTTGATCCTCTTCAGTGATTCACCAATGTGCCCATGGGTACTCTGATTTAACAACTGGAATCTGGGATTCTACCCAGACATGATTTCGCCAATTTCTCAGGCTTGGTGTTCCCCTTCATTATGGCTTCCATCACCTTTCACATCCAAAGGGACCCTGAATGGTGTGAATGCTGGGCCCAAGGGACCTCCTACCGGTATGGTCCAACGTCCTCAGTGGTTTCGAGCAACAAATTGGTAAAAGTCCAGTGTTGTGAATTTGGTCAGTGGTTGATGCTCATTTGTTGTTCCCATTACAGGCGAACGTGATATGGATGATGTGTTTCGAACATAGTCAACAATTATCCTCCATTGTCATTCCAACCCCTCCAATCCTTGAATGTTGGTTTCACTATTCACATCATTCTCCACCTCATCATGTCCATGTAGAACTTTGAAACACTTGGTACTATTCCTTAGTGCGCATCAGCAAATTATGAGGAAAAATCTGTGATAAGGCAATCATTCGGTGCTCCACACCGATTTCCCCTTTGAATGTATTTCACATATTACAAATACCATATCCTCCCTTGTATTATATATCGATTTCGACTCATTTGGGCTTAGGGATCGGGTGAGGTCTGCACTTACTTGGAAGGTTTTGGATCTTCTATGGTCCGAGCTCTATGAACATAAAATATGATCTCTTTTAAAACTACATACATCTTGACACCTATTCTCCTGGGATACGTAGGAATTCCTAGACATGTTTTCTTTGGGTCCAGCTCGAGTTCCAATAATTTAACTCTTCTGTTCTATCCTTGGGGCTTTAACTCTTATGGGACTTCATGGCATGGTATGGGCTTCTATCATTATTCACATCGGGGTTTCATTAGACGAACCATGTGTGCCACTTTCTAGGAGTTATCCCCTCTACTTCCTTCCCCAAATGTCATTAAACTGTATTTAGTCCCGCACGATGTTCAAAGGATCCTTCAAGAACTACGTGTTGCTTGATTCCCATCCTCATGGGATACATCGGAATAACCGGACATCACATCTTTGGGTCCATCTCAACTGAGAGCCAGCTTCTCCTATCCTATACCCTCTAATCTTTCGTGGCCCCTTATCCTAAGGTTTCTTTTAAAGAATCACACATGGTATAATGTGGACCTCATCCTCATTCACATCAGGTATGCTTTATCACAGCATTCACATTCCTTTTCGAACCACACCCTTCTTGTATATGTCTAATCCATATGACTTTAGACTATGATACCTAGTCCCACATGACCCTAAACTATTTCATCTATCCTTCATGACGTTAAGAATTCATGGATAGTCCCATCACTTGAACCTAAACAGTGACATAATAATCTTGGCCGCATGACAAAAAACGGCGCTGCACCGTGATATCCTCACTCAATGTGGAATCATGTTTGTTATAAGTCATGCACCGTTCCATTTTTCAACCCCTACACACATCTTTATTTTTGTGGCGATGCTTGGAATTTCTATCCGTGGTCCATTTCTACACAAAAAAACACACATTCATCCTAGAGGACAGACAAGATCTATCAAATACCAATTCCTTTTGTCTATGGGCCAGACCTGCACAACCTTATTATACCGGGTATTGGTATCCCACTGTTCTATCCTAATAACTTCATGTAGCATGATCCTTATCCCCATGGGGTATGTAGTAATTCCCGTGCACTTTTCCTCAGGCCGAACATAAATTCCGTTTTCAGTCCCCTGACCTAAAACCATCCCAATGAACAAGTGGTGGTCAGAACCCCAGGTTCCCATTCGGGATGGGTTTTATAATTCCCCCCCATGTGTTTCCTGCATTTCCTACCATCCATGGTACGAACTCTATAACCATAAACTAAGACCAATTCATGTCCTTTCCGCAAGAGGATAAACTAAACGACATCTTTCTGAACTATGTATGGCTTCATTCACATATTCATGGGATAATTAAGAATGACCAAGAATTTTTGTCTCCGGTTCCAAACCCAGGAATCTAAAAATCTTGTGCCTTCAATTTTGGACCCTTGGCACAAACTCATCTAGGAACATGTGGTGTAGCGAGTACCTCTTAGGTTCTCATTCACGTTGGGTTTTTCAATAGCTTCACAAGGTTCTTACCTTATATTTTCCCAACATGGTCTGAGTTATATGACCTAATACAAAGATCTACCTATGCGAATTACACATCGCGTTTGGCTCTTTCTCCACCCTACACATAGTCCATTTAATGAAGAACCCCTTAATGGTACACCATAGGACCTTAAGATGAAAGCGTGCGACCCCAATACCCTTATCCTTGGGAAGCGACTGGACTCCCTCTATCTGATGCATCTTATTGTCGTACTTGGATGTGTTCTAACAAAGAACTCAAAGTGTGGAATTTTCACAAGGACATTCCCCTCATTACATGTCCAAGCATCATGAGCTTATTATTTAGATCCTTATCCTCTTCCACATCCAAAGGGACACCTTCATGGCCTGGTCTCATGCTGACTTGGCTCACATACCATTTCGGGCCAAAGTCCCTAAAGATCTCGGGAGACATTCAAGTCAGGTCCTGTGTTTCGAACACAGTCAGCAGTCGACCCACATTTGTCTATCCCCATTCCAGGCTAATGTGATATGGATACTGTGTTTCAAACATGTTCAATAGTTATTCCCTATCGTCACATCACCATCATTGTGGTATAGATCTCGAGCATCATGATTCACATATTTCCACTTCCTTATGTTCATGTGGAATTCATACATACTTAGATTTACTCCTCTGGGCATGTAGTCATACTATATAGGCGGGTCAGCATTAGTGGGACATCATCACCTAGTGTCCCATAATCCCTAATGTGCGCCTCCCTATGCTAGGAAAGTCCCATCACTACTTCTTGTTTCCCACATCGAGCGCGACTCATGTGGGCTTAGTAGTTCTAGTAGGACATGTACTAGCACAACCACGTCACACACACCTTACCTCACCCCTCATAACATTAATCTATGATCTTAGAACTATGTATAGATTGATTCCCATTATCATGGGTTACATAGGAATGCCCGACCACTTTTCTATGGTCGCAACCTAATTTTATCTCTTGGTCCCCTGACCTGACGAGTCTCCTCCGGGGATACGTGGGGTGATCAGGACCAAGTCCCATTCACATCAGGTTTATAGCTACAGCACCACATACTCCCTTCTTGAGATCTTCCCATTCATTCCACATCCTTTCGTGTGATGTTAAACTGCGTGAGTACATTTTCCTCAATGCATTAAAGTAAATTGTGGTTGTACCGTGAACATGTTCGGGATTCCCTATGTTAATCAAGGGATGTGTCAGTTTCCAGAGAGGATTCTCCCTACCGGTGTTGGTCTCTGACCACACCATGCCCCAATAACTTTATATTGCTTGATTCCCATTCTAATGGGATACATAGGAACCCCCATACTTCTTTTCTCTGGGTCAAGCCCTAGGAATCATGATTCCCATTCCCCCCTCATTCTCTGGTCCCTTGACCCGAGCTCTCTTGGGGAACCAAGAACTTGCAGCCTTACCCTAAAGAAGTTTGGGATGCCCCATGATAACGTTGGGAGGTGACAGGTTCCTCGTTAGAGAAGTCCTATTTGAAATTATGATTGATCCCAGATCAGACCGATGTACCCACGTAATGCGTTTCCACCATGGTGGAATAATTTCAAGATTGTTGGAGTCTAATCGAACAAACCCATCACTCCACTCTCCATACTTTGCATGAAATTTATTCTGATCCTCACCCTCTTTCACGTTCTGAGGAACCCCCTAACAGTATGGATGCATGGACTATAGCTCCCCTACTATCCTGGGCTATCATTTTGGAAGACTAATGTATAACATTCTGAGTCAGGCCCTGTGTTTCAAACATGGTCAGCGTTCAGACCTCATTTGTTATCCCAATTTTAGGCTAACATGGTTAGGATACTATGTTCGGAACACTATCAACAGTCATTCTTAATTGTCATGGCATCACTATAGAGTTTTGGGTCTAAGGTATTGTGGTTCATAGCTTCTATTTTCCACAATGTTTAGATCGATTCCAATGCCCATGGAGTTACCCCGTTCGTGCGCAAGTGCAGACAGGGAAAATGGTAATTTGACTATTCTGGGAGCTTCATTATCTAGTCAGGTCTCTCCCCTATCTTCTCAGGAATATGGAATGGTTGTTCAGACCCCAGATTCCCAAAACCTGGTTAGAACTCTTATGTTCAGACAAAATAACATAGCGATCAACCTTTGTTTCTTACATTGGTCTCAACCCACGTGATCTTAGGGATTGATCACTGGGCGTTTCACGAATATAACAGATGTGTGTAAAACCAATACTAATAATGGGACTCATGCATGATATGTCATCCATTTAATCAAATCATGAAAGTGAATTAGATGGTTTGTGATCTTTACAGCACCCGATGGTCTACCCCTCCCATGGACGGATTAACACCGTCAAAAGAAATATGTAGCTCCGACACCATCCAGCTTATGGCATCCAGGATTTGTTTCCACCTGTTCAGTTCTCTCAACTCCTCGCAAGCGATGGGGCACAATTCATCGGCTGCAATCTGGGCCCAGTCTATGTCGGTACAGATGATCATCATTTTCTCATAGGCTCACCTTACGCCCTATTTGGCCACTTCTAGATGGGCCTTCAACCGCAGTATCAGCCCTGATTGTGTGTTAAGAGTGGATGAGTGCTCATCTGCGCAACTCTGTAATCGCTGGACCTCATCTTCAGCCTCCTGAAGCCTATTGATGTTTATTGCTTTCCTCCACTACCATCCCATACGAATGCCATGATCGTACTCCCAAATCTTCTCCCCCATAAGATCTCAGACGAGAATGTGAGGAAAATGGGAATCCTCTCCCCCAGCACATAGTTTTCAGAATCACGAGCGATGCCGGTCCATCTCATCTAGCCATAGTGCTTGGGGTGTGTTATTAATGCAGCGTGTAATTAGCTTGCATGATTGTCGGCAGACTATTTTGTTGTCCTCTTCATCAAAGGCTATTTTTTACCTGTCATCATAGTCGACAGGCTCATATGAGGGGAATTACCTCCAGAACTCTTCAGTAGGGTCCACGTCTACTTTTTTATTGGGCATTTTGGGACCTGATCTATCTGATCGATCCTCATTATCAGATCCCACCTCAATGATCTCAGGCGCAGCCCTACTCACGGTCCCACCTTTGATCGGGAGCACCATGGTTCGGTCAGTCTGGATATCCTCCTCCACAATCGCTGACATTTCTCTCGGAAGGATGCCACCAAAATCCCGGACCAACGATGCTATGGCAGCCCACACCATTTGATGAATTGTGCGCACAAAAGAGGGCTTGGAAGTCAGTTGACATGTTCATTGGGTGACAATCATGGAATTGGTAGAAGAGATATATAGAGATCAAATTATTGGTCTTGTTCTTGGTTTTACACTTCTGGGATCCCGAGGCATGGCCCCCGTATATTATTGAAAGATACAAAAGCACCATAGGGGTCACCTTAGGCATCCTGGCCCTATTGGACCTAGAAATTGATGTAGTCATAGGTGTGGATTCTGAAGGCCCCGCATTTGTATCCACTGTGGGACGAGAATATGATCTATGAATTAGGCATTCTGAAATAGCATAAATGTTAACATAGGGTCCAAAGATGTCTGGAAACAGATCCTAGGTAGTGGATTCAGGATTTTACGTCGTGTTCCTTAGTGGAATATTCAATCTCTGAGCCTTGGTTTCCAGTTTCTCCCTCCTCCAATGGGCTCCCTCAACTGGCCTCGTCCCCCCCCAGGAGGACTCGTTCGATTATTCTAGAAGAGGGAAACACTCTCTTAGTTTAGTGGATGACAATTGTGGAGGTTTTGTACAATCTAGTATCACCTATACGTGGTCTGTCATTGGACGCGGGACACCGTGGGAATGCACAAAGTCCTCCAGCTCTGCTAGGTACTACTCCACCTCCACCCGAGACTCTGAAATGCCTGTCCTACTTGGTCTTATCCCCGAAAAATCCATCCCACTATGGATCAGGGGTTTCCATATCTCAGGAGGGCCGAGGAACTGTCTTTTGACTTCCCATATATCTCAGGCCTTTGGAAATACAACATCCTCCGACATGTCTATGTGACGCAGTCGCTTCCCCGAAGCCTATGCGGACATCCTGAAGAATCCCCTCAGTGGCCACCCTTTTGGGTAACTTTTCTCTTCTTGGCCCACCGGTTCTGCTGCCACTACCTCCCCCTTAACTGGTGTGGGACTCTTCGCCACGACATCCCCACTACAGCTGGATGTACCTGCCGCCTTCTGGCCTCAGCCTTGAGGTTTGGGAGGTCCACCATTATAGGCTCGGACAGTCGGCTGCTTTATCATTTCCCCGGGGTAGGCCACCTCCCCACATTGGGACCACTCCATGACAATATCGAAGGCATAAGTGGGTGGAGGTAGCTAATTCCTCATATTTCAATCCTCGTGGGTGAACATGAGCCACATCTGCCTCATCACGCATTGATACTCTCCATGGAGCACCCCTAGGTAAACCTGGTGGGTCAGTCACTGCATGCACCGAAATTTCCTGGAAAATCGATGCAGAGTGTATGGCTCATTGAGTAGCTCACAGTCCACCTTCTCCACCTAGAAACCAACTCGAATGGTTAGGAGATAAGACCGGTGCTCTTTTGTCCCTTAGCCATCATCAGTGAAGGCCCCCGTTGGTAGCAGGAACGGATGGAAGTTTAACACTTCTACCTTCCAGACTCGATTTAATACCGATGGTATGGTCAACTTGGATAGAAATATCCCCATTGGGTTCATGATATATGGGTGAATGTATGATCTTAGAGAATAAATAGGGTTCGGTTATTCATAAACCCCCTAAAATGCGCCACTATCCACCCGTATTGGAGGTGGAACGACCCACATATCTTTTGTAGCCTCTTCCCTAAGGTGATGTGCCAGAGCATTTTGTACATCTTGGAAAGCATCATAATTATGAGATTCACCCACCCTCTGGTCACATGAATAGAGGCCACGATTAATGTGATGGGTCTCACACATGCGTTTGTGTCCCTCACCAGCAAGATCCAGCTGCAGATAAGAGCCACAATGAATGCCACCAGCATGACTATCGGTTGCGGATTGGTGCTATGCTGAACCCCTAGGTTTTCCACTGGTTGTCCTCCAAGAGCCACCGGTACAAGTGCTCCAAGCCTCATTGGGCTCTCTTTGGGAAATTCCGAGGCCTCATCGGGAACCGTATGTTCTCCGGGACGTTCAAAAATTGATTGAACAACCGTCTGATGTGGACATCTCCCACTGCTTAATTTTCATCTCCTGGCACCAGTCTCATCAACGCCATAGCCAGTGTCGGCATATACTCTGGATCTTCTCACTCACCCATAGCAGGGAGGAATTAGTCGTACATCTCTCCGAGGGACCCCCCGAGATTTGATGCATGCCCCATAAGCTAATGACAACCTCCCCATTATATAGGTGGATGGTATTGGTCCTTAATGACTAGCGGCTCAACAACTCTAGTATCAGCTACTTTGGCTGGTAGATGTGAAATTGGGATGCCCAAGCCACCTCATACAAACTAAATCTCCTCATCTATTCCCAAATTCATCACACTAGGTGCTTACACATCAGGCCCATGCCCAGTCGTCCATGGAGTTTCAACCTTGGCACATGCCCCACTCATCAGACCATCCCTTATTTGGGTTCCTCAGGGCTACCTTTAGGATAGTTTGGTATAGAGGATGGGACACCTCTGACTGCAATGATTTTCCATCAATTTCGTTCATATGATTGTATAAATAATCAGCAGTAATGAGGTTAAAGTTCTCTTAAGAGTGGCCATTAGCTACCCTGGACCACTGGTGCTGGAATGGCCTGCTCCCGAACCAATAGGCTGGCTGATCCCAACATGCTTGAGTGATGAAGACATCATCTCTCAATCCAAATCCATAAAAAGGAAGCCTATTTAAAAAATGGTATTCCCTTTGGCTTTCTAACAATTGCTGTACCCGTGAATCATGATCAGAGTGGCCCCATACCAACTCCCCCGGACTCATTATATTTGACCTCTCTTCCCTTAGGGCAGTATCCGCAAAGACCCCCCCAGAAGACCACTTGGTGAGACATCGAGTCCTTAAAAATCAGATAAATTTTGGATTGGATCGTGAAGCTCGTTCGCGAAGCTCGATCGTGGAGAATGAACACAGATACCACTTGCAGAGCTCAATCCGGACATCGGAATCACAGAGCCTTGCACCAACCCTCAGACGCAAGTCATGGAGTGCACTAACACGATGTAGAAGATTCACTATGCATCACGAAGAAAAAATACCAATTTTCAAAGATTGATCATGGAGTACGTGGAGCTTCGCAAATCAAGAGTTCCAAAAGTTGAAATCACGAAGGAGAGAAAAGTAAAAAAGAGATGTTAGCCCCACTATTTATAGGCGATGACCTCCGGTGATTCACGGTTTGTCCAGCCATGGCAGATTTCATGGTGCGCCTTGCCCACCCATCGCCGCTCTGCTTTGTGGGCCTCCTTCACGATACTCCTTCATGAGGCCACCTCCTAGGTACCAAGGAATTTTGGCGATGGACCCCCAGACTTGGATTCTCGTTATCTCCTTGACCCCCAGTCTGACGGGGTCATTTGTTGATGCCAAACTTGGAGGTGAACTGAACATCCTGAAAGCATTAGGGACTTCCTCGAGAAGCCATAACATGAAGCCCCTAGAGCCCTGTGTCCGGTGCTAGTGAACCCCTTCATGACCCACCGCAAAGAGAGGAGGTGGGATAGCACCGCAAACCTCTTTGTCCTTGGTGACCTATCGCGATTCATGGAGGCAGGACGGATCTGCAAACCCCTTGGACGTTCGCAACCCATCATGAAGTAAAGAGGCGGGATGACTCCATGAATCCCTTTGACATTCACGACCTGCCATGAAGAAAGGAGGAGGGACGGCTCCACTAATATCTTTTAACTTCGCGACCCGTCGCAGAGCAAGGAGGTGGGACGGCTCCATGAACCGCTTTGACGTTCGTGACCCATCACGAAGCAAGGAGGTGGGAATACTCTAAGAACCACTTGAAAATTCATGAACCACTATGAAGCAAGGAGGCAGGATGGCTCTGCGAACCCCTTTGACGTTGTCATCCCACTGTGATGTAAGGTGGCAGGATGGCTCTGCGAACCCCTTTGACGTTCACGACCCGCTGTGAGGAACGTTTTGGCTTCGAACCAAGGGAACCCTGCATCGTGGAGCCCCTACCTATAAATACTAGCCTCCCCCCTATTGTGCCTGATGGATGGACTCTCTGACCTTTCACCTTCCTATCTCCCGAATCGCAAATAACTTCCTGCTCTGAAAACCATGAGCTCCTCGAGAAACTTTTGCTCCACGACGTACTTATCCCTTGGCCTTAATTGAGCCCCTCTTCCGAGAGGTATGACTTTCACGAAGCCTAAGAGTCTTCGAAGAGGAACGAGATTGCCATGGGGACTCAGGTCTTCGTAGATCACTTATGCTTCGCAAATCACCCTCCATGCGCATGTAACCCAAGTGCCAAAGTCGGGTCACTGTGCATCGCGAAGCATGTTGCTTCTCAAGGCACCCCTGCTTCGTGAGGCATTTCTTTGAGAGTGCCTTTCCACATCGCAAATCTCCTCCCATATGTAGATATTCCCTATCCCTAGCCTAGGATAATTCAAATTGCAAATAAAATCCCTTCACGAAGCCCCTCCACTTCATGGGGCACCATAGCTTCACAAGGGTTCTACCCGTGAACCGCTTTGCTCTGCAACTCCTTCTCCCTTGTGGACCTTTGGGTTTTCATGATGAAATTTCAAGGTCCCTTGGATGATAATTGTCATTGCATTTCTTTTCATCATTCTCCTTCACATAGGCACACTAAAAACTTTTACTTCTTTATATATCCACACTAACGTGGACCCCATAATGGTTCACCCCATAACACCCCTAACAATGGCTTTGCCTATCCCTTTTCGTCACTAAGGGGCAGAGGGTAGCAGTTATGTAAGTCCAATTGGTGTGGAGTGAACCCTCCCTTGTCTGAGCTACATGATGTTAAACTGCCAAGCGCCATCATCCTCATCACATGATGTTAAACTATGTCCTCACCCCATGCCTTGAACGTGGGAGTGAGATCATTCCTCACATGGAATGAGATCATCTTCATCGGAGCGGTGTCTGTCCACAGGGAAAGTTTGACCAACATGGTGTGATCCCTTATCTTTTCTTACATGAGGTAGCATCCCTTCCCCTCCTTTATTTGGTTCCAAATCCGTCTCCCGTTGGGCTTTGTCACCATCGGGCCTCCACCCCGGAGTAAGTCCCAATCTCTATATCCCTGGCCTATGAACCGTGCGTAAGTCCCTGTTTCATCTTTGTCCCTCTAACCACATATAAGTGCCACCCTACTTCCCATAGACGCACCTTTAGCGATGTGATCATCAGGTCTCTAGTGCGTCTTGTTTCTCACACCGAGCATGACTCATGTGGGCTAAGAGTAAGCATCGACCATGACGTCTTCTTTGGGAAGCCTAGAATGTAAGCCCCATGCACCAAACACCAACCTGAACAATGAGGACATTGATCCTTACCAAAGAAGGGTATGTAAGAAGCCTCTACGAGGTTTTATCCCACCACCTGGTTGTTCAGACCATATTCATGTAAGTTTACCTACACCTCGGGTATCATAGAGTGTAAGCCCCAAACACCAACCAGAACTATGTGGTCTTTGATCCTTGATAAAGAAAGGTATGTAGGATGCCTCCGAGAGGTTCAACCAAAAAAACTGGTCGTTCCGACCCCATTCACATCGGTTCACCAAACCCCATCCTAACTATGCATACTTTGATCCTTGCTAAGGAAATGTATATAAGAAGCCTCCTTGAGGTTCAAGCCCCACAATCATTGATTGCTCCGACCTCCTTCACGTCGGTTCACTTAAACCCCATCTGAACAATGCAGACTTTAATCATTTACAAGGAACTATACATAGGAAGCCTCCCTAAGGATCATTCCCAACACCCCATTGGTTCTGACCACCTTTACATCAGTTCCCACCTCCCAAACTACACGGACATTGATCCATACCAAGGCAAGGTAGGTAGGAATCCTCCTTGAGGATCAAGCCCATCACCCGGTCATTCTGTCCTCCTTCACATCAGGTCCCACCACCCAAACTATGCAGACTTTGATCCTTGTCAAGGAAAGGTACATAAGAGGCGTCCATGAGTTTCAATCCCACCATCTATCTGTGCCTTAGGTCCTCCTCCAAGTTATTCCACCGACCCCCATCCTATAGAAACTATGCAGGTTTGATCCTTCTCTCTTAGATAAGTTACGCAGGAATCCTCCCTGAGGTTTGACCCCATCCAGCGGTAACCGTTTGTGACCCCATTTAGTTTTAGGCCTTTGTGACCCCATTCAGCAGTAAGCTGTTGAGACCCCCAATCAGTGGTATGTCGTCATCAGATGAACTACATGGACTTTGATTCCCTGCCACAAGGATACATTAAAGGCCTCTTCGAGGATCAAGCTCAAAATCATCGTTATCCTCATGCCAGTTCCATCCCACTCACTATCCACTTCACTCAAAACACTACCATCTATCTTTATTCTTAGCTGGTCCACCACGTCCCAATGGGATCATGAAACCTCATTCCCCATTTCTGTTAACAACAATCAGGAAGCTAACCACCCGTTAGCCACAACACCAGTGTTCCCTCCAGAGTTTTGACCCATATGATCCACTCTAATCAGTGTTCTGATCAGTCTGATCCGTCTCTGCTAAACATTAAACATGAGGCATACCATGTGTTAAACTTGGGAATCTGAGTAAAACCTTAGAGGCATGCCTATGGAATATAATTCCTCGCATTCGACGTAGGATTCCTTAGGCTTTTGTGCCCTCTACAATCCTTATAATAAGGGAAAGAATCTCATACGCGCCAATGTTCCAGCGTCCAGACACACCAGTGATCTGCAACGTGAAGACTCCCCTGACCTAAGGTTGCTGCCCTAACCGAACCCTTTGGAATGTCCCTACATAAGTAGTATAATTAATTGGTTTCCATGATGATATGGCGTTAGGAAGAGTTTCCCGAACAACGTCTTAGGTCTATAAGGGAGACCCGAACAAGGTGACGAGTTCCAGGGAGGAATCCATGAAAGGAAGAACTGACATCCCATCATCCCATTTCGATCAAGGAGAAGACTTCCCTGAACAAGGAACGTATGTCATCTACTTTTGGAAAGCAAGAATGCGGGGCAAAAAAACTGCGCCTTCCGTCCTCAAGCAGACAGATGCACGCGCCCCAAAAAAAGCATCATAAACAAATTCCATACTCATTATTATGTCATATATATCACAAATGTTTTGTAAATCCATCTTTATTACCATCCATGTAATGTGTAACCAAATCACATCGTATTATGAGGCAGTGGTCATCCGTTCACATGGAGACGTTGTCGTATTCCCAAAAATGGAATTCATGATGTAATGTATGATATAATAATTAAATAGGAACTATAATATCATAAATATCATTTATAAATAATAAATAAATAATTATTTCTATCTAATGAGGGTAGTAATGGAAAAAAAGACATTAGTTGCTGAGGGGGTTGTCCAATGAACACACAAACAATGATTTCATTACCCATTTGATGGGATTATATATATTTTTATGTCATTATATTAAAAAATAATTGTATACAAAATATTTTGATATTATTATATAATTAATTTATAATAATAATTTAAGGATTTGGAAGATGAAATCAAAAAAAAATCCTGTTGATGAACGTTACGTCTTCTTCAGGGATCCCCCATTGGTTTTCACCAACAGACTTCCTATGTTAGATTTATATAAAAAATAAGGCTGAAGGAATGATATTATGGAATTTTTGAAGTGGTTTTTATAGTTATTTCATTAATAAAATGGTCCGATGGTGTGAATTGGATAGGATAAGGGTTTACCTTTTATTGTGAAGTGACTGATACACTGATAATTTATTAATGGAACGAATTATAACCGTTTTTTCATGTCACTAGGCTCCAATAATACATGATTATCCAGATTAAAAGTTATATGTTCTAAATATTTCTATAAATTGGAATGTGTATGTGTTTTGGGTTATTTCAAACCTTTATCATTTTAGTTTTATCCTCAGAAACTCAATTTTTAACTTAACCAATTTAATTTTTTTTAATGTTTTAAGTATTAATTTATGTAAAAAACTAAGTTAAACTTATTAGATAATATAAATTAATAAAATTTAAAATATGGAATCCATTTTTAGAAATTCCATTCTCTCAGGTGAAAAATTTTAATTTATTATTAATCACGCGGACGTGATTCAAAAGCATTTTGTCAAATAGAAAATTCTCAAATTTTAATAATGTTTTTAAATAAAAATTCACTATAACTATTATTCCAATGATCTAATCCAGATTAATAGTAATTTTAATTATCTATTTTATCGTTAAAAATAGTTTAAAATATGAATTTAATTTATAAGTAATTTTAACAGAAATGATTTTTCACTTAGAATTTAGTATATTTTCATATTTATTAAAAAATTAATCTTTTTTGAAACTTATAAAACATTAAAAACATGAAATTTTTTTAATTATGATATGAAAAATAATTAATATTTTTAAAAATTAAAATTTTAACTTTTTGAAAATTTATTTTTAAAACATGTTTAGAAACACGATGAAGAACTAAGATTTCAAGAAGAGTATTTTCGAGCCAAATATGAAATTAGATTAACTTTGTGTATAATAACAATCATTACATGAATCTAAATTATAATTTATTTAAATATACTAAGTAAATTTATATTAATATATTTTTCATTAGGTGTTTTTTATTTAGTTAATTTGAAAAACATTTTTCCCATTAAACAAATTTGTAGAAAGAAACATGTTTTTAAACACAAAAATAATATTATAAAAATACCAAATTTAAATTTTATTAAAAAGTATTTATGTGAGTGATATATATCTAATTAATAAATATTTTAATTTGAACATAATCATGAATTTAAATTAATAAAAATGTTTTAAATTAATTATAATTTTACAAAAATCATTATTTTTTACAATTCCCTAATAATTCATTATTTTCAAAAAAATTGAAAATTTTCCACATCACCTACTATTGATATGATTATTCAAAATTTTAATATTACTTTATCAAATAACATATCTAAATGGAAAATAATATTTTGTCTAAAAAATAAATAATTTTTTTGATGAAAATATATTTTTTTATGAATACAACGAGTATACTAATTATGTTTTGATTTTTTACTAAGGATTTTTTATTAATTTATAGTATTTGGAAAATTAGTTTGTTTCAGAATGTATTTAATACCACTCCAATCCACCTACATTACATATAGGGTATAGTAATATTATTTAATGGTTCCTTAAATCTTAGTGTTGCGTGTCATCCATACAATCAATATATGTCCTTGTATTGTATAACATACACTATCTAAAAATTAACTTAATTTGGAAATAATATTCAACAAATAATGGGCTGTTACAGTGCACCTATTCCAGATCTTTCATCAACTATTTTAATCTTGATAGGGATTCTATTTCTATGAAATCCATCGGTGTTTATTTTACCAATATGTTAGAATGTTATTATATACATAGTTTCATCCCTAAAATCGTTCATAGGTTAATGTTCTATAATATATGTTTTCTTAAATCATGTTACATATGTTCATACTATAAATTCCTTGATACCAATAATAAAAACCTGAAATATATTATCCCAATGATTATGGTTACGTTACTACACTGTTACAAGATACATGATTATACATCACAAAGGATTGAGTATTTCAGTAGTCTTGAGAATCTATATGTATAAATGAAAATCATATTACATTTAATAAAATGAATTAATACTAAATGTTACTGGGAAAACAATATTTTTATTTTATTATATCCCTGAGAACATTTAATGATCACATTGGTGTATCCAAGGGATAAGAAATAAAATAAATGTTTAATAACAGAAGCAAAATAAGGAGAAGCATCAAATTAAAGGATATCAGAGATGAAAAAATTCCAAAATAATATTTAATGGATAAGAAACAGTAACAATTATCATATTAATAATATCATGAAAGGGGAATATATCAATTGATGAAATTACAACATATGTAATTAAAATCATAACAATTAATGGTTTGATAATGCTAGTAATCATAATGATTGAAATCATAATCATTCTACCAAGGCCTCATTCCAAAACATCATACATAAATAGATAGGTAATATGAACAATACCTAGGTTATCTTGAGTCATGAAACCTATTGATTCATCAAGGAGCTATAAAATAGTGATACATGATTATGTTTTATGTTGGCACTTATAAAAACCAGAATGAAACCAATATATCTAAGTAATAGGGTCACATTATCTCATATATTCCTCCCTATATAGGAGAGGGTTCTACCTAGTTTCATGGGCCTATGTCTATTATTTTGTAGAATATACCATATGTATCATTTCATAGAACATGTATGTAATAGAATAATAAATAATATAATGATGACATTATAATATAAAAACTAAATAATGAAAAGGGAATTTGTGTCATACAAGTAATAAACAAATCCTATGTTTACATGAAAAATAATAGTATATAGTAATTATATACAGATAAATAAAAAAATGGTCCTCAAATGTATATTAAAGTTAGATAAAATCTATATGCCCCTCTTCTCAGCCATCCAAAATATGGTCATTTCATTTCCCTATATCACTTTTCATGAAATTTAAATGTTCTCTAAAATTATCGAGTAATGTTTTAGTACAAGAATCTTCATGAAACCACCAATGTATCATTTATAATATTTATCTTATAAACAATTTTATACCATGTTATACAATATTTTTTCATGAAAACAACTATGTAAAGCATAGAACTTTTGTACTAACCTGGAAAACATGAACCACAGTTGTACCTATATTAGCTTTATGTCTAAACAAACTTAAAAATTTAATTTTTTTTCAATAACTATTTATGAGGCGAATTAATATGATTCTAAAAATCATCTGAAGATACAACCTAAAATTCACTAGTTATAATGTGATTCATGATCTCATCATCCTTCATTCATCAAGTGATAGTGTTACTTGGTTTTCACTATTAATAGAGTAACAAGATCCCTGGAATTATGGAGGCATTAAGTATATCACATGACATAAATGAAGAATCCTTCTATCCCTAAAATTTTCATAGGTCCTTCATCTCCTTTATTTAAAGTCATGCACTCTCCCCCTCTATGAGATAAATAAAGTTCCAAAAGAACGAATAATAAATGAGAATTGGGGCAGGTGGAATTAGTTGTTCACTTTCTATAAGTTCAGAAAACATTTTAAATCTAACCCATGCAGCCTGTTATAGATCATTTATTTATCATAATTTATTAAATACTCATGCATGGAAAAGTTGTAAAGATAGTAAATAAAAAAGGATTTACAAGGTTTGCGCTTAGTGTGAGAATGAATAACCTTTCCTTGGAATCTCATATTTGTTTATGTAAATTCAATCTAATGAATAAGTGAATAAAACATAATATAAATCCCATTAGTCACATTAAATATCTCAATATGAATGATAATATTTACTTCCATCATTTCATAATGTTTTATTACAAATAATTTATCCATTAAAGAATAGTTCATGAAATCTTTTCCATAATTTTTTTCAAGAACCTCAGTCTGATACCCCTGGGTCCAATTGACTTAGTCTGATTGCTTCAATATGTTGGAATCATTGATATGATCCCTTATCTCAAACATCATTTATCATAATCCACCCCACTAATCAGTCTTATCTTTCTTAGTCTAACCTTCCATAGTTTGATATTCCTTCGATTGATCTTACTCAGTCTAGTGAGAAAACTTTTAGTTGTCTAATATTATAATGAGATATATATATATATAGATAACTGTAATTTAAACTCTAACAAACATATTTAGTACTCCTCCATATTCCACATGTGAAAATGATATAATTTATGAATTCACTATGATACTATTTATAGGCATATTGGAATATAATGTTCAATAAACTTAAAGACATTTCGCACTAACTAAAATCTAAAAAAAATCCAGGATCTACTCTTATTTGAATTTCATGTTTTACCACTTAAAATTTTCTACAACTGTACTATATAACCTTGTATATTATTGGAACTTATATAGATGATTTTTAATTGAAGTTCGTCATTAGTGTTAGTTTTATAATCCTTCTATCTTAGTGGTAGCCCGATTGAATATCCTCATGAGATTCAGTTAGATTAACTTTTTCCATCATAGTAATTTTTATTGGCTCCCCCTCGTATTGTCAATCTAATTTACATTCCTCTTGATATTCCATCTAATTAACTTTCATTCTCATTGTTAGTTTCATTCACTACCCTCCTCAGTGTCAATCTTGTTGATGAGAAGTTCGTTTTGTGATAAGATATGTGATAAAAAATGGAATGTGTCACGATGTGGTGATGATGTTGTAGATTGATAATTTAATTTTTAATGTTGAATTTTAAATATTGAAACTAGTTTTGTTTTGTACGATAGGGTGTTAAAGGTTTGGTAAGGTTCACACATAAAAAATGGTTATTTTAAAATAACAAAAATGAAATATATGGAAAGTTTTAAAGGAAAATTATGGTACTTTTGAATTTAAAAATATTAAAGAAACATCTTGCAAATGGTTATAATTATTATGAACATTCTAACCCCAGATATAGTTGTATTATCTCAACCTTGTTATCAGCATTCATAACTTCTAACTCAGTATCTTATCTCATTCTCCAATTATAGAAAAATAAAACATCCAACAATGATTTTTTTGGATTTTAATTCATTTGGATAAAATTATATTTATATTTCATTTATCAGTATAACAAAAAACCAATATCTTCATCTCTTCACATTTCTTCACAAAAAATAATTTATATCTCATCGAACACAAACGCCATCTTGAATCATGACACATTCTTGATATTTAAATTTTTTTATTTTGGAACAACATAATATAACTGAAGGTCAGAATGTTGAATAAATTTCTAATCAATGTTATGTCTGATGAATCAAGATCATCATGCTAATGGATATGAGATTGATGGTGTGTATGATCAATAACATTACAAAACATACAACATCCAACTTCTATAGACCTTATGAGTTCGATACTTCTTAGTATAAAAATATATTCCTAGAAACATAGGTCTGGAAAAAAACATTCCCAATGTTATAATATATTCTCTCCATTATTATTTGAATTTAAAAGTTTAGAAAATTCCACATTTCATTCAAAAAAATGCTTTTCCAAAAGGTTAGTTGTCAGAAAATACAAAACATTGTTAAAAAACATTACAATGATTCTTCAATTTACCCATTTGTATTTGTTATCAAGACTCCCCAAATGCATTTCTAAAAATTCTTACATTTTTTACAACTCAAATTTTGAAAACAACACAAGGTTTGAAACATTTATAAAAACATAAAATTTCTCAAAATATGGATTACAAGCTTGACACGACTACATAGTGAAATTGTTTTACGGAATTTCTACCCTTTATGATAAGAAAATTTTGTGGCCATTATTAAGAGAAATTCCCCCCCTTACATTTATATTATTTATCTCCCTTTTATTTCTATCTTTCATATTTTAAGGTAACAACGTCTTCAGATTTATTAAATATAGACATGTAAAATGTTCATAGAATGAAAAAAATTCCCTCATGCATTGTCACCATAATCCTACTCATGATGGGGACTTCCTTGTTAATTTTATTTAGTCATTAGAGGGGGCTGAAAATCAAGATGCACCCTCATCTCAACGAAACATTTTTTTGGAAGTGCCTTTGTTAAGATATCAGATATTTCATTCATCATTGAGTTAAATTCAAGAAAAAACATCTCCAAAATCAACTTTTTTAATTGAAAATGTAACTTTTATATAAATGTGTTTTGTTCATTAATGATGGAAATGCTTTATATAATGATTAATTACAATATGATTATCACAATGTATCTTCAGTAGTATAGAAAATTTTACTTTGAAATCTTCCATTTAAGTTGAATCCACAAAATCTATGTACAACACTACGTAGCCCCAATATATTCTGATTTTTCTATAATGAATGTTACTGGATTTTATTTCTTACTAGTACATATTACACAATACTCACCCATGAAAAATGTTCCCCTTGATGTTGATTTTATGTCATTATAAATTCTATCCCAACCAGCATTAGTGTGACCATGAAACAATATCTCAAATTTTTATTTATATATTAGAACATGTGATGTTATTCATTTGACATATATTTGAATCCCCTTTTGTTCAAGAATATTTTAAATTTTTGACTTATGTGGATACTTGACCCAAAAAATCACAATATAATCAACATCAGGTATTGATACTGTAAAGTAATGTTGTATTCATTTCATCTTCTGAATGTCTTTCTATTTGAAACATCTTCCAGAGTCAACTATATTCAACATCACCCCTACTGATATAGGAGTAGAAACTTATTTGGATACATCCATTCCTAACTTTTTTAAAAATTCACTAACATACTTTACATTGGATAAGAAAATGGTTTTTCATTTTTTTAATTTGTAACCCATGTAATAATGTTAAAACTATTAATTTTGAATACAAAAGGATTCTTTTTATATCCCCATATTTTTTAAAATACATATTACCAATCACTATAAAAGACTATGAAGCACATAAACAATTTCAATAAGGGTTAAGGAGTAACTGTCTTAACATATAATCTTCTTTAATCATTTCCTTTATAAAAATTCATAATTTTTAAACAATCCTATAGTTTTTAATAACATTCATGTGGATCTTGTTTCATCCCATAAAAATAATTATAAATCTATAATCTTTTTCTCATTCTCATGATGTAGAAACTCACATGTTTATTTGATATAATATTCTTCAAATATTTCTCCCTCAAGAAAAGGTGAGTTTTCATCCATATAATATAAATTATAATTATAATGAGAATCCACATCTAGAAAAATTATGATAGTTTTTATCCTTGTTAAAAGTGAAAAGGATTCATAAAAATCCAATACTTCTACTTATATACTGACTTTACATACTTTCCTTACTTTGTTTCCTTTAATTTCTCATTGTTCATTCAAATGTTTTATGTAAATACACTTTATTATGATTACATTATTAATTTTATGACATTGTACAAGTTACCATTTTTATTTTTCCCCAATTTTATCTAACTATGATTTTGTATAATTAACACATTCCTTATTTATAATAGCTTCTTAAACTAATTTTGGTTCAACTTTTTTACATGAGTGAAGTTTGATTTTCAAAACCGAGCTTCCTCCTCATCTAAAATGATGTCTTATAATTCTCAGGAATGACTTTAGTCTCATCATGTTTTAGTATAGTAGAAAATTTCTGATTTCCTCTTCCTGCATAACATTACTCAATACACGATTAATCTGTATCCTCATGCACATTACTTCTCTCACATTCATTATCATTGAAAAAATTATGTTTTTCTGTATCAACATTTGTGAAATACTTTTTTAATTATGTTTTATTCTCAATCACACTCACTGAATATGAGTCCACAAAATTTTGTAAACATTTGTTCCAATATTTGAAACTTATTCCATTGGGTGAATAACCCATAAATGTTCTTTCCTCGCCATTCTTATCAAACTTCCCAGACTGAGACATTTAAGGTTAACATAGAATTTCCCAAAATATTGAATAACATCAATGAATATTTTTATACAACATTTCACAACATGTTATGATGTATTCTAGTTTCGACTGACATATGTTATGAATATGTACAATAGTACTAACTACTCTCTAGAAAAACATTGAATGTTGATATTCTTCTAACATACATCTTTCCATTTCCACAGAAACTTCTATTATTTCTTTATGCTATTACATTTTTGTGGATTATAGGGAGAACTATGCTGATGTTTGGAAACATGATTTCTTAGATAATCTTCAAAATTATTTCACAGTAGTATAGTACAATTTTATGTCTTAAACATATTTATATAAACCCATAGTTTTTTATCCACATATTTTTTGGAAAAAAAAAAAATCTTTTTCATAACCCCCTACTACAAAACAAGCAATTAACTGTGTTGGTATTTATCTGTGCTATAAAAAACACTGATAAAAAGAATATTTATTAGTGTTGAATAAAGTGATCATTAGTTTAAACTTTTATCAATTATTAATTTTTAGTACTGATTAATATTTATATAAATAAAATTAAATAACTAAATATAAAAAATATAAAAAATGTGTTTATTAAAATAATATTACAAATGATATTAATTAAATAATTATTGATAAAAATGAATAGATTGATTATACATTAATAATTATAAATCATTCTGTTAATTAGATAATTATAATAGCTAATGTTAATAAATTGCATGTGTCAAATATATAGACATATATTAATGTATAAAAATTTCATTTATGTATTAAAAAATATTTATTCACTTTACATTAAATTATCTTATGTTAATTAAATAATGGTTTATAATTAAAAATTATTATGAAGTAAAATTATAGACTATAATTGAAAAGTAATTGATATATAATTGAATTTCATTTTATTTTTCTATATAAAACGTATCAAATGTGTGTTATATTAATTTATCTCATACATAAATAAATAATATTTATATACAATGCACAGACACAAAACATATACATTTATTAAATGTTGTTTAAGTTGCCTAATTCTTAAATCATTCAATTTCAATCAATTTAAACATTGACGTGTGCACCTGAAAAGAGATATTCATTAATAATGTTAATGAAATATTATTAAAACAATATTTATAAACAAATATATTTATAAATTTACAATCACTGTATTAATAAAATTATATATTTATAATTATAAATAAATAAATAGTTTATTAAAGATATTTATATAATTATAAATTAACAAATATATAAATTTAAATAATTATTATATTAAAAATAAATTTACTTAAATAATTTATATTATTACTATATTTTTATTTATATATATTTTAAATATATATATATCATTATATAAATATATATAATGATATAATAATATTTTATTGAAATATTTTTATAATTAGAAATAAATAATTTTTAAATTTTGATAAATATATATAAAAATGAATAAATTTACTATGTTTATATTTATATATATTTATTAAGTATTTATAAATTTTAATTTTTTTAATTACATTAATAATTATAAATATTGTAAAAGAACTTCAGTAATAAGTGTTGTTAAAAGAATCTTTATCATCCATTTTCCCACACTGATAATGATGATAACTTATCAATGCTAAATAAGGCACTAATAAAATGAAGATTTACCATTGTTATAATTTTACCACTGATAAATATTTGTTTTATCAGTGCTTATTTTATAAGAACATATGAAGGGATATTTATCAGTGCTAATTTCTGAGCATTCATAAAAGTGTCTCAGACTATTTTAAAAACTTTAACCATTTGGGAACTTGTCATGATATCAAATTATTTATGCAGAATCAACCCATTGTAAGTGCTCCTCCTTGGTGAATCTAAGCTCGAATCATACCACTAGAATGTTTCTAGCACTCCAGTTGCAAAAAAAACTCATCCATAATCTGGATTTCGATTGAGGTTGTGATGAAGATGAGGTTTCACATCACTATCCAGTCATTTTTTCTTCTTGAGGTAGGTGGTTCCATGACATTATAATTTTAGATAATTTAATTTCTTCACATGGATAACTTTCACATGCTCCATTGTTTTTTTGGGGTGAAAACATGTTTTGGAAATGATTTGACATGATTTTTTTTTGAAAATAAATGTTCTAAAGAGAAATTGTTGTGTTTCTATATAGGCATTATTGTGAAAAATTAGTGAAAGTGGTCAATTAATTTTTTGCGTAGTGAAAATTTTAATTTTGTGGGTGTTTAAGGAGTGAATGTGTTGAAAAATATTTTTATGGGAAATGAATCATTTTGGGAATGATAACCTTATTTTTTGCTTTTGATTATGAGTTGTGAAGTGCTTAACTGATATTAAATTTTATTTAGAAATGAAATTTGGGATGTGGAAATAGTTAATTAAATGTTGTGAGTGATACAAAATGTGTTTTCGAATTTTTTGGCATGATTTGTATTGGACTTTGGTTTTGTAATGGAAAATGGATAGGTTCTGTGTGTGTGTTTTGGTGTGGTGTTCCATGTAAGGGTTTTATGGGTAGTTTGAAATGTACAAATAATGTTTTCAAAGGCGCATAAATGAGAATGAGTTTGGAAGTATGTTCTTAATGAGAATGGACATAATTTTCCATGTTGAACATGTTGTACATTTTTTTAATGCGAATATTAAATTTTTTAAAGGATGGAAGTCACTTTTAGAAAATTATTTCAGGTTGTGTACAAATTTGTAAAAAATGGACTTCCCATGGAATTGGGTGCAAATTAGTGTAAACGCTGGTATTGTTTATCGGAAGTGTTCTATAAATTTTTTAATAGAATTATTAAATTATATAAGTGTTGAAAATTATGTTTTACGCAATTATGAAGTGTGTTTGATTTTAAAAGTATCATTTTCATGTGAACTTAGGAGTATTTTTGTTGTAAAGCCTTATGGTGGCTATGCGGTTATTTTATAAAACTATTTAAATAAATTATTAACAAACAAAATAGGTGTGAGACATGTTTGTGAAATTATTTGGTGTGCATATGTTTTAAAATGGGGTTTGGATATACAAGTAGTGGGACACTATGTGTACTTTGTTTGGAATGCCTTTTGTGTGTAAATGTGATGTGTTTGTGACATGTGAATGTGAAACATGATTGAACAAAAATAAATGGGAATCCTTGGTAACATGATGGTGATGTGTTAGGGGATCTGGATGTTTTCACTGCAAAATAATTTTCCATAGAATTAATTTATTGATTCATATATATGATTAAACCATTTATATTTAGTATTAATCACATAATAATTGTTTTCATATATAGGTATATTCTTTTGTTCAAGTTGGGATGCTCCATTAAACATTCATACTTCTCCTCCCATAAAATATTTTCACCCATGTAGTGGTTTATTTATCTATTTCATTCAAGTTACCTTTAATTCCTGTGTAAGAAGAGAAATGTATATTCCTCTTCTCAATCATAATGGTAATCTTGATGTGTTCACAATAAAATCATTGTTTATAGAATTAATTTTTTATTTCATAATTATACTTAATTTCTTTCCCTTTATTATCACTGAAATAATAATTGTTTTCTTATACAGTTGGATTTTTTTGTTCGAGTTGGGGAGCTCTGCCTAACATTCATGATCCTTCTCTCTTAAAATCATTTCATCCATATAGTGGTGTATTTATCACTTATTTTTCATGTTAACTCCACTACCTTTTCAAGAATAGAGACAATACATCCTCTCTGAAATCACGAAGGTTATCTTGATGTTTACATATTAAAATGAGTTTCCATAGATTTAATGTACTGTTTCAAATTTATGTTTTATTTTTTTCTTTTAGTATTACTCACATAATAATTATTTCATTTTACAGGAAGAATATTTTGTTCAAGTTGGGGTGATCTTTCCAACATTCATTCTATATCTTCCTTAAATCATTTTCACCCGTATAGTGGTGCATTTATCACATTTTTCATGTTACCTCAACAACCATTGCACAAAGAGAAATGATGTTGTCTCTGATCAATCACAAAGGTAATCATGATGCTTTCACAATATAATTATTCTTCGTATAATTCATGTACTCATTCATATTTATGGTAAATTTATTTATTATTATTATTACTCACATAATAATTGTTTTCTTATAAAGGTGGTTTATTTTGTTCAGGTTGATGTGGTTTGTTCGAAGCTGTTCATGCAGTGTTGTCATTTCGACAAATAAAGTCAATGGAAATAGTGCTAGCATTGACAACTAGGATTATTTTTTAATGTATATAATAATTGGTATTTATGTAATTTAATACTGAAATGTTTTAAATGTCTATAATATTTTATTTTTTCTTGTATTTGTGTTATAAATTTCATATCATTTAAATTATGTAACGGGACATCTTTTTTATATATTTGTCATGTTTCTATTGCCTCTAGTGCTTCAAGTGATACGGTGTGATTTAACAGCACACAATAGTGGTGATACAATGTGTTATTGTAGCATAAAAAATATGGCCTTTAATCAGCACTTTTAAATCATTTGTGAAGAACTCACTTATCAGTGCTCCTAAAAGTGGTGATAATGGTCTAATTTATCAATTCTTCTACAATTCTAAAAAAGAGTTATTTTAGATTCCCTTTAATAAGTGCTGATAAATATCCCCTTTATCGTCACTATTTCATCACTAATAAAATCCATGGTCTTTTCACGTCTCTCATGTTATAAGTGCTTTTCTTGCACTGATATTATCCATTTTTAGCATTGTTAAAGGCATGTTTTGTAGTGTTGACCTCATCCATATATTTCATATCCCCAATGTCTGTCATATGAGTGAAATAATTAATAAATTTGATCATTTATAGATATCATTTTGTTTTTTATGTATTATTTTCCCACATAAATATGAAATAATAAGTTTAAGTGGTCCGATAGACTGCTTCTCAAATTTATTATGACTATTATTAGTCATATTCCATTTATAATAGGTAACACATACATATTACTATCTTCATTTAAAATCTAAAAAATAGCATAAATCCTCAAATTTAGAAGGTTTTTTAATGTTTTTCTTCCTAAGGTTACCATGTCCTCAGTTCCCCAACATATTCTCATCTTCAACACTTATGTTACATGAGCTGTTAAATTCTACTATTTCGAAGAGATTCCCACTATTTATTTCTACTTTGGTAATATATTTCCATATTTCACACTCCTGATAACCCGATTATATATTCTGAAAATTAATTCTCTTTCATCATCACAAATTTTTCTTACACTATGTATGTTATGTTTTAGTCCATGAAAAAATAAATCTACCTTATATATCTACTTTTTGACTTCAAAATCAGGAATTTTGATTCCTCTGATTTTGTATAAACTATAATTCAAGATGGTAATAGGTCATCCATTATAACATTAATCATGATTCAATATTATTAATACAACTATCATGTGAGAATAAAAAAACCACAATCATGTATCCATGTTTTTTACTTGCTTTCAAGGAAGTTTCAGCAACGAATGATCATTCACTAACTTTATTCATTCTAGCATCCTTATATTTTTCTCCCATAATAATCTTTTTTTGGAAGGAGTGTCATACATTATTTAGAATTATGGCCATATTGATAATATCTTCTAAAAACATCTTCAATACATCCAAACCGATTCTTCATTGGAATACTTTTAACATCCTTAGTATTCAATTATTTCTATATTTCAATATGTTAAAAAAGTTACTTATTGTTTATTCAATATATCTTCTACTATACTCATGATATATTCTAGGGGGAGATAATTTGTGAAGGAAATTAAAAGTTATATTATCGTATATTCCCCTACACTAAAAAAATAATCCAATATTTTTGTTCTGTTGAAATAAGATATTTCTCAGTTAATTTGTTATTGAGGTTGATAGCATTTTCCCTCTATAAAAAACTAATGACATGGACAAAATTTCCTCCTAAGTGAATTTTCATCCTTAGTAAATGAAATAGGTTCCTGATATAAAATTTCCACCCACACTTTCCCTACACTTTTTCAAAAACAAGAATTTTTAGAACAATTAAATGAAATATTATTTTTGGATGGTAAGGATTTAACCTGATTCTTGATTTAAACATTCGTAGAAACTTTAGAAGTCTCAATTTTTACATATGAATATTTTTTGAAATTTTAATTCATATTCCTCAATGTACATTCATACTCAATATGATTTTATTTTAACATGATAACTTATTCACTTTTATCTTCTAGATTCTTACTGAGTTCTTCAACCATCATTCTATTTTTTATCAATTCTATGTTTTTAACTTAAAAAATATTAGATATATTATTCTTCTTACTATAAAAAATATTTATACCATTCAAAAAAATTTCCACCATCATTACATATCATTCATCATTCTTTCTTGAGTGATTTCATTTACCTATGGCATGCAATTTGTTCTATTTTGAGCTGATACTCTCTATAAGATTCTTAAACTCCAACAAGTTCACTATTTAAGGACTCTCAATTCTTTTCAACATTTTCAATGATTATTATTACCTTTTTAGATTGCTCAAATTCTAATTATTTTTTAACTTGAGTCTAATTTATCATTATTAATCAACATAATTATCTTTTTCCAAGAAACAATCATCAGGGATATGATGGAAGACATTTATTCTTTATAGATATTTCTCCAGTTATTCCATAGTTGTTTTTATAAAATTCATCTTGATATTCTCCAAAATTTTGATTAGGTAAATTTAGATCGAATTTTATGATTCCACTATAATTAATACAACTGAAGGGAAGTATACATCTATACTTTAATCTTCCCCTTTGATTATTCTTGGATATAAGAGACAGTATTTTTTTCGTTCAACTCATCAACCTCGTTATCTTCAGAGTCACAAGTATTTATATCTTCAACATCTTAGGTTTTCATTTTCTCATGGAATTAAAATATATTTAATCATTTATATTCATTTTGGCCATTTTATCATTTTTCATTTCATAATTAGTAAGATATTTATGCAATTCCTCCATAGATAAATCATATCTATTGTCAAAAGAAGAAATTATGGAATCAATCATGTCTGAATTTAATTCCAATGTTTCTTTACTTTTTTATAATCTTAAATAACTTCTAAAAATCCACAATTTTCACTAAAAAATATCATTTAACTTTGTGTATTATTCATTAACAGTTTATTCAACTCACATTCTTATTCCTTAAATCTTATTATATCAGATTTTTAATTTTCTTCCTTTAATAAATAATTCATTTCAAAAATACATTGCAGCTTCTCCCCCATAATATTTAAGGTATTAAGTACTATCATCTTCATATAATTATTTAATTATAGATACATATTAATTAAACTTTTATATTTTACAAACAATTCAATAGTTATTTTATCCGAAAAAGTCATCAGGGCATCATTCTCAATAGGTCAAAACCCAATTTTTACAGCACCAAAAACATACATGACAAGAGATAAGTAATAATGAATGATCCAATTAATCTATCAAAAAGAATGTTTTTTATAAAATGTTGTAATTCATATACTATTTATGTAATTTATGTTATCAATACAAGTATTAAATAATAGGACCATCCCTCTGATAACAATTGATGTTTTGATGGATCGAATAACAAATGAGAAGGGGGTGAATCGGTTGTTCAATTTTTATAGGTTTCAACAATTTTATAACACATACACTACATCCTTTTAGCATATATATCTTTATTATCTTACAGTAAATACCAATTAATGGAAAAGTAGGGAAGGTAGTACATCACGAATGAGTTACAAGGTTGTTTTCAGTGTGAGAACCTATGTCCTTTCTATAACCACTCATGTGGCACTATAGAAATATTCTATAATTAAGAAGTGAATAAAACTTGTTCCAAATTGTATAAGAATACTTTTATCTCCTGATAGGAATAATAATACTGACTATTATTAGGTTACAATGTTTTCTTAAAAACTATTGATCTACAAAATAAAAATCCCATAAACTTTTTCTCCACAAAACTCTATCTGAATACTTTGTTTGATGACCTTGGTTCAAATTTATTCATTCTTATTCTTTCATAATGAAGGAGTCATTAAGTTGAACCCACATATCAAACAACATTTCTAAAAATAATCTTAACTACTCTATCTGATCTTCCTTCATCCAATCATTATCATTATAATCTTGCTTAGTATAATAATCATCATTCAGATCATCCATGGTGCAATAAGAAAATACTCACGGGCCTTATAGATAAATGAGATATATATCTTGAAATAAATCTCATTGAAAATCTAATCAACTTCTAAAGTTCTCTGCATTTTCTGCATGTGAAAAGGATGAAAAGTAATATTCCATTGTGCATCTATTTATATGCATCCTTGTATGGGAAGTGTTTAAAAATGAAAAATATTTCCCACATACTCATATTCAAAATGTATGATATCTATTCATTTTTTAATTTCATTTTTACCTCTTCAATAAATTTGAATACATCATTTATCTGCTTGAGTCTTATTATAAATGACCCTTATCAAACTTCAAAATTATTCCTCTATATGATGAACTGAAATTATATCATTATGTTTAAATTCCCTCAGTTCCTTTTGAATTGAATTTTCTAATCCAAGTTAGTCTGATAAACACTCATTCTTGGAGTCATTCTAATTGACATTCCACCTCATAGTTGGCCTGATTTACAATCCTTCATATATTAATTTTTATTAGCTTTCATTCACTAAGTCAGTATGATGAAACTTTCTTAGCATAAGTATGATGGAATCCATAAAATCATTGAATTATCATTAAAATGGAATTCTCATTACGATGTAATTCTCAGTACGTGGAAAATGACAATCTACAACATGGAAATTATTCAAACCATATTAGCTATAACATATTCATAATTATGAAAAATTATGTGCTTGATACTTTTTGATACAAAGGAAAAATATTTTTTGATTCATATGAATGCATTATGAATGTTATTTCTTTCAACACCTTCATTGTTTCCAAAATAATCTCAACAAGATTGGTTTCACCTATTATCCCCCCTTTTCATAACAAGGAATTCACTAGAAGTTTTACAGACAACTAATTATATTTTAGATTTAAAATCAATTAAATAACTATTGAGATTAGGGTTTTAATGATTAATACCATTTTAAATCTGGACACTATTTTCTTCATTCAACCTCTTAATAAACATTAGGAATTTCAATATTATGAAAATATTTATATATGTAATTAAAGAAAAATAATACTCCTAGAAATAATGTATTCCTACATCCACTCATTTTATATCTGATGATCTATAGAATTTATTTATCAGTCTGACTAAAATATATCATCTTCATATTCTCAGGTTGATTCACACCGATTAATTCATAACTCTTCAAACAAAAACTTGTGCATCTATAATGACTTTATCAGGGAACTAAGAACTTTTTAGAATGGAAAAGTTTCATTTGAATGAATTTTATAAATTCAATGATCATTATAATAAACACTGATTCTGATGAATCGTGAAATTCATTCAGGTGGTTCTGAGTCTGGTGGTTCATCATATAAATAACTTTACAGAAATTCTAGATTCCATCTCTTTTACACCTTTTTTGTCAGTTACTACCCATTCAAAATACATTTTTTCTAAAAACTATGTCTGAAAAAAACATTCTAATAGATAAAAACATTTGCTCCCCTCTATGTTTGGATTAGAACATTCATAAATATTTACTAGTTATTCAAAAAAAATGATTGAAAAATATTAGTTTCCAAAAAACAACAAACATTGTTAAAAAATAGTACAATTGTTATTCAATAAATATGTCATGATGATCCACCTTCCCTGGTCCCAATGATTAATACCATAAAGCCACACATAGTAGGGTAGAACACATAGTATTGAATACCATATCATTATAAGTATTGTATTAATATAATATAAATGTGACATCATAGAATTCGAATAAATACAAATCATATCGACTCGTAGAATCAAGTGCCACATTATATTCCCACAGACTACACACACACCCACTTGTGATTATAGTAATGTATGAATATTAAATATGACAAAATAAGTGTTATTCCTTGATAAAAAGAATAAAAAATATACCAAAAATATAATGAACATCCTACAATGAAATAATATATATCAATGTTAAGGATACAACTCATTGTTTGGTTTTATAGATGGAGTTAAAACCTCTAAAATTATTAAAATATCATCATGGGCCTTATTTTCACCATTTTCAATATGCCTTTAGTATATGTTCATCAATAATACCTATAATCAAAACACACAATTTAATATAAAAAATAAATAAAATATCTCATGGATTAATGGTTGTAATATAATGGATAATCTAGAATAAGAATGAATAATTATTATTAACCTTTGTGAAAATTTTAAATTATATCATTTTGAATAATTACAATTCCTCATGTTATAATAATTTCTCATTTATGAATAATATATTCTATATAAGAACAAATTTTTTATTATATTTTATAATTTTATTTTATTTTAACTTTATGAGTTTTTTTTATCATTTTATAGAAGGATTTTTATGGTAATTTCATCATAATATTAATATATATTTCATGGAAATCATACCTAGGTTTTTATCCATTTAAAAGGAAACACAAAGAATAGAGAAGAGGGAAAAAGACTATGTCAAGCCATGGGCCTAGACAAAGAACTCGGTTTGGATAGAATGACTATGAAAATAAAACATAAATGAAATATAAGACTCCTTAATATTAAATGAATATCAATATAAATTAATAAATAATGCACGTGTATTGATTTGCAAAAACAAACCACATACAATATCACCATAATAAGAAAAAGTAAAAAATATAAACTTTTTTTACAAAATTTTTTAATGTAATGTTTTTAATTTTATTCATAAATATGTAATAATAATTTAAATGATTATAAGTATTTAATTAAATGATTTTATATTTTAAAATAATTTTAATTTGTCATTAGATCAATTTGAAGAAGAAAACATAGATAGAGGGGAAAAATTTTCTTCATAGAAAGGGTTGTGTAAGGGTAACATGCAGGTATCATTTTGAAACTCTTAACATTTTAATGAGGTTAAGTATTTAACATTATGTAATTTATGAACATCTTGTTACATTTGATAATAATTTATCTTACTCAAGCATGAGCATTAGAGATTCTGGGATACCCTTACACAACTCTTCTTCACCCATGAATGAACATTTATGCAAGCTAGTACCTTTAATGACTACCCTTACATGAGATAGCACCATAACAAAAGTACAGTTTTGTGGGCTAATATCCTTACACAACTATGCCTACAAAATTATTAGGTTATACTTAATTATTACACTTTAGAAGGCTATTACCTTTACATATTTCCTAACAAACCCTTACGCAGTACCCTTAGTCTTGTAAATAATCCCTTTACACTGTGAGTTTAAATAGTGATTTACCATTAAAACGTTTGGGTTTACCATTAAAAAGTAGAAATATTCATTTAATACCCTTATACAATATCCCATTTACAATTTATAATCACATGGATATTTTTTTACATTGTGAAAGTCTGGAAAAGTGGTGTTTACCCTTACAGAAGCTCTTAATACCTCATCATGTGCTTATATTACACCATAAAATAGAAAATAAGTATCTTTATATTGATAATTTACATTTAAATATATTATATCATATAAATTACAAACAATTTATGGATTTAGAAAAAAATTTAGGAATGTTATAATTTTCCTCTTTTATGAATTCTCATCCTAGGGAGGTATTTTTTGCATTCATTCTAGAAAAATTCTGGAATATGATATCAAAAATCATACTCATAATATCATGTATCCTCCTATAGTTTTTCCAATATACCAATGACTATTAAAGAGTGGAACTATTTTCCCTTAAATTATTTTATCAATCTAGTTTATAATCAATTTCACATGCTCCTCATATGATTCATCTAGTTCCAATTCCACATTATCACATTTGATTACATTCATAATATCATCCATGTACCTTTATAGATCTGAAAAATTAAATATATAATGCATACCTTGATATCAAGATGGATGATAAATATAGTATACCACTAATCCAAGGCTGTCAATAATTTAAATGGTTCCATCAATATACTGGGCTAGTTTTCCTTAATGCCTCAAATATTAAGGTCTTAATAGGGGAGTCACTCTCAAGAAAACCCAATCACCCACTGTTATCTAAAAACATATCATGATATGGAATTATATTATTTTTTCCTTCTCTAAGTGTTTATCAATCTCTAGTAAATTAATTTCACTCTCACACAGGTCTCCTGAAATAATATGGTCATGATAACTACCCCTCCCCGACCTCATGCCTACAAAGTGATCAACGATATGACCCCCATAATGATATGTTAATGGTAAATTATTAATCTAAGTTGGGTGAGATTTATTTTATGTATAATCAACCATGTTTAAATTATTATACCAATATTCATAAATTTCTTCAATGAAAATTCATCGGATTTTCTCTATTGTGAATATAGTGCAACTGAACTGTCCATCTCTTTGATGATGGTACATTATGCTCAATCCCATATGAGTCCCTAAAGATTTGTAAAATCCCTAAAAAAAAGTGATATGAAATATACATCTCTATAAGATATAATTCTCAAGAGAACAACATGTATGAATATGATATCATGAAAATATATCTTTCCCAACTAAAACATCGAGTTAATCTCAGAAAAATATTTAAAAAGTGGGAAACATTTTTCAGCCAATCAAAAATCACCTAGAAATAGTCATAAATCATTGCATTCATGGTAAATAAAATAAAAATTCCATCATGACATGCTCTTAATTACACATGGGTATAGAAGGTGGATGAAGTAAACCACCAAGGAGGTGTTTCTTTACCAGTACCCTCTGGTAGGTAAGGCATGAGGACAGAAAACCTACGATGTTTCACTTTATACATTGATACCAAAACTGATTCCTAATGTCATGGTACATATTTATTACACATGAATGTACCACCAATACATTAGTTTTTAATTCCCTCATGATCTCTTCTCTAATGAAAGAAGAAAATACTACTCTATCATAAAAGATCATCATATTTTTATCACTCAATTACCACACATGAATCGGGCCACCTCTATCCACTTGTTCCCTCATCAAATCACAATACTGATCTTCCAATTTTCTTTCCTTCACATTAACTATTGGTGAATATTTGATAATAAAGGTATTAAATGTTTTCAATCTCCTGTCCTCAAAGAATCTATCACTTAGTTAGCTTATAATATCATCAATATGTGTTGCTCCTCTAATGGTCACTCACAATGTTTCTACCCCACCAATTTATATAGGTGTGATAATATTCTAGGATATTACCCTTCTTATAAGATTATGTGATCTATAAATAAAAATTTTATAGATACATCAATAATCACATATTAATTAGAATCAATCCCTTATTGTGATGATATAAACAGGATCTTGTTGACAGTGTTGAAAACAAAACTCTTAATCAATTCATAGTCTCTCAAACACTCCATATAATTGATGATAGCTGGTAGCTCCAAATCTAGGGTGGGTAGCTCATCTCATGAGGACATATCTATCATAACCCACCAAATACAATATTCTCTCTGTATATTAATAACATTCCCATTCCAATGACTTATGCATCATAGTATAGTATATATTTGATCCATATATCATGAATTATTAGTATAAGTTTTTTTTTGTAAACTACCTCTTCATCTCAAGAAATGATTCTTCATAGTGGTATGAACACTAGAACTTCTCTCCCTTCTTTTTCAGCACTATAATGGGTACTGATAATTAGAAGAAGTCCTAGATAAATTGTCTGCTATATCCTCATAATCGCAGAAATCTCATTCCCTAAAACATGTTTCAAGAACATGTATAGAACATCCCAAGATCCACATCCTCTAGGTAAATGTATATACCTATCATATAAACCAAATACCTTAAAACCTAGAAAACATAAATATATAGGTTACACATCAAAATATAAGAAAAAATGTCATGTGCTCAAACCATACTAAAATATTAATCATGATTTCTTCGATGCTACACTGGTCTTGGAAAGTTGATGAGGATGACATCGACAAACACTGTGTTGAAGGGTTATAGGTAAGGATGAATGTTCTAATTCTTGAGGACCATGGACACTGGCAACACATTGATAAGATAGAAAATATATAACTATATACTCATATAATCCTTACCTATTCAAAAATTTCATATTAAGGATTTCCTCCCCAATGCCCCATAGCTAGTGATAGCCTAATAGAAGGTCAATCTCATGGAACCGTAAGGATACATATAACTGATAGATAAAATAATTGATCCTAGGGAAAAGATATCAATTATTAACTATAACCAGGTTTCAATTCTAGTAATCATTATATAGACAAAGACTTCCATCTTCCTTCTTGTAAAAAAACATAGTTGTACCCCTTATAGAAGTACTTGTCTTTATAAATCCAAACAACTTCATGTTGTCAAGATGTACATTGAGATAATTCAGCTGGGTATTTTCCATATCATAAGGGGGTATAATGATCTTTGGTTCACTAATAATGAGCTCAATCTCAATGTTAACCCCTCTATGATGAGTAATTCCTTTGAATTCACCAAGAAGGTTTTCCTAATAAAGATCCATAACTGAAGGAAAAGATGATGAGGATACCACTGATCCTTTTAAAATAGCCAATTTCAGAACCTACATTGTTTTCATCTTGTCTAACTTAATTCTATAATAACTCTACTAGCTCCTAGTTCCCACACTGTGGTAAACCTGAATTTATCTCCCTTTAATGTAGTGAACAACACATATATCTCATATCAATAAATATGATCTCATAAGATGGCCTTCTAGTCTATGATGATAATAATATTAATGGTCTAATATCTATAGTCATGATGTCCCACATATTTCCACACCCATATATGACTATTGGAAAATAGGGGCATTATTAGAGCTGTTATAATTATTTATAGTAGGATTTATCGAGGAATTCTATATTTCAAAGGGAATTTTACTAGTATATCAAATCCAAAAAACTACTGTGAAGATATAATGGAATGGGAAGCACCTGTATCAATTTTTGAAATAGATAAATTACAGGATATACAATTTTTAACTTGAATTGTATATAGAAACCATCCATCATTAGCTAGAGTATGATTCAATATGTACAAAAGGAAATGCAATGACTCAACGATGCTATCCCTAAGCCATATGACCTGTATCAACTATGGACTAAATCTAACACTGAGGAACCTAGAAATATCCCAGTATCAATGTTCATGTCTTCTTGTAGCCTTTACACAATCTTGACATAACAAAAATATTGTAGAGCATCTCAATGTGGCCTATCTTTCTATTATTCCGTCACATATACTAAGGCACTGAGTAAGATATATGGTAGTGTCTGGTCATCCAACAGTTGAAGTGCTATGTGTCTCCCCATGGGGAAATGAAGAAACTAAACATTGTGTGACATTAATTAAAAACATTTTCTCCACATCCATGGTATACAACATTCTTCCATTAGAAGAGTTACTCATAATAATAGTAGTTGGTCCACCCATTGGAGTATTTAAGTGTAAAAAGCATATTTCTTAACTATCCTATAAGATCCTATTAATAGTAAAGGGGTTATATAAATCCACTTTGAGTTTTACCAGGTCCATGCTCTTGACCAAATGTCTAAAGTTGAGATAAAACCTAATATCAATGTTGCTTTCCTTCTAAGTATCATTCCTAGTTGGAGACATTATTGATCATATTATCTTAATACAACAAAATTAGTTGGAGTAAATCATCATGGAAACTAGTTTTCTCTCAATGAAACCTTATTCATGATCAGACATCAATATATCAGGAAAAAACTCCCCAAATAATGGGCCTTTTGATCCCACCCATGTGATATCCTCACATCATATATCTTATTCCATGACTTCATACTAACACCTAGTGGGTCATTATAGTATAAATCTACAAGATTCACGTTCCTGTCAGCTACTGTATTAGTGAGGCCACTGATACCCTCAATGATATCCACCCATTAATAATCCATAATTTCCAAAAAGGGTGTAGGATACTTGAGGTAAATTTATATGGAATATTTTACCATTGATCTTGGTAGGAAGGTTCTTAGTTGGATAGGGATGACTATCTCTACCACAAGGAATGTGATCAGGAGGAGCCTACTTATGAGATGGCATTTTTCCTAAACAACTATGAGGTGAAATCCTTGATAACAAGATGGAACATTAGTATTATATAAATATCTTAACTATGCTATGGGATCAAACATGGTTCTCCTACTAGTCAAAAAATAAACCAAGGTATATCCCTCAAATTAATAACTGTAGTCCCCATCCTTGCACATTAGTCACTTTCATCATATATCTACTAACAAAATAGCATGACTAGATTAAATAATTATATCCATAAAAAGATATACCAAATCAACATCGATATATAAATATATATAACTTTATTAATAAATTTACCAAGAAAATATATCATAATTTAATGGATTGATTTTAAGATCTATTTTGAGAAAAAAAGATATATATATATATATATATTTAATTTAAACAAATTTTACAAATCATTATGAATTAATGCACCCAAAATCTCATAAAAAATAGTGATAACGATCATTTATATGGTAACATAGAGTTCTATTATAGTTGAGATAGTTTGTAACATGAAAAATCCCCTTCCATAGTCCTAGAAACTATCTCTTTATAAGAATCTCCAAGAATAGTGAATAAGAATAGAAAAAATTATGATCTAATACCATTTTATAAAACCCCAACATAAGCTGCCACGTGAAATATAGATGGTTAAATGATTTCACGTGCACCTCCCCACACAGAAGAGAAATCTAACTAGAAGGTAGGTTCTATGTTCATAAGTGGGGATATTATACCCTTAGTGTCATGTCATAAAATAATTAAATGATATAATAATAAATAATATAATGATCATAGTATCATGTGGAACCTAAATAATCACAATGAAATACATTTTATGAAATTAATAATGGGATTCCTTGGTGGAACGCTAAATTCAAGTATAAAGCACATATAAACAATGAAATAAAATAGTGCATTCCTTCAGAGCTAATTCTGGACTGCTACAAGATCTATACATCACTACATGGAATCCCACCATGGTTCCATTACACTTCACTAGATATAATTTCATGAAATAAATAATCACACCAAAATTCCCATGTAAGGTGGAATTATAAAACTAAGTATGGAATTACCAATGTGTTCATAAGAGTTGTGTGTTAAATAGAAATTTCTCTCCATAATAAATATAAAACTAAAAACCAATATAAAAATCTATACCAAGAATCAATGTACTAAACATTCCACCAAGATCCCTTTTAGTGCCTTTTCCAACTCCACGAAAGAAGAAAATTCAAGGTATTGGGCGTAATCAAGAAATATTCGCGAGCTAATACACATGAATCTTAACATATTGTGAACATAAGTATAAGAATTCAATACATATCAAGTGATTCATTAACACATTATCCTCTATCCATTGAGTCATTATTCTACTCAGAATTTATTAGGAATCAAGTAACATGCTTATTGGAATATGATTGTCTTTGTGTGTGTCTCATGATATCCACAAGTCATATTTGTATTACTACACTATTAATAGATCCATGTTCTCTATTTTATCTGCCATGTGTATTCCCCCTCTAATGGAAAAAAATTTCATGGTGGTCTAACTACTTTAGTATCCAATTTTAATATAAAAGTGGAATACATAACAAGTTATAACACATAAAAAAGCATAGAACACCATCATAAGTAATGTAGAAACATAACAAAAATTTATATCTAATAAATATGAATAAATATGATATATAAGTAAACAAGATATCAATTGTCACATAACATTTTTATGGTCTATTTACACAACCACATGCCATAATAATCAAGGTCATCTATGAATTATGGCATCATAAGTGTGATATACTTGTAAAATGTGTAAAAAAACATCCTCGTATGTTAAGGAACTTCACACCTAAAAATTTTCAACAACAAATATAAGTATGAACCACCATGTGTTGTATGAATGACAGAGTGGAATCCCATAAATTCTAGAATATCTTATCTGAGGACTTATTATCATAGTTATTGAAAAATAAACATTATAGGTTGATCAAATATCCCCTGAACCACATATTAATAATTTTTTAATAAAATAATTAAAATACAACATGCAATATTAGTTTTAATATCTTTGATAAAATAAAATATTCAATAATAATTCCCATTGTGCATATTTATAATTAAATATTATTTAATAAGGAATAAATACAATTTCTCAAGAGATTATATTTTATTTGTCTAGAACATTCTGAGTTATATATCATCCTTTCTTATTATTCTTTTATATCATTCACGGTTACTAACATTTTAATAATATTTCATCATTTTATAAATGTATTTTTATGGGTAGTTTCACCAATTAATTAATAAATATTTCGTTGAATTCTTATATGGTTTTTATCCTTAGAAAAATAAGTGCCAATAATTTGCGAGAAAGAGATTATATCACAATTAGGAACATGATTAACAACACAATTTCGCAAGGGGTGACTTCACAGATCTCATGTAAATTATGTTGGACTCCTCATGTACTATCATGTTATAATGATCAAAAATCCTATTCAAACTAGTTAAATCTTGTAAACTATACCAATTAATGTTTATTGTTGTTTAAGTATTCTCATGCTTTAATAAGATCCATTCAAGATCTTAATTGTTATACATTAAGTTTAATTACTTTATACTATCTTTTGACTCACATTATAATGGTTTCATTGAAAAATGATTATGTTTAATTCTTTCCATATGTATCACTACTTACGTCTGAATACAGATATTTTCCTATGTCCGGGAGACCATGAAGCAGACACTCTGAAGCAGACACTTTGAACATTTAATCACCGTGAACAAGCAGACACTATGAACATTCAGACACAATGAACATGCAGACACCATGACCATGAGACATCGTGACCACGAGACACTAAGAACAAGACACCGTGACCATGATACACTGTGACCATGAGACACTGTGACCATGAGACACCATGACCACGAGACACCTTGAACAAGTCATTATGACATTCAGACACCATGACTAATCCAGACACTGTGTAAAGGAGACACCGTTTCAAAGACATATTATTAAACCATTTCATAATGAATTTTTTCATCTTTCAATTTAATCTCTAATTATAATATTTGAATATTTTAATGCACTAACATAATTAATGTTTCTCTGTAGACATATCATCATACAGTATGAGGTACAAGGTGCAGAATACATACAACTTGTTGGCCCCAACACATCAACGTGAAGATAAAAGAGTTGTGTGGCAAAGAATCAAAATGTGAATGTGAAAAAATAGTGGTAGAATGACACAAATAACAAGCTGGTGGGAGTAAACATGAGAACAATATACATTTTGGATAATTGTCTCATGCAACTCGATTCTGTTGAAGAACACATGAAGAATAATAGAATCATGATAACATCTTCACATTGTAGAACACCACGAGGAACACAATACAAATCTATCTAACTTGTGACAATCTATTTTTTATATGAGGACTCGAATTTTGCATCGGCTTCATATAAGATGTCTAGAGATGAAAATACTAACACTTAGAGCACTTATAAACCTATCTCAATCATTATTCTCTGTTATGTATCTTTTTATTAAATTTCAGCAGTGTGTATTTCTGTATAATAACACACTCTGTCTCCTGCATCAAACTGAAGGATATAAGATATCCTTAATAAAACAATCATTTACCCTTCTCTATATCCACAGATAAGTGTGGAAGAGGTCCCTATGTGTCCTGGTAGTTTGTACCCACTAAGAACTGTAGAAGAGGTCCATGTGTGTCTTGATAGTTTTTACCCATGAAGAACTATGGAAGAGGTCTCTGTGTGGCCTAGACTGTGTTGTCTACTATTTTTAACCCCGATCCAGGGTGTGGATCAAATTTTATTTATATAAACTTCTTCCTATCAGGTTATCACCATGTGGAGTTGATTAGGTCTCAGTTTGAGACTGAACAACTTATTTCCTATCCGCTGTAATGCTTAATTTAGTTTTCTCTGTTTTACTTCGTTTTTGTATAATTCAGAAATCAGTAGATTCACCTTGATTGTTAGTCTTGGAAAGAAGTTATAACTATCTTTTCTTAGTATAATAGCTTCAAAAGTAAATTAATAACTGATATTATGGTTACTGAGAATTAATAAATCATCTATAAAGTTTTTTAAATAGTCAAACTCTTATAATAGTATAACCTTGATTAACTGGGCTGTATCTAATATTTTGGGGAAATAATTTTTACATAAATTTTTATAGTTACTCAATTCACCCCTCCCCTCTTGAGTGATCTACTCCGACCAACATTTGGTAATAGAGGTTGTTTATTATGACTCTGTTTAATCTCATTCAACTATGATTGTAATTGAACCTTAAAGATCTGTAAATATCTGTAAATTATGTATTTTAAGCTCTTTTAAAATAATACTTTATTATGGATAATAGATTAAAAGGTGTTTCATCCTACAGACCACCATTCATTAATTGTATCAAATATCCTCAATTGAAAATTAAAATGAAAATGCATTTAGAGAGTATGGGTTTTGAAATTTGGTCATCCATTATAGATTAATATAATATTCCTACTACTGATAGAATCAAATGGGATGAACCTACCAAAACTACCAACAATAACAATTACAAATATCTGAATGATTTCTACTTCTCCTTAAGTGATGAGGATTTCAATAGAATTTCTGCTTGTAAAACTACCCCTGAAATTTGAGATACCCTATCTATCTTACCTGAAGGAACAACTAGTTTAAAGAAAATGAGAATAAATACTTATGCTATCAAGTATGATAATTTTAAAATGAAATGTGATGAGCCTATTTCTAACATGTATCTTAGGTTCAATGAGATTGTCAACACAATGATCTTGCTTTGAAGAGAAGTCACTACCGAGGAATAGATCATGAGAATCCATAGATGTCTACCTGATAGATGGAGGGGAAACTCTGTCTCTATTAGAGAATCATGCAACATCAGCACGAAACCTATAAAAGAACTCATTGGGGAATTGATGATGTATAAGGAAGAGTTGAAAGTCAACAAGGAGGAGGAGGATGAAGAAAACATGAAATCTGTTGCATTCATGACCACCAACTCTAAGCACAAAGACAAAGGGAAACATGAAGCTTTTGTAGAAAGTTCCTGTGATGACCAATCATCATCAATAGTGATGAGGAAATGGATCAATTAATCAGAGGATTCAAGAGATTTTACAAGAAGAAGAACTTTTTCAGAAATCCTACCTTCAAAGGCTAATATGACAATAAAATGAAATTAGAAGAAGGACTGGAAAATAAGTGACAAGACTGATGAATTTTTTCTTCTATGACTGTAAGCGCTTAGTAAAAATCAAGGCTGACTGTCTAATGATCAGATATAAAAATAAATATGAGGATAAGGATAGGAATTATAAAAAGGAAATAAAAGCTACCTGGAGTGCTTCTGAGGATAATTCAAGTGACATGGAGACATCACATGATGAATAGGCTAATAAATCCAATATGTGTTTAATGAAAAACACATCTAAGGTAACACTGGACTCTCATGTATATGATTCATACTATTCTGAATCTGAGAGTGACTTTGAAGATATGACTAATGATGAAATGTTTGAATACTGTAACATGCTTGAGGAAACATGAAATAAACTAAAAGACTAATATAAATCATTAATAAACCAACATGCTCTTACTATGACTGTTGAATCTGAAGTCACAACTAAAAAAGAGAAAAATTCTCAACAACTCAAAGAAAATAAAGAATTAAAAATGTCTAATGATCAATTGAAGAATGACCTTGAAAAGTTTACCCATGGAAGGAATACCCTTACTCAAATGCTAGGAAAACAAATTGATCCTAAATACAACCATGAAATTTGTTATCAACCTAAAAAAGTAAATCTTGGTAGAAAACATTTTTTATCAAGATCTAGGAAATATAGTTTTACTCCTAGTTCTGGAAACAAATAAATTAATTCAATTCATGATACATTATCTACTGATTCACGTTTCTCTAGACCAAATGAAGTTTCTTTTTCAAATACTTATGTAAACCTTATAGGAATCCTATGAGGAAAATATGGTCTCATATAGAACTTAACACTAATATTACTGGACCCAAACAACTATGGGTACCAAAATCTATTTTTGCTTAATCCTTTTGTAGGAAATCTCCTTATAGAGTTCATGTCAATGTCTACGGTACATGGACAACAGATGTTCATGGAACATTATAGGATACAATTCATGCTTCAAGAACCCAATCAAAATAGATGGAGGACATGTCACAATTGGTGACAATGCCAAGGAAAGATTATTGTCCTCAGCCAAATTAGTAACTCTAACTCAGTTTTAATTTCTAAAGTACTGCCTGTTGATTGATTAAAATATAATCTTATTAGTATCTCAAAATTATGTGTTGGTGTATTTCATGTTATATTTGAAAATATCTCTTGGAATGTCTTTAATTATAAAGGTTAATTAGTGTTTTATACTTTAAGAAATCAAAATTCTTACTCTATTAACATAGATTCCATGACTTATCAATAATTTTTAGGATTAAGTGTATTTCATAAAGTGTCTTGGCTCTGGCATTGGAGACTAGGACACTATAATGTTCGCTCCCTTAGAATGATAACTAGAAAAAGATTAGTTAAAGACTTACCCAAACATGAGTTTCAAAATGAAAAAGTGTGTAATCCTTATCAAAAAGGAAAAAAAAGTTTCCTTTATACCAAAGAAAGATGTGTCAACTTCTCAACCTATCGAATTGGTTCACATGGATTTATTTGGACCATCTAGAGTTTATAGTTTAAATGGGAATAACTACGTTTATGTTCTTGTAGATGTCTTATCTAGGTATACTTGGTCTTTATTTATGGTCCAAAAAAGTGAATCCTGTTCTTATTTTACTAAATATTCCATGTCTATAGGAAATCATAGTGGACTTAGAATTAAATCCTTAAGAAGTTATCATGGATGTGTGTTTGGAAATCATGAATTTGAATCCTTTTCTCACAAAATAGCTATAGTCACAATTTCTCTTCCCCTAGAACACCTCAACAAAATGGAGTTGTAGAGAGAAGAAATAGAACCTTATAGGAGATTGATAGACCAATGCTTAGTGAGTATGACCTACCTATTTATTTTTGGGCTAAAGCTGTCAATACAACATGATACATAATCAATAGAGTGTTGATCCGACCTATTCTTAAGAGAAATCCTTATGAGTTATGGAAAAATAGAAAACCCAAGGTTAAATACTTCAATGTTTTTGGATGTAAAGTCTATATCCTTAATAAAAAGAACAATCTTGACAAATTTTTATCCAATAGCGATGAAGGTATCTTTTAAGGATATTACATGTCTTTTAAAGCCTATAGAGTGTTCAATAAAAGAACTAAATTTGTGGAAGAACCAGTTCATGTAAAATTTGATGAAACAGAACCAAATGAACCTAAAACCATTCCAGAAGACCTAGAGGATGATGTACCAAATCTGAACATCAATTCAAAATCCTCAAAAACTACTATGAATGAATATGTGAAAAATTCCAATTCTAGAAATTCCTTAGAATCAAGTCACAATGAGCACACAATCTATTGATGAACCTGAAATCACTAGTACTTCATTTTCTAGAGCAGTTAGAACTCTTAAGAACCATCCCTTAAATACTGTTCTAAGAGACTTAGAAAAAGTGAAACAAACAAGGTATTCTCTTAGAAATCAGGTTGAACATCAAGCCTTCTTGTCACAACATGTACCTAAACACATTAATGATGTTATCAATGATGAATTTTGGGTGATGGCTATGCAAGAAGAGCTTAATCAGCTTGAAAGGTACAAATTTTGGAAACTTATTGAAAGACCTAAGGACACGTTCACTATAGGCACTAAATGGGTGTTTAGAAATAAGGTAGGTGAATCTGGTAATCTAGTTAGAAACAAGGCTGGATTAGTTGCACAGGGCTATAGTCAAGAAGAATGAATTTATTTTGAAGAGAACATTGCACCAATAGCTATACTTAAAGCAATCAGAATCCTTCTTGCCTATGTTTCACATCTAAATTTCAAACTATATCAAATGGATGTTAAAAGTTCATTCTTAAAAGGTTATATAGCTGAGGATAGTTTTATTGAACAACCCCCTAGATTTACAAACCCCCATTTTCCAAATAATATTTTTAAATTATCAAAATCTTTATATGGTCTAAAACCTACTTCAAGAGCCTAGTCTGATAGGATGAGTGCTTTTCTTATTTCCAAAGGTTTTATGAAAGTAATAGCTGATCCAACCATTTTTAGAAAACGAATTTCTAATGATGTTTTATTTTTCCAAATCTATGTAGATGAAATTAAATTTGGATCATCAAAAAATTCTTTATGTATTGAATTTTTTAAAATGATGCAAACCAAATATGAAATGAGTTTAATGGGTGAACTAAAATTTCTTCTTGGATTTCAAATCATTAAAAATAATGATGGAATGATTTTAACTTAATATAAATATACTGGAGATCTTCTAAAACTTTTTGGATTCAATATCACTATAAGTAGTAACACTCCCACGAGTTCCACTTGTAATTTGGATCTTGATGAAGATGGAAAATCAGTTTATCAAACCAATTATAGATGTATGATTGAAAGATTACTCTACTTGACTGATAGTCGTCCTAACATTATGTTTATTGTGTGTATGTGTGCTCATTTTCATGAAAATCCTAAGGAATCTCATTTAAATGTTGTAAAGAGAATTTTTAAATAACTTAATCATACACCCAATCTAGAAATGTTATATCCTAGAGGAAAATAAGTTGACTTAGTTAGTTATTCTGATGCAGACTTCGGTGGTTTTATGTTATATTGGAAAAGAACCTCTGTAACATGTCAATTTTTGGGCATGTCACTAGTATCATGGTGTAGTAAGAAACAAAATTATATTGCATTATCTACTGCAGAAGCAGAATACATAGCTACTACTAATTGTTGTGCACATATTTTGGGGATGAAACACACATTACTAGATTATGGTTATAAATTCAAGCATGTACCTATAAACTATGACAACACAAGTTCTATTAACATCTCAAAAAATCATATTTGAAATTCTACGACAAATCATATTGATGTAAGTCATCAATTTTGAGATCTCATTATCAAAAGAGTGATATCACATTGAAATTCATTTGTACTGAGTATCATCTTGCTAATATATTCACCAAAAAACTAAATTATGAAAGAATAGACTACATCATACATGAACTAGGCATGATAAACCTCAAATAGACATCTTATTGTTTCACGTCTTACTGTTTTATATTTTTTTACTGTTTCATGTTTACAGTCTCACAGTTAGTGCTTCGTGATTACTGTTTGACAATCACTATCTCACCATAACACTCAAACATGGTCTCACCATAATTTTCACTGTATCTGTCTCATCATGTTACTATCTCACCGTAACATTCATTCTCTGTCTCACCGTAAAGATCCTTTATGATTTTTTTAATTAAAAACTGTATCGCGGTAATTATCGTTTTCACCTTTTTGTTTCCCACACATTTACTTTTGTGACGTTTGGAATTCCTAATTGAAAAAGTAAAGAATGTATCACTCAATTCATCACTCGGGATTTATTCTATTCACTCATTTCAAACCCTTCTTCACCCATTCTCTCTCTCTCTCTATCTCAAACTTTCGGTGGATTCCCAGGATGAAGCAACCTTCATCATTGACTCATGAGAAATGTATTGAAAATAAGAAGAAAATTGTACCCAAGCTAGCACCTAAAGGAACTCTAAATCCACATCTAGAAAACTGAGTTGTTGTACTTGAAAAATAGGTTTTCCCCAATTGTATTCTATCCCGTAAGTCTTTGGTTTTGAAGTTGTTAGACCAACAGAACTGGTTAGAGTGGTTTTCAGAGGAATACATACCTATATATCCTATGTAGGTAGCTCATTTTTGTCAATATGATCAGTTCTCCTTTTATTCTAAAGACATTTATGTCATGAAAAGCTGGATCAATAGGCAGAGATGCTCATTCTCTTCGAGGTTGTGGGATGCAGGCCTTAGGATACCTCATGATGGCATTTGTGAGGATTATCAGAGATGACCCCCACCTTCAACCGAATTCTTTGATATGGAGGATGCATTGAAAGACTTAACTAGAAATGAAACGAAGAGGAGAGCCATTGATGTTAAACTAGATGGATAATCAAGGCATGAGTTCATGTTTTTATAGAATCTAGTTGGCCATAAAAAAGGTGATTTTTCCATTTTGAAATATCCAGATGGGTCTCTGATTCATCTTACGAAAAAATGTGCATAAGATCAACCTGCACATTTTTATCATAAACTATATGTTTGAGCTGATAAAATCCACATCTAAGTCAACATACATGTTTTAATCTCGGCTTATCTCAGCCATGCTCCTTGCTAAAGGATTAGTTGGACCTAAGGATAATGTAATTAAGGATTTTGAATTCCGCCTCTCAAAAGAAACTATTAAGAGAATAAAGATAAATTGGAATCATTGGAAAAAGGAATGGGTGGATGACAATGATACAGTTTATGAGAAATTCAATCCAATGGAGCATCCATCAAGAACAAGAAATATTTCTGATCCTGTTTTGGAACCAGAATAGATTGTTGAGTACTCTTCTGAAGAAGATGTGGCTGTTGTGCCTCCTAGAGAAACAATTTCGATTGAGGAAGACAATACTATTGTTCCACATAGAGTTCTTGATGAATATGGTCATGCGCCTAAAGATGATATTAATCTGGAAGATCAAATTGAGGTTGAAACAGACTCTATTTCCAAGAAACTGTCGCGAATTCCAAGGAAGAACCTATAGTGGATGAGCTGCTTGGTATGCAAGAATTTAATCTTGAGGAACTCCAAGTGAAAAAATCTGTTCGTGAAATCATCCCTTCGGCTGAAAAAGGATGGAGCTATATTTTCAGCTGGGTAGGCAGGAAATGGGAATGTAACCAAGAGTTATTTTTGTGGATTTGGATCAAGACCCTAATCCTCTCAGTCCTGAGAAGGATGAAACCATTGAGTGGGAGAAACCCCAAAATTTAGAGTCTCTTGAAGTACCAAATCTAGTTGATTTGAACCCTATAGAATCTCAATATATGTTCCCAGTTTCTATGATGTTGACGACTCTTAGCTAGTCTAAGAAAAAGGCATTGTCCTTTCCTCATTGTTCTAGTTGAAATCAGTCTCTAATATTTCCCCTGAAAAGGAACCTGAAAATGTATCAATACCTGTTTCTGAACCATCATCATACCAATAATCCTTGGTGGGTAAGGATGATCTAAAGGAATTTTGTGTTATCCTTTTTTCTGGTGTTTAAAAAGTTCTGAATTCCAAACCTACTCTTGTAACACATCTATGTGAGAAAGATTCCTTTTTATTGTTGGATAATGTTATTTGGAAAATTCAACCTAAAATGATTCATGAAATTTAGGATGTTCGAGGTGAAAACAGGTTGCTTAGTGATTAAGTGAGGACATTGAGAGGTATAATCGAAGAAATAAAGAAAAAGATGCATTCCAGACCAGAGTTTGTTTCTCCTCCTGTAGAAACCGAAGTTAATCAAACCCCACAGGATGTTGTGTCTCATATTCAAACATATTTAGCTTCCTTAGATGAATAGGTCATTGAAAGAAACAAATAGATCATGAAGTAGATGAGAGTGCTTGTTGTAAATATTAACAAACTCCCTAATGAGTATGTGGGATGTCTTCAAAAATTGATGAACCAACCGAAATCTCTCACCACTGCTGTCAATTATTTTAAAGCCTCTGGTCAATCTTCTAAACATTATTTAGACAATGACCTACTCAGAATAGTGGTCCAAGAAGAGCTTCAGACGATGCTTACTGGTTTCAATGCAGCTTCTCTCTCTGAAGTTATCAAGAATAGTGACTGAGTTCTTCATCTAGTCCAAATTCACTCAAAAATTGGTAGTGATGATTAGCAAGAGATTGCTAAGAAAGTGGATTTCTACTTAAACCTAATCTTCTCAAGGATTGATATGACAAATCACTTCAAGTATCTTATGGAGAATCTGTGGATTCCTCCTGCGACTCAAGCTTTCAAGACCCATGTCCAAAAGCTCACCGAGTTCACTCAATTGTTAGAAATTTTAATGGTGAACAATGATGATTTTGGGAAATCCATGCAGTATGGTGGGGAGATCATTTCGGATTTCATTGAGCTCTTGGGGCCTTACCTTCATTTACAGAGTACAACCATTGTTGCTCCTGCAGCTGCACCTCTAAGACCTGTATTTCCGACCTTCACCTCTGCCCTAGCCTCAAACTTCATGTCTGTTATCCATGCACTAAGTCAGATTCAGCCTATGATCCTTGATCAAAAACTACCTCAATCTTCTACCACTCCTACTCTGGCTCCATCTATTTTTGAACTCCTTCCTTTACCTTCTCTATCAACCACCTCACTCCCTTATTCTACCTCATCCCCTACTCCTATGTCTTCCTCTTCTGCTACTGCTACTAAAAGAAAAGAGAAGGCCAACCCCTGAAGAAGAACATTAATTAACCCTTTTTTGATTGGAATGATGTTGCACTTTTTCTGTTTTTACTAGACCTTATTTGCTTTAATGAATTGTGCACTTTTTCTTGACCCCTCTTATTCCATACTTTTTGATATTCCCAAAAGGGGTAGAAATCCCTCTATGTTACACAAATATATATATATGTTAGAAAAATCTCTATATGTTAGACATTTACCTTATCTCTATATCAATAGTTGACTCAAATATATACTTTATGTCAACATGATTTGTGACCATCAAAAATGGGGATATTGTTAGACACCTCATGTACTAATCATGTTTTAATTATCACAAATCCAATTCATCCTAGTTAAATCCTATGAACTATTTCAAATCATGTGTATTTTTGTTTATGTATTATCATGCTTTAAGAAGAGACATTCAAGGTCTTAATTGCTCAACATTCAGATTAATTACTTTATACTATCTTTTGACTCACATAATAATGATTTCTATGAAAAATGATTAAGTTTGATTCTTTCCATAAGTATCACTGCGTAAGTATAAATACATATATTTTCCTATGTCTGAGACACCATGAAGTAGACACCGTGAAGTAAACACCATGAACATTCTGACACAGTGAACAAGTAGACACCAAGAATATTCAGACACCATGAACATTCAGACACTGTGAACAAGAAGACACCATGACCATGAGACACCATGGCCTTGAGACATCATGGCCACGAGACACTGTGAACAAGACACCGTGACCATGAGACACTGTGAACATGAGACACCGTGACCATGAGACACCGTAACTGCAAGACACTGTGAACAAGACACCGTGACATTCAGACACCGTGACCAATACAAACACCATGTGAAAGAGACACCATTTCCATGACATACTGTGACACCATTTCCAAATATATTTTGTCATCTTTCAATTTAATCTCTAACGGTCATATTTTATGATTTTAATGCACTAACATAATTAATGTTTCCTTGTAGACATATCATCAGACAGTACGAGGTACGACGTACAGAATACATGCAACATATCGGCCCCAACACATGCACTCGAAGATATAAGAGTAGTGTAACCAAGAATAAAATTGCGAACTGGCGAAAAATAGTGGTAGCATGACACCAATAACAATTTATTGGGAGTAAACATGAGACCAATATACATTTTGGATAATTTTCTCATGCAACTCGATTCTGCTGAAAAACACAAGAAGCATACTCAAATTCGGAGAACAACTTCGCACTATAGAACAACATGAAGAACATAAGCCAAATCTATCTGACTTGAGACATTCTGTTTTCCAGAGGAGGACTCGAATTCTGCATCTGCTTCATCATAGATGTCCAGATCTACAAAGACTAACACTCAGAGAACTCATAAACCTATATCAATCTTTCTGCTCTATTGTGTATCTTTTTATTAACTTTTGAGCAGTGTGTGTTTCTGTATAATAACACACTATGTCTCCTTCATCAAACTAAAGGATACAATATATCCTTACTAAGACACTCATTAACCATTGTAAATACCCATGAATAAGTGTGGAAGAGTTCCTTGTGTGTCCTGGTAGTTTGTACCAATGAAGAACTGTGGAAGAGGTCCCTTTGTGGCCTGGATAGTTCTGTTTACTATTGTTAACCTTGATCTAGGGTGTGGATAAACGTTTATTTATATAAGATACTTGGTGGAAGGTAATTAACAAGTGTAGTGGATTAGGTCTTGGCCTGAGACTGAAACACTTTTTTCATATCTATTGTGCTGCTTAATTTAGTTTTCTCGGTTTTATTGATTTTTTGTATAATTCAGAAATCACTAAATTCACATTGATTATTAGTCTTGGAAAGAAGTTATAACTATCTTGTCTTAGTAAAATCACTTCAAAATTAACATTAATAATTGATATTATTATTACATATAATTAATCAATCTTCTATTAAGTTATTTAAACAGTCAAACTCTTATAACAGTATAACCTTGATTAACTAGGTTGTATCAAATATTTTGGGGAATAATTTTTATAGAAATTTTTATAGTTACTCAATTCACCCCTCCACTCTTGAGTAATCTACTCTTACCAACAAATGAAATTCTATAATTCCAAAGCATCATGGAATAATAAAAATATTTGTAAATTAATGATTAGATACTATTTCAGGAAACAAATATTCGAATATGTTTCACTATAAGAAATAACACAATTTAAATATTAACATTTAATTTTAAATTTTATACTATTCAGAAAAGTGTAGTTTTTAATTTCATCCACAAATATGTGTTATTTATTTAAAATAGGACATGGATTAAAATCCATGATATTTAGAATTTTAAACATTCTTAATGTATTTCAGGTTTTAGTCGAGGTTGGAGAAATATAAATATGAAAAAAAATATTTAATTGAGGAACTGCATAAGGGAAACATGGCCTTACATTCATACAACTCCAGAACTCTACAAGTGGGTAACAAGTATCAATGAAATAGTGGTTTAACGTCTTCTTAACCATATGTATAAATTATTTTTTCCGTATGTAAGCTATAGAGAGTCTAGGTTACCCCTACAAGAGCTCTTAACCATTATATCCACCATTATATGAGCTGATACACTTACAAAATTTTCCTTATGTTATCTGGTACCCTTAGAAGACTACCATTATTTTGTTTAGTACCCTTACTCAACTACAAATATGCATGTCAGTACCCTTAAGAATATCTAAGAATACACTTACATAGAACCATTATGGAACCTTATTCCTTTACGCATTCTTTGATTCACCCTTATACAATACAGTAACTCAACTTAATATTAACCATGGGTAGTGCATTCACAAAGGTATATGCCATTACCTATCTTGTGTTTACCCTTATTCAACACATACATACATGTGTTACCCCTACATGACATCACTTTTACCCTTACAAAACATATGGAAAAGGACGTTTACCATGATAAAATTCATAAAATGTTTTTTTCCCTTATTAATATTCTTAACACACCATCTTACATATAAAAAAATCATAAAACCATAAATAAATTGATTTTTATTGAAATTTTATATTTCCACAAAAAACATATATATTACAAACTAAATAGGTTTTTAAAAAGAAATATAAACTAATAATATTACCAAGATATAAAAAAGGGGTGATTTTCTATTTTAAAATTCAACAAAATAATTTATATGATGATTTAAATAAATCTACAGATTTAATAAACATTAATCAAGGTGTAGTTAAAAACAAGATAATTTTGAAAAGTCACTGCAGAAATAAAATATAAAACACTACTTGATAATAGAGTTCAAAAATAACACATAAGGGTTCACATATATCTCCTCCCATAAAGAATGATTTATATGGAATATAACCCCTATATTTTAATGGGAATCATGAATCAAATAATTCTTCCAATTTTTAATGGAAAAATCATGATTGAGAAAAAATATTTAATGGAACCCATAAAGAAAACAAAGAATCCATTAATTTCGAATATGAATATAGGAAACCAATAATGATTATAGAGAAATGATTTGTTAATACTTTTTGAAAAAACCATGACAATTTAGTATCTACATTCTAAAAAATATAAGAATTAGAGATAAGGTGAAAGAGAGAAATTAAAAAAGAGAGATGGGGAGCTAGGTGTTATACAATAATTAATCAAAGGATCATGAGAAGAACATGATTGACCAAACTTATATAACGAAATATTGAAAAAATTAATACATGAAGGAGAATGATATTAGTGGATGAATACTGAGCCTCATGATGGTTCCCTTCAATGTTGACAATTCCCATGCTGAATATTTATGTGTTTCGTCTTTGTAATTGGAAGAGGAAAATGAAAATATAAATCTCTTTTTTATATTGAGAATATATAGAATAACAAGTAGTGATTTTCTTAATGAACAGTATATTTTAATACTAATTTGAGCCACACTATAATGACCCATAATTTAAATACAATGGTATTACTTCAAAATTGAAGTATATTCATTAAATCATATAAAAAATCCTTGACAAGACCATATATGAATTGGGTCTTTAGAAACATGGAATCATCAACAACTGGTTTATAAAACATCTACATTGTCTCTTGCTTATTTCATAATAATTATTCTCCTTTTAGAAATATCAAACATAATACCATTATTCATAACCTGGGAAAAAGAGACATATGAATGGGTGAGCTGAAATGCTCAGTAAGGATAAACAATGAAAATACCAATCATATCATATTCATAAGAACACAACATTTTACAATCATATCCTATATATAAAATATCATAATATCATTTCATGGGATAAATCATAAAAGTGAAATGTAATACCAATAGTCATAACAAAAGACATGAAATTTTTTGGCATACAAACATAATTATAGAAAATCATTTCATATTAGTCGATGCTCATTTCCAAGACCATCACATAAGAAAAATGTCATTACTGAACTGAGTTCACTCCTCGTTTCATCCCCCTATCACTGAACCAAATTTACATTCCTTTCCATTCATGTTTATCCCTTGATATATAAAACATTACCCAATTCGTTGGAGCGAGATATAGGTCCCACCCATCTCATAATGAAACCATTCCTATGTGTTCCACAAAAACGTAAAAACATTCACTATAGCGTAACCCATGAAATTAAAATGGGTTTCATAAACATCATTCCTTCATAACATAACCCATAAATGGATTTTATAAAAATAATTCCATCACTTACTCAATCAAATCAAATTAATAATAGGAAAATAAACCTAAATATATGTAATCTTATATGGAAAATAATTTTGATAAAACACATGAGCTTCATTCCCGACGAAAAAATCCTTTCTTCTTCAAAAACGTTTTCATTCCATAAAATACCATAAAATTTTAGAATAAATAATTTTGTGTACAAATATCCTTGTATAATTGTAGGGTAAAAATCAAAGAAATTAGGCCTTATTAAATCGTAAAAATCAATTCATGTCTTACATGTAAAAAACATTCTTCTCGTCCTTTTTCCGAAAAAGTCAAAAATTATCTCATACCAAAAACGAAAAAAGAATCCATTCATATTTAGGAAACATGGACATGGATGATAAATAACCCCTAGCAAATACATACAAATAAACAATCTTGAATAAAAAATATATTTGAAAAGTTATCCCTAACCTTAGGTCAGATATGATTCATGTGTATCCGAACCCTCTGTATAATTATTTAAATAATGTTACTGATTTATTCTAAAAACATAATATATTTTATGATAAGATTTATGATCATATATTCATCTGTTTGTTAGAATTATTTCATTGTAACTCATTATTTGGGAATTAACTGCTTAATGTTCTTATGAATGTTTTGTCGGATATGTTCTTTTTCATATTATTAAGATATATTTATATATTTTAAAGAATTTTATTAGTATGATATATTCGATATTTATTCATGCAGTTCATTTATATAATCATGATTTAAGGAAGATTAGGTTGAACACATCACATCGCACCATGGAGACAGAAAGTCGTACGTACGCACGAGGGATGATATCATTCAAATAATTCATGAATGGTAATAAAGTGGATGGTGGATAATATCTCAGAATTATTATCATTTTATAATAATCATTTAGATATATTATTTACAGAATTATAACCATCCAAGTAAGGTGGTGGTGAAAAAAATATTACACCATGGTGTGAAGACGGTAAGCCATACGTACGCATGCGTGATGATTTCATTTTTGGTGGGATGGAATGAAGGTGAAATAGGGTTGTTTGGTATTTATAATAACATATCAGCATATTAGTGATACTGATGTTATTAAATTATAATGAAACAACTATTGAAGAGGAATTAAAATAAGAATGAAATTTAAAATTATTGTTAAAAGAAATTACATCTTCATCGACATGCCTCGATTAAATTTCCCATTTTGCAATTAGAGTTGGTATTTAAAGAAGACCAGATCCACGAGAATGAAAATAGGGAAGTTGAGAAGGAAAAATGGAATTGGTTGGCCATGATTAAAGGTTCAAAATGAAGTGAGGTGGTAATGGAGGAGGTTCTAGTTTATAATTGAGGCAGGGTAACTATTGGAAACCTCAAAAATATCAAATTGCAATAAAATGAAACCCCTTATAAAATCATTCAAATTGTCCAAATTTCAATGATTAGAGGATATAGGGTTATAATATCTTCATACCATAAACGTTATACACGTTTTATGTAAATTTACGCAATATAATTTTAATTAACACATTGTTATTCTATTTAATTTTAAATAAGGTAATAACATTCTAAATATTTAATAGTTGTACACATTTACTTATATGGTGTTAATTGATCATGAATTGATATGTTTGGAAATTTTCTTCCTTATAAATATTAATTTTTATTTTTTAAATTTTTTTATGATTTTAAAAAATTTAATAAAATTTTATTTTTATAAAATGTCAATAGTGTCAATTTTGACTCTATGAATTTATTTGTCACTAAATAAAATTCACACATAAGATAAATTCGATGCAACATATTTAATACTCTTTTAATATGCCATTGGAAACTAGAAAATTTGTGGATCACTTTAATTATTTCATATGATATTTAGTTTAATATTTTTAAAACCATTTATTTAATATTTCTATTAATAAAATAATTTCTACTTCACAATTTTGGCTGCATTAATGGTTATTGTTTAAAAACTAAAAAGTATAAATAAATTTCTATGATATAGGTAAATTTTTTATCTTTCTAGAGACTGTTTATAGTTGATATTTTATTTTATTTTATCCATATATTAAAATTGATATGCTTATATAAAATGAGGATGTGACAATTTTTCACATTCATTATTTTTTATTACATTCATGTCATATTCATAGGTAAGTGGCCATAATATGATTCTGTAACAAACCATAGATTATTATAGTCACACATATTCATCCTTTTGAATTTCTAAAAGTGTTAATGTAATTTTATAATATTATTTTTACCCTTAATTACTCGATTTACCATTATCCATGTAGGGAAAAATAATTACCAAAGGTTGAATTCATAATGCCCAAAAATAAAAGTAGCATGTTAAAATAATATGGACCTGCTGATTACAAATATGGAAAGAATTTTTAAAATTTTAAAACAAAAAAGTTGTAGTAATTAATTTAAAATTAATTAAGTTGTAGAAATTGAGAAAACGGGTTTAAAAATTTAAAAACATTCAAGAGATTGAATTGTTTTTACATATGAATTTAATGTAAAATTATTTCTAATGAACATCATTATATTATCATAAAGGATGGGGAAAATCTCTTTTATTGAACAAATGAACATGATTATATTAAATTAAAATAATATATTCTATTTATAATTTGAAACAATTTAATAATATAATTTAACTATATATATTATATCAAAAAAAATATTAATTTCAATTAAAATTTAGCATATTTTTACTATTCATCAAAAAAAGAAAGTTATCAAAAAATATCATAAATTTATCCAAAGTAATATTTTATATCCTGCTTCAAAAAACTTTTTTATGTTGTTGTAAAAAAATTTTAATGTGTCAATATCTTAATTTAAAATGGGTTCCCCTTTCAAAGGTGTAACATTAACCTTAAATATAGATTTTTAAACATCAAATAGGGTTTTATTCATACCCTATAACTAAAATATCCATTGGATGAATATAAAAAATATTTTATTATGTATATAAAAAATATATATCTCATTAATTTCATTAGAAAAAATAATTCAATAAAAAATACAGATATCTAATTGATTTATATTTTTCATAAATAATTGAAAACTAATTAATTCATAATGCATTTTCATAAGTTAGTTATAATTATTCCTGCTAACCAAACAACTTGGATATAATATTAATTTTACAATAAGGGCATCTTGTATTTCCTTTATACACACTATTATGTGCAAAAAATTATATTCAAGAATAAAAATTATTTAAAGAAAATATTTCCTAAAAACATCTCGGTATTACATTCTTCCCCCCTTAAGCTGAATTTATCCCTTTAAATTCATCAATTGGAAACAAACAGATGAGGATACATCTCCCTCATCATATCCTCAAGTTCCCATATAGCTTCATAAAATTTTTGGTTCCTCTGTAAAACATTAACCAAGGGAGTGGTCTTGTTTCATATTCCTTTTTCGCTGTGATCTAAAATCTCCATAGGTTTTTCTTCAAAATAATGAATTTGGTCTGTCGGTATGACATCTGAGATTAGTACATGTGAGGGATCGGGTATGTACTTTCTTAGGATAGATACCTAGAACACAACATGAACTTGAGAGAGATTCAGTGGAAGCACCAATCGGTAAGCTACCTTCCCAACATGATCCAAAATTTCAAAAGGACTGATATACCTAGGGCTCAACTTTTCCTTCATTCTAAATCTCATTACTTACATTCAGGGAGATATTCGTAAGAACACCTTATTACCCACTTCAAACTCTTGGCCTTTTCTTCAGTTGTCAACATAACTTTTTTGTCAACTTAGATCTGCTCTTATGTTTTGTTGAATAGATCCGACTTTTCTACCATTTCATAAACAAGATAAAGTCCTAATAGCCTTTTCCCCAACTTCATCCCAACAAGTTGGATTTCTACACTTATTTCCATAGAGGGATTCATAAAGATACATATAATAAATAGAGTTTAATATATTATTGTATAAAAATTATACCAATGGTAGGTGTTGATCAAAACCACCTTTGAAATCCGTACAACAATATCTTAATATGTTTTCCAGAGTTTAAATTTTCCTCTCAAAATGATCATCTGTCTAAGGATGATATGAATTTCTAAAATGTAACTCTATATCTAGATCATGCTAAAGGATTTTCCTGAACATTACGGTAATCCTTGTATCTCGATTAGATATATAGGATAATTATACTCCATGCAATCTTAACACATTCTTTCCACATATCCTAGCAAGTTGATCAAGAGATAAATCCTCTCTAATTTCAATGAAGTGTGACGACTTCGTAATGTGATCATCTATAACCCAGAAAGAATTATTTCCTTTGGATGTTTTGGGATGTTTGATGAAAAATTACATATTTATGTTTTCCCATTTCCATTTTGGTATATGTAATCATTGTATCATCCCCATAGTCTTTTGTCTCTCAGCCTTAACTTGATGACAAACTAAGCATCGAGATACATAATCAACAATATCTCTTTTTATTCCATACCACCAGAAGTACTATTTAAGGTCCTTTTAAAATATTGTGCTTCTAGGGTTAATAGAGAATGAATATCTATGAGCCTCATCCAATAGATCCTTATTTAATTCTTTTAGGGGAGGAATACAAACCCAATTTAGAAAACTTATTATTTCATCATAATCAAGGTTGAATTCGAGAACATTTCTCACCTTCTTTTGTAACTTGACATCTTATTTATGCACCACTTTAATCTTCACTTGTATGGATGGTTGAACATTTAATTTAGAATGACTAGATTTCTACCCTTCCTCTAAAATTTCATGATCCATCCTTTGAAAATTCATAAATATTGGATCTTCTGTGATCCTTATCATGGATAGGATACCATGGTCTGGTTAACTCAATGAATCTTCCACCTTATTTTCTTTCCCCAGGTGGTAATGTTCTGAGTAGTCATAATATATAATCAACTCCATCCTTCTTCTATGGTGCATCTTCAACTACTTTTTTGTGAAAATATACTACAAAATTTTATGACTCGTAAAAATATCACAACTTTAACCATAATGATAATTCCACCATATATTTTATAAAAATATTACTGTAGCTAAATCCAAATAAAATTTTGAGTAATTTTTCTTAGGGAAAAAACTTCTTGTGAGGCATGATCTATAACCATATCAGTTTTGCATGAGAACTCATCCCATCCCCTTCTTGGATGTATCACTATAGATCACAATCTGTTCTCCACCACAAAGTAGTGTTAGAACAAGTGCACTGGATAAACTTCTTTTTAGCTCTTTGAAATTATTTTTACATTCCTCTGTCCAAAGAAACATAACTCTTTTTCGAGTCAACATGGTGAGTGTATTAGAAAATCAAGAATTTTGTTTTATAAAATGTCGATAATATCTAACCAAACCAAGAAAATATCAGATCATAATTACCATTTTTGGTCCTGACCATCTTTCAATATCCTCTATTTTTTAAGTTCCACTTATATCCCCTCTCTTGAGATTACATGACCCAAAATTGAAACATTATAAATACTAAATCCACACTTGGTAAATTTGGCATAAGGCTTTTCCATTCTAAGGGTCTTCGGTAAAATTATCAAGTGATATTCATGTAATTACTTCCTATTTTAATAGACAAGAATATCATCTATAAAGACTAACAAAAACTACTCAAGATAGTCTCTAAAGAATCTATTCATTAGATCAATGAATAAAGAGGTGGGATTAGAAAGACCTAAAGGCATTACTATAAATTCATAGTGACTATACCTTGTATGGAATGTAGTCGTTGTTATACCCTTATTTTGAAACTTCATTAAGGATATCCTAATTGAAGATCAATATTGGAAAAGTATTGAGCTTTGTGTAGTAGTTCAAATAAGTCATCAATGTTTGGAAGATGATATTTTTATTGACAGTGATCTTGTTATGTTCTAGATGATCAATGAAAAGTCAGAGTGATCTATCTTTCTTCATAAAAAATAGTACAGTTTCTCCCCAAGGTGATGCAGTAGGGTGTATAAATCCCTTGTCAAGATTCTCTTGGAGTTCCATCTTTTATTCCTACAAATCAATTGGGGTCATTCAATAAGGTGTATTTGAAATAGGAATAGAAACTGTTTTGAGTTCTATTGAAAACTCATCATCACAATTTTGTGGAAGACCTAAAAATTCCTCCTGAAATTAATCTTTAAACTCCCATACAGTGGGTGTATTCTTAATCTTGAGTTTCTCCCGATACAATTTAGATAAATAACCTTCATTTATTATAATAAATACCCATAATATGGATGAAATTTATACTGTAAGGTTATATTCATTCTTGAATTGATATATGATCATGGATTGATCTGGAATATATAATGTGACTTCCCTTCCTTGGAAATAGATGTGATCTTCATATAGAGAAATCTAATCCATTCTATGAATCACATCAAATTCCACTATAGGCTAGATAACATGATTTTAGGATTCAATTTCCCACATCCATCAATCGTAGAACAATTATAAACCATTGATGCGACTATTGTGCCATTAGACGTTGTCACAGCTAAGTCAACATCTAATTGTAGAGGTAATATGACGATAACCTTAGAACATTTTTCAAAATAAAAGAGTGGGTGGATCCCAAATAAAATTAAACATTTCCTACATTAAAGTGGATGGTATGTGTACCTTTCACTACTTCATTATCGTACTCCATGTCACTGATAGTAATTTCATGTGACATTCCATTGTATTTTCCCATATGATTTTATTGAATTAGATCGTCATAAATAACCCTCAGATTAATGAATTGATTGGAATAATGTCCCATTTTCTTTCACTTGTAACATTTAAGTGTAGGAGGTGCATTTTGTATGTCTCTTTCATTGTTTGCATCATTATAAATATTTTTCTAATCACTTCGACATTCCACTACCTGGTTTAGTTCCTTTATACACATAAAACATTTACTTGTCTCTTTAGGAAAATTAAATCCATGTTTTTTTCTACACATTGATATGAAGGTAAAACTCATCTTTTTTTATTATGGTCTTTATATTTTCCTTTGAATTCCATTTCTTTACTTCTTATCAAACCCAAATGACTGATGGGTTACACCAATCTCTATCCCATCCATGAGAGAACATCGAATAATTTCCTCACAGGTATTGAAGTCCCTTATGGCTAATTCCCTTTGGATACATGGTTTTAAGCCACTAAAGAATCGATCAATTTTACCCTCACATTGGATAATAATTCTAGAAGCTTACCTTTCATGTCTTGTAGAATTTGTTTCATAGGTACTGACAGATTCATCATCCATTCTTTTTTGTTTTAGGAACTCCTTCTCTTATTTTGTTTGAAGAATGTCAGGAATGTACTTATTGAAAAAAAAAATTAACCTATCCCATTCCATGGACTCAATTTCATCTCTATTCCTAATATTCTTGATAAAATTCCACCACTGATCATCTTCATCTTCCAAATGATATAATTCTAAGATGAATTTATCATGATCAGAAAATTTTAAAACATAAATTACATTTTCAGTTGTACTAATCCACTGTTCATCCACTAATGGATCAGAAGACCCATAGAATGAATACAGACGCTGCCTCAAAAAGGATTCAACAGAATATTTCTGCCTCATTTTCTCATGTATAAATATGAAATGATTCATAGCATGAGAATGTTATGTGAGCATGTAAACGGGATTTTTCATTCATGATCCCATAACATTTGGATGCTCCAGGGATACAATCATTTCATTACCTGTGGCATTCAACTTTAATATGGTTCCATTGGGTTCCAACAGTTGACTAAAACCAATAAGCATAGTGTGAGAAACAATAATCATAATATTAAAACCACATAATCAATAATAAAATCTTAAGGTAGGAAACATTAGTTTTCATCCTAGGTTATTCATGTTCATTTCTAAAATACTAGAATTGTATCCTATACTTAGACATATCAATAGTGTTCTTACTGAGGCATTCTCATCCTAGTTTCCAATGGAAAACTTTACCTTTCCTTTGATACCATCTATTATGACACATCCATTACTCGCATTAATATTACATCAGAATTGATGTATATTCATTACTACATATAACAAAACCATGACATGACTATATAATTACAATGTCTTTATAATCTGGGAATCAAAAAAAACTAGTTCATAAAACATCTATATTTTCTACCATTTATTTCATCATTAACAGACTCCTCTTGGAATATCATACTTAATACCCATCATCACGATCTATGGAAAAACATATGAAAGGTTGAGATCAAATTCTCATTAAGGGTAGACAAAATAAATATCTATCTTATCATATTCATAAGAAAATAACATTTGAAAATATTATCCTTAATATAAAAGATCATAATATCATATCATGGGATAATTCATAAAATTTAAATGTAATCTAAATAGACATAACATAAGACATGAAATTTTGTGGCATACACACATAAACATATAAAATCATTTCATATTAATCAAGTCCCATTTTCAAGGCCATCATTGCAGACAAAGTCTATTACTGAACTAAGTTCATTCCATGTTCCATTCCAATATTACTGATCCATATTTACTACTATTTCTACTCATGTATATCTAATGAGATATAAACTCTTACCTAATACATCGGAGGAAGATATAGATTTTGGCATCCCACCTTTTTATTACATAGCTTTTCATTACATTTTACAAACAGAGGATCATTAAAGTCTAGTGTCTTGGAAATCAGGAACATAATACATGAAAAACAACATAAAACATTCTTCTAATCCAATTTTAAGGCTTAATCATAAGTTCATCCAAAATAAAATTACTGCATCTAAAAACGTAGAGACATACATTCAATGGAAAGGGTGGTCAGAAGGCTCAGTAAGGAAAACAAGTGAAACAATTGACATGTGATCATGAGAAATATTAATAAGAACATTATAAAAGTCATAAAGGAAGGAGAATTGGAAGAATAGGAATTTCATAATAAAAGTAACACAAATCATAACTTGAATATATCGCTAAAACATTTCAGTTAGACATTCATGAACATATCACCATGGTTTATCATTGAGGGGTCATAAAAATTACCAAGGTTATTCACCAAGAAATCCTGAAACTTGTCATCTCTAAAGATTAATTCTTTACCCAATGAATTTGAGAAATATCAAGGAGAAACTTTAATAATTCTTCAGTTACATGTGATCCACATAGATCATAATCAAACATTTCATAAATAACCTATAGAAAATAAAAGAAATGGGTTTCATTTCAAAATCGCGACGTTTTAAAATCTCTTAAAAATAAGATCATTATATCATTTATAACCCATGGAAAAGAACTTAGGGGTATATGTATGTCAATTACAGAATCAAATATATCATATTTATATAATTATGAACACCCATAGAAACGAAAGAGGTCTGTTTATTCACATAAATAAAACAAGATAATTTCTGGAGACAAAGAGATAAAAATTTTGAGGTGAAATTTCTATAGTATAACAATTATAAAACAATGTTTTAGAAAACATTGAAAAGAGAGGGTAAAAGAGTAAAAAACTCAAAATAACTTATAATACAGTATAAATACCGAATAACATAGAGATGATAACATGGTATGGAAATTTTAATGACATACCACATGAAAAGGAAACATGGAAGAAAAGAGAAGACACAATTCCTTTTAGGAAAAATTCGGTAGCCTAACGACATCACATAAAAATTCAGAAAACAAATTGATGAGAGAAGAAAGGGTCTCTCTAAAATTAGACATGAAATGGAAAGAAATGATAACATATAACAACATACCCTCTAAATAAATAGATGGAAACTATAAGACACAAAATAAAGGAATTCATGACTTAAAAGATGAGGGTGAAAGGATCCCTTACCTTAAAGAGTAACTTCAAAAGAATAATTTTTGAGACCTTGGGAGGCTTGAGGGAACCCTGGGAGGACTCTTTGGGATGTAAGGAGACCATAACTTCGTTGAGGATGATTTTTTAATTAAATTAATGAGGTAAATGGCTTGGTATTTATAGGAAAAGTGAGTGAATAAATTATTAATTTCCAAGGGACACATCATCGGCAATATTTGCAAATATATGGGCTTTAACATGGTATTTTCCCATGGTATTGGCCACTTGGGACACCTCATAGTATATCTTACTATTTATAATTAGATCAGAAATTTTACATCATTAATGATGTCATTAAACACTGGAAACTCAAAACTGCATTTTTACTATTCACTGAAAATTCAACTGTTTCAGAAAAAACCCAAAAATTCACCCTATCCTAATAATGATGCTCTGAAATAAAAAATAAAGACCATTTTATGAAAATTATTTTATAAATATTTTTAATTTAATTTTTAAATAAATCATTATTTATTCCAAAAATACAACTTTAAAATCATAACTCATTTTGTAACACCATAAAAAAGTAATCAACATCCCATAAAATTATCGTATAACCATAAGACAATAAAGTAAAAATTTATGATTAATTTTTTTGAAAATACATTTCAATTTTAAATTATTAAATTAATTATAAAACTGTAAATAAAATATTTATGGTGTAAAAAAATACCAAAACTAAAACAATGATCATTTTTTCACTTTTAAGATGTCTAAAATGTATTTATACATTCATGGGTTAAGATTCTATTTTTTTGGTCAATTTACTATTCATTACTATTCATATGGGTATGTAATATTCCTACTTTACTATTAACTAAAAGCCAAGTTGATCTTATTAGACTCTAAATTCCCCACTACTCACAACTAGAGAAGACCATTTTATGAAAATCATTTCACATTATTAATTATTAAATGAATACAAAAATACTTTAAAATACCCCTTTTTTTTGAAATTCATCAACAATACTCATCCTATATTTATCCTAATATTTTAAATTCACAAACTTTTCCATAAGAAGAAATAAAAAATTTATTTACATGAAAATATTACACAAAGAGGCTAAGATCTCGACACATAGCCCCTTATTAAACAAGTATAGGACCTAAGTGTTAGGTGTTCTATAGTGATAGAATCTTAAGGTCACCCAGAAAACATTGCCCGAGTGGTGATTTCTATCAGCAAGAACTTCTCCATTAGGTGATTCCGTTCAAGCTTCATACGTTGAAGTTCAGCATGGACTTGGTCCAGAGCAAAGCCCAGTGATGCTACCTCCTTCCCAAGCTCCAAAAGATGGGATTCATATGGATCGAGTCTACTGGATGAGGCCATTCAATCTTATTTCTGTATTAATTAACCAAGGTAACCATATTTATAAAAACAAAACATTAAGATTATAGTTTCCAACGGTCATATTGACCAACAATCATATAACAGTTGAATCAAAATGGTCACATTTTTATTATACCCACAAAATTATGAAACAAATATAATTGAAAAGTTCTGGTCGTTACATTCTTCCCCCCGTAAGAAATTTTATCCCTGAAATTTTATCTCGTTCCCTTTGATGGGAAATGGTTTGGGTACTTTTGTCTCATGGACTCCTCCGATTCCCATGTGGCTTATTAACATTTTTGGTTCCTCTACAACACCTTAACAAGGTGGGTAGTCTTATTGCATAGAACCTTGTCTCTACGTTCCAAGATCTCCTCCAGATACTCCTCATAAGAGAGGTCATGTTCCAGTTGTACCACCGCTGGATTTAGTTCATTTTAAGGGTCATGTATGTACTTACTGAAGAGGGATACGTGGAAGACATCATGAACTTGGGATAGATTTGGAGGAAGTGCAAGCTGATATGCCACTGCTCCCACACGATCAAGGATTTCATAGGGGACAATATACCTAGGGCTGACCTTCCCTGTAATGTCTCATATTTTCTGTTTTTTAGTTTTAAATATTATATGTAATTATTTCGAGACCAGGTGTGAAGACGGAACATCATTCTGAGATCTAGTGAGCCTGAAATAGTGGTTTGAACTTTTTATGTTAAGTGGGTCAGCACTAGTGTCGGTCGTGTCAGTTTCCAAACGGATGCCCGTATTAAAAATTTGAGCACATCATTGCATCCGGGACAAACAATTTAACCAAGAACGAGGCAAACCTTGACCATCATGGGTTGAGGGAAAAAGTTAATTTTATGACATTTTAATAAAAAATAAAATAAAATAAAAATCTAAATGTTTATTTTGTTTTATAGAAATAACCGCTGCAGCACGGTAAAAGGCCAGCTATTTCCTTAATTAAATATTGTTTCATAATGACTCAAGATTAGGAAAGTAGGATTCATTATTATCACCGCGTAATTAAGCACCAATCATGTTTCCCTTTTTAAAGGGGTGAAAAATTGTTGATCGTTGCCGATGTTTGATAGGAACCTCTGCCGAATCCGCGGCGCATTGGAGCAAACTCTCGGCGACGAACGACGACGGTTCGAAGTCGAGAATTGCTAAGACAACAACGTTGAAGGATCTCGATGACAATGGCAGCGTGACACCTTCCTCATCGATCGCCCCTTTCAAAAGGTAGGGGATTGTTATTTCAATTTCCTTTCCTCATTTTTGAGTTTAAACCACGAACGCAGATCAACCACGGACAAGTTGATCCGCGAATTCGTGCGTTCTTGCGGGAGGTATTTCTTTGGGATGATTTTGGGGAATTTATCCATGATTTATGTTGTTGTTGATTCTTGCTCCATTTAATCCTACTAATGGGAGCGGATCAACACCGTGGCGAACGACGGCTGAGGTTTGTTCCCCAATTTGTTTATTTGGATTTCTTTCCCCTTCTTTCCTCGTGCATTCTTCATGTTCATCATAGGTCGACGAACAATGGATAATTGCGCATCTTTTCTATGATGAAACGATACAAAATCAAAGGTTAAACACCGCAATGACCTTGTGGAGGTGCGGCGACGATGGCAGACGACGAATCGCACGGGATCGGAAAGAGCGTTCTTCGAGCGTTCTTCGTGCGGGAAGATCAAAACATGTTTTTGGATCCGATCGGAGGTCCAAAAACACCGAAAGTAGCTTCGTGGCATTGGGGTGACCAAACCTGAAGGTTTTGTGGTGGTAAGATGGCTGGATCAACAATCAGAGCAGCATGGGAGGTGCGCCGGCGAAGAGCGCCGTTTTTGGAAATTTTCAGCATACATGGCATGTACCTCTGAAGAACATTCCATGTAGTACTGGTGGCAGCGGCTACGGTTTAGGGGTTAGAGAAGAATCACATGGCGTCAGACCTTGGTCGCACGGCGTGTTAAACCTTCCCTGAAGCTCGGCGTGTACTTTGGGTAGTACACGAGCACAGGATGATCTACACGGCTTCAGGCGACATAGTGTGTACAACTTGGCAGAAGCAGCTACGTGGGACTCGATGTGTATCTTGGGGATACATGGATATGGGATGGAGTACATGACCATGTACCCCATCACATGGCCAGGTGAGGCCAGCAGCGCGGGTCACCCCGTGTGCGGATTACACCAGTTGGAGTACACGGGTTGATGACCGTGTACGGGCACATGGTCAGAGTACACAGAGCCAACCCCAGTTACCCAGACACAGCGTGTACACCATACTAAATGCCATGTACTTATTTTTTCCTACACGACCAATCTATGACACTGGACGTTCTACACGGGCAGTACCCGAGGTCATACAAGACGGTATGTATCTTTTCTATATGTCGTGTACTTTTTTGAAAACAACATGGTCCTTTCGTTCACCGTACCTTGGACATATTTTGTTTGGGTCCGTTCCACTTCTTATCATTCCCCTAAAGTTCAGGCATCATTTCCCACTCAGGAGTATGATCCCTTCAGCATGACTATATGTGATAGAGTCAGGCATCCATCCGAGAGGCCCGGATAGAGATCCTATATCCATTCATGATCCTAGGTAGAGTCAGGCATCGACGTGACCAACCTTACCGGGCGTTGATCCTCTAACTAGATGATGTATCACCTAACTGGTGAATCTGGATGAGTTATAGTATCTTCCATGGCCCTGGCAGTGATCCTCATCTATGTATCGTGATCTTTTCCCCTCAGGAGTGTGTCTCCCGTAATGAGTGCTTCTATCTATAGTAACCTTTCCAGTAAGGAGTGTGTCTCCCATTATGAGTGTAGCTATCTCTCGTGATGGTTTCCGATGAATAGCACTTCTCGAACATACGTTGTCAGAGAAATAAGTCTCGTGGAGTGTGTTCTCCCAGAACAAGTGCATCATGGAATCTTCAAACAGAATCCCTTACGGGGGTATGAGGTTGTGTGACTTGTCTCTAGACCACGGGTCTGGGTTTTGAGTATATTTGGTTTGTTATATATGTTTTGTAGATATATACTGTGCAAAGCTAGCTTTACATTGTATTGCTTTGTGGTTTTTGGGGTCCTCTACTGAGTCTTGGTATACTCACCCCTACACGGGCTTTTCCCGCACGTTTGGTGTCTTGTGCAGATGAGCAGCCTTTTGAAAGAGTCCAGGGCGGACCAGGATAAGACCGAGCTTTCTAAGTTCCCTACAGGCCAAGGCATTCCTACTGCTACGAGCAGCAGTCCCAGTACCTTTTATGCTTATAGGTTAGACTTTGCAGTTTTCAGAATCGTTTTTTTGTGGGCTTATATTTTGGCCCAGTTTACTTTTACATTACTCTAATTTTTGTTGTACTCTATTGGTTGGGTTTAGTTGTATGCAAGCATTCTTTTTTTTCCTTAGTGTTTTTTTTACATTTCAGCATTTCTGGGATTGGAGATGTGTGCATATGTACAAGTACTTAGGAAATGCCTCCCATGATAGTAATATGCCTACTCGCTGCTAGCCATCATCCCCTGTCCTATTGGAGGAGGGATTTGGGAGTCACGGTGCGGGCCCCACTGGGACGGGTCATGATAGTGTGGTATCAGGGGTGGTCGGTTCTACCTTAGGACCAAGGTTCTGTGAGTTTGGTTTGGGGAAATAGTTTTGAGTATTTAGGGTTCGACTTTCAGGCCAGAGACCCCAGTGTTGGTGCGGCGGCTGACGTATCCATACACCAGGACTCTAATAACCTTCTTTTCGACTCGGTACATGAAAACACAAGTTTTGGGGAAATAAAAGGTACATGAATCATGTAGGAATGGGTTGTGTTTTCCATGTCCTTTGTGTTAGCTATACAGATATACTCATTGACCATGATAGATCTTGTTTCTTTACAGGATGCCTCTGTGATACATACCCGCTATGGTTCAGCATCACGATCATGAGGATGACCCCCTAAGTGACAAGGCTTCGATACAGGGACCAGCTCCCCAGGCGTTGCCACTAGGTGGTGCACCTACTATACCACCACCAGTAGAGCAGCCAATGGTACCTACAGTACCAATCGGTGAGGAGCGCAGGCTTAGCGCGCTCCATGAGTTCCAGAGACAGAGACCCCTCAGGTTCCGAGGTGAGCTCGACCCTCAGGCGGCTGAGGACTGGCTTGAGGCAGTGACCAGGGTTTTCCTACTAGTGAGGACACCAGCAGACCAGATGGTGATCCTAGGACCGAGCCTTCTTCAGGGTTTGGCTGGACGATGGTTGAGTCTGACCACATAGACTCATGACGGGGCGACTCTTTCGTGGACAGAGTTTGAGCGACTCTTCCGGGAGGATTTATCTCCAGTTACGCTAAGATTTTTACACATTCAGGAGCTTCTTCAACTCCAGTAGGGCAGTATGATAGTAGTTGACTATTCCTCTAGGTTCACCAACCTCACTAGGTACTCGATGGATATGGACAGGGATCGGTACTTCAGAGCTCGGACCTTTGAACGAATTCTACAACAAGACATCTGATCTAGTGTCATGCCCTTATGCATTTCCACTTACGCTGGAGTGCTCGAGTGATCCTTGGTGATCGAGAGCTTCTTGGTGGAGAAGAGACAACCGCTGACAGTCAGTAGCAGGCAGACAGGTGTAGAGACCTCGGTAGTTGGGAGCCGACGTCAGGCACAAGGATCTAGATGTGGGAAACATCATAAGAGGACCCAGGACAAAGAATCGACAATCCATGGCACTTAGGATGGATCCAGTCAGCATAGTGACAACCGATGCTATGCATGCGATGGTAGGGGACATCACGCTAGAGATTTCCTGACTCATCAAGATGCTAATAGGGAAGCGGTGGATGGACCACTGAGGTAGAGGCAGATAATAGAGCAGGCATACCTTCTAGGTGGCGGACGTGGAAGAGGAGCAGGGAGAGCTGCAGATGGTGGAAGACACTTCATCTTACTTCCACCACCACCCCCAGGAAGTTCGCACCAGGCTCAGGGAGCTGGGGGACAGGGGCAAGGACAGCTACATGCGGTCGAGACATACGACCTAGAGGCTCTAGGGATGATTCAAGGTACAATATCTGTCTTTTCTACCTTAGCTTCCGTACTCATAGGCACAAGTTCCAGTCATTCCCTTATAGCCACATGTCTTTTACAAAACATCGAGATTCCGGTAGAACTGTTGACTCAATCCTTACACTTGGAGACACCGACGGGAGGAGACACGACGATCACGCACCTTTGCAGACAGTGTGATCTTACCCTTGGAGGTGAGAGTTTCGGTTGGAACCCTTTGGTGGTAGCATTGAGGCCTTACGATTTCATTCTCGGTATGGATTGGTTATCTTCATTCCATGCCTAGATTGATTGTTTTAGGCAAAGGGTGTGGTGTGTCCGCTGTGATGGAACGTGTTTTTCCATTGTCGGAGAAAGGGAAACCCAGGCAGCACAGAATGGGATCATGCATAGGAGGGTGCATCCGATCACTCATGAGTTAGATATCCTTACCCTTAGAGCAGTAGATGTTTTGAGCTCTCAGTTTCCAACAGTAGTGGCAGAGTATGAGGACGTCTTTCCCAAATATGTCCCAGGATTACCTCCCCACCGGGAAATTGACTTCTGCATCGACATACACCTCGAGACGACACCGATTTTATTGTCGGCATATCAGATGTCTCCCGCAGAGCTTCGTGAGCTGAGGGTGCAGTTGGAAGATTTTCAGAGTAAGGGTTTCATGAGACCCAACATTTCACCTTGGGCGGCCCCAGTCTAGTTTTCCAAGAAAACCAACGGGAGTTTGAGACTGTTCGTGGATTACCAGCGCCGGAACCAGGTGACGGTGAAGAACAACTATCCTCTGCCGAGAATCGATGACCTCTTCGATTAGTTAATAGGGGCACAATTGTTCTCAAAAGTTGACCATTGATCAGGCTATCACCAGCTATGAGTGCGGGATGAGGATATACCGAAGACGGCTTTCAGATGCCGCTACGATAACTATTAGTACTTGGTGATGCCTTTTGGAATGAAAAACTCCCCCACAGTGTTCATAGGGCTGATGAACCAGATCTTGTAGACGTACTTTGACCGGTTCGTGGTATTCTTCATCGACGACATCCTTGTGTGCTCGATGTCAGAGGAGGAGCACGCGAGATACCTGCGGATGGTTCTAGACACACTCTGGGAGCACCGGCTTTATGAAAAGCTCTCGAAGTGTCAGTTGTGGATTCATGAGGTCCACTTTCTGGGACATGTCATCTCAACAGATGGAGTGGTTGTAGACCCAGCTAAGGTGGGGTCTGTGTTAGCATGGGATCCACCTCGGAGCGTGACGGAGGTGCGGAGCTTCCTTAGGTTGGCAGGGTATTACTAGAGGTTCATTCCTGACTTCTCCCGAAAATCCACATCGATGACAGCCTTGACCAGGAAGGGGAAACCCTTCATATGTATGGAGAAGTGCCAAAAGGCTTTCGAGAAGTTGATACTGAGTCTGAAGAGTGCCCCAGTATTGATATTGCCCAAGGAGAGTGTCGAGTGAGTAGTTTTCTACGACACATCAGAGACCGGGCTCGGTTGCATCCTGATGTAGGGGCATGAAGTGATTTCTTATGGTTCACACCAGCGTAGGCCACATGAGCAGAACTATGTGACCCATGATCTCGAGTTGGTAGCGGTACTCTTCGCATTGAATATTTTGCGACACTACCTTATGGGTAAGCGATTTATTGTCTACTCTGACAACAAGAGCCTCAAGTACATCTTCTCGCAGAAGGATCTAAATTTGAGCTAGAGGAGTTGGCTAGAGTTCCTCCAGGACTATTATTTTGAGATTATCTATACTCCTAGAAAGGGGAACAATGTGGCAGATGCTCTTAGCAGAAGGTCGAGCTCACATATATTGAGTGAGGCAATATAGCAGTTAGCCGGGTTACAGTTATCCTTCATGGATGTAGAGGTTACAACTTACCTATAGTCGATGGTGGTCACCCCTCCACTATTACAGCGATTTAGGGAGGCACATCTTAGGGATGTCTACTGTGTGGCTTTACGTGCTCAGTTATCCACAAGACATGCTCCTGATGGATATTCACAAGGTGGGCAGCATGTAATTCTTTTCAGAGGACACACTGTTGTAACAGTGGTGTTGCAGGAGGAGGTCCTGAGGGAGTTTCATACATCCCCTTTGGTGGTACATCCTGGAGTGGAAAAGATGAACCAGGACCTCCGACGATAGTTTTGGTGGTCAGGACTGATGAAGCCAGTAGCAAAGTTCGTTTCTCGATGCCTCACATGCCAGTAGTTGAAGGCTGAGCACCAAGTTCCAGTGGGATTAGCTCACCCCTGGAAGTCCCAGAGTGGAAGTGGGATGGAATATCGATGGACTTCGTGATAGGATTACCATGGATTTCCATGGGGCATGATTCCATCTGGGTGATAGTTGACGGACTCACCAAGTCGGCCCACTTCTTAGCTATTAGGAAACAAAGTTACGTAGAGAGCTTGGGACACCTCTACGTGCAAGAGATAGTTCGGCTTCATAGAGGACCCTCAACTATAGTCTCAAATTGAGATTCCGGATTCACATACCGATTGTGGATGGGATTGCAGGAGGCTTTTAGGACTCAGATACGCTTGAGAAAAGTGTTTCATCCCCAGAAGGATCGTCAGATGGAGAGGACCATTCAGGTTCTGGAGGAAATGTTGCGAGCTTGTATCTTGGACTTTGGTCGCAGTTGAGAGGACCACCTACCACTGGTGGAGTTTGTGTACAACAATAGCTACCACTCCACCATCAGTATGGCACCATTTGAGGCCTTGTATGGGAGACCCTGTCGGTCACCACGTTGCCGGAACAACCCCGGAGAGTCCGCACTCATGGGTCTAGAGTTAGTGTGAGCTACCATAGAGAAGGTGCAGGTTATACGAGAGCGGATGAAGACTGTACAAAGATGGCAGATGTATTATGCTGACAGGCGACGGAGATCTCTGCAGTTCGAAGAGGGAGACCACGTCTTTCTTCGGGTCTCACCTCGACGAGGGTTGCAAAGATTTGGCTAAGGTGACAGGCTATCTCCGAGGTTCATCTGACCTTTCCAGATTCTGTACAGAGTTGGAGAGGTGGCATTCTACCTAGCTCTACCACCATATTTGCATCAGGTACATGATGTATTCCACGTGTCGCAACTGAGGCGGTATGTGCATGACCCATCGCTCATCATTGACTAGGGCGAGCTGGACATCAAGGATGAAGTGACCTATGCTGAGTACCTGGTGGAGATTAAGTATCAGCATGAGAGGATCCTTCATGGATGATCAATTCCCTTGGTGCGCGTCCAGTGGAAACATGTGAATCTTTAGGAAAGCACGTGGGAGTGGGAGGCTCAGATATATGCCCAGTAACCACATATTTTTGAGTATCCCTTATTTAGGATTTTCGGGGGCCTAAAGCCCCAAGGTGGGGAGAATGAAATATATCAGATTTTCCGTTTATTATTTTTAAATATTATAAGGAATTATTTCAAGACTGAGCATGAAGACAGAACACCATTCCGAGGTCTAGTGATCCCGGAATGGTGGTTTGAACTTTTTTTGTTAAGTGAGTCGGCACTTGTGCGCTGTTGTAGCAGTTTCCAAACGGATGCCCAGATTAAAAATCTAAGCACACCATTGCGTCTTAGACAAAATCTTTACCTACTAATGAGGCTAACCTCGACCGGCGTGGGTGGGGGAAAAAGTTAATTTTCAGACATTTTAATAAAAAAATAAAATAAAATAAAAATCTAAATGTTTATTTTCTTTTATGGAAATAACTGTTGCAGCGTGGTAAAAGGGAAGTTGTTTCCTTAATTAAATGTTGTGTCATAATGACTCAAGATTAAGAAAGTAGGAGTCATTTTTATCATAGCGTAATTAAGAGCCAATATTTTTTCCCTTTTTAAAGGGGTGAACAATTTTTGATCATTGGCGACATTTGAGAGGAACCTCTTTCGAATCTGCGGCGCATTGGAGAAAACTCTCGGTGACGAACGACGACAGATCGAAGTCAAGAATTGCTATGCCAACAACGTTGAAGGATCTCGATGACAACAGAAGCGCGACACCTTTGTCAACGATCAATCCATTCAAAAGGTAGGGGTTTTCTATTTCAATTTCCTTTCCCCGTTTTTGAGTTTAAACCACGAATGCGGATCAACCACGAACAAGTTGATCCGCGGATTCATGTGTTCTTTTTGGAGGGATTTCTTAGGGATGATTTTAGGGAATTGATCCATGATTTATTTTGTTGTTGATTCTTGCTCCATTTAAGCCTATTAACGGCATCAGATCAATGCTGTGACGAATGATAGTGGAGGTTCTTTCCTCAATTTCTTTATTTGGATTTCTTCCCCCTCCTTTCCTCATGAATTCTTCATTTTCATCGCGGGGCAACGAAAAAAGGATCATTGTGCATCCGTTCTACGACGCAACAATCCCAAATCGAAGGTACGACACTGCAATGACCTTGTGGAGGTGCAATGACGATGGCAGACGACGAATCGGACCAGATCAGAAAGAGCGTTCTTCGAGTGTTCTTCGTGCGGGAAGATCAAAACATGTTTTTGGAGCTGATCGAAGGTCTGAAAACACCAGAAGTAGATTCATGGTGTCGGGGCAACCAAAACCTGAAGGTTTTATGGCAATCGGGTGGCTGGATCAACGATCGGAGTAGCATGGGAGACGAGCCAATGAAGAGCGCTGTTTCTGGAAATTTTCAGCATACACGGCGTGTACCTCCGAAGAACATTCCATGTAATATTGGCGGCGGCTAGGGTATCAGGGTCAGAGAAGAATCACATGGCATGTGACCCTGGCCACACGGCATGTTGAACCTTCCCCGAAGCTTGGCGTGTAATTTGGGTAGTACACAGACATGGGATGATCTACACGGCTTCAGGCGCCACGACGTGTACAACATTGTAGAAGAGGCTACGCAGGACTCGGCGTGTATCTCGGGGATACGCGGACATGGGATGGAGTACATGACCGTGTACTCCATCACACAGCCAGGCGAGGCCAGCAGCGCGGGTCACCCCGTGTGCGGATTACATGGGTTGGAGTACACGGGTTGATGACCGTGTATGGTCACATGGCCAGAGTACATAGAGCCAACCCCAGTTATCCATACAAGGCGTGTACAACATACTACACGCTGTGTACATAGTTTTCCCAATATGACCAGCCTATGACACGGGCCGTTGTACACGGGCAGTACCCGGGGTCAGATAATAAGGCGTGTATCTTTTCTACAGGTCGTGTACCTTTTGGAAAACAGCATGTTCCTTTCATTCACATTAACTTGGAAATCTTTCGTTTGGGTCAATGCCCCTTCTTATCGTTCCCCTGAAGGTCAGGCATCATTTCCCACTCAGGAGTGTGATCCCTTCAGTAGGACATTCTGTGATAGAGTCAGACATCCATCCGAGAGGCCCAGATCGAGATCCTCTATCCATTTTTGACACTCGGTAGAGTTATGCATTGACGTAACCAACCATACCGGGCATTGATCCTCTACCTAGCTGGTGTATCACCTAACTGGTGAATCCGGATGATTCACAGTATCCTCCATGGCACTGGAAGTGATCCTCATCTGTGTATCTTGATCTTTTCCACTGAGGAGTGTGTCTCTCGTAATGAGTGCTTCTATCTATCGTAACCTTTCCACTCAAGAGTGTGTCACCCGTAATGAGTGTAGCTATCTCTTGTGACGGTTCCCGATGAACAACACTTCTTGGACGGATGTCATCAAAGCTATAAGACTCGTGGAGTGTGTTCTACCGGAACGAGTGCATCATGGAATATTCGAACAGAATCCCTAATGGGGGTATGCGATTTTGTGACTTGTCTCTAGACCACGGGTCTGGGATTTGAGTATATCTAGTTTGTTCTATATTTTCTACAGACATATACTCTGCATAGCTGATTGTACCTTTACATTGTATTGCTTTTTAGTTTTCGGGGTCCTCTACTGAGTATTGTTATACTCACCCATGCATGGGCTTTGCCCGCACGTCTGGTGTCTTTTGTGGATGAGCAGCCTTTTGACAGAGTCCAGGGCGGACCAGGACAAGACTGAGCATTCTGAGTTCTCTATAGGCTGAGTCGTTCCTACAGCTACGAGAATCAGTCCCAGTACCTTTTTTGCTTACAGTTTGGACTTTTCAGTTTTCAAACTCTTGTTTTTTTTGTTTTTGGTGGGCTTGTATTTTGGCCCAGTTTTCTTTTACAGTACTCTAACTTTCGTCGTACTCTGTTTGTTGGGTTTAGTTGTATGCATGCATTCTTTTCTTACATAGTGTTTTTTTATATTTCAGCATTTTTGGTCTTGGAGATGTGTGTGTGTGTACAGGTACTTAGGCAATGCCTCCCATGTTTGTAATATGTCTACTCGATGCTAGTCATAAGCCCCTGGCCTATTGGAGGCGGGCTTGGGGAGTCACGGCGTGGGCCCCAATGGGATGGGTCATGACATTCCCTTTCTTCCCAAACCTCATGACTCTCTTTCAAGGTTAAATCTGAAGAAAGACTTTGTCACCAACATCAATCTCCAAGTCCCTTCGACGGTTGTCGATGTAGATCATTTGCCGACTCTGAGAATCCTTAATGTGTTGTTGGATGGCATTGACCTTTTCGGTCATCTCTTGCACAAGATCAGGCCCTAGAATCATTCTCTCACAATATTCATCCCAAATAGTCGGAGTTCTACATCACTTCTCAAATAGAGCATTATAGGGTGCCATTTGAATGCTCGAGTGGAAGTTGTTGTTGTATGGGAACTCAACTAAAGAGAGATGTTGATCTGATCCACCTTTAAATTCCATTGACCAAGTTCTCATCATGTAATCATGTTTTTGAATAGTCATTTCTTATTGGCCATCAGTTTGGGGGTGATAGGCCTTACAAAATTTTAATTCACTGCTCAGATCTTGTTGAAGACTTCTCTAGAATTTTGATGTGAACCTTGGATCACGATTAGATACGATATAAAGTGGAACTCCATGCTTCCTTACAAATTCCTTCATGTAAATCCTATCATTTTGATCAATATAGAAATCTTCCCGAATAGAGATAAAATTGGCAGTCTTGGTGCGACAATCCAAAATAACCCCTATCGCATTATTTTCTTTGGATGTTCTCGGGAGACCAGTGATGATGTCCATAGTGATATTGTCCCACTTCCATGCTAGTATGGGTAGTGGTTGTAATACCCCTTTCGGAAGTTGTCGCTCTTCCTTCACTTGATGACATACCAGGAACTTCGAAGTGTAGTGAGCAATATCTCTTTTCATATTATCCCACCAATAATAATCACAATGGTCCATATACATTTTTGTGATACCAGGGTGTATAGAGATAGTAGAGCTCTGAGATTCATCCATCATCTCCTTCATTATTTCCGGAGTAGATGGAACACATAGTCTTGTATGAAATTTCAGAACACCTTCTTGATCAGTATTGAACTTAGGAAACTTCCAAACCTTCACATCCTCAAACTTCTTCTATAACAAAGGATCTTCTTTATGAGATTTCTTGATCTTCTATTATAGTGACGATTGAGAACTCATTTGGGTTGGGGTTGATGATGTACCTTCTCTTAAAATTCCCATTTCCAGATTTACTAGGTCACTGATCAAAGTATCTTTTTGAATCCTTATCATAGAAATAACAACTGGGTCTTTTCGGATCAATGAATCTATAACTTTGTTTTCTCTTTTGGTATGATAATGAATTGAACAATCATACTCTTTAAGATGCTCCAAGCAACTCCATTGTCTCATGTTAGATTCCTTTTGTGTGAAAATATACTTCAAACATTGATGGTCTATGTATATATCACATTTCTCCCCATAAAAATAGTGCATCCATATCTTCAGAGAAAAAATGACTACAACCAACACCAGATCATGCGTATGATAATTTTTCTCAAGAGTCTTCTACTGTCAAGATGCATACGCAATGACCTTGTCATTTTGCATGAGGACGCACCCAATCCCTTTCAGAGATTCATCCCTAAAAATAGTGAATCCTTCTCCACTTGGGGGAAAAGTTAACAAAGTTTTAGTAACCAATCTCTTCTTTAGCTCATGAAAACTATCCTCACACTCCTTTTTCATGATGAACTTGAACCCTTTTGAAGTTAACTTGGTTAATGGAATAGAAATTCATGAAACGTTTTTCACAAACCTCCTATAATATCCTGTTAATCCAAGGAAACTACGAATCTCAGTTATTTTTGTAGACTGAGGCCACTACTCTACATATTTTTTCTTTGTAGGGTCAAATGTGATTCCATAATTGGTAACAATGTTCCCCAAGAAAGCAACATGTTGTAACCATAATTCACATTTACTAAACTTTTCAAAAAGTCTCCCCTTCCATAGAGTTTTCAAAATAACCCTTAGATGATCCTCATGCTCCTCATGGATTTTGGAATATATCAGAATATCATCAATAAAAACTACCAAACAATTATCAAGGTATTCTTTAAATACTTTATTGATCAAATCCATAAAAATAGCAGGTGCATTAGTTAGTCCAAAATGAATAACAACAAACTCATAATGCCCATATCTTGATCAGAAGGCAATTTTTAGAATATCTTCTTTATTCACCCTCAATTGATGATAACTAGATCGAAGATCAATCATAGAGAAGAATTGAGCCCCACGAAGTTGGTCAAATATGTCATAAATTCTTGGAAGAGGGTATTTTTTCTTTAATGTGGTTCCTTTCAGTTATCTATAATCAATGCATAGCCACATCGATCCATCATTATTCTTCACAAAGAGAATATGTGCTCCCCAAGGAGACACACTCAGTTGGATAAACCCCTTCTCCAAAATAACTTGGAGTTGATTCTTTAATTCCTCCAACTCTACAATTGTCATCCTATAAGGGGTCTTTGATATTGGATGAGATCCAGGTACGAGTTTAATGGAGAACTCTACCTCTCTTTCTTGGGGAGGTTCAGGCAACTCCTTAGGAAATGTGTCAATGTATTCCTAGACGATGGGTACATTTTCTATTCTCAAACTATCATTTCATTCCCCTTCTTCACCATTCAATTCCATAAATAAGGATATATGAGGTTATTCTGGATAAATATCAGGTTGAGATATCTCTCCTTGTAAGATAACTGTAGGTTTTCCATTTAAGACTTCTGAGATTTCCTTACTTCATCATTTGATCATAGCATTATACTTTTAGAGCTTTTCCATCCCTAGTATATTGTCGAATTCCATCATGGGAATGACTAATAGATTTGCGATAATATTGTTCTCATAAAAGTAAATACTACAGTTTCTAAACACTCATGATGCTTGGATAATCCCACCAGGAGTCATGACTGATAACTATACTTTTAGCTAGTCAGGGGTTGATTCTAAATTCATTGCAAACTTGGTGGAAATAAATGAATGCATAGAACCAGATTCAAACAAAGTACTTTCTATCTTTGAGAGAACAACAACAGTACTTTCTACCACATCATTTGGGGATTCAACTTCAGCTGTTGTGATAGAAAAAGTATGAACTTTCTCCATTGGCCTTTGTTAAGGCTGATGGTGGTTCCCCTCTAATGCCCTCAGATTTGGACAGTAATTGGAAATGTGCCCAAGTTGTCCACACATAAAGCACTGGACATCAGGTAGGTCCTGCACCATCTTTTTCTTATTGTTAGTGTCTTTAAGTTGAGGTTTCAACTCACTATGGCAATTCCTCGCAATATGGCCATCTCTTCCACACATGTAGCATTTCCCTCTCTCAAGCAGGAAGTTCCCTGAATTCTTCTTCCCACATTTATTACTCATGGGACATTGAACTTGCTTCCCTCCTCTTCCTTGATCAAAGGTCCTACCTATGCTGGGCTTCATCGATCTCTTCTTGTCATTTGATTTATGAGACCATTGTGTCTCCCCAAACTCTAGTTCGACTTTCATCGCACTCTGCACGATCTCCGCATAGCGATCATTGTCTCGGTTGGCTAGATTCCTCTGCATATTAGGTCTCAATCCACCGAAGAATATCAACCATACCATTGGGATCCATGAAAAAGCTATAGGTATATCGTGAAGGTCATGTGAAGTTCATTTCATATCTTCCGAATTTTTCTTTCTCCTTCTGCTTCTGCTCGAGAAACTCCTTCTCCATTCTTGTTCTCATGGAACGAGGGAAATAATTACTGAAGAAAATCCCTCTGAACTCTTCCCACTCCATAGCTTCAAACTCCACTCTCTGCCTCGTGTTTTTGATCAGTTCCCACCATTGATCAGCTTCTCCCTATAAGTGATAGACAGCCCGGGTAACCTTTTCTTACTTTGAACAACGTAGAACATAAAAGATCTTCTCTATGGAGAAGATCCACTGCTCAGTAAACAATGGTTCAGTAGATCCACTTATGGTTGGTGGTCGTTGATGCATAATGGGCTCAACAAAATGTTCGTCCCTTTGTGGTGATATCGGTCTCTCATCTTGATTCAAGTTATTTTCAATAACTAGATTTAGTTGGTTCATCATTATCTTGAATGTTTCCATTTCGGCTTCCATCGCAGGGCCATCAGTGCAGGGTCCATTGCGGTCACCATTTGCAAGGTTCCCCCTATTTTCTAACATTTTCTAAAATAATAAAACCTTACTGAGAAACTTGTTTCATTTACGAATCATTTGACTATAAAAGATTTTATTTCTTTAAACTTCATTCTTAAAAAATTACATTTCTCTATAATTCATTCATAATGATTTATAAAAATATTGTGATTAAACCAACATATCCCCCAAGAGTGGCGTAACCAAGAGTGCAGCAAGGCCCGTTTTCATGCACCGGTTCCTGTTCGAGTCTAGATAAAATCAGTGTTATTAGGTTTTACCCCTATGTACATCTGTGCTAGAGCCGCCTCTACATGTTCGTATCCAGACATGGATGTATTTGTTTGATAAACTACTTACTCAATATTCACCAAAATACAAGGATGTTTTCAAATATTTAAACTTTTATATAGTATTATTACTTAATATTTCATAGCCTAATTTCCAGAAATAGCTATACTATCCTTTGATACCAACTATTTTATCCCTCCTTTTTATTACATAACTTTTCATTACATTTTTCAAACAGAGGATCTTTAAAGTCTAGTGTCTTGGAAATCATGAACATAATACATGAAAAGCAACATAAAACATTATTCTAATACACTTGTAAGGCTTAATCATATGTTCATCCTAAGTAAAATTACTACATCAAATAACCTGGAGACATATATTCAATGAAAAGGGTGAGGAGAAGGCTCAGTAAGGAAAACAACTGAAATAGTTGACATGTGATCTTGAGAAATATTAATAAGAACATTATAAAAGTCCTAAAGGAAAGATAAATGGAAGAATAGGAATAACATAATAAAAATAACATGAATCATAACATGAATATGTGGCTACAACATTTCATTTAGACATTCATAAACAAATCACCAAGCTTTATCCTCGAGGTGTCATAAAAATTACCAAGGTTATTCACCAAGGTATTGTGAAACTTGTCGTCTCTTGAGATTAATTCTTTACCCAATGCATTAGAGCGCTATCAGGGTGAACCATTAACATGTATTTACTTACATTTGAGACACATAGATTGTAATCACACATTTCTTAAATTACACATAGAGAATAAAATAAAAGGGTATCATTTCAAAATCGTGACATTTTAAAAGATGTTAAAAATAAGATCATTATATCATTTATAACCCATGGAAATGGATTGAGGGTTATATATATGTCAATTTTAGAATTAAATATTTCATCTTTATATAATTATGAACACCCATAGAAACGAAATAGGTCTGGGTATTCACATAAATAAAACAAGAGAATTTCTGGAGAGAAAGAGATAGAAATTTTGAGGCGAAACTTCTGCAGCATAACGGCTATACAACATTGTTTTAGAAAACATTGAAAATAGAGGTTACAAGAGTAAACCACTAATAAATAAATTATAATAAAGTATAAATAAGGAATATCATGGAGATGATAACATGGTATGGAAATTTGAATGACACACCACATGAAAAGGAAACATGAAAGAGAAGAGAAGACATGATTCCTTTTATGAAAAATTCGGCAGCTTATCAACATCACATAAAAATTCAGAAAAAAAATTGATAAGAGAAGAAAGGGTCTCTCAACAATTAGACATGAAATGGAAAAGAATGAGAACACATAATAACATACCCTCAACAAAAAGAGATTGAAACTAGAAGACACAACATAAAGGAATTCATGACTTAATAGAGGAGGGTGAAATGATCCCTTACCTTGAAGAGTAACTTCGAAATCATAATGGTCGAGATTGTGGGAGGCTTTAGAGAACCTTGGGTGGACTCCTTGGGAGGTAAGGAGACCTGAAATTCGTTGGGGATGATTTTGGAATGAAATGAATGAGTTAAATGGCTTGGTATTTATATGTAAAGTGAGTGAATAAATTATTAATTTCCAAGGAAAACCTCATCGGTGGTATTTGAAAAACCTTGGACTTGCCCATCATATTTTCACATGGTATTGCCCACATGGGACAACTAATAGCATATATCACTATTCATAAGTTGAACAGAAATCTTACATAATTATTACATAATTAATGATGTCATTGATCACCAGAAACTCAAAACTGCATTTTTATTATTCACTAAAAATTCAACTGTTTCGGAAATATCCCAAAAATTCACCTTATCCTAATATCGATGCTCTAAAATAAAAAATGAAGTCCATTTTATGAAAATGATTTTCTAAAAAAATTATTTAATTTTTAAATGAAAGAATTATTTATTCAAAAAATACAACTTTAAAACATAACTCATTTTGTAACACCTTAAACAAGTAATCATGGTCCAATAAAATTATAGTATAACCATAAGACAATAAATTAATAATTTACGATTAAATTTTATAAAAATAAAATTCCATTTTAAATTATTAAATAAATTATAAAATTTTAGATAAAATATTTATGGCGTACAAAAATACCAAAACTTAAACTGTGATCATTTTTTCACTTTAATGATGTCTAAAATGTATTTATACATTAATGGGTGAAGTTTCTATTTTTTGGGTCAAATTACTATTCATTACTATTCATATGGGTATGTTAATATTCATACTTTACTATTAACTAAAATCCAAGTTGATCTTATTAAACTATACATTTCTCACTACTCAAAAACTGTAGAAGACCATTTTTTGAAAATAATTTCACATTAATAATTATTTAATGAATACAGAAATATTTTAAAATACCCTTTTTCCTAAATTCATCAATAATACACATCCTATATTTATCCGGATATATGAAATTCACAAGCTTTTCCATAAAAAGAAATAATAATTTTATTTATATAAAAAGATTACACAAAGAAGCTAAGGTCTCGATACATAGCCCCTTATTACACCAGCATATGACCTAAATGAGAGGTGTGCTATGGAGAAAGAATATTGGGGTGGATCGGACAACATTGCCCGAGTAGTGATTTCTATTAGCTTTAACTTCTCACTTTTTCGATTCCGTTCATGCTTCATACATTGATGTTCGGCTTGGGCTTGGTCCAGAGTAAAGCCCAGTGATGCTACCTCCTTCCCAAGATCCAACAGATATGCTTCATATGGCTCGAGTCTACAGGATGAGGCCATTCAATCTTATTTCTATCTTAATTAACCAAGATAACCATATTTATAAAAACACAATGTTAATATTATAGTTTCCAACGGTCATATTGACCAACAATCATATAACAGTTGAAACACAACGGTCAATTTTTAATTATATCCAAAAAATTAGGATGCAAATATAATTGAAAAGTTTGGGTCATTACATAGATCCCACCCATCTCATAATGAAACCATTCTATCGTCTTCCACATAAATATAAAAACATTCACTGTAGCATAACCCATGTAATAAAATGGGGTTTTTACAATCATTACATAATAACATAATCCTTAAATGGATTAAATAAATAGAGTTTCATCTTTTATAGGAGAAAATGAATGTAATAATATTGATAAAATCATAAACTAATGTAATATTATATGGAATATAATCTTTATAAAACACATTAGCTTCATTCCTGACAAAAATATACTTTCTTCTTCAAAAATATTTTCCTTCCTCAAAATTCAACACAATTTTAGAAGGAATAATTTTATGTTAAATTAACATTGTAATCATGTAGGGGAAGAATCATGTAAATAATTAATTATGAATGTGTAAAAATATGTTCACATCGTTCAAGTAAAAAATATATTCTTCTCGTACTTCTTCTAAAAAGTCCAAAAACTATCTCGTACTAAAAATGAAAAAAAATCCATTAATACTATTTACTACAAATTTACCAATGGGTAAAATTTAATTTAAACAATTATTGAAGTATATAAAGAATATTTTGAAATTTATATTTAGGAAACATGGACTTGGATGATAAATAACCCCCAGTAAATGCTTACAAATAAACAATCTCGGAAAAAAAATGAGATTTGAAAAGTTATCCCATACCTTAGGTCTGATATGATTTCTGGGTATCTGAACCACCTGTATAATAATTTAAATAATGTTAATAATTTATTCTAGAATCATTATTACTTTAATGAAAAAATTTATGATCATAATTTCATCAGTTTGTTAGTAAAATTTCATTGTTACTCGTTATTTGGGTATTTACTTCTTTATGTTCTTATGCATGTTTTGTTGGATAAGTTCTTATTCATATTTTTAATTTATCATTATATCATATAAATAATAGAATTATTATAATATATATAATATTTATTCATTCAGTTCATTTATATAATCATGCTTTAATGAAGATTATATAGAATGAATCAAATCCCCCTATAGAGATGGTTAGCCATACGTATGCACGAGCGATGATATAATTCCATTAATTTTTGAATGTTATTGAAGTGGATGGTGTATAATATCATAGAATTAGTATCATGTTGTAATAATAATATATAGTTATTATTTCCACCATTATAATCATCCATGTAAGGTGGTGGTGGAAAATATATTACACCACGGTGTGGAGACGGTAAGTCATACATACACACAAGTGGTGATTTATTTTTTTTAGGATAGATAAAAGGTTAAATAGGTTTGTTTCATATTTATAATGACATATAATTATATGATTGATATTTTTTTATTACATTATAATGAAACAGATAATAAAAATGATATAGAAGAAGAAAGAAATTCGAAATAATAAGTAGAATAGATTACCTCTTCCATCATGTGTCTCCTTTAAATTTCATCCTAGGGAACTAAAGATGGTATTTGATGAAGAAAAAAACTCTAAAATGAAAATAGGGAAGTTGAGAAGGAAATATAGTAGGGTTTGGTCAATATTGAACGTTCAAAATGAAGTGAAGATGTAATGGGGGAGGTACCCATTTATAATTGAGGTGAGGGGCACTTTTGGAAACCTCATAAATATTAATTTATAATAAAATAAAACCTGATTTAAAATCCTAAAAAATGTCCCAATTTCAATGATTAGATGAGATATGGTTGTAATATAATCAACCAATAAATTTTAGATCAGTTATTATGTAAATTTAATCATTATCAATTTAATTGAAACATAGTAATTCTATTTAATTTAAATTTTGGTAATAACATTATAACTATTTAGTGATTATAAATATTTCATTATATGGTGTTAACTGAACATAAATGGATAATTCATGACAATTTAGACCTTAAATTATCAATTTGTAATTTTTAAATATTTTTTTGATTTTTAAATATTTTAATAAATTTTATTTTTATGAAATGTTAATAGTGTCAATTTTTACACTATTCATTTATTTGATTTTAAATATAATTCATAGAGAATATAAATTTGAACCATAATATTTAATAAAATCTTAAAATTTAATAGTCACTAATAAAATTTGAGGGTAAATTTAATAAGTTTAAATGATATTTCTTTTAATATTTTTAAAACCATTTATTTGTTATTTTTTTTAGCAAAATAATTTCTAAATCTGTATTCTGTCATCATTAATGGAAAATATTTAATATCTAAAAATTATTGATAAATTTATATGATGTAGGTAATTATATTTATTTATGGAGACTATCTATCGTCTATATCACCTCCTACTTGTCCATATATTAAAATTAATATACATATATAAAATGAGATTGTGACATTTTGTCACATTGAATTGTTTTTATTATATTCATGTCATATTCATATGTAAGTGGCCATTAAGTGACTAAATTTCTAAATAATATATGATAAGGGTATAATATCGTCATCTAATAGTATTTTTATAGGTTTTGAGGTATTTTTATAATATTATTTTAACCTTTAATTAGCTAATTTACCTTTAACAATGGTAATAAAAATAATTACCAAAGTTACTATTAATATTACCCAAAAATTAAAGTATCCTATTAACATAATTTGTACCTACTGATTACAAATATGGAATCCATTTTTTAAAATTCAAAACACATAAGTTATGGTAATTAATTAAAAAAGAATCCTCTTGTTGAAATTAGAAAATGGGTTTTAAAAGTTAAAACATTTCAAAATATTTTAATGTTTTTACATATGAATTGAATGTAAACATAATTCCAATGACCATAATTATATTAAAAGGTAAAAAATATTATCTTAATAGATTTAAAACATTCAAAAATATAATTTTATAATATAAATTATTTAAATGAAAAAGTTATTTACAATTAAAATTTACCTTATTTTTACTATTCATCATAACATAAATGTTATCAGAAAAATATCATTAATTTATCCAATGTAAATTTTTATATCTCACATCAAAATAAAATTGTTATCTTGCCATAAAAAAATTATTAATGGGTAAAAATATTAATTTAAAATTGGTTCTTTATTCAAAGGTGTAAAATTAACCTTTTAAAAAATAGATTTCTAAACATAAAATATTGTTTTATTCTTACCATATGACTAAAATATCCATAGGATGAATATAAAAAATATTTTATTAGTTACATAACACACATATATCTCATTAATTTCATTACAAATAATTATTCACGGAAAAATACCAATATCTAGTTGATTTATATTTTTCATAAATAATTGACAACTAATGAATCTAGAATGCATTTTCAAAAGTTAGTTATATTTATTCCCACTAACCTAACATGTAGGATATAATGGTAATTTAATAATTGGAAAATATCTTAGTTCGTTTAAACTCACGATATTGTGAAATGAAAGCTACAGAAGAATAAAAATTATTTAAAGAAAATATTTCATAAAAACATCTAGGTGTTACACTCCAATGGATTAATTTTATTGCCTGCATTAGAAGATGGTTTATAAAGAATCAATCCTAATAATTAAAGAACCAAATTGGTGACTTATTATCATAATAAATAAATTTTTAGACTAGTAGTCTCAATTCCATTAGATACCTAGTTGCCTTCTCTAGGTTTTCTAGATTCCTACCTAGAGTTTCACCCATTTTGCATGTGGCCACTAGATACCTGGTAGAATTAATTTTTTAGTTGGTGGTATGCATACTAGAATTTTGGTTCATTTATATTATATTGGCTATCGGATATCACTTCACCATCTAGCCAGTGCTTCCTACTGCAAAAGACATTGAAACATTTCCATTGAATTTTTTTTGAAGTGGTCTTTTGGAGAGATTACTTCTGATCACAATACCTAAATGAAGAAAAATAAAAACACTAGAGACAACATGAAAACTGTTAAGAAAATAAATTATTTATTATCATTATAATCATTAATCAATAAGTTACAAAAATATATCCATTTTGAAAAACACTATCACATGATATAAAAATAATGATAAGAATATGAATTTTTAAAAAGGATTGAGATTACAGTATTTAATGAAACCATTTCTCATACCATGTCATACATTTAAATAAATTCATCATCATTTAGTGAGAAAAAATATAAATCAAATATTCATCAATCTTTTACACTTGCAAAAAAAATATAATTTTTTGAGATTATTAAAAAAATATTTATGAAGAAAAATGGTTAGATTATAAACATAATATGATAAAGATTAAATAGTTATTCATAAAAATACATTTGATAACGAAACATATCTTTCTAAAATACAATAATAACACATGTACAAAACGTTTATAAAAAATGCTTTTGAAAACAATTAATTTTAACTATTTTTAATGATTTTAAAAGAATTGAAATAAGTTGTGATTAATTATAATGTGGTCATAAAAGAAGATATAAAATTAAAATCATGCCTTAAAAGATATGAATCACATAAATATTTCATATAATATAAAAAAAAATTAAAAATAAAAGTTAATTAAATCAAATATCCCTAAATGAAATGAGTAAGAAATATAAAAACTAGATACTTAATGATTTTATTTTATATCTAAAATGCATGGATTTTACATATTATGGAATCCTTATATGAGTCATATCATTATTTTTTTGTATGTTCACTATGTGATAGCTCAATTAATGGCTATGTTGAAGTACTATATGTTATCAAAATTAAATTACTTTTTTTCCATTAGGGGTATGATATTTTTATCACAATATGATTTGGGAATGGAAATATATTTAGACCCATATACTTTTTAAAATACTTTTTTTAGATAAAAACATGTTTATATTTTATAGAAATATTATAAGACACCTATATTAATTTAGTCCTTCCACATTTAGTGCTTTTTAAATAAAATTCATATGTTATATTCTCGTATTTACATCAACATTTAATATAATTATTTTTTAAATGCCTTTTTGTAGAGTTGTTGATTTTGATGAATTTTAATTAGGATTTGGGAAAAAATTATGATTCCATATAAATCATCGAGGTCAAAAGATCATATTAATATTTTTTCACCTTTTGTTAACATATAAAAAGGAATATTTATATTATTGATTTTATATGTGAAAAATTATACATCTGATTTTTAATTAATTTTAAAATTAAAACATCATTTTCTATAATAATAAAATCCTTATAATGATGTTTTGACTGGATAGAGAGCAGTGGAGTTCCCATAGCGCTTACAAAAATTCCCTAGGCATTGATGCTTGAGATCATAGCTCCCCCCTCCCCTTTGAAGGGGGGAGATTGTTGTATTTTCACTTCCTCAAAGATGCAACGTCATAATTTCATACCATTCTCAAAACATAAATTTATTCCCCCATTTCCGCAGATCTTAATTTTTCTAAATGTCATGGATCTTTATAACAGATCACCTTATCTATATCAATTACTATAAGTGTTCAAAAATTCCCCAAAACTACATAACATGACTCTGATGGATCGATTCCAGCAACATCACCCCTCAATTTGATGAGTTTGAATGATTTATTTTTGAGTACTACGGTCTACTAAAGTGTTTCACTATTGGAATTATTTATTAAATTCATTTCATTATTCAGTTTAATTCAATGTAAGACCTTATTATTACATGGTCGAAGGCTCCATGATGATGAAATGGCTCTTTCTTCTACCTTCTTTAATGGAGCATTGATTTTCATCTGCAGCACGACTCTCCGACCATAGTAATCTGGTAATGTTTCCATACACTTCCCTTACCTTTCCCAAACCCATCCATTTTGTGTCTTCGTAGGAATATAGTTTTTCACTACCTGTGATTTGATACCCAAACCAAAATTGTTTTCTATCCCATATGTCATCGCATTTTTGTGGAGGATGATTCATACAAACCAAATGTCAACTTTGTATGGATTACTGATGGTCAAGAGTTCCGATAGAGGAACACAGTTCAATTTGAGTCATTGATGGACTTCTGTGCATCTGGTTTTTGACTCAGGGATCCTGCCTCAACTTTTTATAATGGTTAATTGGGACTGAAAGTGTAGGATATGAGGAATTTTCCTTCTATTGTTCATGATTTCTCGACAGTGTTCCTCTGAAGCCTTCTATGGGGGATCAGAATAAAAGACTCTTGAAGTGGAATCTTTCACCGGTTGCAGAGCCTCTAGTTATATACATTTTTGACTAGTTGAGTACTTACTTTGGAGATAGACCCTCTAGAAAGATAGATAATAAAGGTGTCACTATGATACCTTGATTTACTAGCATCACATGTAATCTAGGGACATCAATTGAGAAGGCATGGCTTGTAGTGGATACTACTAGAGAGATATCTATAAAACTCTTGTGCATGTTTAAGCTTGCCAATCGATATGTGGTGATGGAAATTGAGGAATCAGACCATGGAAAATGTGGCTCGTATCAGGTCACTGGGAATGAACCATAGTGTGGGAATATAGTCTCTAAAGAATAAAATTTATTTGATGACTTGAGTTTGCAGTAGGTTGTGGCTGATGTTGATCTTCTTGTTGAGTAGCCTCATTGTGAGGATATACATCTTCATGCTGCGAAGGACACTACCACAATTCAAGATGTAGTGGTAATATAAGTTTCAATAATGGATGATTTTCATGATGTTCATGAAAGTATAGATCACCCACAATGTTTATCCTTGATTGATCCTAATAGTCACTCCCAACTAATGAGAGGAGAGAATATAAGTCCTGGTTGAAACATTCACTAATTTCTTGCAATTCTTCTTATACATTATCCTATTTTGTAGAAAATTAATTTGGAACTATATGCCACTTTTTTGTTTCATTCATAATAGGTTATATTAGGATCATTGATAAAATCGAATTTTATGGCATAAAATGATGGTTTCTCCTTCTTCATATTTGTTGACACCCTTTTAAAAATCCATTCAATTTCACCTTCATTATCAGCATTCTGAATTGTGCTTGTGATAAATTCTCTATCATATGCTTTCAATTTCACCTTCATCATTTACTTATCACTATCATATGCATCTCCCCATTTCTCCTTCCTTGCACCTTCAATTTCACCTAATTTAGTCATTTTTATAGTAATTACCTCTTTAACAACCTCAATGTGTATCATTCGAACTTTTTTATATGAGTTTTCTGAGGATGTTGATTATTTATTATAAGTCCATGTTGAAACATTCATTACTTTCATGAAATTCTTCTTATACTTTATCCCATTTTTTAGAACATTAATTTGGAACTATATGCCACTTTTTTGTTTCATTCATAATAGGTTATAGTCAGATCATTGATAATATCTATTTTTATGTCATAACAAGATGATTTATCCTTCTTCATATTTTGTGACACCATTTTAAAAATCCATTCAATTTCACCTTCATCATCGGTTCCACATTTAGAAGAAACATCATTGTGGAATTAATTGAAATAAATTCTCTACATATTTTCCATGACCATTATTTATTATTTAACCTCTAAGAATTTAATTGTTATCTCATATATCATTAAGGATCCGTAGATGTATTCAAGATCTGTATTTATATGGCCATGTATTCTTGCATCACAATGCCTTTTTTATATCTTGAACTTAGTGTAACCCATAGTATTTTATTCAAGAGAGTTTCTATAGGGAATTCATCCCATAAATATTTTTTACCATTATTTTAAATGAGTAAAATTTATAGGAAGAGATTCATATACATTAATAATAAATCCCCCTAAACCAAAAAATATATAAAAAAATCAATGAATTTTCTTGTACCTTCTTCTGTGACTTTCAATGATTTACATATTTGATAGATATACTTAAAAGAATAAATTTTATTAAATTCATTTTGGTCAAGAGTATAAAGTAAAGAACTCATATTTATTATATTAAGCTCATAATTTCTAATAACTTCCCGAGTCCATTTTTCATCATATTCACTAATTATAATATTCCCACACATATCATCTTCATAAAAAGATAAATAATTCTAGTAAGAATGGTTGAAATTCAATTCTTCCAATAGTAATAATCGATTTCCTCATAAATAGGATATTTCATAAAAATATTGCATAAAAATTTCAGAAATTGAAGTCATTTAATGATTTGAAACAAAAATTCATTTTATGAACATAGTAATTGGAAAATGGTTTTTTGAAATGGATTTATTTTAAAATTTTTGTATAAATTGTTGTTTATAATATACAGATATAGGGGGTGAACTTTCTTTTAATAAATTAAATCCATAAAACAGATGATGATGTAAAACATTAAATTTATAAAATCAAATAAAATCCTATAATATATAAAAATATGGTAATTATTTACAACCATTTTGTAAAGATAATAAAAAAACAATTTGATAATGGAGTTCAATAACAACACACAACTGTGTCACTACATCACCTCCCCTCATGAAGGCTTCTAAGGTTATCTAACTAATTAATGTTTACAAGAAACAAAGACCAAATAAGTTCCTAACATGTGAATAAAAAAATTAATACACAATGAAACCATTGTTTTAATATGAATCATGAACTAGGAAAATAATAAATTACATTTGTAATGTATTTTATAAATACAATAATTCAAATGAGGGAGGAATTTGATAGTATTCCTTTTAAAATACCCGTTATAATGTGTTCTCCACTCTTAATAAAATAAAATAGATAGGATAATGGTAAAGGAGTGTAATTACAAATAAGGGATAAGGAGATAATTGGTTATATGAAAAGGAAAAAATGATCAATATAAGATGAATAAATCAAATGAATTCACAATGAAAAATTAAATGATTAAAGCTCAATGCATATTGTTGACTTTCATTAAGATCAGGCCTTACTATCGTGACCATGATAGTTCAAAATTACCTTGTTTAATATTCACATTATTCTTCTATATAGTAGATATAAGAATATGGAACATTAAAGATAATTTAGTGATTGATAATCCATAGAAGTTCAATGAGGAATTCAATTTATGAACAAAATTGGATGATGATTCAAGCCTATAAAATTATCATTTCATAGCCTGCATATTTTGTAGGGGTTCGATTAATCAAGCCAGTACATTAATGTCCCAAATAGGAACATTTTAAGAATATAAATATATGACATGGACTTTTAGTCCTATATATATGTAATCATGCTGTCTTGAACTATGTAGTTGATGGGATAACTATTGTTGCAGCTATTCAACCTACTACCACTGAATACCCGATAACATCCAGTGGGAAAATGGTGGGCTACCTAGAAAAATGTTGATTATTTCATATTATCATAGATAATAGATAAAAAACAACATCTAAATAATGATATATATTTTACAAAACACTAAATTTTCACGCTAATCCTAATTTGAATTTTTTTAGGTTGGATTCCTTCCTGTTGATAAACTCCACTAAAAACAAGATAAAAACAGTAGAAAAACCTAAATCTAGTTGAAATACAATGAAACTATATGAGATAATTATAAAAAATTATTCCATTAGGTAAAAATTGTTTACATATATATCTAATTCATTAAATATTTTAATTTAAAGAATAAATAATGTCATAAATAACGGACATTCCTTTTTTGTAAACATCTGTATTTGAAAACTATAATATAGAACGTCAATATTTCCTTGTCTATATATTACAATGCCTGATCATAATCCCTTATAATAAATAAGGTATATGATATATTTTTATATATCCCCTATGAATAAAAACAATAAATAAATGAGGATTACATATAAGAAAATATTATAAAGAAACAAGAATGCCTCTTTGAACATACGAAAAAATATCATTTAATTTTGAAAATATTTTAAAACTAAAAATTCCTATAATTTTTGGAATATAATTATTTCATAAAAACCATAGAAACATATGTATGAATACTTATTATAAATAAATATTTTTAAATTAAAAAATGGTTATCATTAAATATATTCAAGAAAACATTCTTTTTAAACATTCCTAATAATCTAAAAAAATTACTTCTATAGAAAACATTATACAATTTCCAATAATAAATTAAATTGAATATAATAAATAAATTAATATGACATTAATAATTATTTTAATTATAAGAAATTACATACCTGAAGAAAACTAGAGAATATTCATATAAAATGGAAATATTCACAACCAAAAAAGGAGAAAAAATGTCACATTTTCATAAAAGATTTCATTCGACAGTTTTGAGTGCCGAAAATAGGTAAAATGTGGAGAATAATTGAAGAACCAGGAAATAAATATTATTTTGGAAAATACATGGGGATTTTGAAATATTTAATATATAATTTCCGCTAATGTAAATTAAAACATAAACAATCCTTATAATAAGTGAGGTTGTAATATAAACCCTTACCATGAAACCCCACATGGTCGGGTGCATTCCGTAAGCATTTATAAAAATTTTATATTTAATATTAATATATATATATATTACCAATATTTTTATCTATCAATGTAACTATCAATTATTCATAACTTATATTAACACATTTTCTCATCATTCTTTCATTTATCATATTATTTAAGTGTTAAGTATTTTAGATTTGTTAATGTTTTAATTCATCGATTCTTGTCCTAGAACCATGGTGATGGTATAATTTCATTAAAATGTTTAAATTTTAATAATTATCATATTTATAATTAAAATACGCATTTACAGCCATCCATTTAAGGAGGATATAAAAAATCTATAACATTGATTTGTGGCGGTGGTAGTCTGCATATACATGTGGGTGATGTTTAAATTTTTCAATGGATAAAGTGAAAGGAAGGTAAATGATGTTTTTTATTTTTGGATTCCTGATTATATACTAAAAAAATTATATTATTTTCATCCATCAAAATAACCATCCATGTGTGGAGCTGATAAAAAATTAGACACATCGCTTCAAGGAGACTGTGGTCAATATGTACAAGTCTGACGCACACAATTTTTCCAATGGGTCAAAATGAGATTGGATATATTTTTACAAATAAAATAAAACAATTAATATATTAAATATCATTATATATATATATTATGATCATATTTTTTTTCTATGTGTGATAATAAATTAACTTTAACGAACTCGGTTAAGATAATTACCCGTAATTTTAGTTTAACAACCAACTATTTATAAAATTATACTTTTTATTTACAGTTAATTTTTTTTAAGGAGAAATAAGTTTTACAATAAATTTTTACTCTAAAATATAGCGTACTCAACACTCCACAACAGGTATATCTGAAATCTTACGTCTCACACAATGTTGGGTAGTACCAAAAAAATAAAACAATATTATTATTATTTCAAATTTCAGTTAACGCCTAGTCGTTGTATTGGTGGGAATGAATAGAATTGATTGTATTAAGATTATATATATTTTTAAAATGTTTTCACATTTATCCAATAAATTTTAGAGGCTTACAATTAGAATAAATCCAAATTTAAGCATAAAATACTCTAATATTTTTAAAAGGTTTTTTAATGGCTTTTGACAGTGAACACTTTTTAAGTATTTTTTTATATTTTATATATCATAATAAAATATTCTTCTATATAAGTGGGACAAAAAAATTTACTTTGGTAAAAATAATTTTTTTAGAAAAAAATCAAATTTTAATGAATAGTAAAAAATACGCCCTTTTAATTCAAAACATCCCTTAAATCTAATTAATTTATGTAGTTTCAATGTCCATTAAATTGGTTTTAAAGTTTACTTAGATTTTTTTTATATCATTTAATCCATTGTTAATTTGATGTAACTTCACATTTTAACTGGACATAAAAAAATGTCAATCTCTTGATAGATTTTACTTCTTATAAATCCACCTTTTGGTTTTGATAATGGAAATTGATTTTATATCATTTTTTAAAAAGTATGTGTTATAAAATTTGGAAATATAGATTCAATATTTGGAATCATAATTTCTAAATTGTGTGAATATATTCATTTTCGTTTATCTACTTTATGAATTGCAACTTCGGAATATTTTTTAATTTACTATGGTTAAAGGATAAATCAGGTAAATAAGGTTAAAAAATAATATTATAATAATATAAAAATAACCTAACACTTGTTCTAATCATATTTGATGAGATATTTTATACCATGGAAATCCATGGTTCTATTATGGGACCCTATGGATCCACTTGGGTGTCAAAATGTCATTTATTAAATTAAATTTAAAGCAAAGATAAATATAACATAAACATGTAGCTTTTACTAATTTTTTTGTGTGTGTTTATAAATGATAAATATTATACTATTAATAGTAATTAGGAATATAAAATTATTTCCTACATCATGATATTTTATTTATATATTTTATACATTAAATAAATAAATTTAATTACGACACAATGAGGATGTAGTGATTTTTCCATTAATAATGGATTAAAATAAATGATATTATAAAAAGTATTATAATTGTAATTTCTATAATATGATTCCATACATGAATTTTATGGATTATATAGACAAATAATATTTTAGTTAATACCTTTTTTTAATTAATAATGTTGTTAAGAATTTGTAAAAATGAAAATTATGAATAGTTTCCAAAAATTGCATAATTCATAACATAAAATATAAAATAGTTTGATAAATGATATTAAAAAAATTAAAATATAATATTCACCCCAATTGTTAATATAAGTCCAAATATATCATTAATGACATTATTGTGGGCCGTTTGACATGATATGGTAGTGGCATTAACCCAAACTTTGTAAATAACATGATGTCACTATAAGATTATATTGGAACAAATAAGGGTTAAAAAATCTAAGGAGATAAAATATTCAAAACATGTCTAACAATTAGGGTATTATGAGTATTCAAACAAAAATAATATTATCTTTTAATAACAATAGTTTTGGACCTTTTTTATTGAAATTTAATTTATAATAAATTCATATTTTAATACTTTCCTAAAGGGACCCTCCTCTCTCTTATAAAAGGCCACCACCTCTACTCATGTACTCACACCTATAATATTCCTGGTATTAATGAAAATCTGATTAAATAAGTTCAAAAATACCAACCTTACTCTTAGAAGCATCACCTTGGGCATAAGGAAATTCAAGAAAACCTTTCATCCCAAATCAAAAGATGTTACCTGTTTTAGAGATAGTGTCTTCTCTCATGTTCTTTTATTTTTTTCCTTATCCACTCCATATTCTCTTATTAATCTTTTTTACAGAACAACATAGGTATCCCCAATATAAATGTATTTTTTTATGATAATTATTCAAACTAAACCTACCCCCACCTCCATCCAATGGATACGAACATGTTGTTTCTGTGTATGGAGAACTACCGCCTCATGAAAAAATGATTGTTCAATTTTCTCCTACCACCTCTCATGGTGGAAATTATGATGGCACTCTATTTATATATAATATATATTATATTTATATTGTCTCTATTATATAATATTTTTTATTTAAAACTTACCATGATGCTTTCCAAAATGTGTAAATACGATAATTTCATTTGAGGAATTGTGGACGAACACCCCCTCAATGTGATATGAGTCATTCATGCCATTCATGGAACTTATAAACGATGTAATTAATGAAATTATATAAAAATATAACATATAAATTATAATGGAGTTATAATATACTTATGTAGCAATTAATTATTTATTCCATTAATAAGAAAATGAAATGAATGTAGTGTTCATGCGTACGTACACCCTACGTTCACCATGTATGGTGAATTTCATTTCATATCTCAAAATGTTATTGAATATAATAAAAAAATATGTATACTATATATATATGACTTTTAAATGAAGAATACTATTTTTGAGATAATGAAATTTTTACCACATGGATAATTTGTAATTATAACAAGTTCATTTTTGGTCAAGTACCGATCTTCGACAGAATGACCGATATGAATTTGATGAATTACATGATAGTTATAAAATGTAATAAGTGATATAAAAAGGGTGATAAACTATAAAGGGTTATTAATCAAGTAGAAATTAACTTATGTTTATTATTAAGGGAGATAAAGAATGAACAAGACTAGTCAAACTCAAGGTAAGAGAATTCTTCTCAATTGCCTTTCATTAAGGATTGTTTTTATGTTATATGACCCCTTTATTTATACGATGTATAAAAAAAATTTGAATTTGAATTTCATTCAAAGGGAAAACTTTTTCTATTAATTGTTTTACTAAACGATAGAATGAATTTTCCTTTTTAATGTATGTGATGACAACAACCTTTACGCCATCATGAGAAATATTTGATATTTGGCTTCCATAACAATAAATAATGTTCATAAAAGGAAAATAAATACCACATAACCTTTTTAAATATTTTGTTATTGAAAATGGTTTTGATAAATCATTTATTATGTCAATATCTTGAAATGATATATTGTGATTTCAATGTGGAAATGTTATCATGCATGTATGCTTGTTTTATGTGCTATGATTATGTTATGGTTCTTGAGAATTATTTATGTATACAGGTGGTTCTATGATAAACTGGGGGTGGGTAAGCCCGAGAGAGCTCTCTAATTCATTGGGTAACGTGACAGATGTAAACTATAATGTTTATCCTATAACATTTAGGTAATATACTATGATTTGTATTCCTAGCGTAACTCCCTATGTGGCTATTAAAGCTAAAATTTTAATATCTTATTGATTCCATATGATAAATTTATAATTTATGATTTCTTTGTGCTATTCCTAAATCTTATGATTTCATGAGATATGTTAAGGATATTATGTTTTATGATTGAATAATATGATTTCTTTGATTTGTATTTATTCATAAATTAATGTATTATTCCCTTATTTTATATCCCTCACTGAGCATTTTATGCTCATCACACGTTTTTGAAATTTAATTCATAGTGTATAAGGAAGGGTAAGAGAAATGAATAATTCATGAAGCTATTTATCAAGAAACGAAATAATTTTTTTTAAGGAGTTTTGTAATAGTGAAAAAAATTGGATAGAGTAGAAGTTCATACTTTGTAATAATTGAGATGTAATATAATAGTTATGGCCTTATTCAATAAAACTATAAACCTTAAATAATCCTTAATGTGAATTCATGACTTAACTCAATATTGTGTACGGTTTAATGTTGGGGTCTTATAGTTGTTATCAGAGGATAGTTCATAGAATATTAGGAGTTTGGATATTGTTAAAGGTATATCCATAAATTATTGTACATTATAGTAAAAATGAAATGATAAAGTATTTTATGTTTTCAATGTTGCTTCATCTAAGATAAGTATGTGTTCATAATGGTTTTCTGTAGAGGAAACATGGAAGATATGATGTGACGACATCAAGAGGAAAACAACCAACCAAATCAATAACCTAAGATGGTCAGAATCAGAACTGAACAGTTTATTGCAGTGATGAAACAATTGACTGAAGCTATAAATGGTGGTTGTATCAATGAAAAATATCATCCAGATCAACTATAGAGGAACATGTTAGTAGTTTAGTATTTAATGGGGCCACATCCCCCATAATTCTGAGGATCATGTTATAATGTGCTAGTTCAAGGGTGGATTAGAGAACTGGAAAAGATTTTTGATGTCCTAGGCTATTAAATACATCAAAAGGTTAGTATTGTTGTTTATCGTTTGTATTTTGAAGCTGATCAGTGTCGGTCGATGGTTAAAAATATTAGGGAGATGTGATATTGATGCTCATATTTGGAAAAAATTCAAAGGTATGTTTCTTGAGGAATATTTTTCTAAGGTTGTTTGACTTTGGATGGAAAAACTTTTCATGGAATAAAGGTAGAAGGATGACTCAGTGGCTATATATGAAAAAACATTTACTCGATTGGAAAGGTATGCTACAAATTTCATGTGGGATCTTGATAGTAAAATCAAGTTTTTTTACATAGGAATATATCAAACTAATCGAAGGGCATTAGCATCTCATGAGTGCACAAGTTATAATTTTTTTTTGATGTTTGGAGAATGTGGAAATGGAGATTTACGTTGATCACGTGTTATTTGAAAATCAACAGAATATGAGGCCAAGGTGGTAGAAAAAAGGGAATAACTCTACAAAATAGTCTAATAGTAAGAAATTTTAATTTATTGTTTGTAAAAATTATGGTAAAAAGCACATTGTGTAATGTCTTTTGAATTGGGGTAAATTCTTTTGATGAGGTAAAATGTGACAAAAGGCTTCTAATATCACTAAAAAGATTAGGGTAGTGGTATGACAATATCTGATTTGTAGTCAGTAAAATTATTTATGTGCAATAAAAGGGGTCATTATAAAAATGATTGTCTGATTAAGAAGTAAAATGATAGAAAAATCATCCACACTTAAAACTGAAAGGGGTGGTGAAATCCTTTGCACCTACATTAGCAAATATTGGTCCATCAAATGATGTAGTATCAGGTACAATGATTGTTGATTCAGATTATGCCACTGTGTTGTTTGATTCTAGGTATACACATTCTTTCTTTTCTTGGAAATTTTCTTGTAAAATGGGAATTCCATCTTAATATTAAAATCTAAAACATGTGGTAAAAACACATGGAATAAATATTGAGTCAAAAATAAATTATATGAACCTTATTTACCTTGGGTGTGAAAAGAATCTTCCTAAATAACATATTTTTTTGCCTCTTGTAGAGTTTGATGTCATTTTGGGCATGGATTGGCTATCTGTTTATCATTTTAAGATTGAATGTAGAGCTAAAGAGTTTTCTTTTCAGAATTAATTTATAATTGTGTACAAGAATTAACCCTTACATTTGATAACTTATCAGTATGCTCAGAAACTAGTAAAATATAGAAATTAATTTTACATTGCACATATTGTTGAAAACAATGGAATTGTTCATATTAATGATGCACCTGTCGTAAATGACTATCTTGAAAATTTTCATGTTGTGTTTCTTAGTATAATACCAAATCAAGAGGTTTAATATAATATTTATGTGGTTCCTAATTCATAGCTAATTTCAAAACCCCCTTTTAAAATGGCTCAAATTTATCTTTTAGAGTTGAAGATGAAATTTCAAGAGTTGTTAGATAAATGATTCATTTGACCTATCACATCACCATGAGATACTCCTGTATTGTATGTTAAAATGAATGATTGTTCAATGATACTTTTCATTGATTATAGATACTTGAATAACATGACTATTTATAAAAAGTATCCTTTTCCCCACATTAATGATTTTTTTGATCAGATCCAGGGAGCTCAATTTTTTTCGATGATTTACATGAGGTCAGGATTCCATCAGTTTAAAGTAATGGAATTAGAAAATCCAAATACCATGTGTTATACTAGATATGTCCATTATAAATTTGTAGTTATACCCTTTGAGTTAACCAATGCACCTGATGTATTCATGGATCTTATGAAGATAATTTTCCAAGAGATCTGAGATATATTTGAGGTGATGTTTACTGATGATATATTGGTGTATTTTAAATTTTAAGAGGAGAATGAAAGTAATTTAAGGGTTTTCTTGTAAACCATAAAAGTAAAGAAACTATATGGGAAATTCAGAAACTGTGAGTTTTGGTTACCAAAAATTTCATTATTTGGTCACATTATATCTATAAATGGTTTAACTGTTGTTCATACTAAAACAAAAGTTTTTTAGGAATTTCCATGACCTATAAATATAACAATGATATATAGTTTTCTTTGTTAAGAAGGTTATTAGAGGAGGTTTGTTGAAAATGTTTCATGATTATCTAGTACACTAAATAATTCACATGAAATGGTGTTAAGTTCAAATGGACAAAAGAATGAGATGAATATTTTCATTAATTGAAAAGAAGATTAGTGAATGCTCAAGTTTTGGCACTACCTTTTAGAAATAGAGAATTTGTTATCTACAGTGATGCATCATTAAATGGACATGGTTGTGTCCTAATGCAGAATGATCTATTAATTACTTATGTATCACGTCATTTGAAAACTCATGAGTTTAATTACCCTACACAAAAATTTGAATTAGCTGCTGTTGATTTTTACATTAAAAATTTAGAGACATCATTTTTATATCGTAAAGTAGGAAATATATACTCATCACAGGAGATTGAAGAATATATTCACTTATAAAGAATTAAACATGGGACAGAAGATATGGCTAGAATTAATCAAGGATTATGATTGCATGATTCATTACCATGTAAGAAAGGAAAAAAGGTGGCTGATGCTTTGAGTCAAAAGTGTAATGCTACATTAACAAATCTAAGTTTTGAACAAGATCCCTTGGTTTTTGATTAGATGAATTTTTGATTGGATGTTTATGGTGCAAGGAAATCCTTTGTTTTGTTTCAAGTTTCAGTAAAATTATATCTATCAAATAGAATAATGAAAAATCATAAAGAAGATAGTGAGTTGCATATAAATGTAGAATTGTATTAGAACAGTATGTTGCATTAATTTTGGATTGATAAAGACTGTGATTTGAGGTTTGGAAAGAGATTATGTGTTTCTTGTTATTCACTGTGGAAGAAAGAGTTGTTATGTAAATATCATAGTTCCACATTTTCATTTCATCCTGGTAGTACTAAAATGTATTGATATCTTTGTTAGTATTACTGTAGTGTGGAATGAAAAGAAATATTGCTGAATTTACTTTGAAGTGTTTGTCTTGTCAACAGGTTAAAGTAGAATAGTAGTTACCAAAATTGATGCTTCATCCATTTCCAATTTTAGAGTGGAAATGGAAAAATGAGTCTATGGATTTTGTAGTAGGATTTCTAGGGCTTCTAGAGGTAACAATGAAATTTGGGTTAGTGTTGATCTATTGACCAAATCTACTTATTTTCATTATATTCGAGATATACTATCTCTAGATCAACATTATTGATTGTATATTATATAGATAGTCATGTTATATGGAGTTCTCCTCTCCATTGTATCTAATCATGATACATGGTTCAGATATATCTATAGGAATAGCCTTCAAAATTCATTTCGTACAGAATTAAATTTTAGTACAGCTTTTCATCTGCAATTAGATGATCAGTTAGAACGAACTACTCAGAAATTAGAAGATATGCTATGTGATTGGTCAATTGATTCCCAAGGAAATTAGGGAAAAATATTTTTTTGGTTGAGTTTTCAAATAATAATAGTTTTCGTTCTATTATACAAATGGAACCATTTCAAACATTATATAGAAATAGGTGTCAAACTCCAGTTCTTTGGGATTAAGTAGGTGAAAGGAAGTTGATGGGGCCAAAATTGGATGAAGAGATGTAGACGATTTTTTGTATATTCAGAAGCACATGATAACAATTAAGAAAAGGCAGAAAATTTATGTGGATAACTAGAGGAAGGATCATTATATTTAGGTAGGTGATCACCTATTTCTGGAAGTTTCACTATGGAAAAGTGTGATGTGTTTTCATAAAAAAGGAAAGTTGTCTGCAACGTTCATCGGACCGCATGAAATCCTAGAAAATGTTGGATCAGTTTCCTATAGAGTGGATTTTCTTCCATGGTTATCCTAGGTACACAATGTATTTCATGTCTCAATGTTGAGAAAATATATTCCAGATCCATGTCATGTTTTGAGTCTAGAGTTAGTTCAGTTGGAAGAGAATATTTCTTATGAGGAACAACTAGTCCAGATTCTTGACCACATAGAGCATGTATTGTGGAATAAGGTAATTAATAAGGTTATGGTTTGTGGAAAACCCAAATGGATGAAGAGGAAACATGTGACTCTTAAAGTGCTATGAGGTATAAATACTCCCACTTATTTGATAGTTGAATAGAATTGTGAATATGCAATTCCCAAAAGGGGGTAATGATGTAACAACAAAGGTATTTATAGAATACTACTTTTTTATTTTCTATTAATATTTATGAATACAATATTAATTTTATGTTAATGGGATGCTTTTCCTGATAGCATCCTCAAAACTCAACAATGGGTTCCTCTAAAATCTTACTTTTCACACAATGTTGAGTTATACCGAAAAATAATTCAATAATATTATTACTATTTTAAATGGTAGTTAACATCATGCCATTGTATTTGTAAGAATGATTATAATTAACTGTATTATGATTTTATGTATTTTTTAAATGATTTTATATTTATCAATCAAAAATTAGATGCTAAAATTATAATAAATCTAATTTAAGAATAAAATACTCTAATATTTCTAAAAGTTTATTTTACCACATTTTGATGGAGAAACCATTTAAAATCTAGTTTTTTCACTTTAATATGTTATATTTAAAGAAAAATAAACTTATTCTATAGAAATGGGACCTCAAAATTTAGTTTGGTTAAATTTTTGGTAATTTTCTGGTAAAATTTATTTTTTAATGAATTGTGAAAAATACTGCATTTTAAATAAAAAATGACTTTTCATATTATTTATTTATATAGATATATTGTCCTTTTAATTGTATTTAAATTATTATTGTATTATTTTTATCATTTAATCCAATTATGGTTGTTGGAAGTAATTTCACATTTTAATCTGACATAAACACATGTAAATATTTTGAAAGATTTTATTTCTTAAAACCCCACTTTTTGGTATCAACCATGGGAATTAATTTTCAATTAATTATTCATAATTACATATTTTTAATTTCTAAAATTGATTAAATATTATGTATAATGTTTCCCATGTTTTTCGAATAGGTACATTTTATTTTATGGACATTAGGAATTGTAACTTCGATAAATTTTTTTTTATTTTCAATGGTTAAAGGGTAAATCAGGTAAATAATAGTTAAAAAATAATATTATAATAGTATAAAACAACCTTAACACATTCCTTAGTACTATTTTATGAGATTTTCTAACCATGGGATTCCTTGGGTCGATTTTTTGACCATATGGAACCACTTGGGGGTAAAAATAACCTTTTATAATAACTAATTTATAATAAAGAGAAATATAACATTAACATGTATCGTTTGCTAAAAATTATTTGTGGGGTTATATAACTGATAAATTAGACTATAAATAGTCATTAGAAATATAAAAATATCTCCTACATCATGATATTTTATTTATTATTTTTAGACATTAAATATATAAATTTAATTATAACATAATTACGATGTAGTGATTGGATCATAAATAAAGGATTCAAATAAATGATATTATAAATAATAAAATAATTTTAAATTTAATATTTCTATGTAATACACGAATTTTAATGATGGTATTAAAATATTATATTTTAGGTAATACGTTTTGGTTGAGTGAATGAAGTTTTTTTTGAATTTGGAAAAAAAGTCAACTATGAATAATGTTTAAAATTGACATTATTCAAAACATAAAATATAAAATTTTTTATTAAATGATATTAAATTTATAAAAATAATTTATATAGAAAGAGGTTATTATAATTCCAAAAAAATCATTAATGTCTTTTTTGGGGGTCGTTTTACATGATATGGTAATTACATTAACCCAAAATGCCTAAATAGCATGATGTTACAATAAGATTATAAATGGTAAAATAAGGGTTACATGAAAAAAGTAAGGATAAGAAATTATTGAAAAAAAGTCTAAAAATTATTGGATAATGGTTATTTGAACCAAAATCATCTTATATTTGAATTAAATGTGTTTTGACCATTTTTGGTTGTAATGGAATTTATAATAAATAATATTTTAAGACAATCCTAAGGTGACCCTCATCCATGTTATTAAAGGGCACCACCTCTACCCACTTACTCACACCTCTCAAGCCCTTTTTCTCATTAAAATGTTTCTAAAATAGTCTCCCAACATCCCTTAATTACTCTTAGAAGACTTATCTTTGGCAGAAGGTAATTAAATAATCCTTTTGGCTCAAATCCAAGGAAGTTACCCATTTTTGAGGTAGCATATTCTCTGAAGTTATTTTCTTTTATTTTCCTTCTCTACTCCCTATGATATTTTTATTATTTTATTACATAAAAAAACTGGTACCCTCAATTTATTTGGATGCTTCTTTGAAAAGTATTCAAACTACAACTACACACACCTCAATCTAATGGATACGAACAAAATATTTCCGTGTACAATGAACTACTGCCTCATGAAACATTGATTGTTCAATTTTCTCATACCACCTCTCATGGTTGACAATATGATGTAATTTTATTTTTATATGATATATATTATATTTATATTGAGTCTATTCTTATGTATTTTTTATTTACATAATACATTTATTCTTTCCATAATGTGTAAATATGATAATTTCATTTGGGGATGTGTGGACTATCGCCCCCTCAATGTGAGATGACTCATTCATTCCATACATGGAACATATAATGGATGAAATTTATGAATTTTTGTAACATATATAACAAAGATGTTATATTAGAATTATAATATACCGATGTATCATTTATTTCTCACTCCATTAATTAGAAATAATATTGAAAGTAGCGTACATGCGTACGTACGACCTACCATCTCCATGAATGGTGCATTTAATTTATTATATCTAAATGTTATGGATGATAATATATATATATATATATACTTCATATATATGATATTTTAATCATTAATACTATTTTAGAGATAATGTAATTTTGACCGCATGGATAATTTGTAATTATTACAAGTTCACTTTTGACTCAAATACCGATCATCGATAAAACAACCGATAAGAACAAGAATATTTATATGATTGTTATAGAAAGTTGATAATTTATATAAAATTAATAATAAACATGAAAATGGTTCATATGAAAGTATAAATTAACTTATGTATATTGTTCTGGGAGATAAATAATTTTCAAGACAAGTCGTACTCAAGGTAAGGGACTTTGTCTCAATCTTCTTTCATTAAAGAATATTTTGATGTTATACAACCCATTATTTTATATGGTGTATAAAACCCGTTAACATTTAATTTAATTAAAAGGGAACATTTCTTCAATAAACTATTTTAATAATAAAAAAATGGAATGTATACTTTTAATGTACATGATGACACCGACCTTTTTATCGCCGCAAACATTATTTGATATTTGGATTCCTTAACATGCCATAATGTTTTTAATAGAAAAATAAATATCATATACCATTTTTATGTATTTTTGTATTGAATGTTTTTAGAAATAATTTATTATATCAATATGTTTAAATTATATTTTGTTATTTCAATGAGGAAATGTCATCATTCCTTTAAAATTGTTTTATTTGGTATGAATATATTATGGTTCTAGGGAATTTTTTACGTATACATGTGGTTCCATGATAAAATTTAGGTGGGTGAGCCTAAGATAGATCTTCAATGCATTGTTTAATGTGACATAATTAAATGAAAATGTTTCTCCTAAGATATTTAGGGAATATACTGTTATGGGTATTACAAATGTAATTCCCAATGTAGCTCTAAAAGCTACAGTGTAAGTATGTAGGATGCAAAAATTTACCTTTATGATTTATGATTTCTATGTTTTATTCATAAATCTTATTATTTCTTGAGGTATGTTAAAGAGAGTATATTTTATGATAGAATAGTATGATTTCTTCAATTTGCATGTATTCATGGATTAATGTTTTCTTCCTTAATTTTATATCCCTTCCTGAGCTTTTTATTCTCATCCCATATATTTGCAATGTTTTTCATAGGGTATAAGTATGGGTAAGATAAAAGAAGAATTCAAGAAGATTTTTATCATGAAAATAATTTCTGTTTTCATTTAAGGAGTTTTATTAATGTGAAAAAATGGATAGATTAGTATTGTCTACTTTGTAATATCTGAGATGTGATGTAATAGTTGTGGACTAATTCTCTAAAAATATAATCCTTAAAATATAGAAAACTTCAATTATTGACATAACTCAATATCATGTAATGTTTAAGGCTGGGGACTTATATTTAGTATGATCTTTTGGTTTAAAACCTAATCCTTATTAGGGTGGTCTTTTTGTGAGCCTAGGACCTATAAGACACAGTAGTGATATTTTTTTGGATTTGGGATTTTATTGGTCAATATATAGTTTAACATCTATGGATATGTGAGGGCGTGTATAGAACTTTTTATATGTAGGATGAGTGGAACTCTTGAAAATATAATTTCCTAAGAAAAATGGATTTCATTATAAGAGAAACATGCTCTTAAATTTGTAATTTGTGTTGTAATTATTATATGAGTAAATTTAATCCCTTTTATACCCATTTATTTATGGTTTTTGGTTATATTCAGTTACATACCTCTTGATTAAATTTTTTAACTCAATTTAACCATTATTAAAGGGAATTTTGTTTACCTCGGTAAATTATATTTATTCACAAAAATGCAATTTAACTTATAAAATAATTTTTTAACTATGATTCAAATACTAAATAGATTTTCTAAAAAAAGTATATTTAATTTTTTGAATATAATTATAGTATAAGAAAAAATATTTAATAAAGCGCTATTATTAAAAAAGTAATTTTTATATGAAAAATTGAAAATTTTTATATTTAGGACAAAGAATAAATATTAGTAGTGAATACATTGAATATAATGTAATATTATTAAAAAAAATTATTATATTTTATATCGTTGCAAAAACTAAATGTCACCTTCCAACCCCACTATTAAATGTATAAAATAAAAAAAATTATTAGAGTAAAATATAACTCAGGTTCAAAAAACCCAATCATGAGTTTTCAAATTCAATTTAACACTTATAAATTATTTCTTCTATACCTTATATACAAAATTTCTTTGAAGAAAAAGTTTCACATTTTTTAATTCAATTTTATATCATAATAATGTCATAAAATGATATAGTATTTTTAAAATATGCATTTTTCCCTATTAAAAAAAATAAACATCATTATAAAAAATCAAAGAATATACCCTAAGATAATTTTGAAATGAATTTTTTAAATATAATGATCGCCATATGGCATTAACTTTCAAAAAATTAGATATTTAATGTTTAATTAATAATGTTAATATATATAAAAACAATTTATATAGAAATTAAAGAATGTATTCTGTTTTGAGTGGTTAAATAAATATTTTTTATCACTAATTTATTATATAATTGATAATTCATAATTCATAGTTCTAAAATATTTTTATATTATGAGTTTTATTATAATTAATTTGAATGTATCTTTTAAATACACAAATGAGAAAAATGTTTTTTTTGGACAACTTGTATACCCAATGATCAAAATTATATATAAATTTGTATTTTACATTTAAAAATACATTGTTAAAATTTTATATACATTTCTAAATAATAATTCACTATAAATAATATTAATCACATTTAATAAAAAATATGAAAAATTATATAATGTTATTTTATAATACAATATGTTACTTAATGTTTCAAAAAAATATTTTCCAATTAATAATGTTTGAAAATAGATTATGATAATTACTACATAAAAATTTATGTGATCTATAATGTTTTTAAAAATTAATGGAAATTTATTATGTTATTATAAATTTTTATTTAAACATTCATCATATTTTTCACATATAATATTATACAGAATTACATTCAATATGTCACATATTTTTGACATTAAAAATTTGAATTATAATGTGTTTAACGTTAGACTATGATAAAGTAATTGGTATGATGAAAATATAATAATACTAAAAATAAATATAGTTATCATATAATATTAGGCATGGAAATTTATACAAGTATATATAAATAGGATGTACAATGGAAGCAATATTACATGTAGAAATGGTGTATGAACTTTTCCCATGTTTCCATTCGACTAGGGGTTTAAGCACTACAACCACATTAGATGAAACGAGTTATCACCAAGCTTGTAGTATTTAATTTTATTTATAAAAATTATCTAATGAAATACCATTATTGTTGATAAATATAACGACCCATACTTTACATACATTGTTAATACTTAAAAATTGAAGCATACTTATTACAACATATAACAAAATCACGAAAGGACCGTATAGGTATAGTGTCTTTAGAAACTAGGAAACATAAACAACTGGTTCATAAAGCGTCTACATTGTCTCCCATTTATTTCATCATATCTATAGTCCCTTTTGGAATATCTTACTTAATAACCGTCTTCCTGACCTGGGGAAAGAGAACATACAAAAGGGTGAGCTCAAATGCTCAGTAAGGGTAAATAAAAGAAATATCAATCACATCGTATACATAAGCACATAACTTTTGGAAGTCTTAACCTACAAAAGAGATCATAATTTCATAACATGGGATAAATCATGGCAGTGAAATGTAATCACAATAATCATATCTTAAAACATGAAACTTTGTGGCATACACACATAATCATAGAGAATCATTTCTTGTTAGTCAAGACTCATTACCAAGACTATCTTAGTGGACAAAGTCCCTTTCTGAACCGAGTCACCCTCGTTTCAGTCCTGTTTCACTGAACCGGTATAACCTACCATTACAGCCACGTCTATCTCATGAGATATAAAATCTTTACCCAATGCATTGGAGGGATATATAGGTCCAACCCGTCTCATAATGAAACCATTCTTATGTGTGCCACAAAAATCATAAATCATGAATCATTGCATAACCCATGTAATAAAAATGGGAATCTTAAACATCGTGACATCATAAAACAATTCATATAAGATAAAGGAATTCCTAAAAATAATTCCATCACAACATAATCAAATCAATAGGGATAAAAACAGAACCCTTTATTATCATATATGGAAATTAATTTTGATAAAACACTTGAACTCCATTCTTGAGGAAAATATCCTTTCTGCTTCAAAAAAACTTTTCCTTTCTTAACATGTCGTACAATTATAAACTAAAAGAAGATGATTAAAAAATAAACATGAAAATTTGTAAAGGAAGCTTCTTGGAAATAATGTTTTAAAAAATCCATTCATGTCGTATAAGTTAAAATAAAACATTCTTCTCGTACTTTTGTCGGAAAAGTCAAAAAGTACCTCGTACGAAAAATGACAAAAGATTCCTTTCATATCCTTTACAAAAAACTCACCGAAGGGTACAATTGGATTTAAACAATTGTATGTGGATGGAAATAATATTACATATTGAGGAAACATGGATGTGGATGATAAAATACACCCCAATAAATACTAAAGTATAAACAATCTGGGATAAAAATGAGATTGTGATATTTCCCTTACCTTAGGTCCGTTTTGCTTCATAAGTGTCTGAACCTCCTGTATAATGATTTAAATAATGTTATTGACTTTTTATAGAATCATTCTTATTTTTATTATATCATATATGGTCATATTATTAGCTTCTTAGTAGTAATATTTCATTGCTACTTGTTATTCGGGTGTTTATAAGTTTTTGTTCTTATGCGTGTCTTGTCGAATAAATTCTTATTCTTCTCTTTAGGTTATAGATACCTCATTTCCATAATAGTATTAGTGTAATATATATCATATTCATTAATTAAATTTATTTATATAATCATTATTAAATTAAGATCATGTAGAACGAGTTGCATCACATCGTGGAGACGGTATTCCGTATGTACGCATGAGTGATGATATCGTTCCTATGATCATGGAATTGTATTGGAGTGTATGTATACTATTTCAGAATCCTTATTACTTTATAATAGTCATATATAGTCATTATTTACACCATTATACTCATCCAAGTAAGGTGGTGGTGGAAAATAGATTACACCACTGCGTGGAGACGGTATTCCGTACGTACGCACGCGCGTTGATTTCTTTTTCCGTAGGATGGATAGATGGTTAAATAGGGTTGTTTCATACTTATAATAACATATACGTATATGAGTGATACTTATGTTATTACTTCATAATGAAACAACTAAATAAGAAGAAGTGGATGAAAAATAAAGATGAAAGAATCGGTAACAGACATTACCTCTTCTTTGAAGTGCTTCTTTGAGACCTTCTTTTAGGGCACTAAAATTGGTCTTTGAAGAAGACCAGGACCTCTAGGATGTCTCTAGGGAAGTGTAGAGGAGGAATTTTCAGGGGTTGTCCGAGATTGAAGGCTCAAAGTGGTGTGAGGAAGAGGGGGAGGAGGTGCCCTTTTATAAGGGAGGAGAGGGGCACCTTTGGGAAAACTAAAAATATTATTTTATTATAAAGTCAAGTTCGGTTTTAAATAGCTCAAAATTGATATATTTCGAAGCTATGGTGGGGATGGGTCGAAATCCTCTCATCCAATAGAATTTAGAAATGTTTAGGTTCCTATTTTAACCTTATCATTTAGATTTAACATTAAGTTAAATAATTTTACTTTTACCGTGTCTTCTTGTGTTCTTATACTATAAGGTTAATAAACTTACTATAAGAAGCCAAAAGAACCCCAAGTTGTTTATTATTAATATATATAACCTTAGATAAGTCATTTTGCTGAACCTTATATTTTTAGGAATAAAATAACAATTATTAATATAATATTTGTTTTAAAAACTATTTTATGTCAATTTTGACATTATTTAGTAATTGATTTTTTTGAAAATTATAAAAGAATGATTAGTTCGAAAAAAGTTAATTAAATCAGTACTGAAATTTCATATTAACCTATAGAATTACTTTAATTCATAAAAAGTCTCAAATTACATTTATTTTGGTGTTTATAACATTAATTATGTCAGCATTTCATTAATAAGATAATTACTGCATCATCTTTGTGTCATAAATAAATTAAATTATTTAATGTTTAAAAATTAAAAATAAAATACCATTATGTAGGAAATTATTTTATCTTTCTAATTAGTATTTATAGTCGAATTTATCTTATGTATAACCCCATATTAAAAATTATTTACTTATTAAACTTTGATTTTAACTATTTTAACCCTTCTTTTAATAAATTAATAATAAATGTCCTAATCTAATCCAAGTGGGCCTAAATGGTCATATTTTATTCATAAGTTTGTTTTTGGTCGAATTGAACTTGTCCAATAGAATTAGGACATGTGTTAGGGTAATAATAATATCATCTTTACCCTTAATTACCCTATTTACTTTTAACCGTGGTAAAAAAAGTAAAAAGTTACTATTCACCAAAAAAATTATTTTCATCTCATTGAACCACATTATACATACTGACATCAACCGTGTCTCTCGGATTTTTGAAATTCCACTCACAGAAGTGGTAAAATTATGTTTTATGAAAAATTCAGTTCATTAACTACCACTTAGTGGTTTCACTATTCATCAAAATTTTAAAGTTTTCAGAAAAATACCAAAATTTCACCCTAGGCTAATTTTGATATTCCAAATCCAAAAATGAAGTCCATTTTGAAAAATAAAATTTATAAAATTTCAAAAAGTGGTTATTACTATTCATAACGGCTAGTTTTAATAATATTTTAATAGCATATTGTTGTTTAGTGAAACTCGGTATTACGTACGACGCAAGCTATCGAGGAAGGTCACGATTTCGTTTAAAGCAAGACAAGAAACTGTTGTGTAGAAAAAGATTCCTTTGATGATTTATATAACATAAAAGTATCGGGTGTTATAATAAATATATAACTAATCAACTTATGTGATAGATAAGTGTATTCATGTTATTTGTATTATTAATGTGAATTAATTTCATTTCTAATTTCCATTTAGAAATTAATAAATAATATTGGAAATCGTGGATGTTATATTGAATATCATGTTCATCAAATTTTATTGGAATAAAACCATAAATACTGACTGATACACTATAATTCATATTTTACTTAATTTGGTATTAATGAAATATAAATTTCATGTGTGGATCAAAAGTTAACTAATATTTTCTATAATGCAGTTATTAAAATCATAGTATTTATTCTGAATACTAACCATAACATTTCTAAATTCTATCTGATATTTGATTGAAGAATATTTCATGGTTAGTCCGCCATAAATACTATTATAGGGTATTCAATAAATGTTCACAAACTATTTAGAAAATTATACATGTGAAGTTCCATAAAACTGATATATTTTTTTATGTATTTTCCTAAATATTTGAATTGTGAAAGTGGATTTGAATGTTCTTGTTAAACAATATTTTTTTATTGGGTAGTTGAACCTCAAACAATTTTTTTTACAAATTTAGAAGAAAATACTTCATATGTTATTATCTAAGTGAATCAAGAAAATATATTTTTTTCCAATTGACAAAAAAATGTTAAAATACCATCCAATTAGAAATGTGATTATTGATATTTACCAACCCATTTAGTTTTATGTCACTTGTAGAATAAATTTGAATATCACTAATTCGTATTCTAAATTAAATTTAAAGCATTATATGATTCCTTTGATAATTTAATTTTAATAATAGATATAAAAGTGGGACTAAATAAAAATTAATTAATAATTATTTTAATTTAGTTTAATTCTAATGAAATATTTTTTATAGGAATTGAGTGGTCCATTCAACATATGTGATGAAAATGTGAGCATCAATCAGGATTATGTTCGACTTATTACGTAATGATATAATAAAAATAAATACATCAATTATGAAGAAACATTTCATGTTGTAGATAAATTTTTATCTATTTTTATTCTAACATCCTTCTCAAATCATCTAAATTTTATATTATTGCTAGTTAGTTTTAAAGATTCCTTCATTAGTGGATATGTTTTGGAGGAATATAATATGGATTTACCTTCAGATTTTGAAAATTAAAATTTTTTAAAACATATTTTTACACACACCAATGAACTATAAGAACTAAAAAATATCCATGTAAATACTTTTATATATTATCTATAATTATTATCAAAAAAAATTATTTAATATTTTTTATATCATACCATTTATCAATAATTATTGTAAGGACCCTACAACCATAAATCTCTCTTTTGATGATATAATTACATTTTCTGAAAAAAAAATCACTTGCTGAATGTTTTATAAAAATCATGTGATTTGAATTTGAGTTGACTATGATGGGGGAACTTAAATTATATCTTGGTATCAAAACAGATTATAAATTTTATGGAGTATTTATTTACAACATAATTATATTATATTTTAATTAAAATATTTTTTTTAAAATGAATCAAATATTATAACATCATTATATGAATCATTTAACATGATATTGATGAATTTAGGAAACCATTGATCAAAAAAATATATATGTATAATTAGAAGATTAAATTACCTTAAAACTTGTTGATGAGGTATAGTTTTCTCTAATATCATTTTATTATTCTTTCCCAAAAGTAGTGGTAGATATTTATATATTTTTAATTTATTATATATATATATGCCTGTTGTATGGTTTGAAATATCGATACTATAGAATAACATAACACTTGGATAAAATAATATTATAGTCTTTATAGTTATTTTTCAAGGAGGATAAACATCAAGGTTATATTTTAAATAGTAAAATATTGTAAAATAATTAATAAACACTTTCCCATGATGAAATTGTTGGAGTTAGAATTAAAAAGAGTAACATCCAATGAAATGATATTTGTTAACTTATAATACACATGTTAATTAATGTTCACTCATAGATTGTCTTCATGATATTTGTAAAGATACATTACTCATTTTTTTAGTGAAGTAATAATCATTCATGTAGACCTTCTTATTCTCTTCCACTCAGCATAACTACCTTTCTCCACATACCCTTAACCTCATGTTATAATATTATATATAGGATGAAAGGAGTATCCAAAATGAATATCGATTGATCCATGTAAAACACTAGATAAACCAAATTGGAGTGATGTCATTCTGTTTTCACTTTGTGATCATCATCATGCCCATAAAATAAAGATTCATATTGTGACTTTGTTGTGTAATGTAAAAAATACATTTTATTAATTTAATATAGCAGTGTGTTTCAAAATAATTTCATGGATTTCTTTTCTTACAAGATTTTCTGGTTTTGTTTTTGTCTTAAAGTATCCTTATAAACCTAATAGTTGAATCATAACAATTCAATGTCAATTGAATATCGAAATTATTTTTTCATATTGTTTTATAAAATATACTAATAAAAATCATTCAATCATCATAAAATATTCAACATGTGTCTTCAAAAATGAATGGTGGGGGAAGTTTCATATTTTAATGCAATGTGGGATATATATTTTAAAGAATTTTTGGTTTTATATTTTGTAGGTTTTTTCTATGATTAATGAATGTTACAAGAATTAAAAATGCACAAATTAATTATTCACATGATTAATTTTATTACATCGCTGATATTCATCCTACATGTGTTTGGATATAAAAAGATTATTGTAATATATGTATTTTTTCATGTGTTTTTTTATTACTATATAGTTCAACTTTAATATTTCTAAAACCAAAATTCTTTATGTTTAATATTATGAAAGGACTTAATGCGATACGTTAATCTGACATAATCTAAAATCATTTCATTATACATAGTAGATTAATCACCAGTTTAATGTCACACCATTCTCATTTTAAATGTACATGAGAACCCATAGCACTAATTTCACAAATCAGAAGTCCTTGTATCATTAGTCATTTATTCATTCACCTTATTCTAGTGTGGTTTAATTATATTGATGCAATCATGACTTAATAAGATGTGGAACATGGGTGATTTAGTCCTATGGATTAAATTATTGAGAACACTAATTATTATTGTATAATTTCTTAAATTGTATTTTATGATAAGGGGTTTAGTCAAACACATGATTAATATTTTAATTTTTCTAAAAAATGATAATTATTAATGGAATTGAATAATTTATAAAATATTTATAAATTATAGAATTTGTATTTTGTAATATTGATTAATTTTAAATGTTTTTATAAACTAATTATAAATAAATATTATATAAATATTTATTTATATATTTCATTAAATATCTATTAAATAAATATTATTAAAATAATTTATTTTATTTAGAAAATAACTTGTTATGTTATATCGAATGCCTTAGATTTTTGAAATATTTTTGTTATCTAGAAATTTCAAGGTTAATTTAGAAATGGTTTAACAATTTCATAATAAAAAAAATACATATGAAAATTTTCAATTTTCTAACATTGAAATGATCATAATTATTAATTTTAATTTTTTTAATTAAAGCCTTATATGGTAAATTTTTAAAATCATATCAAAATTTGTACTAATAGTTGATTTGAAAATGGTTTTATTTAAATTAAATATTTGATATTTAGATAATGTATAATTTTCTCAATAATAGAATTTAAGAATAAAATATTTATATTACATTTAATGTAAATTATATATAATAGACTAATACGATGGAGTTTATATTTGAGAAAAGTTAAAAATGTTTATATTTATTCTACTATGAATTATCCCAAAAAAATAAATAAAATTGATGTTATATATATATTATGAAAGTCCCACAATGAAAACCAGTGACCTAGCCTCTTATAAATTTTATTAAAGAAAAAACTCAAATAAGAAGGTTCAGGATAAGAAAATTTACAGTCAACAATACAAATTCAAGAGTTATCAAATTAATAATTCTAAAAATAAATTATTACCGCGTAAAAAATCCATTGAAAACTCACCACCACAACATAATTTCTGTCCCAATTGGAAATGGAAAACTGGAGGTAATCATCTTACAACATTCAAACATATAGGAATCACAATATTCCATTGTATTAATGTAATATGGAATCTATACATCGATGATTATAAGAAAAAAAATTAATCTCTTCAACCATATAAAAAAATATTAAATAGCCTAAAACCATAATAATATATTCATGTTCATACATTAACCAACACATATACAAGAAGTTATCTATGTAAATAAAATTAAATAGATCTTTATATAATACTTATAGAACACATAAAACACACTTCAATACAAAATTTAAAAAAAATGACCAAAATTATATGAAATATTCAAGGAAAACATTTTTATTCCTTCCCTAGATGGGTAATATTAATGTACCCAACACAATTCACATTTTAATTTAGAACTTCTTAAAGTCTCAAATTGGAATCTATTTCAATGTAAAAATATATATTCAAACTCATGGATGCCAACATCTTATAGGATTGATCCACATACAGAAGAATATTTTCCATAGATTAAAATTTTAATCCTCAAAAGGAATTTAGATGTTTAATTCAATCGATATTTTGTCATAAATTTTCATGAGTGGGGTTTCGTCTCTATAATTATATTCTAGATAAACCTCTATCATACACATGGAAATAGTTCTAATCATATCTTTCACTATTTTTTGAACATAAATGGTGTCCCATAAATTAAATAATATATAAAAAATATAAATAGATTTATCTTAATCATCATTGGTTTTAGATTACCACGTCTAACTAATCCATAATCCTATTCGTAATTTATACCTAATGATACTCTATTTTCTATTCAAAACAGTTGGATTTATATTAGGATTTGATGGATCTTCTAACTCTCTAATTTGATTCTCAATATCAACTCATTTGTTTCTCACTAATCCTTAATTATATTACTCCAATGGTTTTATGATTGTAGATATAACCAATGGATTCTTAATCACTATTGGGATCACATTCCATAACCAATTTTGAATTTTGATATTCTTGATTCTCATATTCCTCTAGTGAAACATTTTCATGACCCAACCCACATGGACCCCAACATGACTAGAGGTAAGATGGGTGTGAAACTCACATATCACCTCAAATAGGCTAGCCGTCATCAACCAATACTAAGTAGGAATGTCATACAATATTGGTGTCGACATGATAAACATCCCACAGGGGATAAGAATTCTACTAATCCAACAAGAATAAACACAACCAAACATGATATACAAAAATAAAGGAATAGTAAAACACCCATAAAAATAACTTTTAATCATCTAGTGAAATACAAGGGAAATTGATACATGGGAAAGAATATAGAGAAATATAATATGAGGGTATGCACTATAAATAGCAACTAGGTAAAGGGAGATTATCCTGCCATTCCATCCACTTCTTCGAGCATTGTCTACAAAACCCCTCACTGGGAACACAATGACTGCATCTCCTCCAACCCCACTATCTTTACAAGATTTATACCATAAAAGTCGCCATCAACATATACAAAATATTTAAAAAGATATCAAATTAGGGGTCCAAGGTTCATTTAGGTGCGTGTATAAAAATAACCAATCAAATACACCAAAAACCAAAGGGTTATAGGGTTTAGGATCATGACACAAGTAGGGTCGCACATTAAAAATACCCTATAGAACACAAATGAACAAAAAATCAGAGATAAGTCATCACTAAAATCCCATGAACAACCTCCACCATATTTATTTGTGGGAAAATGGAGACAACTCAAATTCTCAGAGACTAGTACTGTGGGGATAATCGAACATATCCCATGCCTCAAGTCTAAACTCCTCCATATTAATTATCTACCATTTATGATTGATTCAATATGTTTGAGAGAAGTTAAATGAATCACAACTCACCATTTTCAATCCCAAGGTAAATAAGGTGAAATTACATTACCAATGAAGGTTCACCCAACTAAGACTATATACTTCACATAAAAAGTATCATTGTTGTTTTGTGTGATTGATTAAAATGGACACAATTAATTCGTCCACCAAAAATGTAAAATAGGTATACCAAGATCAACAAAACACTCAATTGAAATTTTAAAACACCTTATAATGATGAATAGAAACTGATCCATTAACCATGGGGATTATCAAAACATTAGAAACCCTTCAGGGATAGGTGAACCTTAACAAACGAGTATGAAAGCTAAGAACTCTACATCCTGTACAGATTCTAGGTATCAAAAATGGAGACAATAGGAGAGTAACAACAATAAGGACCCTGTCCTCCCTTAAAAGTAGGTTGAAAATTTTAAAATATAAGGAACCCTATACACCTAAATCATATGTATGCATAAACCATACACACATCTCATCCACTTCCATCTCCAAGACATGTAGTAAAAAAATCATGGGGGAACTAACAACAAATTCTAATTTTTGTCAACCAAAATACAACTACAATTCATCAAGACAAAATTATGACTGTATCAGGGATCTCACACAATACTAATGGGTGAGATAATCTTTAAAGAGAACCATCTGTGTCTATGAGAGAAAAACATGCACCTCGTGATTTGGGCTCCATGAAATCATAAAAAATCATTGATGAACCATGTTATACTGAGAAAGGGGTTACAAATACATCAGTTGAGTGGAACTAATCATTCATTATCCAATCATGTAGCTTAAAAAAAGTATATAGGACTATATACCATGCCAAAACTATTATAAAAGAACCTCTAATAAGGTTCCTTTGAAGGATAGATTCAAGAATGTTTAGAAAATATTTCCCCATACCCTTCAATCATAACACAAGATATAATTTGAGAGATGGATGGATAGTTGGGATCTACCAATGAATGATGGTTCACCGAAGAGATTATTTTGACTAATGGGAATGTGTTAGACTCTTCCATCTTATGGATCCATGCCTCATAAACTAGTACTTAAATTGAGGTATGTTGGGAAATAGATATTTCCACCATGAGTCACATGATTGAATAAGATCCATATAACCCCTATAAAAAAGGATACCACTCATTCTTGGTTGAAAAATAGAATACACGATCCTTTATCGACTGAGAAAACCATATCACCAAAAAATTTATGTGGTGTACTAAAAACTGTAAATATTAATGTATATTCATATTTTACTGGTTATTAATCAACATGAATTCAAAATCCCTCACACCTTCTTTTATCAATCATTAGAATATATCCATCAATATTATGGTAATAGGAACTACAAGATGGATCGAATAATCCTACCACCAACCATGAATAATGAAGAGAACCCCACTACCACATCTTACATGGAAATACGCTTAGAATTGAATACCCCTTTGTCTGAATCTAGATTTAGGGAATGAAAATATGTTAAAACTAGTAAATATGATAATACATTGTCTTCACACCTTTATTCTCACTATGGGTGTATAAATGGACTAACTCAGTGTTTACATCCATTGTACCTAGGGTATCCCATTACTACATTGATTAATGGAATGAATGGAAACCTGAACATATACCCAAGTAAAGGTCTTATCATGTCACTCAGTATAGCATGTAAATGTACACACCTTTGATTCAAATAAAGGTGTTTAGCCATGTCAATGGATATACCCTATTATGTGTTCCCTAGGGGCCCAATCATTATGTAAATTTGAACAACATATCATGTCGACCCCACATCAAACATTAGAGAGATAAATATGATAAATGACATGTTTTATTGAGATCACATGCTACGAAATCTATTATTTTTGTCACATATCACTTTGGATATACATAATTCCACATAAAAATCCCATAATCTAATTAATACTGGTGGGAAAAAGAACATTACAATATCCATTATCCAAAAAATGTTAGAATAAAAATATTATTATAATTAGGTGAAATCTAAAATAATTAGCCTCAACTGTTAATAAAAATAACTAGAACATCCAAATTGTGAGTTTCTAACTAATTATCCATGGTTTTCTCATCCTAATCCGTGTTTGGATCATCTAGAAAACAAATCATCACTTTATTGAATCATTCACATCTCTAATCTATCAACTTGTATGGGGGAGTGGTTCTCCTTGAATGTGAAAGGGGAATTAGGAGGACTGACCCATTAAATGGGATTGGGACATGCCAAAAACTGGAATGGATATTATAACTCCTATATGTAATACACCTAATTATAGATTCAACTGTATATTAAAAATTCCCATCATGTAATGTGTTGAAGAAATATCATCATTTCAACTCATGAAAACCTTATAAATGCTCGAGGCTCCAAAACTCCTAAAAGTTCAAAGTCTTCTAAGTAGGAAAACCTAGATCTTTACTTCTCCATGCCATAAATATTTTCATCATCTATGTGGGACATAAATATAGAGACTCTATATGATTCTAAAAACCCATACTATGGGGGGAAAATAATCACATTTCCACATGATCACCTCTATCATAGAAACTCATCACATGTAGGTTTCCCAAACATATCACACATAGATATGTGTTCCATATCAAGGATCAATTTTTATTTCACTATATTCACACTAGACAGATCTTTATTACTCCAACCATCCTCAAACCATCAAAGGATACTTTCAATGAAAATGTTACTCACCATGTTCAAAATCACATACTTTTTTAACCAATATCCTTTTCCATAATATGATGGGAATCCAATCTATCCAAGAACAAAGAGAAGCCTCAAACCATGTGACCCTATAGGGTTCGATCCTGACACTATGGAAACACTCTAGGGAATATCAATCTTATCCTTAAAAAGGAGAGACACTAATACTGTCTTTTAGAGAGAATAAATCTAAAACAATAAACTGCATTGAGTATTTCATCTTAATCTCCACACCATACTACAAGATTCATTATCTACTCCGATAATACAGTTTCCAAGTGCAGTCATTGACCTAAAAAAATAAAGGGATCTTTTTCAACATATGTACATTAATACTTTCATCATCAATGGCTATATGAAGAACAAATATCCACTATTTACCCCATCTATGTCATTTTCCATGATTGATAAATTAACTTATGCAGTGTATAATTTAAATTCAATGTGATAATTCACCAACACTCTCCCAATAAAAGATAATAAATGGATTTATTCGACTACATCCATAATGATGAAAAAATAAATCTCTAAAAATATCATTCCACAACACAATGTGTGAATAAAAATAGTAAGTTTTACTAATATAAAATCAGTACTTCCTAATACTAAATATTCACTATCCAATTTATCTCAACTCATGTACTTGTTTTTCCAACTGATGAGGTCATAGAAATCAAATATTCATGTGGTTCTATTAATTTGAAATGAAAATAAAAATCATTTCTCAACCTATACTAAATTCCGCAAAAATCCTGGTAGTAAGTCTTGACTAAAAACTCTCTAATTTGTTTCATGACCACACCGATAATGTAACAAACCAGTATAACTCATGATCCTTATATTGTCTGCTTTGATCCTTTCTAATGGGATTTTTCATTCTGTGGTCCTTATCCCTCAAGCATCCAATAGGAGAAGCACTCGTGATGGGATAAGAATCCACATCGCCTAATAAAGGGGTGCTTCATGAACCTCCTCATTAGTTATGGGATTTCCATACCCTTTCAAGATAAGCCTAAAATCCCTATTGGCACATCGAAGGGATAATAACTCTCATAAAATTTGTAACTATGAAGTCCATCCCACGACCATGATATTTTCTACATTCCACACAACATGGACAATTTTTATTATCTAGGAGTCTGTCCCACAAGTATGCCCTATGAAAAATCATTATAATGGGTAAGGTCTCCACCCCACCATATAAAGGGGTTCTTCATGCTCCTCCACCATTGATTTGGGATTTTCATTATAAACCATAATTTAATAATGACAATAGAAGTCCTATTTTTGATAAATTTCAAATGTCATATTTCAAAAAAAATATTTATCAATGAAATGTAACATAAATTTAATTAAATTCAATTCATATGGGTAAAAGCTTAGTTAAAACTTTAGAATATTCAATCAAATATGTTCGGAGTAAGACACTTCCTTAGTTTGAGATTCGAGGACAAATAAATCTTTGGTGAAGATAAAATAAAAATATTAAATATATTATATTCAGCATGCACAATTTACTCAAAATAATTGTATAACCATATAATGGTGCATCATATGAAAAATCTAAGAGCTTATTTTGGTTTGAAACATAGTGTTTTCCCTAGGAATGATATAACACCATTATGTATCAGATGTTTTGATGGATCTATATAAAGAATTTTTTTATTAATAAAATGTTAATTATTTTCTATTAATTATTAAATTTTCTTTATCTCCCAATTGGTGAATCCTATGAGAAATTTGATACCACTTTTGGATATGGAACTAAGGGATTAACATTTTGAGGGATTAATATTCATGAACAATGGGTGATTTCATAGTTCTCTCATTATTTTTAAGTTATTAATTATTAAATGAATAATTTTATTAATTTAATTAAAATATAACAATGTAAACAATATTGGTTACTATTCATCATCACCCTATGTGATGCCAAAACTCCGTTTTTATGGATGGGAGGTTTCAAAACCATTATTTTCACCCATTTATGAAAGAATCATTTACTTACACATTAATACGATGAATTAAAACCCAATGAACTGGATTTTTTATTTATTCATTTAATAAATTGGGTGATATTAACATCGAATAGAGGCCTTAAATTTTTGGGGTTCGAAAAACCTGAACCAATCGGTTCATTCTAGTCAGTGATTTGGTTGAGTTCAAGGAATCCAATTTCTCCTTACATGTGGTCGGTGAAGGTTTATTCCTCATTGACGATTCATATCTGGGTGATGAATCTAATCTTGTCTATATAACATGGTGCACTAAATGTGGGATTTTTTTATTTTCATTATTCAATTTATTTTATTTAACTTATTCTATTCTTTCAAAATTCTAAAATTAAGGTAAAAAATGGTTGAAAATAAAATTAATTGTGAAAACCAATTTTATAGAGGAAAATTCCTAAATTTGAAAAGAAAATTTTTGAGAAATTAACAATTGATAGATTTGAAGAATTTTCAATTCCAAATTTCACTAAATGACCAATGATAATTCTGTCAAGTTATCACATTATGTTTAAAATTATTATCAACCGATAATTTCCAAATAATATCGTTAAATTATAATTGAAGTATTTATTGACACTAAATTATTAAAAAAAATATTATATGGTTAAAAATTGGATTATGTTGGGTAATCTACAAAAAATTATCATTCTATAATTTTTTAAATTATAATAAAGAAATTATTAATGGGTAATTTTAATCAAATATGTTGTTTTGAAATAAGAAATTAAAATTAACCAAGAAAGATAATAATCATCACATGTGGTAATTTAAATGTTTTTTTAATAAAGATAAAATATCACCATATGAGATAATTAAATGATAATTTTAAAATTATCCTATAATGATTATTATCATAGAAATTTTTAAATTACTCAAGAGAGAGAAAATATTATCGCATTTGATATTTTAATGAATAATTCAAAATATATTTAAGAGATATAAAACATAACATCATGTAAAATTTTAAATGATAATTTAAAAATTATTTAGGAGATATAAAATGTTACCATGTGAAATATGTTAAATGATAATTTGAACATTATCCTTGATTAATAATATATTATAAAAAATAACATTTCAAATAAAAAAAAATTAAATTCTTTCAGAGAGATAAAATATTTCAACATGTACTTTTTTAACTGATCATTTGAAAATTATCTAGGAGATATAAAATAAAATACCAAATGATATTTTATTTATTTGGAAATAAAATAACTTGTATTGGTATTATGATCTCTAAGAAAACATTGAGAATTGTTGTTTCAACGATTATTTTAATATGACCCCAAGGAGGTATAAAAAACCACACATAGTGGATTATCCTTGCATGGCCATCGATGGATTTTAGGTAGGATGTTCCTTATGTTTTTGGAAACTTTTTTACACAGGTTATTATATAAAATTTATGTGTTGAGTTACTTGATATCATTCTTGATGTGGGATCACATGTGTCTGCAGAGACCAAAATCTTGACATACATAGACATTAAATTACTTTTGCGGAATACTTAATACATAACAAAAAGAAACACCAAAGGACTGTAATAGTTTAGTGTCTTTGGAAACTCAGAATACAATCTTCCAATCATGGTGAAAGATCATCAACATCTCCAATAAGGATCTTCCCCTTTTATTTTCTTACCTAAAACCTTTTTTTTTATCCTGGGGAAAATAAAACATAAAAATAGTGAGCTCAAATTCTTAGTAAAGGTAAGCATGGAGAAAATAAAACAAACCATATACATTTGAACATCAAAAACATGAACATAATGTTTTAACGTCAAAATCATGAGTTGTGAAATAAATATTGGCAGTACGTAAGGAATAGATCATAAGGGAACATAAATCATGATAAATTAGCATGGGAATAAAACTTGTAATTATGGAAAACCATTAAGAACATGATATGATTTCCATAGTAGCCAAGACATTTCTACTAAGACCATCTTAGTGGTCAAAGTCCATTACTGAACCGAGTTCACTCCTCGTTCCAGTCCTGTATTACTGATCCAGATTAACTTTCCGTTCCATCCATGTCTATATCATGAGATAAAAAACTTTACCCAATGCATTGGAGGGAGATATATGTCCCACCCATCTCATAATGAAATCATTCTTACGTGTGCCACAACATAAACATAAATCATTCATCATAACCCAATGTATAAAATGGGTCTCATAAACCTCATCCCATCATAACATAATCAATATAAAAAATGGATATCATTTCACCATAATAAAAGTGAAACTATTTAAATCATAGAGATTATATACTTGAAACATATAGATATTAAATAATTTCATCATAGATGGAAAATTGTTTTGATAAAACACTTGAAATGAGATTCTTGAGGAAAATATCTTTTCCTCTTAAAAATCAATTTTCTTTTCACAAAATGCCATGAAATTTTAAAAGAAATGGATTTTGTTGAAAATAGTCATGAAATATTGTAGATTTAGCTTCATGAAAATAAGGCATTATAAAATCGTAAAAATCTGTTCATGCCTTATAAGTTAAAAAACATTCTCCTCTTACTTTTGTCGGGAAAGTCAAAAAGTTCCTCATGTGGTAACCAAAAGTAAGATTACTTTCATAATATGAGGTAAATTTCAAAATTGGGTAAAAAGGACACTAAACATACATTAAAACCTTTTTAGAAAACATGGGCAAGGATGATAAAAATAACCCCAGTAAATACTTACGAATAAACAATGTCGGATAAAAATGATATTGGAAAAGGTATCCTTTACCATAGGTACGATATGCTTTGTACATGTCCGAAACACCTGTATAATGATTTAAATAATGTTATTGACTTATTATAGAATCATATTCATTTTTATGATATCATATATGGTTCACTTATGAATTTATATTACCCGTTCTTTTGTAAATTCCATTTTAAAATAGCGTTTTTGGTAAAATTGTTTTATTTATCGTATGTGTTCGGAGTTGTTTTTCTTGATATTATTATTAAATATATATTGATTTAATTACTTCAAGAATTTAATCTTGATTTATATATCATATAAATATTCAGTACATATATATATATAGAGAGATAAATGAAATGAAATACACCGTTCACAAAGACGGTAGACCGTACGTATGAATGAACGTTGTTTTCCTTTCCTTATTGACTTGAATGGAAGTTAGTATATGACATATATATATATATACATAAATCAAGTAGCTTTATCATGTCATATATTTCATTATTATTCATTATATAAACTTTATAATCATTCTTGAATGGTTAACATGGAGAATGAATCTCACCGCGTCGTGGAGACGGTAATCCGTACGTACGCACGAGCGATGATATCATTCCCATAATTATTGAATTGAATTAGAGTGGATGATATAATATTATAGAATCAGTATGATGTTATAATAACTATATATAGTTATTCTTCACACCATTATACCCATCCAAGTAAGGTGGTGGTGGAAAAACAAATTACCCCACGGCGTGGAGACGGTATTCCGCACGTATGCGCGCGCGATGATTTCATTTTCTGTCGGATGGATAAAAGGTGAAATGGGGTTGTTTAATATTTATAATAACATATCAGTATATTAGTGATACTGGATTCATTACTTTATAATGAATCAACTAAATAATAATAATTTGAATAGTAAAGAAAACATGAAAGAATCGGTAGAAGAGATTACCTCTTCTACGACACACCTCTTTTAAGCTTCTTCTTAAGGCACTAGAGTTGGTCTTTTGAGATTAAAATAACCTCTATAATATAACTATAGAGGTTTATAAGTGTAATTTGAATGTTTTGGCTGAGTTTCAAGGATCAAAAGGGTGTGATGAGAAGAGGTAAGGGGTGCCCTTTTTATAAAGGAGGAGAGGGGCACCTTAAGAAAAACATAAAATATTATTTTGTAATAAAGTCATATTCGATTTATAATTGCTCCATATTCATTTATTTCCAAGAAAAGGTGGGGATGGATCTAAAGCCTCTGAACCAGTAGGTTTTAGACAAGTTTAGGTTACTATTTTAACATAATCATTTAGATTTAACTCTAAGTTAAATAATTTAACTTTTACCATGTCTTTTTGTTTTCTTACCCTATATGGTTAATAAACATACTATAACAAGCCAAACGATCCCCAAGTGGTTCATTATTAATATATATATCCATATCTAAGTCATTTGGATGAACCTTATATTTTTATTAATAAAATAACAATTAATAAAATAATATTTGTTTTAAAAACTATTTTATGTCAATTTTGAAACTATTTGGTACTTGATTTTTGTGAAAATCATAAAAGCATGATTAGTTCCATAAAAGATAATTAAATCAATAATAACATGCCATATTAACTTATAAAATTAGTGGAATTCATAAAAATCCTAAAATTACATTTATTTGGGTATTTATAACATCAATTATGTTAATATTTCATTAATATGGTAATTACTGCATCATCATTGTGTCATAAATAAATTAAATTATTTAATGTCTAAAAATTATATATAAAATACCATTATGTAGGAAATTGTATTAAATTTCTAATTAATATTTATAGTCGAATTTATCTTATGTTCAACCCTATATTAAAAATGTTTTAGTTATTAAACATTGATTTTAACTATTTTAATTATTCTTTAAATAAAATAATAATAATTCTCCTAATAAAATCCACGTGGACCTAAAAGGTAATATTTTATCCCTAAGGTTGTTTTTGGTCGAATTACATTATCTAATATAATTAAGATATGTGTTTGGGTAATAATAATATCATTTTTACCCTTAATTACCAAATTTACTTTTAACCGTGGTAAATAAAAGTAAAAAAGTTACTATTCACCAAAAAATATTTTTATCTTATTGAACCACTTTTTACTTACTGGTATCAACTACGTCTCTCAGATTTTTTTAAATTCCACTCACAGAAGTGTTAAAATTTAGTTTTATGTAAATTTGAAAATTCTCCTATGAGGTGGGTAAAAGACGGTCAAAAGTTCAATAAAGTTTTCATATATCTAAAATTATTATAAAATGACTCCAATTAATTATATTGAACTTATATAGGTATTATGTATCAATTTTGACCTAAAATAAATTTAAATAAAATAAATAATTATTTAAATAAAAAGTCAGTTTTTAAATAGTAACCGAGTGTTTTCACTATTCAACAAAAATTGAATGTTTTCAGAAAAATACCAAAAATTAACTCTAGGTTAATTTAAATAAAATGTAAAAAAGTGGGTATTAATATTCATAACAGCTATTTTATATAACATATCATTGTTTAGTGAAACTCAGTATTGCGTACAACATATGCTATCGTGGATAGTCGTGATTGCGTGTAATGCAAGCCAAGTCAGGGATGTATGTAGTTCAAGCTCCTTTTGGTGTGGTGTATAGGACAAGACATCAAGGAAATAAAAAAGAATATTTTTCATAAAATCTCGAGGTGCTACATTCTACCCCCTTAAAATAAATTTCACCCTCGAAATTCGTCGGGCTTATAAATGGTTTACTACTCAAATGTTTTAATAGAAACCCACATTGTAAAAAGGAATACCATAACTTATCATTAAAAACTAAAGTATGAAACATAGCAGTTACCCAAATTAACTAATAATTGGGTTTCCACAGAGGATAATATAGGTGAAAATATGGATACAGAAGAGAAATATAACCATCAATTTTTGATGGAGAGTGGTAAAGAACATGGTTATGAAAAATCCAACAATCACAAAGCCATAAATTTGTGATGATCTAAGGTACCATCTGATTCATCGAATATAAGGGCACTAGGACAACATTTTTTGTTTTCAAGATCATTTCCCTAAAGTTGAAGAATTTTCGAATTAATATAAATACTTACTTGATAATGGTACAATCTTACTGTTTCTTGTGCCTTGAACAATTTCCACTTTATCTCTTAAAGAAATGAAGTTGAATTTGTCTTCCGTGAAGTGTTAGAAGATCATGTGATAGAATGAAGTGTCATTTCATCTTTCTCAAATGAAAGGTTATAAAAAGTTATTCAATATACATAATTCCATATATGGCGATATTAAACGTATATGGATCCATTAATGGACTAATACTTCATATATCATATAGTTTAATATAATAAAACTAGTTTCTACTAACCAGGGAATTCCTGTATGCCAGGGGTAGGTGATAAAGGCCTGTCACACTTCAGTTGTGGGTTTGATTCCCACAGCGTTGTCCGACGTGACAAGTTGTCGCCCATCCTGTAGGTTGTAATTTTTCTAAAAATACATTAATATAACATTACCTAACTAATATCGAAAAATTTTCTTGCCTTAAACAATAATAACTTATGTCCAGCATAATCCATTCCAGTCTTTAGGCTTATCGAAAATACTTCTATCCATGCACATAGTATAAAGAAAACAATTACTAGAAATGTTATCTAACGAGCATGTGAATACCATCATTTATCCCCCATATATCATAAGATATATTTTGTTGATTGTATTCCAAACATGTAAATACCTTAATCTTGTATTCTCTTATAAAATGAATTACCATAGAACCTTAGTGAAAACGTGAATTCTTTCAAAAGGTAACACTTTCCACATACCAAAATCCAAAAAATTCTATATACTCAAACCATGATATCACTTAGTCTTTATATCAATCATGAGATCATGAATACTATCAAACATATTATGTTCTCATTATCCATTCATTATGCGCATATCATCTACATTCCAAAAATATTTGAATAAAATTTCATGGTTACCAGTACCATTCATCATATACTTTCAAAAACCCAAGGAAAGACAACAGTGTAACAATCCTTAGATTTTTATTTATTCCATAGTACCATACATTATTCTTGATAAACATACAATAATTCCACTACCTTCATAAACCACTGACTGGGCCTCATCATTTCTTTCATCTCATATATCATTTATAGTCTTTCCATCATCATCAACATAAATACTACCCATACGACCATGCTGATTCTATTCATGATATTTTACCTTACGGAAATGGTTTTCATAATTCCTATACATTCCACATTTAAAACATTTAACCATTGTTGATTTCTTAGAAATACCATTATCCTTGTCCATGGTGTTGACTGAACCTTTTCCTTTTTAATTAATGGATTTGTGTCCTTCTTTTCCACACCCAAAGCATCTTCTAGTTTCTTTGAAACAATCTCCCTGATGCCTCTTACCACATTATTTACATGAGAGAAATTGAACTTCCGTTCCTCTATGATCATCATGAAACTCCATCATTCTCTTATTAGCTGAGTCGGGAAACATACCAAATTTGAGATTATTGATCATATTATGAGATTTCTGATTAGGAATAATAAAGATATGTGGAATTACAGATCCAATATCATTGTTTTTTCATGAGGAATATCGTTCCATTATCCATCATATCCTCCATTATCGCGAATCTTCCTGTTTCCAGCCATATTCAAAAACCCAAAAAGAATAGTGTGAGAGGAAAAAATCATGCTCAGAAAATAACATAATAAAGGGGGAGTACATTCAATATATAACATCTTCGGTTTAATTCAATGATCGTTACCATAATTCTAGGACTATAACCTATACGTATACTTAACCTTAGAGACATCCCTAGACATACCTTAGAAATACCTCTAGGGATTTCACTAAAGTTTTCACATCTTATTTTCTAAAGGATAACTAAACTGAACCACTGATAAAAACTGTAGAGGCTCAAATATTGATTTAGATTAACATTACATTACTTTTGTGGAATACTTAATACAAAACAAAAACAAACACCGAAGGACTGTAATAGTTTAGTGTCTTTGGAAACTCAGAATATAATCTTCTAATCGTGGTGAATGATCTTCAACATCTCCCATAAAGATCTTACCATTTTGTTTTCTTACCTAAAACATTTCTTTATATCCTGGGGAAAATAAAACATAAAAAGGGTGAGCTTAAATTCTCAATAAAGGTAAGCACGGAGAAAATAAAACAAACCATATACATTTGAACATCAAATCATGAACATAAAGTTTTAACGTCAAAATCTTGAGTTGTGAAATAAATCTTGGCAGTACATAAGGCATAGATCATAAAGGAACATCAATCATGATAAAATATCATGGGAATAAAACATGTAATTTTGGAAAACCATTATGTATATGATATGATTTCCATAGTATCCAAGGCATTGCTTCCAAGACCATCTTAGTGGACAAAGTCCATTACTGAACCGAGTTCACTCCTCGTTCCAGACCTGTATTACTGAACCAGATTAACTTGTAGTTCCAGCCATGTATACCTCATGAGATATAAATATTTACTCAATGCATTAGAGGGAGATATATGTACCACCCATATCATAATGAAATCACTCTTATGTGTTCCACAACATAAACATAAATCATTCATCATAACCCAAAGAATAAAATGGGTTTCATAAACATCATCCAATCATAACATAATCCATATAAAACAAATGGATATCATTTCATCATAAGAAAAGTGAAACCATTTAAATCATAGATATATTATACTTGAAACATACACATATGAAATAATGTCATCTTATATGGAAAATGGTTTTGATAAAACACTTGAAATGAAATTCTTGAGGAAAATATCCTTTCTTCTTAAAAATCAATTTTCTTTTCAAAAAATTCCATGAAATACTAAAAGAAAAAGATTTTTTTGAAAATATTCATGAAATCTTTTAGAGTATTCTTCATGAAAATAATGTGTTAGAAAACCGTAAAAATCCTTGCATGCCTTACATGTAAAAAAAACATTCTCCACATACTTTTGTTGGAAAAGTCAAAAAGTTCCTCATGTGGTAAACAAAAGGAAGATTACTTTCCTAATATGTGGTAAATTTAAAAATTGGGTAAGAAGTAATTTAAACATACATGATTTTTTTTAGAAAACATGGGAATGGATGATAACAATAACCCCAGTAATTACTTACGAATAAACTATCTCGGATAAAAACAAGATTGGAAAAGTTATCCCTTTCCTTTGGTCTGATATGCTTCGTATGTATCTGAACCTCCTGTATAATGATTTAAATAATGTCATTTACTTATTAAAGAATCATATTCATTTTTATGATATCATATATGTTTCACTTATGAACTTATATTTCCTGTTCATTTGTAAATTCCATGTTAAATCAGCATTTCGGGTAAAATCATTTTATTTATCGTACATGTTCGGACTTGTTGTTCTTGATATTATTATTAATTATATTTTGATTTACTTAATTCATGAATGTAAATCATGATTTATATGTCATATATATATATTCAGTATATATATATATATATAATATATAGTTAAATGAAATGAAATACACCGTTCATGGAGACGGTAGGATGTACGTATGCATGAATGTTGTTTTCCTTTCCTTATTGACTTGAATGGAAGTAAGTAGATGACATATATATATATATATATATATATATATAAATCCAGTAGATTTATCATGTCATATATTTCATTATTATTCATTATATGTAATATATAATCATTCTTGAATGGTTATCATGGAGAATGAATCTCATCGCGTCGTGGAGACGGTAATCTGTACGTACGCACGAGTGATGATATCGTTCCCATAATTATTGAATTGAATTGGAGTGGATGATATAATATTAAATAATCAGTATGATATTATAATAACTATATATAATTATTCTTCACACTATTATACCCATCCATGTAAGGTGGTGGTGGAGAAACAGATGACACCACGGTGTGGAGACGGTATTCCGTACGTTCGCACGCGCGGTGATTTCATTTTCCATAGGATGGATCGAAGGTGAAATGGGGTTGTTTCATATTTATAATAACATATAATTATATTATTGATACTTATGTTATTATATTATAATTAAATAACTTAATAAGAAGAAGTTGAATAAGAAATAAAACTTGAATGAATCAGTAGAAGAGGTTACCTCCTCTTCGACGCACCACTTTTAAGCTTCTTCTTAGGGTACTAGAGTTGGTATTTTGAGAGGACCAGAACATATATGATATAACTAGAGATGTTTAGAAGATTAATTTTCAGGGTTTGGCCGAGCTTCAAGGCTCAAAAGGCTGTGAAGTGAAGAGGGAAGAGGTGCCCTTTTTATAAGGGAGGAGAGGGGCACCTTAAGAAAAACATAAAATAATATTTTTAATAAAGTCATATTCTGTTTATAATAGTTCCAAATTGATTTCATTCTAATCTAAGGTGGGTATGGGTAGAAATAATTTCAACCAATAGGATTTAGATAAGTTTAGGTTACTATTTTAACATTATCATTTAGATTTAACTCTAAGTTAAGTAATAAAACTTTTAAGGTGTCTTTTTGTTTTCTTATACTATATGATTAATAAAAATACTATAACAAGCCAAAAGTATCCGAAGTGGTTCATTATTAATATATATATCGTTATCAAAGTAATTTGGAAGAAAATTTTATTTTTAGGAATAAAATAACAATTAATTATATAATATTTTTTTAGAAAATTATTTCATGTCAATTTTGACACTATTTGGTACTTGATTTTTGAGAAACTCATAAAAGCATGATTAGTTCGATAAATGTTAATTGAATCAATAATAACATGTCATATTAAGCTATAAAATTAGTGGAATTAATAAAAAGTCTAAAATTACATTTTTTTCAGAATTTATAACATCAATTATGTTAATATTTCATTAATAAGGTAATTACTGCATTATCATTGTGTTATAAATAAATTAAATTATGAAATGTCTAAAAATTATATATTAAAAACCATTATTTAGGAAATATTTTTAGATTTATAATTAATATTTATAGTAGAATTTATCTTATCAATACCCCAATATTAAAAATGTCTTAGTTTTTAAACATTGATTTTAACTATTTTAATTTTTCTTTAAATAAAATAATAATAAATGTCCTAATCTAATCCAAGTGGACCTAAAGGGTAATATTTTATCCCTAAGGTTGTTTATGGTCGAATTAAACTTATCCAATATAATTAGGACATGTGTTAGTGTAATAATAATATCATTTTTACCCTTAATTACCCTATTTAATTTTAACCGTGGTAAATAAAAGTAAAACTTTACTATTCAAAAAAAATTATTTTTTTCTTATTGAACCACATTTTACTTAATGATATCAACAATGTCTCTTGGAATTTTTAAATTCCACTCACAAAAGTGGTAAAATTATGTTTTATGTAAATATGAAAATTCTCCTATGAGGTGGGTAAAAGACGGTCAAAAGTTCAATAAACTTTTTATATATCCAAAATTATTATAAAATGACTCCAATGAATTATACTTGACTTATATAAGTATTATGTATCAATTTGGACCTAATATGAATGTAAATAAAATAAAAAATTATTTAAATAATAAGTCGGTTTTTAAATAGTAACCTAGTGTTTTCACTATTCATCAAAAATTTAATGTTTTCAGAAAAATTCCAAAACTTCACCCTAGGATAATTTTGATATTCCAAATCCAAAAATGATGTCCATTTTGAAAAATAAAATTTCAAAACGTGGGTATTACTATTCATAATGGCTAGTTTATTTAACATATCGTTGTTTAGTAAAACTCGGTATTGCGTACAACATACGCTATCGTGGAAGGTCGCGATTGCGTGTAATGCCAGCCAGGTCAGGGATGCATGTAGTTCAAGCTCCTTTTGGTGTGCAGTACAACACAAGACATCAATGAAATTAAAAATAATATTTTTCATAAAATCTCATGGTGTTACAGTGTCTCTGTGGCCCAAAGTATAGTATGTTTTGTTTACATGAGATTGATGTGAAAACATTATTCCATGATGATGTTTGATTCAAATATTGATATATAGTATGATTTTATGTTTCTCAAGATATGTGCTATAGTTGTTATCATGAGATGACTTGTCATGTCTTCTATTGGTAGATTGGTATGTGTATACCAAACACATGGTCATCGTGGAATGATTACTCTCTGTGGGGTCCATGCATCATGTTCATCGATGATGACGACACAACATGATGAACTTGTAGCCTAGACTCTACAAGATTACTTTTGGATTCTATGTATATTACCAAAATTGTATTAGTTTTGGATTCTGAGTGTTGCCAAATGCCTTGTGGATTCCGTGTAGGTTACAGATACTCGATGCATTATGGATTATGACTATTACTCAATGCCTTTTTGATTCCTAGTAGGTTGTTTTCAATTGATTCCATATGGATTCTAAGTGACTCGCTGATATCCTTGTGGCTATTTTGGAATACGTACCGACATACAGTATATTTCCAGCATGGAGGTGATGTAGGTACAACCAGGGGTTTGATGCAGCTTGGTTTGTTCACAACCAATCGATTTGGATTGTGTGTAACTATTATTGTTACAAATTTATTTTTTTTGTGGAATATACTTGTATGCTTGATCATATTATGTTAATGGTGCATTTATGGTGTCCTACTGAGTCTTGTACTTACACACTTCTTTTCTAATTCAATGCACTTGTAGATTCAATGAGGGATCTGGTGAAGGAAAAAGGGACAATGGTGGATAGCTAAGTAGAGGATCGTGGAGACAGTAGAAGTTTATGTAGGACTCTAGAGGATCCATGATTTATTATTTATTTTAGCTGATTTATTTCCTTTGTAAAAGATTTTTCGTTTATAGGATATTCTTTATTCATTTACCATGTATGTCATTTTTCCTTGTCTATAAGTTTACTCAAATTGGTTTTTATAATGTTTATCATTTATTATTTTTCCTATGAATAGATGTAGAGGGTATAGTATCCCCAAGGTTCAACTTGAGACCCTCACTTCTAGTTGTTATCCTCTTGTATAAGGGGATATGTGCATGAGGTCAAGTAGAATTCTGGTTTGGACCTAGTCGGTTGGGTAGGGATGTTACAAAATGGTATCAAATTAAAAGAAAAAACTAATTTTTCTTCATATGGATTGTATGGTGATGGTGTAGACTTGGGATAAGATGGTTGGGACTCATGTTGGAGAACTGTGTCAGTGTTTGGCCAATACTTTATAATATACCATCGAGTTTCGATACAGTTGGGAAATATTGATTTATTTTTGATATTGATTAAAATTTACATGTGGTGATGCACAAGATGTTGATATATGATTTATGATATTTAATGTATATTCATGATTCAAAAATAGATAAAAATGTTTATATTCCATATATATACATGTTTTTGTGATAAATAATATTGCATTAATTAAATGATTTAATTTGTGATATCCATTTTGGATTGTTTGTTTTGTTTGATATATTTTTGTTTTCATGTTGTGTGATATTTATTTATTTTAATTAATTAGTTGAACTGAGCATTAAATGGTGTTATTATATATATATATAATATATGTGACTAACACACATGAAAAATAACTGGGTTAATGATTGGATGGGTATACCATGGGTTATGGTTAGACTCTTATAAAATCCTATTTTTATCCCATATACTGGTTAATATAATTATTGTGTGTTCCCATAGCCTAATATGGGTTTATTATAACACACTATACTTAATGGAGTTCCTCAATCATGTTACAGATGATTTTTTCTTGATGGAGTTTATATAACTACTTGGGATGTAGGCTGAAATATTTTTCAAAGGGAGGAGGCATCACCATTACCACTGGAAGTATTGGAGAATGATGTTTAACAAACTCTTATAACTTCTCTATGTTATAGGAATTAGTGACACATCAACATGAACTCTTTTTATTAGAGTCTATTCGAGTAATATGAGTTATGAACAATGGTAGAATATTCCATGATTTCCAACACCATCATTATCCATCATTGTAGAGCATTAGAGGCTCTTACAATGCTAAAAAATGTCTTGTAATTTTCTTTTGGAATTATAGGATTAGTAGAGACTCTTATCGTATGACACGTTAAGTTGAGATTGAGATCATGCCAAGTGTTCATCCCATTTTGAAACACCTGTATTGTTTAGTTCCAACTGAGTTAAAGAGGTTTATGGTTCTACATGACGGCATAGAGGGGAAGGGTCTTATTAGACCTATTGTTTCACAATTAGTGTGAAAATATTTTGTTTTCCAATAAATTGTCCATTAGTCGTTGGCTATGAGTTTATAACACTAAAATGAACCAGGTAATTGTGAAGAATCGATATTTTTTACCCTAGATAAATGATATTTTTGATTTGATATGGGGCGCTTGGTGGTTCTCCAAGAACTATATTCTGTCACGATATTACCAGTAGTGGGTTATAGAAGAGGAATTTTCGAATATGACATTTCAGAGCATGTAATCAAATACGCACTAGTAGTGCTCAAGGATATCATGAACAAGATCTTTCATCCATACATGTAATCTTTCATCATAGTTTTTTTTGATGGTATCATAATATACTCAACAATTCCATAGAAACATTCTAGGCACCGAGATATAGTTTCGAATATGCTTTAGGAACACATGAATTACCTGATATTGTTGTAATGTGACTTTTGGATTAAATTCATGATGTTCATTGGATATGTGGTGTATCAGATCAGTATATCAGTAAATCAAGATAAGTTTGAGGAAGTCATGTCATGGAAACATCGCTTAAATGCGTCTAAGATTAGGATCCTTTTTGGGAATGGGATGATGATGTCAGTTGTTAATCCAAGAATTCTTCTGATTATCATCACCCTTAATAGAACTCACATAAAAGGGGTTGAAATTCTAGTGGTCAGACTACCAAGAAGAGGCTTTCCTTAAGCTAAATATATGATTGACAATATCTCCATTACAAACACTCTCTGAGATTTTTATTGTTTATTCTGATTGTTGTGTTTCATTAGGCATTAGCCTATGATTAGGGCAGATTCAAAGATAGAATGTATTAGCATATGTTTCTTGTGAACTATGACACCCTAAGTGGAACTACCAAACATATTTTTTGGTGCTGGTAATAGTGGTCCTCACTATGAAATGTTGGAGACACTATATCTTTAGTGAGAGATTGTTTATTTACATGGACCATAAGGTCCTCTGCTATATCTTCATAAAGAAGGACCTATATATGATGTATTAACTTTGGGATGAGTATATATAGTCCTTAATTTTAAAATTTCATTAGAACAATGAAGTTTTGAGAGATTGGGTGAGGGTAGTACATGGATGGGTGACCTCCTAAAAATTACTTGTGTTGAACCCTTGGGTGTGATCAAACTATAATTAATAAACTAGATCCCATTAGAAATATCTAGTTTTTGTCCCTTAATGCCTTTATAATCAGAGGGTGAAGGTCGAGCATTGATGCCCTGATGGGTTGTTACAACCACTCTCGATACCTATGTTGAAGGGGAAGACATCACAATTGACTTTGTGACTATGTTTCTAATGACTCAAGGAATGGTGATGTAGTTTGGGAGATTTTTGATCATTTAAAAAATTTAACTCACTTCTTACTAATTATATAGAATCACTCAGTGTAAGTGTTTGGATAACTATATGTCTGAGAGAATCATTCCTTATCATGGATTTCCCTTGGGAATTGTTTAATATGAGGATCCATGTTTTACATCGCACTTTTGGAAGGGCTTATAAAAATCCATAGGGACTCGGCTTAGATTGGGCATGGAGTAAGACCCTATGACAGATATACAGTCTAAGCGGACCATATGCATATTGGAGGATATTCTTCAAGGATACATGATAGACCTTAGTGTAGAATGGGATGATCACATATCCATGATTTATTTTTACATACAATAATAGATATCACGATTTTATTCAAATGAATCATTATGTGGCTCTTTATGTGGGGTCGGGTCACTAATCACTCTATTGGAATGTGGCTGATTATGTAACAGTTATCAGACCTAATATGGTTCAAGTGACCTCAGAGAGAGAACAACTAATATGGTAGTGACTGATCACCACTCAGATGAGACCAATAACATATGTTGACCATAAGAGGAGACCCATGGAGTTTTCTATGGGAGATCACGTTTTCTTGATAGTGACTCCATGATTGGTGAATAAAAATTTGGGGAAGCAAGGAACGATAGAACCACATTTTTTGGACCCTTTTAGATAAACGAGTGGATTGGGGTAGTGGGATATCATCTAGACCTATCATCTCCCTATCATGGTATGTATGACGTGTTTTATGTGTCACAACTTCATAGGTATATACCTAACCTCGAACATGTTATTGTTTGTGAGGATGTTTAGTTAGAGACTGACACACCTTATGAGTTGTGTTTGGTACAGATCATTGATCAATGGTAGAAGGAATTATGTTGGAATATAATACCACTCATCTAAATTTAGTGGCAGCATGGTTGGATCTAGGAAATGATGAGGGACTGTGATTCTGATGTTCAAGATCATTAGCCTATGTTGATCGAGCAAGATCACTATAAATACATCTCAAGGGAGATACATCTATAGAGGGGGAGAGTTGTAATATCCAAATTTTTACAATGATATTAATATGTTCTCTTTTTGATAAATTCAAACATTTATATGTGAAAAAATTATTTATCAATAAGAAATAGCATAAAATTCATTTAATTATTTTTATAATAATAAAATCCAAGTTAACACTTTGGAATATTCAATTGAATTTGTTAGGAGTGAGACACCGATTATATGAGAGATTCCAAGACTAGTAAAGCCTTAAGGAATATAGAATAATAATATCAAATATATAATATTAATCAAACACTATTTTATTCACAATAATTTAATAACTGCACAATGGTGTTTCATATGAACAATTTTAGACCACCATTAGGTCTATAACATGTTTTTTACCCTAGGCGGGGTATAACAATTGTATGAATCATACATTTGTATGTATCACTCTCAATGGAAACCTTTTTTATAAATTATTTATTTACTCCAATTTTTAATTAATAAGTAATTATGATCTCCCTAACATACTATCGTATAAAAAATCTAAGACCACCATTGGATAGAGAACGGGGGTTTTACCATATACAATGTATAACATTTTTACATTGTAGGTGATTGGTCAGTTTTGTCATTATTTTTAAGTTATATAATATTAAATGATTAATTTTCATATTTTAATTAAAATACTATAAAGTAAAAAACCTTGTTACTATTTTCCAACCACTTGCTTGGTAGCAAAACAAAAGTTTTTACGTAGGGGAGGTTTCAAAACATTAATTTCTCACCTTATTTTGACCGAATTAGTTACTCACACATTTATATGTAGAATTAAAACCCAAAACAATGAAATTTTGGTAGAATCATTTAATAAATTGGGAGATGTTAATTTGGAAAATGTTTCATGCGTTTTTGGGTTTTCAAATACCCAAACCAATCAGTTATTCCTTGTTAGTGAGTTGGTCAAGTTCGAGGACTCCAATTTCTCCATGCATGTGGTCGGTTGTAAGAACCTGGTTCTTATTTTAGAGGTACAGGCTTCTTCTTTTCCTTTTCCTTAACTGTTTTTGAGAAAATATGGAAAATGGGGAAAAATCCTTAATTTTGGAACTACACGCCGTGTACTTTATCCAGACGCAGTGTACTTTTGGCCGTGTTGGGATGAGTACACAGGGTGTGTAGCCATGCCGGTGACGAAGGGTGTAGGAACTGACTAAACGCCGTGTAGTGGTACCTTACACGCTGTGTAGTCAGTCTTCAGGCTTAAACAGTAAGGTGGTGGTGTCGCTGCCAGTTGGGTGACAGTACACGCCGTGTACTCGAGAGTACATGTCGTGTACTCATGTCGACGGATGAATAGTGTGGCGGTGCCGCCAAATGAACAGTTAAATGAAGGGAGTACACGTCGTGTACTTGGATGTACACGTCGTGTACTTTGTTTTTTGGCTTAAAATAGGCAGTAGCCTCCTCATTTGGCAGAGGAGGCACTTGAGCCATTTTGGAGCCAAAGGAGGAGGTCGGATCTTTGAAGTTCCATCGGGTGTTCGTCTGGAATCTGATTCGGCTTCAGAGGATCTCGTTGGAACCGCACGGGTAAGCTCTCTCCTCTCCCGGTACCGTTCTTTCCAATTCTTCTCCAAACATAAGTTATTTACGTTTGAATGAGTTTTTTTTCAATGTCAGGTATACGCCGTTCTTGGGTGTTTTTGGAGTCGGCGTTCGGGTATAGCGTTTGTTGGCATATAAGGTAGGTGGCTTTGTGTTTAGTTTTCCAACTACTGTGTCTTTTGTGCGTTTTTGTGCCACGAATCCATGTTGGGGTGTCTTGTGGCTGAGGCCATTGCTATGTTTAATGCCTAGAATTTCATAGGTGATTAAATTGTGATTTTAAAATTCTGGTTGGGATCTTTTCTTGGATCTGGAACCAACCCCAGGGTGTGTTTCTCTGTTTGGCCGTTTGGCCAGGATACCCGAGGGTATACCTTTAAAGTAGTAATTATAGAATTTCCTTGAGAGGAGTTGCTTGTTACTACTTTTTTACCTGTTGGGAATGGCCCGATTACCTGTTTATCCTAAGGGCGTTTTTGTATTTAGCCTGAGGGCGTTGTTGTGATTAGCCTGAGGGTACTGATCTATTTGCCGGAGGGCTGTCGTATTTCACCTGAGGTCAACATTTCGTGACTGAGGGCTTGACTTCTGTGCCTGAGGGCGACACTTCCTACGCCTGAGGGAAATTTCTGTTACGCCTGAGGGAAATACCTACGGGTTGGATTCTGTATGGCCTAAGGGCAAGCCTGAGGGCGTGGTTACTATTTTAGCCTGAGGGCACGGCACTGGTTGGCCTGAGAGCTTGGTGCCGTTGAGCACAAAAATGTTACTAAATTAAAGGAATTAAATTAATAATAAAATGAAAATTTAACTGTTAAGTTAGTTACTTTTATGTACTGCTTAGTTATTGCATTTTACGACTGCACACTTGTTGCATGTTTTACACACAGTTGAGCACGGGCCTTTGGTGGGTGCCTACTGAGATATATTTCTCACACCCTGTTTGGGTCATGCTTTTCGGCCCAAACAGATTATGTTGCTGCAGGTGTAGATAGGAGAAAGAGTCCCTATACAGGTACTTGACTATTGCTGAGGAGTATGAGGACATGGGACCGAGCCTAGGCTCTCGATTCCGCTGCCATCTATTTTTCTTGTTTTGCTTGTTTTGTTGTATTCTATATTTTGTTGTACTGGATTGATGTATAACATGTTCTGGCTGTTTTCGTAGAACTTGAAACATGTAGCATCATCACTTATATACTATTGGTTATATTCACTGCTGTAGTTATTCAGTTGTGTTTGTTTACTGCTTCTGCTGTCGTGTATGTTTATTTTGGTATTCCGATGTGCTAAACTTTGACAATTGAGGGAATAGTTTCCCCACTATCTGACATGGGCCCTCGCTACTAGTCGGCAGCCTCTGGCGTTTGGGGAAATGCGCTTGAGGTCATGTGGCAAACCGGGCTCGGGTCACACGTTGCGTGGCACCCGGGTTCGGGACGTTACAGAGTGGTATCATAGGAGTTTCTTTTCTTTGACTTACTGTTTGGAGCAGTAGTCAGGGTTAGGACGAAAGGTAGTTGGTAATAAGTTGTGCCCAGGTGTAGCTGACATGTGTATAGGGAAAAGCCAGTCTACCGCGTACTTTGCATTCTTTGATATTGCAATTTTATGGTTGATATGTTTTCACAGTTGGGTGACACACTTGGATTGTGCTGTTTATATTTTATCTGTGGGTTCTATTTAGTTGCAACCCGATGAGATGAGGGTATGTCGTCTCATGCATCATATAGTCACATTCTAGATATCACATACCCTGCATAGTTACCATGCCATGTAGGTGAATTATAATTTTCATGTTGTGGTGATAGTTGTGGTGCTAGTAAAGCATGCTGTTGTGATAGCTGCTTGATAAATACATGCCTTATGATCTAGTATCTTTTGAGCTTGTTTATAGAATGGATGCCAAACTTTGGTTTTTGGGGAGTATGGGCCCCCATTGACATGAATTTGGTGGATCATTGACTGGTTATTGGTTATAATACAAATGAAATTTCAATCTTTGATTTGTGGGGTGTATGGGCCCCCACAGGTCGGAATTTGACACTTAGGTGTTGTTTTTCCGTATTTTTTGGGATTTGGAGAAATTTTTGAGGCATACTATCCGGAAAACCCAGAATACACGTCGTGTAGGACCTCATACACGCTGTGTGTGTTCTTCTGTTCAGGAAGAAAAAAACGAACCTTTCGAGTACACACCTTGTACTTCGAGTACACGCCGTGTAGTCTCTTCCCGTGTCACAAACCGTGTGGGCAGCGACATGGGGTAGGGAAGGTCTAGGGTAAAACATGTCATGTCGTCTAAGTACACGCCATGTACTGTGACCCGGTGTCCAGCCATGTAACTAACAACACGGGTCGGTGAACTCCTGTACAACACGCCGTGTTAATGATGAACACGCCATGTAGTGTGACCTGGGGTCTCGGACGTGTAACTAACAACACAGGCCGGTTTCACCTCTCCCTGAACACATCGTGTACCTTTGGGACATGCCATGTAGTCTTGTCCGAGGATAGACCCTGTGGAGTTAGCCGTGTGGCCAGGCAAACGGGATGGTGTACACGCCATGTGCGGGTGTAACAAACCATGTGGCGTAAAGCCGAGTAGTCAGCCGTGTCACAGACGACACAGGCAGTTGGAAAATAACACAGTACACGCCGTGTAGATATTATACATGCCGTATAGGTTTGTGATGGAATCCGTGTGGCTTAGCCTTGTATAAGGACCCAGGCAGGGGAAAGGAAGTCATGTACACGCCGTGTAGTCAGTGTACACGCCGTGTAGTCAGTGTACACGCCGTGTGGTCAGTGTACACGCCGTGTAGTCTTGTTTTTCAAATTTTAAAACGCCTTCATCCTCTTGTTCTTTTGTGGTTCCTTCGTTTCAGTCTTAATAATCTTGAATCTGAGGCGTGCTTTTGACCTTGTAGAGTCATTCTGCCTAGACGACCGCGAGTTGTTCGCCAGGAGAGTGGCGACGATTATACTCCGGATATGGTGGGCCATGGGCTACCAGTTGATCCACCAGTAGAGCCAGATGCGGCACCAGCTATTATACCAGACACAGGCGCGGAGGCGCAGTTCCGTGAAGGCTTATTGCGGTTCATGACGACCTTTCAGGGAGCACCGCAGGCTGCCACATCTATGGCCTTGCTAACACATATCATTCAGCAGCAGCAGCGGCCTATGTTTTCAAGGGATGGTGGACCACATGCTGCATAGTCTTTGCTAGGATTGATGAAGACTATTTTCGAGCATCTGGAGATGCCTCCAGGGTGGAGGGTCAAGCTCGCGACTTACATGCTGCGTGATTCTGCCAAGAGGAGGTGGGATGTTACCACCCAGCCAGAGCATCACAGGGACATGGCATGGGAGGATTTTCAGGCAGTCTTCTATGACTTCTTCTTTCCCGAGACGCTGAGGGTAGATAGAGCTCGAGTGTTCATGAATCTGCAGTAGGGCGCTATGTTAGTGATGGACTACACTGCTCTTTTTACAGAGCTTCAGCGTTTTTCACCTGTGCTGGTGGGTGATGAGACGTTGAGAGCCAGACGTTTTGAGGATGGTCTTCGGTATGAAATCCGAGCACTGGTAAATGTTTTCAGGTTGCCTACTGTACACACGATTGTGAATCAGGCACTGATTATAGAGAGGAACCTGCAGGAATCAAGTGGTGTGGGCCAGGGCGGTTCAGCACTAGTTACTGGTACTATTTATGCTGGCAAGAGGAAGAGACAGATGGACTTCTCTCAGGGTGGTAGTACCAGCTAGGAAGCTTCCTCAAGTGGCCCGATCAGGTGCTACCAGTGTGGCAGAGAGGGGAAAAAGAGACAGTAGTGTCCACGAGGCCCAGTGGAGTGCCGAGATTGCGGCAAGATGGGTCATCTGCAGCGCTTTTGCAAGGCATTTCTACCAGTGGCTAGTGAGAGGGGTTCTATGAATACTCCATGTGCGGGAGCAGGACTAGTGGCTTCTTAACAGTCAGGGAACTGGAATACATCAGGGCATGCAGGCAGAGATGGTGGTCGTGGCCATGGTAGATAGACACCAGGATCGCAGAGCAAACAGGGCGAGACAACTTAGGGTAGCCAGGCTGTGTCGCAGGTCCGCGGCACTGGGAAGGCATATGTAGTGCAACGGACCCGGAAGGAGTAGGATCCTGGACCTTCTACAGTCAGAGGTATTATTCTAGTAGCTTCTGTCTTGTCTTCAATCTTTTTTGATATGGGTGCTCCACATAGTTTTATACCTGTACCCACTGTGGAGAGCATTGGGCTCGGTGTTTCTACTTCTTCTAATATCTTGACGCTAGAAACTTCGTTGGGGACTAGGAAGGTTAGTGTGCGTCAGTTCAAGGAGTGCCCCCTTGATGATGGTGGGTGTCACTTCCTTAGGGAACTCTATGTCCTGGAGATGAGGAGCTATGACGTCATTCTCAAAATGGACTGGTTGGTTCCCTTTCGAGCCTTTGTAGACTGCAATCGTCACAGGGTGTGTTTCACGTCACCAGAGGGCAGGGAGTTTCTATACAAGGGCGAGTGGGATGTTCAGGCGAGTCGAGCTGGACCAGATCATTATGGGCGAGGTGGAGTCACAGCCCAGATTGCGAGCTTATATCTGGATGACCAGGGGACTTGTCATACGGATTTACCTCCAGTTGTCGATCGTTTCAGGGATGTCTTCCAAGATGACTTTTCAGGTCTTCCACTGGTGCGTAAGGTGGATTTCTCTATCGAGCCTGTGCCAGGAGCAGCACCGGTGTCCATTCCTCCTTATATGATAGCCACGCCTGAGTTGAAGGAGCTCAAGAGGCAGTTAGAGGAGTTACAGGCAAAGGGTTTTATCTGACCCAGTACTTCTCCTTGAGGTTCTCCGGTCCTTTTTGCGAAGAAGGTGGATGGTAACCTCAGACTTTGTGTGGATTATCAAAAGCTGAACCAGTTGAAGGTTAAGAACCGATATCCCTTGTCGAGGATAGATGATCTGTTTGATCTGCTTCATGGAGCACGAGTGTTCTTGAAGATTGACTTGAGATCTGGATATCATCAGCTGCGTGTTAGACCATTTGATATAACTCTCACAGATTTTAAGAGTACGTATAGTCTATAAGAGTATACGGTTACGCCGTTCGGACTCACGAACGCGCCAACAGTTTTCATGGCTCCGATGAATCGTGTGTTCCATCAGTATCTTGATTCATTTGTGGTAGTGTTCATGGAGGACATCTTTGTGTACTCTCACACTCGACACGACCATGCCACCCATCTTGAGATCGTATTGAGTACACTAAGAGAGCATCAGCTATATGCTAATCTCTCGAAGTTCCACTTTTGGATGGACCAGATTCACTTCCTGGGTCATATTATCTCAGAGGCAGGAGTTGCAGTGGACCCAGAGAAGGTGAGAGCATTAGTTTCCTGGGAGTATCCCAATAACGTGTTTGAGATACGGAGTTTCATAGGGCTGGCTGGTTACTACAGATGCTTAATACATGACTTCTCCCACTTACCAGCACCGTTGAAAGGTCTGACCAAGAAGTGTGTGATGTTTGTTTGGTCAGAAGCTTGTAATACAGCTTTTCAGGACTGGAAGGGAAGGCTGACATCAGCACCGATCCTGATACTCCCAGAGCAGGGGAAGAGCTATACAGTTTACTGTGATGCATCAGGGATTGGGCTGGGAACCATTTTGAGGCAGGGTGACCGAGTTTTTGTGTATGGATCTCGGCAGTTGAGGCCACATGAGAGGAATTACCCGATCCACGATCTCGAGTTGGCTGCAGTTGTGTATGCGTTGCACTGTTAGAGACATTACCTGTTGGGAGATAATTTTTTGGTTTTCACCAACCACAAAAGCCTCAAGTATATCTTAACTCAGTGTGACCTGAATCTAAGGAAGAGAAGGTAGGTCGATTACATACAGTCCTTCGATTTTGAGCTTGCCTATACACCTGGTAAAGGTAATGCAGTAGCCGATGTACTGAGCAGGAAGACTCAGATACATGCAGTGCAGGAGGCCAGTGGTGAGTGGCAGCTTGTGGCTTTGTTCTCTGAGATGCATTTGGAGGTGCATGACAGTCTGGGGCAGACTTATCTTTCCTCGTTAGCTATGACTTCTACCCTCCTGGACAGAGTGGGGATGAGGCAGCTATCAGTTTCAGAAGGCCTATTTCTACGGGAGTCAGTGGCAAGTGAGGACCCTCCTCCCTGTTGGACGATAGGCGATGATGAGGTTTTGTGTTTCCATGGACGTGTATGGGTTCCAGGGGATATACGCGAGGAGATGATGTGGGAGTTTCATGCTTCAGCTTGGGAAGTTCATCCCGGGGTTACCAAGATGTACCGAGACTTGAGACGCTAGTACTGGTGGCCGGGTATGAAGAAAAAGATAGCTGGTTTTGTTATGAGGTGTTCCACCTGTCAGCAGGTGAAGGTAGAGCATGAGAGACCAGCTGAGCTATTACAGCAGTTGCCCGTTCCATAGTGGAAATAGGATGATGTCGCGATGGATTTCGTGACAGGATTGATGAGGTCACCTCGAGGCAATGACGTCGTGTGGGTTGTTGTGGACAGACTCATGAAGGTAGCTCACTTCTTGCCGATCATGGAGACCTTTGGTGTGGACGATCTCAGAAGGCTGTATATCTGAGAGATCGTACGTCTTCATGGGGTCCCTCGTTCTATCATTTCAGATAGAGACGCCCGCTTTACGTCTCGTTTCTGGCAGAGTTTTCAGAGGGCGCTGGGTACATAGGTGCTTCTGAGCACAGTATACCACCATCAGATAGATGGACAGTCAGAGCGGATGATACAGGTGCTAGAGGACATGCTGCGTGCAAGCATCCTAGACTTTGGGGGCGCGTGGGAGAAGCAGATACCCTTTGTCAATTTTTCCTATAACAATATTTTTCAGGCAACTATTGTGATGGAACCATTCGAGGATTTATTTGGTAGGCCATGTCGATCACCGTTGTGCTGGTTAGAGGCAGGTGAATTAGCTTTACTGGGGCCACAGCTCGTGCAGGAGACATCTGAGTAGGTCCAGTTGATTCGGAAGTGGATGGCTACTGCGCAGTCTCATCAGAAGTCTTATACTGATCGCCGCAGATGACCTTTGGAGTTCGTGGTCGGGGATCCGGTTTTCTTGCGTGTTTCGCCGAGGCTAGGACAAAAACGGATCAGGAGACATGGTAAGCTTTCACCGAGGTATGTGGGACCATTTGTGATTCTGGAGAGAGTCTGGATGGTTGCCTATCAGTTGCAGTTACCTTAGTGGTACCGATCCATGCACGACGTCTTCCACGTGTCTCAGTTTCATCGCTACCATTCAGACCCATCTCACACCTTTCAGCCAGAGGAGGTAGAGTTTCAGCATGATGTGTCCTTTGAGGAGCATCTGATTCGTATTGTTGACAGGAGCACGAAGGTTCTCCGAGGCCAGTCTGTTCCTCTCGTACAGATGCTATGGCAGCATGGCCGACTGCAGGACGAGACCTGGGAGCGGGAGGCCGACGTACGTGCTCAGTGGCCAAAGCTGTTCTGAGCTTTCTCTTCGCCACCCTTGGAAGGGAAATTCAGGGACGAATTTCTATAAGGGGGGAATTTTGTAAGAACATGGTTCTTATTTTAGATGTACGTGCTTCTTCATTTCATTTTCCTTAAGTGTTTTTGAGAAAATATGGAATACGGGAAAAAATCCAGAATTTTGGAACTACACGCCATGTCCTTTATCCACACGCCATGTACTTTTGGTCGTGTTGGGATGAGTACACGAGGCATGTAGCCATACCGGTGATGAAGGGTGTAGGAACCGACTACACGCCGTGTAGTGGTACCTTACACGCCATGTAGTCAGTCGGTAGGCTTAAACAGTAAGGTGGTGGCGTCACCGCTATCTGGGAAACAGTACACGTTGTGTACTCAAGAGTACATTCCGTGTACTCATTTCGATGGATGAACAGTTTGGCGGTGCCGCCAAATGAAAAGTTAAATGAAGGGAGTACACGCCGTGTACTTGGAAGTACACACCATGTACTTGGAAGTACATGCCGTGTACTTTGTTTTTTCGGCTTAAAACAGGCAGTAGCCTCCTCATTTGGCAGAGGAGGCACTTGAGCCATTTTGGTGCCAAAGGAGGAGGCTGGATCTTTGAAGGTCCACCGGGCGTTCGTCTGGAATCTGATTCGGCTTCGGACGATCTCGTTGGAACCGCACGGTTAAGCCCTCTCCTCTCCTGGTGCCGTTCTTGCCAATTATTCTCCTAACGTATGTTATTTACATTTTAATGAGTTTTGTTCATCGTCAGTTCTACGCCGTTCTTGGGCATTTCTAGAGTCGGCGTTCGGGTATAGCATTCTTTGGCATATAAGGTAGGTGGATTTGTGTTTAGTTTTCCAATTGCTGTGTGTTTTGTGAATTTTTGTGCCATGAACCCATGTTTGGGTGTCGTGTGGCAGGGGCTGTTGCTATGTTTAATGCCTATAATCGCATAGGTGATTAAATTTTGATGTTAAAATGCTGGTTGGGATCGTTTCATAGATCTGGAACCACCCCCGGGGTGTGTTTCTCTGTTTAGACGTTTGGCCAGGATACTCGAGGGTATGCCTTCAAAGTAATAATTGTATAATTGACTTGATAGGAGTTTCTTGTTACTACTTGTATACCTGTTGGGCATGGCCTGGTTACCTGTTTAGCCTGAGGGCATTTTTGTATTTAGCCTGAGGGAGTTGTTGTGATTAGCTTGAGGGCACTGCACTATTTAGCCCGAGGGCTGTCGTATTTTTCCTGAGGGAAACCTTTCGTGCCTGAGGGCTTGACTTTTGTGCCAGAGGGAGACACTTCCTACGCCTGAGGGAAATTCCTGTTACATGTGAGGGAAATAATTACAGGTTGGATTCTGTATGGCCTGAGGGCAAGCCTGAGGGCGTGGTTACTATTTTAGCCTGAGGGCACGGTACTGGTTGGCCTGAGGGCTTGGTGCTGTTGAGAACAAAACTGTTACTAAATTAAATAAATTAGATGAATAATAAAATGGAAATTTAACTGTTAAGTTAGTTACTTTTGAGTACTTCTTAGTTATTGCATTTTACTACTGCACACTTGTTGCATGTTTTACACACAGTTGATCACGTGCCTTTGGTGGGTGCCTACTGAGATATATTTCTCACACCCTGTTTGGGTCATGCTTTTCATCCCAAACAAATTACGTTGCTGTAGGTGTGGATAGGGGCAAGAGTCCCTATACAGGTACTTGACTGTTGCTGAGGAGTAGGAGGGCATGTTACAGAGCCTAGGCTCGCGATGCCGCTGCCAGCTGTTTTGCACGTTTTGCTTGTTTTGTTGTACTATGTATTTTGTTGTACTGTATTGATATATAACATGTTTTGGATGTTTTCTTAGAACATGAAACATGTAGCATCGTCACTTATATACTGTTGGTTATATCCACTACTATAGTTATTCAGTTGTGTATGTTTACTGCTTCCGCTGTCGTGTATATTTATTTTGGTATTCCGCTGCGCTACACTTTGTCAAATGAGGGCATAGTTTCCCCACTATTTGACCTGGTACCTCGCTGCTAGTAGGAAGCCTCTAGAATTTGGGGAAATGTGCTTGAGGTCACGTGGCGAACCGGGCTCGGGGCACCCGTTGCGTGGCACCCGGGTCCGGGACGTTACATCGGTGAACATTTGTTCCTCCTTGGAAATTCTTATCTAGGTTGTTAATCCTCTCTTATCCCAGTATCATGGTGCAACTAAGGTGGGATGCTTCATTTTTATTTATTCTATTTATATTATTTAAATTGTTCAATTATTTCCTAAATTCTACAATTATGGAAAAATTGGATGAAATTAAAATAAAGGTATAAAACATATTTTGTTGAGAAAAATTCCTATATTTAAGAATAATTATTTTGAAAAACTGTCAAAATATAAATATGAATAATTATAAAATCACAATTTCTCTGAATGACCAATAATAATTCAACCATGTTTTAAAAGGATATTTAACAAAATTAACAAATATAATTTTAATAATAGTAGTTAAATACTAATTTCAATATTTTTTAGCAAATAATTTTTCATAAAATTATTAAAAAGATAAAACCTTGAATTATTTGGTGTAATATAAAAAAATTAGCAATTGATAAATTTTTTGAAATTACTTTAATGTAAATATTAATGAATTATTTTAATCACATTCATTCATTTGAAATGTGAAATTAATATTCTCAAGGATATATAATTGTCATCGCATATGATAATTTAAATTTTTTTGATGAGAGATAAACTGTCATTGCATGAAATAATTTAGTTGTTATTTTTAAAATTATCCTAGATAGATAATTATATTTTCATGTAATAATCTAAATGAAAATATAAGAATTATTTATGAGAGAGAGAATATCATTAGATGATATAATTTAATGAATAATTCAAAAATTGTTATGGAGAGATAAAATATTACCACATGTAATATTTTAAATTTATATTTGAAAATTATTAATGATAGATAAAATATTATCTGATTTAGTATTTTAAATATTTATTTGAAAATTATACCAGTGTCAGAAGATATTATTACAGTTAATATTATAATTGTTAATATGAAAGTTATTTAGGAGGGATAAAATATAACAGCATGTAATACTTTAAATGATAATTTGAAAATTATCTAGGAGAGATAAAATATAATATCATGTTATATTTTATTTCATTTAAATTTATAAAAATGGTACGGGTTCTAGGAACTTTTGGCTAAGATCAAGTATTGGCGTGTCAATTATTATGTTAATAAGTAATTGAGGATGTGTAACGAACCACACATGGTGGATTATCCTTGGCTGGACATCGATTAATTTTGAGGCAGTAAATTTATTTAATTTCTGGGCACTTTTTTACACATGGTCCTATATTTAATTTATGTGTGGAGTTAAATGAAATCATGCTTGACTTGTAATAGTATGTGTGAGTGTGTGTTTCCTAAAGTGGAATATGATTTGTTTCCATGGGATTTTTGTGACAGCTTGATTCCATGATGATGTTTGAATCACATGTTGATCTATATGATGAATATTTGTTTCTCATGATGTTCTCTTTGGGTTTTATCATCGTATGAATTTTTAAGTTTTCCATTGGAGTATTTTTATGAGTATACTTGGTAGGCGGTCGTTATGGTATGATTTCTCATTTTCGGGTGCCGGCATGGTGTACGGTCATGAAGACTACACAACCTAAAAAATATGTAACCTAGAATATAGTTTATGCCTTTGGGATTCCTAGTAGATGACCAACACATGATTCCTTATGTATTTCGAGAGATAGCCCATGCATTTTGGATTCCAGGTATGATATAGATACATGGTGCCTTGTGGATTTCGAGTATTACCAGATGCCTTCTAGATTCTGTGTAGGTTTTTGGAACTCAATTCCTTGTGGATTTTGAGTAACACTCAAAGAACCTTATGTCTTGTTTTGTATACTTACTGACATAATGTATATTTCTGGAATAAAACCAATGTAGGTTCATCTGTGAGTTTGTGGTGGATTTTTTTGCGCACAAACGCTTTATTTTGGATTGTTTATTACTATAATTATTTTTAATTTATAATATTATGGAATAAAAATTAATAATAGATAACATCATTTTAAGGAAAATTCTGTGGTTTCCTACTGAGTCTTATACCGACACCCTACTCAGGAATTTTGAAGCACTTGTAGATTGCATGAGGGATTTGGTGAAGGGAAGGGCCCTATGGTTGATAGGTGAATAGAGGATAATAGAGCTAGTAGCAGATAGATAAGGACCCTGGAGGATTAGCAGTTTATTTATTTTATTTATCTATAATATTTCCTTTGGAAATTCATTCAACTTATATGGTATTATTTATTTTTATTAATTTTATTTCATCTTAAATTTTCCAAAAGTTTACACTTATTATTTTTCATATTGTTTACCATTGATTATTGATATTATGTCATGATTCAAAATGTATAGTCTCCCCAATGATCCACAAGAGATCCTCACTACTAGTTGGAAAAATCTTGTATATGTGGATGTGTGCATGAGTCCATGTAAAATTCAATCTCAAACTTGGTAGTCCGGGTTGGGATTTAAGAAAATGTTATTAGAGGACCAATAATAACAGATGTTTTTTCTCTGTTCATGGTTTGGGATGGGGTAGACTAAAGTTATGATTATTGGGACTTGGGCATGTGAATAATGTGAGTCCAAGAAAACACTATATTTTAGACTTATGAGTTTCCATAATGTGAGTATCTTAGGTTTTGTTGTTACTATTGATGAAAATTCACCTCGGGTGATACAAATGATATTGATATGTGATTTGTGACATTTAAAGTATGTTAATGAATAATCAAGATGTATTTATGTTCAAATAATATGTATATATATATATATATATATATATATATATATTGGTTTTTGGTATTCATATTATTTCATTAATTAAATGCGTTTATTTGTGTTATCTGTTTGGGATAGTTTGTTTTGTGTGAATAATGTGTGTTTTCATGTTGTGTGATATATCATTATTGGAAATAATTTTTTGAACCAAGTATACTGTTGTGATAATAGTTATATATATATATATATGATGACTAAAACAAACTTTATGGGATGGAAACATGGGTTTGTTCTAGGATGTTTATACCATGGGAGATGGGTAGACTCATTGGAAAACCTTGTATGAACGCATAGACTATGTAAGATAATCATTTGTGATCCCATATACTAATTAGTGTTTATCCTAGAAACTCTTTTATTTTATGGAGTGCCTCTATCATGCTGTAAAATATATTTAATGAACATAATTTGTAGAACTACTTGTGAAGTAGGCCAAAATATTTCTATAAGGAGGGAGGCATGACCACTACCACTTGATGGGTAATAGAATTAAGTTAATCTTTCTCCCACACCATCACTATGTCATAAGTAGTAGGGTCAAATCAACAAGAATTGATTATCTCAGTGCATCGAATTAGTATATGAGTTCAAAACTATGTTCAATTATTCCATGATTTTATGGTCCAATAGTATTCATCATTCCATAGCATCGAAGGCTCTCTGAAATCTTACAGATGAGTTCAAATATTTTTTGGAATCATTGACATAGTATAGATTCATAAGGACTGACACATTAAGGTAAAATTTGGCTCATGAATAGTGTGAATCCCATTTCAATACCCCCGTAACATATGGTTCCAATTGAGATAATGGAACTCAAATTTCATTGTGATAAAAAAAAGTGAAGAAGGGAATTATCATACCTAGTGATTCACTAAGGGGTGAAACTATTTTTTCTCCCAAAAAATGGGAAGTAGACTTCAGCTATGCATTAATTACCAAAATAATACCTAGGTAATGGTGAAGAACCAATAATAAATAACAATGATAAATGACATTTTTATCATCTATAGGGTTCCCGGTGGTTCTCAAAGAATTTTATTCGGTCGGGATATCACCCATGGAAAGTTAGAGAGGAGTAATTTCAAAATAATACTTTTTGGAGCTCGTATAGACTATACGAGAAATTAGTGACATCATTCAGACTAACTAAAACACCAACAGTGTTCATGGATCTCATGAACAAGATATTACATTAATAAATTAAATATTTTTTCATATAGTTCATTGATAATATCCTCATCTACTCACCAATACATGATAATCATTCTATGAAGCTGGTCATAGTGCTATGTATGTTTGGGCACACATTTATTATGTGAAGATGTCAAAATTTGACTTTTATATTAATGATATTATATTCATAGGATATAGAATTTTTTATATTAGTACATCATAAATCCTATAGAAGTTTGAGCAATACATGTCTCAGACATGTCCTCAAAACGTATTTGAGATTTGGAACCTTCCAGGTTATGTAAGAAATTATTGACGGTTTATCTGGGAATTATTTTTATTATCTTCACCCTTATTATCACTAAAATAGAAGGGTTCAAATTCTTTGTGGACAAACTAGTGAGAAGACTCTTTCCTTGAGATAAATAGAATATTGATAATATCTCCAGTACTAAAACTCCATGAGATTGGTATTGGTTATGTATTTTATTGTGATGCATTAAGCATCATCTTAGGAGTGGGGCTAATGAAAATAAAGTGAGTATTAACCAATGAGTCTTGTAATCTATTATCCCTAGAGAAGAATTGTAATACACATGATTTGTATCTGTCACTAGTTGTCCACACTCATTCATGATAGATACACTATCTCTTTACTGAGTGATTTTTTCTTTACACATCCCAGAAGGGCCTTCGGTATATCATCACACAGAAGGCCTTAATATGAGGTAGATATGCTTGGTTGAGTATCTATAGAAGTTGATTTTGAGATTTCATTAGAACTGTGAAAATTACCTTGATTGGGTGATAGTAGTACTTTGATGGTTGACCTCCTAGGAAGTACATAGGTTAAACGATTTGGTGGGATGAAACCATAACAATTTCACCGGATCCCATTAGAAATATGTTGGGTTTTTCATATGATGTATTACCTATTATAGGGTGAATTTCAATAATCAATATCCTGATAGGTTGTTACGTCCACTCTGGATACTAATGTGGATGTGGGAAGACGTCACTATGGAAATTGGGATGGTGTTAACCAGGACCACGAGGAGTCATGACGTAGTTTGGGTGATTCATGATTAGTTAATGAATTCTGCTCAATTATTACAGATCAGAGAGACTCAATCAGTAGAAGAGATAAGAATGCTATATGATTTAGAGTTCGTGAAGCTTCATTGACTCCACTTGATTATTGTTTAACATTGGGATTCATGTATTACATCACTACGTTTTAGGACTTTCAAATTCCCTAGGGACTCAGATAACACTGATCACAGTGTACCATCCTCATACAGACAGACAGTCTAATTAGACTATACACATATTGGAGGATATTGTTTTATTTTAAATTATAGAGCTTTTCATTGTATTTGATGATCTCCTAGTCTTGATTTATTTTTTCATAGAATGTTCATTATTTGTATTAGATTCAAATGAACCCTTATGAGGCTCTTTATTAGAGGTCGTGTCACTGACCACACTATTTGAATGAGGTGAATGTGTTAGCAATTTTTTCCCCAATATGGTTTAGGAGTCTTCTAAGATTATGAAACTAATATGGAAGTTATTGATCACTTCTCATAGTATACATAGATCATTCTTCGACCATAGGAGACGACATTGGGGTTTTCTATGGGATATCCAGTTTTATTGAGAGTGACTCCACATTTTGGGCATAGATGTTTAGAGAATCAAGTAAATCTAGAAGAATGTTTTTTTGGACCCTTTGAGATTACCACGTGGATAGGGTTTGTGGTGTATCATTTAAACCTCCATTCCCACTATCATGGTAATCCTGATGGGTTGCATGTTTCACAACATTGGAGGTACATACCTGACCTATTGTATGTTATGGATTCTAAGGACAATGATATGAATAACAAAGCATATTATGAGGATAATTTGGTGTGGATCATTGATTGGAGTGATAATTCATTATGGGGCAAGACAAGACAACTATTCCAAAATCATTGGTAGAATTAGAGGATAAAATAAATGAAATAGGATCATGATTCTGATGTTTGAGCTCAGTAGCCTGAGTTTTTTTAAGAAAGACCACTAAAGATACATCGATACAATGAGATGCAAATATAGGGGGAGAATTGTAATATCTATATTTTTTCAATGATAATAAAAATACCTCTTTTTGATAAATTATAAATTTGATATGTGAAAAAATGTTTTATCAATGTAAAATAATGTAAATGGTGGAAAATAATTTTTAGAAGGATAAAATACCACATATCACTTTGGGACATTTAATGAAATATTTTTGGTGCAAGGCATCGAGTATTTTTCAAATTTTGAGACTCACAAGTCCTCAATGAAAATAGAATGGAAATATTAAATTTATTATATTAAGTGAGTACAATTTATTCAAAATAATTTAATAAGTCCAAAATAATACATCATATGAAATATTTGACACCGCCATTAGGTCTGTATGGGGGTTATTAACCTCGTAAGGGTATAACATTTTTAATCATCATACATTTGGATGAATCCCTCTAAATAAATAAAATTTTATTAATATTAATTATTTATTTATTTCTTTTTTATTTTACAAATAATTAATATCCCCCAAATGGTTTGTGGTGTGAAAAATTTTAGAGAACTATTTGGTTCAGAATGGGGGTTTACCCTTTGAAGGGTACAAATTTCATGCACAGTGGGAGATTGGTTTGGTCGCTATTTACTTTTATGTTATTTAATATTAAATTATTTTTTTTATTAAATAAATTAAAATAAATTAAAAATAAATTGGGGTATTATTCATCACCCCCTTGATTAATTCCAAAACTCCATTTTTATGATGGGGAATTTTCTAATACTTTATTTTCAGATATTTTTTACAAAATCAGTTACTTACACATTAATATGTTGAATGAAAACCCTCCATATTGAATTTTTAGTTGAATATTTTAAAAAACCTGGTGTTATTAATTTCAAAAAGTGTCCACACATTTTTGGGTTTTCAAATACCTAAAATAATTATTTCTTCCATGTTAGTAATTTGGTAGAGTTAGAGGACCCCAATTTTTTTGCTTGTGGTCAGGGGAGGATTATTCCTCTTTGGCAATTCTTATTTGGGGGTAACTCCTCTCCTCTCCCTGTAGAATTGTGCAACTAATGCGAGACTTGTTTAATTTCTCATTATTCAAATTATTTTATTTAATTAATTTTATTACTTCCTAAATTCTAAAATTAATGGAATAATGGTTGATAATTAAATGAATGGATAAAACATATATTATCAAAGATATTTTCTAAATTAACAGAGAATAATTGTGAACATTTATCAAAACATAAATATGATGAGTTATAGAATCATAATTTCTCTTAATGAACAATAATAATTAATTCTTGTAATGAAATGATGCTTAAATAAATAAAAAAATGATAATTTTGAAAAAAATAGTAAAAGGATGATTGAAATATTTTCCACTGAATAATTTATCAATAAATTATTAAAGGGATAAAACAATGAATTAATTGGGTATTCTACAAAAAAAATTCAATCAATAATAATTTGAGATTATAGAAAAGAAGTTATTAACGTTAATTTTAAACATATGTGTTGTTTTGAAATGTGAAAACAAATTAATATAGGAATGATAATTATCATCACACGTGATAATTTAAATTATTTTTGATGAAAAATCAATAATCATCACATGTGAAAATTTAGTTAGTAGTTTGAAAAGTATCCAAGAATGGTAATTATCATCATATATGATAATCTAAATGAAAATTTGAGAGTTTTTAGGAGAGAGAAAATATCATCACATGTGAAATTTTAATGAATAATTCAAAACAATTCACGAGAGATAAAATATCAACACATGCAATATTTTAAATGATAATTTAAAAATATCTAGGAGAAAAAATCTTTAACAACATGCAATATTTGAAAAGATAATTTGAGAATTATATTGGAATAGGAAAATATTTTTATAAGTAATATTTTAAATGATAATTTGAAAAGTACTTAGGAGCGATAAATTATTACCTCCTGTAATATGTTTAATTATAATTCGAAAAATATCCAGGAGAGATAAAATTTAATATCATGTGTTATTTTATTTCATTTCAACGATGATTAATAGTATTGTGTATATGAACCCTTCAAGAACATTGAGCACTGATGTTCTTATGGTTACGTTAATAAGACCATGATGATGTGTAATGAACCACACATAGTAGTTTACCATTGGTTGGGAATTACAAACTTTTGAGGTAATAAGTTCTTTATCATTTTGGGATATTGTTCATAAATGCCACTATATTTAATTTATATGTTTACTTACATGATATCATGATTGAATATTCTTCACATGTGCGTGTATGTGTATCCCATAGAATAGTATGTTTTTTTCTATGATATTGATGTAATATCTTGATTCTATGGTGATGTTTGATTAACATCCTAATGTATATTATGATGTTATGTTTCTGATGATGTGTGTTGTGGTTTTATCATGGTATGAATTTTCGTGTTTACCTATAGAGGATTGGTATTTTTATATTTCACATGTGGCTATTATGGTATGATTAATCCACATGGGGTACACACATGATTTATGATGATGATGAATGCGAGACATGAGAACCCTTTATCCTAGAATTTACTCATTCATTATGGATTCTAAACAGATGACCAACACATTATGACTTTTAGATTTTGAGTGTTACCTAATGCCTTTTGGATTCCAGGTAGGTCATAGATCCTTGATGCCTTGTTGATTTTGAGTATTACCTAATGCCTTTTGGATCTCATGTAGGTTTTTTTCACTTGATTACTTATGGATTCTGAGTGTCTTTCCAACAAAAATGTGTCTGGTTTTGGATACATTCCAACTTATAGTATCTTTTCATCATGGAGAAAAAGAAGGTACAAATGGGGGTTTGTGGTGGCTTTGTTAGCACACATACAATAAATTTTAGATTATATTATAGAATTCTTGTTACACATTTTTTTTATTATGGAATACACTTATATTATTGACCACATAAAATTAAGGACACATTGGTGTCCTACTAAGTATTTTACTCACACCCCACTAGATAATTTTGATGTACTCGTAGATTGAATTAGGGGTCTGGTGAAGGGAAAGGATCCTATGGAGGATAATTGAGTAGTGGATCGTGGAGGTAGTAGTATATTGGGAAAGACTCCATTGGATCCGCTATTTAATTATTTACTTTATCTACTTTATTTCTTTTGGACATACTTTGAACTAATTGGAGATTTTTTATAGGTATTACATGTATGTCATATTTACTATTCTGCATGTTCAATATAATAGTTTATTATATTTTTTATCATTTATTTTTTATCCTATTACATTATGAAGAGGGTATATTCTCCCTAACATTCCACTTTATAGCCTCAATACTATTCAGAAACATCTTGCATATAGGGAGGCACACATCAGGATATATATCATTCCAACTCAGAACCAGTGGTTTAGGTTATGTTGTTATAGATAAAACCACCAAGGTAAGTAGAATTTTTTTGTAGCTACATAACAGAAAATACTAAACAAAAGTGTATGAATCCATGATTTCCAACACACGAAAGGACTTTTTGAAACCTCCAAATTTTGGTTCTTCTATCCAGTCATGTCCAACACACAATGGTGTTGACCATGATCAAACCTCTCAATAACAACTCCTAACTATTTCATCCACTACTAATAACTTATCAAAGGGTAAAATTCAATTCTAAAAAAATGTTATCGGATCTCACCCAACCATAGAATAATCACCAGGGAGATCATCTCCCAAAAATCACTCAATGTCGATTGGAACAAGGATAAAAGATCACCTCTAAGAGATTCGTATAACCACACTGCACTCTTCTATATTTCCTATAAAAATATTTTCCTCCTTGATCTGTAAAGAAAAATATATAAAAAATAAAACACATGTGATAATGAATATAGACATCCATACCAAAAACTTCTTTGGTTCCATTCATGATGTTTCCAAAACTAACTGGACCACATATTTACAATTAACACCACAAAGACATCATCATAACACTTATCATCCAACACCTCACTACTACTCAATATAAGTGGTATGATTATAGAGGATTCCCTTATCACATGTGGGGATTGATTATTTAGTTGGGTTTCTAATATTAGTATTCATCATGACATGATGATCAATTTTTAAATAAAATATCACATAATGAAGCGTTGAATAGAACCATATATTATCCTAACCAGAACTCTCAGTCTAGAGATCATACTAAAAATGTCAGTAATCCAAACTCCCATCTGTCATTATTCATAGTATATATTCCCACACCTCATCATGTGTCCATATATCTGTCAAGGTGGTACTTACTACACCTACTGAGGATTTAACACCCTAAAACATGGTGGTAGTATATCATTATTAGGGTATAAAAATTAATCCCTACATCATACCAAAATGAGAACTATAGAAACATAAGACCCACATAATATCTCATAGGGGGATTATACCCCACATTAGTATGATGGATTCACAATTCATTGAGGTCATGTGTATACCAACCTCAGGTCCAAACAGAACAACCATCAATGATGTTGGTCATACCCATCACAACGATGTTTCACAATCTTTTATGTAGGGTGATACAAACCCATATGGTCAATAGAACACTAACATATTTCACTATATCCATTAACCTCAAAAAATGAATAATTTTCACACTTCATGATTTGGGGGTACTAACTCTTATCTATATTATGGGGTTTCCACACTTCCTCATAATTGAGGGTCTATTGACCTAATGACGGAATTTCGAACCCATGCCCCACTAATTGTAATTTATGTCCTTATACCCATGGGGCCTGATGCACTCCACATTCCCATGTCAGAAACCAAAAACATGTTAGATAGTACCTTACATGAATGTGAGTACCTACACAAATTGAGGTTCCCAATAACATATGAGATATCAGACAACGATATTGTAGGCTCTATAAATATTTGTCCTCATGCTCCCAAGAGAACCAAAGATTGGTAGATAATGATCCAATATGGATATGGTACCAGATATTTTAATATTGAAATAGATCGTATCAAAAATCCCACACACTCATGAGTATTTCTAGGGATTTGATTATTGGTTTAATGTCCATTTCACACATATATAGAAAGAAAAACTATAATGGAAGTCAATATCCCCAATACATATTGTCAATGTCTCAATAGAAAATCACAGAATGAAATCATAAAATTCAAAGTCCACTTCTAGATGCTTGGGACTACATAATAGTAAACTTTGACTAATACTATACCAACGCATATTAGTCACCCATATATTCTGATCCCTTTTATATAAATTTTTCAGATTACATGCCCTTAATGGGAACCATAATATTACAACTAATCCAAACACCTCAAGAATTTTTTCCCCTTATGTTCAAATACCATCTCATGAGATATTTATCTCTAAAATCTAACTATTGTAAAGAATTACTCTTATACTTATCTATCTCTACATGACTCACCAATGCCCCACATAGAATGGTGGTAAGCTATGTGTGACTTTCGAATACAATATTTATTAGAATACGGAATGGATACTAGTTTCAACAAGGAATATCAATGAGTATAGTAGGACTTAACATAAACAAATTTTAATAGATAAAACTACCTCTAATCCAATAAGAATATGAACAACCATGAGGGATATAAGAAAATTAAATGCTATGAAATGTAAGGGAATACCCACTAATCATCCAATTATATATAATGGAAGACATTATAGGTGAATGAATACTAGGACCAATAGTTTTAGGGTACACAAATTATTCATTAACAATGTTAAGAGGGATAACCATTCTAAATCATCTTATTCTCTAAGCCTCTTCCACAAAAAACCCTATTATGTTTACACTAACTATATCTCCACCTTCACATATATCAGTTTTAGATCAAAAACATTATAATTTAATACTGGCCTATATGTCATGTTCATATACACACCATGTGTGGGTTCTAATGAATATTCTTCTGGGAGTAAAAACAATACGTATAAAAATGGACATAAGGTCTAAGATCGACACAAAACGAGATCATAACCATTATAATGACCACATGAAACCCAAATAAAAACTTACTAGGAGAGAATACATCATATTCATCCCATTAGATACAATCAACCTATTCACCATGGGTATACTAGATACAAGCCAAATTCTCACTCACCCATACCGCGGGGACAGTTGAAAAGCTAACATGTATTAGGGAAAAACCACTATATTTATTATTAAAAAATCAATGGGTTCATATTACTTTATTGACAACATGTTCTTTATTGATAATATCTAGTTGTGGAATGAGGATATAATTTTGGAAAATAAGTTAACTGTTAAAAAATAACTATTTAAGGTTGTTTATGGTGTAAAAATATTAGATATAATTGAAGTATATCTAGGGTAAATCAAAATATGAATTATATTGGGAGAATACATTGCATAGAGAAGGATGGAAGAAGAGTTGGAGTAATCTTAGACAATAGTAGGTGATAAGAACAAAAAATCACATGGTGTGTTGTCTTTGAGGTGTCCAAAATGGGAATCATAGAAATTACCTCACCATGGTTTTCCCTACGGTTAATTTCTATTTCTCCTAAAAATATTTAATCTCAGATAGGAGAGAATCAATGAACATGGTCAAAAAGGAATGTCTTATTAAAGAACATAAGTCTTTTGATGGCCAAGATGAACAAAAATAGAAAACTAGGTCGTATCAGTGTTCATGATTATTTCAAAATAGCCACTGGTTTTTCAGCATATCTTATAACATGGTTTTTTATATTTTACTTTCACCCATGAGATATGGTTAACCATAATGGGTGTAGATAAATTCATGGTTTAATAAATTAAATAAAAAACTGAATAATTCCTATAGACTATAGAGAAATGTATCTATGAGATTAATTGGTAGTTTTTAGTAGAAGTTTCATTTGTGAGAAATGGTGACAAAAATGGTTGTGGTAGAGCCTGTGGTGAAATAGTTTTGTTTTATAAATCATAAGATTACAATGGAGTTATATAATGAATGAAAAAAAGAAAATATTTCTTAGATATGGGTGTTTGGATTGTATATTTTCCTAGAAATTCAAAGGATGTGTTCTGATGTCAAGAATAATGAAATTTTTGTGAGAGTTTTGGTAGAAGATACACCAATATTATAGATCATAACTCAGATGATGTATGGATAATTATTTATTGATTTAATAATCATGGGCCTAAATCTAAGCCAAGTATTGAAGATGAAATTGATGGAAGATTTTTTTTTTCAATGGTAGAAAATATATAAATTAAATCTATATTTTAATGATAGATAATTGAATCAATAATGTAGCTAGGGTTTGAAAATAGTGATGATGGCATTTTTTGGTGAGATATGGATGGTTTTGAACACACATATCAGAACTCATAGGTCGGTAATTTAACGAAAATGTTCTTATTTTTTCAAAATGATAGATTAATTCATGTTAGATATTTATATAAATAGTGATAATGAACATTGGTGTCACCATGTATGGAGTTTTAGATAAGGGTCTATAAATGAAGAAAATAATTTTATACTTCCATAAGATTATATCAATAAGAAGAGGATGAAGTTTTTATGTTACCACATCCAATGATGAAGTCGTTACAAGTTTTATTATTGGCGGGGGACCTAAAATCTATAAACTATGTTAAGAAGATATGTTATTTAGTAGTTATAAAAATAAAATATGTTATAGAGAGTGTACCATGGAATGTACTGAGATATCCAAAAAAACATAATATGGGGAGTAACCCCTATATGGATTTACCTAGTGTAGACCCCATTGATGGTAATTTCACATTAATTGATTTAGTTCACATACACCATTTTGATCCCATGGTCTTTGTACCCGGTTAGAGAGTAAATCCATGTAAATGAAGGATTTTTAATATTCAATTTAATTAATCACACAAAAAGGGGTAAAATAACATAAATAATATCTGGTAAATGTTAACGTTTTGTAAATTGGATTATATCAATTATTAAAGCCTAGATCATAACATGTTACCCCCATGGATATGAGGTCAATATTCATTTCTCTAGTTGGACACAAAAATAAAAAGTTAATAAATTGGTTAATCATTACATACCATGAATATGCACCTCATAATTTTAATTTCTAAATCTAAGTCTCGTTACGGACTAACAAGTGGTGTCAATGGGATATGTTTCTTTCCATTGGATTTTTTATTGGTAGTACACGATCTCATGTTTTTGAACTATGAAATAATTAGAAATAAAGGATAAATTCTTTAAAAGAAAATAAAATTATAAAATCGTAAAAATGAGTTTGTTGACATCTTGGAAGACTCACATGGAGTTCGACAATAGGTATTTTTATATGGAAGGGTTTTTAGCTAATGTGGAGTGATCTTTTAGATGGATCAATGAAATATTAACAATGAAACCTTAGTAAAAAAAATATTTAGAATATGATCTATGTGATTATATGTATAATTAATTTTCTCATTCAATCGTCCCTAGATTCATTTTAATGTCCCTAGAAGAATCATTTGTAAAATAAGTTAAGCCATATGAAAATTTCCTTCTGTCAAAAGGGAAAATGAATAATAAGAAGAATTCCCCCGAAATGATGAGTTATTTAATCAACTTAAATATTAAATACACTATTATTCTTAGGTATAACTATTGTGTTGGAATTTAGTGTTTAATTTAAAACTCTATTTTAGTCTTAAAAAATTGAATTTTTTCTAGTTCTAATTAGGTAAGAACGTCATACCAATCAAGTAAGTGTTTATTATATTGAAATGTGGAGTTCCCAACCTTACGAGTGAATGTAGAACAATGGGAATCAATTCATGAAGTTTATTTTGAATAGATTAATTAATTTCCATTTGACAACAAGGGAAAAATAAAGAATATATTGATAGTAATTAATATAAATTGAATATGAATAAAGATAAATGATTAAGGATACATTATTAGTGGAACCCATAAAGAAATTGAAAAACATGTTTTCATCAAAACCAATTTGAAATATATTTTATTCCAATTAAAATATATCCTGATGGGAGTTGAAATAAAAATATTCATTAGTTTTTTAAATTCTTTAACAAATCTCTTCTAACATTAAGAAGAAAAATTAAAAGACCAGAGAACATGGTTAGAGTATAAATACCTGCAATGAGTAGATGAAAAGCCCTCCATAGGTAGCCTCAAATCAATGGATAAATACATTTTTTTTTTGAAAAACTCTATTTATATGAAATGTCTAGAATAGATGGTCTATTAATGAAGGTGGTATAAAAATTTCACCTTTTATAATATAAGGTAAAATTATAGGGATATGATTTTAATCCAGAAATCTCAAATTTGAAATAAATTCAGTAGAGACAACATATAATTCTTGTAAAGTCTATATAAGGTTTTCTTATCATTGATAGAGTTTTTTTAAAACTAATATTGGACATAAGAGAATTCACTACAATTTGAAAAATTCTAAGATGGGTAAAGATTCCAAAAGAGGCAATATACTCCTACAATAGACAAGCATAATGTTTATCCAAGGAAAATGTATATTAAGGTGATTATATGTTTAATGTTTTGTCGAATGAGATTTAGATTCAATGATATTTGAATCCAGTACCAAGATCCGTTTTCAAACAAAAAATATATTTCATGTAAATAAATTAAATGTACTCAGTAAATACATGACTTATAATAAGGTAGGAAAACTAAAAAAGGATAATCTACCAGGGAAGAAGATAGAGTATTATTTTGATTATATTTCCATAAAGGAGAATGTAAGCCTATGTAGCCTCACCTAAATCCCTAAAAAGAAATATTAAAATATTGGAGGAACATTCCTTCAATATAAAAAAATATTTTTGGGAATATATTCTAAATATATAACATAATAAATGATGTATTTTTTTGTGATTTATTACATAATTGGTGACAAATCCCAATCCATAAGGGATGAAAATTATCACATCCATGAAAATATATATGATAGTGGATACACAAAAGGGATAACCTTTTAAAAGAGTATGATGAGCCAATCTAAAACATGTGATAAAGTTAACGTTAAATATATATCATAATTCATTTCAAAATAATATAATAAAGGAAAAATGAGTGAAAGAAGACAATGTTTGACCCATCCTGACCAACCCCAATCGTGAAATGTAGAATTTTGAGTGAATCCAAATCACTAGATTCCTTATTGTTAATTAAATATTGTTTGAGTAGGTTTATAATTAAGGGGAATGTACAATCCATTGGGTATTTTTTCGAGAAGATAATAGAAGAATTGGTAAATATTTACTAAGTTGTATCAAGTAGTATATATATAAATAGAAGGCAGGGACCAAAACCACATGAATTTGGTATTGATATATTTTTTTCATATTTTTTGTTTCTTTTGAGTTGATATATTTGATTCCAAAATATATTGATATGAATAAATTATTCCCAAAAAGTAGAATCACATTAATTGAGTGAAAACTATTGGTGTTAATGTCACACTGCAAGTTTTTATGGCCTTTTTTTTGAAGAAATTAAATAAAAATTTATTTCATCCAATGAAATAAGTCAAACATTGCTTTCACAAAACACGTAATTTTCATTAATTACATGGATATGAATTTTTCATACACTACATGGAACATGTACTAGGTGTACATTATATAAAGAAACGACTTGGCATACATTACACGAAACACTGATGTTTCTACAAAAGATCATTTATGTTATAATTATATGAATAAGATAATTATTAACTAGACATAAAACAATGTAATATTAACATTAATATCTACATTTCAAATATTTTTAATAATTAATTTATATAAATTAATCATATTGATATTTAAGGATATGATATAAGGTAAAGTCCTTTTTTATTAAAAAATAACATTTTCTCAAATGAACCGCTTAGAATAAAAAAATTAATTTAATAAACATTTAAAAATTTAATTTGTGAAAATATTCTTCATTTCGTAATGTATAATAATAAATTTATATTAGGATGAATTTTGTTACTTTTATGAGAAACGTCATTTTTTGATGAATAGTGAAAAATAATGCCTTTTAGTTCATAAATGCTTTATCATTTAAATAGTTACAAATGTTTAATTATACATGAATTTTTTTAATGTAAAATTAGATCAATTATATATATGTTAATACAATTTAGTTCACTGTATAAAATTTCGATTTGTAATTTAATATAAAAACATAAAAAACATTTGAACATTTTTCTACTTTAAAAACTTGTCATTTCATCCTGTCGGTTGGATTAACATTAATATTAATATTTCCAATTCATTGAATTTAATTTTGAAATATATAAATACATCATTATATTGAATATAATATATAGATTCTAATTATATCATGTTTTTATTAACCAAAATGATTCATAAATGCATTTTAAATTAGTCATAGTTGTTATGGTCAATTCAAGCATAATTAAGGACTAAACCATAATAATTGGGGCCCAAATGACCAAGAAACCTGTCCGAGACCCATTATATGTATATTATTCAGACATAAACCATCCATTATATTTTTATTTTTATTTTTTATTTCTTTTTATATTTAAGATCTTCTGTACAACAAACTTTTTAAAAAAAATCCATGTGTGTCCTTTTCCTTCCACATAAAATTCCACCAACTCTTTCATTTATTAAAACCTATAAATCTTATTATTATCTAAAAATACATACCCAAAAAACGTCCCTTAAATCCTCCCTTACTCTATAATACTTCCATTGGGAATAACTAATTCGAAGGAATCCTTTTGGCACAAACCAAAAGTAGTTACCCAATTTAGAGGTAACATCTTCTCTCAAGTCCATTCATTTATTTTTTTCGTCAACCCCTCCACTTTAGTTTTTTCCATGAAAGTATAAATCACATTTATAATAAATATAATGGAAATTTTTTATGCGAATGTTTCAACCTACACTTACAGACACCTACATCTAATGGATAATTAATAGATTGTTTATATATACGATGTATTAGGACCTCACTAAACGATGATTGTTCAAATTTCCATTAAACCTATCATGGTTGAAATTATGATTGAAAAAAAATTATATTTGTTATATATAATATTTATTATTTATTTAATCTTATTTATTCTTTTTTAAATACATATCTTTTTACCTTCCATTTAGTGTTAATATGATAATTTCATTTGAGGAAGTGTGGATTTCTACCCCCACAATGCGATATGATTCATTTATCCACTATATGGAATGTATTGAGGATGGGATTAATTATTATATATGATATATATGATATCATAAATCTACTGTAATAATGATATACATATATACATATATTTCTTTTTCTTGCATTCTTTCAATATGACAATTGAACAAAAATTTTGTACATGCGTATATACAACCTACTCTCTCCATGAATGGTGTAATTAATTTCATACTTATATATTCTATAAGTTATTATATTACATAGATAATTTATATACATGAGTCATATATCATGGTTTAAATTCTTTAAATCATGATATAAATTATAAATACCCAATATATATATGAAATTAAGACACATGAGAAAAATATAGATAATATTACCCGATGTGAAACCTTATCAATGGATGGATAACAAGTGGGTAATATAAGGAAGTAATAAAACCAAAAAAGGTACTATATATAAAAATATGGTTCAATAAAATATTTATAATAAATTTATATATAATATACATCTAGTTTTAATGTGTTTGATTAGAGTTAAGACACAAGGTAAGAGGATTTCATCTCACTTTTTATTTTTGTGAGATACATGCTAGGTTCACCTCCCCTTCCGTTTTGTGTGGAGAAAGTAAGTACCATGATTTAATTCAATTAATATTATAATTTAATTTTTTGGTATTTACATATCCATTCTATGATCTATCATGCATGGGGTTTATGTTTCAAAATTTACCATATCAGTAAAATATGTTGGTCTCAATTGGTATTCTTTGAGGCTCATGTTTTATTATGCACCTAAATTATCTTAAAAAGTGTATATAATTACATTATCCATGTAATATGTTGAACTTAATATATTTCATGATATTTTAAAATTCAAGTAATTTCATTTTCATATATGGTAAATATGATCCCATGTTACAAGGAAATTAGTGTTTATTGAAACAATCTCATCACTTTTTGAGATTGTTAATGTTTATATTTATTTTAATGAATGATTATGATCTATATCTGAATAGAACTCATGATTTACTCTACCATCTATTTATTCAAGGTTTCCTCATATATTAGTGGCCTTTTCACTCGTTGGTACTTAATATCATGTTTTTATGCAATATCTGACAGTCTAAATCGTAGGTCAAAAATCTATTTTCTTCACAAACAATGTTTTCCAAAATATTTTAAAAAATGTTTAAAAAAGTTATTTCAAGAAAATTTTCATTGTAAAAGGATTTTAAAACGTTTTATGTGTTTAAATTGTTCATTTATATGTTCTCATTGCTATTTTCCAAAAAAATGGGTTTCGATAAGGTTTTATATTTTTAGATGAGTTTGTACTTTAGAAAGTATATTATCCTCAAGAAATGATTTCAATATATATTTATAATTTATTTACCATCTATGATGACATATATTCTTGTAAATCATTCCTTTATAAGATAATTATTCACTTTTTCCATTCTTATGCTTTCTATAAATTTATTATTTTTTTATCGCCTTGTGTTTATGAAACTCATTTCTCATTCATGGGTTATATGATTTTGAAACACAATTACTTTTATGGTTTATGTTAAATATTAAATTATTATGAAACCTATCAAATTCCATAGGTTATTATATTATTAATTTTTTATAATATCCTTTAATTTTATTTGTTACGATTTGAATATTTATGATCTTCTGCATCAAGTATTTATGATTTAATTATGATATGGGTGGGACCTGTATCTAACCACAATGCATAGGGAAAATATTTTCATCTCATTAGATATACTAAGATGGCCTAGGGAATAAACCCTGACTACTAAGATGTCCATTGGAGTGAATCATGACTACAAATATGGTATGAGGAGTGATCATATTCTACAAAGATGGCCATGAGAGTGATCCATGACTTCCAATATGGCATGGGGGCTGAACCTATACTACCAACATGGTATTGGCAGTGATTTCTTTGGATATTGTGGAAATAATACTATATATGCTTATGTGTCTACCCCAATTCCATGTTTTATTGCACTATTATAATTTCATGGATTTTTATTTATTTCATTATTATTCATGTATTAATAACTTCCATGATTTCTATCATAATTCATGTATATGATCTTTTATATGTTGGTTGTGATTTATATTTTCCTTATCATGTTCTCATTACCTTATTCTCATGAATATTCCCACATATATCCCTTTATTACACATACATAGAATTCGAAATCACCCCTTTTTATGTCTACTTCCTCCAGGTTATGAATTAATGTATTTTGTTTAATGCGTATAGGAAGAGTGATAGTGAATAAGATAATAGTGTAATATAATATAGCTCAAATATTTATCTAGGTTTATGTCTCCATGTTTCCAATGGCACTAGACTTGTACAGTATTTTTTTGTCTATTTGTATAATGATTTATGTATTCCCAAATGTTATGTAATGATAATGTATGAAAAGTGGGGGCCACTTTAGTTGGTATTAGAGAAATGGATTAGTTAACATTGAAAGCTAGGATGAGAAATCCTTAGATATAACCCTAAGAAAAGGTCTAAGGATAAGTTTATGTGTAAGGAAAATTATAGGAAAATGTTGTGGAATTTTGTAGAATGATAGAGTGAGTGGTTTTCTAGAAATACATAAATGATTGGATACTAAAATTTGATGTGGATAAGGCATAGATCTACCTATAGATAACAACTCTAACAAGATGTTTTGTGCCAGACATGGGTTAATCGGGTACACAACAATGGGCCTTGATGCACACCTAGTTATAAAATCACAAGGGATATGCTTTTGGAATTCACAAAAACTTCATGATATAATATGATGTATTCAAATAGAATTTCTCTATGAATAAACATGAATAAATCTAAGGCTTCATAGATTAATAAATGTGTCATTACGTAGAAATCCTATATGATACTTTTCTTGATTATGGGGTTCCCCAAAGATGATAAATGTTTCATAATATATGTATTTGGTTTTATTCAATGGATAGAACCAAGTGAAATTGTTTTAAAGGTTATTGCATGAACAAATGAAATGATTTTACTAATGTGAAACTGAATAATATGGGATCTATAATAAAAAAACTCATCGCTATGATCACACAATTTTCTCTGGCTATGAATCGTGGGGGACTTCCAAATGATCAAATTAGAGAACAATATTTTGTGGAGTCTTTCATGAGTCAAAATTCATATTCTATCAGAGGGTCTTCTAATCTACTTGTTACTGAACAATGGATCAGTATAACTAAAACAATTTTCTCCATTCTCCAGTGTTCGAAGCATGATATAATTAGTCTGGTTGAATATCATTTAGATGTTGAAGAAGAAAAGTGGTTATCTTCAAACAGGAACATAAGGCAGCACAATGATATTGAATCAATGGATTGGGATGAGTTCATAAAAATATTATTCACTATGTAATTTACTCATATAATCCATACCAAGATGAAGAAAGAGATCCTTGATTTGAAGAAATGGGATTATGACTCTGTCGGTACATATGAGGATAATTTTAGTAGACTATCATGGTACTCTTCATAAATTATCATCGAACCCAAACATAATGTTGATAGGTTATTTAGTGACATAATGGAATGTTTCATAAGGGACATATCCATAAGATACTATAGTATCAATAAAGAGATTGTGCATTATGAAATCAAGGTTGAAATAGATGTTGGAGTCACATATCAATCTTCGGGTTAGGGAAAAAATAGGATGATAGAGTTTAATGTAAAATCTAAAACCCATGAATAGTAGAAGATGGGTTTCCCTTTATGATAAATGTGTGGGAAAAAAAGCATGGATGAAATTTCCTTAAGGGTTCTAATAAATGTTTTATGTGTGGAAGGGACTTCTATTAGGAATTTTATTTCTAATGTTATGGGAGAAAGTTATCTAATGTTGTGAATAGTGGAAAATCAGCACCTAATGAGCCCCCCCCCCCCCCACGATTCAGTGCTACAAGTGTATGAATAATGGGAATTATGATAACCATGACCCTAACATAAGGGCTGGTTATGATGAATAATTTAAACAACCACTTAATCCAATAGATAACGGGAAATCTCATGCAATCACTATTTATGATGCATTGTATGATAATGATTTGATGAATTTTTCACTTACGATAATCTTTTGAACATATAATGTCATATTTGATTTTGAATACACACACTTTTCCATATCTAATGAATTTTATAATGGTTTCAATATTCCAAAAAAATTGATGTATCATTAGTAGTGAAAACCTTAATGTTACTATGATTGCATCTTAAGACTATGATTCCTCTTTTGTTGAATTTTAAAGGAATGTTCTTGCTGAAAATCTTTTTATTCATCCCTTGGTTTTATTCAATTTCATATTAGGCATGGTTTGGATTTATATTCATAAATCCCACATTAATTCTCATGTATGGGAAGCTACATTTGATATTTCAAATCCTCACATTAGCATCCATCAATGTGATGTTAAGAAAGGTCTTCCTATTGAGATTTCATCTGCTGCATGGGTCTTAACTCCCAATAAAAAAGGTTGTTTATATAAAATAGTTGGGGAGAAATATGAAATAGATGATATGCATATTTTTCATGATTTTGTTGATGTATTTCCATAATAACTTCATATTATTCCACCAAAACATGAAGGTGTGTTCTTAATATAACTCATACATGGTGCCACACCAACTTCAAAGACTCTTTATAGAATTGATCTGATTGAGTCGCAAGAATGGATGAAGTTGCACCATGAAAGCCTTAATAAGTTATTAATTTAGAAAAGTGGGTGAAATTGGGGAGCACCAATTATTTTTGTGAAAAATAATAATGGATTAATGTGACTCTTCATTTTTTATTGGTAGTTTAAAATGATCACAATCAATAGAAAGTATCATCTTCCCCATATTGATGACTGGTTTAATCAACTACATGGATCCCAATACTTTTCCAATATTGAACATTGATTTGGATTTAATTAATTGTGGGTAAAGAAAGAAGATATACCAAAGACATAATTCAGAACAAGGTATTGATTCTATGAATATATAGTGATGCCTTTGGGTCTTACTAATTAGTTTAATATATTTTAAAATTTAATGAATAGATTTTGTAGAAATTTCCTCAATCGGTATTTGGTAGTATTTTTAAATAATATCCTTAAAAATTCAAGGATAAAGTGAGAGCATGAAGATCAAATGATCATTGTACTGAAGTCCATATGAAGGCATAATCTATATAAAAAAGATAAAATTTTTGAAATTTGGTTGAAAAGGGTTTCATTTTTGGGTCACTTAATATCAAGGTATAGTATAACATTAGATCTATAAAAGACAAATGTTATTCAAAGTTGGCCTAGAACAACCACGGTGACTGAGATCTGGTAATTTTACAGTATAGCTGGATATTATAATGGTTTTTGGAAAATATCTCAGGAATAACTAATCCTTTATCAATGTTAACTCGTAATGGCTTCATGTTCCTCTAGATAGAAGAATGTGAGTAAAATTCCAAGGAACTGAAGAGAAGGTTAGTCAGTGAACCTATACATAAATTTCTCTAAAGTGGATAAGGGTTTATAATCATTAGTGGTGAATCCAATAAAGGATTTATATGTTTTATTATGAATAATAACATTTTTATCAATTATTCCACATGTCATTTTAAGATTCAAGAGATAAATTACCCAACGCATGATTTTGAATCTGATGAGGTATTTTTTTGAATTAATGATGTGCATGAATTATCATTATGGAGAAAGTTGTAATATATATATTGATCATAATATATTTTAATAAATATTCACAAATAAAGTGTTGAACATGTGCTGGAGAAGATGGTTATAGTTCATAATGGTTTATGACTTCTCAATACATTGCCACCATTGGAAACCGAACATTTTGGATGATACATTGAGTCTAAAGGATCACTCTATCATATCCCTGATAGGGATAACAATGTCACGATCTGACCGTACCCGGTCATGAGCTGCAACTACCCCAACACCGCCTCCATAGGCCAGGGGCTAGCGACCAGCACCGAAGGCACAAAAACATGGGGAGGCCTTTGCCTAAGCACCTTTACACACACATGCTACACACTCAATGAAAAAGTGTAGAGTAAAAGAAAAGACAAGAAGAGTAAAAAAGAAACTGCTATATATAAACCACAAATGTGCATCGACCTCTAGACAGTACAAAGTACAAGCTGAAGATAAACTGAAAATAAAAGGGGCAAAACACGCACCCAACCAAAAAGTGCCGCAACCCAGCAACAGGTAAAACAACAGTAATAGCTATAAGGGTTCTCCGCCTGGAACCCAAATACAACCGTCGCACGTGGTCCAAGCTGCCGAACTCTTATGCTCCACTAAAGTCACGACCAACCTGTCTGTCGTCTGCAAGGTCACACCAAGTGCGGGAAAAGCCCAAGCAGGGGTGAGTATAAAACTACTCTGTAGGATACCCCGAAGGCTCGAGGGAGCAACAAAGGTGGTACCGAAGGGCGAGCAGTAGATCGAACATGGGAAAGTAAAGTAGTAAAACTGAGAGTGAAGTGAAGAGTATAGTAAAGAGTCCAGCTCAACCCAACAAGAGGAAAGAAGGTAGACTCATCCAGAAACAAGGAGCTGGAAACGGTGAGAAGGTGAACTTCCCGTCGATACTTCTCTATATATAGTAGTAGAGTAGACTTGTCCAACCACGATAATCTAGGCACGGAAAGCACGTGGCATGCCCCGCACGTCTTCGCCTCTCCTGGAAGGAGAGTAACCAAACCCAAGAAGTGGGTACTAGAACAAGGTATATAAAAGTCCATATGATCTATCAAGAAGACCAAACAAGATCGTAAGCCGACCTCCATCCTGTAGCTCAGCCCAAGAAAGGTGAGTCACCAACAGTCCCAGAAGTAACACCATTGATTCCAACATCCCGCACGTCTGCCCCGAACTACAAGTCAAGGGTTAAATCACCGCACCTCGACACTATCCTATTTGGGTAGCACTGACTCGCCCACATGGTTTTAGGTCGCGTAATAAGGATGCGTATCAGTGGGGAAAGTGCTTCTCTTACTTGAGAGTCCTGGGGGAACATCAAACCACAACTCGTCATTGCCCCACAGTCGAGAGGTCTGCTCAAAGTTGATAGGCAACCCCCTACCCAGCCCAGCTGGAGGGTCCCTGGAGTTCAATGGGTTCCCACTACAGGGAGACCCGGCAAGTCGATGGGTGCCACACTGCCCAGTCCTCTAACAGGGTAATCCACTGGAGGACGACCCGGCTAAAGTCAGCGAAGGGACCACTGCCCAGCCCAGATGGAGGTAACCCAGCATCGAGGACCACTGTCCAGCCCAGCTGGAGGTATGCCCGACATCATGGAACACTTCCGACCCCCGCTGGAGGTAAGCCCGACATCAGGGACCACTACCCAGCCCTGCTGGAGGTAAGCCCGACATCGGGGACCACTACCCAGCCCCGCTGGAGGTAAGCCCGGCATCAGGGACCACTGCCCAGCCCACCTGGAAACCACCTCAGCCCTACTGGAAACAACCTCCTAGGTAGAGGATCGGTGCCCGCATAAAGTGTTGGTCACAACTAATCCAAAAGAACTCTACCAGGGAACACAAAGCAACGAGAGAAACTTCCCAGGCCTGTCAAGGTGCTCACGCTCCAATATGCTAAGTCACTATCGAAGCGGACCGAGTCAACTCATCCTAGAAAGTGGGAAAACACCCACATTGTACGAGCACACGTAGTCACAAACGGTGTCACAGTCCGGTGAAAGGGCACGGTACTGAAACCCCTCACAGCTGAAGAAATAGAGAAACAAACCATCTCTGCCATCCAAACCATCGAGAACGAAACCATGGGGAGACCACTCAACCCTGCTGGTCAAAACCATCAGGAAGAGGACCAATGGAAAACTCAACCCTACTGGTCAAAAAAAGAGAACAAAGGGACCCTCTATGCCGCGAGAGGTCAAAAGTACGTAAATCAGAGCACGACATGCACATGGGGCTCACATGACGTGTGGCCCCAAGTCAACCCAAACTGAGCGCACAAACATTCTCAGGTACCAACATCCACATGTACCTCCCAGTGCCCCCGTATACTCCCATAGTATACCCCGTCTCCAGTCCAAAGGCTAATGTGCACACAGAACCCACTATCAACACGAAGGCGTGGTGTAACAACTCCAACCTGCCACCTCAACGGATGAGGCACATCCAACCACATCTTTTCACTCACACGAGAGTGCATGCGATCACACGCAAGGGGTTCTTTGCAAACATGGCTAAAAGAACCGCTATCAGAGCGCCATTCACATTTCCATATTTAATAAGATCACGCAAGAGGCTCTGCCCGCCTGAACAGATTACAACATTGTAATCCTTGCGGAAAGACATGCGAGATAGACTACTTACTCTCCTTAAATGAATATCCGACAGAAAAGTCGCCAACACCGCCTCACGCCCGAACGGTGTCCCGGGATCCCGAGCCTTGGCCCCGAAAACAGTCAGGCGCATCACACCAATGCGATCTCCTCGGGAAAACACGTCAAAAGCACTAATCACATGAGTGCAATGGATATCCGGAGAAAATGGTGCATTCTGGTGCACCGCACATGAGCGGTGCTTCGTGGGACCCGCAACCTGGTCCTGAAACACAATGAACGGATCACACCGTTGTGATCCTCTCAAAAAAGTACAAATGATGAACTATTCATTTGTCCAAAATGGTCTCCTGGTGATGCAGATGGAAAATCACCATCAACGCCCAAATGGCCCACGTGGGGCCCAAACCATTGTGCCAAATTAGAGCGGGAGGATTGCACCATTGTAATCCCCTCGGAAAAACATCTAGAATCGATTGCTCGCATGCCCTGAACGGACGCCCGGTGAGAAATTCTTGAAATGATTCACGTAACTCGAAATACGGGTCGTGGGGCCCACACCTCAACTTCGGCTGCAATGCCCGAAACCACCCTGGAAAGCTTCGCCCCGGATCCAGGGTCCCAACGCCACTGACGGTGCTCAAAACAGTCGTCAGAAGCGTCCACACCGTCCAAAACAAGAATCACCGGGATAACGTCAATCCCCTCGACGTACGTGCCACGCCACCGAGGCCCCCGTCTTAGGAATTATAATTTCCTGGGACCATCTCAAAAAGACCTCCTTGCTGTTAGGTATGCGCTTCCCTAGACGGTTCTCAAAACGGATGCTCGTAGCTTTAAATATGGGCGTCCAAACATTTTAAAAGGGGGGGGGGGGGGGTTTACCCCTGGGCCCAGGCCAGCTAGACCCGCGGGACACCGCACCACAACCCTCCTTCTCCCGCGAGACCTGTGCTGCGTGCTGGTCGCTCTACCGACCGGCCAACTGGCCAGTCGCATCCACGTGGAGACCCGCCATCGACGGGTCTCTATCACCGCAAAGGGGTCGCGCACCGCGACCCCGCCTCACCGTCCCGCCAGCCTTCACCGATGGCACCTCGAGCCCCCTCGCTCACAGCTGCCCCGCCACAGCCTATGCCGCCGCTCTCCCACATGGAGAAGTCGTCGCGCTGCCTCGGTCCGCCATCGCGCCGCCATGGAACCTCGCCGAACCGTCGGAAAAACTCCCCAAAACCCGAAAACTTCGACGAGCTATTGCGGCCTCCTCCGAACTCCACTTTCAATTCCAAAATATGCGTTGGAAAGGGAAAAAACTATACTATGCATTCATGGGCTCTGTTTGAAAATCCAATATCAATTCGACATGATCAAATGTGCTCAAAGTAGGTGTGGGAAAACAAAATGAAAACGACAAATCCTACCTCGATGAGCTTCGCCCGAAGCTTCACCTCAATCCGTCGGAGCCGTGCCTCACAGGAGAGGAGGAGGTGATGGTGTAGAACATCCTCCTTCTGTTCTGCGATCTTCTGGAGCCAGGGGAGAAGGGGGATATGAGAGGGGTGGGTTATGTGTTTAAATAGAAAAGACTTAACCACCTATCCGTCGGCCCGAACCTAAACTCCCGATAGGGTCAGGATTAAGCCTCCCCTTGGGTAAACACCACCTCTCGAGCACAACAGCAGTCTCAGAATTTTAATCTGAGACCCATTCAAAAGTTATTAAACTTAGCGCCCGAGGCCACCAAATTACGAAAATTCCCATGGGGCCTTTTTTCAGAAATGGCCCGCACCCGTGAAACTTACACCCCTCCTAGGGTAAACGGCACGCTCTGAACTCAACGATGCCCTCAGTTTTCAAATCCGAGCCACCATTTAATAGATACTTGAGTTAAAACATTAAATTAATTAATTAATTAATTAGTTAATCCGTTTAACGTTCCAAAAGCAGGTGAGGGGTCCAAACGTCCCGCGCCGACATGTTTTATGTCGTTACAAGGGTAAACACCCCATTCTGAACCCATCCGTACACTTAGATCTCTGATCCGGATCACTGTTCAGGAGTTATCCCATTTATTTTGCGTTTCTAGTGTGAACACACTGAAAATTTAATTCTGACCACTCCGGGGCTCGGAATCGCACGCCGTCTGAAGTCGCTGCTGTGGAATAACATCAAGAATATTCCAAAGTGTTTCACAGCAAAAACCGGGTTCTTACATCATTCCCTCCTTCTAGATTTTCATCACAAAAAAGCACAACTACGGAACAACTCAGGGTACTAAGCCTGCACCTGGCTCTCCCGTACCCAAAAGAACTCTTGCACTGTTATGCGTCACCGCACACAGACTAAAGGACTGATCCATTCACGCGAGGTCTACCCTCACCGATGACGAGCATGGGAGCACGCACACCTCTTCTTGGGTGAGTCACGTAGGAGACTTCATGCACCAAAACCAGCCTCTAGAGTTATGGAAAGTCGATAGAGAACCTCCCCATCCCTTTTCACAAAGTCAAACGGCCTAAAGGCCCTCGGGGGTAGCTCACCTCCCTGACCGAACCTCCACGTCGCACGCCGCGACTGGAATCACCGCCCACACCTGGAACAAGCCTCGGTGATTCCCTCCTTCAGAATATCTATATGGTGAAACACCCAAGGATATCTTGTCATGCAAGGTTCCATAATCAATGTCCCACAACCAAGCTTCTCTTACACGCTCAAAATGCAAAGGAGTCGACACCATCGACTAGAGAAAATGGTCCTACGCCTTTTACCATACCAATACAGGGTTACACCCGATTCCATGTGTCACCTTGGTAACAACTCATACAAGGAGTAGGGGGGAAATCATTCCAGACACAGAGTAATAATTCTACTGAAAAAAGTAGAAGAGCTGTAGAGCGTACCTCTTATCACCTCATGCTCCGTAGGATTGTAGACATCCAAAGCTCACGACTGTCCGTGGACCCAACTGTCAGCTCCTAGAGCCTTACGTGGACCACCTGACGGTGATGGGAAGACCTCGTAATGTCATCCTCCACTTTCAGATCCTCATGCTCCTCTTCTAGAACCACCTCTCTGGGTACTACTCCGATCACGGCGTTGCCTCTGTCGTGGTGGCGCACCTGCTGCCTGCCCAAAGCTCTCCACTTGCCTGGTCTGGCAGTCCCATCCCAGGTGACCTCCCCCATCGAAAGAATAGAACCGACTCTCTTCGGGTGGCACTGGTGCCCTTCGGAGCCACTGTGGTGTACGACCATGCCCCTGAGTCCGGTTTTTATAAAGCCACCTGCGTCAAGGTTCTACTTGCCGATGTTCGCTAGTTTCAGCAAACGTCTCGGCTCCAACATACCTGCTACCACCACCAACTCTAGAACATGACAGGAAGGTCTCTGTCACCAGTGGCTTCTCTAGCACCCCTGCGTATGTGGAAATGCTCAAGGTTACTATGACAACATGAATCTCTCGATGGATAACCTGCTCAAACTTCCGCGCTCGAAATTTTTCGTCATGGACCAAGTCCGGGTAAAAGCATGCATGGTCTGCGAAACTAGTCGCGTACTCGACCACCGTCATCTCTCCCTGCTGAAACTGAAGGAGATCCTTAATTCGAACAGAGCGCAATCAGGAGGGGCAAAAATACTCACGAAACAACAACTGAAAGTCACCCCATGAAAGTGACGACTCACAAAGAAACTGAGTCACCATACTCCACCAATGCCAAGCTAATCCATGAAAAAGGGTGGTAGCCAAAGCCACTCTCTGATCTGCCGGCATCTGAACAAGCCAAAAAAGGTGAACCACTGTCTCGAGCCAAGCCTCTCCTGCCTGAGGGTCTGGCTCACCACTGAACCTCAGCGATCTCTGCCGCTGGAACTCACAGAGCGTGCTCAACCTGCGCTCAAGCCCCGCCTACTCTACTAAAGAAATATTCTGCTGAACAGGTTGGGGTACTACTACCCCCCCCCCCCCGGAGAAAGGGGCTCGCATGATGTGTCCTGGACTGTGGCCTCGTAGCTCACAGGGTCGTCATCATGATCCAAAGCTGGTATCCTGGCTGGCTGTCTTCGCGGAGACATCCTGAATATTATCAAGGATTGCTGCGGTCAGATGAGCATATATGTATATACCAATAACAATGATGGGGAGCTGACTGAAGAAGGGAAGTCAAAGACTCAATCCTATGTGATGCACAAAACAATTTTCCCTGCAACAAGTGTCTCAGCATTATGAGTTGAAAAGCGGGTTATCAAGGTCCTGGTGAATGGATACGTCGACCGCCACACCATCACTGGACTCCCTGGCTAGAGAGCCGCTCTCGAGACACGTTAACACTGTTGCTTAAATCCCAACCAATTCCTTTTATTTTAGGGTTGTCCGAACAGCGTCCCAATGAACGAACCAACTCTGATACCACTTTGTCACGACCCAACCCTACCCAGGCTCAGGCCGCAACTACCCCAAGCCCGCCTCCATAGGCCAGGGGCTAGCGACCAGTGCCGAAGGCACGCCAACTTGGGGAGTCCTTTGCCTAAGCTCTAGTACACTCACACATGCAACACACTCAATGAAAAAGTTCAGAGTAATAGAAAAGACAAGCAATGTAAAAGAGAAACTGCTATATATAAACCACAAAAGTGCATCGACCTCTAGACAGTACAAAGTACAAGCTGAAGATAAACTAAAAAGAAAAGGGAAAAAACACACGCCCAAACAAAATGTGCCAAAACCCGGCAACAGGTAAAACAATAGTAACAGCTGGAAGGGTTCCCCGCCTGGAACCCGACTATGACCACCGCACGCGGTCCAAGCTCCCGAACTCCTATGCTCCACTGAAGTCACGACCAACCTGTCTGCCGTCTGCAAGGACACACCATGTGCGGGCAAAGCCCAAGCAGGGGTGAGTATAAAAATACTCATTAGGATACCCCGAAGGCTCGAGGGAGCAAAAAAAGAGGTACCGAAGGGTGAGCAGTAGATCAAACAGGGGAAAGTAAATGAGTACAGCCGAGAGTGCAGTGAAGAGTACAATAAAGAGTCCAGATCAACCCACCAAGAGTAAAGAAGGTAGACTCGTCCAGACACAAGGAGCTGGAAATGGTGAGAAGGTGAACTTCCTGTCGAGTCTTCGCTACCTATACCAGGAGAGTAGACTCGTCTAACCATGAGAATCTAGAAACGGAAAGCATGTGGCATACCCCGCATGTCTTTTCCTCTCCTAGAAGGAGAGTAACCAAACCCAAGAAGTGGGTACTAGAACATAGTATATACAAGTCCATATGCCCAATCAAGAAGCCCAAAAAAGATCTTAAGGGGATCTCCATCCTGTAGTTCATCACAAGAAAGGTGAGTCACCAACAGTCCCAAAAGTAACACCATCGATGCCCATCATCCCGCACGTCTGCCCCGAACTACAAGTCAAGGGCTCAATCACCGCACCTCGACACTATCCTATTTGGGCGGCACTGACTCTCACGCACGGTTTTAGTTCGAGTCACAAGGATGCATCTTTGTGGGTAATGCTCTTCTCGTACTTGAGAGTCCTCGGGGAACTTCAAACCACAACTCCTCACTGCCCCGCAGTCGAGAGGTCTTCTCAAAGTCGACAGGCGACCCCCTTCCCAGCCCCGTTGGAGGGTCCCTGGAAGTCAACGGGTTCCCACTACAGGGAGAACCGCCAAGTCGACGGGTGCCACACTGCCCAGTCCTGTAACAGGGTAATCCACTGGTGGGTGACCCCGGCTAAAGTCGGCGACGGGACCACTGCCCAACCCAACTGGAGGTAACCCAACATCGGTGACCACTGCCCAGCCCAGCTCGAGCTAAGCCCGACATCGGGGACCACTTCCCAGCCCCGCTAAAGGTAATCCCGGCATCGGGGGCCACTACCCAGCCCCGCGAGAGGTATTCCCGGCATCGGGGACCATTGACCAACCCCGATGGAGGTAAGCCCGACATCGGGGGCACTGCACAACCTAGTTGGAAACCACCTCAGCCCTGCTAGAAACAACCTCCTGGGTAGAGGATCAATGCCTGTGTAAAGTGTTAGTCACACCGAAACCACAAGAACTCTAACAAGGAACAAAAAGCAATGGGAGAAACTCCCCAGGCCTCTCAAGGCACTCACGCTTCAATCCGCTGAGTCACTGTCAAAGCGGACTGAGTCAACTCATCCTAGAAGGTGGGAAAACACCCACGTTGTACGATCACACATAGTTGCAAATGGTTCCATAGTCCGGTGAAAGGGAACGGTACTGAAACCCCTCACATCTGAAGAAACAGAGGAACAATCCATCTTTACCGGCCAAACCATCGAGAATGAAACCAGGGGGAGACCACTCAACCCTGCTAGTCAAAACCATCGGGAAGAGGACCAGGGGAAAACTCAACCCTGCTGGTCAAAAAAAGAGAACAAAGGGACCCACTACGTCCCGAGAGGTCAAAAGTACCTAAATTAGAGAATGACACGCACATGGGTCCCACACGATGTGTTTCCCCACATCAACCCAAACCGAGCGCACAAACATTCTCAGGTACCAACATCCAAATGTACCTCCCAACACTCCAGTATACTCCCAGAGTATACCCTGTCTCCAGCCCAAAGGATAACGTGCACACAGAACACAACATCAACGCGAAGGCGTGGCATAACAACTCCAACCTACCACCTCAATGGATGAGGCACAACTAACAACATCTTTTCACTCACACGAGAGTGTATGAGATCACACGCCAAGGGTTCTCTGCAAACACGGTGAGAAGAACCGCCGTTAGAGTGCCATTCATATTTCCACATTTAATAAGATCACCTAAGAGGATCTGCCCACATGAACAGATTACACCGTTGTAATCCCCGCAGAAAGACATACGAGATAGACTACTTACTCGCCTCAAATGGATATCCGACGGAAAAGTCGCCAACACCGCCTCACGCCCCGAACAACGTCCCATGATCCCGAGCCTTGGCCTCGAAAACAGTCAGGCGCATCACACCAATGCGATCCCCTCAAGAAAACACATCGAAAGAATTACTCACATGAGTGCAACGGATATCCGGAGAAAAAGGTGCATTCCGGCGCACCGCACACGAGTGGTGCATCATGTGACCCGCAACCCGGTCCCGAAACACAACGAACGAATCACACCGTTGCGATCCTCCCGAAAAAGTACACATGAAGGACTATTCACTTGTCCAAAACAGTCTCCCGGTGATGAAGATGGAAAATCACCGTCAACACCCAAACGACCCTCGTGGGGCCCACACCATCGTGCCAAATTAGAGCGGGCGGATTGCACCATTGCAATCCCCTACGAAAAAAATCCAGAATCGACTGCTCACACGCCCCGAATGGACGCACGGTGAGAAAGTATTGAAATGCTGCACGCAACTCAAAAGACGGGCCATGGGGCCCACACCTCAACTTCGGCTGCAACACCCGAAATCACCCTGGGATGCTTCGCCTTGGCGCTAGGGTCCCAACGCCACTGACGGCGCTCAAAACGGACATCAGATGCGTCAGCGCCGTCCAAAACAACAATCACTGGGATAACGTCAATCCCCTCGATGGATGTGTGGCGCCACTGAGGCCCCCCTCTCAAATATTATAATTTCCCGGGACCATCTCAAAAAGAATGCCTCGCCGTTAGGTCCGCGCTGCCGTAGACAGTGCTCAAAATGGAGGCCCGTAGCTCGAAATAAGGGCGTCCAAACATTTTAATGGTGGGGGGGTTACCCCTGGTCTGGCCGGCCGGCTGAACCGCGACCCAGCCGCTGGGCCCGGTCCAGCTAGACCTGTGGGCTGCCGTACCGCAACCCACCTTCTCCAGCGAGACCCATGCTGCACGTGGGTTGCTCCACCGACCGGTCAAATGGTCGGTCGCGTTTATGCAGAGACCCTCCATCGGCGGGTCTCTGTCGCCACACCTGGGTCGCGCGCCGCGACCCTGCCTCGCCATCGCGTCAGCCTTCTCCGATGGTGCCTCGTGCCCCCTCGCTCGCGGCCGCCCCGCCACAGCCGAATACCCCGCTCTCACGCAAGGAGAAGCCACCGCGCCACCTCAGTACGCTGTCGCGCTGCCTTGGAACCTCGCTGGACCACCGGAAAAACTCCCCAAAACCCGCAAACTTCGACGAGCTATTGTGGCCTCCTTCGAATTCCGATTTGAATTCCAAAAGATGTGTTGGAAAGGGAAATAAACTCTACTACGCATTCATGGGATTTTTTCGAAAATCCAACTGCAATTCGACATGATCAAACGGGCTCAAAGTAGGTGCGGGAAAACAAAATGAAAACGACAAATCCTACCTCGATGGGCTTCGCCCGAAGCTTCGCTGCGATCCGTCGGAGTTGCGCCTCACCTGTGAGGAGGAGGTAATGGAGGAGAACTTCCTCCATCGTTGCTGTGATTTGCTGGCACCAGGGAAGAAGGGGGATAGGAGAGGGGTGGGTTAAGTGTTTAAATAGAAAACACTTAACCACATGTCTGTCGGCCCGAACCCGAACTCCCGACAGGGTCTGGATTAAGCCTCCCATAAGGTAAACACCACCTCCCGAGCACAGCGTCGGTCTCGAAATTTTAATCTGATACCCCGTTCAAATGTTATTAAACTTAGCACCTGAGGCCGCTAAATTACGAAAACGCCCCTGGGGCCTTTTTCGCAAACAGCCCGCTCCCGTGAAACATACACCCCTCCTAGGGTAAACGGCACACTCCAAACTCAACGGTGCCCTTGGTTCTCCAATCCAAGCCACCGTTTAAGAGATAATCGAGTTAAGCCATTAAAATAATTAATTAATTAATTTATTTATCCATTTAATGTTCCATAAATGGGAGAGGGGTCTAAACGTCCTACGCCGACATGTTTTATGCCATTCCTATGGTAAACACCCCATTCCGGACCTATCCATACACTCATATCTATGATCCATATCACTACTCAGGAGTAATCCCATTTATTTGGCATTTCCAGTGTGAACGCACTGAAAATTTAATCCTGACCACTCCAGGGCTCGGAATCGCACACCGTCTGAAGGCGCTGCTCTGGAATAACATTAAGAATATTCAAAAGTGTTTCGCAGCAAAAACTGGGTTCTTACATCATCCCCTCCTTCAAGCTTTTCGTCCTCGAAAAGCAAAACCAGGGAACAAATCAGGGTACTAAGCCTACACCTGGCTCTCCCGTACCCAAAAGAACTCTTGCACAGTTCTGCGTCACCGAACACAGACCAAAGGACTGATCCATTCACGCGAGGTCTACCCTTGCCGATGACGAGCATGAGAGCACGCACACCTCTTCTCGAGTGAGTCACATGGGAGATGTCATGCACCCAAACCATCCTTTGGGGTTAGGGTAAGGAGGTAGGGATCCTCGCCATCCCTTTGCACAATGTCAAACGGCCCGAAGGATCTCGGGCGTAGCTCATCTCCCTGACTGAACCTCCACATCGCACGCTGCGACTGGAATCACCGCCCGCACCTAGAACAAGGCCCGACGATTACCTCCTTCAGAATACCCATATGGTGAAACACCCAAGGATATCTGGTCACACAAGGTTCCACAATCAATGTACCACAACCATGCCTCTCTTACACACTCGAAATGCGAAGGAGTCAACACCATCGACTAAGGAAAAAAGTCCAACGCCTTTTACCTTACCAACACAGGGTTACACCCAACGCCCTGCATCACCCTGGTAACACCTCAAACAAGGAGCAGGGAGGAATGAATTCCACACAGAGTCTATCAATTATATTTCAAAAAGTAGAAGAGCTGTAGAGCGTACATCTTATCACCTCAGGCTCCGCAGAATCGTAGACATCCAAAGCTCACGGCTGTCCGTGGTCCCAACTGTGAGCTCTTGGAGCCTGATGTGGACTACCTGATTGTGATGGAAAGACCACGTAAGGTCTTCCTACACTTCCAGCTCCACTTTCTCCTCTTGTAGCACCACCTCTCTGGGTACTACTCTGATCACGGCGCTGCCTCTGTTGTGGTGGCGCACCTGCTGCCTGCCCGAAGCTCTCCGCATGCCTGGTCGGGCAGTCCCATGCCAGGTTACCTCTCCCATCGCAAGCATAGCACTGACTCTCTTTGGGCGGCACAGGTTCCCAATGGCGCCAATGTGGTGTACAACCATGCCCCTGAGTCTGGTTGTCAGAAAGCCACCTGCGTCAAGGTTCTGCTTGCCGACGTTCGCTAGCTGCGGCAGACGTCTCGACTCCAACGTGCCTGCTTCCACCACCAACTGTAGAACGTGACAAGAAGCTCTCTGTCACCAGCGCCTTCTCTAGCACCCAAAAATATTTGTAAATTCTCAAGGGTACTATGACAGCGCGAATCTCTCGGTGGAGACCCTGCACAAACTTCCACGCTCGGATGTTTTCGTCATGGACCAAGTCCGGGTAAAAGCGTGCACGGTCTGCGAAACTAGCCGCATACTAGGCCACTGTCATCCCTCCCTGCTGAAACTGAAGGCGCTCCTGAATTTGAATGGAGCGCAAGCAGAAGGGGAAAAACTCTTCATGGAACAACAACTAAATGTTTCCCCATGAAAGAGACAACTCGCCAAGAAACTGAGTCACCAAACTCCACCAACGCCAAGCTGCTCCACGAAAAAGTGTGGATGCCAAATCCACTCTCTGATCTACTGGCGTCTGCACAAGCCTGAAAAGGCAAACCACTGTCTCGAGCCAAGGCTCTGCTGGCTAAGGGTCTGGTTCACCACAGAACCTCAGCGGTCTCCGCCGCTGGAACTCACGGAGTGCGCTCAACCTGCGCTCAAGCAACGCCTTCTCTTCTAAAGCTCTCTGCTGCTCAACAGGTGGGGGTGCTGCTATTGGCCCACCCGGAGAAAGGGGCTCGCATGATGGGTCCTGGACTGTGGCCTCCTAGCTCACAAGGTCATTGTCATGAACCAAAGCTGGTATCCTGTCTGGCTGTCTTTGCGGAGTCATCCTGAATATTATCAAGGAGTGCCACGGTCAGATGAGCATATATGTATATACCAATAACAACGATGGGGAGCTGACTCAATAAGGATAGTCAAAGACTCAATTCTATGTGATGCACAAACCAATTTTCCCTGCAACAAGTGTCTCAGCATGATAAGTCGACAAGTAGGTTATCAAGGTCTGGGTGAATGGATACGTCGGCCGCCACACCATCACTGGACTCCTTGGCCTGAGAGCCACTCTCGAGACACGTTAACATTATTACCCTAAATCCCAACCAATTCCTTTTATTTTAGGGACGTCTGAATAGCGTCCCAAGGAACGAACCACCTCTGATACCACTTTGTCATGACCAATACCTACCTGGGCTCGAGCTGCAACTACCCCAAGCCCGCCTCCATAGGCCTGGGGCTGGCGACCAGCATCGAAGGCACAACAACTCGGGGAGGCCTTTGACTAAGCTCATGTACACACATGCAACACACTCAATGAAAAAGTGCAGAGTAATAGAAAAGAAAAGTAGCGTAAAGGAGAAACTACTATATATAAAACACAAATGTGCATTGAACTCTAGACAGTACAAAGTACAAGCTGAAGATAAACTGAAAAGAAAAGGGGAAAAACATGCGCCCGACCAAAAAGTGCCACAACCCGACAACATGTAAAACAACAGTAATAGATGGAAGGGTTCCCCGCCTGGAACCCGACTACGACCACCACACGCGGTCCAAGCTCTCGAACTCTTATGCTCCACTGAAGTCACGACCAACCTGTCCATCGTCTGCAAGGGCACACCATGTGTGGGAAAAGCCCAAGCAGGGGTGAGTATAAAAATAATAAGTAGGATACACCGAAGGCTCGAGGGAGAAAAAAAGGAGGTACCGAAGGGTGAGAAGTAGATCGAACAGGGGAAAGTAAAGGAGTACAACCGAGAGTGCAGTGAAGAGTACAATAAATAGTCCAGTGCAACCCAATAAGAGGAAAGATGATAGACTCATCCAGACACAAGGAGCTGGAAACGGTGAGAAGTTGAACTTCCCATTGAGTCTTCGCTACCTATAGCAGGAGAGTAGACTTGTCCAACCACGAGAATCTAGACAATAAAAGCACGTGGCATACCCCGCGAGTCTTCACCTCTCCTGGAAGGAGAGTAACCAAAACCAAGAAGTGGGTACTAGAACAAGGTATATACATGTCCATATGCTCAATCAAGAAACCCAAACAAGATCGTAAGGGGATCTCCATCCCATATCTTAGCCCAAGAAAGGTGAGTCGCCAATAGTCCCAGAAGTAACACCATCGATTCCCAACATCCTGCACATCTGCCCCGAACTACAAGTCAAGGGCTCAATCACCACACCTCGATACTTTCCGATTTGGGCGGCACTAACTCACCTCTGCGGTTTTAGTTCACGTCACAAGGACGCATATCAGTGGGTAAAGTTCTCCTCGTACTTGAGAGTCCTCGGGGAACATCAAACCACAACTCATCATTGTCCTGCAGTCCAGAGGTTTACTCAAAGTTAACATGAGACCCCCTGCCCAGCCCCGCTGGAGGGTCCCTGGAAGTCAATGGGTTCCCACTACAGGGAGACCCAGCACGTCAACGGGTGCCACACTGCCCAGTCCCGTAACAGGGTAATCCACTGGAGGGTGACCCAGCTAAAGTTGGCGACATGACCACTACCCAGCCCAGCTGGAGGTAACCTGACATCGAGGACCACTGCCCCGCCCAGCTAGAGGTATGCCCGACATCAGAGACCACTTCCCATCCCCGCTGGAGGTAAGCACAACATCGGGGATTACTGCCTAGCCCCTCTAGAGGTAATCCCGACATCGGGGACCACTACCCAGCCCCGCTGGAGGTAAGCCCGGCATCGGGGACCACTACCCAGCCCAGTTGGAAACCACCTCAGCCCTGTTGGAACCAACCTCTAGGGTAGAGGATCAGTGTCCACGTAAAGTGTTGGTCACACTGAATCCAAAAGATTTCTATCAGGGAACACAAAGAAATGGGAGAAACTCCCCAGGCCTCTCAAGGAACTCACGCTCAAATCCGCTGAGTCACTATCAAATCAGACCGAGTGAACTCATCCTAGAAAGTGGGAAAACAACCACGTTGTACGAACACACATAGTTGCAAACGGTGCCACAGTCCGGTGAAAGGGCATGGTACTGAAACCCCTCACAGCTCAAGAAATAGAAGAACAAACCATCTCTGCTGGCCAAACCATCGAGAACGAAACCAGGGGAGACCACTCAACCCTGCTGGTCAAAACCATTGGGAAGAGGACCCAGGGAAAACTCAACCCTACTGGGCAACAAAAGAGAACAAAGGGACCCTCTACGTAACGAGAGTTCAGAAGTACGTAAAGCAGAGCACAATACGCACATGGTGCCCACACGACGTGTGGCCCCAAGTCAACCCAAACCGAGCGCACAAATATTCTCAGGTACCAACATCCACATGTACCTCCAAATGCTCACATATACTCCCAGATTATACCCCATCTCTAGCCCAAAGGCTAACATCCACATAGCACCCAACGTCAACGTGAAGGCGTGACATAACAACTCCAACCTACCACCTCAACTTTTGAGGCACAACCAACCACATCTCTTCACTCACACGGGAGTGCACGCGATCACACGCTAAGGGTTATCTGCAAAAACGGCGAGAAGAACCACCATCAGAGCACCATTCACATTTCCACATTTAATAAGATCGCGCAAGAGGCTCCTCCCGCCTGAACATATTACACCGTTGTAATTATCATAGAAAGACACGCTAGAAATACTACTTACTCACCTTAAATGGATATCTGACAGAAAAGTCAACAACACTGCCCCACGCCCGAACAACGTCCCGTGATACCGACCCTTGGCCCCGAAAACAGTCGGTCGCATCGCACCAATGCGCTCCCCTCGGGAAAACACGTCAAAATTACAACTCACATGAGTGCAACGGATATCCAGTGAAAAAGGTTTATTACGGCACACCGCACACGAGCGGTACTTCATGGGACCGGCAACCCAGTCCCGAAACACAACGAACAGATCACACTATTGCGATCCTCTCAAAAAAGTACACAAGATGGACCATTCACTTGTCCAAAATGGTCTCCTGGTGATGGAGATGGAAAATCACCGTCAACGCCCAAACAGACCTCATGGGGCCCACACCATCGTTCCAAATTAGAGTGGGTGGATTGCACCATTGCAATGCTCTCAGAAAAACATCCATAATCGACTGCTCGCACGCCCCGAACGGACGCCCAGTGAGAATGTCGTGAAATGTTGCACGCAGCTCGAAAGATGGGTCATGCGGCCCACACCTCAACTCCGGATGCAATTCCCAAACCCACCCTGGAAAGCTTCTCCCTGGCTCCAGGGTCCCAACGCCACTGACGACGCTCAAAACAGACGGCAGACGCGTCCGCACCATCCAAAACAAAAATCCCCGGGATAACGTCAATCCCCTCGAAGTACGTGTCACACCACTAAGGCCCCCCGTGTTAGGAATTATAATTTCTTGGGAACATCTCAAAAATACCGCCTCGCTGTTAGGTCCGCGCTGCCGCAGACGGTGCTTAAAAAACGGACGCTCGTACCTCAAAATACGGGCGTCCAAACATTTAAAGGGGGGGGGGTTTACCCCTTGGCCGGACCGGCCCGGTCCAGCCGGCCCCGTCTGGCCGGCCCGCTGAACCGCGGGCCGCCGCACTGCAGCCCACCTTCTCCTGCGAGACCCGCACTGTGCGAGGGTCGCTCCACCAACCAGCCAACTGGCCGGTCGCGTCCACGCGGAGACTCGCCATCGGCGGGTCTCTGTCGCCGCACAGGGGTCTCGCACCGCGACCCCGCTTCGCGGTCATACTAGCCAGCACCGATGGCACCTCGTGCACCCTCACCCGTGGCCGCCCCACCTCAGCCGACGTCACCGCTCGCCCGCACGGAGAAGCCGCCATGCCGCCTCTGTCCACCATCGTGCTGCCTTGGAACCTCGCCGGACCTCCAGAAAAACTCCCCAAAACCGCAAACTTCGATGAGCTGTTGCGGCCTCCTCCGAACTCCGATTTCAATTTCGAAAGATGTGTTGGAAAGGGAAAAACATCTACTACGCATTCATGGAATTTTTTTGAAAATAAAATATCAATTTGACATGATAAAATGATCCCAAATTAGGTGCGGGAAAAAAATGAAAATGACAAATCCTACCTTGATGGGCTTTGGCCGAAGATTCGTTACGATCCCTCAAAGTCGTGCCTCACTGGATAGGAGGAGGTGATGGAGGAGAACATCCTCCTTTGTTTCTGGGAGCTTTTGGTGCCAGCGGAGAAGGGGGATAGGAGAGGGGTGGGTTAAGTGTTTATATAGAAAACACTTAACCACCCGTCCATCAGCCCGAACACGAACTCCTGACGGGGTATGGATTAAGCCTCCTCTAGGGTAAACACCACCTCACAAGCACAAATTCGGTCTCAGAATTTAAATCCGAGACCCCATTCAAAAGTTATTAAACTTAGCGCCTGAGGCCGCCAAATTACGAAAACGCCCCTGGGGGCTTTTTTCACAAACGGCCCACGCCCGCGAAACATACACCCCTCCTAAGGTAAGCGGCTCGCTCTGAACTCAACGATGCCCTTAGTTTTCCAATATGAGCCACCATGTAAGAGATACTTCAGTTAAGCCATTAAACGAATTAATTAATTAATTAATTAATCCGTTTAACGTTCCAGAAGCAGGCGATGGGTCCAAAGGTCCCGCACCGACACACTTTATGTTGTTCCTAGGGTAAACACCCCATTCCAGACCCATCTGTACACTCAAGTCATTGATCCGGATCACCGTTCAGGAGTTATTCCATTTATTTGTCATTTCCAGTGTGAACGCACTGAAAATTTAATTCCAGCCACTTCGGGGCTCGGAATCGCACGCTGTCTGAAGGCGCTGCTCTAGAATAACATCAAGAATATTCCAAAGTGTTTCGTAGGAAAAACTGGATTCTTACAAACAATAGATCCAAAATTTCTAGATTTGTGAAGGATGGTTCTAGAAATCCAAAAGTAAGGAGAAAAATATGTTCTTCATCAAATGAATATTCAATCCACTGTGTATTTAAATATTAAGGATGCGAAGAAGGGAGATGAAGTGATGCAGAAAAATTTAGAAAATGTTCCTCTATTTGGATTTGATCCATATGGAATGATTTGGTTCATGTACCCTATACGTGTTCTTTACATACCAGAATTGAATAAGTGGATATTAACGAAATCTTATTATTCAAGATTCTCTATTCATCTTGGATGTCTGAAGATGTATAGTGACTTGAAAGAATAAATTTGGTAGGATGTCCTGTAGAGAGATATCACAGAGTTTGTATCTCATTTCTAGGTATTTCAACTAGTTAAAGATAAAAGGAAAACCTATTAAAGGATTTTGCAACCATTACCCAAAATAGAATTTAAATGGGAGAACATCACTAATGATTTTTTCATTGGAATTCAAGAAACATATAGAGGGTTTAATGCTATATGGGTGGTATTCAATAACCTTACTAAGACATCACACTTTATCACTATTAAAGAAGACTTTTTTTGGATTACATTTTCTAGATATTCATTAAGTTAGTGGTAATGATTCATGGAGTACCACATTCTGTTGTATCAGATCAGGATCTAAGGATTAACTCAATGTTCTGGATAAGTATTTAGTAAGAAAATTACACAAAATAGAATTTCAATACTGCTTGTAATCCATAGATATATGGTTATTCTAAAAGAAAAATTCTACCCCTAAAGGATATGTTGAGATCCTGATCATTAAATTTCAATGGTGGTTGGTATGAACACCTTCCTCATGTTGATTTTTTTAAAACAATTGCTTTCACTCAAATGTTTAGATGGAACCTTATGAAATACTCTCTGAGATGAAATTTAAAGATCCAACATGTTGGGATGGGGTTGGATAATGAAATATATTTGAACAGAATATTGTTTAAGAGATGGTCAAGAAGGTCAGAACCATACAACAACATCAAAAGGTAGCCTAAAGTCAATAGAACAATTATGTTGATAACTGCTGATGTGATCTAGAATTTGAAGTTTGTGAAAATTATTTTCTATGAATCTCATCCTAGATGAATGTAATGAGATTCGGTAAGAAAAGTAATCTAATCCAAAGGTATATCATCCCCTTTGAGATTCATGATCATATCAGGACAATATCCTATCCCTTTACACTTCCTCCAAATCTCTCTCAAATCTATGATGTGTTCCATTGATCTTTAATAAGGAAATTTATATCTGATCCATCACAAGTAATAAACTAAGAGGTCATATCCATGTAGTATGATCTTTTAAACGAGGAGCATCCTATTGAAATTATGGATCGTACAGAAAACGTTCAACAAAAAAAGACCACTCACCTTGTTAAATATTTGTTAAAAATCACTTGTTAGAGGAAGCTATGTGGGAACTTGGGGTAATGATGAAACAAAGGTATACTCATTTTTTTACCCGAGTAACAAATTATGAGGGTAAAATTCATTTTATGGGTGGTAGAATGTAAAATTCTGAGTTTTTATTGACCATTTTTTTTATAAATTAAATATTCATTTATGTTCGGAAATGAACTAAGTCCAATAATACATTAAAATTGTATAGAATTAGAATATATTACCCAAAATATAACCATTTCAAACATTACATGGAACATCAAGTGGGGATATGTTACATGGCATATCCCCACTCAGTGTATGTTTCATAGAAAATAGACTTTGTGTATGTTCCACGCAAAACTGATGTTTCAATGAGACATTATTTTATTTTAATAATTATTTAAATGAGATCATTATATCCCATAAATTAAAATGATTATTATGAAAAAAAACTCTTTTCAAATCTTTTTATAATTTTTTATATAAATAAAACATATTGATAATGAAAGATATGATTTTTGGTAAAGTCCTTTTAAATTTACAAATACTACGATCTTGAATGAATTCATTTTAATAATAAAATTACTTTTAGAAACACTTAGAATTTTAATTTTATAAAATAAAATTTATTTTTTTATTTATCATATCTACATTATCTTAAGGATAGTTTATTGGATTTTTCAGATGAAATTTATTTTTTGATGAATAGTGAAAAATACTGGAGATTACTTTGTATTTTTCTAATAAATTAATTCAATGTTATTGTTAAATTAAACATTAAATTTGTTTTAATGTCACATTATATCAATTATAATACAATTAAAATAATTTAGGTCATTATAAACAATTTCACTTTGAAATTAAATAAAAATACATAACAAACTATTTAACATTTTTCTACTTTAAAATACCAATATTTCATCATGTCTACGAGATTAGAACTAATCCTAATTTTCCTCTTTATGTAAATTTAATTTCAAAAATTAAATAAAAAATTTTAATATGTTTAATAATTTGATTCTAATAATATCATTTTAAGTTTTTTTCAAAATGATTAGTAAAAGTGATTAAAATTAATCACAATGATTATTGTTACTTTAAGCATAGTTTGGGACTAAACCTTATTCTTAGGGGACCAAATGTAATAGAAACATATTTAAAACCCATTTTATGGTAATTATTCTCCCACAAACCATTAATTATTGGTTTGTTTTAGGTTTTTATGACTTTTCAGCTAAGAACATCTATACACCTAACTTGTTTTCAAACATTAGTTATGATTCCTTTTCATTCCCTCTAGAAGGCCAACAACTCTCCCACTTATTCATATAATTAGAAACACTTAATTCTAAAAATACCTTTACAATAAAATTACTGGTAATCCTCCATTACCCCTATAATCATTCCCTTGGGTAGAAGATAATCCATGAATGTGTTATGGAACAAACTAAAATGAGTTACTTGGTAAAAAGGTAACATCTTCTCTGATGTCCTTTATTTTGTTTTCTTCGTTTCCCCTCCACATTATATTTTCAATGATGGAATAAATACACTATAATAACCAATATAGTAGAAATTTTGTGTTCTACTATTTCATCCTACACATATACACCTCTTTATAGTGTATAATGAACATACTGTTTATGTATACGATATACAATGACCTAACTAAACGCCCATTTTTCAATTTTCATTACCGCCTCTCACGATGGAAATAGTGATGAAATATATTTTTATATATTTTATAATATATATTTATTATTTATTTAATCTTCTATATTTATTTTTCAAAACATATCTCTTTTACTTTCCATTGTGTATTAATACGATAATTTCATTTGAGGTAGTGTGGACAACCACCCCCTCAAAGAGATATGATTCATTCATACACAATATGGAATATAATAACAATGGGTATAGTGAGTATATATTATATATATGATATTATAATAATACATTAATAATGATGTACATATATACATATATATCATTTTTTTCATTCTTTCAGTATGACAATTCAACTCAAACAGTGTTCATGCGTACGTACAACCTAGCGTCTCCGTGAACATTGTATTATATTTCATATATATATATTATTTATATTATTATAATACACATATAATATATATATAAATTATATTTATATCATTTATATCATTATATAATTTCTGATATATTGTATAAATACAAAATATATAACTAATAAAGACACATGTGAAGAATACTATGAATATTACCTGAAGTGAAGCCTTAACATAGGATAGTTAACAAGTGGTTAATACATAGTTGTAGTCAAACTATATATGGTACTATATATAAGAACATGGTTCTATAAGAAATTATTAATAAATGTATATTTATTTTTTCGTTGGTTTTAATTAGTATGGAGAGATTCAATACCCAAGGTAAGGGGATTTCATCTCACTTTTTATTTACACAAGATACATGCAATGCTGGAAAGCATTTCCTTTTGTGTGGAGTATGTACATCCCAAGATCTTATTCCATGAATATTATTCTTAAATATCTGGGAATTCACATGTCCTTTTTTTTATATTTCTTTCATGGGTTCTTTGATTCAAAAGTTATCATACAGGTAAAATAATTTTTTCTTAATTTTACTTCTCTAAGACTCATGTTTTATTATGAATCTAAATTCTTTTCCAAGGTGTATATAATTATATTTTCATGTTATATGATGAATTTAATTTCATTAATGATATTTTATGATTTGTTTAAATTCATTTTTTACCTAGATAATATGATCCCATGTGACAGATTTATAAGAGTTTATTGAAACAAACTCATCACTTTTAATGATTGTTTATGTTTTTGCATTCTTTAATAAAATATTTTTATACTTATCTCACGAACACTTATGAGTTTCATTATCAAATATTTATTCATGTTATCCTCATATATTTTTATCATTTTACTACACCTCGTTACTTATGATGATGTTTTTATCTAAAATATTACTCTCTCTCTCTCTCTCCGGTCAAAAAGCTTTTGTATTAAAAAAATCATATTTTTGAAAAAAAATATAAAGAAGGTTTTCAAAATACCATGGAAGCCCATTTTCATGTAAAAAATATATTAAAAACGTTTTATGGTTTTAATTTATTCCATTATATATTTCCCATGATATTTTAAAAGAAAAAGGTTTTCAATAAGGTTTTATAGTTCAAAAAGAGTTTTCAATGCATAAAAAATATTTCCCCAAAAAATGTTTTCAAAAGATCCCTCAAAAAAATTTCCCATAAATGATAACATACACCGTTGTCACTTATTCCCTTGTAGGAAACATATTTAATGTTTAAATTCTTATTATTTCATTGAATTTATTCTATTTTCATGATATCATGTTTATGAAACCTATTTTTTCATGGATTAGATTATTTTGAAACTAGCTTCGTTGAACAGATTATGTTCATGATAAAATGATAATAAAACTTGTATATTTCCACATGTTATGGTATTATTGAAATTTTAGGTTTCCCATTTCTTTTAATGGGTTATGAGAGGATTATTAATGATCTAGTTGGAGAAGTATGTATGATTTCCTTATGAGATGGATGGGACCAGTATCTTTCTCCAATGTATTGGGTAAATATTTATATCTCTTGAGATAGACTAATAGGTTATTTATAATGACCCTTTTAAATGAAAATATGGAAATGGGAGTGAAAATGACTAACAAGTTGGTATTAGGAGTTAACTCATGATACTTAGACAACTATATGAGTGAACCATGACTATGAATATGGTATAGGGAGTGAACCTGTACTAATAAGATGGTATTAGTAGAGATGAATTGTCTAATAAGTAATTATATTATATATTCTCTTATTCCTTCCACAATTACATGTTTTATTCATAAGTTACGCTTCCATGGATTGTTTTTTATATCCTTATGATACATGTCTTAAGAACTTCCATGTTTTATGAAATAATTCATGTATTTGATCCCTGATATGTATGGTATGATCTTTTATATTCATGATCATGTTATCATACCCTCATGCTCATGATTATTCTCACATATCTCCCTTTTTCACCCATAATAAGAATTTGGGCTCACCCGATTTTTATGTTTCCTTTCCCTAGGATATGAAGATATTTATTATTTTTGATGTGTCTATGAACTATGATAGTCAATAAGTATATAGTGGAAGATAATGAAGGTAACTTATGTATCCATGTTTATGTTTCCATGTTTCAAACAGAAATAGACTAGTTCGATCTATGTGAATCTATTGGTAAAATGTTTTATGTACTAAAAAAATATTATGAAATGTTAGTCTATGAAAATCAATAGACTCCATAGTAAATTTTCTCAAAATCAAGAGGGGGTGATAAATATTTAATGAATTTTCTGTTCCTTTTGGATATTTTTGAAGTCTCTAAAGAGATGATAAATTATTTAGGTCTACTGTTATCATTGGATAAATTTTTAGAAAATGGTATAATGAGAAACATCAAGTGGGATGATCCTCATATGAAATGAATTAATGTTAATAATGTAAACATTTTTTATCACTGTGATAAAGATCACATGTTTTATCGACAAGTGTTATATTTAAAGATACTATGTAATTATTGGTATTAATCAGTGATTTTCACAACTTTGGTTTTGAATACAAAAACTCATGTCCCATACGTAAAGATTGGGATTAGTAGGATTTGAGAGTATGATAATGACATCATATACATGTGGAAAATTCACTCAATGAGTATATTGTGATTGTGAGACTATATGATAAATAAGTTTGTAGAATTGGTGAATCTGGCATAAAATATGAGTAAACCAATAGTATTTAATGCATCTAGATAATTAACATGTTCTTGATTTCAAACGATAAAGGTGTATAATCATAGTCGGTGGTGGAAAAGAGTTGAAGTATCCACCCATATATGAAAATGATCATTTTTATACAATGTGGTAACCCTTATTTTTCTTAAAAACAACATTTGGAAGTTATACTTTACATATTATTCTTCCCATAAATTTTTCGGGTAGATACATTGTTAAATTTTAAGGAGATAAACCCATTAATAGGGGGAATATATGTTTAAATCTAGAACCCCATTTTGAATTGGTAGTGAATTCCCAAATGAATTAAACTGATTTGGCACTGAGAACGTGTCCATGTAATTCCTTAAATTCTTCAATACATGATCCCCGAGCGTTTCTCCTTCCGCAGGCTTCAACATGACTGGTCATGGATCCCGAACGGGGTTACGAATATGAAGTTATGGCTATTTGAAGGCGGAATGCAGGGAATGGCCATCAAGGATGATTTTGGTGCATGTAATGGATTTTCACACAAAAATGAATTCTTGCACTTAAAAATGAAATGTTGCACATAAAAATGGATTCCTGTGAAAAAATTGAATCTTGCGCGTAAAAAGGGAATCTTGCACGCCAATTGGATTTTAACATAAAATAGAAAGGAATTTTATGTGCACCAACATTCAAGGTTTCTACTATAAATACAAGTGAACCCCCTTCTTTTGTGAGGTAGCCCAGAGGTTGGAAACTCTTAAATGTGCATATGTCCTCATTTTCCATTCCCACATGAAAACCCCCCATAATGGGAGTAAAAAAATAGATTTATACATATAGTGTCCAACGTGCCAAATTTTGCGTACAAAGCGTCATTTTTGCATGCAACAGTGCCACTGTGCCCAATTTTGCATGCACCAGTGATGCACCTATCCAATGGTGGCCACACATTACCTATTGCACGCATAGATCCCCTATTCCGCACCAATTTTCCCTATTGTGTGCAATTACTTCCATATTGTGCACATGACCCTATTGTGCACACAACCCCTGTATTGCGCGCACTCCTGGCCTATTGCATGCAAGCCTTCTCTATTGCGTTCAATACATCCTTCATGAGTGAAAATAATCTTATGCGTAGCCTATCATATAAACAACAGTGTACAGGCCTGTGCCTGCATGGTCCATACCTTGGGGGTTGTGCCCCCGCACCCGGAGTTGACTTCAGTGCCAAGCTTCGGTCCCGGCCCTCAGGGGCATGTTGTCGGCAACTTACATTACGCACCCACCTTCCACATATGGAATACCATGATTTGAAATACTCCTAAGAACACCATGAAAATCCTTGGGTTGACATATTCCTATTGGTTCATTTCCCATGGCATCAGTTGACATTCTAATCATCAATTCCTTGAGTACCTTGAGTCGAATTATTCCTTAAGCAACTCCTCTGAACCCCATCACATGAATTCTACACCAGGTTGAACCAGAAAGGGAAACTCTTGCGTAAGTCCCAACACCAACCATTTCAAGGTGAATTATGTGTAATAGTCCTATATATATGACTTTAAACTATAGTACACCATATTCAACAAACATAGGATTCCACTTGCTCCAAACAAGACAAGCCTTATTCACCAATCATAAGTTTACAAAATTCCTCTCTATATGACTAGAAAATGTAGTACTCACTATAGGAGAAATATAGGACGCCTCTTATTCAAATTAAGAGATTCCTTATGCTCTAAGTATAGGATACCAATAGTCCTCATTACATTGAATATAAATTTTAGTTCTCCATTTCATTAAATAATAGAATTCCTCTTGTTCCAAATAAAAAATTCTTTAAGGGACAAGAATAAGATACCTCATGCCATGAGTACAGTGGAATAATTTCAAGAGCGTTGGAATCTGTTCATTCATTCCATCACTCTCCCTCATGCTTTGTGTTTCATTTATTCAGATATTTATCCTCTTTCATATATGATGGTACACACTAACGACCCGGTCCCATGTAGTAGTGGCTCACCTACAGTCTTGGTCCAATGCCCCAGAAGCCATTAGACGACACATCGAGTCAAGTCATGTGTTTCGAACACGGTCAACAGTCGAACCTCATTTGTTTGTCCTAATTTCAGAAAAATGTGATATGGATGCTGTTTTTTGAACAAGGTCAATAATTATCCCCCATCTCCATGCCACTTTCACCTCGTTATTAATGTCGTGCATGTGTTTGACAATTTTCATCTTCATTTTTTCGGACTGATTCCAACACCCTTGGTGTTTTCCCTCTTGTGCACTAGAGCATAGGTATGGGCCCCAATTATATTCCTCAACCCATGAGTGATTTGGGATTCCCTTCAACCCCCCAAGATTTCATAGTACGTTAACTCATTAAAGTAATTCAATAGTTTGCGGTACACGCACCACCGAGTTTGACCGCCCCACAATATACCAAACTAGCTGTTCAAAAAGATCTTATGAATATTATTAACTAAATTTTGAATCCTATAAACTCTATATAAATTTAATATTCATATTAATTATTTCATAGGCATAATATAAAAACAAAATCATTTTTTCAGATAAAAGAAATATTTTCCAAAAATGTAATTTTACCGCCTTTTAATGGAGAACTTTTATTAAAACCAATATTTGACCCTTTTATACATTCAATTTAATAAATCAAATTATTAATTAGAATTGGGACATAAAAAAATTAGTTTGGAAATTTTTTTGGTTCTTTTATGATAACTTTCATATTTTGACGAATAGTGACATATACAATGTTTTAATTGAAAACATCTTTTTTAATAATTTTTTTTATAATGTTTAATTATGAATTTTAAATGTTTTGAATTATAATAATATTAAATATTTATCATTTAATACAATTTAAGTCATTATAAGTAATTTTACTTTTAAATTTAACAAAAACACATGTCAATCTTTTGAAAGTTTTTTACTTTTTAAAAACATGTGTTTTTGTTTAGACAACAACAATTAATTTTAAATTAATAAATGAAACTTCTATATTTTCAATTTGGTAAAATAGACTTCATTTTTGAATTCATGATATTAAAATTATCTTTGGGTGAATTTTTTGTATTTTTCTGAAAACATTCAATTTATAATGAATAGTGAAAACATTGCGTTATTTGTTAAAACCGACTTTTTATTTAAATAATTAATTATTATATATTAATTTATTTTAGGAAATAATATATTAATAAATCTGATATATTTTCAATGTAATTCATTGGAGTAATTTTATTACATGTTTAGGTATATGAAAATTTTATATAACTTTTCACCGTCTTTTACCCACCTCATAAAAGCATTTACAAATTTGCATAAAACCTAATTTTACCACTTCTGTGAATTGAATTTCAAAAATCAAAGAGACGTGGTTAATATTATTAAGTAATTTTTTGTTCAATGTGATGAAAATAATTTTAGGTGAATAGTATCTTTTGACTCTAATTTACCACGGCTAGAAGTTAATTGGGTAATTAAGGGTAAAAATTATATCATAATTACCCTAACACATGTCCTAATTCTATTGGATAAATATAATTCGACCAAAAACAACCTTATTAAAAAAAAATTATCCTCTTTGGTTCACATGGATTAGATTTGGACATTTATTATTATTTTATTTAAAAAATAGTAAAAAGAGTTAAATTCTATGTTTAATAACAAAACCATTTTAATATAGGGTTACACATAATATAAATTAGACTATAAATATTCATTATAAATATAAAAATATTTCCTACATAATGATATTTTATTTATAATTTTTAGACATTAAATAATTTAATTTAATTATGACACAATGATGATGAAGCAATTACCATATTAAGGAAATATGAAAATAATTGATATTATAAATATCCAAATAAATGTAAATTGAAACGTCTGATGAATTACAATAATTTTATAGGATAATATGGAATTTAGGGTTGGTTGAGGAAGTTTTATTTGATGTTATAAAGGTTTTATTTCTTTCAAAAAAAATCAAATACTATATAGTGTCAAAATTGCAATAATTGAGTTTTTAAAACAAATACTATATTATTAATTGATATAATATTCCAAAAAAAACAAAGGATTGGCCAAAGTAAATAGATAAGGTTATATATGTTAATAATTAACCACATGTGGTTCTCTTTTCTTTTCATTGTATGTTTATTAACCATGTAATATAAAAATACGAAAAGACATGGTAAATGTCAAACGATTTAAGTAAGAGTTAAATTTTAATGATAGGGTTAATATGATGATCTAAACCTATCTAAAACATATTGGTTGAGTGGTTTCCAACCCATACATACCTTATCCTCTAAATAATTCATTTTGGATCCATTAGAAACTGAAAACAATTTTATTATATAAAAATATTTCAATATTTTCCTAAAGTGACCATCGCCTCTCTTATAAAAGGGCACTTCCCCTTCTCTTAATTTTACACCTCCAAAGAATTTTCACTCAGCCAAACCCTGCTTAAATATCCTCTAAAAATTCCTTTAATTCATCATAGGGGAATTAATTTGATCATGAATCCAACCTATGGTTCCCTTTTGATCAACTCAAAAGGAAACACTCGAAGTCGAGGTAATAATTTCACCACCCTATTTCAAGTTTTTTTCTTCTTCCACATCTTCTTTCTCGGTTGTTTCAATACCAAAATAATAAATCCAATACCGTCTACTTAATTTTATTTTATTATAAATATGTTACAACAAAATTCGTTATTATATCCATCCAATAAATGAAAAAGTCGCCATATGTGGCTACATATGGTTTACCGTCTCAATGTCGTGGTGTAATATGTCATTCAAACACATAATTATTTTGATGGATATAATAATGTGTATAAATGATGTAAATAATAAATATAACATGTTATTGATTATTTATATATGATATACCATCCAATTAATTCAATTTCAGCATCAATATAATGATATTGTCGTTCGTGCTTACGTACGGATTACCGTCTCCACGAATGTGATGAGATTCATTACCCATCATAATAATTCAACAAAAATGTTCATTTTATGATTAAAAATAATATTCTTGAACATAATATCATTCTATATATGAATCATATACATCCTATCCATAACAAACATGGATTATGTAACCAAGCATATAATGGAAACCGAATCTCTTAACACCCGAAATGATGATACTACTGAAATATTATTAACAATGAAATATTATGGGATAATATATGATATCAAATTTATGTATATAGTTCTTGTATAATTTAATAAATTTTTTTTAACTATTATAAATTAGGTTAACATAACATCAACTACAGAAAAGTACAAGGTAATGGTTAATTATACAATCTCTTCATTATCCGAGGTTGTTTTTATGTTAGTATCTACTGGTACTTCTTTATCATCCACACCCATGCTTCATAAAAATGTATTTCAAAAAATTTTATTATATACTAGACTATAGGTTAAATACATTTATATCCTTGTTTTACTATTTATAAATTGGTTTGAATGGAATATTTTCATTGTTTTCCAAACATGGTACATTATGACCTTTTTGAGAAAATTATGGTAAGAATGTCTTTTTTAACATATAAGGCTATTGTGGCTATTTTTCTCCACTATATCATCATCAAAGCATTACATAAAGGCTTATAAGAATAATTTCATAATGAAAGTTATATTTTATAATTATTTTACTTTTAAATGATATCATAATAGAAAGATGTATTTATTTCAAATAGTTTTCATTTCATCTTTGTCAACATCCTTTGATGGATTTTAAACTTGTTCAGAGTTGATTTATTATGATACAAATCTTCCATATTGTATTTATGGTTTTGTGATATGTTTGACTATGGATGAGTTATTTTTAAACCATTAATGGATTATGGATAAAGTATTGACATTTTGTATTCCTGTTTTCATAAAAATGTTTATGTTATTTTAAACCTTTTAATATTAGGAATGCATTGGACTTAGTAAGTGACGGTGGAGCCTGCAATATATCTTCGATGTATTGGTATGTCTCATGAGACAAACTATTGTCTTGGCATAATACCTTGACCAAATCTTATTTTTAGTCTTGTCACAGGGCCTTGACTATGTGGTTATGATGTCTGGCATTATGCATTCTATATTTATGAAAGTGGCTATTGATATTGCATGAGATTATTAGACTAGTAGAATATCCATGTGAATAAGTAAATAGAATTATTTGATTTTATATTTTCAATATTATGTAGAAGTTGAAGTTTAAAAGGCTTTTGTTTTAGTATTATACATTTCCATAAATGTTTATTCTTATTTATGAACGTTTCCACTATATAGTAATCCTTACTGAGCATCTGAGCACACCCCTTTCTTTGTTTTTTCCCAGGATGTGAAGTAGTATTTCATGGTTTCCCTGTAGGGATAGGCTAACGATATAAGTGTGTTCAAAAAGGAAAAAAAATGTTCCTGTTGTTTTTATTTCCTGATGTAATGTAACATTCATGTATTTATTCAATTTTCCAAGACTACTAAACTGATTGGTCCTTCAGGACTTGATTCCATGTGATCATTACAATGTCATGTAATAATTCACCAACTCTAGGTAACTAGGGTCGGGGCATTACAGTTGTTATCAGAGGATTTTTAGCAACAACCTTGAAATATATTTATAAAAACTCTAATAAGAGAACATTACCCTAAGATAGAATTAGAGGATTACTATTGAACAACTTTTTAGAATTTTGGAAATGTAGAGATTTTGTGTATTTTCCACGAAATACATCCCTGTCTCGATACGAGAAGGTAGACGTGGCTCTAGCAGAGATGTACCTAGAAGTGAAAACTTCGACAAGGAGTTTCAGGATTGACCAAAGATGTCATGGTACACAAGAATGGGCCTTGATTAACTCTAGGTTATAACACTCTTAGGGGATATGATTCGGATAATTCACATTTTAATTAAAATACATTATGAAAAATTAAGGAGTAAATAATTCCAAAAAGAAACCATTTTATGATTATAGATTATATTCATAATCATTTCAATTTACATTAGGTATTTTAAAAGTTTGGAATTATGCATTGCGATTCATAAACTAACCTAGTGTATTCCATTATTTAGAAATGGTGCCTAGTAGAAGGAATGATAATTCCTACAATACACAAGATCAAAATATTAAGAAGGATTATATCTTTCACGGTATTAAGCCATCATTTTAAATGGAAATAGTCTCTCATGTGTTCTCATCATTTGAAGAAATATTATCATGTGTTAATAAGATAAGTAAAGAATTCTTTGAGTCCAATGGATTTGAAGGGAAGCAATAGGAGTAAAGTATGAAAGAGAGAAATATAGATAAAGGGTATAGGTTAAATAAGGATTTTTTTCATATGTGATAACTGTGGAAAAATCACCTTGGTAAATTATTGAAGAGAATGTGAGTTTGTTATAAGTGTGGAGAAAATGGAAACCATGTACATGATTGCAAGGGTAGGAAAACATTTTCAAATTTATAATAATTCATCTCCAAGTAGTTGGGACACCACGCAAAGCAATGTCCAAATCATTAGAGTGTACCCAAAATGTTGTTATTAGATAATAATCAAGTTATGATATTACCAAAGATGGAGGGGAATGATCATATTTGTTATGTTCTTATTAAAGTATTGTGTCATTTGAGTATTTTAATAACAATGTACATGTTATAATAATTATATAGTATAAACAGATTGTACTGCAATATTATTTAGTTAAGGACTTGAGGATGTGTAAAACCAATAAAAGTTACTCAATAACATGTTAATTTTTTTTGAAAATATATGGTTGAGAGGATGATAAACCATAATATAGTTCTAATACTGAGGTAGTAATTTTGGAATATTATATGATTGATTTAGATAAATTATATTGAATATTCTTGACTAACTTGAAACTGATTTTTGATATGTATATTCCATCATTGTTGGAGTTTACAAAATTTTTGGGTAGACTGATTATATCCAGTATTCTATAAGGAATAAGGGATCATGAATGTAATCAATAAGGTTTTATGGTAATTCGGGGTGTTATAGTGTCTTAAAAGAATTCATGATGAAGGTATTCACATGTTATTACATGGAAAAAGGATCTTCATTATGATTACCTCCTTATAAATTTTGGACTGTGAGTTTGGATAGAAGTATTTTTGATAAGTCTAATGGTTGGAATCAATTAAGTTTGAAATTGGATAATATTATAAATGTTAAATGATTCCTTTAGATTATTTTTGGATTGTCATAAAAAGGACAACCTGGAGGTCAGGTGACAACCGATCGCAGCTGGTAAGGCCGCGGGACTGGAACCCGCAACCGAAGTGCGATAAGGGTGGATCACCTACCTCTGGCATACGTGATCTTTTGGTTTGTATAATGTAGTTTTTTAAATAGTTTCACAAATGAATTATAATTTCATTATTTTTTTGAACCGTATACTATTAGGATACATAGAATATTTTTTATTTCTATTATCTTTTGGAGTGAAAGATGAGTTTGGGGTAGGAGTTAGTTGAAGGATGAAACTCTACTTGCCAAGTATATTTTTTCCTCTTATTCTATTAATAAATTAATTCTTATACTTTAGTGAAGGGATATTAAATCCAAAAATGTGTTATCCTAATACCATAAGTTTTGTTGAACTAACAATATTTCAAATCATCATAGATTGATGGCTTTGAGGTCCTCAATTTCACACTTGTTTGTGATTTATGACCTCAATCACTCTTTACAAATATTTATGTTTTTCCTCCAATTATGTGTCTCTAATTTCCACTAATTTTCTCCAAATCGATATCGTAATTCGGTGGTATGTTTTTCATTCCCTTTCCCTCTTATTAAGACTAAATTTTATTTACCCAATTTTCGATGTTGGTTTTCCACAAAGTATTTTTTATTTATTTATAACATTCTATTTTCAAAGAACAATTTCAAATTTTGTGGATGAATTTTATTTAAAGAGGGGATAATTTAACACCCTAATATTTTTTAGTACGTTATCTCATTGAAGTAATTCAATATGTTGCGCTACACGCAACACCGAGTTCGAGCGCCACACAACTTACCAAACTAGTCATTCAAAAATCAGTTATGAATAGTATTAATTGAATTTTGAATCTTATATAATCAATATAATTTTAACATCCATAATATGGGTTACTTAGACATAATATAAGAACAAATTCATTTTTTCAGATAAAAGAAGTATTTTTCATCAAAATGCAATTCTACCACCTTTAAATGGAGATCCCTTTTTAAAACCATTATTTGAACCTTTAATATATTCAATTTAATGAAATTAAATTCTTCTTTAGAAGAAGGAGATAAAAATTTAGTTTGGATTAATTTTTGGTACTTTTCTGATAACTTTCATATTTTGACAAATAGTGAAAAATACTACGATTTAATTGAAAATATCCTTATTAATTTAAATAATTAATAATGTTAAATTAATAATTTTAAAGGTTTTTAAGTATAATTAAATAATATATTTATAATTTAATACATTTTAGGTCATTTTAATTTATTTCACATTTAAATTTGACATAATCACATGTCAATCTTTTGACAGTTGTTAATTTTTAAGAACTCGCTCTTTGGGTTTTGACAACGAGAATAAATTTTATATTTTTCAATTCAAATTCTATGTTTTTAATTTGGTAAAATAGACATCATTTTTGAATTCGGAATATCCAAATTATCTTTGGATGAATTTTTGGTGTTTTTCGGAAAACATTAAATTTTTAATGAATAGTGAAAAAAACTGCATTATCGGTTAAAACTGACATTTTATATAAATAATTATTTATTTTGTTTAAATTTGTTTTAGGTAAAAATAGATACGTGATACCTATATATTTTCAATGTAATTCATAATAGTCATTTTATAATAAGATTAGATGTATAAAATTTTTATTGATCTTTTTACCGTCTTTTACCCACCTCCTTGAAGCATTTACAAATTTGCATAAAACATAATTTTATCTCTTCTATGAGTAGAATTTCAAATATAAAAGAGAAATAGTTAATTTTATTATGTAAAATGTGGTTCAATAAGCTGAAAATAATTTTTGGTGAATAGTAAATTTTTTCTTTTATTTACCACATTTAAAAGTAAATAGGGTAATTAAGGGTAAAAAGGATATCATAATTACCCTAAAACATGTCCTAATTATTTTGGATAAGTATTATTGGAACATAAATAACCTTAGTAATAAAATATGATAATATTTGGTCAACTTGGATATGATTAGAGAATTTTTTATTATTTTATTTAAAGAAGAGTTAAAAGAGTTAAATTAAATGTTTAATAACTAAACCATTTTCAATATAGGGTTACACACAATATAAATTCAACTATAAAAATTAATTAGAAATATAAAACTATTTTGTACCTAATGGAATTTTATTTATAATTTATCTACATTAAATAATTAAATTTATATGTGACACAATAAGGATTCAGTAATTACATTTTTAATTATATATTAAAATAATTTATATTATAAATATCCAAATAATGGTAAATTGAGAATTTTGATGAATTCTAGTAACTTTATAGGTTAATATGACATGCTAGGATTTGTTAAAGTTTTTTTAATTGATAAATATTCTTTGTCTTTCAAAAAAATCAAATACTAAATAGTGTCAAAATTGACATAATTGAGCTTTTAAAAGAAATACTATATTATTAACTGATATAATATTCGTAAAAATATAAGGATCAGATAAAGGACATAGATAATGTTATATATATTAATAATTAACCACATGGGGTTCACTTGGATTTTATAGTATGATTATTAAACATGTAATATAAAAATACAACGAGACATGGTAAATGTCAAACTATTTAACTAAGAGTTAGATCTAAATGATAAGGTTAATATGATGACATAAACCTATTTAATACCTATTGGTTGATAGTTTTTCGACCAATACCCACCTTATCTTTGAAATAATTAATTTTTGAGCCATTTGAAATCGAAAATTATTTTATTATAAAATAATATTTCATGCTTTTCCTAAAATGACCCTCACCTCTCTTATAAAAGTGCACTTCCCCTTCTATTAATTTCACACCTCTAAAGACATTTTTCTCGGCCAAACCATACCCCAATTTCCTCCCAACAAAATTCACATAAACATAGTTACCTTAAATTGATCATAAGGGCAACCTAAGGAGCCATTTTGATCAAATCAAAAGGCAACACCTGACGTAGAGGTAATAATTTCACCACCCTCTTTCAATTTCTTTTCTTATTCCAGTTCCTCGTTAATTTTTGTTTACATACCAAAATAATAAATCCAGTACCTTATATATACAGTGATGTTATTATAAATATTTTACAAAAATATTCTATATTCTATCCATCCTATAAATGACAAAGTCACCATACATAGGTACATACGACTTACCGTCTCTACGTTGTGGTGTAGTTTGTTATTCAAACACATAATTATTTGCATGGGTATAATAATGATTTTACTGATGTAAATGAAAAATATAACATGTTAATTATTCTTTATATATGATATACCAACCAATTAAATATCACCATTTATATAATGATATTTTTTCTCATGCGTACATACAGATTACTGTCTCCACAAAAGTGATGAAATTAATTCCCTATCGTAATCATTCAAGAATAATTTTAATTTTATGATTAAAAATAATATTTATGAACATAATATCATTCTGTATATGAATCATATACATCCTATCTATAACTAACATGGCTTATGTAACCAAAAATATAAAGTAAAATGAATCATTTAACACCTGAAACGATGATACTACTAAAATATTATTAACAATGAAATACTAGAGGATAATAGATGATATCATATTTATGTTTATAGTTTTTGTATAATTTTATAACAATTTTTTATCTCTTATACCAGATATTAACATACCGTCAAATAAAAAAATGTTCATGTTAAGGGTTAATTCTACAATCTCTTCATTATACGAGGTTGTTTTTTCATAAGTATCTACTATCACCTCTTTATCATCCACATCCATGTTTCATAAAAATGGATTTCAAAAAAAAAATTTACTACATACTAGATTATGGGTCAAAGTCATTTATACCCTTGTTTGACTTTTAATAAAATGGTTTGAAAGGAATATTTATGTCATTTTCCAATCAGATAACTTTATGAACTTTTCGACCAAATTAAGGTAAGAATGTCTTTTTTTATTTATATGGCAGGTGTGGCTATTTTCCATCGTTTTATCATCGTCAAAGCTTCCCATATTAGCTTATAATAATATTTTCAAAATAAATGTTTTCTTTTATAATTATGTGACTATTAAATGATTTCAAAATAGAATGTTGTATTTATTTCAAATAGTTTTCATTTCATCTTTGTCAACATCTTTGATGGATTTTACACTAGTTTGAAGTTGTTTTTTTATGATACAAATCATCAATATATTATAGATGGTTTTGTTATATGTTTGATCGTGGATGTGTTATTTTTACACAATTCATGGTTTATAGATAATGTATTGACATTTTGTATGCTAGTTTTAATACGAATGTTCATGTTATGTTTAAACCTTTTTATATGACGAATGAATTGGAATTAGTTAGTGATGGGTGAAGCCCACTATATCTCCTCAAGGCATCGGTATGTCTCATGAGACAAACTACTATCTTAGCATAAGGCCTTGACAAAATATTATGTGTAGCCTTGGCATAAGGCCTTGATTATGTGGTTGTGAAGTCTGGAATTATGCATTCAATCATTATGAATGTGGCTATTGATATTGCAAGTGATTATTTGACAAGTAGAATATCCATGTGAATAAGTAAATGACATTATTTGATTTTATCTTTAAAATATTATACTGATGTCTATGTTTATAAGGATTTTGTTTTAGTATTATACATATCCTTAAATGTTTATGCTTATTTTTGAAATTTCTGCTATATTGTTATCCTTACCGGGAAACTGATCTCACCCATTTCTATGTTTTATTTTTCCCAGGATATGAAGAATTATTTTATGGCTGACCTACATGGATAGGATAAGGATATAAGTTTGATCAAAAGGGGAAAAATGGTAATGATGTTTTTATTTCAATATGTAATGTAAATATTATGAATGTATCTAGTACTTATTAGACTAATAAACTAATTGGTCTTTTGGGATTTGATCCCTTGTGATCATGGAAATGTTATGTTACAATGCACTGAATCTATGTAACTAGGGTCAGGGCATTATAGCCCTTGTGGAGAGACATAACAAAAAGATTCTGCGTAACTTCCTTGTGTAATCCCCATTCACCATTGTCTCTCCATAGCATCACCCGGGTATCTTCTTTTCATAAGACCCATTCACTATTGTCACTCCATAGCGGCACTCGGACAACTTTCATGTCTAAACCCCATCCACCATCTCTGCAAGACGTTAAAATCCTGGAATACCATATGTTAAACATGAAATGTTGAGGAAAATCTCCGAGACTTGCCTATGGCATATAATTCCTTCCATTTGACGTGGGATGCCTCAGGCTTCTGCGCCATTGGGAAGCCCTATTATAAGGGGAAGAATCTCATACACACTAGTCTTTCAGCATCCAGACCTGCCAGTGATGGACAACGTGACAACTCCTCCAACCAAAGTTTTCTGCCCTGATGAGACCCTTTAGAATGTATTGATAGAATAAGTGTAATTAGACGGCATACATAAAGACATGGCACTGGGAAGAGTTTCATAAAAAACGTTTTAATGTAGAAGGGAGAGTCGGACAAGGTAACTATATCCAAGGACGTATCCACGGGAGGAAGAAACAACATCCCATCATCATATTTCAATCATGGAGCAAACATCCGTGAATTGGTGATTGATTCCACCCTCCATAGGAACGAAGGACTAAGGGGAAATAGTCAGCGAGTCCTCATCCTCCTAAAACAGGCGGATACACGCGCCCTAGAGAGAGCGTCAGAAAAAACTGAAAATATAGTGGTGATATTTGAAATGGAATGGTTTTCTCAACAAATCAAAAAATATAAATTGAGAGACTGTTTAATCCCCAATTGGCTGAGTTCTATTTGATGAAAATAAAATTAATGCTAATAATATGTATTGGTGGACAGAAGTTAGATAATATTACAAGAATTTAGTAATTGAAAAATAATGTACTGAAGGTCGTTATTGGTAATAAAATAGTCAACACCAATGGAAGGATATCTAGAGGTAGCCCAGAAGTCAGAAATAATTTTATATGAAGTATACATGGTCATGAGATATACCAAATTTGTTTTGAGGGTAACTAGAAGAAATCCAGTCGTATGAAAACCATATTACATAGTGTTTTGTGTTGGATATATCGATGATGAGAATTCTAGAAGGGACCATTATAGGGAAATAATTATACAAGAGTTTCAGTTTACCATATCAAAATTTTGATTCCTGATTGGGTGACCTTCAGGGACAATGGACCATATGATGTACCTTGTTAATGTCCTAATGTATTTTTATACACAAAAAAATTAATAAAGGAGGGCCATGAAAAATCATAGGTTTTGTTGCATTCAAAATGGATAGTTTTTTTCATCATGTCATAAAAATATGTAATTTTGAGTTATATTTTCAAATGGGATAAATAGTGAACCTAATATGGGTTTAGATAAATATTTGTTAAACCAAAATAATCATACAAACTAGAAAAATCTCTTGGCCATAATGGTTTATTTTTAAGAATTTAATAAGGTGTTTTTAGGAATTTTACAAGGCATTTTTATTTGATGATATACTTGTGAGTAACAATGATCCCAAAATGGGAATAGTGGTGAATGTATTGGATGAATTTTTTCTGAAATTACAAAACATCATTGGAGTTTTCTAGATAACAAAAAAAAATTCCATGGATCATTTAATTTTTAAGGGTATTTTTTGGGAACTGAATAGGCCATATCATAGTGCTTGAAAGCATGTTTTATTCCTTGGTATTGATTTTGGTGTCACAAAAATATTAAATATACTAAATAAAATGATACATAAATTTTTATTTATTGATTTAATAATCATGGGTCTAGATGTTATTCCATTATCCATAAAAAATTGATGTATTATTATAATGATTCCTTGATGGATTAAATATAAATTAAATACTTGTTGTAAGGAGAGAGAAATTGATCCAGAAAATAGTTATGGTTTGATTAAATAACAATGGAAATCTTAGAGGTGTTTTTATGGGGTTTAAGACCTATAATGTCACTATAAGGTATTCATTTTATTACACATGGTCATATTATTTTATGAGGTAGGATATGCTGTCAAGGTAGATACAATGATATATTGATATTGAAAATTCTTATATATATATATATGGATTTTCAAATAAGGAACTAAAAATTGAATAACATAATTTTGATAGCATAAAAATTCATCCAAAGTAAATTCCAAGTAATTTTATAACATTATGTCAAATTCAAGAAAAATAGGAAGTCGTGAAAGAATTCACTACCATGTTTGGAAGCTAAAATATGAAAACTACATATTATGTGATCACAGATGACTTATAAAGAGATGAATGAGTACCTCAACAATGCATCTACATACATTAGAGGATGAGATCGGAATAAGTTATGTTGTTAATGGGACAAATAATTATATAAACTATGTGATGGTTGTCCATTACAGAGTAGTGAGTGATGTGAAGGATGTTGTAAGGAGTGGTCCCTATGAAGGACAATGCTCTCCCAAATCCATCATAAGAGGAGTGACCATACTTTGGAGTGACCAAGAAAATTACTATTGAGATGTAGTGAAATTTTAGTGATTTGGTGTGTAAACACATTATAGATCACATGTTCCTTGGACTAGCCCAATATGGTGAGCCAAGTAGAAATAAATAATGTTTTATTTCATTATTAATTTAATCTAAAAGGGTATATCAACATAAATAATATCAAGTAAAAAGGGTTAGTCCTGTGAATTGCAGTAGATTATCATTTAAATTCAATTGCACAGAAATTGACCATTAAGGTTGATAGGTTAATTTTCATTGTGGAATTGAGACCAAGAAATTTAAAACTGTTTAAACTATTTAATCATTGGATACCCAAATTTACCACCATAGTGGATACCTCACTCCAAGGAACAGTAGGGGAAAAAATTAATAAACTACTACAGAAGACCAATTCAATTGATATGGGAAAAAAAGGAAAAGCCTCACCACTTACAATTAACAACCCTATATGAAATATAGTATAATACCACATCTAATGAATGAGAATACAACTAAGATCACCCATTTATCATATAAACTATTTCAGTTATATAGAGTGATTGAAAAAAATGATCATCACACCATTATTCACTACATCAGTTCATCAATCTCACTAAGATAACTAGAACAACCATCTGGTAGTACATATTGTCCTCAGTAGTGTAAATTGTATGAATGTCATTGGATTATATTATATTAACTGATAATAATATTGCAGAAAAAATATGTTGACAATAATAGGGATGAAAATGATGAGAAATTATAAGGTCAAGGTAATATTAGAGGATCTTGGACAATCAACATCATTTCATTATGATTGGATTTTCTAAAAAGGCATCATGAAGGTTATTTTATTGGATAAATTTTAAAAATTAGTGATATAATGAAATATTGAGGAATTCATGAAGTGAAAAATAAAAAAAAAATATTTATACAAGAGTAAAAAATTCCCAACAAAAGAATCTCAGGCCGTCTTGGTGCTTTTGGAATAGGTTTTAATGGAAATTGCTAGGAAAACCATGCCATAACGTAGGATATTATAGAGAAGGAAATGACCAACATGGGTAACTATAATGGAACTATACTGTAGTGGTCCCCGTGGTGAAATTATATAGAGCCTTTAAAAAATGACCGTATGAAGAAAATGTGTGTGACATTAGTTGATATGAGACAATTGTTTAAATATATATAGTGAAAAATTCTAAAACCTTTGGGATCAAAATTTTGAAAAAAGTGTCATGGTCCAAGAGGATACTTGTGACACATGTGGATTTCCATTATAGGAATAGTGTTGTTTGATGGTTTTTGTGGTCTTTTGGTGGAGGAGAAAGACAACACATCCAAGTCAACATGACTATTCTAAATTTTCTATCATGTTAGAGTCAAAGAATTGGAGGTTTTTTCATCATTAGATATTTATTCTTAAGGATTATTTAAGTTATTCATATAAAATTATAAAATATAAGAGAACTAAGTTTTAAATCCCAATGCGGTGTGGCAGAAATTACCAAGGATTATTTTCCATGTTTTGGTGAAGGGTTTGTTGATGGGTGAGCATGGATTGAAAGGAAAATAATTTTGAATATTCTTGAATGATTCTCTAATGATAAAAAAATCATGTGTCACAATTTTAGACCATGAATAATAACTAATGAGAAATAGTTTTCAACAATACCCATGTGAATTAAATGGAGATTAATTTTATGTTGAAAATGTGAGAGAATATTGACCTTTACGTAGTCACAGAGGACATTATTTAAGGAAATATTTGGAAGTTCCTCAAGAGTTGTTCGTATTTTTCATAAGACATTGTGATGTTATAATGTATACACATTTTTGGTGAATGAACTCTCTATTTTATGATTTGGGGATCAATTGGATGTTGGGAGAATAATAAAATTATCTACACATATTTTATATCCCAAATAAATAAAGAGATATAATTTAAAAGAAAAAAGTTAAAAAGAATAAGGAAAAGGTCTTGGAAAACACTATAGATCTATTTAAAGTATAAGAATATTACATTATTGTGTAAAAAGTAAAAATAAGTGAAATTATGATGTAATGTTGGAAATAATAAGATGTTATTTGAGGATATATTCACTATTTTTGATGTTGTATCCCCAAGGGACAACATGAAAGAATCTACATATACATAATGATATTTTCCATGCATGTGATTCTAGAGAAGGTGGTGGATATTCCATTAATTGTGGAATGGTGAAACATTCTCATAATAGTTCTAATTATAAGGAATATTTGAGGTAATAGACCTTTGGAAGTAGTTATTTTTCCATAAAACATTTTATAGGGGAGTGATCCCTATGAAAAAAATGATATTTATAGTGATAAAGTGAATCAAATAGTTTTGATGAATACACATTGGACGTTTTCAATAATGAATGAACAAAGTGAATTATTTTTTCTCTATTTAGATTAATCATATACACTAAACTCAATTACATAATCTAAATTATATTTATTAAACAGAGTAAAACTAGTTACTTTTATGTTTGAGGGGTTGAGATCCTTATAGGGAAAGTAAAATGTTAAAGGATAACAATTTTTAGGTGTATAATACATCCATTACCCTAATTCATCCCACTATTTGGGTAATCTCACACTATGAACCTAATAGGATCCAACATGTGGTATCATTGGGATTATTTATCTTTCATAGATTTTTTAGTTCTCTAACTTTATATAAATTTGTTGTGATGAGAATTAAAATATACAGTAAAGTCTCTTGTGTTTGATGAAAATATTTTTTAATAATAGTAAATTGATTTAATTTAATGTATATATATATAATTAAATTTTATTTATACAAGACATTGTGTTTTTAGGAGTGTTTCTATTAAGAATTAATAGAGTTATCATTAAAATAGATCGAAGAAGTATTGATACTGAAACCTTAGTGGGAATGACATTAATATATGTCCTATAATGAAAATTTAGCAAGGATACTAGTACTATATTGTTCTCCATGGTTATGGGTATTTTTTTGTAAAAATTATAATGCATTTTTTATGAGTATTTTCATATTTGATACCAAAAGTAGAAAATAAATAAGAATTAGACATCTTAGAAATTTTTTTATATGGATAATTTAATTTCTAATCATATTTATCGATCTGATACTAAACCTAGTTTGGAGAAAGGATATGGTATTGCAGACTCTATCATGTTGAGGGAAAGATGGTGTGATTTTGGCGATGAAGAGAAAAAAATTCAGGTTTATATTATATTGGATACTCATGCATTGATAAATAGGTGATCCAATCCATATAAGAGGAGGACTAATAATAAAGAATCATATATTAAGTTTATTAAAAAATAATTTCATATCATTACCTATAATGTAATACTTTGAACAAAGAATATGTGGGTTTTAATTTCAATATAATGTATATTATAACAATGATGAAGCTACATAGTGAAAATATTAAAGATGCTTTTTTATGAAATTTTGATTCAAATGGAAATGTAGATGGAATTAATAGAATGTATCATTCCTCTCAGGAATAAAATAGAATAAAAGATAATACGATAACATATTTTACTTAATGTATAATTGTTAATAATGAAAAGTTAATAGAAAAAGATAAGAATACTGAATAACTCAATGAGTGGATAATAACCTCAAATGAAAAGATAAATATCCTTACAAAATAACACAATATAAGAATAAAGTGTCTAGATATGAAATTTGTAAGAAAAAATATGTTCCCTATTAAATCTCAAATATTAGTTCCACAAATAAAATAATCACAAATGTGATGATATTTCAGAAGGATTGGAAAAATTAATGGTAAGATTTTCCATGCTAGCAATTCTAAATAATTAAGGAGAACACTCTTAATTACTATATCTCTATCAGGAAAACCACATGAGGATTTATTCTATTGGTATATATTCAATTTCTTAATAACCACGATATTGTGTAAAGGTATTATAATTTGAGGAATTTATTGATGGGTAATGATTCATAATGAACATAGTCCACTTTCATAACATTAAAATATAGGGTCAATACTATAGAAACGCCTATTAATATTGATAATATGTTAAATGTTTTAGAGAATGAAAAATATATTATATAATGTTTCTATTAAGAACCAAGATATATATATTAAATACTACTATCATAGAAGGAATATAATATTTTTAGTAAAATAAAGTGATCATAAATGTCATGGAAGAAGTATAAGTAAAAGTAAAATAGAATCCATTGATGAAGAAAAAGTTTTCTAAAATGGTTATATTGGATGTTAAATAATAATTTTTAAAATGTGGTTCAAAGAAACCACTAAAATTAATATGTTAAATATTTAATTGAAAATAAATATAGATATGGTCTTATGTAATATTGTCTCTCAAGAATGTATTTGTTTAAGTGTGAGGAATTCAAAAATTGTAAAAGATACCAATAAAATGAAGGAAAAATAATTCCCACATCCATAAAGAAAAGTGTACGACATGCATCACACAAGGGATATCTTTTGCAAAAAGGATTAGGGTTATCATTGCTAGCGATATTTATTATCATGATGATTTATAATTTATGATGGTTTCCCTTTCCCAAATTCTTAAAAGATAAATGGAAATATAAAATTAGAATGATTTATCAAATATGTTTATCCATATTCCTCTAGTCGAGGAAGGTTGAGGTAGCCCTCTTCCCATATAACTTATTTTTTTTTCTATTTATTAATAGGTGTAAAATAATTTGGGTGTTATGGTCCATGGGGTAAATTTTCAAGAAAAGAACATATGAATAGTGAAGAATTCATATATGATGATTTTATTTTTTATCCATGAAATAATTGCATAGAGTACATGTGATATCATTTATTTATATTTTCAAAATGGTGTATCTAATACTTTATCAAGTGGCATAATCATAAAAAAAAATTTATTTTTTATATACTAATTTTATGATTTGAAGGTTTTTTAGATATCACATATGTTTTGGAAAAGTAAACAACTATAAATCCAAAATGAATTTTTCAATATTATTTATGACCGACATGGATAACATTGAGGTAATTTTTCAACGACTATTCTTCCCAACACTGATTTGATCCATAGTGATCTTAGTTTTATTTGTGAACCAAAATGATATCGGGTAATATCACTAACTAAATATATTGATGATTTCAACAATTCTAGAGATTCACTTATTGATGTTTTTTACAGTTGGGAATTCGAAATATGATTTTTTTTATTTTTATTATACAGGATGTGGCTAATTTTCAAGTGGTTGATACCAATTAATGATATACTTTTAAAATAGTAGGATAATATATTAGATTATTACTTCATCCCAATCTATGTTGGTAGTGATTATGATTATGAGGATTCCCTCTAGGATGTTTAATTTAACGAACAATTTATGGTTTTTAAAGACTCATTACACATATCAAGGGGGTGTTTGATCATGAAATGAGATAGTCCCATTTAAATGTGATTTTAAGACTCAATTAATATAAACCATTTTATGGAAGAGTATGTTTTTTGTATTTCATTGTCAAAAAGGTGGATTGTGATTGAGAATAAATATGTAATATTGTTGAGTTGTTGTCATAAAATATACGAAGCTTGATATTTTTTAGAATACCCTAAGATTATCATGGATTATTTGAGAATAAGTTTGTTGATAATATGGTTGTTTTAAATAAGGGAGTGACCATAATGAAAAAAAATAAGTTCAAGGTGATTAGAGAATGATTATTTACAATAATCTAGATTTCTTGATGATTTGAACTTTTAAAAGGGAACCATAAGAGAAATGTTTTATAGAATATCCACATTTAGGAAGAATTGGATTATAAATGAAATACCAATGCCATGAAAATGGAATTTAGATTAACAAGAGTTGAAAATGTTGATATAAATAATCTCACATTTTGTTTGTGGCTATAGTGCAGGTTACTACGGATTTTTTCAAAGGGAATAATGTGACAGAAAATGTTTAGGAATATTCAGAAATTCGAAAAAAGGATACTAGAATTGAACCATTATATAAGATTCCTAATCGTGGAATATTAGTCATATATGAAAACTGAGCATAAGGGAACATTTTTGGTGGAAGTAGTCAACATAAAGTAATCCACTAATGTGTTACTTTGTAAAATAGCTTACAGTAGAAAGAACATTCCATAGAGAATGGTGTATCTGTATTACAGGATCTGTTTGAATATTAAAGAAATAGATTATGTTTATGGTTGTTTTCAAGGGTTTTGAAGGTCACTAGGTGGTGATATATGTAAAAACAGACTAAGGACTAGTAAACACAATATTTATTATTATGTTTCTGTCAAAATGGGAATGGACATTTAGACATGCCTTAGTGATGCTCATGTTTAATGAAGGGTAGAGTTTGAATAATTATAAATAGAATAGAAATGCATTGTAGTACTCAATTTTGTGAGGAAAAAATTTATAATTTTTTTTCTGCCACACCGTTGTGATGTGTATGTCGATAGGTGATACACATATTATTGGGAAAATAATTATTGAGATTTCTGAAAAATAAGTAATTATTCCACAATAATGATTCTTCATTTTAGTTATGTATTCAATCTTAATGTGAAATATTTATTAGTTATTCATATGGGAACTAATTAGTAATTTAGTTCATGGTATAATGGTGATAGAATTTTGACCTTGAAATAGTTATGGAATGGTGAAATTTTGTATATCAAGGAAATATTATAAGGATTTGTGGGTGATTTTTTTAACAAATGACTATGAAAATGTTTCTATTTATTCGAAAGATGATCCATATATTATATAAAGTGTATATTGAAAGGATGTTTTGATAAGAATAAATAGACATGTTCATATTCGATATTCAATGTTAAATATGAGGGTGAAGATGCATGTTATTGTATAAAATGATGAAGAAAAAGTTCCTTCAATCCCTTTAAGATATTTCCAATGTTGATTAATAGGAATGTATCCTTCATACATCCAAAAAAGCATAACTAAATTGTAAATATAAAAATTATAAGGAGTTTTGTGAGGAGATATTAACCATACATGAAGAATAATCCATTTGGGACTACATCGTAGAGTTTATCTACCCGAATAGCCCGAAGGCCTTCTTCTCTTGTTATTATGGATAATCCCCCTTTTAAGGGTTGAAGGCGAACCCGTACAGGACCCATAGGTCCAAAGAACAAGTCTCGAATGACCCGCAATCCATTAGATAAGTAGATATAATTACAAGCATTTTTTGAGTGTTTGACCTTTGGGTGGTAATGATATGTCCCTAAAAATATAATGGGGTGTAACCACTATGAAGATAAATGATCAGTATTTTTATTTAGTTCACATAACATTAATTATTCATTCTCCATCAATTTATCACAATGTGGAAGGAACAAGTAAATTCATGTTTCCTAATTTAAGTCAAGAATAAAAAAATTTGATCATTTTATCTAATGTATATTTGATTATAAATCCTAATAAGTGACTCCAATGGTGGAGAGGTTAAGATCCATATAGGGTAAGTGAGACATTAATGGAAAATGATTTTTATTTAGGAATAAAATCTGTTACCATGATTCACTACCCAAGGAATCTCCAACTAATCCCCATGTTGGACCAAGTATTAATAACATGTTCCATTACATGTAGAGAAAATCATGAGAAATTTTAAAAATAAATTCTCAAAGTGTATGAATAGAAAAATATTAATTTTTACTTTTAGAAAATCATTGATAACATTTACATCATTCCCATCATCATATGTATATGGTGTTTACAATAAAATTTGTTTAGTGGAAGCTTGTGTTCGTCAAATTTTTAAAGAATATTTAATGTTTTGAAAATTAAAAATTTAATTATTCATATTCATTTTAAGTAATATTTATTTCTATTATAGAATTATATATAGATTCAAACTCTATGGTTTAGTCCACAATGGTGGGTTTTCCATGGTGGGGCATAACATCATGTGAGCTGGTGGAGTTGGTCAATTTTTTCAATTAATTAGCTTTATGGATTTCATTATTTTTTTCACTTTTTATTTTCATTAATCATTATATTCTTGTATACATGTATCTATCATCATATGGGTTTCGTTAAACCAATAACTTAAGAACAGTGGATGAGATGGGTGGAACCATTGGTGACTTCGATCGGACATGGAGTTGGATTCTCTGACTGTAGTTGGTATATCTAGACCAAATAATTAGTGTTATACACCCAATGATAGTTTTATTTTTGGGTTTTATCCCCAAACCCCATAAAATAAATAATTCTATTTTCAAATCTCTTTTAGGGATACTTGGGACACATTATGGGATTGTCTATAGATTATTGGAGAGAAACGAGGTTTTCAAGAACATCACATTGAATTTATTCTTATGAATGATATTTAAACATTGTGTAATTTAGAGAATACATCCCATGTGTTATTCCATTCAGGATATGTGGAGAAGATGGTGTTATATTAAATGTGTCTTCGAGACATTATATATTTGGTGAATTAGGGTGTGGCATAGGGAATATCTATAAACCACAAATTGGGGGACCATGGTCATGTTGGCCACATGCAAAATATCCATGTTCCATGTATGGTAGAAGTCCATGTAGGGTATTTAGAAAGAAAAAGGGTAAGATATACTACCAATTACACCAATTAAAGTTCATTCTCTATAGGTTTGGGTAACATCGCTTACTTTAGGAAGTATATTCTGTATTGGATGGAGGTACTAGTCATATGTTGATGTTTGGAGGTACACACTATGTACAGAGGGAACCCATTGTATATTTTTCCTTATGTGGTGCATTTTCTATTTTATCTCCCTCGATTTATTATTTAATGTATGAATATTCCATTTTGTATGTTTTTATTTAGATCATGATGGTGGAATCCTTTGGATTTTATAGGTCACATGGATAGTGTTTTGGATTTGATGATATTTGTAGCAGGTTTTACATTAGGTTTCAGTTCAGAATATTTTCATCAATTGGGTAGTGAGATAAAATACACTAGAAAATATAATGGGCCTATTGGATGACTAGATTGTGGTAGGAAATTAATTTTTTATTGAGAATCATTTTGAATGATCCTAAAATGATGGACCAGGTAGTATCTCTATGGTAATATTATATAGTCCTTATATTTCGGGAATTGTTTCTTGAGGTCATTGTAGTTAAGGTTTATATCATACATTTGTGGATAAGATCGTTTCGAGACATCATGGTCTGTTGAAATTGTGGGATGGTGGGTATAACAGGGTTATATTTTGTATTTGTTAAGAAGAGTCTAATGGGAATTTAAAGGATTCCCATTTATGTCATTTTTTTAATGATCAATGGATATCCTAGTTGGTGGTAAATAATTCCCTATAGGATGTAGTGTTTATTTTGGATTCCCCTATAGTAAGTCTCTTGATTCAGTATCATTAGTTAGCTATTGAGTAATGATAGAAGATGTTTATAATTCAAGGGTTTTCCTATGATTTGGAGTTGGTATAGGAGCACCTCACAGGGTGTCCATTTCAATCACTGTGTAACACATTGTGAGGATGTTAATAGTCACAATTTGGTTGGGTAATGATATTCCATATAAGATTTATTATATCAGAAATATCCCATGTTGTCAAATTGATTTGATCAAATTGACCATGGGAACCCAATGTTTTGGATGAACTGATGAGAATCTGGTATATGATTAGCTATAGAAATGATGATTGACCCATTATAAACTAAAAAGAAGAATTAAGAGATTGTAGTAGTTGTTTTAGTGTTCAAGTACCATTGGATTCCCCTATTTATGTTTAATGTGAGATGTATGGGGATGAATATTCTATAGTTTGGATGATAGGTTTGAGAGTTTATAAACAAATTCTTTGGTGACCATTGACTGTGGATGTTTAATGAATTTGTTTTCTTTTGATTGTATGTAGAAATAGTTGTTGGGCATGATATTTATCTATTTCTCTCCATTTTAGGATGGAAATTTTAAATGGAATAAGGAGGTAATGGACTATCTGGATGAGTTTCACAATACCATATACCTATATATTGTTTACGAGCAAGGGGTATGGTGTTCGTGGTCCTAGGAGATTATGATAACCGAGGTTTTAAGTTCATCCTTTAACCGATTGTATATTTTTTTGATCTGGTCATTTCTAAAGTGTTATCATTCTCATGATAGGTTATCATGGTTTTAGTAGAGTTCATATAGGAAATTTAAATTTTTATATTAGATTATTAGATCCTTGTAGATTTTTGTGTTGTGGTTGTGGACATCGAAGATGATACCTTGTGGGTCTTTATTACTCTATGTTGTCTTATTAGGTTTTTTGATCTCTAATACAGATCTATTAAAAATGATTAATGTGACGTTTAAAGGCTATACACATGTTATACTTCCTCAAAAATTGGCCATAGTTGGGGTAGAATTACAACATGTGTCATAATAGACTGTAGTGTTGGTAGGTTTCTGTTTTTTATTTGTGCTCTGTCCCATTATGTATTAATTTGTTTCATTTATGCTAGTTGTAATTAGATTCTTATAGGTTTGGGAATATCTCATGTTAATGTACCTATTATGACAAAAATTATAGGCCCACCATTATAGTGAGATTCTGATATTTAGTTATCACCTCTTGTTTGTGAACCTCAGTATGTCTGTAGACCTTATATATGCTTCTAGATTGAGAACATGATGCATTATGGATCAGGTCAAGACATAGTGTTGTATGATATGGTATAGTTACTCATGTATAGTATAAATAAAATATTTTTTCATCTTTATGATTCTACGGAACATGGATGTCATATTACTCATAGTAGGAAGTGGAGCCCAATGTATTAATTTTTTTTGTTTATAATGTATATTTGATTGTCTAAGGGGTAATAATTTATAATATGTTTTTTAATTCCTTGAGTTTATTTGAAGGTATGAAATATTTCATATTATTATAGATGGCTTTTGTTATAAACCATGTAATAATTGAATAATTTTGTTTCATATTAATCAGTATTCTTGAATTAAATAGTTAAATTAATTATTTTATTTAATTCGTATGTATAATAATGTTATTAAACTAATTTCACATATTTTTATATTTAAAATATTAGTTTTCAAATTATTGAATTTTAATTTTTAGAAAATTAATTTCATTTCTGAATTTAAAATGTCTGAATAATCATAGAAATATGTCTCGATAAATTTATGAAAAAGTTAAATTTTTGGTGATTAGTAAGAAATATTGTTTTTTAAAATAAAATATTTTTTATGACATCATGAATACATAATAATGATATATGTATATATATAATGACTAAAATATGATATTATAATTATAATATAGTTTAAAAATAATTCAGAACATGTATATATAAATTTATTTTTGGATAATTATAAATATCATTGCCATTACTGACGTAGTGCCAGCACATCGTTAGCATAGCTAAATATGGTTCACTATATACTATAATTTAGAAATAAAAAAATATTAAAATGAATTTTTTATTAATTTTTATGCATAATTTATGTATTTGTATTATATTTTTTGTAATTTATAGTTAGGTAAAAATATTCTTATCCATATTCATGTGCAATGATTATGCAATACACGAATAGTAAAATTAACAAATAAAATGAGTTATCTAGACATGTATCTGAGTAATTATACATAATAAAAATATATAAAGGATAATAATGAACCTAATTAAATTTATTTATGATATTCATTAATTTTAAATTTTCATTTTTAAAATTGTTAACATTTATTCATATGAAACACTGATGCACTATTTGTGCACACAGAAAAAATCAATAAAATTATTTCAATTAAAATTATAAGAACCATTAAATGACCCTAAAATTTGGATTAATATTTTTGGATGATATTGTGTCATCCATAATCATTTTTTTAAAATGATGGACCTTTTGAAAAAACATAGATCACATTATGTCCCTTATAATATTTTATTTACAAGATTGTTTTGTTGTTCTTACTATGGTTTTTAATTAGAATTACTTTTTAAAATTTTGTTTTCAATGAAAATTATTTTCATCTTTAAATATTATTTTTGAATAAAAAAATATTTATTTTAATCATGAAAATATATTTTTATTTATTAATAAAAAAATATATACCATAAAGTCTTTCTTGACGATGATGTAGTAATAATTAATTTAATAGAAAGTTTTAATAAATGATATTAAAAATATTTAAATAAATATCGTATGAGATAATTAAGATGATCCATGAATTATATAGATAATTTTGACATTTATAATAAAAAATATGATATTTGGTTTGAATTTTATTCTATAGTTTAGGTTTTTAATGTCATAGTAATAAATAGTTTTAAATTTGAAAAAAACTAAATTTTTGAAATATAATTTTTTTAAAAAATATTTATAAATAAAAAATCATGTAATAAGGCCAAATATGATAATAGGTCTTAAATTTAATAATATGATCTTTTTAATTCTTTTTATGTATTTTCCCCAATAATAGAAATATTATATCTTAAAATATTGGGAAATTTATAAATTTACCCCAACACCAATTATAAAAAGGAACTACATCCTTCACTTAATTTCATCACCTTGAGACTTAATTCTAAACTATAAATGTTAAAATTATCTAATCCTTATTACTTTTCACATTCTAGTGTAAATTTTGTAAAAAATATCTGAATTCCAAGTCCATAAGGGGGATCTCAAGGAAAATGTCTTCAAGATGTAAATCCATCCCTCTTCACTTTTAAATTATTTATCACTTATACATTATACATACCCCTATAAAAAGTTTAATTATAACTCAAGTATCACATGTATTTTTGGAATTATATTTTTTTAACGATATATATATCATTATATATCTTTTTTTATCCATTTATTATTAATAATGAAATCATCATCCAAGGTGTGTCAATTCACCCCCTTGGTGGATAATGAGATTTCGTTTCCCATTACAGAATTCCAATAATGTTTCAATTCACATATATTTTTTTTAAAATGAAATAATTATATATATATATTATATTGTCTAAAAAATTGGGATTAATATACGACCATTATATTAAATAAAACTAAATAGTTTATGATGGCCAGAAAAACTCCAAAATAAACATAATATTTATCATTAACATTTTAAAAAATGAGTCATTATCATGTCAAAAAGAAAAATGTATATATGGGATAATTTAATCATATGATACTATATCAATACCATTTAATTCCACTTAAGATGTTTTATTTTCATTTTAGAAGAAAATTCATATTGAACCGACTAGGAGACCATGACACAAACACACATGAAATAATGGAAACAACAAAATTTTATAAATTAATGGGTGGTAAGATATTATAATAAGACAATATTAGGTACTATAAATATGATTTTTTTCTGTACTAAATTAGTAACTCTTTTTAAACTATTATATAAGAGGGTTTAACATAATATAATTAAGTCAAACCTAAGTTAAGAGACATTCCTTTTAAAATTCTCTATTAATGTTACTTATTAAAAATATCAAAAAAAAAATGTTTTTAACATATATGAAATATATTGATTTTATTGATTTCATAATGCCTCATTGTTTTTAATATTTCCATATATGGTTACATGTTTATTTTAAAATAATAGGTTTTCAATTGTGTGTGTGCAATATTGTTTAAAATATGTGATTTTACTCAAGGTTTGTTATTATGTTTTAGGTGTTTACATTTTTTATTTTTGTTATCATTCATTGAAATTTTTATGATGAAGGGTGTTTATGTTACAAACCAAAGATGTGTTAGTATATCCTAACACTCTAACATAATTGGTATGATATATGTTTAGGATAATGGTTATTCCATGTGCAACTACAAATGTTGTATCGTAATGTATCTATAAGGGATACGTTGTATAGTATTCATGATGGTTACAAATCATATGGTAGCCAAAAGTGTTTCAATAATAAGTAATTGGGGTAATAAAATGATTCCCCATGTTACATAATGGTTTTTTATTTCTATGTTTTATGGAAACCTCATGTTTTCACAAAAAATGTATATATTACATTTAAGGGTGAGAAGTATATATTTTATGTGTCTGTAATTATTAATGGAATAATGGTTTCTTTATTTTTTTCTGTCCCTTACTGTGATTTCTGTCTTCATCACATTTTTTAAATGTTATTCATTGGGTTTTCGGTTTTGTAAGTGAAAAGGCAAAACCATGCCTATTATTGTGAATATTTTCATGAAAATAAATAGTGTCATATTTTAAGGGCATTTGTTTTCTAGAAAAAATGGATACTGGGCATATGTGCCCACATGTAATGTATGGATTCCCAAAGTAAGATTTTATCCTAATTTTTTTAAAAAATAATCATGAAAATTCCATAAATTAATGTTTAATTTTGGGTCATTATAGTTGGTATTAGAGGATTATTTTGGTAACATTAGGGGTTATGATAATGTTAATAGATTACCATAAAATATTTTTACCATATTGTTATTTTTAAAATATATTGAATTTATATATTACCTTATTTTATCATAAAATATATTTCTATTTAGATTATTTTTATATAGAATAAATATTAATTATGAAAATTTAATTCACTAAGATGATGATGTCATTCTAAACCCACTATATAGAATGGTGACAATTGCAACCAGTTTGTTTGTGACAGTAATGGTATAGTTGACGCTGACTATAATTCTGGTGCAATTCTTGTAATAGAAAATCCAAATCCCCCAAAAGGAAACATGATAATAGTGAAACTTTTTTTGAGGAAACACCCTCCTTTTTTATTTGGATATTTTAAACATATAGTAGCTAAAGGGTGGATTAATTTTCTTATAATGATAAAATATGCCATGGGGATTTAAGATAATTAAATGGAAAGTATTTCTATTTATCAATTTGATAGTGAAACCAAAGAGTGGTAGAAAATGTATTAGAATATCAGGAAAAGATAAGAGACCGTTTCCTTGGAATATGATTAATTTTAGAATATTTCCATTAAGAATGTTTTTTAAGGAGTTTTGACATAGGGTGGAAAAAAATTACATAAATAAATACAAAATGAAAAAGATTTGTGGGATATTTATGAAGGAAATTTCACTCTATTAGAAAATGGGGACTCAAAATAATATTTGGGATATTAATAGTAAAACTAATCACTTTTACAGAATATCTAATCCAAGATACGGAAGGGAATTGGATTCCCCTAAAATCAAATTTTTTTAAAAACATGTTCAATATTCTGAGAGTGTAGAAATGGAGTTTTCTGACGATCACATGTACTTTAAAAAACGTATAAGAAATGGTCTAGATGGAATGAATTGGGTAAGAAGAAATGAATGAAACCCAAAGGTAATAATACTGAGTTTCATGATTTTTGGAATGTGTGGTAAGATGAACCCTGGGAAATACCTTCAAAAATTCAGGATGATTTTTCGAGGTAGTAAGATTAAAAATATCACATGAGATGCCAATTAAAATGTTATTACTATTGATGTGTTTAATTATAATAAGAAAACTATAATGTTTTCTAAATGTTTTGATATATAAAATTCTGCATAAACCTTCCCAATGAAGTATATGAATTGTAGGAAGTAGATAAAATATAAGTAGAAAGGTGTAGTGAAATCTATTGAGACTACTTCAATAGTTGTTATTCCAGCCAATGAAGTGGTAACATGTACATTTATTGTTCAATCAGATATTTCTAATAACTTTATTGATACTAGGACTAAATATTTATTTATTTCTACGAAATTTTCAGGTGAATTGGAACTTTCACCTCATGAAATAAAACCAGAATATATTGTTAAAATAATAGGGGAAATATTAGCGCAAAAGTGAATTATATGTTTATTCCAGTTATTTTATGTTGAAAGACATTACATATGAACCTTGTTGTTTTTTTCTCAGAATTGATTCATTTCATTTCAGGTATAGATAGGATTTCTATTAACCATGTAAAAATTTAAAGCGATGTTAACGATTTTTTTCGAAATTGTTTCAGTTTGTATAGAAGAATGAACCTATACCATTGATGACATATTAATATGTTGTGAAAATTTTAGAATACGGAAATGATATTTATATTTCACATATTCTTGAAAAAATGAAATTATTAATATTAATGATGTTCTAGAGGTAAATGAATACATGTATGTTTTTTTATGAGTTAACAAAAGTTATACCCGGCTGGGATGTTGAATCTACCGAAAACATAGTTCCTAATCCAAATAAAATTTATAAACCCATCAAATCAAATTGATAAAGTAGAACTTCTATATTTGAAAAATCATTTTATGAGATTTCTTGATAAAATATTCATTCATCCTAGAACATCTCCATGGGGTGATTCTATTCTTTTTATTAGAAATTTATATAGTTCCATGATTCTTTTCATTGATTACAAAGTGTTGAATGTCAATTATCTAAAGAATGAGTATTTATTAAATCATATAGATGACTTGTTTTTTCATCTCTAAGGATCTCATAATTTTTTCAATATTGACTGGAGATCCAGGTATCTTCAGTTGAATCTAATGGGGGATGACATTCTGAAAACAACATTCTGTACTAGATGTAGGCATTATGTTTTTTTTATTCCCTTTAGATTGAGAATGTCCCATTCTTTATTTATGGATCATATGAATAGAATATTCCACGAATATTTGGATTATATTTTTTGTGATTATTAATGATTTTTTTCCAAATATTTATGTGGATCATGAAATACATATAAATATTGTAGATAATTTTTTCAATGAAAATAATTTTCACATAAAATTTAGAAATGTTATTGTTGTTACATTGTATCTCTTTTCATGGAAACATTGTTAAAAATGTGGAATATAATTTTATGTACTTAAAAAAATTAGATGAAGGGACAAGGACTACAAATCTTTTTTGAGATTTGATGTTTTCTTGGATTGGTTGTTTATTACAACATGTTTTTTAGAAGACATTCTATGGTTATCAAACCCAATAAATAATTTAACTCTTAAGAGATTTAGATTACTCTTGAAAAGAATTATCATGATTAATTTCATGAATTTAAAATAAGATTGTTGAATTTTCTAAATTTTTCCATAGCCATGAGAAATGGAGATTTTTTCATCTATGAAAAAGCTTCATTGAAGGGACATGGTTGTGTTCTAATGTTTAATGATTATGTAATTCATTATGATTAAAGAAAACTGAAACCCCATGAGATGAATAATCATAAACATGATTTATAATTATTTTATGTTGTTTATGATTTAAAAATTTTAATACATCATTTATATAGAGCCATGTGTAAAATATATACTAATCCTAAAAGGTAATAGTATATATTTAATCGAAAGGAATTGATAATGAGTTAGGGAATATTTCTATAACTAGTAAAGGATTATGATTTCATAATTAATTACTATTCACAAACAGTGAACAATGAGGAATATTCCAGGTTTCAAAAAATTCATACATCATTAACAATGTTACACGTAGACTATGTGTCTTTGTTTAATAATTTGATGAATTTTTTCCTGGAGGTTTTTGTTGCATGAAATTACTCTCTTTTTTTCAAGGTATTAGTGTAATCGTCTATTTAAAAAAAATTATTCATGCGTAGAAGAAACATAATGAGTTATGTAAAAAGGTATAATTTATAAAGAAATTTATGTTGAAATAGTTTAATGTTGATAATTATTGTGTCATTAGATTTGGAAAGTGATTAAGTGTTTAGTTTTATTCCCATCTTAAGGAAAAATTGTTATGTAAATTTCATAGTTCTTTATTTTTATATTATCATGGAAGCAATAAGATCTACTTAGTTAATTGGGAGTACTACCAGGGGGATGGAATAAAAAGATATATTGTTAATTTTACTCTGAAATATCTGACTTGGGAATAGGTTAATATAGAGATACAACATTAAATTGGGATTTTTAGCGTTTTCTAGTTCAAGATTTGAAATGGTGAAATATATCCAGGTATTTTGTGGGGGGAATAAAAAATACTAATCATGGAAACATTGTTATCTAGGTTTTTATTGATCGACTCACTGAAACCCGACATTTTAATTATATTTAGGAAAATTCTACTCTAGATCAACTTTATTGGTAGTGACTTAATGTGTTAGTCAGGTTACATGGTGTTCCTCTCTCCATTGTATTAGATCGCGATCGCGAGATTATTTATATCTTTTAGAAATGCCTTTATATGTCACTGGGAAAAAAAATAATCTTCATTAATTCTTTTCATCCTAAATATGATGTGATGATAGAGTAAAATATATAGACATTAGAGGATATACTTAAATCTTGTTTAATGGGTTACTTGGTATGTTGGGATTAACATATTTCATTTTATGAGTTTTCATATAGTAACATTTTTCATTATAGTATAAAAATTACACATTTAGAGACATTATTTGGAAATATATGTCATACTCATGCTCTTTAGGATGATTTTGGGGAAAGGAAGTTTATGAGACCATAATTAATAGAGATAGTGACAGAGAAATTAAATATGATATAGTATTAAATGAGGACATCTCAAAGAATATACAAATGTAATGATAATAACATGAGGAAATAACTTTCTTTCGATGTTGGTGATAATGTATTCCTTAATATATATCCATGGAGTTTTTTTTATTTTTTTTAAAGATAGATAATTCCATGCTTTATTCGACCATATAAAATCCTTGCAAACTTGGAATAGTTTCTTTCTATGTAGTGTATCATAGGATTTTATCCTAAGTATGCAATATTCTTCATGGTTTGATGGTAATATAGTATTTTCCTATCCATCACATGTTTTTATGCTTTAAGTATGTTGGGATATAATATTTCCTTCAATATGAGAAAATTACTATTCAGATTCTTGATCATTGATATCATGTATTACATCATATGGTAATTCACTAGGTTGTGGTTTTTTTATGAAACCATGTGGTTGATGATACAACATGGGAAGATGACAATGATATTAGGGAAAGTTATAGAAATTTTTTTAATAAGTTAAACAAATGTGAGGAATAAATTTCCAAAGGGGGGGCTAAGGTTACAACAGATGCACTAATAAACTGTTTTGTTTCATTTATTTGTATTCTTAAAATAAATAGTTATATTCATTATGTTATATAATTATTAGGACAAAAAATTTATTAATGTCATTTCATATATGGTTATATCTAAAAGAATAATATTCAAATTATAAAAATATAATTTGAAAAAAGTAAGTTCATTTTGAAATTAATCATGCGAAAAGTATCATAGAAAACATATTTGACAATTTTACGAAAAAGTTACATTTTTGGTGACTAGTACAAATTTTTTTTTACATAATATTTTTTTAAAGAAATCATAATGTTATAATAATGATATAAAATTTATTTAAATTATGTAACAGATAAATTATGCAATTATAATAAAATTATTTAAAAATAATAATTCATAACATGTAAATTATGATGTATTTCAAGATAACTAAGAAAATAATTATCAGTGCTAACACCGTACCTGTGAAGTGTTTTAAAATTAAAATTTGGTTCCATAAAGATAATAATTGAGTGCTAAAAATCCTTTTCAAAAAAGTTTTATTAATTATTTAGAATAAATTATTTTTCAAGATGATATTTCTGGATTTTATAGATATATATCATTAATCTTATCAAGATTCATATGCAATGCTTTCACAAGCCATATATATATAATTAGAAAATTAATGAAGTTAACCTTTCATTTATATTATTACTATTATATATATATAATTTATGAATAAAACATATTTTATTAAATCTAATAAACAATTTTTTATAATACTAAATAATTTTTAATATTTCAATATTAAATAATTAACATTATTACTGATGCAATGCTATTATAATGCTTGTTCTAGTTGATGAAAAATAAATAAAATGAATGTAATTAAAACCATAATAACTATTAAATGAACCTAAAATTTGAATAAATCTATTTGGATTATTATGTGTTGGATACGTTTTTTCATTGAATGTGAGACCTTTTTGATAAACTTGGAGCACTTTATACCCATTATACTAATTTATTTAAATAATGTCAAGTTGTTTACACTGTGGTTTTTATTTAGTATGGATTTTAAATATTTGGTTTTTTCCAAAGACATATTCAGCCCTAAATATTATTTTAAATTATAAATGATTTATCTTAATCATGAAAATTTATTTTTCATTTTTAGCGAACAAATAAACACTGTAAAGTCATTCATAAAAATGATGGAGTAAATATACATTTAATTGAAAGTCAAATAGATTATAATAATAATATTTATCAAAATTTTACTTTAGATAAATTATCCAACAAATGATTTATCTAGGAATATATGAAATTTATATTATATAAATAATTAGTTGGTTCAAATTTTAATCTTTTTTTATGTTTTTAAATTTATAGTAATTATTAGTGTTAGGGTTGACAAAAGTTATATTTCATGAATATTATATTTTATTATTTTATTTAAAAATAAAAAAATACATTGAATAGGGCCAAATAGGATATGATTTGTTCTCAAATATAATCCCATTATATTTGTATCCCTTTTTTATGGATTTACCCCTATAATAGCCTAATTATATTAAAATATTTTTTTTAATTTCTAAATTACCCCTCACTTAAATTAAAAAATGTACTATTTCCTTCCCTAAATTTCATCACCGTGAGACTTATATAAAGACTATGATATTCACAATTCTTTAAACATCATCCATTTACCCATTCTATCTTTTATGGTCTCATAGAAAGTCCAATTCTAAGTTCCTTAAGGGGTTCTCAAAGAAGAAATATTCAAGAGGTAAATTTATCATTCTTCTCTATTAAATTATTTATAACTTATAAAAAATCCCCAACTCTTTCTGAAGATCAATGATAACTCCATTATAATATATTTACAGTAATGTTCATGTTTCAGTTGTATATTTTTCATCAAATCTCTTATTTTCAACTTTTATTCTTAAATAGAAAATTTTGATCCATGGTGTGTCAATTCACCACCTTCGGTGTTGATGAGTTTTCATTTTCCATTACCATATTAATGGAATGTTAAAATTCAATTATAATTACATTAAATTTCATATTTAAATATATTATATATTCTCTATCATTATGAAATTAATATATGGTCATGATATTAAACAAATAAAAACTAGTTCCTGAATGTTGGAAAAAATCTCAAAAATAGACTAATATTTTATCATTAACTTTTTATCAAATTAATCATCCTCATGTCAGAAATAAAAAATGATTTATGGAAACATTAAAACATTTGGAGGTCTATTAATACCATTTATTTTAATATCTAGAGTTTTATATCCATTTTTAAGAAAATCTACAATGAATCAACCATGGAACCAAGAAATGAACACACCCAAAATAATGGAAATTACCAAATATTATTAATATTTGGGTTGGAATATGATATAAAAAGATTATATAAAGTATTATAAAAATGGATATAGTTCTAAAATAATAATAACACTATTTAAATGATTATATATATGGTTTTAACATATTTAATGAAACTTTAACAAGAGTCAAGTAACATTCCTTTAAAAATGTTCATTAAATTTATTTTTTACAATATTCAAAAAGATTGTTTATACCATATATGATCTGAGAGGATTTTACCACATTAATGATACCTCAATATTTTTAATTTTCCTTTACTAGATTATAAGTTTATTTTAAATGAAACTTCATTGCTCTGTATGTTCATAGAATTCTTTGAAATAAGTTATATTCTTAAAGGAATGCATTTAACTTTAATGTATTCACATTTTGTGATTATTTTATAGTTATTTGGAATAATATATGATGATGGGTGGTTATATTATAACATATATATGGTTTCATCTATGATATATGTCCAAATGAATTGTGTATGTTGCATGTTGACCGTAATGGTTAATCCAAGTGTAACTTTGATAGTTACATCATAAGGTAGCCGAGACGGTTACATTAGAAGGTATCATCAAGGATTAAAATATTATTATGTCCATGAGGGTTAAAATATTAAGTATATATAGTTAAAAAATTATTATATATGTTAACTAAATGGTTTTTTTGATTTATATGTTTTAGGGAATCCTAATGATAACACAAAGTATATGTTACTCTTTTGGGTGAGAAGTATATCGTTCATGTGATTGTAAGAATTCATGGAGTAATTTTTTATTTTGTTAATGTCATTCACGTATAGTTTTGCGCTCATCAGAAGTTTTAAATGTTTTTAATTGTTTTTATGGTTAATTAAGAAGAAATAAAAAGCCAGCCTGAATGTTGTGTATATTTAACATGAAATGCAACTATGTTATATTTTAATGACATTAGTTTTTTGTAAAAAATGGATTATTAGTATATGGGTTAACATGTTATGTATGTATTAAAAATGAAATATTTTTTCTCTAATTTTCTCATTCTCTGAATCAAAAAAGATCTTAAAATTCAAGATAATCATTTAATGACATAGAAATATAAAATTATGTAATGTTTAATGCAAAGTCATCATTATTGTTAATTAAAATTACTTATTATGTTTATTTTAATGGTAATAGATGTAAATGTGTTTGGAATTTTTTTTCTCTCAAATCAGAGGGTATAGTCTCTTCAGTATATCTTTTAGGACCTCATTTCTATTCAACTACATCAAGGATATGTGGAGCCGCAATTGAGTCCTTATGTTGAGTCAGGGGTGATGTGTCAAGTCGGACAAGGACAGTTCATTGTAAAATAGTATCAAAGATGTGTTTTTTAAGATTAGGGATCAAGTTGACAAGGTATTATATGGATAAGTTAAATCTTATGATATATATCATACACATATTCCAAAAAAATATTTCAATTATGAAGTCCATTTTTCCATGATATGACTGAAAAGATTTTTTTTTATGAAAACCACTTTTAATGGAAAAGTGGGAAACCATGAAGTCCCAAAAACATGCAGGAAAAAACCCACACAGAACAAACTATAGGATCAGCCCCCCAGCTGATGCTCCATGAAAAATACTTCACTAAGCAGGGCCCTTTAGCAAGTAGTCCCGTGCATCATTTCACGGGCACAGAACAGATATAAAAGCCATACCCTCTAAAGCATCCAAGTACAAAAGGCCAGCATCAGTGAAGACTTCATGCTCTGATCCTCTTCTGGAGTAGACCCAAGTATTTAGATGGAAAAAAAACACCACATTTCAAAACATCACCAATTAAAAAAGAAAACCAGAAGTATATAAATTCCTCTCAGTCGAACCAACAAAAACTACGAACTCAACCAAATTCATTACAGATTTAATTGATATTACCCGAGTCTGTTTCCCTAACAAGATTCCAGAAAAAATATGTGATCTAGGTGGTAGGTGCATCCGAAAGATGATCCTTTAAATGTATGGGCAGCTTGTCCCATGTCTGAATATACTCCTCAATATTGATCATTACGTTGTTGAAACCTCCAACTAATATTAAAACATTCGTGTATATCCAGGAATATTTTTCCTCATTAAGAGTCAACCTTAATGGTCTCTCCATAATTTTAGCAGCTTCTTTTTCAGTTGCATTGAGATACAAATCATGTTCCACCATTTCTTCTTCTGAACTCATGATCAAAACCAAGGTTTGTTCAACCACAACACCACCCTTGCCGCGATTGTCCAACTGTTTTCCTTTCACTTTCATCGCTGACCTTGTCTCCATGGGAAGGGGTAAGGAGGAGTAATCCTTCCTCCCCTTATGGATGCCCTTACGCCCTTCCATGGAGGGTCTGACGTAAACTTCTTCTAGATCCTGAACCGCATCACTAGTCTCTTTGAACACATTAGCCGGTTGAACATCCGCAATGAAGCCAGCATCTTGAGATCTTGAATGAAAGGCCTCACCACTAATATTCCCCTCAGGATCCTCTTTCAACACCAAAACCTGACAATGGGAGCCCGAGACTTCCTTATCAGCACCCACCTAAGACCTTCCCCCTCTACATCCATTCCCGTATCATCAACTGCAAGACACTAAAAACTATTGAAAACCTGGAAATTATTGGTGGGTCTTTCCCAACGCACTCCTCCTGATGCCTTCACCCAATCCAGACTGCCTTCACCATTGGTAGCTCCATTTTGGTTTTGTGCCTCTACATCCTGGTGGTACACCCCAACTCCTACTGTATTGACCCCTTCCTCTGTAACCTTGACCTGAGCTGTAGATCCCATGCTTTGGATCGCAGATGCAGAAAAAGGCATACCCACCCCTGCCTTAGTGGTCCTCCATGTGCCTGTTAACCCCCTTCCCTCCTGTGGACCCAAAGAAGACACCCACAGCTGCTTACCATGATTGAAGTTATTAAATCCCTATTCAGGTTCCTTCTACTACGTGTCTAGACTGGGCATGGGTCCTCTTTCAAGACCCTCACCCTTCCCAACCAATGTTGCATCCATATTATGAAATAGGTTCCACCCAGTTCAAGGGACACCATAGGCTGCCTCATTGAACCACAGATCCCATTGCCCCAAGCTCAAAGACCCATCCACACTGCTATCCACAACCCCATATTTCTGCGACCCAAATCTGCAATCCTCCGCTGAGTGAATCAACCGCTTGCAAGCAGAACAAAAGTCTACCCATGACTCATACACAACTTGTGGCCTATATCAATACTCCTTTCCTATGGTTATCCAAACAAATTCTGGAGGCTTGCGAGATACATCGACCTCAAAAAACACCCTTGGGTTGAGTGAGTGGCACAAAGCCTTGGTATGACTATCAGTACATAGAAAGCTTCCAATGAGATTTCCCACTATTTTGATAATCGACATATTCGAGAAAGGAATAGGAATATTATGAAAAAATTACCACATCTCTTCCAAAGGGGAGTCCCATTTCATGTGATATTCATAGGTCCATTTTTGTAGGTAGAATCTAGCCCCATTGTAGCTATGAGGCGTGCACGACCAGGCCTTAATCAAGTCTGCCTCTGAAGATAACCACCCCACTGATGATCATGTTTTAGTTGCTAAAATTTACCATTATATATGTTGTTGTAAAACATAGCTCATTGGCGACATTATACTCACCTAAACCACAATTAATATTTTGATGAGAGGTCATGTGGATCTCATGAAGAGAAATTCACTATTGATTAAATGTTAACCCCTTCATCGCATGACACATAGAGACCCTGATGTGTTGGTGTGGATGTTGGGTTCCTTATTTTAGACATAGTGTGAGTAAGGATACCTAAGAAATATTTTGGATCTATCTCAACTATCCCAAAGGGGTTTTCCCCAGAAGTCTTATATTTGTTTCACATAGGTATGGAGTTTATTCTTGTGTTTCATAATCATTCAAGACATGTGGTGGGTTCTTTAGTGCTAACTGTTTATCAAGGATTTGGGGGGTCATGGATTTCCATTCAATTGGTGGGATATTGGGTTTTTATATCACTGTGGTTACATTATGCAAAGGGATTACTTATTTTTGAGAAGTGTAGTGTTGGTTGTGATTCTAGTTTCATAGTTAATTTGAGAGGGTATGTTTCGTTGGCTTCATAGAACTGTATTTTTTAGTTTCGTTTATAGTGGCATGGTGAGAAGATGAGTAGATGCTCATATATTTAATCAAGGTACTTCTTGTGATTTATTATGTCATGATATAAATGCCCTAATTTTGAAATGGAGTGTCAATGGTGCTCAAGTGTTTTTGAACATACATGTGTGGGGATCACTGTTATTGGTTTTGGACATGATAGCCATGTTTTTTTTATTTCATGGATCATGACATCATGGGTTCTTGAGAGATGTTATTGAGAAATTATTCTTCCTTCAGGAGGAGAGTGGTGGTTGTCATGATTTTTTTGAATATAGAATTTTTATGTTAAGGAAGTTGTGTGATAATTTCTTATATATACAGTTCGTTTTTTGGTTTGGTTGAATTTTCCATTAATTGTATGTTGTGTTTGTTTAAATATAAAATAACACAATGTGTTGTTGCTATAGTGGACTTATTGAAGGCGTAGATCAAATAGTGGTATAACCGAAGCCTTATGGTGTGGAGAACCATAAAGCACATGGTGGTTTTTATATTAAATTTATGAGAGTTTTTGAGTGTAGAGGATTTCATTCCTGGTAAGTATGTGATGGGTTTTTATTGGGCATATTATGTTGGTGATTAAAAGTGAATGGGGTTTCAATGTCCATTCACTATGTTAAGTAAAGAATGGAGTGTCATATATGGATGTGGGTTTTCTCACATGGTTTTATTTAATGATATTTTTACAATTGGAAGCATCACATCATTCTTGGTATAATATGTCTCATATTGGTAGAGTTATAGGAGATGTAAGACATGTTAGGGGATGGTCAAGATAACTCTAGTTGTACTAATTCACTGTATGAAATCATGGTTCTCGATTGACTATTGAGGCATCTTTGGTGAGGAAGCAATATGGTGTTATGTTTGTAATGAATGATGTTGCTACATATTGATAAACCAAATAGAAATTTGAATTATTTGTTCCATATAGTTTTTATGGGAAAATATTAATTTTCCTTTATCAGATGATCTCATATATTTTTTCATATACTATGTAAGTCCCTGAATAAGGAGTTTACCCAAGGAAAACTATTATTTTAATTTTAATCAATTCTAATATTTATATAATACCTAAAAAATATTATATTTTATTTTATTGAAAAACATTTCAATTTTGATATATACTCACAGAAGTTTCATATTGAGATTATAACTCCATGGTTGAGTCCAAAATCATTGTTTTTCACTAAGGAATAAATTCATCGGGGGGTTCTCGGGTCAGGCCATTATTTAAATTCATAATTTTATTTTATTTAGTTCTTCCCTTTCATAAACCCTTGTATTTTTAGATAAAATGGTGTTCCACAACAATTGGTGGCATGGAATGGGAGAGAAGAAAGAGAGAGAGATTAAAGAGGCATCACCGTAGAGTCTGATTAGCAATGTAGTGGGATATAGTGGTTGTTAGTGGAATATTTAGAGTGAAACATTGTCATTTTCTTCACATTGGTAGGCTGGTTTTTAATTTTGTAGCATGAATCCCTATAATTTTTTTAATGTTTTAAATCACTTTTATTTTTTCTTGGGACCCCTTGAAAAATGATTTATTCCTTTTGGGGGTAAATGTTGTTTCAAGAAGACCTCAAATGTTTATATTTGGGAGACCTATTTACATGACATTTGGATCGACAAACTCACTCCATGTATTCTTACATTTAATATAGGTGATGAACAAGGGTTTACACATATTTTGTTTATTTAGGAAAAACTATGGGAATGAATAAGGCAGTTCCTTGGGGAACACTTATAGACACCATGGGGGGCACGTGGTCGTGTAATGAATAGACTTGTACCAATTTTCCATGGATGTACATAGGTCACCTAGATTACATGGAAAGACCCCATGTAGTGTATAATATAAGAAACCCCATTTTAACTAGATTCCATTTATCATTTAGTCACATCAAATAATTTGTTATGTATATACCCAGTTATCCAAAGTTATATAGTTTGGGATGATATTTGTGGTTACATTCCTTTTAATTGAGGTACACACCATGAAATTTCCATTTTACTGAAATTTTATTATTTTATCACATGGTGTTTATAATTTTACATATTATTAGTCTATTATTATTGAATTTTATATGGTGATCAAGTTAATGGAATCCCCTTGGAAATTAGTGGGATATCCTAGTTTTTTTATTGGAATATATTTTGAAATATTTTTCCATGATATTTAAATTCTAAATCCTCACCTACGTTGGAATATGATATGTGACTCTCTAGTGAGGTTAGGGAGATTTTTTGGTTTCTTGTATTATGTTGGAATATTTATTCTTACTCTATGTTATTTTAGAAAAATCCATGAAGGTTGGATCGTGCCATAAAACAGAGGATATGTTGAACAGTCCATGGAAATCGAGACATTATTCCTGAGGTTTGACAAATTTTGGTTTATATATTACATTTTTACAGCATATTAGTAATTGAATTTGGATTAATTTGACATAATGGGATGGATTTTATGACCATGTTTCATTGATTATATTTTTAGTAGTGTCAGGGGGACTCTTGAGAATTCCCTTTTGTGTCAGTTAATTATCATTAATCACAGTATTCCCTATTCAGTCATTTTGAATACCCTTTTGGTATATTTATACTTATATATCCCCTTATATATGTGTCTTTTTAATCAAAAATTATTTGTTATAAATTTATGGCATCATGGAGATCATCCACATGTCAGGTTTGTCCTATGATTTGGATGCAATTGAGGAGCACCTCAAATGGTGCATAGTTATATCTTTTTGGATGCTCTTATGGGGGAATTAATGTCCATGGTTCTTATAGGTTTCATTTCATGAGTTTATATTTCTTCTATTGAGTGTGATTATTATTTGAGATGGATTTGATCTAGAGGACTAATGGTTCCCGGTATTTTGAATAACCTTATAAGGGGGTTGGTGTTTTCTCCACATCGATGACATTGGGTAACCACTTATAAGCTAAGCAATACTCGTGTGATCCCGTATAGAATATATTAGGGTTTTAGGGGACCATGGAAGGATTAATACTAATTTAAAATGTGATGGTATATGATTAAGATTCGTCATTTTTGACCCTGGGATACAGTGTTAATTGATCTATTCTTTGATATCATTTTTCAAGGATGTTTGAGGTAGTTTCTTATCAGGATTGGATATAGGGATATTTCATTTTGATATTTTGTATTGTACCATGATATTTATCTATTTCACTTCTACATGTTTTGGTTATTATTAATTAAGAATGAGGATAAATTAGAAAATATAGAGGACTGCGACATTCCCTAAGCTAACAAATTCTTATCCTCTTATGGGTTGGGTTCTTATCAACCTGGAGAGTTTAGAGGCCCCATGTTACAGGTTGGGTCTTTCCATGATTGAATATTTTATAGATCTATGTTGTTATGCAGGGCTACAATCTTCATGGAAATAATTCTTAATGTGAGTGGAGTAATTGTTTCTAGTTCAGATCGGGTCATTAGAGTCCAAGTGATTGGTAAATTAGGTTATTCTAGTTTTAGGCATCGATGATATTATCCTCGGATCTATCATTAATACATTGTGCATTGTTATATACTTTATAGGTCCAATAGGTATCTCCCAACATAGATAGAGTTCCATGGATGGTGAGACCCATCATATAGGTCATCTGGTGTGGCCTAGAGAATGGGTAGATTTATAATGGGTGTCAGAATAGATCTTGTAGTTTGGTGGTTTATGTCTTTCTATTTTCTCAACCCTAATATTTATGTATTCATTTAGTTTAATCATTTTTTATAGATTTATCCTCATATTGTTATTTCATTTTTAAATAAACGTTTTATAATATAAAATTATTTTCTCTCTATTGGGGTCACCTTCAAATAGTTATTTCACACCCCCTATACATGAACATTGGTGTCCATACAAATGTTATATCTTCATTCATGTAGAGAACAAGATTTATAATGGAAAATTAAAGGCCATATCATTTATGATGGGTAAAATTCATTTATGGGTATTCTTAAGAACGAAATGGAATAGATTTATAGTTTAATATTATGGTATGTGGTATAAACCTCGAGTTTAAAATAGAGATCAATATATTCATTTTCATCATTGGTATAAATTTTTATTAAAACTGATCTATGGGAGATTATTTGTTCTTTTTTTTAGACATTATTGAGTCTATATCATTATATTTGAAATTTTATTTTATTATAGCATATTTATATTTAATCATATTTATTATACATACTCTGAAGGATACTGATGTGTAAGAGTTGTTTATTTTATGATATCATTTTACTTTGATATGATTTTACTATCATCCCAATCTATCATTCATAACCATTTCACTAGACATTAACATATCTTTTATATGGAGTAATGATTACAGCCTTGTGGATAGTTAGACTATTTGACAATTCTGGTTCACCCAAGAAAGATCCTTAAAAAACATCAAAGAGAAACCCAACCTTGATCCTGAGGGGTATTCCACACTACAAAAAACTAGAGGTTATTAGAATTAGTCATCGAAATATAATTAATTATAGTAAATATTAAACCATTATTCACTCAAGTGTTATATAAAACAAACTATAGGACAATAAACAATAATGGAACTTTATCATCCATAGAAAGTATCCTGAAAAGGTTATGAATTTAATAAGTAAACACTATACATGCCTCTCTACACATGATCCCTCTATTGATGTTAACCATTTCCATGTCCAATAAAAGAAATTTAAATCCATCATGTTAGAACCACATCGGTCTATTACATGAGACCATGTTAAGGGGGTACCAACCCCATGCACCATTCTATCTCTATTGAAAAATCATTTCCATTCACAAATATAACATTTTGATACCTTTGGGGATCCCATGTCAGGAAAAATGGTGTGATTCACTGCAAATATAATTATAACCATCCATAAGAGAACCACCAAAACATCATCATAGGGGATCCAAGATATCATTTCCAATCATGAAGGACTTTCACCCATCCAAATGAGATTTCCAACTCCATCAATAAAGAGGAACTATTAATTCCTCAACCTAGAACGTTGGGGAAAGAAATGTATCCAGATCAAGATAGCATGTTCCAAGCAAAACATATGCATCTTCAGGATGGTATGATGAGTGAGACCATAAATAATGTTTCAAAAACACTATTACTTCCCTTGTTGTCATAACCTGAGATGTAAAATGGGATAGGGGGAGAGAGGGATGATATCTTAAATAAAAAATTATTAGGATACGAAGGTCATCCTAAATAAGGGGAAAGTGTCCAGCTCATATTTCCTATGAATATATGTTAAATGAAATAATAATGACACTAAGGTTCATTGGAAGAATGATATTTCCTTTTTGAGTCACAACCAGGATGCAGACCCATCAAACCGTGGTACAATAATGTGGGTACTACTCACACCTACCTGAACAACATATTTTGTGACTTTTTATCCTTTAAGAACAATCACAAAGACTAAAACCATAGAATGGGTAGAGATTTATGAGAACACATGAAAATTTATACACATACTTTTTAATCAAACCATGAGAAGTCGACATACATCAGTCCTACATTATTCCATTTTTAAAATCCCACTATCTACTCTAATGTATTAGGAACAACAACAAAAAATCATCTGAACAATATCTTTTCATAATGATGGTACCACAACATTACATTCATATATATAAATATAATTAAACTGTACAAATAATCTAGAAAAAATTGTCCCCATGGCAGAAATTATGAAAATACCAGTATATGAAATCGTAAACATTTTGTACTCAAACTAAAAAAACAGATACAACCAATACCTAAATCCAGGCATGTCAATGAACCCACATAGTGTGTAGTTCTTCACTTGACTGGATTTCCAATTACTACACTGTGTTTGGTGGTGCATAAATTCTTATCCGTGAATCCCATCACAAGAGATGTTGTGTCACCTAGCATGTTGTGTAAAAGTACACTCCCATTAGTTTCAGATGGGTGTCTCACCGTGTAAATGGAAAGATGACATTCTACGTGCCCTAGAATACCAATCATCATTTACATTTTTCCGAAAAATTCTAATAGTCTTATATCTAACCTTGAATTAAAAAATATGGTATATAACATGTGTTCTTGAAGCCACACATCTAGATACATGAAAATCCTATATTATCATCAACTCGTATCTAAATAGTTTTTCACCAAAGAATTATATTTATATCAAACCCAATGGGAGAAAGAAAAAAATATTTTATTCATGATCCAAAATTAATGGTAGAAGTAAAATCCATATAAAAATTGTAAAATTATTAAATAATCAGTCTGACATCTTGGTTGTTTTCTAGAGCATCATAATTCACTGTCTATGACTCTTGAGTTATGGTAATTACATCTTGAAATGATCCTAAATAATCATATGACTCTAGTTTCACCATTGATCACCTCCTTTAGCAACGTTCACAATAAATAAGGAAGGTTCCGAGTTGGAGCTAAAATGTGAATTGGGGTATTGGGTGAGTATTATGGTATATTGTCCCTCCCTGAGTTCAACTCATCTAGGCCTTGAGATGATAGGCCAGAAGACCTCAAACACATATCCCCAAATGTCAGAGGCTGCCGACTAGAAATGAGGGCCTTGGGTAACTCCCTGTAGAGAATATTACATCATAGGACAATATATAATGTAATGGAAAATGTTATATATATAATGTAGCATAAGAATAACGAAAAAGAATACAACAAGAAAAAAAAGATAAATGACCCAACATAATAAATAATATCTGCAGATGGTTAATAGACACAAAATATACCATGATTATGTCAATTAATGATTCCATAAGTATATAAATAAACATTCAGGGGTATGTGGTTCAAGTATAAGATGTATGATAAAAAACGTCCAAAAAGACCAAAAACTACAACATGACATTTCTATCATTGTCTATGTCCTCTTTTCCCTAAGCACAATTCATAAAATTAATGATATCAATCATATGGACAAAAAATATACCCTATATCCATACCTATGAACATAAAGTCTACTCGGGTACCAAATAGGTCCTGGGAATGGTGTCAGATAAAATATTAGTAGGACAAAACCCACGGTGTCTAAACCTTTTCGTTCCATTCATTAGAAAAATAGCAGTTTTCCCTATATAATAAATTAAATAAATTTATATAAATGAAATTAACTATAACATGGTTTATGTTCCTAAGCGGACACCTATCCCATAACACCAACTTCATCCTAAGATGGAATTATGAATGATATAACTAGTAAAAAATTTATATATTTATCTCAAGTACTATGTAACATGGTAGACCAAAGAAAATTGTATACCCCCAAGTTGTTTCATTGGTTTCAGATCTAATCCATATGTTAAAAATAGGTGCACTAAATGCACAAGATAAGTATCGAAAAGATTAAGGATCACAATATAGTATGAATAAAAACATCTTCAGAATTTATATTAAAATTAAAAATATCAATTGTTTTGTCGGATCACGTCCCTGATGTATCATTGTGGTACATCCATTCAATTATATCCAATTCCCCAGGCCCATCCAAGGAGATCCTTTTCAAATTCAATGTATTGCTTGTGGTACGGTAACTGGGAGTCCATCTCAGACATCACCCATAAGGGGATGAGTATTAGCCAAGGCTTGGCCTAACTATTTTTTCAATGAGTCTTTCCTCAGTTTCCCCTTAGGGAATGGGTATAACACAATAGTATAGTAAAAGGCCCTAAGAAATCCATTTCGTGGTTAGCCTAAAACATAACTTTCCCGGCACAATGTGATGTAACCGATCAAGTATGGAGTGTCCAATTATGGGTTCTTATTATGGGACCCACATTTTCTCCGTAGTATGATTTCATTTAAAACAACAAGAGAATATATATATATATATCAACGTGTAGTATTCATGATTTTATCAATCCAATTGAAAAATGAATGCCACACTTACTAATTTTTCAAGACAAACTATTATGGAAACTAAAAAAACACAATATATAATTGAACTAGAACATATTTGTGAATTCTGAGGAAAACAAATTTAAAAATGGTAAAGCATGACAAGACATGTATAAACAACTATTTAGGAAAAAAATCAAAATAAACCCAAAGTACTTGTTTATGATTCATCAAAAATAATATATTCAATATGTAACATAAAAAAATTATTATGTATGGACACATAATTGAAAATATAACGACTCTAGGCCAAAGGTTACTAAGCCAATTATGTCAACATACCCAAAGGGGTGTCCAATGACAATAAAACCACCTTGGAAGGGGTTCTCCATAAAAAGGGTAGTAAGGATCATGGTAAATAATTTAATTTAATTAATACAAAATATTAGGGATTCGATGGTAAGCACGAATGAGTGGAACAATAGTGTGAATTGAATAAAGAAAAAAAAGGGAAATAAAAAAATTCCCTTCCTCATATCCATTGTGTGTCACATGCCTCACAAAAACCATTGATTAGAAAAAAAATAGAAGAAATCAGAGGATTTAACCAAAACCCCAATTTCATGTAAAAACATTCCATGACAGATAACATAGATATTTTTTGATGATGTGAATATATTATTGGATCAGATGATTAAACATAATTTTATGTTCAATAATCTTATAATGATGTTGAAAATAGTGGAGAATCTGAGGACCATCAGGCTTAAGAAGCATAAGAGGTGCGTGGTGCAACACCTAGATAGGAGGGGGTGTGACACACATGAGTATAGGGGAATAGAGGAGAAAATATAAATAAAGGAAGGAAATAAAGGAAAGGAAACAAATTCTAGTTATAAATCAGTTAAAATAAACTAATAATAAAATAAAATGGATGGATAAAAAATATAAATAAAATAATAAAAATTGGTTAAGACCATTTTAATCATTTCCCCTTTTCTATTTAATTTTTATTATTAATAATTTCTTTCCTTTTTTATTTCTTTTGATTTCTAATTTTCTTTCTTATTTCATTAAATAATTTTAACTACTTTTAAGGTGAAACATTTGGGTAGGGCACGATGAATTATTTTTCATAATCTCACGCAACCATTAAAAAATAAATTGATACTCACGACCTATAATAGATTAGGTATGAGTGCATCCTAGGCCCCATTAAGTAATTTGACATAATTTTTAAAATTATTTAAAGTTTTTTACACGGTTATATCTAGGACATTAGAACCTCCCCTATTTAAGAAAACTATTCCTCATGTTCCCCTTCTTAGGGAATTTGAACATCGTATAAGAAGAGATTCAACAACAACACACACACATCTGTCTCCTGCTCCCAGGTCTCATCATGAATATGTCTAAGATTCCAAAGCACATAGACTAGGGGAACCGACCTACCTTGGATCACCTTCATGCTACGATCAAAAATATGAATCAGATGCTGCACGAAGGATGCATTGACACGGACCGACCCAACGGGGATCACGCCCCAACTCCCCAAGCCTCCCTCTAATATGCTAGGGGATGGCGTCTACCACTGAGTAGTTTATCACACACATGGGAGGAATTCGCATAAGGTACCTTTACAAAAACCCACATATACCTCAATGCAACAATGTAGAGATATATAAAACTGAAGAGAAAATTCATGCATACATCTGTCCCAAACCAGAGTACAAAAAAAGTAAAAAAAGGGAAAAAACAGAGCCCACCAAATGAAAACTACAAAATTGTCTAACCTGCTCAGAAGGATGGAAAACACTGCCAAAACACCTGCTGGTAACCTCCTCTGTAGTGCTCCGGTAAACACCCCGGTCAAACCCCTTCACTAAGCTCTGCCTACTCTAGGTCCTCCTAGGACTCTGTCAAAAGGCTTGTGGTCTGCACAAGACACAAACATGTGCAGGGAAAGCCCATAGAGGGTTGAGTATAACAATACTCTGTAGGCACCCCAAAAACCCAAAACAAAAGAGAGAAACTGAAAGGCAACAGTCTTCTCATCCTAGCCAGAGGGAACCTAGATGGGAGAGAAACTCCATCTCATGACCATCCTCGGATAAACACAACTAGTCAGCTCAACTCAGGTGTATGCCCATTCATACAATATGAACATTCCAGATATAATCATCTCACGCACCAACCCACATGAGGTACCGAGCACATCACCATAAACGTTTCACAACCAGAAGAGCACAGTCCATGATCACTGTCATCCCAAATGACACTCGTACGAGAGATACACTCCATCGGGTCCCACACAAGCATCTCAGATGCTCACCCGAGAGACCACAATCCTTGGATATCTTCACTGAGAAAACCACGATGGAACAACCTAAACACCAAACTCCTCGGATAAGGGATCGCTCCTAGGGTCCTCTAGGGGATACCAGAACCCACACCGGTATACGAAGATCTCACAGATAGGGGATCACTCCCAGAGTCTGTTGGGGGATACCACAACCCGGTCTGGCATTTGTAGATCTCACAGATAGGGGATCCCTCCCATGATCTGTTGGGGGATACCACAACCCGATCTGGAATTTGACCGAAACACGTCACATAGATAGAGTATCTTCACCCATGTAACGATGATCACGACGATACCGTAACCCAATCTGGTACATCTCGTGCTATAGGGGATCATACTGACGATGTCGCAACCCTACATAAACCACGTACTAACTAGGGGATCATATAACCAATGATACCACAACCCTACTATAATACTCATGTTGAGTAGGGGATCATATACTCGAGGATTCCACAACCCTACTGATCACGGCACACTACATAGGGGATCTTATTCACGATGATACAAAAAACCCTACGGAGTTAACCTACTAGATAGGGGATCACCGGCTGTGGATGAGCGGTCACAGCGATCCAAGAACCCGATCTAGGGAAACGAAGTTAGAGGATCCCGCTCCGAGCCCACCAGAGGGATGCCACAACTCTAAGAGATTAAACATTCCATCAAGAGGATCACAAACCAATACTAAGGTTGTGATGCTGCGCAAAACCTCATAGGAACGAACCAAGGGAGTACCCTCAACCACTACTGGTCTAAAAGCCGCTAACCCGAGCGACCCACCACAACACCACACCGTGCACCTCCAAGGATGAAAACTATGGCCACCATCGCGATCCACACTGAAAAACACACCGGATAGGCTGTTTACTCGCCCGAAACAAACAACCAGTGAAAATGGCACTATTCACCATAGCTAGCCTACTCGGGGCCCACACAATGATCCTGAAACACATCAAGCAGATCATACCATTACGATCCCCTCAGAAAAACACACGGGATCCACTACTCATTCATCCCAAACAGACACCCAGTGAAAAAAGGTACTATTCACTGAAGCTAACTCGAGTGTGGCCCATGCCTCAATCCCAAAACTCATCGAACAGAACCCACCATTGTGATCATTTCGAAAAAAAAACACATGATCAACTATTCATCTGCCAAAATTGGACATCTGGTGAGAAAGTTGTGTTTCCCCGTAAATGCCCAAACCGATCCTCATGGGGCCCACACACCAAACGTAGTCCCAACACCCGAAAACCATCAACAAAAGTCCTCTGTACCATTAGGGTCTTAATTCCACTGTCGTCACATCAATCAGACGCTCCGGGTAGAAGATACAATTGCCGGAAGTCAAATAATAAAAAATATCATTATTTTATTCAACGTTTCAACTCCCCGTCCTCGATCCCGAACATCGAAGCCCCCGAACCCACCTCAAAAGAATTAACTTATTTCCATGTTCGTGTTGCTATAGATGGAACACGAATCCGACCTCTGGATTGCCAGAAATAAGGGTTTTCAAACCCCCTGTGTATAAGGAAGAGGTCGGGTCGGACTAAACCGACCGGTCTGGCCGGTCGCCCGGCTGCTGCGCTCTACCACGGACCGCGGCGGGTCTGCCGGTGCCGGCGGCGCCGTGCCGACGGAACTTCAGTGGATAGCCAGGGTCACCTCGGTGGTCCGTTTTGCGATCCGTGACCTCATGCATGACCCTCGTGACCTGATCTTCCCTACTATGACAACAAAACAAATAAATTCGAAGAAAAAACAGGATCAGGGGATTAAAACTCAAACCGCCTACCTTGCAGGTGAAACGCCAAAGTTTCGGGTGCAGAACAATGCCTGCGACGTGCTGGAGCTCGATCTACTAACGATTGGTTCTGAAAACAGACTTTCGTGACTTGAATCAGTGAAGAAACGGAGGAGGAGCAGAGGGGTTCGTCCAGTGTTCCAGCATATGGGAGGAGGAAGGAGGTGAGGGGTGTGGAGTTTGTTTTATTTAATTAAATTACTTCATTTAATTTAACACCCTCGACCAGACCTCCCGGTGCAGAAGAAATTAGGTCACCCTAGAGTAAATGTGCCATTCTGAATGCAACAGAGGACTTGCATTTTCAATCAGAGGCTCTGTTCAGATGTCATTTGAGCTGATGCTCATAAATAAACTTTTCAATTTATTAACGGAAATTCCCCTGGTGGCATTTCTCACCGTAGGCCCACGCCCGCAATGTTTACAACCCACTTAGGGTAAAGGGCATGTTCCAGACACAATTGTGCCCTCAGATTCCCGTTCCGAGCTACCGTTTAAGAGATAACACACCCCTGCCACGCCCATAGTATAAAAATACTTATATTTTTATATAATTAATTCTGGGCATACCAGACCTCCGAATCGCTCGCCGTCTATGACCCTAGATCTAGAATTATTCATTAGAAAATTTGAAAGTCTGACAAGGCCATAATTCAAGTTTATACATCCTCCCTACCTTAGATCTTTTCATCCCTGAAAATCCATATGCACAAGGAAGGTGACTGGACTCTCAACCGGGTCTCCCATGCCAGCGAGTTCAATAAGAAACACCCCTGCCCGAACGCATAATTCATAGGGACTCATCCACCACAACTCAACACTATCATATTTGGGCGGTACTCTATAGCCACATGGCTTTAATCACGTCACAAAAACGCGTCTTAGTGGAGGAAGGATCCCTATTACTTATGCATTCGAAGCACACCAAACAACACCCATACATGGTCTTACCAACACCCTAAACAAAATGTGATCAGGCAACAGAAAGGGAAGAGTACCACTAAATAGTGTCTAACAAACTACTGCAGAAATTAGAAAGATCACATGGCGTACCTCTATCTATCCGCGGATCCTCTGGGTCAACAACCTCAAGAGCATATAGCTTTCCTTCCCATCATCCCCCAGCTCCCTGAGCTTGATGTGGACCACCTGGGGGTGAGGATGGTGGAAACTGATACCGCCTACCACCTCTTGCTGCTGTACCAGCTCCATCGTCACGACAACCACCCTGCAGACCTCCTTGCTCAAGACGCTGCCACTACAAATGAGGTCTGTCGACTAGCTCCATCTCAGCAGCACGATGGGTCGGACAATATCTAGCAAGATTTCCCCGACCGACTCATGTGTAACACCGCCTCTCATGTGCCTGACCCAAACTAGCCTACGAGTACTGTGAGCCCTGAGCCTTAGATCCTCGATCCTGGGGTCACCTCCTGAAATGTCGGCCACATCTAGAACCTTGTGACTGCCACCAGATACCAGATGCCAATCTGACTAAAGAAGTCTCAGCTCTCGCGTTCCCATCACTAACAGGCAGAACCTACTCAGCTAGAAAGCATTCCACCACCAACTCTCACACTAGCACTCTAGAATAGGTGGGCAGACACAAAGAATCCACAACTTCATGGATGTCTCTGCGTAGGCCCTTCTCGAAGGTATGTGCCCTAAAGAACGAGTCTTAAACCATATCCAGGGAGTAGCGTGACAGGTGTGTAAAACTTACTATGTACTTTGACAAAGTTATGCCCTCCTTCCGAAGCTGCAGAAGCTCCTGAATCCGTACTGACCTCATCGTCACTAGATAGAACTCTTCCCTTACGATCTACTCAAAATCTGCCCATGTGAGCGTCTCACCATCATGGTACTGTGTCACCAGACTCCACCATCTTGCGGCCAAACCATACAGAATGCTCGCCGCTAGGACCACCATCTGATCTGGGGGTGTCCTCACCAGGCGGAAAACTCGTTTGACTACTTCGAGCCAGTCATCAGTAGCATGAGGGTCTGGATCACCCTATAACCTCCGAGGTCATTGCCTCTGGAACTTGTGTAGTGCACTCAGTCTGCACGCAACTTCATCCAGCAGTCCTGGTACATCTAGTTTCTTGACAGGTGGTGGCTCAACTGGTTAACCACCTAGAGGTGCAGTGTAAGAACCCGGTTCTTACTTTTGAGTTAAGGGTTTCTTCTTTTCTCTTTTCCTTAAGTGTTTTTGAGAAAATATGGAAAATGGGGAAAAATCTAAAAAATTTGGACGTATAGGCCATGTACTTTTCCACACGCCGTGTACTTTTGGCTGTGTGGAATGAGTACACAGGGCGTGTAGCCATGTCGACAATGAAGGTTGTAAAGACCGACTAGACACCGTGTAGTGGTCCCTTACATGTCGTGTAGTAAGTTGGTAGGCTAATAGTAAGGCAGTGGCCAGGTGTGCGACCGAACACGCAGTGTACTCAAGAAGAAAAGATGTGTAGTCAAGTCGGTAGATGAATAGTGCAACACTGGTGGGAAACCTCCATAGGAACAGTTAATAAAATAGGAATTACACACCATGTACTCGGATGTACATGTCGCATACTTTGTTTTTTTAGATTAAATGGGAAGTAGCCTCCCCAGTTCATAGGGAAGGATTAAAATTGGAAGAGGGGTCAGGAGAAGAAGGCCGGAGCTTTGGAGATCCTTCGAGCACACGTCGGGAATCTATTTTCTGCACCATAGATCTCCTTGGAATCACACAGGTAAGAGCTTCCTTCTCCTGGTGTGTCTCTTGCCAATTCTTCCTCTAATGGAAGTTATTTAAGTTTAAAGGGAGTTTTTTCTACGGCATATCAACATAGTTCATGGGAATTTCCGGAATTGACGTTCATGTATATCGTTCGTTGGAATTTAAGGTAGGTGGCTTGGTGTTTATTTTCCAACTGTCGTGCATTTTTGTGTGTTTTTTAGCTACGAACCCATATTTGGGGTGTCTTGTGGATGAGATTGTGGCTATTTTAAATGTCTAGAATTGTATAGGTAATTGAATGTGATATAAAAATGCTGTTTGGGATCACTGCTCAGATCCCGGACCACCCTGGGGGTGCGTTCCTCTGTTTAGCCATTTGTCCAGGATACCCAAGGGTATGCCTTGTTTAGATTATTCCTTTAAAATAATGATTGTAGAATTACCTTAGGAATAATTGCTTGTATATTACTGGTTACATATTTGGCATGGCTCGATTACCTATTTAGACGAGGGCAGTGTTGTGATTAGCCTATGGTCACTACACTATTTAGCCTATGGGAAACTTTTTTCGTGCCTGTGGGAAATCAATTATGTACCTATGGGTGACACTTATTACGCCAATGGACAATATCTGTAATCCTGTGGGAAGATTCTTGTGGTAGGATTCTCTTTACATGAGGGTAGGGGTTTACGTGTCTGAGGAAATTGGCTGTTTACATATATTCACTATGGTGATATTTTAAATTAAATGATTAAATGGATATTAAAATGGAAATATAAATGGTTAAGTTAGTTACCTTCAGTACTGCTTACTTTATTGCATTTTACTACTGCACACTGTTGTTGCATGCTTTCATACAGTTGGGCACAAGACTTTGGTGGCTGCCTACTAGGAATTTATTTTTCACACCCTGTATGGGTCATGTTTTTGTCCCAAACAGTTTATATTGTTGCAGGTTTGGATAGGGGCAAAAGTCCCTATACAGGTACTTGATTTTTGCTGAGGTAAAGGAGGGCATGGGACCGAGCCGAGGCTCATGATGCCGCTGGCTGTTCTTTTTTTCATTCCTATAATTTTACATCTGTTTTATTGTATTGTATTGAAGTGTAACATGTTCTGGCCATTTTATAGAATAGTGACATGCTGCATCTTCATATATATATGACTGCCAGTTTCCCTTTTTGTTATCAGTTATCCATTTCAGTTATGTGTACTATTACTGCTTCCGTTGTTGTTGTATGTTATATTATATTCCGTTGTGCTACACTTTAAAAAATGAGGGCATAGTTTCCCCACTATCATACCTGGGCCCTCGGTGCTAGTCGGTAGCCTCTAGTATTTGGGGAAATGCACTTGAGGTCATGTGGCGAACCGAGTTCGGGGCACCCGTAGAGTGGCACCCGGAACCAGGATGTTACAAAGTGGTATCAGAGGGGGTTCTTTTCTTTGACATACTAATTGGAGCCTTATTCAGGGGTAGTACGGGAACAGTTGTTGGAATAAGCTGTTCTCGAGTGTAGCTAACCCGTGTACAAGGAAAAACCAATTTACCTCATATTTCAATTTTACTGATTTTGCAATTTACAGTTGATATGATTTCACTATTGGGTGACGCACTTGGGATTATGCTGTTTATATTTTATCCTTGGGTTCTATTTAGTTTCAACCTTATGAGATGATGGTATTCCATCTCATGCATCATTTAGGCACATGCTATAAATCACATGTCATGCATAGTTCCATGCCACGTGGGTGCATTAGAATTTTCATGTTGTTGTGATAGTTTTTGTGCTAGAAAATCATGCTATTGTGATAGCTTCTTGATAAATACCTGCTATGTGATAGGGTATTGTTGTATAAACTTGTTAAATAAATGGATTCCAGTCTTTGGTTTTTGGGGAGTATGGCCCTCATTGACCGGAATTTGGTGTATCATTGGGTGTTTACCGTATTTAATGACACATATAAGATGCCAAATTTTGATTCATGGGGAGTATGGGCCCTCACGGATTGGAATTGGCACTTAGGTGTTGTTTTTCAGTGTTTTCTAGGTTCCAGAGAAGTTTTTGAGGCATGCTGTCTGGAAACCCAGTATACACGCCGTGAAGTGATTTAAACAGGCTATGTACGTTCTTCTGTTTGGGAAGAAAAATAAACTTTTTTAGTACACGATGTGTACCCCAAGTACACGCCGTGTAGTCGCTTACCGTGTCACAAACCGTTTGGGTGGAGACATGGGGAAGGGAATAGCTTGGGGATAACACGTCGTGTAGTTGATATACACACCGTGTAGTGTTGACCCGGAGTCTGCCCGTGTACCTAACAAACACGAACGGAGGATACCTTAAGACATACACGCCATGTCCACAGTGGAACACGCCGTGTAGTCTGACTTGGGTACCGGACCGTGTAACTAACAACACAAGACATGGTGTTCCTTTCGCATATACACTGTGTGTATATTTAACATGCAATGTAGTTTGAGCCATGTGTCTGGCCATGTAACTAACAACACAAATCGGGGAAGCTCGTCTAGTACATGCAGTGTACCCGTGGGACACACCATGTAGTCTTGTCCAAGGAAAAACCATGTGGACTTAGCCATGTGGATAGGAAATAGGGTAGTGTACATGCCGTGTGTGGGTGTAACACGCTGTGTAGTTTCGAACCGAGTAGTCAGCTGTGTCACAAATGACACGGGCAGTTGGAAAATTACACCATACACACTGTGTAGTTAAAATACACGCCGTGTAGTTTTGTTCAACGGGAGTCATGTAGAAGGACCTCGGTAGGGAAGGGAAGTCAAGTACATTCGGTGTAGTCTGTATAAATGTCATGTAGTCTTGTTTTTCAAATTTTGAATGTTTTTTCCTCTTTTTCCATTTGTGGTTCCTTCGTTTTCAGTCTAGATAATCTTTAATCTAAGGCGTGTTTTCGACCTTTTAGAGTAATTCAGCCGAGAAGACTGTGCGTTGTTCACCAGGAGAGCAACACCGATTATACTCCAGAGATAGTGGGCCATGGGCTACCATTTGATCCTCCAACAGAGCCAGATGTGGCTCCAGGTGTTATACTAGTCACAGGAACAGATGCGCAGTTCCGTGCAGGCTTTATGCGGTTCATGCAGACCTTTCAGAGAGCACCGTCGGCTACCACATCTATGGATGAGCTGACTCGTATATTCTAGAAACAGCATCTACCTACGTTTTAAGGGGATGGTGGACCCCAGGTTGTGGATTCATGGATGGGGTCTATGCAGACTATCTTTGAGCATCTTGAGACGCCTCCATGGAGGAGGGTCAATCTCGTGACATACATGCTGCGTGATTCCACCAAGAGATAGTGAGATGTTACCTCCAAGCCAATACATCACAGAGACATGGCGTGGGAATATTTTCAGGTAGTCTTCTATTACTTCTTCTTTCAAGAGACACTGAGGGCAGATAGATCATTAGTGTTCATGAATCTGCCATAGGGGCGCTATTTCAGTGATGGATTATTCTGCTCGCTTTACCGAGCTTCAGTGTTTTGCACCCATTCTGGTGGGTGATGAGATGTTTAGGGCCAGGCGCTTTGAGGATGGTATCTGATATGACATCTCAGCGCTGGTGAATGTTTTCAGGTTGCCTTCAGTACATGCTATTATGAACCAGGCGCTCATTACAGAGAGGAACCCGTGGGAAGCTAGTGGTGTGGTCCAGGGTGGTTTGGCACCAGTTTGTGGTACTATTTCTACTTGTAAGAGGAAGATATAGATAGAATTATCTAAGGGTGGTAGTACCAGCCATAAGAATTCACCAGGTTTCTAGGTCATGTGCTACCAGTGTGGTAGGGAGGTTCACAAGCGACCTTAGTGTCCACGATACCCAGTGGAGTGCCGAGCTTGTGGCAGGATGGGTAATCTGCAACACTTTTGCAGGGCATTCCCACCAGTGACTAGTAAGAGGGGTTCTGTACAGACTCCGCGAGTAGGATCAGGACCAAAAACTTCTTATCAGTCAGGAAATTGGAATACGATAGAGCATGGAGGCAGAGATGGTGGTCGTGTCCGTTGTAGCCAGACACCAGGATCTCAGAGGCACTAGGGCGGGACATCTTAGGGTCATCAGGATGTGTCGCAGGGTCGCGACACTAGGCAGATATATTCTATGCAACTGACCCAGTAATAGCAGGATCCCAGACCTTCTATAGTTAGAGGTACTATTCTAGTAGCTTCTGTTTTATCTTTAGTACTTTTCGATACGGGTGCTAAAAATAGTTTTATATCCGTGCCCATTGTAGAGATCCTTGGGCTATGTGTTTCTACTTCATCTGGTATCATGATGAGAGACACTCCATTGGGTACTAGGACGACTGGTGTGCGTCAGTGTAAGGATTTCCACCTTGAGGTAGGTGGGTGTCACTTCCTTTGGGACCTCTATGTCTTAGAGATGACAGCTTATGACGTCATTCATGGGATAGACTGGTTGGTTCCCTTTCGAGCCATTGTAGATTGTTATCATCCCAGGGTGAGTTTCACGTCACTAGAGGGCGGAGAGTTTCTATACAAGGGTGAATGGGATGTTCAGGTGAGTTGAGTTGGACCAGAGCATCGTGGGAGAGGTGGAGTCACAGCCCAGATTGCGAGTTTATATCTAGACGACCAGGGGACTTGTCAGAAGGATTTCCCTCCAGTGGTTGATCGTTTCAGGTATGTCTTCTCGGATGACTTTTCTGGTCTACCTCCAGAGAGAGAGGTGGATTTCTCTATTGAGCTTGTGTAGGGAGTAGCACTGGTGTCTATTCCTTGTTATAGGATGGGTACACCTGAGTTGCAGGAGCTCAAGAGGCAGTTATAGGAGTTACAGGAAAAGGGTATTATCTTACACAGTACTTCTCCTTGGGGTTCTCCAGTCCTTTTTGCAAAGAAGGCGGATGATACCGTCAGACACTGTGTCGATTATCGGAAGCTGAACCAGTTAACGGTGAAGAACCGATACCCCATGCCAAGGATCAATGATCTTTTTGATCAACTTCGTAGAGAACAAATGTTCTCGAATATTGACTTTAGATCAGGATATCATCATCTACACGTTATACCATCTGATATACCCCTCACAGCATTTAGGATAAGGTATGGTCTCTTTAAGAGTATATGGTTATACCGTTTGGACTCACGAACACGCAAGCAGTTTTCATGGATCTCATTAATCGTGTGTTCCATCCTTATATGGACTCTTTTTTTGTAGTATTCGTGGACGATATCTTGGTGTAATATCACACTCGACACGACCATTCCACCCATCTTGAGATCGTATTGAGTACATTGAGAGAGCATCAGCAATATGATAAGCTCTCAAAGTGACACTTTTGGATGGACCAGATTCACTTCCTCGGTCATATCATCTCAGAGGAAAGAGTTTCAGTAGACCCATAGAAGGTGAGAGAAGTAGTTTCCTGGGAGAAGCCTAAGAACGTGATTGAAATACGGAGTTTCTTGGGGCTGGTGGGTTACTACAGACACTTAATACGGTACTTCTCCCTCTTAGCAGCACCGTTGATGAGTTTGACTAAGAAATGTGTGAAGTTCATTTGGTCAGAATCTTGCGAGATAGCCTTTTATGACCTGAAAGGAAGGTTGACATCATCACTGATCCTTATACTCCCAAAGCAGGGAAGAGCTACATAGTTTACTGTGATGCATCATGTATTGGGTTGGGAGTAGTGTTGATGCAAGGTGATGGAGTAGTTGCGTATGGGTCTTGGCAGTTGAGGCCACATGAGAGGATTTACCCGATGCATGATCTCGAGTTGGCTGCAGTTGTGAATGTGTTGTGCTGTTGGACACATTATCTCTTGGGAGATCATTTTGTGGTTTTCACTGACCACAATAGTCTCATGTATATCATTACTATGTGTGACTTGAATCTGAGACAGAAAATGTGGGTTGAATACCTTCAGTCCATTGACTTCGAGCTTGCCTATACACCTGGTAAAGGTAATGCGTTAGCTGATGCACTGAGAAGGAAGACTCAGATACAGGATGTGTAGGAGACCAGTGGTGAGTGGCATCCCATGGCTTTGTTTTCTGAGATGCATTTGGTGGTGCATGACAGTCAGGGGAAAACTTATCTTTCATCATTAGCTGTGACTTCTACCCTCCTGGATAGAGTGAGGATGAGACAACTATCTAATCCATAGGCCTAGTTCTACAGGAGTCAGTGGCAAGTGAGGACCCTCATCTAGGTTGAACGATAGGTGATGATGAAGTTATGGTGGCCGGGTTTGAAGATAGATGTAGCTAGTTTTGTTACGAGGTGTTCCACTTTTCAGTAGGTCGAGGTGGAGAATCAGAGGCCAGCTGGACTGTTACAGCAGTTACACATCCCGAAGTGGAAATGGGATGATGTCACGATGGATTTTGTGACTGGGTTACCGATGTCACCTAGAGGCATTGATGTCATGTGGGTTGCTGTAGATAGAATCACGAAGGTAGGTCACATATTTCTGGTCAAGGAGACCTTCAGTTTTGATGAGATCAGAAGGTTGTAAATCCGAGAGGGAATAGATCTACATGATGTTCCTCGTTCAATCATTTCAGATTGGGACACCCATTTTACGTCTTGTTTCTGGAAGAGTTTTTTGTGGTCACTGGGTACACAGGTGCTTCTGAGCATGGCCTACCACCCTCAGACCTATGGCCAGTCAGAGCATATAATACAGGTGCTTGAGGACATGTTGTGTGCATGCGTCCTAGAATTTGGGGGCTCATGGGAGAATCATTTACCCCTAGTCGAGTTTTCCTATAATAACAGATTTCAGGAAACTATTGAGATGGATCCTTATGAGGATTTATATGGTAGGACATGCCAATTACCCTTGTGCAGGATAGAGGCAGGTGAGGCATCTTTACTAGGACCACGTCTCATGCAGGAGACTTCTGAGCAGGTCCAGTTGATTCAGAGGCGGATGGCTACTGCGCAGTCTCATGAGAAATCTTATGTTGATTGCCGCAGACGACCCCTGGAGTTCATGTTCGGGGATCGGGTTTTCTTGCGTGTTTTGCTGAGGCTGGGACACAGGCAAATCAGGAGACATGGTAAACCTTTACATAGGTATGTGGGGCCATTTGATATTCTAGAGAGAGTTGGGCCGGTTGCCTATTGATTGCAGTTACCATAGAGGTATCGAGCCATGAACGACGTCTTCTATGTGTCTCAGTTGTGCCTCTATCATTCAGACTCGCCTCAATTCTCTTAGCCAGAGGAGTTTGACCAATAGGAAGATGTGTCTTTTGAGGAGAATATTATTATTATCATTGACAGGAGCACGAAGGTTCTCTGAGCCTAGTCAGTTCATCTCATATGAGTGCTATGGCAGCATGGCCAAGTACAGGATGAAACCTGGGAGCAGGAGACCGAAGTACATGCTTAGTGGCTGGAGTTGTTCACGGATTTATCTTCACCACCATTGGAAGGGAATCTCGAGGATGAATTTCATTAATGGGGGATGTTTGTAAGAACCATGTTCTTACTTTTGAGGTACGAGTTTCTTCTTTTCTCTTTTCCTTAAGTGTTTTTTTAGAAAATATGGAAAATGGGAAAAAATCCCAAATTTTGGAAGTACACGCCATGTAATTTTCCACACACCATGTACTTTTGGCCGTGTGGGATGAGTACACAGGGTGTGTAGCCATGTCAGCAACAAAGAGTGTAAAGACCGACTACACACCATGTAGTGGTCCCAAACACACCGTGTAGTCAGTCGGTAGGCGAATAGTAAGGTGGTGGCCAGATGTGCGACCGAACACGCCATGTACTCATGAAGACATGCCGTGTAGTCATGTCGACAGAGGAACAATGCCACGATGGTGGGGAACTGCCAGAGGAATAGTTAAAAAATGCGAAGTACACACCATGTACTCAGATGTACAAGCCGTGTACTTTGTTTTTTTCGCTTAAAAGGGCATTAGCCTCCCCTATTCATAGGGAAGGCTTGTAACGGGAAGTGGGCATGGGAGAGGAAGGCCAGAGCTTTGAAAAATCACCGAGTGCACGTCGGGAAACTATTTTCTACACCGTCGATCTCCTCAGAACCGCACGGGTAAGAGCTTCCTTCTCCTGGTGTGTCTCTTGCAAATTCATCCTCTAATGGAATTTATTTAAGTTTAAATGGAGTTTCTTCCACGTCACATATACTTCGTTCTTGGGCGTTTTTGGAATCAATGTTCACGTATATCGTTTGTTGGCATTTAAGTTAGGAGGATTGGTGTTTATTTTCCAACTGTCATGCGTTTTTGTGGGTTTTTGAGCTACGAACCCATATTTGGGGTGTCGTGTGGCCGAGGACGTGGCTATTTTAAATACCTATAATTGTATAGGTAATTGAATGTGATATAAAAATGCTGTTTGGGATCGTTACTCAGATCCAGGACCACCCCGGGGGTGCGTTCCTCGGTTTAGTCGTTTGGCCAAGATACCTGAGGGTATGCCTTGTTTATATTATGACTTTAAAATAATCATTATAGAATTGTCTTGGGAGGAATTGCTTGTATATTGCTGGTTACATGTTGGGCATGGCCCGATTACCTGTTTAGCCTGAGGGAAGTGTTGTGATTAGCCTGTGGGCACTGCACTATTTAGCCTGTGGGAAACTTCTTCCATGCTTGTGGGCAGTCAATTTTGTGGCTGTGGGCGACACTTCATACGCACGTGGGGAATATCTATATGCATGTGGGCAGATTCCTGTGGTTGGATTCTCTTTACCTGAGGGTAGGGGTTTACGTGTCTGAGGACATTGGTTTTTTACTCAGAATATTCACTGTGGTGATATTTTAATTTAAATGATTAAATGGATATTAAAATGGAAATATAACTGGTTATGAAAGTTACCTTCAGTACTTATTAATTTATTGCATTTTACTACTTAATTCAGTTGTTGCAAGCTTTCACAAAGTTGGGAACATGCCTTTGGTGGGTTCCTACTGGGAATTTTTTTCCCACACCATGAATGAGTCATGTTTTCGGCCCAAACAGATTATATTGCTGCAGGTGTGGACAAGGTCAAGAGTCCCTATACAGGTACTTGATTGTTACTGAGGAGTATGAGGGTATGGGACCGAGCCAAGGCTCGTGATGCCGCCGACTATTCTGTTTTGCTTTCATGTACTTGTACTTCAGTTGTATTATATTGTATTGTAGTGTAACATGTTCTGGGTGTTTTATAGAATAGTGAAATACTGCATCTTCATATATATATGACTGCCGGTTTTCCTTTTTGTTATCAGTTATCCATTTCAGTTATGTGTACTATTACTGCTTCCGCTGTTGTTGTATGTTATATAATATTCCGCTGCGCTACACTTTGAAAAATGAAGGCATAGTTTCCCCACTATCAGACCTGAGCCCTCGCTGCAAGTCGGAAGCCTCTGGCATTTGGGGAAACTTTCTTGAGGTCATGTGGTGAACCGAGTTCAGGGCACCCGGAACCGGGACGTTACATGCAGCCTCAGAACCTGCGCCCTGATCTCCAACCTCTACACAGGGCGGATTGTCCCCACATTCCCACTGTGGAACCCTTTCTGGCTAGAGTCATGGAGGCATCCTGAAATAAAATCAAGACGCTCCAAAGTCAACGAGTATATCTAGAGAGCTGATCCAAGAAGGACAAGGTGAAACCCAAAACCCTGTACTATATGATGCATGTACCGTTTATGCCCTGTGACCAGTGTACGAATGTCCCAAGTCAAAAACCAGGTTATCAAAGTCCTGGTGTATGGATACATCAGCCACCACACCAACACTGGAGTCTCTGGCCTAAAAGCCGAGCTCAAAACATCATAACACTACCACTATGAAACCCAAAACAAACTCATAGCTAGAGAATCTACACTCAGAGATCCCAAAGGTAGAACCTCCTCTCATACCACTCTGACATGACCCGACCCAATGGGGCTCATTCCGCGACTCGCCAAGCCCGCCTCCAATAGGCCAAGGGCTGGCGTCTACCGCCGAATAGGCTATCACACACATCGTAGGCACTAGCCTAATATACCAGTACAAACACCCACATATACCTCCATGCAACAGTGAAGTGATATATAAAACTGAAAATAAAATGCATGCATACATCTATCCCAAACCAGAGTACTAAAAAAGAAAAACAGGGAAAAACAGGGCCCACCAAAAGAAAACTACAAAAGAGTCCAACCTACTTAGAAGGAGGGAAAACACTGCCAAAACACCTATAGGTAATCTCCTCGGCATAGATTTGGTAAACACCCCGGTCAAACCTGATCACTAAGCTCTGCCTGCTCCGGGTCCTCCTAGGACTCTATCGAAAGGCATGTAGTCTGCACAAGACACAAACATGTGAGGGCAATGCCCGTGCAAGTGTGAGTATAACAATACTCAGTAAGCACCCCAAAAAACCAAATCAAAAGAGAGAAACTGAAACGCAACAGTCCGCTCATCCCAGCCAGAGGGAACCCAGATGAGAGAGAATCTCCATCTCATGACCATCCTCAGATAAACACAACTAGTTATCTCAACTCAGGTGTACTCCCATACATACAATATGAACAATCCAGATATACACAGCTCACGCACCAAGCCACATGATGTACCTACCTCACCGCCAACAACGGTTCACAACTAGTAGAAAACACTCCAAGATCACTATCATCCCAGATGTAAATCGTCTGAGAGATACACTCAATTGGGTCCCACACAAACATCTCATACGCTCGCCCGAGAAATCACGCTCCTCAGATATCATCAATTATAAAACCACACTAGAATAACATAAACACCAAACTCCTCGGATAAGGGATTGGTCCTAGGGTCTGCTACTGGATACCAGAACCCACACTTGTATAGGAAGATCTCATAGATAGGGGATCACTCCCAGGGTCTATTGGGGGATACCACAACCCGGTCTGGCATTTGTAGATCTCACAAATAGGGGATCCCTCCCAGGATCTGCTGGGGGATACCACAACCCGATCTGGCATTCGACCGAAACACGTCACTCAGATAGAGGATCATCACCCATGTCATGACGATCACGATTATACCATAACCCTATCCAGTTTATCTCGCATGGTAGGGGATCGAACTGATGATGCCGCAACCCTACAGAAACCACGCGCTAAGTAGGGGATTATATAACCAATGATACCACAACCCTACTATAATCCTCATGCTGAGTAGGGGATAATATACCTGATGATTCCACAACCCTACTAAGCACGGCCCACTATGTAGGGGATCATATTTCCGATGATGTGACAAACCCTACAGAGTTAACCCGCTGAATAGGGGATCATCGCCCGTGGATAAGCGGTCACAGTGATACCAAGAACCCGATCTAGAAAACGATGTTAGAGGATCCTGCTACGGGCCCACTGGAGGGATGCCACAACTCTAAAAAATTAAACATCCAATCGAAAGGATCACAAACCTATACTATGGTTTTGATGCCACGTGAACCCTCGTAGGAATGAAACAAGGGAGTACCCACAACCACTGCTGGTCCAAACATCGCTAACCCGAGCGACCCGCCACAACGCCACACCGCACACCTCCAAGGCTAAAAAATGAGGCCACCATCGCGATCCACACAGAAAAACTCACAGGATAGACTATTTACTCGTACGAAATGGACAACTAGTGAAAAATGAACTATTCACCATTACTAGCCCCCATGGGGCCCACAAAACAATCCTAAAAATCATCATGCTGATCATACCACTATGATCCCCTCAGAAAAACACATGGGATCCACTACTCATTCGTCCCAAATGGACTCCTGGTGAAAAAGGTACTATTCACCAAAGCCAGCTCGGGTGGGGCCCATGCCTCGATCCTGAAACTCATCAAATGGATCACACCATTGATATCCTCTCAGAAAAACACAAATGTTTGACTATTCATCCACCAAAATCGTACTCTTGGTGAGAAAGTTGTGTTTCCCTGTAAACGCCCAATGCGACCCTCATTGGGTCCGCACCCCAAACTCGGTCCCAACACCCAGAAACCATCAAGAAAAGTCTGTTGTACCATTAGGGTCTCAACACCACTGACGAAACGTCAATCGGACCCTCCTGGTAGAAGATACAACGGCCAGATGTCGAATAATAATAAATTATCATTATTTTATTCAATGTTTCAAGATCCCAGGCCACGATCCAGAACATTAGGGCCCATAAACCCACCTCAAGGGTTCTCCTTATTTCCAGGGTCGCGTCGCCGCAGACGGCACAATAATACGACCCTTGGATTGCAAGAAACAGGGTTTTTAAAACCCCCGTGTACAAGAACGGGGTCGAACCGGCCCGCCCGGGCCGTCGGCCCTCCACCACGCGGTGACCCACACCGACATTCTCCACCGGGGAGGCCAGTGTGCTACTATCCCGGGTGTCCGGTCTCCGCACTTTTCTATGGCCCGCCGCGTGTCCACTGGCACCGTAGCCGCACCGGTGGAACCTCCGTGGACCGCCGGGGTAACCGTGGTGGTCCGTTTTGCAATCCTCGACCTCTGGCGCGACCCTCGTGGCCCAATCATCCTGGGTACAACACAAAAATGAAGAAATTAGAAGAAAAAATAGGATGGATGGATTAAAACTCAAACCACCTTCCTCGCGGGTGAAACGTCGAAGCTTCGGGTGTAGAATGATGCCTACGACGTGCTAGATCTCGATCACTGACGATCCGTGCTGAAATCAAACGTCTGTGGAACTAATAAATGAAGAAACTAAGGAGGATGGGAGAGATTTTTCCGGTGTTCTAGCATGCGTGAGGAGGAGGTTGGTGAAGGGTGATGAGTTTTTTTTATTAAATTACTTGATTTAATTTACCAGCCCCCACGAGGCCTCTCGGCGCAGAGGAAATTAGGTCACCCCTACGGTAAATGTGCCATTCTGAACGCAATAGCATAATCATATTTTCGATCCGAGACTCCATTCAGAAGTTTTTTGATCCAATACAAATTAATAAACTTTTTCAATTTATTTATGTAAATGCCCCTAGTTGCTTTTCTCACAGCAGGCACGCGCCCACAAAGTTTACACCTCGCCTAGGGTAAATGGCACATTCCAAACACAACTGTTCCCTCATATTCCCATTATGAGATACCTTTTAGGAGATAACACACCCCCACCATGCACATAGTATAAAAATACTTAATATTTTAATAAAATTAATTCCGGGCACACCAGGCCTCGGAATCGCAGGCCCTCTTTATGCCTAGATCTAGAATTTTTGATAGGAATATTCCATAGTCTGACTAGGACAAAACCCGATTCGCTTCAACCTCCCCACCTTAGAAATGTTCAACCCCGAAAATCCATAAGCACAAGGAAGGCAACTAGACTCTCTATTGGGTCTCCCATGCCAGCCAGTTTGAGCACAACCACCCCTACCCGAATACATAAGTCAAAGGGGCACATCCACCACTCCACAACACTATCTGCTTTAGGCAGCACTGTCTCACCGCACTGTTTTAATCACATCACAAATATGCATCTTGGTGGGGGAAGGATCCCTCTTCTTTACGCATTAAAATCATGCCAAAAAACACCCACACATGGTCTTACCAACGCCCTAAATAAAACTCGATCAAGCAACGTAAAGGGAAGAGTACCACTAAACAATGTCTAACAAGCTATTGTAGAAAGTAGAAAGGTCATGAGGAATACCTCTATCCATCCGCAGAGCCTCTGGGTGAAAAAAATCTAGATCATGTAGCTGTCCTTGCCCACATCCCCCAGCTCCATGATCTTGGTGTGGACTACCTGGGGTGGGGGTTGTGGCAACTGAGACCGCATACCACCTCTTGCTGCTATACCAGCTCCGTCATCACGACTGCTGCCCTGCAGACCTCCTTGCTCGAGACGATGTCGCTGCCAAGGCAGTCTGTTGACCAGCTCCCTCTCAGTAGCACAACGTGTTGGAAAATCTCTAGTATGATGTCCCCGACCATCGCATGCATAATACCGCCTCTCCTACACCTAACCCAAACTGGCATTCGAGCCCTATGAGCTGTGAGCCTCAGATCCTCCATCCTGGGGTCATCTTCTGAAATGTCGGCCACGTCCAGACCCTTGCGCCTACCGCAGGCTACCAGATGCCGATTTGACTGACGAAGTCTTAGCTCTCGCGTGCCCAAGACTAATAGGCAGGACCTTCTAAGCTATAAATCAATCCACCCCCAACACTCACTCCAGCACTCCAGCATATGTGGGTAGAAACCAAGAAAACCACTCCTGTGCAGATGTCTCTGAATAGGCCTTGCTCGAAGGTCTGAGCCTTAAAAAACGGGTCTCAAACCCTATCCAGGGAGTACCACAACAGGTTTGTAAACCTCGAAAAATAATCCAAAATAGTCATGCCCTCCTGTAGAAGCTACAGAAAATGCTGAATTTGTACTGACCGCAACGTTATCAGATAGAACACTTCCCTGACGAGCCGCTCAAACTCTGCCCATGTGAGCGTCTCCTCGTCGTGGGACTTCGTCACCAAACTCCACCATCGACCCGCCGAACCACGCACAAGGCTCGCTGCTAGGACCACCATCTAATCTGGGGGTGTCCTCACCAGGAGGAAAACTCGGGTGACTGCTTTGAGCCAGTAATCACCTGCATGAGGGTCTGGATCACCCTGGAACCTCAGAGGTTTCTACCTCTGGAACTCGTGAATCGCACTCATCCAGTGCACAACCTCATCATACACTCTCGGTACAACTATCTTCTCGACACGTGGTGGCTCAACCGTGGACCACCTAGAGGTGTATCCTCAGAGCCTATGCCCTAATCTACAGCCTCTAAACTTGGTAGATCATCACCACAATCCCACTGCAGAACCCTCATTGGATTTCGTCATGGTGGCATCCTGAAATACAATCAAGATGCCCCATAGTCAAAGAGTATTTCTGGAGAGCTGACTTAAGAAGGACAAGGTAAAACCTAAAACCCAGTCGTATATGATGCATGTACGGTTTTTCCCCTGCAACCAGTGTACGAATGTCCCGAGTCGAAAGGTAGGTTATCAGAGACCTGGTGTATGGATACATCGGCCGCCGCACCATCACTGAAGTCTCTGGCCTGAAATTTGAGCTCGAAATAGCATAACACTTCCACTATGAAACCCAAAAGAAACTCACATCTAGACCAGCTATGCACTGAGATCCCAAAGGTGGAACCTCCTATGATACCACTCTAACTCGACCCAACCCAACGGGGCTCGTGCTTCAACTCCCCAAGCCCTCCTCCAATATGCTTAGGGCTGGCGTCTAGTGCGGATTAGGATATCACACACATAGGAAGCATTATTCTAAGGTACCTATACACACACACCCACATACACCTCCATGAAAAAGTGCAGAGATATATAAAACTGAAAAAATACATGCATAAATCTTTCCCAAACTAGAGTACAGCAAAAGTACAAAAGGGAAAAACCGGGCCCACCAAACGAAAACTAAAAAAGTGTCCAACCTACTCAGAAGGAGGGAAAACACTTCCAAAACACCTTCCAATAAGCTCCTCAGCACATCTCTGGTAAACACCCCGATCAAACCCGCTCACTAAGATCTGCCTGGTCCGGGTCCTCTTAGGACTCCATCGAATGACCTATGGATTGAAGAAGACAAAAACATGTGCGGGAAAAGCCCAGGTAGGTGTGAGTATAACAATAATCAGTAGGCACGCCAAAACACAAAACAAAAGAGAGAAACTAAACGGAAACGGTCCGTTCATCCTAGCCATAGTAAACCCAGATGAAAGAGAAACTCTATCTCGTGGATATCCTTGGTTAAATGCATATAGTCAGTTCAACTCGGGTGTATGCCCATACATACACTATAAACAATCTATATATACATAGCTCGCACACAAAGCCACATGAGCTATGAAACTCATCACCAGAAACGATTCACAACAAGTAGAGCACACTCAATGATCACTATCATCCCTGATGACACTCGTCTGAGAGATAGACTCCATCAGGTCCCATAAAAACATTTCAAATGCTCACCTGAATGATCACGCTCCTCGGATATTATCACTGAGAAAGCCACGCTGGAACAACATAAACACCAAACTCCTCGGTTCCACTAGGGGATAACTAAACTTACACCGGTATAGGAAGATCTCACAGATAAGGGATCACTCCCAGGGTCCACTGGGGGATACCATAACCCGATCTGGCATTCGTAGATATCATAGAGAGGGGATCTCTCCCAGGATCCTCTAGAGGATAGCACAACCAGATCTGGTATTCGTCAGAAAAACATCACTCAGATAGTGGATCGTCACCCGTGTCACGATGATCAGGACGTACCGTAACCCTATATAGTACATCTCATGCTGTAGGGGATTGAACTGAATATTCCAAAACCCTACAGAAACCATGCACTAAGTAGGGGATCGTATAACCAACAATACCACAATCCTACTATAATCCTCATGCTGAGTAGGGGATCATGTACCCGACGATGCCAAAACCCTACTGAGCACAGCCCACTACGTAGGGGATCATATTCTGCATGATTCCACAAACCCTACAGAGTTAACCTGCTAGATAGGGGATCTCCGCCTATGGATAGGCGGTTACAACGATACCAAGAACCAAATATAGGGAAATGATGTTAGAGGATACCGCTCTGGGCCCACCGGAGGGATGCCACAACATTAACATATTAAACATCCCATTGAGAGGATCACAAAACTATACTAAGGTTGTGATGTAGCATTAAACCTCGTAGGAATGAACCAACGAAGTACCCTCAACCACTGCTGGTCCAAACGTGGCTATCCCGAGTGACCTGCCACAACACCACACTGCGCACCTCCATGGTCGAAAACTAAGGCCACCATCACGATCCACACGGAATAAAACACAGGATACGTTGTTTACTCATCCGAAATGAACAAACAGTGAAAAAGTCACTATTCACCATAGCTAGCCTACGAGGGTCCACACAACGATCCCAAAACTCAACAAGTGAATCATTCCACTATGATCCGCTCAAAAAAACACATGGGATCCACTACTCGTTAGTCCCAAAAGGAAACCTGGTAAAAAAGGTAATATTCATCAATTCCAGCTCAGGTAGGGCCCATGCCTCGATCCTGAAACTCATTAAATGGATCAAACCATTGCGATCCTCTTAGAAAAACATACATGATTGACTATTTATCTTCCAAAATCAGACTCCTAGTGAGAAAGTTGTGTTTCCCTGTAAATGCCCAAACAGACCCTCGTAGGGCCCACACCCCAAAATCGGTCCCAACACCCAAAAACCATTTCGTAATTTCCTCTGTACCTTCAGGGTCTCAATGCCACTGACGACACGTCTATTGGACGCTCTGGGTAGAAGATACAACGACCCGAAGATGAATAATAACAAAATATCATTATTCTATTCAACATTTCAAGCTCACAGACCATGATCCGGGACTTTTAAGCCTTCAATCCAGCCTCAATGGGTTCTCCTTATAGCTAGGGTCATGTCTCCGTAGACGGAATGCAGATCCGACCACTGGATTGCATGAAACGGTAGTTTTAAAACTCTCATGTACATCCAGGAGGCCAGACCGGCCCACGCCGGCCGCCGCTGCAGCTGGCCCGCTCGGGCCGGTGGATCACTACCACGCTCCTTCGATAAGGCTGGCATGCCAACTTCTTTGGTTTTTGGCCGCCGTGCTATACCGTAGATCTCCACGTGTCCGTCGGCGCCGGCACCGCCACGCCAGAGCTGCACTGACGGAACATCCACGGACCTCCGGGGTGACCCTGGTGGTCCGTTTTGCGATCTACAACCTCTTGTGCAACCCTAGAGAGCCAATCATCCCAAATATGACAAAAAGACCAATCAATTTGAAGAAAAAAATATAATTAGGTGACTAAAACTCAAACCGACTACCTCGTGGGCGAAACGCCGAAGCTTTGGGTGTAGAGCGACACCTGCGAAGCGTTGGAGATCGATCTGCTGACGATCGGTACTGAGAAATGGCTGTCTACTGCATGAATCGGAGAAAAAATGGAGGGGGAGATGAGGGGTTCATCTGGAGTTATAGCGTGTGGGAGGAGGAGTGAGGTGAGGGTTGAGGAGTTTTTTTATTTAAATTACTTCATTTAATTTAAAACCCCCGACCAGACCTCCCGACACAGAGGAGATTAGGTCGCTCCTAGGGTAAACACACCATTCTAATCGCAACGCAGGACTCAGATTTTCGATTTGAGACTCCGTTCAGAAGTTATAGAGTCGATTCACATAAATAATCATTTCATTTTATTTATGGAAACCCCCGTAGTGGATTTTCTAACAGCAGGCCCACGCCCGCAAAGTTTACACCCCGCCTAGGGTAAACAGAATGTTACAGATGCAACCGTGCCCTAAAATTCCTGTTCTGAGCTACCGTTTAGTATATAACACACCCCCTCCACGTGCATAGTATAAAAATAATTAATATTATTTGAAAATTAATTCAGAGCACACCGGGCCACGAAATCGCACGCTGTCTTCGCGCCTAACTCTGGAATTATTTATATAAATATTCCAAAGTCTGACAGGGCCAAAACCCGTGTTGCTAAAATTGTAGAATTTAAAGATTTGCATGTTTATCTGACTATGATATGTTTATTCCGAATGTTTTTTTTGTAGAAGAAACAGGGATGGTTAATAAAAGAGGTGTCGATAGAATGAAATCCTTACGAATCTGCAGCCCATAATGGTTGGGATTGGAACCTAGATGTTCGTGATAGTAATGGATCAGCTAAATCAGGCAATAAATGGTGGTGGATTCCATGAAAGAGAACAACTCGAGCTACCACAATGGAACATGAAAATAATGGAACATTTTATGAGACAACACCCTCCTACTTTCATTGGATCTCTTGACCTAGTAGTCACTAAAGGGTGGATTATATCCCTTGAAAAGATATTCAATGTTATTGGATATTCAAATAATCAAAAGGTAAGTCTTTTTAATTATCATTTTGAAGGTGAATATAATTAGTGGTGGTAAATGGTAAATAATACCAGGGATAGAGAAGATATTTATGCATTATAGTGGGATGAATTTAAAAGTCTTTTCCTTGATAAATATTTTCCAATGGTGGTTCGAATTGGTATGGAGAAGAAATTACTAGGATTGAAGCAAAAGGATGATGATTCAGTGCCTGTGTATGAAGTGAACTTCACCCAATTGGTGAGGTATGCACCAAATATTATTCTAGATCTTGATAAAAAATCAACTGCTTTTACTCTGGATTTAATCCAAGGAATTAATGGGCATTGGCCTACCATGAATTCAAAAGTTAAGAGAAATGTGTCTGATATGCTGAGATGATAGAGATTTAATTATCTCATGATCACATGAAATTTGACCACAAGGAGAATAAGAGACCCAAATGTCAATAGAACGGTAAAAATCAACCAATGAAATATGATGGTATGAAAATGTAGTTCCCAGTTTGTGAAAAGTGTTGCAAGAAGCACCATGGGGAATGCCTTACCAAAACTAGGAAGTGTTTTCAATGTGGTATGTTTGGCAATATGGCCCAAGATTTTAACGAAAATGATCATAAGACTAATCCTGATATGAAACCTATTAAGTGTTTTAAATTTTGTGACTTTGGTCATTATGCAAATTCATGACCAAAGAGAGATAATAATGATGCACAAAAGCCAGATTATAAGCAGAAAGGTGTAGTGATGTCCTTTGCGACTACATCAGTAGTTATCGGGACATCCAATGAATTTGTATCAGCAACTTGGATTGTTTAATAATATTTTTCTAATGTTTTGTTTGATACAGCGTCTACAAATTCCTTTATTTATGAGAAAATTTCTAGTAAATTAGTGATATCGCCTAAAAAAATTTGACCAAAACTTATTGTTAAAACACATGGGAGAAATATTATATCAAAGAGGAATTAAAAGAATCATTCTATTATGTTCTGTGGAAATAAATTACCTATAAAACTTTTTGTTTTTCCATAATCGATGTTGTTGTTATTTTGTGAATGGATTGGCTTTCTTTTCATCATGATATGATTTATTGTAGAGCTAAATATGTTGTTTTTTAAAAAGTGTTTCAGTTTGTATACCAGAATGAAACCACAAAATAGATAACATATCAAGAAGGCGAGAAACTGTTGAAAAATGGAAATGAATGTTATTAATCTCATATTGTTGAAAAAAGTGAACTATTAAGACTAATGATGTTCCAGTGGTAAATAAATACCTTGATGTTTTTCTGATGAGTTACCTGGTGTCATACCTGATCGAGAAGTCGAATTAAAAATTAACTTGGTTATTAATGCTAAGTTAATTTATAAAACCCCATATAGTATGTCTGAAATGGAATTATTGAATTGAAAAATTAATTATGGGATTTTCTTGATAAAGGATTCATTCATCCTAGCATTTCACAATAGGGCGAACCTGTTTTGTTTATTAGAACGAAATATTCTTCCATGAGACTTTGAGTTGATTATAGAGTTTTTAATGAAATCACTGTTAGAAAAAAGTATCATTTGCCTCATATTGATGACTTGTTTGATAATCTCTAGGGAGCTGAGTTCTTTTCTAATATTGACATGAGATTTGGATACCATCAGTTGAAGGTGAAAGAGGAATACATCTCAAAAACAACATTTCGTACTAGATATGGGACTTATGAATTTGTTGTTATTCCATTTGGGTAAACTAAAGAACCTTGTGTATTAATCGATCATATAAATAGAATATTTCATGATCTCTGCGATAAGATTGTGGTTGTGTTTATTGAGGACATTCTGGTATTCTATAAGATTAAAGAAGAGCATGGAAAACATCTAAGGGTTGTTTTGATAACCTTAAAGGAAAAAAAATTATGGAAAATTCAGAAAGTATGATTTTTGGTTTTAAAAAAGTATTTTTTACGACACATAGAAAATATGGATGGAATAATAGTTCATTGTTGACCTCATCTGTTTTGATAATCCCAACTATGATTTTACATACTTTGATAATCCCAATTATTGTTTATCTATATTCTAATTCTCTCAATCTATGATATTCTATTATCATGATGATAATAATATTAAAATAATCCTTGAAATATGTTAATCAATGTTTATCCATGTTTGTATGAGTTTTGAAGTAATTATAACCAAATCGGATATGTTTTGTATAAAAGAGAGAAGTGTTAGTCACTGATCTGCATATAGCTACTGATATGTACAAAGCTACTGATATGTACAAATCTACCGGTAAGCATCGAACAAGGTCACCGATGCAGATAGTTATCAATAGAACTATTTTTCCGATAGTACAGAATGGAGCTACCGATGTGCATAAGTATACCGATACACATAATCACTAGAACTAAGCAAGAGCTACTGATAGACCAGAGCTACCGATAGAACAGAGCTACCGATAGACCAAGAGAGACCGATACAGACAGTTACCGACAAAATTGAGCTACCGATAGAACAAGTCTATCGAGCTACCAATAGAGTAAGTATACCGATAGAAGGAGTTACCGACACCAAGAGCTACCGACGCAAAGTGCTACCGATATAAGTTCAAAGAGTTGCCGATGGAAAGTCACTATTACACAAAATCCACCGAACACATCTACCAACAGGAGGATACTAATAATTGACCAACCAGTAAAACTCTATACTCAATACTATTTATTTATTAAGCTAACGGTTACATTTGATGTTTTCAATGCAGTTAATGTTATTTAATGATATCTGTTTGCATGTTAGGGAATCGTACCTAGTACCCATGCAAAAAGTAATCATTCCTATTTTCCAGAACTGAAATATATAAAAGGGAAGATAAATACCTAGCTTAAGGTGTGATGTGAACACATAGATTAAATGAAATTAGTGAACACGGGGTGTGCATACAGTGAGAATCGAGGAACTAAGAAGGCATATGAAGGGTGAAAAATAAAAAGGCTCAACAGCATTCAAACGTGGTGAATTTGCGTAAGAATACATTAATACAACCAGAACACTGAAAATACACGGAGAAATTAATTTCTAGAGAACAGAAGATGACTCTTGAGTGATGAAATACAACAAAAACTTCATGCACTCAGACAGATGAGCTGAACCTGGAACCAAGGTAGAAAAAGAAACTCTGTTTTTCAGAACAAGAACCAGAGAAGGACTCAGAAGTCTTTTTGACAAATCAAATGAGTCCAGAGCTGCCCTGCCAATCACTAAAGCTTTTCTAAACTCATTTAAATTTAATTTAGTGATTCTTTCATTTACATTTTGAGCAGTTTGTGTACCCTGTTTATTTTACACACACACTATCTCTGAAAAATATTTGGAGGATTCTAAAATTCTCATTCTAACTCTATAACTCCTTTTTATGCCACTGTGGATAGTGGTAGAGGTCGAGTATGACCGGGAAAGCGGTGAGCTGCTGTTTTTATCCCATGTAGAAGTGTGGTAGAGGTCTTTGGACCTGGAAAGTATTGTAAATTTTTTTACCCCGATCCAGAGTGTGGATCATTTTATATAAATTGTTTGAGAGGACTAAGTCTCAGCTTGAGACTGAACCTATTGGTTACATCTGCTGTGCATTTTAGTTTAAGTCATAAGTATACTATATATTTCATATTTTTCTACTAATGAATTTAAAATTTAATTTGTTTTAAAGTTAATTTTATAGTTAAATTAGAAAGTGTTTATAATAATTGTAAACCAGTAAGTTAGTTTCAAAAGTCAATTTAATCATCAGAATAAATTAAATGAGACCTAATCAATCATTGAGAAACTAATTAAACATTTACACTCTTTATAAATTCACTACAGTTTAACTTTGTTTTTTTTAAATAGGGGGATTTTAAGAGAAATATTTTTAACAGAAATTTTAATTGGATCTCAATTCACCCCCCTCTTGAGTGTCCACTCCGACCAACATTTGGAATTAGCGGTTTTTTTATTAATACAAGTTTTCAAAACATTCTATTTTTCATCTGTGATTTTAGTTTCATATTTAAAGATCTTAAATTTCTGTTAGTTCTAATTTTTTTCTCTTTAATAATTATTTGCTAAAATCTAGCTATGGATAATAGACTATAGGGTGTTGCTTCTAACTGGCCACATTTCTTCAATGGTACCAACTTTGGCTAGTGGAAACTTAAGATGAAAATTCGTTTAGAAAGTATTTGCTTTGATATCTGGACTTCTATAGAGTCACAATATAAAATTACAGAAACTGAAAGAACAACTTGGGATGAACCTACAAAGACTTATTAGAATAATAATTTTAAAGCTATGAATGCCCTGTATTGTGATTTAGGAGATGAAGATTTTAATAGAATTTCTGTTTGAAAAAATGCCTATGAAATATTGGATAAGTTGTGTGTTTATCATGAGGGAACAACCAATGTTACAGAAATGAGATTAAATACTTATACTATTAAATATGTTTATTTTAAAATGAAGTCTGATGAACCTATTTCTGACATGTATCTCAGGTTCAATGAGATTGTCAATACTATGAGCTCTCTTGGAAAGGATGTTTTAGAAAAGGAACAAATTATGAGGATATTAATATGATTACCAGTAATATGGGGTGGAACATCTGTTTTCATTATATAATCATGCAACATCAGCACACTGCCCGTTAAGGAATTAATAGGTAAGATTATGATGTATGAGGAAGAACTTAATGTAAATAAGGAAGAATATGATTAACCCAAGAGAAAATCCTTGGCTTTCAAGTCTACTGCTTCTAAGAGCAAAGACAACGGGAAAATGAATGTACCTATGGAAAGTTCGACCAGTGAAGATTCGTTTTCAGACAGAGATGAGGAAATGGCTCAAATAGCCAGGATATTTAAGAATTTCTATAGGAAGAATAAATTCTTTAGAAAATCAAATTACAAAGGAAAGTATCACAACAAGGGTCATTAGAAGAAGGCTTGGAAGAAATATGATAAGGAAGATGATATAATATTCTATGAATGAAGGAGGAAAGGACACATCAAGGATGACTGTCTAAAATTAAAATTCAAAAAGAAACATGATTTTAATGACAAGAAGTACAAGAAAGCTATGAAAGCTACTTAGAGTCCTTCAGAAGACAGCATAAGTGAATTGAAGTTTCTGATTCTGAAAAGAATCGTGCCAACATGTGTTTCATGACCAACACATCTGAGGTATCCTTATATACTCATGTTTTGAATTCCTATTATTCTAGAGATGTTGCGGAATCTGATTCAGATTCTGAAGATATGTCTAAGGATGAATTGTTTGAATATTGTAATATTCTGGAAGAAACATGTAATGAACATAAGGACAAATATATGTCACTTAAGAAACAACATGCTCTCACTGCTACTATTAATTCCACCCTTGATATAGAAAAGGAAAAGAATTCTCAATTGTTAAAGGAAAATACAGAACTGAAAATGTCTAATGAGAAACTTAGAAAGGACATAGAAAAATTCAAAAATGGAAAGGATACTCTAACTCAAATATTAGGAAATGAAGTTGCACCAAAGTATACTACTGGTTTGGGATATCAACTTGGAAAAATACAGTTTACCGAAACTTGATTTATTCCTAAATCTGGACAAAATTATTCTTGTTCCAGTTCTGGAAATTCGTATGCTTCAAATAGTTATTCATATGGTTATAGATCAAATAAACTTTATCTTTCAAAAAATATCAATTCTATAAATTATATGAGACCCATAAGACAAATTTGGGTACCTAATTATTTGATTGATAACCTTTTTGGACCTAGGAAGATCTGCGTACCAAAGTCATTTTCCATCTAAATATGTTTTGTAGGAAACCTATTTGAAGAGTTCTCACAAGAAGGTATGGTACATGGATAGTGGATGTTCAAGGAACATGTCTGATGATTACTCATTCTTCAAGAGTCCAATCAAATTTTATGGGGGCTATGTCACCTTTGGTGATAATTCTAAAAGAAAAATCATCGGCCTAGGCCAGATTGGTAACAATGATTCAGTTTTGATTTCTAAAGTTTTAATTGTTGATGGAATTAAGTATATCCTGTTAATTATTTCTTAGTTATGTGTTGATGGCTTTAATGTGATGTTTGAAAATGAATCCTATAATGTTTTTAACTCTAAAAATTCTTTAGTGTTCTCTTCCTTGAGAAGTGAAAATGTTTATGTTGTTGATCTGAATTCTTTAGCCAAATAAAATGTTATTTGTTTAAAAGATTTTCCTAAATATTCTCATCTTTGGCAAAGAATATTATTACACTAAAACATCTATTAACATAGAAAATTGACTAAGAAGAACTTAGTTAGAGACCTACCAAAACTTGAATTCCCAAATGACGAAGTTTGTAATCCCTGTCGAAAGGGAAATCAACATAAAGTTTTTTTAAAATCAAAGAAATAAGTTTCAACTTCTCAACCATTCGAGTTGGTTCACATGGATGTGTTTGGACCTTCAAGAGTTTCTAGTTTAAATGGGAAGCACTATGTCTATGTCTTAGTAGATTACTTTTTAGATATAATTGGGTATACTTCTTAGCTCACAAAAGTGAAGCTTGTTCTTACTTTGTTAAATACTCCAAGTTTATAGAAAACCTTAGTGGACTTAAGATTAAAACCTTGAGAAGTGATCATGGCCGTGAGTTTTAAAATCATGATTTTGAATCTTATTTCTCACAAAATTGATATATTCCCAACATTTCTACTCCTAGGACACCTCAACAGAATGGTGTAGTATAAAGAAGAAATACAACCCTTCAAGAAATATCAAGAACTATGCTTAATGAGTATGACCTGCCTATTTATGTTTGGGCTGAAGCTGTGAATACATATTGTTATATTATTAATTGAGCCTTTATTAGACATGTTCTCAAGAAAAAATCATATGAACTATAGAATAATAGAAAACCCAAAGTTAGTTACTTTAGAGTCTTTGGCTGCAAAGTTTTTATTCTCAATAGAAAGGATAATCCGGACAAGTTTTCTTCCAAGAGTAATGAAGGAATTTTTCTTGGTTATTCATTAACTAGAAAATACTATAGAGTCTTTAATAAATGAACCAAATATGTGGAAGAATATGTTCACATCATGTTTGATGAAACTGATCCACATGAGCCTAAAACCTCTCTTGAAAATATTGAAGAAGATTTGACTGTTCTGGACATTAATGATAAAACTAAAGAACCTGCTGTAAAAATATCCAGTTCTGGACATATTCTAGAATCTGCTTTTGTTGAACCTGAACCTATGGATGAACCTTAAATTTCTAGTCCTACCTTTACTACATCAACTAGGATTCTAAATAAACATCCTTTAGATGATGTTTTTGGTAATCTTGATAGAGGGACACAGACTAAAGCTTCTCTAAGAAACCAGGATGAACATAAAGCTCTCCTTTCACAAATAGAAACTAAAAATGTCAATGATGCAATCAATGATGAATTTTGGGTAGTGGATATGCAAGAAGAGTTAAATCAATTTGAATGAAAAAATGTCTGGGAATTAGTTAACAGACCCAAGGACACTTTGACAATAGGCACTAAATGGGTTTTTAGAAACAAATTTAATGAGTCTAGAAAAATAGTTAGAAACAAAGCTTGGCTAGTTGCACAAGGATATACTCAAGAGGAAGGTATAGACTATGAGGAAACCATTGCACTTGTAGCAATATTATAAGATTTTAGGTTCTTAATTTCCTATGTTGCTCATCTGAATATCAAGTTATATCAAATGGATGTCAAAAGTGATTTTCTAAATTGTTTTATAATTGAAGATGTTTTTTTAACAACCGCCTGGATTTACTAATCCTCATTTTCCAAATCATGTTTTTAAACTTTCTAATGATTTATATGGTTTAAAACAAGCTCCAAGATCTTGGTATGATAGACTTAGTAATTTTCTTATTTCAAAAAGTTTTACCAAAGGGATTTCTGACCCAAATCTTTTTATTAAAATAATTTCTAAAGATGTTTTGATAGTAAAAATCTATGTTGATGATATTATCTTTGGATCTTCTAAACATTATTTATGTACTGATTTTTCAAAGATTATGCAAAATGAATTTGAAATGAGTTTAATGGGAGAACTCAAATAATTTATTGGATTTCGTGTTTTTCAAAATGAAAATGGTATTATTTTGAATCAAAGTAAATATAAAAAGGATCTTTTAAAACGATTTGGTTTGGATAGTGTTAATGAAATTGATACTCTTATTAGTACAGTTTGTAAATTGGATGCAGATGAAACTGCGAAACCAGTGGATCAAACCAATTGCAGAGGTATTATTGGAAGCTTACTTTACCTTAATGCTAGTTGACCAGATATTATGTTTAGTGTGTGTATGAGTGCAAGATTAAAAGCTAGTCCAAAAGAATCTCATTTAATTGCTGTTAAAATAATTTTTAAGTATATTAAACACACTACACACTTAGGTTTATTTTACCCAAAAAGAAAATCATTTGAGTTAATGAGTTATTCAGATGATGACTTTTCTGGTTGCAAGATGGATAGAAAAATCATATCTGGAACATGTCATTTATTGGGAAAATCCTTAGTATCTTGGTTTAGTAAGAAGCAGAATTCTGTAGCTTTGTCCACTGCTGAAGCAGAGTATATAGCTGCTAGTAGTTGCTGTGCACAAATTATGTGGATGAAACACACTCTTTTAGACTGTGGATATGATTTTAAGAATGTTTCAATCAATTGTGACAAAAAAAGTGCAATAAACATTTCGAAGAATCATGTGTCTCACTCAAGGACCAAACACATTGATGTAAGGCACCATTTCTCGAGAGATCATTACCAAAAGGGTGATATTACTCTTGAATTTATAGGTTCTACAGATCAATTAGCTGGAATTTTAACTAAACCTTTGAGTTTTGATAGGGTAGGATACATTGGACATGATTTAGGAATGATTAACCATTATCGGTAGGTTCCTCACCGATATGAATACCTCACCGATGTAACCGCCCCGATGTAACCTCACCGATGTGAATACCTCACCGATGTAACCCCACCGATGTAACCTCACCGATGTAACCTCATCGATGTAACCTCACCGATGTAACCTCACGGATGTAACCTCACTGATGTAACCTCACCGATGTGTAACCTCACTGATGTAAAATCTCACTGATGTAACCTCACCGATGGACCTCACAGATAGTAATTCTCACTGATAAACCCTACCGATGAGTTCGATGTTTTAAACTTCTGTCTGATGCCATAATATGAAACAAAGTGTTAGCTACTTCTCAATCCACCGAGCCTCAAATCCTTTCCCCTCAAACCTTAGCTCCAGAATCTCTAAAAAACCTAAATCCCTCATACCAGCGATGGAAAAAACCAAACATCCGACCATCAGAGATTACAATGATGAGCCGAGTGCAAAGATGAAAAAGTCTGAGCCAATAGTAAGTGATAGTGTTGGAAGAACTAGGTCAGGTAGGCAACCAATGAATCCTCATTTGTAAAATAGAGTTACTGTGATTGAAAAATAACTATGCATGGAATGGTTGCTGCCTTGCAAGTCGTTAGTGCTCGAAGTGCTGGAAGATCAACAGTGGGTAGATTTATTTTCTAAAAACAATGTTCCCAACTATCTGAAGCTAGTGAAACAATTTTATGAGTTTGTAAGCTTTGAGAAATTAGAAGATGAGAACCGAGTGACTTCTTTTGTGAATGGAAAGGAGATGTCTTTTTCATCGGTTGTGTGGGTTGAATGCTTGAAGGTTCCTCATAAAGGTGTATCTTGATATGTCTCAAAATCTATACCACCTACAAGTGATATATTAGATTATGAGACTACCTTGGAGGAGCTCATCAGTGATGGAAATCAAAGACAAGTAGGGGCTACTGAAATGGATGGAGAGAATAGATTGATCTTAAATTTTGTTCAGCATGTCTTAATACCAAGGATATGATACTTTGCGAATCTAAGATATTAGGATATCTATATCCTGCATCTCAGGAGACATCGTGTAAAATTAAATCTGTGTAGATTTCTGATGATCCAAATGGAAGACATGACAAGACCAAAATCATAGACTAATGACATATTCTTTTCCAAGTTGATCCCATTGATGATCAAAGTGAAAGGGGTAGCTGATTCTCAATATGAGACAGTGGTAGTAAGGAATAACTTTTGTATCACAACCACTGTTTGCAAATACACGAAGATAAATTGGAACCCATGGAGAGGAGAGTGGGTTAATGATGACTAGAAGGTATATGACAAATTTAATCCTATGAGTCATACTTCAAGACCTAAGGATGTGAGGGCTCCAGGTCTAGGACCTGATGAAGAATCACATGAGTACATTGATGAGGCTAAAGAAGAGACTTATATGAATTAAGGAAGAGATAAAGACTTACCTCCAAGTCCTGCTGCTGAATTTGTATCTTCTAGAAAGGAAGCCTTAGTAGAAGGAGAGAATCATACTAATAAGGAAGACCAGTCAGCCCATGAGCATAAAGAATAAAAGGAGAATGAATATAAAGCCTATGATTCTGTCTGCTTAAGTATGAGTCCATTGCTTAAGTATGAGTCCATTAATTGTAAGCTCAGTTGTTCCTACTGAGGATGTATTAGGAGAAATGGAAGAAGTTGAACATAATCCAGAGGACCCTCCTTCTGTTGCAGAAAAAGAATTGATAGTAGAAGATTGTTATGAAGAAGAAAGACCTGATGAGAATGTTGTTGTCACGACCCCCTTCCATCAAAGATGCCCCTTTTGAGCTGGCAATGGTGAAAGGGAGATAATGACCCCCGAGTCCCACCTCCAGTAGGCCCCGGGGTGGAGACTAGCACCAAGGGTATGAGTTTATTTATTTTTTCAATCATGGGAGGCATTACCCTTTTTATAGTTAGGATCAGAAATAGGACAAGTCAACCACTAAAAAGGAAAAAGAACAAAGGTGCTGAAAAGAAACCCAAACCAGTCCCATATGCATCTATAAATAAACTGAAACAGGTACAAGTACAAATAAGCTCAAAGGACAAGTGAGTACAGTACCAAAAGAAAAACAAGAAAACAGCAACTGCACAACTCCCACTGCCTGACTAGTAGGGTCCCGCACGGCCCTGGTAGTCCTCCTGAAAACCTGAAACCACATAGGGTGAGCATACAAGTATACTCAGTAGAGAACCTAAAGCCCTCGTGCACAAGTGGGGAGACACCCTAAGGTCCCGTGAGAAAACAGAAGAACCAGAAACTAACAAGGAAAAACTATCCACCCTGCCTCACTGGTCACACTCACCAAGTAACACAAACAAGTTTAGTATATATATAGAACAAAATTATTGGGTACCCCGCACCATTTCCCACTTAATTAGATGCTGCTCTTCCTAACGGAAAACGTCCTGACGCTACCACACTCTTCCCGCCCGCACACACTTGGGACAAACCACGCATCCTGCCCGCAGACACCTCGGCCACAACCACTAACCCGCCCGCAGACACCTGGGCCTCATCCTGAAGGTTCTTGGGAATGGTAAGCCTGCCCGAAGAGTCATGGGATAAAGGTCGCCTCAAGCCATCACAGCCTCCGAGACCTACCCGAAGAGTCTTGGGTGTAAGGTCACCTCAAGCCATCATAGCCTATGGAAGAAGGAGCAGGAAGGAGCTAGTAACTAAGGGGGAACACCCTCTCCCATAAAATGGGAGTGTTTGGCACTAGGTGCTTGACATGGGTGTGGTGCGACAAAACACAAAGATACAATTATATATATACATATACCAAACACACATCCCAACCTATGGCTTCTTAAAAAGAGAAACTGAGCATGTGCCTCGGCACTGCTACCACGAAGCATGCATCAACAACCAAACAATCATCCCCCAACCCCATTTAGGTTTTCATGTTTCATGTAATGGTTTAACAAATTATTACTACTGGGAAACTATCATCCAGACAAAACCTTTCACAAACATATCCCTGCCATCCACAACCAAGGTTAGGTAAAACGCAAGCAACCACATGCCATTTCATTTACAAAATATTATCACAACCATACAACATTCCATCATTCATTTATTTCAATGTTCCACACATAAAACCCTTTCCACACACAAAAAATTTTCCGCATTTGAAAACACCTTTTACTTCAAAACACATTTCATAATCAAAACACTTTTCATAAATAAAAGCATTTTCCACAAAACAACCAAACCACCAACATGTTCATTATTCCAACTTTGTTCAACCGGGGTGATCACACAAGGTTTTCATTCTCATTTAATCAGCCAGTCTTTATGTGCTTATCCATTTTCCATGTTTTAACAAAACCAACCACAAACAACTCAGATATCAATTGCGCACGCAAAGGCCACCAAGGGCCTTGATTTTCAGTAGGCAAAGGCCTTTCAATCCAAAATCACAATCAGAAGATAAAGAAACTGGAAGGCAATAGAAACAGCACAAAACCCCAAACCCTTCTTTATCTGGTTATTATCTTTATTTAAAGTTCAACTGCATCCCATGGAACAAAAGAAAAATATCCCACCCCGCATGTTGCACCAAAACGAGAGACGAAGGTAAACCCCTACCTCAAAAGGTCCCGATCACGTCGCTTCCGACGACGTCCTTCGGTGTCCTCCGCCTTCACCAAACCCGACAAATGCCTCTTAGGATGGAAGCTGGAGAAGGAAGGAAGGAAGGAAAGGTGACGAGTCCGGGCTTAGAAGCTTCGTCTCGTCGTTACGATCCTGTGGCCGCTAACGGATCGTAATTCGGATCTCGAACAAAGAAGTTAGAGGACGAATACTTCTCGATCGTCCAAGAGCGTCGTCGTGCGACAAAGAAGCGATCGATATGGAAGACAAAACATGACCTCGTTCTTATATAGGCAACGAATAGTTAAATACGTATTCAGCGTGAATTAATGAATACACGATGTGACGGTACATACGTTACATGTTTTGATTGGTTAACACACAACACGTCACGCGGTTTCCACGCGTTTTAATAATAATGATAATTCTATCAATATGTGGTGTTTCGTTGACCCGAGGAATGAGTCATAAAAGTAGCTCATTAATGGTCTTAAAATGACCGTCATAATTTCAGGGTTACGCTGTTGCTGACGGATCGTCAATCCGATACCGTATGAGGGAGATACGTTGGATACAAGATCCCGTAATAATAACAATATTAAATCTATTAATTCATGAGAGTTTCGGGTACCCAATCCGAAAACCCGAAAAAAAGACATCCAATATTGGACTCATAATTTTCGTCTCGTAGTCAGGGTCGCACTGCCACTAACGGTTCGTGAAACCGAGGTCGCACGAAGAAGTTATTGTGAAAAAAGTGTTTTTTTATAAAAAAAAATGATAACAATATTATATTAATTAACTATTTATTCATTTCTCTAACTCCAATCAATCACCATTTTTCATTTTTCATGCTGGAAATTCATCACCAATTATATCCTTTACTATTTATTTCACACTTAATTTTATTCCCATTAATATCTTATAACTTATTCTCATATCACAAATCTCATTGCATTTAATTCAAAACATAATTCTCATTAAATCATTATTACCAGATCTATAAAAAAAAACCAACATTATTATTATAATTATTTAGTATAACACTTATAACAAAACCCCAAAAAAAATTATTAACACGTCACCATTTATTATTAATAATAATTATTATTTTTGATGTTCACCGCATTGACCACATAAAAAAACGTTTTTACAAAGTAATCGACCGGAGACGTCCGGGCCATTACATTAGATACCTCTCAAAACATTCTCGTCCTAGAGAATTAAAAACAGACCCAGAAGAAGGAAAGGATCTGAAGAACCACTCCACAAGATACCTCTCAGGGCTCTCGTCATGACAAGGAACCAACCAACATCTCTATGAGTTAGGAATTCCCACTCCTATGTCAAGATACTATCCGCTTTAGGCGGCACTGACTCGCCTGCACGGGTTTAATCGCATCCTCATTAATGTGTCTTGATTAAGGATCTGGTTTTTCCTTTCCCATATATCCGGAAAAGCCACACACTTCCCAAGAACAAGGAACAAAGATCTTACATCCAACAAGCCAACATTTTATATATCAAAGGTACAGGGTAACATCAACAAACAAAGGAAGGTACAAGTCAAAACAACCCCGGGTACTGAGCGCGCATCTGGGTCTCCCGCTCCCAAGTGCTCTCCTCAAGGCCGCCATGCCTCCACAACACACGAACCAAGCCGATGGTTCGTCCACGGAGCACTTTCTCCTTGCGATCCTCGATCCTGACTGGCCGTTCCTTGAAGGTCGCATCTTCTACCACATCTAGCTCTCCCCAGTTGATGACATGAGAGTCATCATGTAAGTACTGACGAAGCTGGGAGACATGGAAGACGTCATGGACCCTCTCCAACTGAGGTGGTAGGGCCAGCTGATATGCCACCTCACCAACTCGCCTCAGCACCTCGAAAGGTCCGATGAACCTAGGGGAGAGCTTACTCCCCTTTCCGAACCTCCGCTGCCCCCGTCGAGGGGAAACCTTCAAGAACACATGATCTCCCACCTCGAACTCCAAGGGCCTCCTCCGATGATCAGCATAAGACTTCTGCCGATCCTGAGCTACTTTCATCCTCTCCCGCACTAGCTAGACTTTCTCCGTGGTGCTCTGCACTACTTCTGGTCCAAGAGTACCAGTCTCACCAACCTCTGCCCAGAAAAAGGGTGAACGACATGGTCTTCCATACAAAGCCTCAAAAGGAGCCATGCCGATAGTAGAGTGGAAGCTGTTGTTGTAGGAAAACTCTACTAAAGTCAAGTGTCGTACCCATGATCCTCCGAAATCCAGAACACATGCTCGCAACATGTCCTCCAATGTATGGATTGTCCGCTCTGTTTGTCCATCAGTCTGAGGGTGAAAAGCAGTGCTAAGGCGTAGCTGGGTGCCAAAAGCATGTTGTAACCCCTTCCAGACTCATGAGGTGAACCGAGTGTCCCGATCTGAGACGATAGTCTTCGGAACTCCATGCAAATGCACCACCTCATCCACGTACCTCTATGCTAAGGTACTCACAGGTCCTGACTCCTTGATGTCCAAGAAGTGAGCAGATTTTGTCAGTTGATCCACCACTACCCAGATAGCATCATGCCCGCCCTTAGCTCTGGGTAGTCCTGTGACGAAGTCCATCGAGACGTCGTCCCACTTCCACTCGGGAACATCTAAAGGATGCAACAAACCACTAGGAACACGGTGTTCAGCCTTCACCTGCTGACACACCAGGAATTTAGCCACAAACTCTGCCACTGCCCGTTTCACCCCGGGCCACCAAAAATGTCCCCTCAGGCCTTGGTACATTTTCGAAACACCTGGATGTACTGCCAAGGCTGAGCTATGGAACTCATGAAGGACTTCATCACGCATCACCTCTGGAACAAACAACCTTCCATGAAAGAGCATCCGATGTCGGCTGTCCTCCGACCATCCTTCCAGAGCGTTCCCCTGATCGACACGATCCCAAAACACTTCCACCTCAGGGTCTCCCCACTGAGACTCTTCCACTTGCTGCAACAAAGAGGACTGTACCGTCATCTGAAACAAGCAGCCTCTAGCACCTTCCACCCTCGCATCCAAGTGCAAGGCAGCCAACTCCCCCATCGCCTTCCAAGCATCAGCAGATTCCCGAACCACTTCCTGATGCAGCTTCCTGCTCAGGGCATCAGCCACAACGTTTCCCTTACCTTCAGTGTACGAGATCTCAAAGTCGTAGTCTTGGAGAAACTCGACCCATCTCCGCTGTCGCAAGTTCAAGTCATGCTGGGAGAAGATATAGCGCAATCTCTTGTGATCGGTAAAGACCACAAAGCGCTCCCCAAAGAGGTAATGTCGCCACAGCTTCAATGCGAACACTATTGCTGCAAGCTCCAAGTCATGGGTGGCATAGTTCCGCTCGTGAGGACGCAACTGCCTAGACCCATAGCAGATCACACCCTTCTTCTGCATCAGCACACATCCCAAGCCAAGGCCAGAGGCATCACAAAACACCTCATACAAGGATCCTTCCTTTGGAAACCTAAGGATGGGAGCACTAACCAACTTCTCCTTCAGGTAGTCAAAAGCTTCCTGGCACTGCTCATTCCACAGGAAGACCTGATTCTTCCTAGTAAAAGCTGTCAACGGAGCAGAAACTCGAGAGAAGTCCGAGACGAACCTCCGATAGTATCCAACCAACCCCAGGAAACTACGAACTTCTGCCACGCTCTTGGGTGCAGTCCAAGAAACAACTGCTTCTACCTTCGACGGGTCCACTGACACTCCATGCTGAGACACCACGTACCCAAGGAAGTGTACTTCTTGCGTCAAGAACTTACATTTTGACAAATTTCCATAAATATGATGGTGCCGAAGGACTTCCAAGACAGCCCTGAGATGCTCAACGTGATCCTCCTTTGATCTTGAGTAGATCAAGATGTCATTGATGAACACAACAACGAACTGGTCCAGGAACTCTCGGAAGACAAAGTTCATAAGACCCATGAACACAGCTGGTGCATTCGTAACCCCAAACGGCATCACTACAAACTCGAAGTGCCCATACCTGCACCTGAAAGCTGTCTTTGGGATGTCACTATCTTTTACCCTCAGCTGATGATATCCCGACCGCAGATCAATCTTAGAAAACCAACATGCTCCCCTCAGCTGGTCGAAGAGACCATCTATTCTCGGAAGGGGGTAACGGTTCTTGAACGTTACCTGATTCAGCCTCCGGTAGTCTATGCATAGCCTGAGACCACCATCCGCCTTTTTCACGAACAAAACCGGAGCACCCCATGGCGACACACTGGGTCGAACGAAACCCTTCTCCATCAGATCGTCAATCTGAATCTGCAACACCCGCAACTCCGAAGGTGCCATCCGATAAGGAGCCATCGAGATTGGACGGGCACCTGGCTATAAGTCTATCCCAAACTCAACATCACGTCGAGGGGGTAGAGTCACAACCTCCTCGGGAAAGACATCAAGGAATTCCCCAACAACTTCTGGAACATTCATCATCTCCGTATCAGCTGAAACCGCTGATATCCCACCAACAATGAAAAGAGAGGCTTCACATGCCGGCTTCCCACCTGATAGCTCCTCTCGCCAACAAAAGTCACACGCTGTCCATCCATATCGGAGAACACGACTCTTCTCCGGAAGCAGTCGATAACATCACTAACAGAGAACAGCCAGTCGATTCCTAAGATGATGTCGTATGGCTGCATCTGTAGCAAAAGAAGATCTCCAATGGACCGATGTGGTCCCAACGTCAGCTCGCATCCCCGACAAACACAAGACAAACGGGTCTGACCTCCAACAGGCGTACTCAGTACTAGGGGTATAGAAAGTCTCTCTACGTCTAGACCCAAAGCATGGGATAGACTGGGTGCAACAAAAGAGTGCGAAGCTCCTGAATCGAACAAGGTAGAAACAAGAGTGCTGAACAAACAGATCGTACCTCGTACCACCTCTGGTCCTGTTGGAGCTGCCAACTCTGCAACGTGCAACTGTCCACGCCCAGCTCCTCTGCCTCTCTGATGTCGACTGCCTCCCCGACCACGCCCTGGTCGAGGTCCCTGAGGAGCACCCTGAGATCGGCCTCCTCCTACAGGGTCTACCCTCGGAGGGCCCTGCTGCTGCTGAAAGGGCCTCGACGGCAACTGCTGCTGAGGCGGGTACTGATCCTGACCACCTCCACCGTGCTGAGCTCTGGTCGGGCACTGACTCCGGACGTGCCCGAAACCTCCACAAGAAAAAAACTTCAGTCCAGGACTCGAGAAGGAAGGACGAGGGCCTGAAGACCTGAACTGGAACCGCTGGGGCCTGCTCCCCACCGGCCTGAACCTGGAAGGTCCGGTCGCAAGAGGTCTGCTACTGACTGCCTTCCCCTTCGACGGAACCACCTGGATCCCTTCTCGGGGTGCACCTCCCTGCAAGTGAATCCTCTCTACAACTTCCGCCTTCTTCTGTACGGCTAAGTATGTCGGAAGGGTGAAGGGGGTCACAACATACTGGAGCGAAGGACGAAGCACCTCTTCCAAACGTCTCGCCCGAGACTCTTCATCCGGAAAGAGTTCCGGAGAAAAGCGTAGGAGATTCTTGAACTTAATTCCCAACTCTCGAACAGTCATACTCCCCTGCTGAAGGGAGAGCAACTCCTGACGCTTTTCCGCCTTGATCAAAGAAGAAAGGAATTCCTCTCGGAACTCCTTTTCGAAGTAAGCCCATGGAATATCTACCTCCTTCCTCTCCCCGAGGTAGAGCATCCACCATTGGCGCGCCACGCCTCTCAGCTGACTGACCGCTAGGGGGACCCAGTACTCCTTCGGAGCACGGATCAAGGTAAAAGTGATCCCTAGCTCTTCAAGCCACCCCACCGTCTCCAGGTCCGAAGTACTTCCCTCGTACTTCTTGAGAGTCTGACGCTGGAAAGAACGGAGGGTCTTCTGCCACTGGCTGTCTTCTTCCTCTTGATCGATCCTCAGTTGATCGATCGCCTGAACCTGCTGGGCCTCGGCTGCCTGAGCCACCTGGGAACGCCGTCCAGGTGCCATAGTTGTACGGTAAACAAGGAAAACCTAAGCCCGAGTAGTAAGGAGATTTCTCAATGGTTCATTTTATCATTTTACTTTATTCCCAGAACACCCCAAATCAAGTAAAACACAAACAAGATGATGCATGTACCTTTCCTAGGGTTTCTACCCTAAAATAAATGTAGCCTCACTTGGTTGTTCGGTAGGCTCAGAGTCCTTGCATCAGATCACGGGGGGCCCTAAAATCCCATGTCCTAGCCGGTCTTCCCTGGCCTATGTCACACACCAAGATCAGCTAACACTGTTTCCCTACCATCCCATGAAATCCTCACTGTGCCTAACTCTAGACTCCATCCTATCTCTCAACCATTCCTTTGATACCATTCTGTCACGACCCCCTTCCATCAAAGATGCCCCTCCTGAGCTGGCAATGGTGAAAGGGAGATAATGACCCCCCGAGTCCCGCCTCCAGTAGGCCCTGGGGTGGCGACTAGCACCAAGGGTATGAGTTTATTTTTTTTTCAATCATGGGAGGCATTACCCTTTTTATAGTTAGTATCGGAAATAGGAAAAGTCAACCACCAAAAATGAAAAAGAACAAAGGTGCTGAAAATAAACCCAAACCAATCCCATATGCATGTATAAATAAACTGAAACAGGTACATGTACAAATAAGCTCAAAGTACAAGTGAGTACAGAACCAAAAGAAAAACAAGAAAACAACAACTGCACAGCTCCCACCGCCTGACAAGTAGGGTCCCGCACGGCCCTGGTAGTCCTCTTGAAAACCTGAAACAACGTAGGGTGAGCATACAAGTATACTCAGTAGAGAACCTAAAGCTCTCGTGCACAAGTGGGGAGACACCCTAAGGTCCCGTGAGAAAACAGAAGAACCAGAAACTAACAAGGAAAAACTATCCACCCAGCCTCACTGGTCACACTCACCAAGTAATACAAACAAGTTTAGTATATATATAGAACAAAAGTATTGGGTACCCTGCACCATTTCCCACTTAATTAGATGCTGCTCTTCCTAACGGCAAACGTACTGACGCTACCACACTCTTCCCGCCTGCACACACCTGGGACAAACCACGCATCCCGCCCGCACACACCTGGGCCACAACCACTAACCCACCCGCAGACACCTGGGCCTCATCCCGAAGGTTCTTGGGAATGGTAAGCCTGCCCGAAGAGTCTTGGGCTAATGGTCTCCTCAAGCCATCACAGCCTCCGAAACCTACCCGAAGAGTCTTGGGTGTAAGGTCACCTCAAGCCATCATAGCCTATGGAAGAAGGAGCAGGAAGGAGCTAGTAACTAAGGGGGAACACCCTCTCCCATAAAATGGGAGTGTTCGGCACTAGGTTCTTGACATGGGTGTGGTGCGACAAAACAAAAAGATACAATTATATATATACATATACCAAACACACAGCCCAACCTATGGCTTCTTAAAAAGAGAAACTGAGCATGTGCCTCGGCACTGCTACCACGAAGCATGCATCAACAACCAAACAATCATCCCCCAACCCCATTTAGGTTTTCATGTTTCATGCAATGGTTTAACAAATTATTACTACTGGGCAACTATCATCCAGACAAAACCTTTCACAAACGTATCCCTGCCATCCACAACCAAGGTTAGGTAAAACGCAAGCAACCACATTCCATTTCATTTACAAAAGATTATCACAACCATACAACATTCCATCATTCATTTATTTCAAAGTTCCACACATAAAACCCTTTCCACACACAAAATATTTCCGCATTTGAAAACACCTTTTACTTCAAAACACATTTCATAATCAAAACACTTTTCATAAATAAAGGCATTTTCCACAAAACAACCAAACCACCAACATGTTCATTATTCCAACTTTGTTCAACCGGGGTGATCACACAAGGTTTTCATTCTCATTTAATCATCCAGTCTTTACGTGCTTATCCATTTTACATGTTTTAACAAAACCAACCACAAACAACTCAGATATCAATTGCGCATGCAAAGGCCACCAACGGCCTTGATTTTCAGTAGGCAAAGGCCTTTCATTCCAAAATCACAATCAGAAAATAAAGAAACTGGAAGGCAATAGAAACAGCACAAAACCCCAAACCCTTCTTTATCCAGTTATTATCTTTATTTAAAGTTCAAATGCATCCCATGGAACAAAAGAAAAATATCCCACCCCGCATGTTGCACCAAAAAGAGAGACGAAGGTAAACCCCTACCTCAAAAGGTCCCGATCACGTCGCTTCCGACGATGTCCTTCGGTGTCCTCCGCCTTCGCCAAACCCGACAAATGCCTCTTAGGATGGAACCTGGAGAAGAAAGGAAGGAAGGAAAGGTGACAAGTCCGGTCTTAGATGCTTCGTCTCATCGCTACGATCCTGTGTCCACTGACGGATCGTAATTTGGAGCTCGGACAAAGAAGTTAGAGGAGGAATACTTCTCGATCGTCCATGAGCGTCGTCGTGCGACAAAGAAGCGATCGATATGGAAGATAAAACATGACCTCGTTCTTATATAGGCAACGAATAGGTAAATCTGTATTCAGCGTGCATTAATTAATACACGATGTGACCGTACATACGTTACATGTTTTGATTGGTTAACACACAACACGTCACGCAGTTTCCACGCGTTTTAATAATAATGATAATTCTATCAATATGTGGTGTTTCGTTGACCCGAGGCATGAGTCATAAAAGTAGCTCATTAATGGTCTAAAAATGACCGTCATAATTTCAGGGTTACGCTGTCGCTGATGGATCGTCAATCCGATACCGTATGAGGGAGATACGTTGGATACAAGATCCCGTAATAATAACAATATTAAATCTATTAATTCATGAGCGTTTTGGGTACCCAATCTGAAAACCCGAAAAAAAGACATCCAATATTGGACTCATAATTTTCGTCTCGTAGTCAGGGTCGCACTGCCACTGACGGTTCGTGAAACCGAGGTCGCACGAAGAAGTTATTGTGAAAAAAGTGTTTTATTATCAAAAAAAAAATGATAACAATATTTTATTAATTAATTATTTATTCATTTCTCTAACTCCAATCAATCACCATTTGCCATTTTTCACACTGGAAATTCATCACCAATTATCTCCTTTACTATTTATTTCACACTTAATTTTATTCCCATTAATATCTTATAACTTATTCTCATATCACAAATCTCATTGCATTTAATTCAAAACATAATTCTCATTAAATCATTATTACCAGATCTATAAAAAAACCAACATTATTATTATAATTATTTAGTATAACACTTATAACAAAACCCCAAAAAAAATTTATTAACACGTCACCATTTATTAATAATAATTATTATTATTTTTGATGTTCGCCGCATTGACCACATAAAAAAAAACGTTTTTACAAAGTAATCGACCGGAGAGGTCCGGGCCATTACAGTTATTGTTGTACATGGGAATTCACCCATTGAGAGGGATCATCAAAACATGTTTGGAAGTGTGTCAGGGGCTGTTGATATTGAGGGCTAGGCAGAAGAACCAGGTTTTGTGGTTTGTGGATTAGACTATCATGATTCTGATAATGAGGCATCCCTAAATAGACCAAAGATCTATTATGATGTTGAGACTGATTTTCTACATGAAGATGTGGTCATAATTCATGACCTGGATATTTTGAAGAAAAAGATTAAGGACAATTTTGTGGAAGAGACAAAGAAAATGGAAGCATCACTGGTGTCATCAATCTAATCGGTTATGACTGACTCACTGGCTATCATAGAAACCGAAAGAGCACCTGTTGTGATTTCTCTTGCTGATATGATCAGCAGGGATGACCTTGAATCCTTAAAGGATGGTTTAAAGGAGCCCTTTAGAGCTTCTTTTGATGAGTTGAAACACTGCTTTGTTGAAGAGATGAGTAATTTGGAAAAAATATTTTGAACTTTCTCTCAGTTGTAATTTGTCAACCTATGTAGCAAAAATAGTTGAAGAAGTTATAGAGTGATAGACTCAAGTATCTAGACTTGAAGCTGATGTTGATGCTATAAAGAAATTTGTTATCTCTTTAGACTCTTACATGAGTTCAAAATCCCAAGCAGACAAGGACTTAGCCTGTGTCAAAAGTGATGTAAGCTAGATGGTTTTAGTGTTTGAAGGGTTTAAAACCTCCATGAAGGACCATGTTAAAACCCAAGATTCCCAAGTCCAAAATCTTATTAGTGGGTTGACCAAAAACTTCAAGGAAACCATATCATTCTCTATTGGTTCTGTTTCTTCAAGACCTTCAGTGGCTCTGTGGACTCATCTGACTTGAGAAAATATATGATTTATACTAGATATTCAGATAAAGAAATAATGAAGATAGTCTAAAAATATATGAGAGAAGATTATGCCTCTCAGAAATAAGTGAAAGACAAGGTGGACTCCTATTTCCAAAATATTTACACCAAGCATCAACTTAACAATCACTTCAGAATTCTGTTGGAAAACCTGAAGTTACCTCCTGTCAATCAAGCCTTCCGAGAGCAAGTCAGCAAACGAAGGGAATTGACTCCAGCCTTGGACAAATTCATGGAGAACAAGGATGCTTTCATATCTTCTATGAAGAGAGGAGGATGAATAATTATGGATTTTAGAAATCTTTTGCTGCCTTTCCTGCATTTCGATGCTAGGCCAGTGATTTCACCTCCAGACTTACCTACCTATGCCTCTACTGCTTCTCCTGTTAAAATGACTCCATCCCCAGCCATTCTAAGCCTTACACCTATGATCACTCAAAGAACTCCTTAGTATAGGCCTGACACAGTTTCTATGGATCAGCCTCCTATGATCATTTCTGGATTCCTTAGCCTTTACCAGCATCCACACAGTCTGATTCCTCTTCTGATCCAAAGATCAAATCACACATTGAGGATGTGGATTGAATATGTTTGTAATATGTTTCATAGGAATCCTTTTTGTTTTGTTTTCTGTCTATGTGCCTTTTTTAAAACATATAATACAATTGGATTTCTTTTCTTTCTCATTTTTTTCCTTTTCTTTTTATTTTTTTCCACGTTTTGATTATCAGAAAGTGGGAGAAATTTATCTAAGTATCAAAGATGGAGAAATATTCTCAAAGGGGGAGAAATATTGTCCATGGAAGATATACTATGATTTTCCTCTCTGATATCATTGCATTTAATTATACCTCTGATACATTATATTCTATAACATACTGTTTTCTCTCTAAGAGAATTAAATTTAATGATATATCCTCTGATACAACTACTCATTGTTTTAAAAACTATAATATCATAAGTTGTGATTATCAAAAAGGGGGATATTGTTGACCTCACCTGTTTTGATAATCCCAACTATGCTTTTACATACTTTGATAATCCCAATTATTGTTTATATATATTCTAATTCGCTCAATATATGATATTCTACTGTCAAGATGATAATAATATTATAATAATCCTTGAAATGTTAATCAATGTTTATCCATGTTTATATGAGTTTTGAAGCAATTCTAACCCAATCAGATATTTTTTTCATAAAAAAGATAATTGTTAGTCAATGATCTGCATATAGATACTGATATGTACAGAGCTACCGATATGTACAAATCTACCATTAAGCATAGAAAAAGGTCACCGATGCAGATAGTTATTAATAGTGCAAGTTTTTCGATATTACATAATGGAGCGACCGATGTGCATAAGTCTACCGATACACATAATCACTGGAACTAAGAAAGAGCTACCGATAGACCAGAGATACTGATAGACCAGAGCTACCGATAGACCAAGAGCGACCGATACAAACAGTTACCGACAGAATTAAGCTACTGATATGACAAGTCAACTGAGCTACTGATAGAGTAAGTCTACAGATATAAGGAGTTACCGATACCAAGAGCTACCAACCAAAGAGCCACTGATACATGTTCAAGGAGATACCGATGGAAGGTCACAGTTACACAAAATCCCCCGAAAACGTCTACCAACAAGTGGATACTAATAATTGACCAACCAGTCAAACTCTATACTCAATACTATTAATTTATTAAGATACCAGTTACATTTTATGTTTTTAATGCAGTTAATGTTATTTAATGATATATGTTTCCATGTCATGGAACCGTACCTAGTACCCATGCAAAAAGTAATCATTCATATTTGTCAGAACTGAAAGATATAGAAGGGAAGATAATGACCTAGCTGAAGGTGTGAAGTGAACACAGAGATTAAATGAATATAGTGAACAGAGGGTGTGCATACAGCGGGAATCAAGGAACTAAGAAGGAACACAAAGGGTGAAAAATTAAAAGGCTCAAGAACATTCAAACGTGGTGCATTCGTGCAAGAGTACATTCATACAACAAGAACACTAGAAATAAATGGAGAAATTATTTTATAGAGAACACAAGATGCATCTTCAGTGAAGATATACAACAAACACTTAATGCACTTAGATTGATGAGCTGAACCGGGAACCAAGGAAAAAAATGATACTCTGTTTTTCATAACAAGAACTAGAGGACTCAGAAGCTTTTCTGAAAACTCAAATGAGTCCAGAGCTGCACTTCCAATCACAAAAGATTTTCTAAACTCATTTACACTTAATTTAGTGATTCTTTCATTTAAATTTCGAGCAGTGTGTGTACCCTGTATATTTTACACACACACACTGCCTCCTGAGCGATGCTGGAGGATTCTAAAATCCTCATTCAAACTCGATAACTCCTTTGTATCCCATTTTAGATAGTGGTAGTGGTCGAGTAAGACCTGGAAAGCTATGAGCTGTTGTTTGTTTTCCCACATAGAAGTGTGGTAGAGGTCTTTGGTCATGGACAGTATTGTATTGTTGTTTACCCCTATCCAGGGTGTGGATCATTTTATATAAATTGTTTGAGAGGACTAAGTCTCGGATTGAGACTGAACCTCTTGGTTACATCTGATGTGCATTTTAGTTTAATTCAAAAGTATACTATATATTTCATATTACACTTCTAACTACTTTGAAATATAATTTGTTTTAAATTTACTTTGATAGTTAGATTAGCAAGTGTTTATACTTATTGTAAAATAGTAAGTTAGTTTCAAAAGTCATTTTGATCTTCAGATTAAATTAACTGAGACCTATTCAATCATTTAGAAACTAATTGAACATTTACACTCTGTATAAATTCACTATAGTTTAACTTTTTTTTTTTAAATAGGGGGATTTTATGAGAAATATTTTTAACAGAAATTTTAATTGGAACTCAATACACCCCCCTCTTGAGTGTCCACTCCGACCAACATTCATGTTACCAAAAAAGGGATAGATAAATGGCCATGACCCACCAATGTTACGGTGATTCATAGTTTTATTTTATTAGTAGGTTATTAGTGACAGCTTGTGAAAAAAATTGTACAATTATCTATCATGCTAAATTAGTTAATGCTAAAAGGGGTTAAATTTTTTTGGACAGAATAATGTGATATTTTTTTATGAATTGAAGAATAAATTGGTGAATGATCTAGTTTTGGGCTTTCCTTCTCAGAAATGGAGAGTTTCTCATCTACAGTGATGATTCATTGAAGGGGAATGGTTTTGTATTGATGCAGAATAATCAAGTAATTTTTTATGCTTAAACAAAACTAAAACTACATGAGTTAAATTATCCCACACATAATTTGGAATTGGAAGCTATGTGATTTTATTTGATAAATTTTAGGCTTCATTTATATGGATCCAAATGTCAAATATATCCTTACCATAAAATAATGATGTTTATATTCACATATAAGGAATTAAACATGATACAGAGAAGATGGCTTGAACTGAAAATGGATTATGATTGCATGATCAATTACCATCCGAGAAAAGAAAAAAAATTGGTGGATGCCTTAGGTTGAAAATACTTTGCATCATTAACCATGTTATGTTTGGAACATGATCCCTTGATAAATGATTTGATGAATTTTGGCATGGAGGTTGTTGATGTAAGAAATACCTCTATTTTGTTTCATGTTTTAGTATAGTCATAATTATCAGATATAATTATGCATAAGTATAATGAAGATCATGAGGTACATAAAAAGGTAGAATTGATTAAAATGGGTAAATTTCCAGAATTTAAACATGATAAAGATTTTTTTTTAAGATTTGGAAAAAGTTTGTTTGTGCCTTTTGATTCCTAGTTAGAGAAAGATGTGTTGTGTGAATCTCATACTTCTCCATTTTTAGTACATCATGGCAGTACTAATATGTACAGAGTCCCTCAGCGGTATTATTGGTGGGATGGTATGAAAAGATATATTGTTTATTTTACCATGAAATGTTTTACTTGACAACATTATAAAGTAGTGCAACAGTTACCAAAGGGGATGCTTCAACCTTTTCCATAGACAGAGTACAAATGGGAGAATGTACCCGTGTAATTTGTTGTGGGACTACCTAAGAATTATTGAGGTAATAATACAATTTGGGTTGTTGTTGATCTACTGACCAAATCTGCACATTTTCATTCTATTCGTGATACAATGTCTTTTGATCAAATTTCTCAATTGTACCTCAAAGAGATTATTATGTTATATGGAGTTCCTATTTGCATTGTATCTGACTGCAATCCCATGTTCACTTCTAACATTTATAAGGGACTTATAAAGTGGTTGGGAACAAAATTAAATTTCAGTATAGTTTTTCATCCGTAATCAGATGGGAAGTAAGAACAAACAATTCATACTTTGGAGAATATTCTTAGAACATGTTCAACGTGATACTAGGGAAGTTGGGATCATCATTTTTTTTAGTTGAGTTTTCCTATAGTAACAATTTTCATTAAATTATATATATTAATCCTTTTGAGGATTTTTATGGGAAGCGGTGTCAAAATCCAGCATTTTGTGATGAAGTTAGTGAAAGAAAGTTGATGGGGTCAGAATTAGTAGAGGAAATGGACGAGAAAGTGAGATGATCCAGCAACACATGAGGATTGCTTAGAGGAGGTAGAAAAGTTATACAGATAATGGATATAAAGTCTTCTCTTTTGAGGTTGGTGACCATTTTTTCCTTAAAACCTCTCCTTCGGAATGTTTTATGCGTTTTGATAAGAATGTAAAGCTATGTTTGTGGTTCATCGGTCCTTTTGAAATTATGGAGAAGGTTGGACTAGTCACCTATAGAGTATATTTTCCTCCCTGTTTATCTAAGGCATATAATTTTTTCATGTTTTGATGTTGAGGAAGTATGTTATAGATTTAACCCATGTTTTGGGCCTAGAAAAAGTTTATCTAGAAGAGAACCATCCTTATGAATAAAAACCAGTTCATATTCTTTATCGAAGGGAAAAAGTATTGCGGAATAAGGTAATCCATCAGGTAAAGGTTTTTTTGGGTGAAAACACATGGTTGAAGAAGTATCACTGGACCCTGAAAATTTTATGAGGTAAATGTACCCTCACTTTTTAATAAGTAAATAAAATTTCTAGGATGCATTTTTCAGAATTTGGGGATAATGTAATGCCCCAATGTTTTAAAAACAAATTGAAATGCCTAAAATTTTCTTTTAATTAGATATTTATAACTATCCTTTAAACATAATTCTGTTGCTTCTATGATTTTTATTTTAAAAAGAAGCCATCTACAATTGGGTTCAGTAAGTTATTTATAGTCTAATAGAACCAACATAATTTTTGGTGAATAGTAACCAAGACGTATGAATAGTAATATGAATAGTAATAAGACCCTACTGAATAGTAAATTGTATTATTATTTTATTTTCTTTAGGATTTAAGATAATTATATCATGGATAATTTTTAATGTGATATAAAAGCAGTTATACTTTTAATATTGATAGTTTTTAATAAATTATGATTTTATTTAAAAATTAAAGTAATAATATTTAGAACTATTATTTTCAAAATTGCAGTTCATTTTTGAATTCTACATGTTGAAAATTGGTTAAGTATATTTTTTTGGGAATTTTCTGAAATTCAGGAATTTTTTATGAATAGTAAAATACAGTAAAATACGATATATTCAGTTAAATACACTATTTATGACATCATAATTGATGCAAGTCCACTTGGTTCGAACTCGGATTCCATTATATCTATTTTGGGTCACATTAATTTAGATTATTCATAGTATTAAGAAAAATATTATAATAATTATTAAAATAATGTGAAATACCTCCTCTCCTCCAATATAAATACCATCCTTATTCCTCTCATCCCCCAAAACCATTCATGTAACACCCGAGACTTTTATGAGAAAAATTTTGTTTTTATGTTATATAAATCATCAAAGGAATCATTCACTACACACAACACTAGCTTGGCTTACTTTGCACACAACTACGGCCTTCCTCGATAGCTTGCGTCGTACGCAATACCGAGTTTCACTAAACAACGATATACTATTAAAATATTATTAAAACTAGCCGTTATGAATAGTAATAACCACTTTTTGAAATTTTGGAAATTTTATTTTTCAAAACGGACTTCATTTTTGGATTCGGAATATCGAAATTAGCCTAGGGAAATTTTGGTATTTTTCTGAAAACTTTCAATTGTTGATGAATAGTGAAACCACTAAGTGGTAGTTAAAAAACTGAATTTTTCATAAAACTTAATTTTACCACTTCTGTGAGTGGAATTTCAAAAATCCGAGAGACACGGTTGATGTCAGTAAGTAAAATGTGGTTCAATGAGATGAAAATAATTTTTTTGGTGAATAGTAACTTTTTACTTTTATTTACCACGGTTAAAAGTAAATAGGGTAATTAAGGGTAAAAATGATATTATTATTACAATAAAACATGTCCTAATTCTATTGGATAAGTGTAATTCGACCAAAAACAATCTTAGGAATAAAATATGACCATTTAGGCCCACTTGAATTAGATTAGGACATTTATTATGAATTTACTTAAAGAAGGGTTAAAATAGTTAAAATCAATGTTTAATAAGAAAATCATTTTTAATATAGGGTTGTACATAAGATAAAATCGACTATAATTATTCATTATAAATCTAAAAAGAGTTCTTAAATAATGGTATTTTATTTATAATTTTTAGACATTAAATAAATTAATTTATTTATGACAGAATGATGATGCAGTAATTATCTTTTTAATGAAATATTGACATAATTGATGTTATAAATACCCAAATGAATGTAATTTGAGACTTTTTATGAATTACACTAATTTTATAGGTTAATATGACATGATAGAATTGATTTAATGATTTTTTTAGAACAAATCATTCTGTTATGATTTTCACAAAAATCAATTACTAAATAGTGTCAAAATTGACATAAAATATTTTTTAAAACAAATATTATATTAGTAATTGTTATTTTATTTCTAAAAATATAAGGTTCGGAAAAATGACTTATATAAGGTTATATATATTAATAATAAACAACTTGGGGTTCCTTTGGCTACTTATTGTATGTTTATTAACCTTATAGTATAAGAACACAAGAAGACACGGTAAAAGTAAAATTATTTAACTTAATGTTAAATCTATATGATAAGGTTAAAATAGGAACCTAAACTTGTCTAAATTCTATTGGATGAGAGTATTTCGACCCATCCAAACTTTATCTTCGAAATAAATCAATTTGGAGCTATTTAAAACCGAACATGACTTTATAATAAAATAATATTTTTAGTTATTCCAAAGGTGCCCCTCTCCTCCTTTATAAAAGGACACCTCCTCCCGCTCTTCCTCACACCACTTTGAGCCTTCAAGCTAGGCCAACACATGCCAATTTCTCCTCTAAACTTCAATATAAACATCCTAGAGGTTATGGTCTTCTTCAAAGACCTATTTTAGTGCCCTAAAAGGATGTCTCAAAGAAGCACTTCAAAGAAGAGGTAATGTCCGTTACCGATTCTTTCATCTTTATTTCTTCTTCCACTTCTTCTTCTTTAGTTGTTTAATTATGAAGTAATAACATCAGTATCACTCATATACTGATATGTTATTATAACTATGAAACAACCCTATTTCACAATCTATCCATCCTACAGAAAAGGAAATCACCGCGCGTGCGTACGTACGGAATACCATCTCCACACCGTGGTGTAATCTATTTTCCACCACCACCTTACATGGATGGGTATAATGGTGTACATAATGACTATATATTACTATTATAAAGTTATATTGATTCTGAAATTTTATACATACACTCCAATACGATTCCACGATCATAGGAACGATATCATCACTCGTGCGTACGTACAGAATACCGTCTCCACGATGTGATGCGACTCGTTCTACATGATATTCATTTCATAATGATTATATAAATGAATTGAATGAATGAATATGATATATATTACACTAATACCATTCTGGAAATGAAGTATCTATAACCTAAAGAGAAGAATTAGAATTTATTCGACAAAACACACATAAGAACAAAAAGTAATAAACACCGGAATAACAAGTAGTAATGAAATATTACTAATAAGAAGCTAAGAATACGACCATATATGATATCATAACAATAAGTATGATTCTGGAATAAGTCAATAACATTATTTAAATCATTATACAGGAGTTTCGGACACTTACAAAGAAAATCGGACCTAAGGTAAGGGAAAATATCACAATCTCATTTTATCCAAGATTGTTTATACTTTGGTATTTATAGGGGTGTATTTTATCATCCACATCCATGTTTCCTCAATATGTAATATTTATATCCTTATAAAATAGTTTATATAAAATTTTACCCTTCGGTGAGTTTTTAGTAAAAGATATTAAAGGAATATTTTGTCATTTTCGTACGAGGTAATTTTTAACTTTTTCGACAAAAGTACGAGAAGAATGTTTTCTTTTAACTTATGCAGCATGAATGGATTTTTAAAACATTATTTCCAAGAAGCTTAATTTAAATTTTTTCAAGTTTATTTTTAATCAACTTCTTTTATTTTAAAATCTTATAACATGTTTTTGAAGTAGAAAGAATATTTTCCTCAAGAATGGAGTTCAAGTTTTTGATCAAAATTATTTTCCATCTAAGATAATAAAGGGTTCTATTTCTATCCCTATTATTAAATTGATTTGATTATGTGATGATGGAATTATTTTTATTAATTCCTTTATCTTATATGAATTGTTTTATGATGTCACAATGTTTAAGATTCCCATTTTTATTACATGGGTTATGAAATGATGCATGATTTATGATTTTGTGGAACACATAAGAATGGTATCATTATGAGATGCGTGGGACCTATATATCCCTCCAATGCATTGGCTAAAGATTTTATATCTCATGAGATAAACATGGCTGGAACGGTAGGTTAAACCGGTTCAGTGAAACAGGACTGAAATGAGGGTGACTCAGCTGAGAAATGGATTTTGTCCACTAAGATAGTCTTGGAAATGAGTCTTGACTAATAAGAAATGATTCTCTATGATTATTTTTGTATGACACAAAGTTTCATGTTTTAAGTTATGATTATTGGGATTACATTTCACCACTATGATTTATCCCATGTTATGAAATTACGATCTCTTTTGCAGGTTAAGATTTCCAAAAGTTAGGTTCTTAAGTATATGATGTGATTGATATTTCTTTTGTTTACCCTTACTGAGCATTTGAGCTCACCCTTTTGTATGTTTTATTTCCCTAGGTCAGGAAGAAGGTTATTAAGTAGGATATGCCAAAAAGGGACTCTAGATATGATGAAATAAGTGGGAGGCAAAGTTTATGCTTTATGAACAGGTTGTTTATGTTTCCCAGTTTCTAAAGACTCTATACCTATACGATTCTTTCCTGGATTTGTTATATGTTGTAAAAAGTGTGATTCAATTTTTTAGGTACTAACAATGTATGTAAAGTATGGGTCTTTATAGTTGGTATTAGGGGAAAGGTATAGTCAACCTTTGGAAACTAGGATGTGAAAGCCTTAGTAAGAACCCTAAGGATAATTATAAGCATAGAACACAATCTTAGTGTTTTAGAAACAACAATGAATAACCTAGGATAAGACCTTAAGTGTGAAATTTTATTCTTGATTATGTGGTTTTACTATTATAATTAGTGTTTCTCACACTATTCATCTTGGTTTTAGTCAATGGTTGGAACCCGAAGGAACCGTGTTAATGCGGAATGCGACGGGCAATGCAATGATTGTCCCCCTTATCAACCAAACGTTATGGGAGATGGAATGAAAAATCTTGTAGCCATACTCACACAACTTTCTCAAGCTATGAATCATGCTGGAGTTCCAAACGAGCAAAGGAAGGAGCAACATTTTGTTGAATCCTTCATGAGGCAACATCCACCTTCATTCATTGGGTCTAATGATCCATTAGTTGCTGAAAAATAGATCAGTACTACTGAAAAGATATTTTCAGTTCTTCAATGTTCTGAACATGATAAAGTCATCCTAGCAGTGTATCGTTTGGAAGGAGATGCTGATCAATGGTGTAATCTTATTAATAATATGAGGCAAAGAGATGAAATTGAGTCCATGGAATGGGACGAGTTCAAGAAGTTATTTTTCAATAAGTACTTCCCTCGTATTCTCCGAATAAAGATGGAGAAATAGTTTCTTGAACTTAAGAAAAAGGATGATGAATATGTTGGTACCTATGAAGAAAATTTTATAAACTTGCAATGTACGCATCTGGTATTATTATCCAACCTGAGAGTAAGATCGATCGATTCTTTAGTTGATTAAAACCAAGTCTTGGAAGGGCTTTATCCATAAGGGACTTCAATAGCTATGAGGAAATCGTTCGATGTGCTCTCAAAGTTGATATGGAGATTGGAGTAACCCATCATTCAGATGGGTTTGATAAGAAGAGGAAAATGGAATTCAAAGGAAAATCTAAAGAGCACACTGAAAAAGAAGATGAGATTTCCCTTATGGTCAAAGTGTGGAAAGAAACATGGAGGGAGTTGTCTTAAAAGGACAAGTAAATGTTTCAAATGTGGAAAGGAAGGTCATCGGGCATTTGAATGCCACAATGATGGGAAGAAGTTGTCTAATGATGGAAACAAAGTAAGGGACACACAGAATGAACCTACTACACTTCAATGTTTCAAGTTCAAGGAGATGGGGCATTATTCCAATAAATTCCCTAATCCAAGGGTTGATGATGATGATCGACATCAACAAAATCTTAAGGATAAAGACAATGGAAAGTCACATGAAATTTCTATCAGTGATGTGGAGTACGATAATGATGTGGTGAAAGGTACACTTACCATCCACTCTAAAGTAGCAAATGTTTTATTTGATTCTGGATCCACCCACTCTTTTATTTCTGAAGATTTTTCTAAGGGTATAACCATTTTACCTCAACAATTAGATGTTGAGTTAGCTGTGACAACACCTAATGGCACAACTGTCGCATCAAAAGTTTATAATTCTTCCCTGATTGAAGTTTGTGGGAAAGTGCTTCCTGCAAATCTTGTGATCCTTCCTATAGTGGAATTTGATGTGATTCTTGGCATGGATTGGCTTTCTTTATATGGATCTTATATCAATTTCCAATGAAGGGAAGTAACATTTCATATTCCCGATCAATCTATGATCGTCTATCGATGCAAGGATGAACATAACCTTCCAGTGGAAATTTCTTCCATCTTATGGGTCTTGATTCCACTTAATGAAGGTTATTTATCTCATATGGTTGTTGAGAAACTCACAATTAAGAATATGCCCATTGTACGGGAGTTTAATGATGTCTTTCCTGAGGACCACTCGATTGGTGAAAGGTTTATGGAGGAACCACCAACTAGAAGAAGCTACATGGGAGCTTGAGGATATGATGAGGGAAGGTATCCTCATCAGTTTGTTACAAAGTAACGAATTTCGCGGGCGAAATTCATTTTAAGGGGGGTAGAATGTAAAACACGAGACTTTTATGAGAAAAATATTATTTTTATGTTATATAAATCATCAAAGGAATCTTTCACTACATACAACACTAGCTTGGCTTGCTTTACACGCAACTGTGGCCTTCCTCGATAGATTGCGTCGTACGCAATACCGAGTTTCACTAAACAACGATATGCTATTAAAATATTATTAAAACTAGCCGTTATGAATAGTAATAACCACTTTTTGAAATTTTGTAAATTTTATTTTTCAATACGGACTTCATTTTTGGATTCGGAATATCGAAATTAGCCTAGGGTGAAATTTTGGTATTTTTCTGAAAACTTTCAATTTTTGATGAATAGTGAAACCACTAAATGGTAGTTAAAAAAACTGAATTTTTCATAAAACATAATTTTACCACTTCTGTGAGTGGAATTTCAAAAATCCGAGAGACACGGTTGATGTCAGTAAGTAAAATGTTGTTCAATGAGATGAAAATAATTTTTTGGTGAATAGTAACTTTTTACTTTTATTTACCACGGTTAAAAGTAAATAGGGTAATTAAGGGTAAAAATAATAATATTATTACCATAACACATGTCCTAATTCTATTGGATAATTGTAATTAGACCAAAAACAATCTTATAAATAAAATATGACCATTTAGGCCCACTTGGATTAGATTAGGACATTTATTATCAATTTACTTAAAGAAGGGTTAAATAATTAAAATCAAAATTTAATAAGAAAATAATTTTTAATATAGGGTTCTACATAAGATAAAATCGACTATAAATATTCATTATAAATCTAAAATGATTTCCTACATAATGGTAGTTTATTTATAATTTTTAGACATTAAATAAATTAATTTATTTATGACACAACGATGATGAAGTAATTATATTTTTAATGAAATATTGACATAATTGATGTTATAAATACCCAAATAAATGTAATTTGAGACTTTTTATGAATTAAAATAATTTTCTAAGTTAATATGACATGTTATTATTGATTTAATTAACTTTTTTAGAACTAATAATTTTGTTATGATTTTCACAAAAATCAATTACTAAATAGTGTCAAAATTGACATAAAATAGTTTTTAAAACAAATATTATATTAGTAATTGTTATTTTATTTATAAAAATATAAGGTTCGGAAAAATAACTTATATAAAGTTATATATATATTAATAATAAACAACTTGGGGTTCGTTTTTCTGCTTATAGTAGGTTTATTAACCTTATAGTATAAGAACACAAGAAGACACAGTAAAAGTAAAATTATTTAACTTAATGTTAAATCTAAATGATATGGTTAAAATAGGAACCTAAACATGTATAAATTATATTGGATGAGAGGATTTTGACCTATCCCCACCTTATCTTAGAAATAAATCAATTTGGAGCTATTTAAAACCGAACTTGACTTTATAATAAAATAATATTTTTCGTTATTCCAAAGGTGCCCCTCTCCTCCTTTATAAATGGGCACCTCCTCCCCCTCTTCCTCACACCACTTTGAGCATTCAAGCTTGGACAAACCCTTCCAATTTCTGCTCTCCACTTCCCTAGAAACATCCTAGAGGTTTTGTTCTTCTTCAAAGACCTATTTTAGTGCCCTAAAAGGAGGTCTCAAAGAAGCACTTCAAAGAATAGGTAATGTCCGTTACCGATTCTTTCATCTTTATTTCTTCTTCCACTTCTTCTTCTTTTGTTGTTTCATTATGAAGTAATAACGTCAGTATCAATCATATACTGATATGTTATTATAAGTATGAAACAAACCTATTTCACCATATATCCATCCTACATAAAAAGAAATCACCGTGCGTGCGTACGTACGGAATACCGTCTCCACGCCGTGGTGTAATCTATTTTCCACCACCACCATACTTGGATGGGTATAATGGTGTAAATAATGTCTATATATGACTATTATAAAGTGATATTGATTCTTAAATAGTATACATACACTCCAATACAATTCCATGATCATAGGAATGATATCATCACTCGTGCGTACGTACCGAATACCGTCTCCATGATATGATGCGACTCGTTCTACATGATCTTCATTGCATAATGATTATATAAATGAATTGAATGAATGAATATGATATTTATTACACTAATAACATTATTTAAATTAGGTATCTATAACCTAAAGAGAAGAATAAGAATTTATTCGACGAAACACACATAAGAACAAAAAGTAATAAACACCCGAATAACAAGTAGTAATGAAATATTACTAATAAGAAGCTATGAATATGACCATATATGATATCATAAAAATAATTATGATTCTGGAATAAGTCAATAACATTATTTAAATCATTATACATGAGGTTCTGACACTTACGAAGCAAATCGGACCTAAGGTAAGGGAAAATATCACAATCTCATTTTATCGGAGATTGTTTATACTTTGGTATTTACTGGGGTGTATTTTATCATCCACATCCATGTTTCCTCAATATGTAATATTTATATCCTTATAAAATAGTTTATATCAAATTTTACCCTTCAGTGAGTTTTTAGTAAAAGATATGAAAAGAATCTTTTGTATTTTTTTGTACGAGGTACTTTTTAACTTTTCCGACAAAAGTACGAGAAGAATGCTTTCTTTTAACTTATACGACATGAATGGATTTTTAAAACATTATTTCCAAGAATCTTCCTTTACAAGTTTTCAAGTTTATTTTTAATAAACTTCTTTTATTTTAAAATTTTATGACATGTTTTTGAAGTAGAAAGGAAATTTTCCTCAAGAATGGAGTTCAAGTGTTTTATCAAATTTATTTTCCATCTAAGATAATAAAGGGTTCTATTTCTATCCCTATTATTACATTGATTTGATTATGTTATGATGGAATTATTTTTATTAATTCCTTTATCTTATATTAATTGTTTTATGATGTCACAATGTTTAAGATTCCCATTTTTATTACATGGGTTATGAAATGATGTATGATTTATGATTTTGTGGCACACATAAGAATTGTATCATTATGAGATGGGTGGGACCTATATCTCCCTCCAATGCATTGGGTAAAGATTTTATATCTCATGAGATAGACATGGCTGAAACGGTAGGTTAAACCGTTTCAGTGAAATAGGACTGAAATGAGGGTGAATCGGCTCAGAAATGGACTTTGTCCACTAAGATAGTCTTGGAAATGAGTCTTGACTAATAAGAAATGATTCTCTATTATTATGTGTGTATGCCACAAAGTTTCATGTTTTATGTTATGATTTTTGGGATTACATTTCACTACTATGATTTATCCCATGTTATAAAATTACGATCTCTTTTTCAGGTTATGATTTCTAAAATTTATGTTCTTAAGTATATGATGTGATTGATATTTCTTTTGTTTACCCTTACTGAGCATTTGAGCTCACCCTTTTGTATGTTTTATTTCCCCAGGTCAGGAAGAAGGTTATTAAGTAGGATATGCCAAAAAGGGACTCTAGATATGATTAAATAAGTGGGAGGAAAAGTTGATGCTTTATGAACTAGTTGTTTATGTTTCCCAGTTTCTAAAGACTCTATACCTATACGGTCCTTTCCTAGTTTTTTTATATGTTGTAATAAGTGTGATTAAATTTTTGAAGTACTAACAATGTATGTAATGTATGGGTCATTATAATTCAATCCTTGAGAAATACCTATTTTCTAAAAAATAATCCTACCAAAGCTCTTCCCCATATCCTAGAGCTACTGGTCTCACCAAAAGTCCAAAACCGAAGGCCTTAAGAAGGATCTCATGGAGAAGAGATCAAGAGGTAAACATCCTCTTTTGTTTTCAATATTTTCTTTTCATTTTATTTTCTATTATTCTACTTTCCTCACCTCCCATTATCCAAGAGGCATGAATGATCCATTATATTACATATTCTGGATTTCATAATGTTTATGGTAGACTCTCCATTATAATTCTTCTCCTCTCCCACTTATTCAAGTAATTAAAACTTTGTATGTGATGTGTCAATTGACCGATATCGTGGATGATATGATTTAAATTTATTTTAACTCATTCAAGAATGGTCATGAAACCATTTTTATGGTTTAACCATATTAAAATTTATGTATTATATCTTATATAAGGTTCTGGAATTATTTTACACACTTGTTATTTATTTATAAATCAAATGAGCTCATTGTGATCGAAGAATAGCCAAAATGACCTCGGCAAATATCAATAATGTTTTAACTTATGAATCATCCTCATGTAAAAATTAAAAATTCTAAATGGTATAATATATGGTTATATAAATATTTAAACACTACTCTATTCCAATTATGTAGTTTGACATCCAATCGACAAGAATATCCATAATGAGCTGATCATGGAAATCTTGTAAAGAACACACCCAAAACAAAGCAAGGAACAAAATACTAACAATTAAAGGGTGAAAATATGTAATAAAATTACCATATAAGGTATTATAAATATTTATATGTTTTTATAAGATATTAATTAAACTCTTATTACAATTATACATGAGTTTTAAATGAATTTTAAGTAAGACAAACCCGAGGTAATGGAATTTTTAACCCGATTTCCATTCTTTAGGTTAACCTTCTACTTCATTATTTACGTGGAATTAAATTTTTTTGTGTGATGGGTTTTGTAAATATTATGTTTAATTTTGTTTATTTACAGTTTATATACATATTATATCCACTCTCTTAAGTCTTAGTTGAATTATATGATATTAGTAAGGGGTTTTCTTTTAAAAACCTCTTTTAAAATTCTGTTTCACGAAATTCAAAAGTAATGTTTTTATGAAATTATTTCTGTTTTATGATTTTTTTATGGTTAATGTGCATTGTATATTATTAAGGGTGGGACCTAGATCTCCATATAATTCATTGGGTATGTGTGTGTTTGCGGTAGTCCATATGGGTTCTCCAAGTCAAACTGCAATGGTTAGACAAATTGAAAGGTAGTCATGAGGGATACAAATTCTATGGTAGCCAAGAGGGTTACAAGATTAATTATGTTATTCCACTAATATATCTTTATGGTTCAATTTATTTTCTTATGTTTTTTGGAAATCTTGTGGAAATCTCATGTTTCACAATGTAAGTATATATGGGTGACAAGTATGTATTTGGAAATGATTTCAAACATCATAAGTATTCATGGACTAATGTGTTATTTACTTCTTTTTATATCCCTTAATGATATTTTTAGGCTCATCCCAAGTTTTAAAATGATTTTCACGTTTATAAGGATTTTTAAGAGAATGATAGAATCCATGTTAAATTCCTAAAAAAAATTCAAAAAATTATGTTTTATTTGAAATGATTTATATATTGGATGAAATGGATGCTATTATTATGGTATCCACTATATATTAATGTGTAATGTTATGAATTTATTATATCCCAATTCTATAAATATATAAACTTTATAAGATCCCCAAAGTAAAACTAAGTGCTTTATTAACTAAATTAAATATTATGTAATGTAATAAGATTGGTTCCTTATATTATTCAATGATGTTGTGAGGGCTCATGAGGATTATAGTTCCTTACCTACAAGGATGATACTCCTCTGGTTGGTATGTCTAAACACTTTATGCATTAATAACATGTTCAAAAAAGGCGTCTCTACTATTTTCCAAGGGGTTTGGATGATTTTTGAGATGGTATGAATGGATGGAGATAACATTAGGAATTTACACTCCATAATGATAGTTGGAATACGGTTTGTGTAAATCATGTGACTAGGATATTGAATCTATGGATCAAGGAATGGGCCATAAATATCGGGGAAACCCAAAACACATTATGTTTATGTGTTCTTCCAAAGTTTCATTGAGGATATTGAGGATTGGAGTTCCTTTCTTATAAGGTGGGTATTCCTCTAATAGGTTGGTAAAATACCTTATGTATTGATAGAATGATCAAATATGGAGATCAATTTTTATTCACAAGGGAAATGAATGGATTTTGAAAACCTTAGACACTCAAGACATGATGTTTGATTTATGAATTAAGATGATAAAATGATGATGGAATAACCTCATACTCTGGTTGATTGGGGTAAGGCTATGATGGTCCTTTGATACGGGATGATAATGGGTGATGGAATACACATTTTAACATCTTGTAATAGGGACATATTTTTTATGAAGTCTTAATTTCATGTGACTGTGATATTTTCATTGTAGTTTAACATCACACAGTAAGGAAATATCATCTTACATTCCATTTAACATCATGAAATAATGATGTGGGAACCGATGTAAAACATTATGCAATATGTAATAATTTCACAAACATTCCATTTTTAGATCTGACTATTACATAGGCAAAATTACCTTGTATGAATCAACCCTTATATATGTTGGGGGAAATTCCTTATATTGGTCTGACCTGTATACAAGGATGGTGGAATTTTATTTTATAATGGAAGGACCCATGAATCAGGGATTAAAGTATCACTACATATCATGTGAGGATAATAATAAATCCAAATGTAGTTCTAGAATCAGAAACCATTTACACAAGACTGGCCCATATGCAAATGGGGGAATTATTCCCATTGATTGTTTTAGTTGGGAATGAGATTTGATATTAGAGCATCACTACATATCCTATGTTGATAGGATTCAATCCACATGTAGTTCTTAAGGAACCATGTAGTTTAATGTCATGTGGAAAAGATATGAGCTCCTAGACATGATAAAGGGAGTGTTGTGACTGGGCTCAAGAATGCTGTTCTAGGTGTCACTATGTATCCTGTGATGGAAGGAATCATGTCACACATAGTTATTAACCAATCATTTAGTTTCAAATCATGCGGCAAGGACATAGGCTCCTTGATTTGAAATGGGAACATTACAGTTGAACATGAACAATGAACTATGGGTGTCTATATGTATCCCATGTTGACAAGAATCAAGCTTAAACTAGTTCCTGAATGGAGGCTCTCTGCAAATGTCTGACTTGAATGAAGGGAGGTTGGATTTTTATATTTAATTTTTTATGGCTAGGTTTAATATTAATGATATAGGCATTGTTTTTTTATCCTGTGATGACAAGAATGAATCCATATATAGTTCTTGAATTGATGTGTGGTGGAAGAACAACACCAACAAAAGTGGTCCTCTATAGAGAGGTCCACAACAGTGCACAATTCGGTGTCATGCATGTGGGAATAAATCATGAAGTTTTAACATCAGGTGGTGAAGAACCATGAACATGATAAACCCACCATGAGATATTATGCCTTTTATTATGCGGAATCCCCTACCAGAGATCCCATGTCTATGTGATCTATGGTTGGTGTGATAATCAAGGAATGAAAAATGGTACTTCATTAGATAGAGACAATTGGATAATGGATGGGGGTATTTTGAATCATGCAGTGGTTGGGTTTGGATATTGGATACAAGTGTCCTTTTGTATCTCATTAGAGTTAAAATCAAGACATATATAGTTGTGAATACCCATTTAGTTTAATTTTAGGTGCTAAGGAAATCAACTTGTTTGTTTAATGTCGTGCGGTACAGATGTGGGTGAATCATCATGAATGAAGAGGAATATTTTGGATATGTGTAGTTTTACATCATGTAGTAAATAAACCTTATGTATAGTTTAACATAATGCAATAAGGATGAGGTTCAACTGAAATCAAAGAAAATAAATATTGTGGCTGGGATTAGGAACGGTGGTCTAGGCATCACAACATATAGTGTGATGGATGGAAACAAGCTACTCGTAGTTCTTGGATGAAGAGATTCTCTATGTGGATATGAATCTCACACATGGATAGGGATATTTAATCTTCTTTTAGATCATATATGTATCATTTATGGTAAATCATTAGGGAGGCTTTGACTCCCATGTAGTTTGACATCATGAATTGAGTACATGTTACATGATTTTTAACGTCTTGGGGAAAGGATATGGGTTATCCAATTTTAATGAAGATGAATGTTGGAGATACATGATGCTTTACATAATATATTCATGATGTTTTCTTTGATATTTAACTTTATGTGGTCAGGAATTTATCCCTACATTTTAACAAAATGTTGTTAGGACATGCTTTATCCAATTTAACATAATGTGTTTAGGATTGACTCTATATAGTTTAACATAATGCGATTAGGACGTGTTCTATAAAATTTATTTTCATGTGGTTATAAGAAACAATGTTTAAAAGTAATGTGGTTAGGATGTGTTCCATATAGTTTTCTATCATGTGGTCAGGACATATTTCATACAGTTTAACATTATGTGGTCAAGACATGTTTCATACATTATATATTCACATGGTCAGGACATATTCGGTATAGTTTAACATCATGTGGTCTGGACATGTTATATATAGTTAATTTTCTTATGGTTAGGGCTTAATCTGTATAGTTAAATCTCATGTGTCTAGGATGTTTTTCATATATTTTATTTTTATATCATCAAGATATATTTTGTATCATTTAATGCCCTCTGTTTATGAAGTTTTTTCCCATCTTCAGATAAAATTTTCTAACCATACTTTTCCAATTTGTCAAAGGGTTATCATGACATAGAAAAAACATGCTATCTGTATTTTTTATGATCTTTTGATTCTAGGTATTAGGGTGTAGAGAATGCAGCCATGACCTCCTGACAATGAAATGTATTCACGATTTGGAGGTGACCCTCACGTGCCTGATTTGTGAGGTTCCTAACATCCAATCTTCGACCATTATCTTAAATATTCAAGTGTATGTAATGAATACACTCCATTTTGACCCGTTTGGGATCTCATAATTGGATGTGGCAACGGGTCTTGACATTTTTTGGTGTTTTTTCCATCTATCACTCTCCATATATTAATGTTGACCTTTTATTCATCATATATATATGTCTTCACCTAGGCCAAACCACATAGGTTTCTTCTTTGGGTCACATTCTAACCATGGTGAAGTGCTATTGATGATTGATGGGGCATAATATACGGTTAATCCCAATTTTTTGAGTTCCTCTCTATTCAAAGGTATTTGGTTTTTGGAACCTCATTATTGGAAGCTATTTGGGATATGAGATGATTTACTTTTCCATGGGTGATATCACTGTGGGGAGGTTGAATATGGTGATTGTCAGAAGTAGGGTCTATGCGATCCATCTCCCCGCTACTATGAGGATGACTATCATGGTAATGATCACCATTTGAATTAGTTGATGATTTGATTAGACATTAGGTTGTTAATAATGTGTCTTGAACATCCTCAAGGACACATGGAATTGAGTTGGTTGGGGGTATGATCCTTACTGTACATCAAGGATAGAATATTCCGTCCTTCCTTATAAAATTGTACAGGGATGTGGTCCTACACTTTGAAGAATACAAAAATATATTGATAAAAATTTGGTGTTACATGGTTATGATCCCAGTTATTAGAATCTACTATAATATGACAATGTAAATCTCTAATAGGTATATGAGCATGTTCCACAGTGCAACTCTCTCACTTGCAGTCTCTTGGAAAGAAAAGGGGTATGATCCCAATCCTAGGACATAAGAATGTGCCACTAGTTTTTTTACGAAAGGAACATGAGACCATCCAGAGGCATGTTATACTCCCACTTAGTGATCCCTGGATGGAACCAGAATACGAGCTCAGTCTGAATATTCATTCTCTTTTAGAATATGTTGAAAACCCACCAAATTGGGATATGGGATTTGAACCACCTCCTAGTAGATATTGAAATATTTTGAATAGATTTTTTTGGGAATATGGACATATTCGGAGTCATGTGACACTATCAGTTTTTTAGCCTCATCCAAAATAGGGACATGTACCTGATCATGAGCCTTTAGATTGTGTTTCCTTCCATTTTTCTATATGGGTATGAGCCTATCCCGAGAAATGTTCCATTTTCACTTGGTGAGACCCATCCAAAACGAGAATATGAGCTCGATAAAAGAGACTGTAATATTCCAAAATATTTCTCAATAGGTATATGAGCCTATCCAAAGGAATGTGAAGCTCTACCTTGGTGAGACCTGGTGGGACCACAGATATGTGCCATGTCCTTATGATGCATCCTTTACTAGAATATAATGATAATCCTATCAAGGATATCATCTTAATCCGAAGTAGAAACATCATCATAATGATCAGTGTGTTATGATACGCTAGATGTTGGGATAGTAATATATTCATATCCCAACATCTTCACCCAAATATACAGTGGAAGATCATCGGTTTTTGTTAGAAATAACTTTCACTTCAACACGGTATGTATGGGAATACGTGGTTGTATGCTCTCAGCTTTAATGATATATTTATTATTCCTTCGATTAATGTAGGGATATAAGAGAAATCCAATCCTCTCTATACTATCATAATATAATGATGTAATTTATTCACAATGTTATGGAATTATACCAGTCCTATGATTGATGCATATATTTTTTATATGACTTTGTATGAATTAGTTTGATTTTGAGCCTACTCCCCCTAGTCTATGTCTTTCCACATTTGAGAAGGTTCCCTTTATTCCCAAATATGAGTGATTTGGTAGGTGACCTATTTGATAACATCCTTAGAAGGTGATTGAGTGGAATTTGTTAATTTTTGATATTGTTGGGATTGATGTAATGGTATATTGGTGGTTCTTCTAGTAATTGAAATTACCACTAGATGACGATGATGTCTTCCTATGAATGAAATGTCACATAATTTATCATCATGTGACCAAGTTGTGTTTTTTGTAGTTTATTTTCATATGGAAATGATGTTGGCCATGCAGTTTATCATCATTCATTGAGGAATAAAATATAGATGGATCGGAAAATATATAAGACTAAGGAATCCCTATGTATCTCATTATAATGAGAATCAATCTGTACATAGTTATAAAAACCCAAGTAGTTTAATGTCATGCGGTAAGGAAACCAACCATATTGTATAACATCGTGTAGTAAGAATGGGGATATAGGTGGTTGGGACATGATATACGATCCATGAATCCCTATATATCTGATTATAATTAGAATCAATCCATATGTGGTTCTAGAAAAATCATGTAGTTTAGTACCATGAGAAAAGTACATCAGCCGTGTGGCTTAATGTCAGGTGGTAAGGACGTCAGCCATACATATTAACATTTTTTATTAAGGATGAGGGAGATTATAATATCAGGAGTGTGGCTATTCTGATGGATCTTTGATGAATCTTATTCATTTTGAATGAGATTTAGGGTCCTTCTAATATATCAATCCTTTATTTTACTTTCTCTGTAACATATGCTTTAATACAAATAAACTCTCTATTATGTTCCAAAGATGTCTATGGTAGGGGAAAAGGTTTTCACCACCTGTATACCTAGCTTCATTATACATCGTTACTATTGGGATTTCCATAAAATCATTTTCTATGTAATTTTTTGAAATACTTGGGAATATTTATTTATTGGAAGAAATATACATTTAGATGTTTGTATTCAAGAGATGGATGATTGTGTTACTTCTCCCACATTCTCTTGATTCCCCTGTTGGTGTAGGTGCACAACTAAGTCTAGAATTCAAGGTATTTATTCCCATTAATTATTGGTCTAAGGGGAGGCATTGGAGCATTGGGGGTCTTCGATGATACAGATACTTCCAATTTATTAGAATATCTCAACTCTCCTGGAGGCTTTTTGGGAATGGTTGAAGATAGATGATTTCTAGAATAACCATGATGGGAGGTTGAAAATATGGAAATTACCCTAGCCTTATGGGATTAGAGTCTTGAAAATATGAAAAATCCCTCAACATTTTGTGATAGCGTGATGTGGAATGATGTTTTGATTTCACCCAATGAGTGGATGAAAAATAAAAAAATTCTCCAATCCATGTGTGTTAGGGAACTTTAGTACAACAAGGGATCCCATAGGAAGGAACTGATGCATTATTAAAAGGAATATATCCTAAGATAATTACCATAATAATTTCCCACAAATATATATATTCTCACATTGAGGTTGAGTGATCTATTCTTCTGCAGAAATTACCTTTTCATTATCATGGGGTCTACTATGAGGAGACATGAAAAAACCATCTCCTTTATCGGCAGTAGGGTGAATAGATGATGTTTTTAATTCTGATTTGGAACCTAGAGACTGAATACACTACTTCCACTAGCCATATGATACATTTCACTAACTTTTGAAATACCAACATGGTCTGTAACACTTTATATAGATGCTAGGAAGATACCAGTAAGTCCTTCCTTTCATGTTCCAGTGGAAGAAGGTAGACCAACATGTTGTGACTCAAAATACTACACGAGGGTATGATTGTACTCTTCAAGAGTATGATCATATGGATATTGTGAAAAGTTCCCTCTTTTGATTGATATTATATTAATAGAGACATAAGTGGACTAGTGAAACTCCTCAATGGGGTATCTTTTCTGGTGGGGTGAAGTATGATATACTATTTTGAGGGTTGGTGCTCACAGTACTATTTGAGGGGTCGACACCCATGGTATTGTATGAGGGTCTAGTGATCATGATACTTTTTGAGGGGTCAGTTCAAATTTTTCTATTTTATGGGTCGGTCCCATTGATACAAATGAGGGGTTTATGACCATAATGATATTTTAGGGGTTAGTTATCATATTACCAGTTGAGGGATCACTTCCCATGATGTCGTTTGAGGGTTCAGTGACCATTTAACCATTTTAAGGGTTGTTTCCCATATTGAAAATTATCCAAGGAAAAAATATGGTAAAAATTCCCTCATCCCTGTGCGATGGGCTACTCTATAGGATTCCACCATCACCAGGGCTAGTTGTGTTGAGGCAAGGGGCTCTTAGCTAGTGATGTTCTAGGGTTAATTATTGGACACTGTCAAAATACCCGGGTGGGACATAGATATTATATAGGTTGTAGGGATATATTATTCATTTTGAGGTTTGTTATTTGGATACGCATGGAGGAATCTCTTGATTGATGCCCCAACTTGGACAATGGGTATATGCACATCTTTTCTACATCTCCTAGTAGATTCATTATCACTTGTTGACGATGATGACTAGAATATATGGGATACCTTCTTGGAAGATCCTATTATTTTGATATGACATGATTATTTTCCTCATCCACCTCCCTATGATAGGGATGGTATGTGAAGTTGTGCTCTAGGGATAAGCTCCCAATGGTGTTGAATGTGGCAACATGGGTCACTTCTTCTCCTGACGACTATAATGGGAATGATGACCAGTGTGAATTCATCCACTGAAGGATTTAATGGGATAATTATATAACTTTGAAAAATCTGTTTACATGGTAATCTTGGACCATGATTTTCACCCATTTCCTCTCGAGGTGTTGTATTGGTGACATCCTACATCGGGGCCTCGGGGACAAAGTAGTTTGTTTGATGATATTCGAATCCATTAGAATATTGAAATTTTTCATTCTAATTTTAATGATTCTGGATAGTCTGCAGTAATAATAAATACACATTATTAGTGAAACATCATATATAAGATTACATTGTAAAATAATTACTTTCCCAATTTAAAGAATAAAGATGCGGTCCCATTTTTTAAACACGGTTCTATGCAGTATAAAAACATGATTGGTTAACAATTTTGTTTTGAAAAAACTGAGAAATAAACTATCCTAATGGGAATCATAAATTATATCCTTTTTATACCATGAATGGGATGACATAGTTAAAATATTTCACTTTAGGTTCACCATTTTTTTTACAATAGATTTGGATGGGTTTGGCCAGATGGTTTTATTTTTGGGGTTTCAATTCCTTTCCCAATCTCTCATGTCATTTTTACCATTTATTTAATATTTCCTTGATACTCCCAATGGTTCCCACATATATAAATAAGAAAATACATAATTTCTAATGGTAGGTGTTCATTTGGGGGTTCAAACCCAAAAACTCTTTGGAACTCAAAATAATAAAGAGAATGGGATTTCGGTCCCATCACACCCTTTTAGGGGGAATTTTTTCCTAATTTGGGATAATCTAATAGATTTAGGATATGTTTGTGAAATCCTTCACAAGACCTGATACAGGACTAGTTACCTATGTGTCAATAACATGATTATGACCATTTATTGATATAAACAATGGTGTGCATGTCAAGTGTTCTCCATCACTCAATTATTTATTTATGATGCTTTTTTATGACCATGTTATTGAACATTGGAGTTTATTTCTGTCCATGGATGTGATTGGTGTCTTGGATATGGTATTGAACCTATATGAGGAATCATATGTTTCCTATTTATAATAGAGAATCAAAGCCCATGTAATTCATCTGATATAATTTAAGGTTCTATATAAGGCCCCAGCCTTAAAAATTACATAATCTTGAGTTGAGTAAAGAATAAGGAAATGAGTATCTTTTTAGGTTTAGATTTTTAGAGAATTAGGTCATCTATTACATTACATATCAAATATTACAAAGTCGACACTTTTACTCTAACTGATTTTTTCCCCAACAATAAAACTCCTTAAATAAAACAAGAATTAATTTCTTGTTATACATATTACTGAATTCTATTTTTCTTTTACCCTCCCTTAAACCCATTTAAAAACATTTTAAAAACATGGTATGAGAAAAAAACCTCTGTAAGGGTTATAAAATAAGAAAAGAAAACATTAGTCCATAAATTCATACAAATAAATGAAATACCACTTTTCACACATATTACATAAGATCTTTAACATAACTCATGAAGCCATAAGATTTATAAATATTACATAGAAATCATAATTCACAAAGGTACCTTGTGGAATCCATAACATACATACATCCTAGATATCACATATAAACAAGGAGTTATGTTTGAAATACCCATCACAGTATATTCCTTAAATCTCTTAGAGGAAAATTTAACATTTACATCTATCACATTAACTAATGAATTGGAGAGATATCTTGAGCTCACCTGCCTTAGGTTTATCACTAAACCTCTTGTATACGTAATCAATTCCCAAAAACCATATCATATTCGTAACATATTAAACAATCATAATGAAAAGATAACATTTCCACATTGCGATAACAATATATTATTTCAAGATATTGACAAATTCAATGATTTATCAAATCATTATAAATACAAAAATAAATAAAAAGGTTAAATGGTTTTTATTTTCCTTTTAAAAACAATATAGATTGTTATGGAATCCAAATATCAAATAATACTGGCAGCGGCAGAAAGGTCGTAGTCACTGCATACGTTAAAAAGAAACATCCCTTTGTCATTTAGTAAAAAACATCATAAAACAAAATATTCCTTTTTAAAAACAATGAATGAAATTAAAAAGAAAAACGGTATAATTATACACCATATAAAATATGGTCATTTATAAACCAAAATATGCCTAAATGAAAGGAGATTGAGATGAAGACCCTTACAAAAATTCTCCTACCAAATATCATCACTAAAAAATTCAGAAAATGAGTTGATGAGAGAGAAAAGGGTATCTCATCACATGGAAATAAAATTTACCTCAATAATGATATATAATAACCCATCACAAAATAATAAAATGTAAATTAAAAGACATAACATAAATGAATTTTTTTACTAAAAGAGGAGGGTAAAAGTTTCCCTTATCTTGTGTTTTATTCGTCATGTATGTTCCACGCTCTTCTTTAATAATAAACGTAAGATAATTTCAACTTTATTAAGATCCTTTTTGAAATTTATAATTCCTTTTATATCATTTATTACCTCATTATAAACATTATATAATTATTTAAGTTAATATCAGTCGTTTAATTGATATTCGGTACCGGAGTAAAAAATGAACGTGTTATATTTAAAACCTGTCTATGTAGTCAAAAATATATTATCTAAATAATGATATTCATGATTTATATATAATATATATCATATGTATCAGGTATATATATTTATTTATAAAACATCATAAATTTTTGAGATAAGAAATGAAATGCACTGTTTATGGAGACGGTAAGCCGTACGTACACATGGACACTTCTTTCATTTCTTCTTTATATTTAAAGGAATGAATAATAAATGATAAATAGTTATATTATAATTCATGTATAATATAACATTTTATATATGTTACATAAGTTCATTAATTCCATCCTTTATATGTTCCATATATAAATGAACGAGTCATATCACTTTGAGGGGGCAGTAGTCCGCACTTTCTCAAATTAAATTATAATATTTACACATTATGGAAAAGATATATGTATTATGTAAAAGAAAAATATAGAATAATTGAGACAATAAAAATATATTATATATCATATATAAATATATTTCCATATTAATGGTCACCATGAGAGGTGGTAGGGGGAAATCAAACAATCATCATTTCGTGAGGCAGTAGTTTGACACACATAGAAACTGTATGTTCATATCCATTAGATGGAGGTGTGTGTAAGTGTAGTTAGAATAATTATCATAAATACATCCTAATATATTTTTTATACTTTTTTATAAAATAATATAATAAATATTGATTAGGAGGTTGGAGAAGGAATATAATTGAAAGAATCATGAGAGAATACATTACCTCATATCAGGTAACTTCTTTTGAATTAAGCTGAAAGGATTTCATTAATAGACTTATTCCCATGTTAAGAATTATATGAGGAATTTAGGGATGTTGGGTGAATTTTTGGGAATATTTTGGATGAGCCAAGGGGCTTGAGTGGTGTGAGTAAATGGGTAGAGGTGACGCCCTTTTATAAGAGGGAGGATGGTCACTTTACGAAAGTTAGAAACTATTATATTATTATAGAATACATTTTGGATTCAAATGGTCATAAAGTCATTAATTTCAAATCTAATATTCTTTTGGGTCTAAAAAATCTGAAATAATAGGTTTTATACTAGTCTATGTAACAAATTTAACCTTATCTTTTAGTTTTAACCCTTAGTTAATCTATTGGACTCTTACCATGTCTTCTTGTATATTCATACTATATGATTAATACTGTTATTATAAACTACAAATAAAAACTAAAGTGGTTCAATAATTAAATTTTAAACCTTATCTATGTCATTTGTCCGAATAATAGATTTTTAGGACTATTATATCATTTAATTAAATAATATTTGTTTAAAAAACTCATTTTTCAATTTATATACTATTCATATCGTGGCTTTTAAAAAATTCATAGAAACTTAATTATATCACAAAACCTTCATTAATTACAATATACCAAGTAATAATCATCCCTAAAACAAATTTATGTCTTTAAAAGTTTCAAAATAAATTTATTTTAGTATTTATAATTTCATTTATTTAAATCAATCATTATAATGTAATCACTACATCGTCATTGTGTCATAAATAAATAAATTTATTTGATGTCTAAAAATTATAAATAAAATAAAATGATGTATGAAATATTTTAATCTTTCTAATGAATATATATAGTCTAAATGAGAACTATTATAACCCCATATAAAATTTATTTTACTAAAAGAATCATGTTTATGTTATATTTTTCTTTACATTAAATTATTTCTTATATAATGTCGTTTCACATCCATGTGGATCCATGAGGTATCAAAATAAACCCAATGATGCCCATGGTTGGACACGTATCATCTAATATGATTTTTCTATGTTTTATGGTAGTTTAATATTATTAAATTATTGTTTTTTTGCCCTTATTTCCCAAATTTACCCTTTAACCATGGTAAATAACATAATTACTGAAGTAACTATTCATAAAGACTAAAAATAAAGGTACCTATTTATAAAATTTGGACATAATTATTAGAAATATGGAATCCACTTTTCCAAATTAATTACTTAGAAGATGAATAAATTCAGTTAAAATTAATTCTCGTTGTCAAAACCAAAAAGTGTGTTTTAAAGAAGACAAAACTACAAAATATTTGCATTTGTTTATGTCCAATTTCAATGTAACATTACTTGCAATGACAAAAATTGGATTAAATGATAAAAATAAAATCCAGTTAAACTTTAAAACAAATTAAAAGTACAATCTGACTATATGAATTAATTAGATGAAAAGGAAATTTTGAATTAAAGTGCATTATTTTTCCCTATTCATTAAAAAAATTAACTTTATCAGAAAAATACCAAAATTTCATCCAAAGTAAATTTTTGTGTCCAGATTACATATAAGAAGTTTTTTTTATCAAATATAACATATAAAATTTACAAAAACAAGATTTAAAAATAATTATCCATTAAAAGGTCGTTAATGACCTTTTAAAAATATTAGAGTATTTCATGCTTAAAATCGGATCAATTCTTATTTTAAGCCTCTAAAATTTATCATATAAATATAAATCCTTTTAACAAACATGTATAATCATATTTTAGTTATATATATTCATTCACACAAATACGACTATGCGCTAAGTACCATTTAAAAAATAATATTATTATATTATTTTTCTGTATAACTCATAGTTGTGTGTAATGTACGATTTCAAAGAAACCAGTTGTTGCGTGTTGAGTATTCCACAGAAAAAAGAATCCAATTTTATTTAAAAATAATATCTTAATCATAAATATTAATAGAAAATAAAAATTATTATTCTATAAATACCGTGGTTGTTTGATTAGGTGACTAGACAGTTCGATGAAATTTAGCGTCATACAGTATGGATGTAAATATGGGGCTTGAGTCTCCAAGAGGAATCCAATGTATCCTATAAAGATAGGAATCATAGTCTATGTAGTTATTAATATAGGAATCTGTATCATGAGATATATGATAATAGAGTCCCTTTGTAGGTTTTATGCATACATGGCTTCCATGGATTGTATCATCAAGAGTATGAACCTTTGAGTTAAGATGACATATAATCAGACATACATCCCAATGAAGATCGAACACTGTGGGAGTTATCAGCACACTATTGATACAATCAACACTAGTCATTAATCCTACATGATCCATGTTTGGTGTGAGAAACAAGCGACAATGGGAGATCAGATGCATGGCATGAGATCACATATAGGGACAACACCTCAATGTTTCCCTTTGAAATGTATGATTAACCATATTATGGAGGACATGGTATAAAGATTAGGCCTTAGTAAGGACTCTAATATATACAGTATATAATGGTAATCAGATTCATCTTAGTTCAATTCATCCATAACCTACTGATGGGTTTGAGGTACATGATGGCATGGTCGGGGAATACAAAAAAAATGATTTCCATGTGTGAGCCCAGGTGATATAGAGGTACATACACTGAATTGGATTCCACATTGGAATGGTCTATAAGAAAGCGATATATGTTTCCCAGTTATTGTAGAAATCAATGTTCTAGTAGTTTGGTTCCCCCTTACCCAGTAATGGGTTCAGGTGGGTGATCACAAGCAGAGTCATTATTATTATCCATGAGGTTTTAGAAATAATTATGGATTATAAAAATATGGATTCTCTTTTGAGATCGGGCATTATAAAGTCATCCTACATATCCTTGTTATTGTAGGAATCAATGTTTTCATATTCCATTTTTATTCTCAATCCACTGATGGATGTGGATAAATGTTTATCCCAGGGGAATGATTGGGTCAGGATTGATGAAATTTAGGGGACATGGGGGACTTACACTTAAGTGGATTCCCAGTTAAGTTTAGTCCATATGAAGGTTTCTACATATCCTTGTTATTATAGGAATCAAAGTTCTCATTGTTTAGTGGTGCCCTAACCCAATGATCAGTTAAGGTGGATGATCAATGTTAGAGTCATTGTGGTTTCCCCTAATGGTTTTAGAAACGACATGGGAATATAATATGATGGAATCCCTTATGTATACTCATTCTCTATCTTTTTATAGATAAATATGGATAGTGACAAATAATGGTATGTCCAAGATCATGCAACAAATAGGATTGAATGTGTGTTTAACCATATCCCATTAAAGATGCCTCTCTTTTGAAAGGGTATGTGGTCATAAGTACTTATTCTAGGTCCATGTGACATGAGTTTGAGTGTTTCTACCAGAAAGAGTTGACATGTACTTAGAGATCCATGCAACATGTCGTGGATGTAAACTAGAAATGTCTTTATTGTTCATTTGATATGTTTGTAATGTTATCCTGACAATGTGGATTGGTCCATGATGCGTCACAAGATCAATTGAATTGTCTTAGATTTATTCACCTACTAAAAGTGGAAATGATTGAGATGGTTTTAATAACCTAAGTAGACATGTATGGGGTCTTATTAATGATTGAATTAGACATGACTATACTCTACCACATGATTGACATGACTTGTCTTTAGACTGATACATGAAAATGCTAACATGTCAATGGGTAATAACATGATGACCAAATATCAATTTGTTGTCACAAGATTAACTTTAAATTTCTAGGTCCTTTCCTATGATAAACGTTACACATCCATGATCGTCGAAGTAAATCATGAGACGAAAGAATAATATTTTGATCATGTGACTATAAAATAAATGAATATGTGGAAGGGTGTACACATGATTGCATTGTATGAAGCCCTATTTCTCATGGGAATAACATGAACATAATGGGGTCTTGGTAGAATTTATTACCAAAATATTATGGTTTTTCCATAGGATTATACATATTTCAAAGCTGCATTCATGTCTATAGGTGTATTCATATTGACATCGTGTGATGCTCGATGTCATGTGAATTTTATGAACTTTATGAAGTATAATAAAGAGTTTTATGTTCATAAATAGCTGATTACCATTGATTTTGTTTGTTCACGAATGATGGAATAATTTTCATGTTGAAGAGTAGTGAAAGACATATGGGGATTACGATTCCTTGAGTCTTCATCATGAGACCAGCTTAAGGAGTATCAGGAGATCTGGTGTTTGGGAATCACAAGATGCACATCCACTGGTGTGTGCCTATGAACACCAGTATGAGTGTGGTGTATGTACAATGACCTATCATACAAAATCACATGAGGTTCTATTACTCATATGATTGTTTGATCTGAATAATTGTCATGTAGGAGGTCTTTCGAACAAGTGGTGGTGGTGTACACCGAGACAGTCCGCACGGATGAAGTTTCTTCATGGAGAAGTCATGAATCCAATGGGGGTATCACATGATCGAGTGAATACCCCATATGTACCAGGCGTAACATAGTTATTAGATCATCATAAAATCCATTGATCATTAATAGATCATATAACAGGTTCTTAAGATCATGTGAAGAGGTTCACCGGGGATGATCATTGGTGCGCTCAGTTACTCTTATGTCATTATTTGATTCTCCCTCTCCTCTCCCTATCTTGTGTTTTTTTCAAGGTCATTAGGTTTTGTATAGGATGATTTTGTATGAGGCTCCTATGAATTTTTATAGATATGGTTTCATGTGTCATTCCTGATTCGGTGGATGTCTCTTGTGAAATCATCATGTGATTTAAATATGGCTTCTCACCGTGGTATGCAAACAATCACCTCGTATTTATGTGATTTGATTCAGAATATTTTCATTAATGGTGGAAACCCACATGAAAAGTTTTATTGTTTCATTTGATAAAATATATAAAAGAAAAAAGATTCATGCTGTCATAAACATCATTGGGTGATTTTAGTGAATTTATACATTTGATCGCGTGATCAAATATCATCATAAGATGGCATCATGCAATAGTGGAAACTCATGTGTCATGAAACTAGTTTTTTTATGGGATTAATGTGAAATATTGCGCACAAGAAAAGTGCATAATTTCAACCCTATGGACATACACACTAATTTCCTCATGCTAATTCTGTAGATTTGGCTACCCATGATGATTATCAAGTGATCATGTTAGTGACATCAGTTTGCCTTACTGTATCGAACCTATAGCATGGGAGAGTGATGAAAAAGTAGACGAGTGGGATTTTGAAGGAGAAGGTTTATCACTACCCATGGTCAGATCTTTTCAAATATGTGTAGCATGGGATCACAAGGTTCAAATGGATGGTTCATATCTCATAGATCAAATGACATGTGTTATATTTTTCATCTTAACCATTGGTGAATTGTACCCGGGGATTCTTTTTCCAACATTGAAACTACTATGCAGCATCCCTTTGATTTATAAGAAAAGGTGTTCCCACTAGTCACCAGATTTTAGTACTAGGGTCTGCCCTTAATCTCCATCGCCATTGACCGGTGTCAGCCCCAATTACCATTGTGATTACTCCTTATAGTGCGACTCTATCCCTCTTGTATGAGAGCATGCTTCTACACCCTTTGCAGCTAGTGCTAGCCAGGTTGTCTGGATCCTTAGGCATGGTGGAGGTGACTCCTATATGAGCCTTGGTCAAGCCTACTAGGCATGTCAGGGAAAGATGGCCAATTTTTTGGAAAAGGGGAAAATAATATTTGTATATACTTAGAATAATATTATAAGTAAAATGAATCAAACAAAGGCCCAAAAATATACACCCTTTAAACCTCAAATCTATTATTCCATGATGAAACATTCAATTACTTTATTGAATGTATGTTATTATTTTTTTCATTATCTTAAAATTTGAGAAATCTTTGAAGGAAAAGTGAATATAACACAATTATTGGTGTCAACATTAATACGACCTTTCATTATTTAGGAGTTATCCATTATCATAGATAATTGAAACAAATAATTCCATTATACCCAAAACATATGACATTAAATTATAAATTCCAATGCAGGAGGAACATTATTTCCCTACATCATTATCTTCATTTGTTTATTATCCATTAATTGTATAATGATGTAATTTTCAACATAGAATGCATCATCTCATTACATAGAGACATTTACCATTGTTATTCCTTCTTCATTCATTACATGTTAGATGTTGAATCTTATTTATTTTATGAATTTCATCAACTAAACTACCACTAAATCAAATTTCTTATAATATTTTGTGTTTTATAAAATCCACCAATGTTCAGGTTGTTAATTATATTTTATGATAGCTTGTTAGGTATAATAAAAAGCATTCACATTTCCAATCACATTTCATATGATTCACTATGAGGAAAAATATTTCATTTTATATCACATTAACCATTATTATGATTCTTACTTCTCCCAACCATTAGCTAAAACAAAAAATTCTTATTGCGAGAAATTATAATCATTATGAGTATTGTAATAAAAAAATCATACATTGGTTGTCTAAATCATGACACATTAATTTCAATCTATTATTAAATATGTTTATCCCAGGCTATTCATTGTCATCATATATTAAAATACTTTATAAAGATTAATAATAATAAATTTAAATAAACAAATACCATCCTTGGGAGTTTCTAACCAAGAATGCAGTAAGGGCCCATTCACTAGGCACCAGAATAATGGTTAATTTATACTCAACCACATATTTTGATGGTTATTCACCTAGATGAATATTTTCAAAACCTTGATTAATTGTAGTATAAAGATAAGGATGAATTACTAGATAAACCACATAATCGGACCTTAGCAAAGCATTTATAATGTTGTACAATAAATAAAAACATCCTTAGGGATTTAAATTCTATTTTCTATTGAGTAATAATGTAATTAAAAAATCTTACATTTGTTGTCAAAATCATGATACCCAAATAAAATTCATTAAAACCATATTTTTTTCTAGGATATTCAGGGTCATAAAATATTAAAATATGTTAAAATGGTTTATAATAAAAATATTAAATTAACAAATAATATAATTGGTAGTTTCAAACCAGATCATAGTAATTATAAGGACCTGACCTTAACCATTACTTAATCTTGAGTTAAATGAAGTATTCACATTGAGGATCTTTTTAGGTTTAGAGTTTTAGAGAATTAGTCCATAACAATTACATATAAACTTGAAAATTACATGTATACACTACTACTCTGTATCCATTTTTTATAAAATAAAAACACTTAACAAGAAAAATGTATAGTTCCATGTTTTAGATACCAGAACTTTTACATGATCCCATACTTGACAACTATTCATCTTTAAGTCATGTTGAAAACATTTTAAAAAATTGGGGAGAGCATAAAAAGCTGAGTAAGGGTTATAAAATAAGGAATGAAAACATTTTCCCACAAATAAATACAAAAGAATGAAATAATACTTTTCAATCATAACATACCTTATGAAATCATAATATTTATGAATACCACAAAAAAATCATAAATCATAAAGAAAACTTATGTCATACATAACATACTTAAATTGTAGCATTGCCAGCTATGTAGGGAGTTAAATTAGAATACCAATCACATTATATTCCCTAAATCTATTAGGGGAAACATTAATGTTTACCTCCATCATGTTACCCAATGCATTGGGGAGCTATCTCAGGTTCACCTACCCTAGGTTTATCATGAAACCATCCATACATGTAAACAATTACCAATAACCATAAAATATTCATAACACATAAATCAAGCATAATGTAAAGATAAAATTTCCACATTTCAATCACAATATATCATTTCAAGATATTTACATAATCAATGGTTTATCAAACCATTTTCAAAAACCATTTAAAATATTTAATAAAGATATTTTTGAATCAAAGTGTCCCATACCACTTTGGATCAGTTAAAAGAATTAACATTTTAAAACATTAATTTCCATATAAATAGACCATTAAAAACAATTTTAAAACATTGAAATTAATGAGAATGATTTAGAAGAATAAAGTTTAAAAATAATATTTTCATTCAGGAGTTCTTAGCCAAATGATAGATGCCTGAATTCAAATAAGTGGGGAATAACATTTAATCAAAACTATATAAAATCATGAGAATAAACGTATTCATGATATAATTTTCCAAAGGATAGTATTTACACCATATAAAAGGGAATTGGTGTATAACAAAAATGAAAACTAAATGGAATGTAAATTGAGAGAAATTTCTTAAAAAGACGATATCCATAGATTAAGGATAAATCAATGACATAATTATGTGCGACAAAGATATATACACCCAATATAAGTGGATATTAAGTTTAAAAAACCATAGGTTATTCAAAAATATTCATAGCATGACATAATCCTGAATTATAAGTTTAACCCAAAGAATTGAAATTGGGTAAAGAAGTTCCCTTACAGAAATTCGACAGCCTAACAACATTACATTAAAATTTAGAAAATGATTTGATGAGAGAGAAAAGAGTATCTCATCACTTGGACATAAAATTTACTGCAATAAAAATATTTAAGAACATATCCCAACATAATAAGATGTAAATTAAAATACATAATAGAAAGAAGTCTTTTAAAAAGAGGAGGGTGAATGGTTCCCTTTCCGATTTGGTAACATATGAAACATACCCCCCCATAAAAGAATGATAATTCAATGAAGATGTAAATAACAATAAATTAACGTATATTACACAATGAATACAATAATGGGTAGTAAATTCACCCAAAAAAAGAAATATTGGAAAATATATCATGAATCTCCTGGGAAAAAAGAGAGAGATAAAAACCCCTTACCACGTTGTAATCAATAGAGTCATATGAACAAAAATTAATAACCACCAAATGAGTCACAGAATACCATGAATATAAAGGGAATCATGATAGTATATTTCAAATGGATGTATAAAATACACCACATGCAAGAAATATGTGGCGAACAATGGAAATATCATGGAATTAAAAGTGAGATAAGAAATCCCTTACTACATTACAATAAATCGAGTCACATCACTTTGAGGGGGTGGTAGTCCACACTTCCTCAAATAAAATTATTGTATTTAACCAATATGGAAACCATAAAGGTATTATATAAATGAAAAATAAATATTAATAGAATGAAAATAAATATAATATAAATACCATATAAATACAGTTCCATCTTAATGGCCACCATGAGAGGCGGTAGGATATAATTGAACAATCATCATTCCACGAGGTAGTAGTTCTCAGTCCACAGAAACAGTATGTTATTTAACCATTAGATAGAGGTGTGTGTAAGTTTATTTCTAATAATTCTAAAAAAACAACCAAGTATATTTAGGATACTGTTTTTTTATAAAATAAAGTAATAAAAAGATTTTATGGGGTTGGAGAAGTAAAATAAAACAAAATAACGTAAGATAATATGTAACCTTTAAATTGGGTATCTCCCTTTGGTTTGAACCAACAGGATTTATAGATTTTCCTTATACCTAGGGGAAGGATTCTAGGAGGAGTATAGGGATGTAGGGAGCTTAATTGGGTAGAGTTTAGATGACAATGGGCTTGAGAAGTGTTAGGAATGGGGTATAAGTGAGGACTTTTTATAAGGGGGAGGAGCTCTTTCAGAATGTTTAAATATATTATTATTTTATCTAATGATTTTAAATTTCTAATGGTCCAAATCATATTAAATTAGATGATAAGACAACTCATGTTAGATATAAAATAACCCAATAAGAATTTGACTGTTTATAGATATTGTTTTAATCATTATAATCTTATTTATTTAAATCTTTCATTAATGAGGTATACACTGCATTATTATTATGTCATAAATAATTTAATTTATTTGAGGTCTAAAAATTATAGAAAAATGCCATGATGTAGGAAATACTTTGATATTTCAAAATAATAGTAATAATTGAAGAGATAACTTATATAACCCCATATAAAAATTGATTTACTAAAAGATATATGTTTAAGTCATTTTTGTCTTTACTTTAAATTAATTAATATAATGTTTCATTATCACTCCCAAGTGGCTCCATGGGGTCCCAAAATCAAACCAAGGATACCCATGGACATAAATATATCAACCAATAAGATTATGAAACATGTTAGGGTAATTTGATATTATTATAAAAATATTTTGTTACCCTTATTTATCAGATTTACCCTTTAACCATAATAAATAAAAAATTTATTGAAGAAAATATTCATAATTTCTAAAAATAAAAGTTACATATTTACAAATTTTGGACCTCCTGATTCCAAATATTGAATCCATTTTTAAAAATTCAAAAAATAGAATTGGCATAAACTAATTTAAAATTAATTCCCATTGTCAAAACAAAAAGCATGTTTTTAAGAAATAATAACTATCAAAAGATTGACAGTTATTTATATACAATTTCAAAGTGAAATTACTTACAATGAAAAACATAGGATTAAATGTTAAATATTTAATGTAATTAATTTTTAAAACTATTTATAAATATAATCTAATCATATAAATAAATTTGATTAAGAAGTAGTTTTGAATTAATATACAGTATTTTTCACTATTAAGAAAAAACAGACATTATCAGAAAAATACAAAACATTTATCCAAAGTAAATTTTGATATACCAATTCTAAATAAGATTATTATTTTGACAAATAGAACATATTAAATTGACCGAAACTATATTTTAATAAGGTTCTCCATTAAAATGAAGTAAATTGAACTTTTAATGAATATTAGAGCAATTATGATTATAGTTATATTTTTTCTTATTTTATGTCTCTAAAATTTATTGGATAAATGTAAAAACATTTGAAAAATATGTATATTCATATTGTAGTTAGTTCTGTTCACTTTTTCCAATACAACAGCTTGGCGTTAACTTCAATTTTAAATAATATTATATTAATATTTTTTTGAATGACCCAGCATTGTGTACAACATAAGATTTAAAAGAAACTTGTTGTTGTGTCTCAGGTACACCATCGAACATAGAGTCCCCTCTAAAGTAAAATTTATATTTAATTATTTTTTTAATAAATATGAAAATATTATATTCTTTATTTACCAGGGATGTTACATCCTTTCCCCCTTTTGGGAATTGAATCCTTGAAATTTTTAAATTGGTCTTAGAAACTTTATTAAAAGTCACACTTTAGAAAAAGAGTCAATTAAAATACCACATTAAAAAAATATAGAGAAATAAAAAGGTCACATTAGACAAAAGATACTAGGATTCAATGAAAGCATGAATATGGAAGAGAAACAAACTCTCATAGATTAATAAAGAGTGATACAAAACTTTTTCATGGAAATTCAACCACCACAATACCATAACATTGTGGTTGGGTAAAAATATGATGATAAAATAAGGCTTATAACATTTTTTCTTCAAGCTCCTTTTCATAGAGTTGAATAATTTTATTAATAACTAGAATAAGATCGTAAGGAAATATACTTACTTGTCATGTAGAGTGTCTTCCTTTAATAAAATTCTACCACAAACACATCTTTTCTCATAAAAGTAAGTATTCAAGATGACCTAATCCCACCTTAAGTGCTATAATAAACTTCTATAGTATAGAATAATCTACAAAAGCTGAATTATATATTTCTTCTACCTATATACATCAACCAAAACAAAAATTGGTTAGTATAAGATCAGATAATCCCCAAATGGATAATATTTTATAAAAATAATTTCTACTCTTAATCTCGAAAATCCAACAAAAAGTACCCAAAGTTCATGAAATCCCATTCAATATACAATTTTATTTAAAATTATTCAAAATAATATAAACTAATATTGAAACCCGAAACTCAAAAGGATTTAATCACATAGTCTTCCATGGTAAATCTTAACATTTATCTTCAAAATCATCGACTACTCTTAAAGTCTCATACTGAAGTGTAATTAACCTAACCACATATTATCTATAATAGATTAATCATTTCCATATATAACTCAAATAACCATATGTCCAAAATAAAAATATAATTCCTCCTAAATAATATTTCAACCATCAATCCACAAATTAAATACCATAGTATTTTATTTTACTTAAGTATATTGTGTTTCCAAAAGAGAAAACATCTTTAAAAATAGAATTTATCACTTATTCACCAAATCATTTTCTCTTATTAAGTACATCCATTGGATAAAAAATAAGTTCCCAAAATAAACATATTCTAGATTCATTAAATCTTTTAACTTAAAAGAAAAAGCCATACAAACCAGGGACTTCACGTAAGACAGTGGTAGGCAATGTGCCCTTGTCACCCTTCAGATGTGGGTTCGATTCCTATGGCCTTTCCAGATGCGACGGGTCATCAACCATTTTACATGTTTTCCTTGTTATAAAAATCAAAAATATCACTAACCTGTTTTAACCTAAAAGGTTTTTTATACCTTTAATTTTCATCCAAATACATTATGACCTCAACATCTTATATATTGTAAATTTTTCACCTCCATATGATAAAATAAACCTATTATTAATAGAAAGAACATCATACCTTGATTATGGTGTCCATATGGTTTCATCATCATCTTGTTCGCGTATGTAGAAAGTCTATACATTGTAATAATGATTTATGGATCCTTCAAAATCATTTTCTTCCATCATCCATATACACCTTGTGCAACTTCGGTCATATGGGAGTTTTAAGAAAAATAGTTTCGGAAAATAATCATGTATGAAATATAATTTTAAAACATCTGACAAAACATGATTTTTATAAAATAGTCAGACCAAATTTCAGTTGAAAATATTAATTAATGGTGCTTTTAAAATACTATAAGTATTTGTTGGGTGAAAATATTGTAAAAGAAAATATAAATAAGTTGTGCAAGGGTCTCCTTCTACATCACCTTTTTCAAAATTATAATATACTTCAAAATCTTGAGATAAGGTAAAATATTTGAAAATTACTTGATAATATTTATATTTCATGAAAATTTGAAAATATTGTGAAAATAGTATTTGATTAAATACAACCCATGATCAATGATTAAATCAAGGTATAGTGGATGTGTTTGATATCATAAAAAACTGCATTCTAGTGACTTTTATGCTAGAAAAGTTTTCACAATCATATGAACATGATTTTTCAATATTTATTGTAAGCATTTCATCGGGAAGAGATAGGAATGTTGTCTGAGATCCTCCTCCTTCCATTTGTAACTGACTTTACATGATCTGAAAAATTTTATAAAACAAGGATTTAACGAAAATAATTGACATATGGACTAACCATGTGTTTAAATAAACCTCTTAATACCTAAATTTGTCTAAACTGACCTATGAAACCAACTATAAGGACCCGACCTTAAACATTACATAATCATGAGTTAAATCAAGAATTCACATTGAGGATCTTTTTAGGTCATAACTATAACATATCAACTTGAAAATTACATATAGACACTACTAATTAGTATCCATTTTTATTATAAAATAAAAACTCTAAAAAAGAAACATGTATAGTTCCATGTTTTAGACAGCATGACTTTTACTTAATCCCATCCTTAACAATTATTATTATTTAAGTCTAGTGGAAAATATTTCAAAAACTTGGGGTAAGAAAAAAAATCTAAGTAGGGGTTATAAAATAATTAATGAAAACATTAGCTAATCAATAAATACAAAATAATGAAACTATACTTTTCAATCATAACATACCTTATGAAATGATAATATTTATGAATAACACACAAAAATCATAAATCATAAAGGTAACTTATGGCATACATAACATACATACATTGTAGCTTTCACAGCAACATAGGGAGTTACGTTGGAATACCCATCACAATATATTCCTTAAATCACTTAGGAGAAAAATTAATGTTTACCTCCATCACGTTACCCAATGCATTGGAGAGCTATCTCGGGCTCACCTACCCTAGGTTTATCACGAAACCACATGTACACATAAACAATGCCCAATAACCATTACATATTTACAACACATAAAACAAGAATAATGTAATGAAAACATTTCCACATTTCAATCTCAATATATCATTTCCAGATATTCAAATAATCAATTCTTTATCAATCCATTTTCAAATCCACTTAAAATGTTTAATAAAGTTATTTTTTAATCAAAGTCTCCCATACCACTTTGAATTATTTAACAAAATTAACATTTTAAAACACTAATTTACATATAAATAGATCCTTAGAAATATTTTTAAAACATGGATATTAATGAGAAATAATTAAAAGAATAAATCTTTAAAACTATATTTTATTTAATGAGTTATTAACCAAATGAGAGATGCTTGAATACAAATAATTGTGGAATAAAGTTTAATCAAAACTTTATAATATCATGAGAATAAATGTATTCATGATATAATATGACAAAGAACAATATATACACTATATAAAAGTGAATTGGTTCATTAAAATAATGATGTCTCATTAGAATGTAAATTGAGGTGAAATTCATTATAAAGATGATATCTTTAGATTAAGGATAAACCAATGACACAATTATGTGTGACAAATATAAATGCATCCAATATAAGTGGATATTAACTGTAAAACAATAATATTTTATTCAAAAATATTCATATCCTGACATAATCATGAAATAGATGTTTAACCCAAATAATTGTAATTTCGTGAAGAAGTTCCCTTACAGAAATTAGATAGCCTAATGATGTCACATTATAATTCAGAAAATGAGTTGATGAGAGATAAAAGAGTATGTCATCACATTGACATAAAATTTATAGAAATAATGATATAGAAGAACATATCCCATCATAATAAGATTTAAATTAAAATAAATAACAAAAAATAATTCTTTTAAAAAGAGGAGGTTGAAAGGTTCCCTTACTGATTTGGTAAAATACAAAACATACACCCCATGAAAGAAGGATAATTCAATGAAGATGTAAATACCAATAAATTAAAGTATATTACATGATGATTACAATAATGGTCAGTAAATACAAAAAACAAAATGAAATAATGGAAAATATATCATGAATCTCATGGGAATAAAAAATGAGATGAAAACCCCTTACCACGTTGTAATTAATTGAGTCATATGAACAAAAGTTAATAACCACCAAATGAATTAAATAATACCATGAATATAAAGGGAATCATGATAGTATATTTCAAATAGAGTTACACAATACACCACTTGAAATAAATAAGTGGAGATCAATGTAAATCTCACGGAATTAAAAGTGAGATAAGAAACCTCCTACCACGTTTTAATCAATCGAGTCATATCACTTTGAGGGGGTGGTAGTCTGCACTTTTCAAAAGAAATTATCATATTTACCCACTATGTAAACCATAATGGTATTATATAAATGAAAAATAAAGAAGCATAGAAACAAAATATATATAATATATATCACATATAAATATAGTACCATCTTAATGGCCACTATGAGAGGCGGTAGGAGATAATTGAACAGTCATCATTTTGTGAGGCAGTAGTTCACTATCCACTGAAACAGTATGTTTTTTAAAAATTAGATAGAGGTGTTTGTATGTTTAGTTTGAATAAATATACTACAAATAACCTAGTATATTTTGGATACTGCTTTTGTTATTAAATAAATTAATAAAAAGAGTTTATGTGGTTGGAGAAGTAAAATAAAACAAAAAAAACTTAAGAGAATACGTTACCTTTAAATCAAATAACTCCCATTGTTTGAACCAAAAGGTTTAATTGAATTGCCTTCTGCCTATGGGAATGATTATAGGAGGAGGATAGGGATCTTGGGTTCTTAATTGGGCAGATGATGGACTAGAAAATGGGATTTAGAAGTGTGACTAATGGGTTAGAAGTGGGTGCTTTTATAAGGGTGAGGAGGGGCTCTTTCGGAATGTTTAAAAATATTATTTTATTATATAATCATTTTCGGTTTCTAAAGGACCAAAAATTATTAAAGATGAAGATACGATGACTCATTTTAGAAATAATATCATCCAATAAATATTTTATAGGTTTTGAATATTTTTTTTAATCATTATAATCTTATTTATTTAAATCATTCATTAATGATGTAAACACTGCATCATTATTAGGTCATATATACTTTTATTTATTTGATGTCTAAAAATTAAAAACAAATACCATGAAGTGGGAAATATTTTTGTGTTTTAATTGAATATTTATAGTCTAAGAGATAACTAATATAAACCCATGTAAAAATTGATTTACAAAAAGATATATGTTTAAGTCATTTTTGTCTTTACTTTAAATTAATTAATATAATGTGTCATTATCACTACCAAGTGGCTTCATGGGGTCCCAAAATAGAACCAAAGATGAACATGGTCGTAAATATATCAAAAATTGGATTAGGACACATGTTAGGGTTTTTTAATATTATTATAATAATATTTTGTTACCCTTATTTACCAGATTTACCCTTTAGCTAGGGTAAATAAAATTTTTACTGAAGTAAATATTCATAATGTCTAAAAATATAAGTTACCTGTTTATAAAATTTGGACCCCATGATTCTAAATATGGTAACCATTTTTGAAAATTCAAAACACATAAGTGGCATGAATTAATATAAATTTAATTTCCGTTGTCAAAACAAAAAGTGTGTTTTTAAGAAATAATAACTATCAAAAGATTTACACATGTTTATGTGCAATTTCAAACTGAAATTACTTCCAATGAAAAAATAGGATTAAATTGTAAATATTTAATCTAATTAGTTTTTAAAATCATTTATAATGATAACCTAACCATATAAAAAATTTAGTTTAAAAGGAAGTTTTAAATTAAAATATAGTATTTTTCACTATTCAGAAAAAATGAACTTTATCAGAAAAATACCAAAATTTTATTCAAAGTAAATTTTGATACCCCAATTAAAAATAAAAATATTATTTTGTCATATATAACAAATAAAAGTGATCAAAACTATATTTAATGAGGGTTCTCCATCGAAAGGCCGTAAATCGACCTTTTTATGAATATTAGACCATTTATGCTTAAAATTAGATTCTTTCTTATTTTAAGCCTATAAATTTTATTGGATAAATGTAAAAAATTTAGAAAACATTTATATTCATATTTTAGTTAGTTATGTTCATTCCGACCAATAAAACGACAAGGCGTTAACTACATTTAAAATAATATCATATTATTATTTTTCAGCATGACTCAGCATTGTGTGCAACATAACATTTCATGGAAACCCTTTGTTGCATATCGGGTATTCCGTCAAACATAGAATCCCCTTTAAAGTAAAATTAATATTTAATTCAAAAATTTTATTAAATATAAAAATGTTATATTCTTTATTTACTAGGGATGTTATAGTAACGACCAACTCATTGGGCACTAGAATGATATTCGATTTATACTTAAACAAGTCTTTTTAGGGTTATTAATATTATATGAATCTATTAAAAAACTATATATTCATATAGTATCAATATAAGGATGTATTACTATTTAATCCACCTAATTTCAACCATACAGGTACATTTAGGATGTTATCCTGTATATAGATTTATCTTTATGGGTTTCTTCTATGTTTTATAAATCTAATATACAAAATTAAATTAAAACCATCTCGAATACTAAATAAAGAAGCCCTAGCATAAACTACATAATTATTAAGTCATTTTAGATGACTATTCAATTAATTAAACAATAAAACATTCTCATGAACCATAATGGTTTAGTGTCTCTACATAATATTAACAAAAAAAATTCATAAAGTATCTTCAATATATCTCTAAAATTTACTCGTATTAATACACACACAGATATATATATATATATATATCATACATAGATAAATCAATTCAAACCATTAAGAAGAAAAAAATGATAAATCATGATCTCATATACTTAGTATTATTAAACATGAAATATATAAATTAATAGTGATACGATAGCATAAGGGTATGATAACATAATCATAATGTAAGGAAATCATACCCAATCAATTAAGTATCTTTAACCATGATTCATGAAATATATATTTAAAAAAAAATTAAAATTCATCATATATTGGAATCATCAATAATAAATCTTCATCTAAGATCCCATATCATAAATTTGATGTATTTGATATCATTCTTTATACACAACCATGATTATATGTATACCAAAATATGGTAAACTATTATCAAATAGAAATTAAATTACATTGTATGAATATTAATGAACACTTTATGAAATATATATATAAATTTTTTAAATAGTTCAATCATATTGATTAATTTGTAATACATATATACATGATTTTTGGAAAATACATTTTACGCATCAAGAATATTTGTTCTTCAAAAGAGATTTTCATCAACTTAATTACATTTTAACAGTTAAAATAATATCTAACATTATATATATATATATATATATATTTTATTTTAAGAGGGAAGTATAATTTTTTAAATAATAATTTCAATATTACCTTTGGGTGAATTTTTATAATTTTTTAAAAGAAATTATTTTTCAGTGAAGAGTGATCAATTGCATTTTTTGTAAAAAAAATTAATTTATTATCATGGAATAGTAACACAATATTATAAATTTGACCTTAAAGTAAAATAATCATCCTTTAATTAGATATAATAATATTTATTATATATAATTCATCATTATTCTTTTTTATATGTTGAATTTTTGTCTTAAAAAAACATTTTTCTAAAAACAGCTTTTATGAATATACTGTATTTTTATCCTAAAAATTTTAAATAAATTTATTTTGATTAATTATTTTAATTAAATTTAATGATTTTATATTAAATAATATATTTTATTTTTACTTTTATGGTTTTATTAATTAATATAATTTAATAGCATTATTTCATATAAAAAATTATTTATTCTTCGAAAACGACATCTCATTACGAGTTACATGGTCATTTAAAAGTTAGTTCTATTACATATAGATATTGAATATAATAAAATTTATTCAATATTTTTAATAATAATAATTAATAATATATAATATTTTTATGTCAGTTTTTCTTCATTTTGAAATGTAAAACTAGTGAATTTTTTTCCCACAGTTAAGGTTAACACATATTTACTAGGGGTGGGTTAAATGAAGATATATTTGAAGGATTTCAAACCAAAACAATCAAATTATTAATTTATGAATTTTTATCAACCAAATATTATCCTAAATTTTAATACCTATCCATTTATAGATGTATTCCATTGAAAGTGACCTTATATCTTTGAAATATTTTAAAAAATTTATATGTGTCCCTTCTCTCCCTCATTAAAGGGAACATATTATCTTCTATTATACACAAAATTTGAGACATATAGATTAGAAAATCAAATTTCCAAAACCATAATATATTCTACACCTTCACTATATATTTTATGGTATTCTCTTAATATGAATCCTTCATGAATTTAGGAGTAATCCAAAGTGGTTCTCTTAAATAAAACTTTTAGATCTTAACAAAGATATTTCAATTTTATATTTTCTTATAGTTCCTCTATAAAATTTTGAATGCATTAAAAAATGATAAATATAATTTAAAAAATATAATTAGATGTTTTTATGATTATTTCACAATCTTTTACCACATATTCTACATCCAATGGGAGATGAAAGTATCAAACATGAGTACATCCAGACTACTACCTACACATAGCGATATGATTCATTTATGATGCATATCATTATGTTTTAGTTATTATGATAGATTTAATGTGTATATATATATATTATTTTTTATAATATTTTTCTATGAATGTTAATTAATATATAACATTCTTTTATTATATCTATCAAAAATGGAAACATTACTCCTGCAGACATATGGACTACCAACACCACAAAGTGATGTAATTAATTTTTCATTACTTATTTAAATGAAAATTAATAAATATGAATATAAATAACACATACCATATTAATATAATGATTGATATTAAATTGATAAAGTAACCATGATTAATTTTCAAGGACAATAACTAATAAACAAAAACATACAATAAACAATAAACTAGTTTACAGTCAAAATGATGAGGATAATGAAATATTATTAAAGAATGGGTGATAATATGTCATATGTAAACCATGTAAAGAATAATATGAATTAATATGTTACTATAATAGATGTATAATAAATTTAAATTTTTTATATCGGATGTTATAATGCCTACGAAGGAAGATGGACTGGTGGTAAGGGTTTTATGTTACAATAACATTCCTAACTGGATTTTTTATGCATATGTTTCAAATAATGAAATTGTATAATCTACCACTACAAAATAATATTTATTTTATTATCTAATAGTTAATTTTAGATATTAAATTTTTTCCATTCATTTTAATCTCATTAAATACTCAAGAGAATGAATGAATACTATTTTATGGAAAGTGAAATTATTTTTCTTTTTGATCAAGAATCCATTCATCCATGTAAATATTTTATTTAAAATGTATTCAATTTTTTTACTATTATCCATATATTATTTAACCTATTTTTTTAATAATATTAATTTCCTTAATAAGGATTAAATTAAATCTTCTTATCAATTTCCAAATATGTAACTTTTGACATTGTATTGTTAATAGTGATGAGTTTTTTATATTAACATGAACCTCGGGAATGGTGTTCCCTACCATCACAAATTCTCTATACATTAAATATTTCATTAAAATTATCCATTTTTATTTTCAATGGAATTTTTCCTTAATATTAATATTTTTTTTTTAATTTTAAATAATTGATTTCAAATTAAAAGTTAATTTTTATCAAGAAATATTCTTGTGATATTTCATTGAACTTTTCATCTATAAGAACATCCATGGAGGTTTCTTTTGATTTACTTGGTATATGATCTATAGTAATCATAAATTTCATTTATCTTGTTGGTTTATTATTATAATGAGTAAATTATTTGGAGCTTATATTATAGTAAAATTTTATAATTTGCAGATATAAAGAATTTTTTATGATCTTTTGACACACATATATATGAATTTCTTTATTTGAAAGGTAGTACTAGAATTATATATCCATAAAACTCCTTAGAAAAATAATAATATTTCATGAGATAATAATTATTATAATAGTTATCTAACCCAATTATATAAGGGACTATTTATAAGAAGATAGTCTTTGGAGTAAGCCCTGACTAAAGAAATAATGGAATAGTGAGTGAACTCTATACTCCATGATTTTTGTTATAGTGTTCCATGAAAATTGAAATAATTTTATATTCTTATTTTTATGCAATACAAAAATTTTATATTATTCTAATATTTTATCATGACTCATGATTTATTATTAACGATTCATCAAAATTTTGTAATATTTCATTTGATTGATAAAAATTTATTCCATGGTTTCAGATTATAATATATGAATTGATTAGTTATAATTTATAATGCTAAGATCACGTAATAATACAATTAGTTTTATATTATAGTTGCTTATGATCACCAATTGAAATGTCATATATTTTACCATACCGAGAATCTGAGCTCACCCTTTCTTATGTTTCCCCACATCAAGTTATAGAGAAAGTATTTCATTATGTTATATCAAAGGAGGAAATTTTTTTTGGAGAAAATTATAGGAAATTATTTAGATAATTTATATACTAGTTTTTTATGTTTCAGTGTTTCAAAATACACTAAACTATTATGGATTTGTAAGGGAAAATTTAATATGTAATGAATATTCTATTAAATATAGATTGTATTTCTTTTTAAAAAGTATGGGTTTCTATAGTTGGTATCAAAGAATGGTTTAGTTAATTTTAGAATATATAATGAGAAATAATTTATGAAAACCCCTAATATAATCCTCTGTATATATAACAATTATATGTTATGGTAATGAAATAAGTGTGGTTATTATAATAAAATACATCCATTTATAGATTATATGAGAGTAAATATCTTTGGAATGTATGTATCATGGGGTGACACCCCCAAAATAGAATTGGTTGAGTATATCTTGGTCATCATTCTATTCCATGGTTAATGGAATATTATTGTTCACCTTGTATGACACTTCATGGGAATATGGTTACATTAATTCACATTTTTAGCGCTATTATAACGCATTTCAAAACATTATTTCCATGTAAATCCATGGTTAAATCTATGGTGTCACGCATTGAAAATAATGTGTCATCATTTACACATCATATAAATTATTTTCATTATTATATGATTTTATAATACAATTATTTTTGCTCATAATATGTTTTTTGGTTTTTGTAAATTTATAGAATAAGATGGAAATGTGTTAATGATGAATTTGATGGAAAATACAGTGACTGTCCTCCTGAATTTTTTTAATCTCGAATATAAAACCATGTATTTGTGAACAAAAAACATTATAAAGACATGAATCATGAGTATATTCCATGTTATAAGCATAGGGAACAACTTGTTCATGGGTCATTTATAAGGTAATTTTCAGTTTCTTTTTGTGGGTTCATCAATCCCCTATTTGTTGAAAAATGGATTAGTACCATTGAAAATATATTTTCTACTATCTATTACCAAAAAAACATGAAAAGGTTACCTTATAAATATTCTATTTAAAAAGAGAAGTATATCAATGGTGGAATATTATCAAGCATAAAAATTTATGATTAAAAATTTAAAATATATAGTGGGATGGGTTCATGAGTCTATTTTTTAATAATAACATTACTACTATTTTTTTTTATGAATATAGATAAGGAATTCCTTGATCTTAAAAAAAATTATTATGAATCAATTATTACCTATGATGAAACATTTACATGACATACATGGTATGATTCATGTATTGTTGTTAAATTTTATTATAATATTGATTGAATCATTAGTGGATTAAAACCAAGTATCTGAGAAAGTTATCCATATGATACACTAGTAGATATTAAGAAAACATTCAATTTTCTATCGATGTGGAAAAGGTGATTGGAGTCAGTATTTAATATATTGAGTTCGATAAGAAATAAATCATGGAATTCAAAGGAAAATATAATTAAAAAAACAATTGAGGAATCTGGTCGAGTTTTAATTTATTTTATAAGTGTGGAAAGAAGAACAATGGAAATTTTATTAAGGTGACTAGTCAATATTTTAGTTTCATAATTTAGGTCCAATGGTATATCAAATTTTAATGTAATGGGGTGCAGTTATATAAGGAGGAAAAAGTAGTTAATTATCTATATAATGAACCTCCCACACTCATGTGGAATAATTTCATTGAATATAGTCCTTATGTTATATAGTTTTAGAACATGAGGGTTAATGATGATGATGGAATTCAATAACCTATTAATCCAAGATCAAATGTAAATATCTTTTGATTACTATTTATAATGTTGGGTGTAATAATAAAGTGGTGAATGGAAAACTTACCATAAACTGTAGAACTAAAAATGTATTATTTTATTTTTGTTTTACCAGAACTTTTATGTCATAATAATTAACTAAGGGTATCACATGACAACCTCAATGTTTAGATGTTCAAATTTCATAAAAAACTTTTAATGGTATTACGATCATACATATTGTCTATGAATCATACAGAATTTATTTTTTGGAATATTCTCCTATATAATTATTTTATTTTTCACTTAGTTGAATTTTACGTGATTTGTTTCGTGGGATGGAAATCATTATATAAATTCCATATCAAATTTCATGGATTATTATTGACATTTTATATTTTGATCCAATCTATAATTTTCTACCAATGAAAGGATAAATTTTATCTTCCAATAGAAACTGCATTTTTTATGGATCATTATTCCCAATAAAATACGGAATTATACATAAAATATTGGGAAGCAAATCAGCATAAAATATTTTTCTATTGTATAAGATATTGTTGTTGTATTCCTAGAAGATATTCCTAGTCTTAATCTAAATTGTGATGTTGAGTTTTCAATAGAACTCATACCCAATGTTGCTCCTATCTCAAGGACTCTATATATAATGTATCATATTGTGTCGTATGAACTAATGAAGAAACCTTATGGTAATCTTGATAAGAGATTAATTTTGAAAATTGTGTCAATATAGGGTGGTCTTGTTCTTTTTTTATAAGTATATTTTCATCAATGTGACTATAATTTGAATATCAGGAATATAACAAGATCATGTTTAGAAATAATTATCAAATTCATTGTATGGGTTAATTCTCAATCAATTATGAGTAGCGCAATATTTTTCTAAGTGTGATATTAGATTTATAAGAAAATAATTGAGGGTTAGAAACGATATCATTCCCTAGATATCATTATTACTAGGGTATAAATAATAAAAATTTATAGTGACAACATTTTTATTATAATACCCCCAATATAATTATATATTTAATGAATAGATTCTTTTGAGATAACCTTGATCATTTTGTGGAAGTATTTATAGAAAATATTATTATATATTTCATGGTAATGGTAGAGGTGGATTATCGCTCGAGGATTGTATGGAAAAACCTAACATAGTAGTATAGGTATGATAAATTTAATATATGTGACTTTTGGATAAATAATGTGTCATTTTTATGTTTTATAATCTAAACAATGGTATATTAGTGGATCCATCAAATAATAATATTATAGAACATCGGCAAAAAATAAACAGTATGGATAAGATCTGTAATTTCATATATTTTCTTCATATTATAAACTTTTTTTAAATAATATCTCAAGATTATCTATTCCAAAAACCATGATAACAAATGATGGAGTTTTATTCCTTTGGAATGATGTACGGGAAGAAAAATTCTAGGACCTGATGAGATGGTTAGTCAGTTTACCTTTGTTCAAAAAAATCGGTATTAGAGATTGGTTTTTGATTTATAGTGATTCATAGTGAATGGATTCGGGTGTGTTCCAATGTATAATAATATGAGAAAAATTACCGAACTCATGATTTTGATTTAGCAAAAGTAATCTTTTAATTAATGATTTAGATATGTTATCTTTATCAATAATCGAATGACATATATATTGATCATAAATGTTTAGTGTATATATTCACAAAAATTATTTGAATATGTGTAATAGGAGATGGTTTGAGTTGACTAAAATATATTATTATTCAATATATTGCCACCCATGGAATGAAAACATGATAGTTGATGCTTTTAGTTAAAATGATCATGCCATATTATCTTTGATGATGATGAAAAGAGATCCAATATTTAGGGATTTTCAATGGATGGAGTATGATAAATTAAAGGATGGGGATAAATCATATTTTGATCAAATTAATGTTGAACCATCTATCCATGTTAATATTAAATTTATTAAGACGTAAGATGTGGAGATACAAAATATGGTGAGCAATGTTCAAGAGTTCATCCATGATTGTTAGGGAATGGTAAGGCTAAGTAATTGAGTATGTGTCCTCTCAATATTAACCTTGAAGAAGGAACTATTGGACTTATTTCATTTATCATAATTATCTATAAATCATGGAAGATAGAATATATATAGAGATATTAGAGATTATTTTTGGAGAGACGACATGAAGGAATATTTTGTGGAATTTGTATATTGGTGCTTGTTTTGTCTACAAATTAAGGTAGATGGGTTTAATTCTAATAGTATTTTACAAACATATATTATAACAAAATGGAAATGGAAAATTATTATAGTGGATTTCATCATCGAACAACCAAAATCATCTAGAGGTCATAATTCTATTTGGGTTTTAGTTCATCACCTTACAAAGTCAGCACAGTTGAATACTATTTAAAATGATTTATCACTTGATCAGCTTGACATGGTATACATTAATGAAGTGGTAATAATTCATGGAGTAATAAATTCTATTTTATCTATAAAGATCTAATTAATACCTTGATGATTAGAAAAAGTCTTTATCATGTTCTTGATAGGGAGTTATGGTTCAGTATTTCCAATCATCCACATATAAATGGTCTATCTAAGAGACCCATTAAAACCCAAGAGGATATATTCAGATAATTTTCTCAAGATTGTGATAGTGTTTGGGATCAACACCTTCATCTAGTCAAATTATCTCATAATAATAACATCCCCTAAATCATTCAATTGACTCCTCATGAATCCTTATATGGAAATAAGTGTACAACTATAATATTATGGGATTTAGAAGGAGAATGAAAACTACAAGGGAAATATTTAGTTATCAAAATATAAGAGAAGGTTCGATTCATTTAGCAATACATCAATGAATATGAGATTATAAATAATATTTCTACAAAAAATCATCATTGATATCCCTAATTCAATGTTGGTGAGAATTTATTCAATTGAATTTCTCCAAATGGAAGAATGTTATGAGATTTGGATGTATGAGAAAGCTAAAACATATGTCTATTTGTAATTTTGAAATTCTTGGTTGGAATATGATACATTATTATAGCATTTAAAATTCCAAAAAACCTCTCCCAAGTTCATAATTTAATAAATTTATCTCTAATTAGGAAGTACATAATGAATCTATCAAATGTAATGAACATAGTTGTTTTACAGATAGAGTATGATATTTCATAGAAAGGGATTTTAGTAAGAATCGTGAATTGTTGAGATAAATTTAATCAGTATAAAACTACTCAATTGGATAAAGATAATTTGGGGAATTATAAATTCATTGAATCTACATTGGAAACCCGTGATGTTATAAAGAAAATATATCGTCATATTCTTGTATTAATGTCATGAAATTTCAAAAGATAAATGCAATTTTATGTTGGGTAGAATATAACATCCTATGATTTTATATATATTTCATTTGAAAAAAACATGATGTGTTTGATAGATTACCTTATAGGAAAACCTATGTTTAAATAATTCCTGGTATATTAAAACATTGTAATATTATTATTAAATTGGGAGGTATGAATAGTCAGAACAAAATTATGAAAAATGTGTATAAAAGATTTACATATTGAAAATTCACTGTCTAATTAATAATAATTAAATATGTAATATCTATCAATGATATTTTGGGCTTCAAGAATATTTTTCCATAAAAAAATTATTTCACTTTTTATATGGTGATGTTATATATAGTTTCTACCTTTTTTGAAATTTTATTTATTGTAGTGTATATTATTTTTTGAAATCAGGTTATAAATATTATTATAGGGTGGACTTTTTGACATTTATAAAAAGATTTATTTTTTTCAGTGACTACGGAAAATAGAACTGTACAACACATAAAATATATATCCATATGAATAAGAACCACTTATCCCATCATCCCATGCTCTTGAGATAGGGTTTTTATGTTTTTTGGTACTACTCACCCCGCCATAGAGTACATTGGGGGGAAGATTTCCTCTTATCCTCATCGTCCACATGTGTTTACCCATTTTACTAAACCCCATGCCCTTAAATATTATTTTTTTGAATGTTGAGATATAGTTTGGTCTCCCAACCTATTTCCCTACATAATTTATTAAAAAATAAAGTGTCACATGTTAGTCTCTAGGTGTAATGATATTAAACCCAAAAAAATTAATGCAATTACATGGAGAGAGAATTACACATACAAATCGGTAAAAGAAAAAATATAGTTACTACTAATCGTTAATAAGGTCCGTCCTTCATCCTTTAGAAATATAAAATAAGTAAATATTCCTGTGAAGATTACCAAATAATGAAATAACCACTATATCTTCCTTTGATAATTTGTATAAAATCATCATCAGGATAGTATAATGATTGTCCATGTATTTGAACAAAACAAAATCAAAGATGTATGCCCATTTTGAAATATATTCCTCACTCAAGATTTATAACTAGTGAAAGAGAAACAAAAAAACATTGAAAGTGTTGTTTTAATCCAACAGAAACTCAAGGTTAATTCACAACGAAAAATAATGTCAACTCCTAATAACCAAACAAGAATAGATAAGAAGAGATATTTCCACAGAAAAACTATAAGGTGAACCTACTGAAAACATCCATAACAAAGTTCCTAAATTACCATAATTTGGACACATTAAAATCCTATCATTGGAGATGTCCAAATGAATATGAAAGCACACAAACATGATGTGAGTCATGGATAAGGAGACAGATCCAATATCCCTACTAATACCAATGCACAGACAAACCTAATAGTTTCCAAGAAAACCCAAGCTCTAAATATTCATCACAGATGTATATCCTTATCCATATAAATGATAATTCAAATTATAATTGTATTTTAAAGTCTGACATTTGTAAAAGAGAAAACACAGAGAAGTCATTTCCTTGTGATTGAGTTGAAAATGATGTCTGTTTTTTAATTCAACTACTAAATTAATGAACACCCTCTTTCCAATTTGAAGGTTGTTATCACCAGAAATATCATCATTTTTTATATTTATTGAAAGAAAATGTGTCATGTTCTTCCACCCATGTTTCTAGTTCTATCGATAATTCCAATTTCTCACCAATTTGATAACCATCCCTCATCGTGGGGTCATCATCATCATCACTATTGTAGTCCATAAAATTTGACTCATTAGAAGATATAGTCAAATGTTCAGAAACCATATATTGAGGGGTTTTGTTGATATTAACATTCCGATAGGCCTCTAAATATACCTTGATGATAGTTATCTCTATATTAGAGCTGTATCTACATTTTTGAGACATTTTTGTATTTTGAGTGACAAAACCATCTCTATCAACTATTTTTTTGACCTTTTTTTCATTCTTGATTTCATGAATTAATCCTCAATCCAATAAGATTTATCATAATCTTTAGGTGGAGACTCATAATAGTCCTAGTGATCGCTCTTCTCCTCTATATGAGAGGTGCTGGACATTTTTGTGGTCTCTAGAGGAGGAGGCTCAGATTTATTAAGAATCAATCTATCCTTAGTTTTAGGCCAGTCATTGTGCATAGAATCTACGATATCAGAGGTATTTAAAGAGGGGTGTTTATTAAAATAACTAGAGGAATTATGGACATCATTCTTATTACTAAGAATCCATTAATGACCTAAGGAAGTAACTTCTTTCCCTTTTATTTCTTCTTTTGGACAAAAATTGAGCTAATCTATGAAAGGGGGCATGTTCCATGAGATGTACCTTTACATTCGTTTATTGAATACCCAATTGAATAATATTCATTTCAAAAGGAATGAATGTTTTCAAATAAAACATCCTATAGAAAACCATTTTCTCCATTTTAAATTCAAAAATGAGATGGATAAGATTTTAAAATATCAACTTCAACATATATTATTGCGATAAAAGGTCATGAAATGATATTATTTACTAAATATAATGTTTAGTGATTCCTAAATAAAAGATAAATTCAAAAAAAATTAGCCTTATTGAAGAGATGAAGATGTAGACCCCGAAATTCAAGACAAAAAGGGTAAATTGGGGGTTTAGAATCAGTGAAAAATATGGGGTCCACTTCAAAAACCTTCATTAAACAAACACTAAATGACCAAGAACCTCCCCTCTAGAATATATAAAATTTGTTTTCAACTAAAAATCAAAAAATTACATTCATGGATTTCAGTAGGCCTTCATGAAAGTTCAAAAATCTGATATTGTATAGGGTCTTTCTTAGAAATATATGTGATGTTGTTTGTTTGATGAACATTCCCACAAGAATAAAACAAAGATCAAAAGAGAGATTATGTACCAATTCCTTTGAAAATGAGATTGTTGAGAGACCTAATTAATGAAATTGTAACGACCCAATGTTTTATAAATTCAAATTCTTCTGTTTTAAATATTTCATATAAACATAGGAAAATGAAATATAATAAACGACTAAGTGCTAAGTGAACTTTATACATAGGTTCCTCACTTCTGTGTTCATAATTTCGAATATCTTACAAACATGGTTGCAATAAGTATGTTATTTGGAGTCCGATAAGAAAAACACATTTTTTTGGTGATTAGTAACCTATCCTTAAGAATGGTAACATACCTTATAAATAATGATATAACCTAATGAATAGTAACCCTACCTATAATAATATATAAATAATATTCAAGTGGAATGTACGATATACCTATATTTTAGAATAAGTATATGAATATTTTAAAATTAGTTTTTGATAACAAATTATGGTTTTAATTAAATATTAAAATTATAATATTTAGACAATTATTTTTGAAAAATGGGATTTATTTTTGGATATTACATGTTGAAAAATTGTTACGGTGAATTTTTGGGATTTTTCAGAAATACTAGAATTTTTTATGAATACTAAAATGCGATAATTTATAATAAATGCTAAATAAGGCATTAATTGAGTCATTGGTGATGATCTACTAATGTAATCCCAATTGATTCGATGTCACATTCACATATTAATATTCTTGGTCATGGAATACTTACTATTCATTTTCTTTTGAATAAATAATAAATTGATGATTAAAAAAAGTATGAAAACCCTCCTCTCCTCCACTATAAACCCCCCCTCACTCCCACTCCTCTTCACTCCTCCCAATCCTTGTGCCATTCCAATATTCTTCCAAAATCTCTCCCCAAATTCCCCCCTGTCCAAAATATCTTAGCCTCTTCAAAATACAAAAACCTCTCCCCTTAAGAGGTTCTCAAAGGAGAAAGTCTCAAGAGGAAAATTCTTCTTTCCAATTCCTTCATTTCTTTTAAGTTCTTTTATTTTTGTTTCTTTCCTCACCTCCCTTCACCCAAATAGACTGATAAATACATTAAAATACTTGTAATATAATGTTATTATGATAATGGTATATTTTGTTATCTTCTCTCATTTCCCCACCTTTTATTTGAATGAAATGAAAGCTCTGTTCGAGATGCGCTAATTTAGCACATTAGAGGTCAAACAGTTATCAATTTCTATTATCTTCTTTAATATGGCCATGAAACAATTTATGTAATAGATTAACTAGATTATTATATATTAAATATATCCAAGTTTTTTGGTTATCCTTTTGTACAAATGATATTATGTTATAAACCAAAACATGTTTTTTGTAATCAAACCCACCAATTAACAAAAACGGGTGTCACTATGGTTTTATATAATAATTCGACTTAACTCTAAGTAGAAAAATAAAATTTAAAACCATTTAATCTTATGGATGTTCAATAATAGCATATAACTTCAATTTTGGACATCAAATTTCATCTCACATGTTTATCCAAACATGTATATAATTGAACCGGTCATTAAAACCAAGTAAAAAATGAGCCCGAACAATGAAATTGATCCTCATATCCAATTCATAAGAGTTATAAAAGAACATAAAATTATTATACTAAACCAATTAAATATATAATAGGTTCTGAAATTATTAATTAATAAACCTATGTTTTTTATTCAGGTCTTTAAAAACAAGCGGAGAATACCAACAGATTTAAGGTAAAAGATTCTCTCCATTTCACTCTTAAGAAAGATTATTCTCTATGCTATGCCTTTTTCGGTGTAATAGAAAATGATGGGGTACATTTTTTAAACTCCCCCATACTTCCCTCTTGATTACTAAGTGATGAGAAACCCCATTTTTCTCTCATCAAACCCTTTTAGATACCCCTGACACTATGCCCATAAACTTTAAAGAATTCTAACTAAACCTTCTTTGTTCTTTCGGGTTTCCATATATTTCTATATATCATAATGGAGTTATGTTATCTATTTATGTACATATTTTAAATTCTGTAATGTTTTAAAAAATTCATTTTTGAAGAGCCTTTCATCACTCTATTTTGGGGATATACATGTTTTTAAATGATTCCCTCCTTAGAACTTTCCGATAAGAAAACATGTTTTAAGGAAACTTCCCAAAATTTTTTCCCAATCTCAAGTACACTCTATCCTTTATCAAAAGACGTCATTATATTTATAAAATCTTTTTTTCATTATTAAAATCTTCTTGGTTAAATTATGGGTTTATATAAAATATTTCCCTCTTTTCTATTTTAAAAGCTCTATAGTATTTTCCTTAAAACTGCACAAAAATGTTTTAACGCTAATGTTTCTCAAATAAATTAATTTTTTGTTTTCACTTATGTTAGACATAAAATACAATTTTATAAGCCTATTTTTCCCAATTAATGTCCATTTCTGTTTTAATCCCTCTCTTTCATGGACACATATATGATACGCTCATTGGTTATGAATTATATCATGATTATGGTACCTAATCGTTTATGTGGGTACTCATATGTTTATGTATGGTTGATTACAGATGATTATTTATGGGAAATAATATTAATGTGGCAATAATAATCATGAAAATTGTGAGATGGGTGCGCCCAGATAGCGCTCCAATGATTTACGTAAAGTTATGTCTTATGAGCTGTAATGTGAAATGAGATTGGCGGTTAGCCTTGACCCATACTACAATGGGAAACTGGATCGACAGTTAGCCATGACCCTTACTAAAATGGGAAACAGTATTGGTGGTTAGCCTTGACCCATAATAATGATATGTTTTATGATTTTTCAACATTTTTATGATTCCAGGTTTATATGATCTCATTCGTATATGAAATGGTTTTATATGTTTCATGCTTTGGATATCATTATGTCATGCCTCCTAACTGATGTGCTTAAGATGTATCCTTATGTTCATACCCTAACTAGGATTTTTAGCTCTTCCATTTTTTCTTGTGTTCCCTATGGTACCCTATACAAATAAAATGGATCAATAGAAGTGGGAGATCTTTATGGATATTAAATAAAGAAATATTTTTTAGCCCTATGTTTTATGTTTTATGTACCTAGAATTCAATGACACTTGACATAAAAATCCTTGGCTTGTACTCTGATGTATAATTATTCTTAAAATAATGAAATGTTATATATAAAAGGATTGTGTTTCTATAGTTGGTATTAGAGGATGGTCTAGTTATTTTTGGATATTAGCAATAGAGCCCCTTATTGAGAACCTTAAGGATGAGACTAAGTATAAGAAAACATTCATTAATTTTGGTTGGTATCCAGTATGTAATTTATCAAGAAAATACATCCCTATCAGGATACGAGCAGGTAGAGTCTACTCTGGAAACTATTTACCTAGGAGTAAAAACATAGATAAGGAGTTTTAGGCTTGACCTAGGGTACCCTGGTATATGACAATAGGCCTTGCTACACTCTTGGTTACGACACTCCTGGGTAATATTCTTTGCTAGATTGATGAGCTTAGTAAAAATAATTATTAAGTGAGAAAGAAAAATCCAATAAGAATATAAGATAAGAAATAAATAGAGGATAACCTAGATATAAACCTAAGGAATAACAAGTTAGTATATACATATTATTTATATGGTTATCCATTTATGTCCAATGTTTCCTTTTTATGCTCAATAGATAAGTATTCATGATCTCTAATTATACATACTTTTTCTTAGTTAATGGTGTGAAATAGAAAAACATGTTCCGACAACCAATGTGATAGGCAACATGAAGACTTCTCAAATGATATGCCTGATATGATGGGAGTGGGTGCTCAAAACACCATGGTAGTACTTTATCAACTATCTTGAGTTATGAATAACAACTTGAATGTTCCAGAACACCCTCCTACTCCAAGGAAAGAGCATGTTTATGTAGAATCCTTCACGTAGAAAAGGCCTCCCATGTTTAGCGGATCTTCTGATTCCCTCCTCATAGAACAATGGATTAACTCCATAGAGAATATTTTCTCCATCATCCAATGATCAGAAGAAGAGAAGGTTGTACTAGATGTATATAATTTTGATGGAGAAGCTGATCAGTGGTGTACATTGATCAACAATACAAAGTCCCAAAAAGAAATTGATTCCATGTATTGGGAGGAATTTAAGGGGATATTTTCAACCCATATTTTCCTCAAACTCTCTATCTCAAGAGGGAAGGAGAGTTCCTCAGACTCAAGCAGAAGGAAGATGACTCCATCAAGGCATATGAAGAAAACATTACAAGGCTTTCAAGGTATGCCTCTGGCATTGTCATGAACACAGATAGAAAGGTATATCACTTCTTTAGTGGACTAAAACAGAGTCTACAAAAAAGCATTGGTGATTAACGACTTCTAGAGTAATGAGGATATTTTCAATTGTGCACTAAAGGTTGAAAGGGAGATTGGAGAATCTCAGTGGTCTTGTGGGCCTAGTTACAAAAAGCATAAAATGGAGAACAAAATGGGTGGTTCATCAAAAAAATCCCATGATGGAAAGAAGCCTAAATTATCCCCATTTAAAAGATGTGGGAAGTAGAATCCTGGTAACTGTTTAAAAGGAACCAATAATTTATTCAAATGTGAGAAGTTTGTTCATCCAGAAAAGAAATACCGAATAGATATGATAAATCCCAAAAATGTTGAAGAATAAAGGATAGATTATAGAAACACTCAGCCTACAGTGTAGTGTTACAACTATAAGGAGCATAGGAATTATGCAAACAGTTTCCCTAAGCTGAGGTTTGTCGATGGAAATCATCAACAACCTCCATGAAAACAAGTAAGGGTTTATACTATCACTACTACTGAGTTGGAGCCGAACAATGATGTGGTGAAAGGTATGCTAGTTATTAATTCAAGAATAGTTAGTTCACTATTTGATTCTTGTTCTAAATGTTCTATTATATTTTTCAAGATTAGTATAACTATTCAAACACCACATCAAAATTTGGAGGAAAATTTAACTGTGAGAACATCAAATCGGGAAGTTGTTGCGGCCATGGTTTATAACACCTCCGCGGTTAACATTTTTGGAGTGAACCTCCCATAAAATCTCATCATACTTCATTTAGTGGAGTTCAAAGCAATCTTGGGCCGGAATTGACCATCTTTATACAAAACCAACATCAACTGTCGGGAAAGGGAGCTCACTTTTCACATCCCAAAGAATCCTATGATCCAATAAAAGTGTAAGGAGGAGGTTGAATCTCTTTTAGAATCTTCATATCAAGTGTGTATATTTCTCACATATGAGTAAGAATATCTATCTCAAATGATTGATACAAATGAGAGGATCATTCTTGGAGACATACCCATCATTAGAGCTTACACTGAAGTATTCATTGAAGAGTTTCATGGTATTTCTCTAAACCTAAAGGTTGATTTCTAAATTGAACTTATCCCTGAAACTCTACCTATCTCAAAAAAACCTTTCAGAATGGCCACCTTAGAGCTAGAAGAGCTAAAGAAGAAGTTATAGTAGAATATAGAGAAGGGTTTTATACACCAGAGTGCTTCACCATGAGGTGTGCCAGTCCTCTTCGTCAAGAAGAAGGAAAGATCAATGTGCCTTTGCATTGATTGTCAGGAGCTTAATAAAATCATGATAAAGAAAAATTATCAACTTCCATAAATAATTGAATTGTTAGATTAGCTTTGTGGGGCCAATAATTTCTCTAAGGTAGACCTTCGGTTGAGATATCACTGATTAAAGGTGAAGAAGGGAGATATTCTCAATACTACCTTTCGAATGAGGTATGGACACTATGAGTTCATAGTGATGCCCTTTGAACTCACTAATTCTGTAGAAATTTTCATGAATTTAATGAATATATTCTTTAGAGATTACCTAGAAAAATTTGTGGTTGTCTTTATATATGATATTATGATATACTCTAAGAGCAAGGAGGAACATGTGGAACATTTGAATACTGTGTTAATGAATTTTGTGAAGGGAGAATTTTTATGAAAAGTACAGTAAATGTGAGTTATGGATAGGGGAAGTATCATTCTTGGGGAATGTTATCACTAGAAAAGGGATAACTGTAGACCCTTCCAAGACAAAGGTAATTGATTAGTGGCCCATGCCAACTTCTGTAATAGAGATCATCATCTTTTTGTGCATAGCTGGGTATTATCAACGATTTGTGAAAAACGTTTCATGATTTTTAAACCCAATGACCTAGCTGACAAGGAAAGGAGTAATGTTTTTCTGGACATAGGATTGTGAAGACTGTTTCAAGGAGTTGAAAAAGAGGCTTTTCAATGCACCAGTACTAACACTCCCTACAAGTGTAGAACTCTTTGTGGTGTATAGTGACGCTTTTAAGAAGGGATTAGACTGTGTGCTAATGAAAAATTATAAAGTGATAGCATACACCTAAAGGAAACTAAAGATCTATGAGGAAAACTATCCTAAACATGATCTGGAGTTGGTGGCTGTGATATTTGCATTGAAAATCTAGCAGCATTATCTCTATGGGGAGAAGTGTGAGATATATATTGACCAAAAGAGTATAAAATATATATTCACACAGAAATATATTAATATGCACCAGTGAAGATGGATATATCTCATCAAGTATTATGACTGCTCAATCCACTACCATCCCAGTAAGGCAAGTAGGGTGGCAGATGCTCTAAGTAGAAAGGATCATGCATCTTTATCAATGATAAGAATTGAAAAGGATCCAATCTTCATAGATTTTCACAGGATGGAAATGGGAATTCCTAAGGTAGGAATATCATAAATCATTTCTCAAATGATTGCTCAACCATCCCTCTTGGAGAAAACAAAGGATTCTCAAAGAAAATATGTGGAAACTCAGAAAAGGGTGGAATCAATCAGAAATGAAAAATAATATAATTTCAAAAATGATGAGAGAGGTATTGTAAGATTTGGGAAATGATTTTGTGTACCATCCGATCCAAAAATATAGAAGGATCTATTGAATGATGCAAATAGATCGACCTTCTGTATCCTCCCAGGGAGTACAAATATGTATCGAGATCTCCTAGAAAACATTTGGCTGGACAATATTAAAATGGATATTTTTGAATAAACAACAAAGTTCCTGGTATTTCAGCAAGTGAAGGCTGAGATGAAAAAGTCTAAGGAGATGATGCAACCACTACCCATACCAATATGGAAGTGGGATAACATTAGCATGGAATTTTTCACTAGACTTCCAAGGAAATCCAGCGGAAACAATGTTATATGGGTAGTTGTGGATCATCTAATAAAGAAAGAGAACTTCATCACGATTTGAGAGGACTTCTCATTTGATCAAAATACACAAATTTACATCAAATAAGTGGTAAGGCAACATGTAGTACCACTTTCTATTGTATCTGATCGTGATCCAAGATTCACCTCAATGTTTTGGTAAAGTCTCCAACATGATCTATGAACTGAACTAAACTTCATTATAGCCTATCATCCTCAAACTGATGGCCAATCTGAGTGAACTATTTAGACACTTGAAGACATGTTGAGAGAGTGTTCTAGGGAATTCAAAGGAGGATGTGGCCAACATATTCAACTCGTTGTGTTCTCCTATAATAACAGTTTCTACCCGAGCATCCAAATTACACCATATGAAGCCCTTTATGGGAAAAGGTGTTGAACACCGGCTTGTTGGGATGAAGTCAGTGAGCATAAGCTATGTGGACCTGAAATGGTTGCAGAAATGGTGGAGATCATGAAAACCATTCAGCACCGTATCATAGTAGCTCAAGGTTGACAGAAAATATATGCCGACAATCATCAACAAGACCTTGAGCTTAAAGTTGGAGACATGGTATTTTTATGCATATCTCCAGGGAAAATGGTCATGAGGTTCGGAAAGAAATGGATGTTATGTCCTAGGTACATCGGCCCCTTTGAGATCCTTGATCGAGTTGGAGCTATTGCCTATCGAATGAAAGTTCCACCTACCATGTCAAAAGTACATGATGTATTTCATGTATCCCTCTTAAGGAAGTACATATCAGAACCTTAACATGTACTCTCATCAGAGGTGGTACAGTTAGAGGATGATCTTTCCTATAAGGATCAGCTAGTGAAGATCATGGATCGTAGAGACAAAGTTCTATGAAATAAGACTACTCATCTGGTCAAGGTAATGTGGAAAAACCATAATTACCAAGATGCAACATGGGAACTAGAGGATGTAATGAAGGAAAATTACCCCCACCTATTTTTGGATTTGAATGTAAAATGAAATTTCAAGGGTGAAATTTCATAAAGGGGGGAAGATTGTAACGACTCTATGTTTTATAAATGGAAATTACTCTCTTATAAATATTTCATATAAACACATGAATACTCAACATAATGAACTAACAAGTACTATGTGACCTTTAAACATATTTTTGTCACTTATTTGTTTGGAATTTCGAAAATTTGACATAAACAGTTATGGTCAGTAAGTTATTTGGAGCCCGATTAGAAAAACATAATATTTTTGAATAGTAACCTAACCTTATAAATAGTAACATAACCTTATGAATAGTGATATACCCTAATGGATAATAACCTTACCTATGATAATATATAAATAATATTCAAGTTGAATGTATGATATAAATATATTTTAATATAAGTAAATGAATGTTTTAAAATTGGTTTTTGATAATAAACTATGATTTCAATTAAATATTAAAATAATATTATTTAGAAAATTATTTTTAAATAAGGGACTTCATTTTTAGATTCTACATGTCGAAAAAATGTTTAGGGTGAATTTTTAGGATTTTTCTGAAATACATGAATTCTTGATGAATAGGAAAATGTGATAATTTACGATAAATGCTAAATAACGGATTTATTGAGTTATGGATGATGATATGAAAATTTAAGTCCAGTTAGTTCTAAGTCACATGAATTTATTACTATTTTTGGTCATATAATACTTACTATTCCTTTTCTTGTGAAGAAATAATAGACTAATGATTAAACAATTAGGAAAACCCTCTTCTCCTCCACTATAAAACCCCCCTCACTCCCACTTCTCTTCACTCCTCTCAAGCCTTGTCCCTTGCCAAAAATCTCTCCAAAAATCTCTCCAAGATCCTCCCCACGTCCAAAATCTCCTACCCTCTTCCCAATACAAAAACCTCTCCCCTTAAGAGGTTTTCAAAGGATAAAGTCTCAAGAGGTAAATTCCTATTTCCGATTCCAACATTTCATTTAAGTTCTTTTCTTTTTGTTTCTTTCCTCACCTCCCTTCACCCCAATAGTTTGATAACTCCAGTAACATATATGTACGGGAATATTTTTATTATAATAGTATATTTCATTATCTTTTCTTTTTTCCCCACCATTCATTTGAAAGAAATGAAAGCACCGTTTGAGATGCACTAATTTAGTAATTCAAGGACGATAGTTTATCAATTTCTATTATCATCGTTAATTTTGGTAATGAAACCATTTATGTTATTTTTTAACCAGATTATTATATATATTTAATATATCCAATTTTTGGTTACGTAATCCTTTTTGTACAAATGGTATTAAGTTATCAATAAAAACATGTTCTCTCTAATCAAACCAAATGATTAACAAAAATGGTTGTCACTATGGTTTATATAATAATTCCACTTCACTCTAATTAACCAAATTAAATTTAAAACCATGTAATCTCCTTTATGTTCACTAATAGCATATAAATTTAATTCGGGACAACCACTTTTATCTTATATGTGTATCTAATCATGAATATAAGAGGATCAATCATTAAAACCAAGTAAACAAATGAGCCAAAACAATGAAATTGAACTTCATAACCAATCAAAACAGTTATAAATGAACGTAAAATTACTATAATAAAAAAATTAAGTACTGAATAGGTTATGGAATTATTAATTAATAAACCTATTTTTTTAATTATTTCTTTAATAACAAGTGGACAATACCAACAGATTTAGGCTAAGGGATCCTCTTCATTTCACTCTAAAGTAAGATTTTCCTCTATGATATGTATTTTGCAGTGAAATACCAAATGATGGGGTATGTTTTCAAGCCTCCCCATACTTCCCTCACAATTTATATGTGATGAGAAACCCATTTTCCCTCTCATAAAACTCTCTTTGTTGCACCCGACACCATGCCAAAAAACCGTAATGAATTCTTCCCAAACCTTCTCTATTCATTCGGGTTGCCTTATATTTATATATATAAAAATGGAGATATATTATCTTTTTATGTACATATTGTAAATTATGTGTAGATTTAAAAGCTTCATTTATGAATAGCCATTCATTACTATATTTTTGGGATATAAATGTATTTAAATGATTCCATCCTCAGAACATTCTAATAAGCAAACATGTTTTAAGGAAACACCCCAAATTTTTACCCATTATCATGTGAACTCTATAATTTATTTTAGGAAACCATGGTCTTTATAAAATCATTATTTTTATTATTAAAACCTTCTTGGTTCAAATCTGGTATTTTATAAAATATTTTCCTCTTTTCTATTTTAAAAGCTCAATAGTATTTTCCTTAAAACAGCAAAAAAAATGTTTTAAGCTTAATGTTTCTAAAATACATTACTTAAATATATTCACTTATGTTAGACATCATGTACCATGTTATAATAATATATTACCCTATTAAAGTACATGTATGTCTTAATCCCTTTCATTCATGGACACTTACATGATACACTCATTGGTTATGATTTATGTCATGATTGTGTTACCTAATCCTTTCCGTTAGTACCCTTATGTTTATGTATGGTTGATTTTGTATGATTACTTATTTGGAAGGAATATTTATGTGGAAAGAATAATCATGAAACTATTGAGATGGGTGCACCCAGATAGCACTCAAATTCATTGGGTAAAGTTAATATAATGACATAAACTTGACGTACATGTACATTATATTACTTTTGTGGAAAACTTAATACATGAAAAAAAGATTCCAAATGACCATGTTAGTTTAGGTTCTTTGGATACTCGGATCATAATCATCTGATCATGCTGAAAGATCTTCAACATCTCCCATAAAGATCTTCCCCTTTTGTTTTCATACCTAAAACATTTCTTTATATCTTGGGGAAAAGAAAACATAAAAATGGTGAGCTCAAATTCTCATTAAGGGTAAACGAGGAGAACATAATAACAATCCATAAACATTTGAACGTAAAAACAAGAACATAAAACTTAAAAATCTTGAGCAATTATATAAATATTTGTAGTAAATAAAGAAAAGATCATAAAAGAACATTAATAATGATAAAATAGCATGGGAATAAAACATGGAATTGTGGAAAACCATTAAGAAAATGATATGGTTTCTATAGTATCCAAGGCATTGCTGCCAAGACAATCATAGTGGACAAAGTCCATTACTGAACTTGGTTTACTTGCCATTCCAGCTCTGTATTAATGAACCATATTCACTTGTTGTACTAGCCATGTCTATCTCATTAGATATAAATCCTTACCTCATGCATTATAGGGATATATAGTTTCCTCCCATCTCATAATGAAACCATTCTTATGTGTGCCACAAAATCATAAATCATACATCATAGCATTACCCATGTAATAAAAATGAGATTCTTAAACATCATGCCATCGTAACATAATCCATATAAGATAGAAGGACATCATAAAAATAATTCCATCATAACATAATCAAATCATTGTAATAATAGGTATAGACAAATAACATTATATTATCTTAGATGGAAAATAATTTTGATAAAACAGTTGAACTCCATTCCTGGGGAAAATATCATTTCTACTTCCAAAACATTATTCATTTATGACCATGTCATAAAATTTTAAACTAAAATAAGTTAATTGAAAATAATCTTGAAAAATGTTAAAGTAAGTTTCATGGAAATAATGTTCAATGAAATCATAAAAAACCATTCATGTTATATAAGTTAAAAAATCATTCTTCTCATACTTTGGCCAAAAAAGTCAAAAAGTATCTCTTACTGAAAATGACAAAAGATTCCATTAAAATCATTTGATAAAAATTCACCAATAGGTAAAATTTTATTTAAAAAATATTAGGAGGATATAAATAATATTAAATGTTGAGAAATCGTGGATATGGATTATAAATATTCCCCAATAAATTCTGATGTATAAACAATCTTCGAAAAAAATGAGATTGCGAGATTTTCCCTTACCTTATGTCCGATATGCATTGTATGTATCTGAAACTCCTTTATAATGATTTAAATAATGTCATTGAATTATTAAATAATCATATTCATTGTCATGATATCATATATGGTCATATTCTTATCTTCTTATTAGTAATATTTCATTGCTACTTGTTATTCGGGTGTTAATTACTTTATGTTCTTATGCATGTTATGTCGAATAAATTATTATTCCTCTTTTTGGGTTATAGATACATCATTTGAAAAATGGTATTAGTGTAATATTTATCATATTTATTTAGTAAATTTATTTATATAATCATTATTTAATGAAGATCGTGTAGAACGAGTCGCATCACATTGTGGAGACGGTAGGTCGAACGTACGCAAAAGCGATGATATCATTCCAATGATTGTGGAAGTGTATTTAGGATCATGGTGTATAATATTTTAGAATAAATATCACTTTAAAATAATAATATATAGTTATTTCTTCTATCCTTATACCCATCCAATTATGTTAGTGATGAAATAAAAGATTACACCACGACGTGGAGACGGTAAGCTGTACGTACGCATGTATGGTGATTTCATTTTTTCATAGGATGGATAAGAAGATAGAATATGGTTGTTTCATATTAATAATGACATATAAGTATACAAGTGATACTAGAGATATTATTTAATAATGAAACAACTCATATAGAGGAAGTAGGAGAAGAAATACGTTTGAAAGAACCAGTAAAGGATATTACCTCTTCTTCGATGAGCCTCCTCTTAACCTCCTCTTAGGGCACTAATGTTTGTCTTTGAAGAAGACCAATACCTCTCTTTGGTTTCTAGGGAAGTGGATAAGTGAAATGGTTAGGTATTGGAAGAATTTGATAGCTTGAAAAATGGATTGAAGTGGAGAGGGAGGATGTGCCCTTTTATAAGGGAGGAGAGGGGCACCTTTAGAAAATATTAATTTATAATAAATTCAAACCCCACTTAAAACCCTCCAAAATTGACTCAATTCGAATATGAGATGAGATAGGGTTGTAATATTATCAACCAATAATATTTATACATGTTTTATGTTTATTTTAAACCTTATCATTTTGATTTATCCTTATTTCATCTATTTAATTTTATTTTTGATGAAAATATTCTAAAGTTTAAATTGTAATAAATACATACTTATATGTTCTCAATTTCACATAATTAGATACTTTATAAACATTTCGACGATATAATATTTAATTTTTAATTTTTAAATATTTTTTTTTATTTTTAAATAATTTAATAATACGTTATTTTTATAAAATACCAATAGTGTAAATTTTGACACTATTCATTTATTTGAATTTAAATAAAATACACACAAAGAATATATTCGAACCAAAATATTAAATAGGATCCTAACATGAAATATTCTTCTAGATAATTCTTGGAGAATATTAATTTGATCATATAATAATTATTTTAATAATATTTAAACCATTTATTTGATATTTCTCTTAATAAATTAATTACTACAACATTTTTATATAATTATTTATTATACTTATTTGTTGTATAAAAATTAAAAATAAAATAATATGATGAATATGAATTTAATATATTTCATAAGAATACTTTTAGTCGAATTATTATTCTAAAACAGCCAACTTTTAAAATGTTATGTTAATTAAATTATGAAGGTGACAACATTTACATCATCTAAAATAAAATAATATAACTTTCATAATCACTTTTCTAATGCTAAAAATGGTAAAAAATTATACTTTTGGATGCTTATGGTTTATATGTACACTAAAAATAAGGTTTGGTCAGCTTTTTGGATCTTTTATTGGTATTATTAGTTTAATAAAAACTATATTATAGATTTTTCAGTAAATAAATAATTTCTGCATCATTAATGTATAAGAAATTAAGGTAATTATATATTTCTTAAAAATTATAAATAAATTACCATGATAAATAAAAACATCTTAGATTTCGAATTATTCTTTATAAACGAATTTATATTCTATATAGCCTTATATTAAAAATAATTTAATTATTATTCTTCGAGTGAGACATATTTCTCTTTCATTTAAATAAAATAAATTAAAAGTATTTATCACATACAAGTGGGTTATAATAGATACCATTTAGACCCAAGTATATTTTAGGACGAAATATAAACATACAATTATATTAAGACAAGTGTTAGGGTAATTTTATTATCTTATTTTTACCCTTAATTACCTAATTTACCTTTAACTGTGGTAAATAAAATTAACCGTAGTTACTATTCATAATGCCCAAAAACAAAAAGTAGCCTATTAACCTAATTTTTACCTAATGATTCAAAATATGGAATATATTTTTCCAAATTCAAAATACATAAGTTGCAATAATTCATTTTAAATTAATCTCGTTGTTGGAAAAACGGGTTTTTGTTTTTAACATTTCAAAAGATTGAATTGATTTTACCTACGAATTCATTGTCAAATTAAGGATAATAATATAAATTATATTAAATGTTAAAAATAAATTCTATTTATACTTTAAAACAATTTACTATAACAATTTATCCATATATATTATCTCATTGAGAAAAAGTTGTTTTAAAGAAAAATTTAGCGTGTTTTTACTATTCATCAAAATAAGAACGTTGTTAGAAAAATATCAAAACATTATCCAACGTAATATTTTATATTTTTATTCAAAATAAGAAGTTTATTTTATAAAATTTAACTTATAAACATGTCAAAAATTATATTTACAGTGGTTGCGCCATCAAATGGTGGTAAAGCTTCATTTTTTCAAAAATACTTCTTTTACTAGAAAAATTTATTTTGTTCTGATAACATGTTCTCGAATATGTGTTATATGAATGAAAATGTTATTAAATTAAAATTTTGGTAAATACTATTCATAAAGACTAGTTCATAATAATATTATAATAATATATCGTTGTTTGGTGAAACTCGGAATTACGTACAACACACGCTATTGAGGATGTTTTCTCTTGCATGCAACACAAGCCAAGAATATTGGTTACATATACTAAAAGATAATACGGTGTTTTGTATGGTTCAAGATAATCTTGGTGAAGCATACAATAGAATATATCCAATAAATTAAAAAGAATATCTGTCATAAAATCATGAAGGGTTACATTCTACCCCCCATAAAATGAATTTCACCCTCAAAATTTGTCGGGGTTATAAATGGTTTTCTATATGAATGTTTCATTCAAATAAACCCACATTTTAAAAAGGAATACTAAAATATAATTTTAGAAAGGAACATTAGAAACATAACGAATACCCAAAGTAACACATCACAGGGTTTTCACATAGGATAACGTAGGTGAAAACATGGATATAGAGGAGAAATCTAACCATAATGTTCTGATGGAGAGTGGTAGAGAACATGGCTATGAAAAAGCCAACAGTAAAAAAGCCATAAATTTGTGATGATCAAAGGTATCTTCTGATCATTAGATATGAGAGTACTAGGACAACATTTTTTGTTTTCAATATTATTTCCCTAAAGATGAGGAATTTTTTTACAAGGAGAAATACTTACTTGATTTCAGTGTAATATCATTATTGGTCATTCCATGAAGAATTTACACTTCATCTCTTCTTTAAAGAAATGAAGTTGAATTTGTCATTCTTGAAGTGTTAGCAGATCATGTGATATAATGATAAGCCATTCTATTTGTCTCTATCACAATAAGGGTTTCACAAGTTATTAAATATACGTAAGTCTATCTATGCTGAGATTAATCATATATGGTTCCTAAAATTGACTTATACTTCAACTATCATACTTCTTAATAAAATAAAATTAATTTATACAGACTAGGGACTTCCTATAGGCCAGTGGTAGGCGATAAATGCCTGTCGCACTTCAGTTTTGGGTTCAATTCTCGTAACCTTGTCCGACACGATGGGTTGTCGTCTGTCCTGTAGGTTTTCCTTTTTCAAATACTATACTATTATAAATTTCTAGAAAACATTTCTTATCCTTAAACAATACTATCTGATGTCCAAATTAATAAATTCCAACCTTTAGGCTTATCGAAAATATTTTTGTCTAATCTCATAGTATAAAGAAAATGATTACTAGAAAGGTCATCTACCAAGCATGTGAATACCATAATTTATTCCCATATATCATAATATATATTTTGTTGGTCAAATTCCAAACATGTGAATACCTTAATCATGTATTCTCTTGAAACATGAATTACCTTAGAACCATAGTGAAAACAAGAGTGCTGTAAAAAGTTAACTCTTTCCACATACTAAATTCCTAAAAATTCTATACACTCAAACTATGATATCACTTGGTCCTTATATCTGTCATGCGCTCATTAATAATATCAGACATATTATTTTCTCCTTATCACTTCATTATGCACATATCATCTTCTTTCCAAATATATTTCAATCACTTTTCATGGATACTGGTACCATATTCTTATGGAAAACCACAATGGACCAATACATAGATATTCTAATATTCCATAAAAGTACCCCAACAACCGTATTAATAAAACCAATATATAAACCCTTCAATCCATCCTCTTCAATGCTTTTCATGATATAATTACTTCCTTTATTAAGAAGTAACCTCTTAGGTCAGGGCATGGAGTTGGGTAATTCCCATATTCTCCACAGATAAGACATTGAACTACATAACAGTCTTTCAATCTATGACCCTTCTCCCGACATAGATAACATCTTCCACTCTATTTGATGCATTCATCAAGGTTATTCTACCCTTATTTAGAAATCTCAATCTTCTTTTCTCTATGCTCCTCACCATTCGAACTTGCATAAAAGTCCATCTTCCTCTTATTTGATGAATTAGGAATACCACTGAAGTTCACCTTGTTAATCATACATCACAATGACTGATTCAGCATAATCACAGTATCATTCTTTCATGGCATTACACAATTTTGTTGCTCATAGTCACCAATTTTTCCATTGGATTCAATGTTGACCCAATTCCTTCTAGTTCCCTCCATTGACTAAATCCAGAAACCATGGTGTAAGAAATAGTTAAAATAACGAGGAACCACATAATCATAAAAATAATTTTAGGACTTTAACCTATAGTTAAACTAAACCTTAGGGACACCCCAAGACATACCTTATAAATATATCTAAGGATCTCACTAATGTTTTCGCATCCTAGTTTATAAAGGTTAAATAAACCTTTACTCTGATACCAACTATAAAGACCCAAACTTGACATATATGGACATTACATTACTTTTGTGGAAAACTTAATACATTACAAAAAAAGATGCCCAAAGACCGTTTAAGTTTAGTGTCTTTGAAACTCAGAACATAATCTTCAAATCAAGGTGAAAGATCTTTAACATCTCCCATAAAGATCTTCCCCTTTTGTTTTTTTACCTAAAACCGTTCTTTATATCATGGGGAAAAGAGAACATAAAAAGGGTGAGATCAAATGAAAATTAAGGGTAAACATAGAGAATATAAAAACAATCCATAAACATTTGAACGTAAAAACATGAACATAAAACATCAAAAGCATGAGAAATGATATAAATATTGGCAGTACATAAGGCATAGACCATAAAGGAACATTAATAATGATAAAATATCATGGTAATAAAACATGTAATTGTGGAAAACCATTAAAAAAATGATATTATTTCCATAGTATCCAAGGAATTACTGCCAAGACAATCATAGTAGACAAAGTCCATTACTAAACTGGGGTTACTTGTCGTTACTGCCCTGTATTACTGAACTGTATTCACTTCTCGTTCTAGCCATGTATATATCATGAGATATAAATCATTACCCAACGAATTTTAGAGAGATATAGGTCCCACCCATCTCATAATTAAACCATTGTTATGTGTGACACAAAAGCATAAATCATACATCATAGCATAAGCCATGTAATAAAAATGGGATTCTTAAAAATCATGTCATCACAACATAATCCATATAAGATAAAAGGACATCATAAAAATAATTACATCATAACATAATCAAATCAATGTAATAATAGGGATAAAATTAGAAACCTTTTTTTATCTTAGATGTAAAATAATTTTGATAAAACACTTGAACTCCATTCCTAAGAAAAAATATCTTTTAAATGTCAATAAAATTTTTCCTTTCTCAGCATGTCATACAATTATAAACTAAAAGAAGTTAATAGAAAATAAACTTGAAAACTTGTAAAGTAAGTTTCAAGGAAATATTTTCCTATTAAATCATAAAAAAACATTCATTCCGTATAAGTTAAAAAACATTCTTTTCGTACTTTGGCCAGAAAAGTCAAAAAGTATCTCGTACTGAAAATGAAAAAAGATTCCTTTCATATATTTTACTAAAAATTCCCCAATATGTAAAGTTGGATTCAAAAAATTGTAGGAGGAACGAAATAATATTAAATATTTAGGAAACATGGATATGGATGACAAATATTCCCTAGTAAATTCTGAAGTATAAACAATCTCGGATTAAAATGAGATTCCAAGATTTTCCCTTTCTTTATGTTCGATATTCCTCGTATGTATCTGAACCTCCGGTATAATGATTTAAATAATTTCATTGACTTATTATAGAATCGTATTTATTGTTATGATATAATATATGGTCATATTCTTATCTTCTTATTAGTAATATTTCACTACTACTTGTTATTCGGGTGTTCATTGCATTATGTTTTTATGTGTGTTTTGTAGAATAAATTATTATTCATCTTTTTAGGTTATAGATACATCATTATCAGAATGGTTTTAGTGTAATATATGTCATCTTTATTCATTAAATTCATGTATATAATCATTATTCAATGAATATCACGTAGAACGAGTTGCATCACATCGTGGAGACGGTAGGCCGTACGTACGCACGAGTGATGATATCATTCCCATGATTGTGGAATTGTAATGAAATGTATGGTTTATAATATTTCATAATCAATATAAATTTAAAATAATCATATATAGTTATTTCATCCATCCTTATACCCATCCAAGTATATTGGTGATGAAATAAATGATTACACCACGGGCTGGAGACGGTAAGTCGTACATACACACATGTGGTGATTTCATTTATTCACAGGATGGATAGAAGATACAATATGGTTGTTTATATTCATAATAAAATATCAGTATACAATTGATATAGGAGTTATTAATTAATAATGAAATAACTCATATAGAGGAAGTAGGAGAAGAAATAAATTTTAAAGAATCGGTAATGGATATTACCTCTTCGTCGACGTCCATCCTCTTAACCTCCTCGTATGGCCCTAAAGTTGGTATTTAAAGAAGACTGGGACCTCTAATAGGTTTCTAGGGAAGTTTAGAAGTAAAATGGGTAGGTTTTGGACGAATTTTAAAACTCAAAAATAGTGTGAAGTGGAGAGGGTGTAGGTGCCCTTTTATAAGGGAGGAGAGGGACACCCTTGGAAAATATTAATTTATAACACATTCAAACCCCACATAAAAACCTCCAAAAAAGACTCAATTCGAATCTGAGATGATACCAGGTTGTAATATTATCAACCAACAACATTTAGACATTTTTTAAGTTTATTTTAAACCTTATCATTTTGATTTATCCTTATTTAATCTATTTATTTTTATTTGTGGTAATAAAATTATAAATTCTAAAGTGTTATAAATACATACTTATATGATTTCAATTTCCAATAATTTGATACTTTTTAACCTTTTCAACCATATAATTTTCTATTTATAAAGTTTAAATATTTTTGTGATTTTTAAATAATTTAATAATATGTTATTTTTTTAAAATACCAATAGTGTAAATTTTGACAGTATTCATTTATTTGAATTTAAATAAATAAAAAATAATAATATATTCGAACCAAAATATTTAATAGGTTCCTAACATGTCCCATTCTTATAGAAAATTCGTGTATCATATAAATTAGTTCATATAATAATTATTTTAATATTTTTAAAACGATTTATTTGATATTTCTCATAATAAAATAATTACTACAACATTTTTGTATAATTAATTAATGTACTTATTTGTCAAATAAAAATTAAAAATAAAATACTATGATGAATATAAATCTAATAGATTTCATAATAATACATTTAGTCTAATTTATCATTTAAAAATCCAACTTTTAAATTATTATGTTTATTAAATTATGAAGTTGACAACTATGACATCATTTAAAATAAAATAATATAAGTGTCATAATCACTTTTATAAGGATCCAAATGGTCAAAAATTCGATATTTGGATTTCTATGGTTTATATGTACACAAAAAAAATGTTTTGGTCTGGGTTTGGGCTTTTTATGGGTATTATTAGTTTAATAAAAACTATATTATTGATTTGTCCCTAAATAAATAATTTTGGCATCAATAATGTATAAGCTATGAAGGTAATTATATATTTCTTAAATTTTAAAAATAAATTACCATGATAAATAAAAAAAATTTATATTTCAAATTATTAATTATAAATGAATGTATATTCTATATAACCTTATATTAAAAATAATTTATTTATTAATGTTTGAGTGAGACATATTTCACTTTCATTTAAATAAACTAAATTAAAGGTATTAATCACATACAAGTGGTTTCAAATACATACAATTTTGACCCAAGTATATTTTATAATGAATATAATCATCCAATTATATTAAGACAATTGTTAGGGTAATTTTATAATATTATGTTTACCCTTAATAATCTAATTTACCTTTAACTATGGTAAATTATTTTTACTGCAGTTACTATTCATAATACCCCAAAATAAAACGTTTCCTATTAAAATAATTTGGAACTACTGATTCCCATTATGGAAATAATTTTTCCAAATTAAAAAAAAATGAAGTCGTAGTAATTAATTTAATATTAATCCATTTGTTGAAAAAAAAACGGGTTTTTGTTTTAAACATTGTAAAAGATTGAATTGATTTTATCTACAAATTCTATGTAAAATTAATGAAAATGACATAAATTATATTAAATGGTAAAAATATATTCTATTTGTATTTTTAAACAATTTACTATTATAATTTAACAATATAAATTATCTCAATGAAAAAAGTTGTTTTTAAGTAAAATTTAGCGTGTTTTTACTATTCATCTTAATAATAACGTTGTCAGAAATATTTCAAAAACATATCCAATGTAATTTTTTATATCATGACTCAAAATAAGATTTTTTTTGTAAAAATGAACTTATATAAATTACTAAAATTAGATTTAATGTTGGTGTGCCATCAAGAGGCGCCAAATCTGCATTTTTTGAAAAATACTTATTTTACTCGAAAAATTTATTTTGTTCTCATAACATGTTATTGAATATGTGTAAGATGAATGATAACGTTATAAAATTCAAAATGTGGTTAACAATTTTCATAATAGCTAGTTCATAATAATATTATAACAATATATCTTTGTTTATCAAAACTCAGTATTGTGTACAACATACGCTATTGAGGAAGGTTGCTCTTGCGTGCAACACAAACCAAGAATACTGTTTTCATATACTAAAAGCTAATACAGTGTTGTTTATAGTGCAAGCTAATCTTGGTGAAGCGTACAATTGATTATATAAAATAAATTAAAAGGAATATATCTCATAAAATCATGGGGTGTTACATTATACCCCTTATAAAATGAATTTCGTCCTTGAAATTTGTCGGGGTTATAAATGGATTTCTAATTGAAATTTTCATTCATAGAAACCCACATCGTAAAAAGGAATAATAAAACATAATTTTAAAATGGAATGTTAGAAACATAACGGATACACAAAGTAACTCGTCACTCGGTTTCCACATAGGATAACATAGGTGAAAACATGGATATGGAAGAGAAATATAACCATGAAGTCCTGATGGAGAGTGGTAGAGAACATGACTATTAAAAATATAACAATCACAAAGCCATAAATTTTTGATGATCTAAGGTACCATCTGATTCATTTAATATGAGAGTACTAGGAAAACATTTTTGGTTTTCATGATCATTACCATGAAGTTGGTGAATTTTTGCATAAGGAGAAATATTTACTTGATTTCAGTGTAATATAATTGTTGGTCATTCCATGAACAATTTCCACTTCATCTATTATTTAATGAAATAAAGTTGAATTTTTCATTTTTGAAGTGTTAGTAGATCATGCGATACAATGATAGGTCATTCCAACTGTCTCTATCACAATAGGTTAGCCCATGTTATTAAATATACATAAGTCAATCTATACTGAGATTATTCATATATAGTTCCTAAAATTGATTTATATTTCATCTATCATACCGATTAATAAAATAAAATTAATTTATACTAACTAGGGACTTCCTGTAGGCATGTGGTATGTGATAATGGCCAATCACACTTCAGTTTTGGGTTCGATTCCCGCAACCTTGTCTGACACGACGGGTTGTCGATCACCCTATAGGTTGTGATTTTTCTAAAATTATACTATTAAAAAATTCTAGATAAATTGTTTTAGCCTTAAACAATGCTATCTGATGTCCAACATAGTCCATTCTAACCTTTAGGATTATTGAAAATACATCTGCCCAATCTCATAGTATAAAGAAAATGATTACTAGAAAGGTCATCTACCAAGCATGTGAGTACCACCATTCATCCCCCATATATCATAAGATATATCTTGTTGGTCAAATTCCAAACATGTGAATACCTTAATCATGTATTCTCTTGAAACATGAATTACCGTAGAACCATAGTGAAAACATGAATGCTTTCAAAAGTTAACTCTTTCCACATAACAAATTCCGAAAAATTCTATACACTTAACCCATGATATCACTTTGTTCTTATATCAGTCATGTGATCATTAATAATATCAAACATATTGTTGTCTCCTTATCCCTTCATCATGCAAAAATCATTCGCTTTCCAAAAATATTTCAATCACTTTTCATGGTTACTGATACCGTATTCTTATGGAGAACCAAAATGGACCAATACGTAGATATTCCAATATACCATAAAAGTACCTCAACAACATTATTCTTAATACCAATACATAAACACTTCAATCCATCCTCTTCAATGCTTGTCATGTAATAAGTCCTTCATTGATTTCGAAGTAACCTCTTAGGTCAGGGCATTGAGTTGGGTAATTCCCATGTTCTCCAGAGATTAGACATTGAACTCTATAATAGTCTGTCAATATATGACCCTTCTCCCCACACAGATAACATCTTCCCCTCTATTTGATGTATTCATCAAGGTTCTTCTTCCATTCTTTAGAAATTTCAATCTTCCTTTCTCTATGCTCCTCACCATGAGAACATGCATAAAAGTCAATCTTCCTCTTATTTGATGAATTAGGAATACCACTAATGTTCACCTTGTTAATCATATATCACGATGACTAATTCGGAAAAATCACAATATATTTCATTCTATGCATTACACAATTTCGTTTCTCATAGTCACCAATTTGTCCATTGGATTCAATGTTGACCCAATTCTTTCTGGTTCACTCCATTGACTAAAACCAATAACCATTGTGTAAGAAACTGTTAAAATATCAACGAACAACATAATCATAAAAATTCAAAACTGTCACCCATTCTTTAATACATGACACGTTAGGTTTACCCTAGGTTATTCATGATTGTCAACATAATTCTAGGACTGTAACCTATAGTTATAATAAACCTTAGGGACATACCTAGACATACCTTATAAATATCTCTAGAAATCACACTAAAGTTTTCGCATCCCAGTTTCCAACAGTTAACTAAACCTTCGCTCTGATACCAAATGAAGATACCCAAACATGATGTACATGGACATTACATTACTTTTGTGGAATACATAATACATGTCAAAAACAGACACCCAAAGACCATGTAAGTTTATTGTCTTTGGAAACTCATAACATAATCTACTAATAATGTTGAAAGATCTTCAACATCTCCCATTATAAAATTCCCCTTTTTTCGTACCTAAATACTTTCTTTATATCATGGGGAAAATATAACATAAAAAAGGTGATCTCAAATTCTCATTAAGGTTAAACATGGAGAACATAAAAACAATCCATAAACATTTGAACGTATAAACATTAACTTAAAACATCAAAATCATGAGCAATGACATAAATCTTGGCAGTACATAAGCCAGAGATCATAAAGGAACATTAATCATGATAAAATAGCATGGTAATAAAACATGTAAGTGTGTTAAACCATTAAGCACATGATATGGTTTCCATAGTAGCCAAGGCATTGTTGCCAAAACAATCATAGTGGACAAAGTCCATTACTGAACCAGGTTTACTTGCCACTCCAGCCCTGTATTACTGAACCCGATTCACTTGCCGGTCCAGCAATTTCTATCTCATGAGATATAAATATTTACCCTTTGCATTGGAGGGACATATAGGTCCCACCCATCTCATAATGAAACCATTATCATGTGTGACACAAAATAAAAAATCATACATCATAGCATAACCCATGTAACAAAAATGGGATTCTTAAACATTATGCCATAATAACATAATCCATATAAGATAAAAGGACAACATAAAAATAATTCCATCATAACATAATACAATCAATGTAATAATAGGGATAGAAGCATAACCCTATATTATCTTAGATGGGAAATAATTTTTTTAAAACACTTGAACTCCATTCTTGAGGAAAATATCCTTTCTACTTCAAATTTTTTTTCCTTTCTCAAAATGTCATACAATTTTAAAATAAAATCAGTTAATTGAAATGATACTTGAAATATTTTAAAGAAATTTTCAATGAAATAATGTTATATGAAATCATAAAAAAACCATTCATGTCGTATATGTTAAAAAAACATTCTTCTCGTACTTTGGCTGGAAAAGTCAAAAAGTATCTCATACTAAAAACGAAAAAAGAATCCTTTCATATAATTTACTAAAAATTCACCAATAGGGAAAATTGTATTTCAAAATTTTTTTTGAGGATAGAAATAATATTAAATATTGAGGAAACTTGAATATGGATGATAAATATGCCCCAATAAATTCTGAAGTATAAAAATTTTTGGATAAAAATGATATTGTAAGATTTTCCCTTAACTTAGGTCCAATATGCTTTGTACGAATCCGATACTCTTGTATAATTATTTAAATAATGTCATGGACGTATTAATGAATTATATTCATTATTATGATATCATATATTGTTATATTTTTATCTTCTTATTAGTAATATTTCATTGCTATTTGATATTCGAGTGTTCATTGCCTAATGTTCTTATGCGTGTTTTGTCAAATAAATTCTTATTACTCTTTTTTAGGTTATAGATAAATCATTTAAATAATGGTATTAGTGAAATATATATCATATTTATGCATTCAATTCATTTATATAATCATTATTCAATGGAGATCATGTAGAACGAGTCACATCACATCGTGGAGATGGTAGGTCGTACGTACGCACGAGCGATGATATCATTCCCATGATTGTGGAATTATATTGAATTATATGGTGTATAATATTTCAGAATCAATATCACTTTAAAATAATAATATATTGTTATTTCTTCCATCCTTATACCCATCCAAGTAAGTTAGTGATGAAATAAAAGATTACACCATGGCGTGGAGACGGTAAGTCGTACGTACGCACGCTTGGTGATTTTATTTTTTTCATAGGACGGATAGAAGATAGAATAATGTTGTTTCATATTCATAATTACATAGAAGTATAAAAGTGTTACTGGAGTTATTACTTAATAATGAAACAACTCATATAGAATAATTAGGAGAAGAAAACGTTTGAAACAATCGGTAATGTATATTACCTCTTCTTCAACGTGCCTCCTCTTAACCTCCTCTTATGGCACTAAAGATGGTCTTCTAATAAGACCAAGACCTCTAGTAGGTTTATAAGGAAGTGTATAAGTGAAATGGGAAGGGTTTGGACTAATTTTAAAGCTAAAAAATGGTGTGAAGTGGAGGGGGAGGAGGTTCCCTTTTTTAAGGGAGGAGATGGGCACCTCTGGAAAATATTAATTTATAATAAATACAAACCCCACTTAAAGCCCTCCAAAAAAGACTCCGTTCGAAGATGAGATGATATAAGGTTGTAACCTCATAAACCAATAACATTTAGACATTTTTTAGGTTTATTTAAAACCTTATCATTTTGATTTATCCTTATTAAATCTATTTAATTTTATTTGTTGTAATAATATTCTAAATTTTAAATTGTTATAAATATATACTTATATATTGTCAATTTCCAATAATTGGATAATTTATAACCTTTTGGACCATATAATTTTCAATTTATAAATTTTTAAAAAAAAATTTATTTTCAAGTAAGTTAATAATATGTTATTTTTATAAAATACCAAGAGTGTAAATTCTGACACTATTCATTTATTTGAATTTAAATAAAATACACCTAGAGAATATATTCAAAAAATATATTTAAAAGGTTTTTAACATGTCACATTATTCAAGAATATTATTGGAGCATATTAATTAGTTTATACAATAATTATTTAAATATATTTAAAACCATTTATTTGATATTTCTCCTAATAAAATAATTACTACAACATTTTTGTATAATTATTTAATATACATATTTGTTGCATAAAAATTATAAATAAAATACTATGATCAATATAAATCTAATATATTTCATAAGAATACTTTTAGTCGAATTTATCTTCTAAAACACCAATCTTTTAAACTGATGTGTTTATTAAATTATGAAGGTGACAACTTTGACATCTTTTAAAATAAAATAATATAAGTGTCAATATTGCTTTTAGAAGGCTCCAAATGGTCAAAAATTCGACGTTCTGATAATTATGGTTTATAAGTACACGACCAATATGCTTTGGTCAGGATTTTGGGCCTTTTATCAGTGTTATTAGTTTAATAAAAACTAGATTATTGATTTTTCACTAAATAAATAATTTCTTCGTCATTAATGTATAAGCTATTAAGGTAATTATATATTTCGTAAAAATTATATATAAATTACAATGATAAATAAAAACATTTATATTTCAAATGATTATTATAAACTAATTTATATTCTTCATAACCTTATATTAAAAGTAATTTTATTATTGATGTTTGAGTGATACATATTTCACTTTCATTTAAATAAAATAAATTAATGGTATTAATCAGATAAAAGTGAGTTATAATAGATACCATTTAGGAAAAAGTATATTTTAGGACTAAATATAATAATCCAATTATATTAAGACAAGTTTTAGGATAATTTTATAATATTATGTTTACCCTTAATTACCTAATTTACCTTTAACTCGGGTAAATAAAATTTACCATAGTTACTATTCATAATGCCAAAAAATAAAAAGTATCCTATTAACATAATTTAGACCTACTGATTCCAAATATGGAATCCATTTTTCTAAATTCAAAACACAAAAGTTTCAGTAATTAATTTAAAATTAATCCTATAGTTGAAAAAAATGGGTTTTATTTTTAAACATTGCAAAAGATTGAATTAATTTTACCAACGAATTCAATGTAAAATTAATGCTAATGACATAAATTATATTAAATGGTAAAAATATATTATATTTATACTTTAAAACAATTTACTATTTCAATTTAACCATATAAATTGTCTCGGTTAAAAAAGTTGTTTTTAAGTAAAATTTAACGTGTTTTTACTATTCATCAAAATAAGAACCTTGTTAGAAAAATATAAAAACGTTATCCAATGTAAATTTATTTATCCTGATTCAAAATAATATGTTCATTTTTTTAAATATATCTTATAAACATGTCAATAATTAGATTTATAGTGGGTGCACCATCGAAAGGCGGTAAAGCTGCATTTTAAAAAAAAATACTTATTTTACCCGAAAAATTTACTTTGTTCTCACAACATGTTCAAGAATATGTGTAAGATGAATGATAATGTTATAAAATTAAAAATTTGGTTTATACTATTCATAACGGCTAGTTCATAAATATATTATAACAATATATCGTTGTTTTTGAAACTCGGTATTGCATACAACACACGCTATTAAGGAAGGTACCTCTTGCATGCAACACAATCCAAGAATAGTGTTTTCATATACTACAAGCTAATACAGTGTTTAGTATAGTGCAAGATAATCTCGGTGAAGCATATAATAGAAGATACCAATGAAATTAAAAAGAATATATCTCAGAAAATATGGTGGTGTTACAGTTAAGTCTCATGAGCTGTAATGTGAAATGGGATTAGTGTTTAGCCTTGATCCATACTACAATGGGAAACGACATTGTCGTTTAGCCATGACCCATAATAAAATCGGAAACATGATTGACGGTTAGCCTTTACCCATACTAAAGATATGTTTTATGATTCTGCCACATTTTTATGATTCCATGATTATATGATCCCATGCTTATATGAAATGATTTATTAAGTTTCATGCTTTGGATATCATTATGTAATGCCTCTAAACTCATATGCTTAAGATGTATCATTATGTTCATGCCCTTACTGGGCATTTCAGCTCATCCCTTGGGTCATGTGTTCCCCAGGGCACCCTATGCAGATTTAAGGGATCAAAGGAAGTAGGATCTCTTTATGTATATTAAATATAGAAGTGTTTTTAGCCCTATGTTTTATGATTTATATACCTAGTCTTACAAGACACTAGAATTAACGATCCTTGGATTTTAATCTAATGTATAGTTATGAATAATATCATGAAATTTTATATGTAAAAGGCTTGGGTATCTATTGAAATATATTCAGATATGTTGCTAAATCTTTTAGAATCTATAGAGTTAATAGATTTTTTCCCACGAAGACATATAGGAAGGATTGAATACGAGGGCCAATGTTCCTTCCTTGTTCGCCTAATGGTAGTTACTCCAACACAGACACCAACCCATCCCTCTTCATTATTTCAAATCGATGTCCCCTATAGTATTTTCCTATAATAATAGAGATCCTTCACTTATGAATATAGATTCTATGTTAATAGAAGAATCCTCCATTCATCTCTTCCCCGTGATAGAGTGTTTAAGATATCTGATCCTTCCATTGATTCCTGTAATATGTTTGTCAATAAATGATAGGAACTTAATAAGTATGTGTTACTTAATTTTACATGATCATTTTAACATATTCATTTTCCTTGTAAAAAAATAACACATTACTCTTATGTGGTCTATTAACCCACACACCATCAAATTCATTAAATTTTATCCCCTTATATGGACTTTTTATTTTCATATCATACACGAATCACCTACAACATTTATTTTGGTCGAACTTACAATTTTTCCACTCCAGTTTATGATCCAATAAATCCCAAAGATGATTGTTGATCAGATTATAAGGAATATGTATACATTTCATAGGACCAAAACACTGAGTAATATTATTACTGTATGAATTTTTAAAGAGATTAATGTCTCTATAGTCCCAATTCGTGTCATATGAATTTAAATTGAAGGTCATTATAGTTATAATAAATTGGTTATATTTGATTCTGGATGGAGTTATGTCATCTGTATTTGTGAAAAGAACATTTAATCTATATTCTCTATCAGATCAGGGGTCTTCTCCATATTGGAATCAAAGAGGGGAGATTTTGTAACCTCATGATTTTAGTGACAATATACTACTACATGTGGTTCTAGAAATATACCATTCAATGTGTTCATTTATAGTCTTGTTGAAAACAATATCGGGATGGTTCCGAATACTTCCTCGTAGAATGAAAACATTCAAGTTGGAAAGGTAGTGTTGGGTCTTATGTAAAATATGGATGGTGGTGGAATGTGAAATGTAATAGTTGATCAATTATCTCATATGGAAAAATTTTAGTATGAGGGAACCATGTATTTATATACGGTTATAGTGAAGAATATTTCTAGTTTTTTAATGGTAGCTAGATATCATTCCAACAACTCATTCGGTGGAACTAAATGGTACAGGGATTATATTACTTTTAACTCCCCAATATTTTATGAAATATATATTTTTGAAATAATTGTAATTTCTTTGAAAGTTTTAGTTTCACAAAATACAATGTTTTAATTAACTATGATATAATATTAATAGTATAATTTAATCATGGAAATTTTTAACTATACATTAAACATGAATGTGTGAATATGAATAACAAAGTTTTTAAAATTATGTGTAATGGTCTTAAATAAAGATAAAATATTGATAAAAAAGTACTTAATTTTTAATAAATCTTTAATATGTTTTGAATGAACCTTTAACTCAAAGTTTTTTTTATTAGATTTTGTAAAAAAATATGAAAATAATTGGTTTCTTATTTTAGAAAATATAATTCAAAAAAAGAACTTCTTTTCTGAAATATTCCTGCCAAAATTATCTTTGAGTGGGTTTTGTTTTTTTCAAAAGATTATTTTTTTATAAATAATGGAAAACTGATTTTTATTAAAAACTACATTTTTGAGAAATGCATTTACAAGATATATTATTTAATAATCCAGTTTAGATTACATGAGTCAAATTCATGTTGTTTAATGAAAATTAAATGTTCGATTCTTAAAAAAAAATATTTTTGGAAAATAACTTCTTCATCATGTCTGCGAGTTTAATAGTAAAATAATTATATTTAATATTGTGAAATGAATTTGGTAAAATGTATTCCATATTTGTAATTAAAATAATTATGTTAATATATTATTCCTAAATTATTTTTTTTTCAAAATGATTAGTTAAAACAATACCAGATAATTGTCGTAGTTATACTTAAAACAGGTTTACCGGGGGTCAAGGTTAATTGATAAGATGACTTATTCCAATAAAATAATTCTAAATCGAGTTTTATGGACACATTTTAAACTTATCATATCTATAATAATATTTAATGGTTATTTGAATTAATTTTTACAGGTAATTACATTATCATTTTGTATTATTTTGAGACAATTCTATATAGTTTCTAAGTGAGTTCTTTTCCAATATTTTAAAATGACACCCTATATCTTCAAATATTCAAATTCAAAATGAAATATAGTTAAAAAATACCTTACCAAATGATTTCCATTCTACCATATCCATGTAAAATATTCCTTTTTTTGATTAGGAAATCCACCTTTGATGGATTGTGGTGTTTACTTAAGGAGGTTGTCCGATGAATAAGCATCGCTCTTCAACGATAATTTTTATATTATTTATCCGTACATATAATTTTAATATACTCAAAATATGATTATATAATAAAATAAATATCCTTAAAATTCGTATATTTGTAATATATTAATGGAATAACTCATATCCATCTCCTCTTTAATCAAATGGGAAATGAAACTGTCGATAGTTTGTACGAAAGACCACTGCTTCACAAACTGTAATAATTCATTTTCCATCACAACACATATTGAATATATATAATGATGTATTTAAAATATTTAAATCATATATTTGAAATAATAATATTTCTATAACTATAATGTCACATATACCTTTATTACCTTCCAATCCATATAAAAATGAGTACACCACTTGTTCGTATGTGTGGACTACTAACTCATTGAAGTGATGTGATATATTTCTCAATTTTTTTCATGTATTTTAATAATGATAGACATAATTAATTAATATGATATATATTATATTAAAATTATTCTGTGGTGGTGAGTTAATATTTACATTTATTACCTTCCATCCATTGAGAAAATGGAAATATCATTCATATGTATTTACAACACACTTTCTCTATGAAGAGTATAACTAATTTTCTATATAAAATTATTATGAATTACATTAAATAAATATATAATAACGAAACATTATATTTATATATGATTTTTAAACATTGACTGATTTAAAAGGACATATAATTCCAAACAAACATACATGAAAAACGAAGTAGTTTCTACCTGAAATGTGATTTTAATAAGGAATTCAAAATAAAATATTAATAAAAATTCATAAGTATATCATATATGTTGTGGTATATATGATTATTATTCTGTAATATATTAATACTAAACTTAATATATTACACAAGAGTTAGAAATGTGTACAAATAAATTTGAGACATGAGGTAAGGGATTCTCTTTTAATGTTTATTTTTGTGGGACACAACCCGTATTCACTACTTTTTTATGTGGTGAATAAACAACCCATAAATTTATTTTATAATAACTATTTTGAAAATTAGTTTTATTTAAATATACAAATAATTTTTTTTCTTTAATGGGTCGTATGAATAAAAAATTTCCAAAGTGGAAAATATTTTGGTTACAATCTCATTATTTAGCGGGAATGATTATGATGAGGTTTCCGATGATGAAATAATATAGTATAACTCTCAAAAAATAATTTATTTCTTTATCCTAGTTTCATTTTAGTAAAATTAATTTTTAATTTAATTTTCTTTTATTTAATTATTATATTTTCTAAAATAATTTATTAAGGAAAATTCTTTATTTTCCTTTTTGGTCATAAATATTTTTCCTTCAATAACCATTTTTCTAATTTTTTTAAAATGATTATTTTTCAATTCTAAAATTATTCCTAAAATAAATTTCTAACCATTTGTTAATTTTATAAAAAAATATTTTATATTTAATATAATTTTCATTTTCCAAAAAAAATTAATGGAATCATTGTTCTAGTTTATATAGCAAGAACTGAATTTTTCATCGTCATGACCACATAATTATTTGTTGCTTCATTTAAAATTTTTAAATGTTAATATATAATATTATTTTTTATTTAATATTTGGGAAATTTTTATATTTTAAGTAATTTATTTCAAAATGGAAAGGTTATTTTCATGAATAAGGTTTTAATGATATTTTTATTGAATTTCTATTCCTCAAAGAAAACAAACATTTTTGTTACTTATGTTTTAGTAGGGATATAGTCTAATAGTTCCACCCTTATTCATTCTCTTAGTGGTATATGATTTGTTATTATGATATTATTATGTAAACAATTTATTTTTCCATGGTATATTTTATGACATATTGATGAGATATTTATGAATACTGATTTCCTTTCATAGTTTATGATATGATGAATGTTTATTGATTTTATGACACACAAAGGTTTAGATTATGTGACTGGTGGGACCAATATCTCCCTCAAATGAATTTTGTAATTATTTATATCTCAATATATAATTTTGGGAAACAAGATTATTTGCTTGATCCACAATGAAAAACATTTTGATGTTCCTGATCCACTATTGGAAACAAGTCAATATGCTTGATCATGTATAAAAAAAAATGATGTTTCCTGACCCATTATATTATGGAAAATAGGTAGGGGTTCCTGATCAACTATGATTTTATGGTCTTGATAGTTAACCACGAAATAAGAAATTAATTTTATATATATGATGTTTTTACACTTATATGAAATTAATATATACTTCATGATTGACTTATGATGATTTTTTACTCTTATGATGCATGTCTGGGAAATAATAATTTTTTACCATGACTAATGTTTATTATCATTGACGGATTGGGAGTGAACCTTGTAATTTATTTTTATGATATAATACCCTTATTACTACCTTATATCTTTTTATGATCATCAATTGATATCTCCTATATTTCCCTTTTCTGGGTATCTAATGTCACCATTTCTTATAGTCTTTTTACCTTGGTTTTAAATAAGGTTATAATTTGGTTTTTTCTAATAATTATAATAAATTTGAAGATATTTGTGGTAGATTTTAAATATTATTAATGAAATATTAGGAATTTGTATCTAGTATCCAAATACCATTATCCTTTATAGTATTTACAAATGCATTGGTGTTATGTATTGAATATTCATTAAAAAGGATACAATATTTGTGTATAGAAAGTCTGGTTTTTTATTATCGGTATTAAATGATATGTTTATTTAACCATTGTAAACAAAGATATGAAAACATTAGTGATATAACATGGTATATTTCTAATGGTAATTATAAAAATAAGTTAATGCATATGAAAATTCCATGGAATTTTGTTAAAGGATATAGTGAGTGGTTTCCATGAAATTACATCCTTTTCTAGAAACTACAAGAGTATTCCAATCTAGAAGAACCTAAGGTTAAAAACTACAAATAAGTAACATTGGGATTTGGCTTAATTATCTCCTGGTACACAATTACAAGACTTCTTCCACACCTCTTTTACAATCTTAAGGGATATATAAATAATCCTCAAGAATTTAAATAGTGATCAAGAATAACCTATGTAAAACCAAATATAATGTTGATTGAAAAGAATATTTCATGATTTATACATCCAATAAATGATTAATCACTATAATAAATGTTCCAAAATTTTAATACTAGCCATTATGGTTAAAATATGGAATATAATTTAAAATAATGAAGTTGTGGTAGTTATAGTTATGTTCAAATATTGGAGTATTGTATTTTTTTCTTAGTTTTATAAATTCTCTTTTATAATTAAATATATACTGGAATATTAATTACCTTATTCAATTATTATGTGTTAAATTAGTAGTAAAACCCCATAATGTTATCATGATCACATATCACATCTAAAAATCATATTCGAATAAATTTTATGGGAGTGTGCTTCATGTAAATATTTTTATCACCCCTCTATTTGAATTTGAGGTTATCATCGGAATGGATTGGTAATCTGTACATAATGTCTACAAAAATTATCGATGAAGAGAAATCAGGTTTTTTATTACAAACCAACCTTTGATATTCTATCAATAAAATAATATATATGAACTTGGGATGAAGATCACATCAATTTAATTGGTCTTGATTCCAATTGAAATTTGGTGTTTGGTTGAGATGTTTGGTGAGTAACTTAACATCGGTGATACAACTATTGTGTTAGAGTTTTTTATGTCTATCTGAAATAGTTACCTAACTTTATCTAAATAGTGGTGTTTACTTATTGATTTAATTTATTCTTGGGGATTCACCAATATCAAATAATCCCTATAGAATACCTCATATTGAGTTGTAGTAATTGACTAAGAAAATACAGGATAATAATGAAAAGGGAATAATTCGACCAAGTGTGTCAACTTAGGGTGTACTTGTTCTTTTTATAAATAAGGAATATGGATTGATTTGAGTCGTCATTTATTATTAGGAACTGAGCAGTGTCACAATAAAGAACAAGTATAGTATACCTCATATTTATAAATAATTTTACTAACTATACAGAGCTCAGTAATTTTCCTATATTGATATTCATTCTAAATATCATTAAATTAGGCTCCATTAGCAACATATACCAAAAAAATATTATGAAAATGGAATAGAGATGATGAATATATAGTTAATCCATTTCATTTTACTAATTATATATTTATCTTTATATATATAATGAATACTTCCATCAGAGAATCCCTTGATCATTTTTTGTAGTGTTTATATAAGATATTGTTATCTGTTCACGAAGTAATGTATGGAATGAATATAAGTTGAAAATTTCACTAAAGAAACTAAGGTAGAATAATCTATATGAAATATTTATAGAGTGTTTTTTTAAAAATCTTTTTATTTTATCATCTTATAATTTCATGTGAGTGTATATCGGTGGATCCATCAATGATGGAGTCTATTGAACATTGAACCAAAATAACCATGGGTACTGAGATAAATATATTTTCTTGATTTTTTTTATATTATATATGGTATATAGAAAATTTATTAAAAATTACAATTCCACTTACCTAGTTAACTCAAAAGGTTGGCAAGTAATTTTAGACATGTGAATGTAAAGAAAATTTTAAGGAACTACTGAAAAGGTTTTTTTGCACACCTAGAATATAAAAATATAGATTGGGGATGTTTTCTCATAAAAATTTATATGATGATAACTTATTCATTACAAGAATTAATGGTCTATAAGAAAAATTAACCAACTCCTGATTTAGATATAGTTGTGGTGATTTTATCATTATTGACATAGAGAAATTATCATTATGTATAGATGTTTCATATATATATTTCTCAGTAATGTTTAAAATATTTATTGAAATTGAAGGAGTTGAATATGTAATAGAGAAGGTGGTTGGAGTTGATTACATATTATGATATCTCACGATATTTTAACCCCATGAAGGTGAATAAGGTGGTCAATGATTTGAGCTGAAAGTATCATTATAACATATAAATGATGATGATAAAAAATATCCAATATTTATATATTATTAATGGATTGATTTAGAAATCATTATGTATCTGGATAAATATTATCATTCTCAAAAATGTTTTTAACCTTATATCCAAGTGAAGATTAAAGATATGTAGATAGAAAATACAGTACAATAGAAGAATGTGACAAATGATACTTAGTCTAATATTAGTTATGATTAAATGATACAGGTAAGTGACAATGTATGTGTTATATCTATACTATATTTAAATAATGAGTTTTTTGAGGAGTATCATAGTTCTTCTTTCTATATTATTCTTGGAAGTGAAATTATATGTAGAGAATGGAAATAATATTTGTTAAAGGACTTAATGTATATTGATGTTGTGGATTTTGTATGTCAGTGATTTTTATGGAAACAATTTATGTAAAAGTAACAAAAATATAACAGGCACTTATAATCACTATCCATACTAGAAAAGAAATAGGATGACATTAAAATTTATTTTTTGTCAAACTCCCCAAAAAATCTGAAGGGAACTACTATACATGGATTTCAGTCAATGGATTTATGAATTTTTACCCTAACATTTCTATTAGAAAATATGTACCTATAGATCCTATTTCTTGGATAAACATTATGGAAGTGATAAGGTTTCATTGAGTACGAAATTACATTATATCTTATCAGGATATGAGGATTACCTTGATGTTCTGATGATGTATTTAGTATTCACTTGATACTAAGTTGTGTTACAAACTGGTATATCATCCTCAAACAAATGGTCAATCTAATTAAACCATTAAAATCCAATAAGATATGTTTATATATTGTTCTATGTATTTCAAAGGTGTTGGGGATCAAAATTTTTATATAGTCATGTTTTCTTACAACAACTATAACATCTCATCCCTCTATTACACATTAAAACATGATTTATTACATAATGATACACTTGAATCAACTTGAAACATTGATAAGTAGAGTGTCTTTTCGAATTAGGAACATTAAATTACAACATAAAACATGTAATAAAACATATTTATTTAAAACATATTTAACATGATCACACATAAAACTACATGGGATAACTTGAAGAAATACATAAGAAATAGGTCAGCTATAAATCCCCGTAAGAGAATAAAAATGTAATAAGTTAAAAATTTTAGAAAATAGGTATATCTAAGGGTATAAAAAATTATGAGTCATAAACATGAATGATAAGACATGATATAGAATGATAGCATAAAGGATACAAGGGAAATATGGAAAAAATTTAAAACACTTAATCATTGGTTAAGGATAACTTCCAAGATATCATAATGGAAAAAGTTCAAAAAAGGAATCAGGTTCAACCCCTATCCGAACATGAAGTATCATGATACCAATAAATACCCCATGTAATGGAGTGATATATTATTTTGGGCTCACCCATCACTTTCATTTCATTCTCATGCTTATGTGTTCCACATATGTCATAAAACATGGATTTATTCATTTTCATATTTCATTCCATGAACATGGAGTGTTGAATAAATAAACATATATCACAAATAAAAATGAGTATAAGTTAATAAATCTAAAAACCCTTGATTGAAATTGGGTATGTTATTCAATACAAAATTGTTTTGGCATGGATTCTCATGGTGAATTTTAAGCAGTATAACAGGGAAGTGTAAATATTTATGTAATGACATAATGAGAACGAAACGGGTCCCTCATCATTTATACATCTTAAGTAATGTATGGTTAATGTTATAAAACACAGTCCATCATTTTTAATTGAAAATTAATGGCCATAAAATGAATAATATTCTTGAATAAATTGGAGAAAGAGAGGTTACCTTAAAAAATTTCAGCCACCTAATTACGTAACATTATAATTTATAAAATGTTTTGATTAGATTGAGAGAGGAATATCATAATTGGGACATAAAATGGGAAATTATTGGGAATTAGAAAGACGTATCCCATCATTAAAAAGGGGTTAATATAAATCATTACCTAATAAAGAAACTTGAATAAATATGAGAATGCAAAGAACCCTTACTTGAGTGTGTAACTCCAATAGCTTGAAAAGTGATTCTATAGTTCATGGGGTGAATAAGGAGTATTCTAGAGAGATGATGGATGAGTAAAAACATGATCCATGTTTTTGGAGTTAAGAGAAATGATTGCATGTGTAGATTTATATAAGAAAAAGAGGGATTTCATTAATTTTTAGGTTTTGGAATCTACAAAATAAAATATTCAAAATAGAAAATCCTACCATGTGTTCCCATGTTTTCTACAAAATGGAACTATTTTTCATTATTTTATTAGGAAATATTTGAACATATTAAAATATTACCCTTCATTATGTGAATGTGATTCACACATTAAAAAAAATAAATTTAAAATCAAGAAATATATTATATGTTTTGGAGGATTCATAAAGGCTTCATAAAATTAATCAAATAAATATAAAAGAATATTATTTTTAGTGTAAAACGTTTATTTTTCTATGTATACAAATTATAGTATTTATTATATCATTTTTTGGTCATTATGATTTCATAAAACACACCGTATATTTATTCATTATTTAAGTTTTACCAAAAAAAATTATTGTCTCAGAAAATTATGTAAAATTCACCATTTGATAATTTAAACATTATTCTTCCAAAAATAATATTCATTTTATCGAAATTATTATATTAATATTTTAATTTTCACTCTTTAAAATAATAACTTACATTTATTGAAAACGATTGTTTTTTTCAAGAATAGTTTTTGAACCCTAATAAAACTTTACATATGACTTCATATAAATTATATGATCATTTATATTTAAAACCCATAATTTAATAGTCATATTTATTTAAAAAGTTTTTTACCTCAAAAATAAATTAATTCATCAAAATAAATTTCTTAATTGAATTGAATAATACCTAAAAATATTATTCATGTTTTATATTATCAAAATAAAAATATATTCAATATTATATAAAAATTAATGTACATAATAAAATTTCTTGTCTCTTCATACATATATCTTTAATAAACCAGCATACACACTAAGAGTATGGTGCTCAATATTGAGACTTTCATGGGGTCATTTGTCAAACATGGTTTTGAACGTGAACTCTACGAGCTTGAACTTATCCCATAGATGGTTTCACTCATGAGTAAGTTATTAGATCTCATATTGGGATTGGTCGAGGGAAAATACCATAGATGATATCTCCCTCAGAAGATTTGATAAATGGACTTAATATGGTACGTTCATACAAGATTAGGTCATCACATCATTTGTTTGAGTCAATTGGATTTGTTAGAGCCCTCTATTTATTCTAATCATGTGATCTCTCTTTAATGTCTATATTTTCAATAGATAATATTATGAACATTATTTTGGATCCAATTAGATATTATAAAACAAAATAAGTGAATGTGTATTCTAAAAGTATATTTCATAATAAAACATTAAATCATTAGGTAATTTCATTTATAACAGTTTTGGTCATCACAATATTCCACGCTTGAAAAATCTATCCCTCCAAATTTTCTTTTCACCCCATTAAAACAAATGTGGGAAATTATATATCATCAATTTCTCTAGTTCCCATGTGGCTTCTTCAATATTTGGGTTTATCCACTACACATTGATAACATTTATTGTCTTCTTTTGAAGAACTTTTTCACTATGATCTAAGATCTTACCTATATAATCATCATTCAAAATATCATTCTCCAATGGTACCACCAATGGATTGAGTAGATGTGAGGAGTAAAGTGTGTACTTTCTCAAGAGTGACACCTGAAATAAATCATGAACTATAGACAGGTTAGGTGGGAGTACAAGTCAATAGGACACTGCTCCGATGTGATCAAGGATGTTAAAGGGGATGATGTATCTGGACAAAGATTTCTCTTCTTCCTAAATATAATCACTTTATTCCATGGAGATATTCAAATGAATACCTTGTATCAAACATCAAAATAGTTTGCTCCCTGATGATTTTCATCATAGCCCTTTTTTCGACTATGATCAACCTTGATGTGACGTTGAATGGTCTTATAATATTCCACCAATTACTCAACTATTTTAGGACCTAGAAGTTTTCATTCCCCAACTTCATAATAACATATCGATGTTCTACTCCTCTTCCTATAAATTGATTCATAGGGATCCATTTGGTCGCTTGAGTGGAAAATGTTGTTGTAATAGAAATGAACCAAAAGAATATGTTGGTCTCAATGACCTTTGATTTCAATTTAGCATACTCTCAACATGTACTCAAGTGTATGGATAGTCTGCTCTGATTGGACATTAGTTTGGGGGTTATAATCCTTGATGATGTTAAACATGTAGTTTTTATCATGCTAAGTACTTTTCCAAAACATTGAGGTGAATGTTGGATCTTGATCGGATAAAATAGATAGTGGTAATCCATGTAGCCTTACAACTTCCCTCATGTATATTACTGTAATTAGATCTATTTAGGATTACTCTCATATCACAATTAGGAGTGCAATATTTGTAAGATTATCCACCAAAACCCTTATAGAATTATTCTCTCTTTGTGTATTTGGATGATCATTGACAAATTCCATGGTGATGTCTCTCCAATTCTATGTAGATATGGGTAATGGTTGCATCACCCCCTTGAATGTTTTCATTTTTTTCATTCAAATTATAACATAAAAGACATCTTGATGTATATTCTGTGAACTCCTTCTTCATACTGTCCCACCAATAGTGTTCTCAGAGATCTTGAAACATTTTTGTGATTACTTGGTTGATGAAGATTGGTGAGCTATGTGTATCATCTAACATATTTTTATTTAACTTAGTATTCTATGGTACACATAGTCTTTACCCAAATCCCACAATACCTTCATCATTGACAATGAAGTATGAGGATTTCCCTTTCCTTATAGATTCCACTTTCATATGAATTCCCACATGAACTCTTTGATCATATGTTAACCTCTCTAGAAGAGACAGTTCAAATATCATATGTGAAAGGATTGCTGAAGTTTCTTCCTTTATGATTCCCATTTCAATCCATTATAAATCTAATAATATAGGATCCCTATCAATTCACATCAATGATAGAATTTTGAGATACTTTATACTTAAATTATTTTCCACTTTATTTGTTTTCCTAGGGTGGTAGTGTATTGAGTAGTCATAGACTTCGGACACCTCTAACCATCTTCATTGCCATATTTTGATCTCTTTTTTTGTGACTATATACATGAGTACTTTTCGATCCGTATATATTTTACACTTCTCCCCATACATGTAATTCCTCTAATCTTTCAAAGAAAATATCTATGCAACCAACACTAGATCAAACATTGGGTATTTCTCTTTGTGATCATTCAACTTCCTTAAAGCATAGTCAATGACTTTGTTACTTTTCATTAACAAAAATCCCAAAACTTTTTTTGAATAATCGCTGAATACCACGAAAATATCTCCACTTGAGGGTAGTGTAAGAACAGGCACATCAAGAATCATCATTTTTAAAATCCATTAATATCTCTTCACATTTATAATTACATTAAAACGTTACACCATTCCGAGTTATATTGGTAATAGGGTTTGAGAAACGTGAGAAATTTATCATGAATCAGTGATAATACCCGACTAACCGAAGGAAACTACTAATATCTATCACAGATTCTGGTCTCGAACATCCATCAATTTATTCTCTCTTTTAAAGGTCCATATATATCCTATTAAATGTGATGATATGTCAAATGAAGGATACATCTTTTAACCACAACTCACATTATCTATACTTTTTCCAAATATTCTCATTTCTCATGGTTTTTAGCACATTGCTCAGATTCTCCTCATTCTCGTCCTTGATTTTGGAGTATATCAGAATATAATCTATAACGACTACCAAATATTTGACATGGTAGTACCTAAGGAATCTATTCATCAATTAAAAGTTTATTTTTGGAGAAATAGTGAGCCCAAAAGGAATCACTATGAACTCATAGTGCCCGTACCATGTACGAAAAGCAATCTTGGGGACATCCTCCTTCTTCACCCTAACTTGGTAATATCTCAGTCATATATCCACCTTGGAGAAGTATTGTTCTCCACATAGCTCATAAAACAATTCATCAATCTATGGAAGATTATACTTATTATTTATTGTGATATTGTTGAGCTCACGATAATCTATGTAAAGGCGCAGTGACCCATCCATATTCATGTTAAAGAGGACTGGTGCACCCCATAGTGAATGACTTGGGTGTATGAACCCTTTATCTTGATGCTCCTATATTTTTTTTCATTATCTCTTCATGTTCCATAATAAATACTCTATACAGAATATTTTATTATGGTAAATCACTAGGTATAAGCTTGATTGAAAACTCAACCTCTCAGTTAATATGAAGACTAGTAAATTCGTTTGGAAACACATTAGTTTATTCCCTCACAATGGGATTGTATTCAAGGTTGATCCTTTTATTACACTAGATCATTTACCTAGATATTATTCCTCATATGGAAAAAATATTCATTCTTGGGATTATTTTGATAAATAAGATCAATCCTTCCCCTTTAATTTGTATAAAATCTAATGATGACCCACAATACTGGGAGAGATTTTCTTAGAACAATAATTTATATTGGCTCTATATAGTGAATGCCAATCCATACCCATAATTGCATCAGATTCTACCAAAGGGATTATGATAAGGTTTTATAGAAAATTTATCCCACAAACATTGAAAAGGGAGGATTTATATGCATGAAATGAAATAATTTCCTCATTTTCCATTTTCACTGATAGATAATCATTCAATCTTTTTGGTGGTGTGTGGTTAGTTTTTCTAATTTTTTATATTAATTAATGAATAAAAACAGAATCAACAAGTATTTTTACTATTATTTAATGAATAACTAGTATACCTATCACCACTTCATTGTTGGGATTCACATTGGGTGATGTGATTGAAAAAATATCACCCTTTCTACCATTGAGGTTTTTGGTAGTCTCTGAAAACCATTTCATTAGTGCATTGGTATGAAAAGTTCCCTTGTTACTTTCAGTTTTAGAAATGAAAAATACAATGAGGGTTGACTTGATAATTCTATTCCTCTATCAATATATTATGTTTCTCTTGTTGGAAATAATTGGCTAGGTTCCCTTCCATCCCATACCCATGGAATTTTGTCCTCCACTTAAGGTAATTTATAGGGTACTTCTTTATACACCTCTGACAAGCGTGGTGTTGTAATTTCTTAAAATTGTTAGATACCCCTATCGGGATTCCAGAATTAAACACCACTTTCTATTTCTTATCCCTGTGATACCATTGATATTCCCCAATCTCTAATTCAACCTTCAAGGAACATCGGTCAATTTCCTTATATCTATCAGTGCCACTGATATCTAAGGCATTTCATATATTGGGTTTTATCCCACCAAAGAGGTGATTGACCTTTAATTCAGGGGTAACGACAATTTCAGAGGCGTACCATGAAAATATTGTGATGTTTTCCTCTTATTCCCTGATATATTCATCATCATGCTTACTTGTGGGAAAGGAAATCCCATTCCATTTTAAGACAGAGGGTGCAAGTAAAATATTTATGGAAAAAAATTTCCATAATTAATTCAACAACATTTCTTCAATTTCATCCTCAGGATTAGTATTTTTTATCAATGCCCACCACATATCAACTTTGCCTTCCAAAAAAATACTGCTATTATAACCTTCTATTGTTCATAACATTGAAGTATAGAGAATGTGTTTTCAATGGAGTTGATCCATTATTATATGATTAAGGGATCATATGACCCATTAAAAGTTGAATGTCTTTGACACATAATGCTCTCGATTTTGTCTTGTTATATCTTAATGGTGTTTGGATCATCTGCTTCATCCAGGATTCTATTCAGAACCTGAGTCAGCTAAGAGTTTATCATCATGAAGTGTGTGATTTCTACTCCCATCTAGTTGGGCATCTCGTTTGGGAAGTCATCACACTGCTATTAAAATTGATTTTTACACGATTTCTCCAATGTTCGTTCATTGGATAGAATCAATGGAAATTTAAATATGGTTATATTATACTTTTAAACATATAAATGGGAATTTAATGACATTAATGGGATAACTTATAACTTACTTGTATCTATTTAACTTATGCATCTCAACGATTCAGTCTTTGTTATCCATGATATATTTCCTGATATATAATATTATGGGATTTTTTTACTCCCTTAATAATAGTTCATAATTATATTTTGAATTACTAAATCATGTACCCCAGGAGTTTCAAACTAGGTCTGTTGTAAGGCCCACTGTCATGCACCAGGTTACCTCAAGTCTGGCCCGAAAGAACTTGTAGGAGTTGTTACTCCAAGGTACATCTATTCTAGAACCACATCCACTTGTAGTGTCCAAAAAGGTATGTATTTTATGAATAAACCACTTAATCTATAATAAACAAAATTTAGGGATGTTTCATTACACTTAGTCCTATCCCTAAGTATTTATCTAGAGTTATCTAATCCTAATCCCAAAAATAACTAAACTTATCCATTTAAACCAAATATGAAAAATCACCCATTTATAACATATAAACATATGATCTATTACATAAAGTTATACATAATACAACCCTGAGGATGAATAATTCTCATGTCTTTGAGAATTAGGTATATTACATTACAACTTAAAATATGTAATACAATATATTTATTGAAAAATTAATTAGAATGCTCACAATAAATAGTTCATAGAATAGATTTAATAAATACATAAAAAGGGCCGATATATAATGCCTAATAAGGGAATAAAAATGGAATAAGATAAAACATTTTATATTATAGGAATATCAAGGGGCATTAGAAATATAACTTGAAAACATGAATGGTAAGACATGATATAACATGATAACATAAAGGCTACATGGTAAATGTGGCCACAACATAAAACACTACATCATAGGTCTAGGCTAAATACCAAGACATCATAATAGAAAAAGTACCATAAATAAATTAGTTTCACTCCCTATCCCAATATTAAGTATCATGATACCAAACATTACCCAATGCATTTGAGCACTATATAATTCTAGCCACCCCCGTCACATTAATTTCATTCTCACGCATATGTGTGACACATAGATCATAAAATATGGCTCCATTAATCATCATATTGAAATAAAATAACTATGAGTGATGAATAAATTAATTTAAATACCCAATAATAATGATTATAAGTTCATAAATCTGAAAACCCATGATATACATTTGGTATGGTATTCACTATACAATTGTTTTGGCATGGATTCATGCTGTGAAAATTTGAAAGCATAATGAGGATATGTAAATATTCATGGAATGATATAATGAAATATAAATGGGTCTATAATAATTTAAAAATATTATGGAAATATGGGGAACTTTAGAAAAAATACCCCATTGTTAGGACTTGAAAATTTAAGGGCATAAAATAATGAATATTCTTGAATTAAGGGGAGAAAGAGAGGCCCCTTAGGAAATTATGGCAGCCTAATAAAGTCACATAAAAATCCTAAATTGGGTAAAGGATTGTTAAAGGGGACTATAATCATTTTGACATGAAATAGTAAGTAATAGGGACATGGAAAGACATATCTAAACATTAGAAAATGGATAACATAATGCATAACATAATAAACAAACATGAATAAAAAAAGAATGGAAAGAACCTTTAATTTTATTGGGTGACTCAAAAAACTTGAAAAAGAACTTATTTATATATTTGGGAGAATTTGGAGGATTATATAGAGATTATTTGAATTTAAAAACATGGTCTATGTATTTTTAATGAATTTAAATTGAATCTTTGGTGGTTTTATATTTGAAAAGAGATGGATTTCATTAATATTTAGGTTTTGGACTCTATAAAATAATATATTCAAAACCCAAACATTTCCCATTGTGTATTCCCATGATTTATAAAAAATGGAGTGTTTTAATTATTTTATTAGGAAAAGGATTGATATTATAAAAATATTAACCATTTTTATGTGGAGGTGAGTCACACTTTTAATGAAATGAATATAAAACCATAATTTTTTTACTTGTTTTGAAAGATTTATAAAAGATTTATAATATTAATAAAATTGAAAAAAATTCAAATTATAATAATGGGAAAAAATTATTTATCTAAGGATTCTTATTATAGTATTTATTAGATCATTTTTTGTTTATTATGATGTCATAAAACACATTGAATATTTATGGGGTATTTAATTTTTAACTGGAAATTAAAATGTCTAAGAAAATTATAAAAAAATAACCATTTGATAATTTAGAAATTATTATTCAAAAAATAATATTAATTTTATCTATACATTTTTTTAAATATGTGCACTTTTAATTTTAAAAATAATAACTGACATTTTTTGAAAATGATCGATTTTTGGTAATAAATGTTTCTGAACTGTAATAAAACATTACATTTGACTTTATAAAAATTATATGATCATTTATATTTAATAAAAATAATTTAACAAAAATAATAAATTAAAATATTATTTATTTAAAAAACTTTATTTCATAAAAATGAATTTTTTAATTGAATTGAATAATTCCCAAAATACTAGTCTTGTTGGATAGTATCCAAATAGAAAAATATTTATTATTATTTAATAAATAAATATCTTAATAAATATTATAGGTTATTGATACAAATCCCTTTAATACACTAGCACACTACCTAAAAGTAAGTTGTGTAGAGATTGGACATTCATGGGGTCATTCAGAAAATATGGTTTGGGTCGTGATCTCGATGAGCTTGAACTTATTCGATAAAGAGTTTCTCTTATGCTTAATTTGTTTGATATCAGCTAGGTATTGGCTGAGGAAAAATACCATGGATATTATCTCTCTCACAGGCTCTGATAAATGGGATTCAAAGAGTATGATCCTAGTGTTTGAGGCCATCACATCATTTTCTGAGTTAATTGTATTTATTAAAGACCTATATTTATAATATCATGTGATCACTATTTAATTTCTATATTGTCAACGGTAAAGATTCTTAATGGTGTTTTTATTCTTAATGGATAAAAAAATAAGTTCATTTGTTTTCTATATCCATATTTCATAATAAAACATTAAATCACAAGGTTATTTTATTTATAATATTTCAGGTCATTAAAATAATTTCTTTAACTAAACCATTTAGATGGATCTTTATAATGAACACTATAGAAAAAAGTGTAGAAATCCATAATTGTAGTATGATGTTAGAGAAAGAAACATATTGGAATAATAGCTTGTTGAGGAAATAGAAGAGAAGGTTAGATCCATTGTGTACACATAAGGGTATGAAAAAGTAAAAATGAAATGTTTGCAGATAATTGTCAATGTGGTATAGAATTTAAATATTGAAAGAATGTTTTTATGTGGAAGTCAGAATGGATTAATATTATGAGATTCATAAATTATGTAATTTTTATCTGAAGGTATATTATCCATTTTTTGATTCTTGATCAATTGGGATGTTTTTTTACCACTTCACACTTCCACTAAACCTCACTGAAATTTAAAATGAGTTCCACATATCTCTCTAAGAAAACAAAATTCCCCATCCTTCACATATAATAAACTCAATGGTCATACCAAGGGATCATAATCCCTATAATGTAGAAAACAATATTGATATTATTGATAATATAGGGAAAGTTCAACGAAACTAGATGACAAGTCAGGTGAATTTTTTTTTGTAAAACCATGTATTTGGGGAAGATACATGGGAACTTAAGGATATGATGTGGGAGAAGTATCCTAATTTTATTTTAATAATACTATTAATGTAAAGGTATAAATTAATTTTAATGGGGTAGAATATAACTCTGTGATATTTTTAGATATATATTTTTAATGTAAAGTAATTTTTTTGAATAGCTTGTGCTGCACAGAACTGAGAGTTGTAAAGATTTTTGATATATTTTTATTATTATTATTAAAAAGCTAACTTTATAACCTCGTTTTTTAAATATAGTGGTATAGATATGGAGGGAATATTTAAAAAGTACATATTATAGTTTTATAAAAACAAGTCTTATCGGTAACAAAGTACTTAATTATCAGTAAATTATTTATATCCTCTAAAAATAATTTTTTTATACTAAAATGATTTCATTTCATGTTTTGAAAACATAGTGAAATTAATTTTACTTAATATAATAAAATTTATTTTACTAAATAAAATTTAATTTCAAAATATACATAACAATATTATCTTTTAGTAAATTTGTGATTTTTTTTGAAATGATTAATTTTAATATTACAAGTGAAAAAAAACTAATATTTATTAAAAATTGACATTTTTTAAATAATTTAGATGTAAATATTTATTTTGAAATAATTTTAAAATTAAAACTAAATCAATAACTTTTTGATTAATCCAATTTTTTCATTAGAATCAAATTCATGTATATTTTTTATATTAAAAGTTTCAATACTTATGAAAATTTTCTCTTTGGAAAACCACTTTTTTCATGTCTGTGGGTTTAATTTTAAAATAAATTTCTAAACTATTATGAATAGAATTTCTTAAAATCTATTACATAATAGGAAAACATATTATTAATTTTATAAAAAAAATTCAAATTAATTTTTGTTTACAATGAATAATTAAAATAGTAAATATCAATTACTACATTTAAGGATAAAATTGGTTTATCAGGGTTCAACTAAAATGATAAGAGTATTTTTTCCAATAAATATTTCCTATATCCATCAATAAAATGTTACGATTTTTTTAGTGAAAATAGGGGTCACATTGACGAAAATTAGTCAAGGGGGTCTGAAATAATAGATCCCCATAGCATCATATCTGACCAGAATAACACACTCATGTGGAAGGGATAAAGTTATAGTAAATAAGATAAGTGGGTTATATAGAGTGATCTAGGAATATAGTAATTTAGCAACCATTTTTCCCTCTCACCATGTATTGGGATGATCTAGAGACTAATGAAAAAACATCATCATCCTCGAACAAAATTTTTGATAGTCCAAGGAGCCATGATAACATATCTGATATAATTGGGGATAATACAAGAATTAGTTTTAACCAAGTCCAGTTTAATACCATAAGAGATTCAAAACTCCAACCCCTTGATTATGGAAGACTCTTTAACTATAATTCAATTCCCGAACCATTGAAAAAAAGGATAGTGTAATCAACAAAACCGGACTGATAATGAACAAATCATCCTCCCCACATTTAACTGTTAACACATGAACCATCAACAATGAGATTGAGTTCATGATAAAGAATGATCTATCTCACCCATTTAGCTTATTTAGATGGTGTTTTAACCATTGGAATAGAACTACATCGATACATGTGAAACCACATGGATGGGGAGAGCCCCTACTGATTTAGGAGAGGAACTATCACAACATCCAAGGTTCAAACCCTTACCATTATTTCTATTCGAGAATTGGATTACCCTTCACGATTAGACTAGTTTTATTCATTCCATATTCTCTAACATTATTACGCTATAAGAAATAACATCATCTCAAATTTGTCAATATTTTATTCCATGTCATGAAACCAAGAGTGAAGAAAGGTTTTGATGGAAATCCTTTACACATAAAACCCATTGAAAATGCTAAATCAACGTGAAAATAAGGATTCCCACTATCACTCAAAGAAAATCTGAGAGGATGAATATTATTTTTCACAATTACAATAAGTTAACTTAGAAATACAAGATACCCCTTTGTGTGGAACCCCATCATTAGTAGGTAGAACCATTTTTTTCAGATTTTCCAAACAATGAAATTAATCATAGTGGGAATATATTTTAACTAGAGGGTACCTACCCATGTTCCATGGTCAGAGTTTACATGATGAACAAGATGATGTGACTAATTTTAAAAAAGATATGCTGAGGATTTTATAAAGACATGTCTATCATGTTCAAAATTAAATCAAATACTTATAAATTCCTCTTGTTGTTTTGGGTTGAGAATTGGATTGATGGAGTGAAATCAACTGTCTTGTGAGAAGGAATGATCATAAAATAGACATCCAAAGAAACTAAGTACATTTCCCACCCAATTATAATTCCAAAATTTAAGCATGACACATCCCACTCTCCCCATGAGTATTAATGAAGACCAAGGATAATATTTTTTATCAAACCACATAGCATGAAACTTCAACCCCCCGAGCCATATAGACATGCCCCATATTTGTTTCCCAATTAACCTTTCCAATAGTGACATTCCCTAAATGAAATCCTAGTGAATGTTATAATAAAGTAATCTCGTGGTTTCTAAAACACTTCTATTTTTAATGCCTTCATACTCATCATCCTTATTTATCCAATTCCATGATTTTTAGTTGTACATGCCTTGTGAATCTGTATCTACGATGAAGCTGGTCAAGGGATGGTATAGATATTTCACGAATCATCCTTGGGAACATTTATGACTGAAAAAACATGCATGGGTGTGTTGGTCAGAATTATTTTGAACAAAGAGATATTTTCTCATAAGGATATGACATTGTTTTAATATTTTAGAAAACAAGTGGATATTTTATCAATAAGAAAATCAAAATGGTGGATCTGGATCCTATCATGGGAGATCAATCCTCATATATAATTCATGAGGAAATGAATTATATGCACTCCCATCCAATAATCAAGTTTATTTCACATTATACATGAGAAAGACCTTTACATGTAAACATTTCCCTTTCCCCAGTTCAAACTGTAGACACTCCACTTTCTCTATGTGTCAGGATTATTGTTAGTCTCCTCGATAGAAATGTTACTTCTATTGATGAAAATAAGATAATCTAAAATGAAGAGGTGATTATCCACAAAGAAGTTTGACTTTAACAATATTAGATAAATGTGACCCTCACCAATTCGTTTATTTTAATACCAAATAAAATATTCTTGGACCATAATGAATGCACTAGGGGATAAGGGGTCCCCTATCGTACTGCCCAGATCGGCATGAAGGAACCGTAGCTTTTTCCCATGTTAGTGATTGAAAACTATGTGGAACAAATTCATATGAATGAATTATTTACCACCCTCTTAGATAAGCCCATATATCCCATGTATCTTATGATGAAACTTTAATCCACCCTATCATATTCTTTTTCCATATCGATATTGATGATAATTAATGATTTTGAGAAAATATTATTGATATCAACAATGATTTATTGGGAAATGGAATTTGATGTTTAGTTAGAACCACCCTAGAGAAAACCATGTTCCTAATAAGAGATCCATTTATGGAGGTGTACTAATATTATTTTTTTCATAATAGCAGTGACGATTTTTTTGGAGAACTTTTACATAATAATATACCAATAATATTTAATTGAGGATGGATATTTATCATTAGGGATGAGTATCAAGGTAGTGGTACATGATGCTCTGGGTAAACTCCCTCCTCAAAAATAATCTTTGATGATTCCCACAATATCTTTATTAATAAGGTCCCAATATATTATATATAAAGAACCCACAAATCCCTTGGGTTTGTGGGAAATTCTATAATTTAAGGAGGTAACAACCCCCATTTTTCTTAATCAATAGGGATTTTCTAAAAAAGTTGATATCGAGGGAAATTATGTCTATCATTGTATTAAAATCTAAAGCATGGACACTACGGTATCTATCCAACATATGAGGGTTAACATCGTAAAGTAATAAACTAATGTGGGACACATCCATACCTCCTACCTCATGGGGATCATTGGTGAAGGATCCATCATCATGAATAATATTGATAATGTGGGATCATTTCCCCTCCATGTTACATACCTTATAAAATACTATATTTTTATCTGCCTCTTTATGTAAGGTCACTCTATAACTTCATTAGCATTCTCAATCATGAAAAATAATCATTTCATCCAAATGGTTCTTTATGAAGAGTAGGATTCATAAAATATCATCATTTAACTAAGTTTGAAGGTCCAAATTGCATATTATATGTCCACCATAAGGCCATACAAATGAAAAAAATATGAAGAATTGCTGATTTACCATGTTTAGAGGCCCTCTTTCACTATTATTAGCTTTTTTTGGAATTAAACCCACAAGCATTTATAGATGTTTTTGTCCCTATATGAACATGCCACAAGATGATTGTTGGAATTAGTCACCCACAAACTTGATTAGAAGAAATACTTGCTGCCTGAACTACTACCTGCAAGATAGATGTGAATTGGGGGTGGTCTGAAAGTTTTCAAAACTGTTTCCCAAAATTTTTGTTCATAATGGTGAAAATTAATTTAAGAATAGCCATGAAGTTTACCAAATGAATCCATGTACATCATCCACCTTTCTAGTTATTTCACTACATATAGTTATCCCATGAGTAACACATGTCCAATAGCCCATTTCAAGACATATAACTAGAAAATTATTTCCATTCATTCCTTAGGAATACCCCCTACAATGTTTTTCTCCAATATTTCCAAGATGGAAATTCAATATAATTTTAAGATCTATGTCTCATCCCCATGATTTTTTTTCTAATATTCTTACAAAGAAACTCCATATTCCCTGAATCTAAATTATTATAATCTAAATCTTTGTATAAAATTAAATTTTAAAAAATGAACATCATGAAAATATGTTGGTTAGAGATAACTGTTTTCTCAAATAAAAGGGAATTATTCCATGAAATCTAGTTATTATGATTGTTGGGTTCACCATGGATGAATTTATTACTCCCAAGTTTGAATTCTAAGTCACTGATTTTAGAGGGATTATATATATGTTAGGGTACTAAAACTAGTGAAGACTTATTATTATGATGATTATATGATAGTAAAACCATCTTCACCCACCCCAAGAAAAATGAATTACAGAGGATAAAAATATAATTGAAGGGGAATCCACCTGGATTTATCCCTGACATTAATTATAATAGATACTGAGAAGTGGATGATAATTGTTCTCCTTTAGTATGTGCACCAGTTGAGGAACCACTTGGGGGATTAGAAAGACCAATGACATCCATGGTTGATTCAACATGAAATAATTTACTATATCAATTTGATAGATAAATGGGAGAGGAGACCTAGGTGTTGGGGTCACTGTTGATGGGAATCGAAAGGGATATGATCCAGTGGTACTATAATTATTATTTATCTCTATATTTAACTATTATGATGATTATATTATTATGAAAACCCATTTATTTTTTCATATATATTTCTATGATGAATTGATGAATTTTTTTTGAACATTGGTTTCTTTGAATGAGTAATGACATGATGATATGATGATTGTATAATGATTTTATGGGAAAAATGTTAGATTATGTGACGAGTGAGACCCGTAAATCCCACCAATACTGCAATGGATTGGACCCCTCAAGTTCATTTAATTGTCAATATCCATTTTTTGGGTGTTCTCAGATGCAACAATAGCCCATTTCAAGTGTTTTAAAAAAATCTAGTTTTTTCCTTCGGTAGGTTGGGTGTTAGTAGGTTGGGAATCGGTAGGTCGAGTGTTGGTAGGTCAGGGTGTCAATAGGTCAAGTCTTGGTGACTCACAGTTGGTGAGTCATTCTAGTGACTCACATTGGTTACTCGTTGTTCATGAGTCATGTCAGTGAATCACATTTGTAACTCGCTGTCAGTGAGTCATGTCGATGAGTCACATCGATGACTCACTATTGGTGAGTGGTGTCTGTAGCTTGGAATCAGTGACTTGTTGTTGGTGATTGGATTGTGTTAGTGGCATCAGTGAGTGGTTACAATAGCTCAGCCTCGGTGTCATAGCATCAATAGATCAACATCAGTGAATTAGTGTTGGTGGTTCAATATTAGTGGCTTAGTGTCGGTTTGTCAACACCAGTGCCTCAGCCATCGGTGACTCATTTGGTCAGTTTTCCACAATTTCTAGTTCTGCTAGGTTTTTCCAGTTTCATCCCTCTTACTTGTTATTTGACATTAAATGATTTATCTATCATATTTAAGAGATTTTAAATCCATTTCAGGGGCTATGAATCATATATCAATTTCCTACTATTCAGGGGATTGTTGAAAGTGTCAAACAACATACTCTTGATCGTGATCTGACATTTATATACATTGAAACTGTATCCCTTTAATTGATATAGGATCTGGACCTTTTCTAAATCCTAGATACTCTCTTCCATAAACCATTCTGTTTTCTCTTGGGGAGCCTAGAGATCTTCGTCCCTGTAGAGTTTGTGTGTGGTGTTTTGGCCTTCAAATCCAGTTCTCTCATGGATTATTCCTACTACCTGTGCTCCCCCTATTTTGGTTCATGTACGAGTTAATGGTTATCTATTCTTCAAAGTAGGGTTCCTTACTCTTTCTTTATTTTTCTATCATGTGGGATGGGTATGATAATGTATCCTTGTGTTTATGGTCAAACCCCAATGTTACAATTGTATTCAAACCTATTATAAAGATAATAATACTTGTTATAATAATGGGATTTGTTACGTAATTAATGAATGAAGGGTGGTGAAGATGTTTATGATGCTTGTGTTGTTTTATCTATTATCTTTGATCCATGATATGAATTGTGTTGGTCGTATTTCTTATGAAAATAATTGTTGTTTGTGGTCTCTATTTCCACATAGGACTCATCAAAACATAATATGGATCCCCTATTGAACTTCAGATTAATGAAATTTATAATCCATGTATACCTGATAAAATAAATGTATTCCCCATGATCAAAATTGTTTGGTTATAACCCCTAATTTATCAAAGTGGAATTAAATGAATGGGTGTGTGAAATCTGAATACCCTTTTCCTTGTTTGGGGTGGTTGTGTGCTATGTGTGGATATTTCTATCTCTTATTTTTTATAGGTTGTGTGTTGTTATTGATAATATAATTATGGTGTGTGTGGATGGTATATGGGTGAAATGGAATCTTAGTTTGAGAGATTGATTGATTTTGGGATACATGGGTAGTGGTTAGGAAACAGGGCTGTAGTTTTGGGTTGTTCTATGTTTATGTTACTCAGGGTGTTTTTTATTAAGTAGGGCAACCGATTATGGTTGTGATGGGGTGTGTTGAGGGATTTAGCTTCATGTCGTGGGTTTTATTATTGAGTTAAAGTACATAGCAAAATGAATTTGAAGAATGACAATGGAATTGGGTGGATTGAGTGCTAAATGGGGAGGAGTGTGATGTGGGGTGTTTTACTATAGTTTTATTCATCTATTTGTCTTTTCTGTGAGGTTCATTATGTTCTACGGTTTTTAGTTTCACTGGCAGGGAAGGAATAACATGTAAATGATTAATAATTCCTATATTATTGGAAGTTAAGTGGATTTCACTTCTAGAATTTTTATGTGATCATTGTTCATTATAATAAGTGCATTTAAAAGTAGCAGAAAATGTGAAAGTGTTATGGGGTTTTTGTTTTCTAGAGAAACCATAGGTTGGGATGTGTGTTTGGTACCTATATACAATCTTTTACTTTCTTGTGATTCTATATTCACCCCATCCAATTTAAAAACTATGTTCTGAACACCCCCATTATTTTGGGGGATTCTGTCCTTCCAAAAATCTTGGTGGGAGAATGGATGAAGGGTTATTGATTATTCTTTTCTCCCTATTCCAAAGAATTGGTATCCCAAGACTCTTCAGGCAGGTTGGGGTGCGGTTTTGAGGCCTAGGTGTCTATGGAAGAGGTGTTGTTTCCCACGTATCTTTGGGATGAGATGTGTTGTTCTTTCCTAGGTGTCTTCAGGAAGAGGTTGTGGTTTGTGGCACAACTATTTGAAGGAAATATGTGATTTGGTTCTATCAATTTAATTTGTGGGTTAGATGCGGTATGTAGCCCGGGTGTGTGTGGGAAGGTTGTGACAGAGGGTCTTGTGGAAGATCATGGAAGTGTTAGGACGTTTTCCATTAGGGACGATCATTTACCAGTGGGAAAGTGGTGAGGGGTACCTAATTATAGATGTCTTGTTATATTAATTTACTTTACTTTCATTACATGGTGATTTAACCTTAGTGAGAATGGGTTGGATTGTGTTTCCTTGGTAGGTGTTGTTGATTATACTATTTTCTCATAGGGGAATTTGTATGCTTCTCCCACCTGTGCATGAGATACATTGAATTATATTACTGAGAATACTTGTATGCTCACCCTATATATATAAAATAGTTTTCAGGTTTTTAAGGAGATTACATAGACCATGTTGGACCATAGTAGCTTGGGTCATGATAGTTGTTTCATTGCTAGTTAGTTTTACTTTTGGTACTTTATTTGGAGACTTTTGTAATTGTATCAGTATACATTTTGAACGTGCATGTGGGATGGTTTGGATTCTCTATCTCAAATATATATATATGTGTGTGTGTGTGTGTGTGTTTCTTTGAGTTGTTTTAAGTTAAAACATATTATATCCCAATCCTAGTTACTATAAAAGGGTGATGCCTCCCATTTTTGAGAAATTTTTATATCCTTGGTGCTGGTCACCACCCCAGGGCCTACGGGTGGTGGGAATTAATGGACATTATCTCTCTTTATCCATTTCTAACTCAGGAGGTGCATATTTGGAGGGAGGGGTCATGATAGAATGGTATCCGAGGTGATGTTTGAGCGATGAGATGGATTTTGAAGTTAGGTATAATGAGTATTACATGGGATGGTATGGAAATAGTGTTAGGCGATCTATGTTTATGACATATTCCTTCGATGAATGGTTAAAAGATAGTATATTAGGGCCCTTGTGATCCGATGCATTGACTCTTAGTGAACCGAATGAAAAAGTAAATCTACACCATTTACAAGGTAGAGCCCCTAGGAAAGGTAGATGCATCATATTAACTTTTTTTCTTGTTTTTATTTCGTGTTTTTTGATGCTAAAATAAAACATATATTAAATTGAATTTAGAAAAATACATACTACTCTGGATAATGAGATCCTTGTTTACCATTCCATCTGTGGAACCCAATCTTCATCTGCATACAGTGAAGATAGTGGAAACCTAGTAGGATGACTCGGTTAACTGGTGGAGGGTTGATCTTGCAGAGGAGGACGATCAATGGAAAATTTTACTTTGTTCTTTCAAACAGAATACTCTGGCTAATTTAGAAGGAAACAATTTAGATATATATATATATATAAATAGTTTGATGAGCTTGAGATCACCAACATCTTGATCTGGGATTCGAGAGAGTGTTGGATTCCATTAGTGGTTAGTCAGATGAGTGGAGATGTGTGTCAGTGGTGGATGTTGTAACTAGGGGAGAGGAAGGAGGCTGATTGTCTATGGGTCTATTTTAAGAAAGAGTTATTGGTAGAATTCCTTTCATTAACCATGAAGGCCAAAAAGCGATAATAGATAATATCCATCCATCAGGGGATTATGTAGTTACTGGGTTTAGGTATGAAGTTTAATTTTCCCCTTCTCTTCACTCTTGATCTCTTTATAGATGAGTAGTCTTGGGAAATAAGCTTTGAGTATGCACTTCTTCCTTTTCCCGAATATACAGTTACTCACATCACCATGTCAACAAACATAGTGGTCCATAATAAAGAATATTTAGTTGAAATAATTCACTCAAGAGGAGTTATACCATGATAGGAGATCCAATAGGGTTATAAAAAGGGTAAGGCTTTTAGCAACATGTCTCAAGTGTTAGGGCCTTTGATGTTTTGTACTATGGGGAATTGACCTCATTAGTTTCAGTTTTGACCTTATGGTTCTTATGATTTTCTATTAGGATTGGGACGGAGGTGTTTTAATTGTATCGTACACATGAAACTTCAGTGTTAGTTCCCATTTCATGCTCAGTATGGTGGAGGTTGGTAGGTTTAACACCTGCCTCAGTAGCAGTTTCCAACCACACCATTTCAGTAGCAAGGAAAACAACCTCCCACTCCACCGAGGGGAGACGAAGATGGTGGAGGCTGAACTCAAGGCATTCCTTATGGATCGTGACTCATACAAGTTCGAGTAGGAATTCATTAAAAGAGGGTCCAAGGAGCTAGGCATGGTCAGTTTCACGCTACCTATGTATCACTTTCAGTGGGGCTGGAGATCATTTGAGAAATGATCAGGTTGTTTAGTAATATTATTTTCTCTTTGTTTGATTCATAACCTTCATGCTCCTTCATTTCACTTGGTTTAGACTATGATATGGGAATAAACATAGAGATACTTTCCATGACCTTGGTTTTGAGTACTCTAGTCGGAGTTCAAACTAGCTTGTATGATGTGTGTTGAGAATATATACTAATTATTGGACCACTTAATTCTTGTGGGGATCATTTCTTTCTACATATGTAGCCATTCTATATCATCATTGTAATTGGATGGTTTTGTTCCATTAACACCATTATTGATTTCTTCTGGAGTATAGTCATGTTTTTAGACATCAATAGACAACGTGTGGATTTAGTTGGAAAGTGGATTTTTCTAATGGAAAGTTAGTTTGTAGAGCCTATTATTTCATTATTATTTTAGATTTTAGTAGCATTGTTGGATGCTGAGATGGTGGATGTTCCCAAAATTGATAGGGAATTCATGGAGATTTTCAATGTGGAGGTTAATACACTACCCCCTCAACATGACATCGATTTTGGGATAAACTAACAGCCTGATGCTAGTCTAATTTTGATGGATCCCTATTATATGTTACCTTATGAGTTGCATGAGTTGCGAATTCAGATTGATGAACTGATGAAGAAAGACTTTACCCAAACAATTATGTCAGCATGGGATGCTCCGGTATTGTTCACAAAAAATAAAGATGGTGGCCTGTTTCTTTTCATATACTAGAAGAGGTTTAATCAAGTGATGGTCAAGAACCATTAAGCTCTATCAAGGATAGATGATCTTTTTGACCAGATATGGGGAGAATGTTAGTTTTCTATGATCGATCTATGTCCTGGGTATCACTAGAAGAGGGTGAATGAGGGTGACATCTTGAAGACTAATTTCATGTGCAGGTATGGGCACATCGAGTTCATGGTTATGTCGTTCAGTGTTACAAATGCATCGTCCGTGTTCAAAGGACTTATGAACTCTACCATTCATGAGTTCCAAGACAATATTATCATCATATTCATTGATGACATTTTGATCTACTCAAAGTCAATGGAGGGGCATATATAGAATCTCAGAACTGTCTTGGAGGTTCTTCGATTCCACCTTCTCTATGGGAAGTTGTCCATGTGTAGTTTTGGGACATGAGATGTGGAATTTTAGGACATGTGGTGTCTTGGAATGGGATAATAGTGGACCCATCGAAGGAAGAGGGAGTTATTTGTTAGGTCGCACCGAAGAATGTTGCAGGTGTTTGCAGCTCTCTTGGTCTAGCAGGCTATTACTGATAATTTTTACCTAATTTATCTTGATTTTTTACTTCATTGAAAGTTTGACCTCGAAGCACCCTGTCTCTGTGTTGAGTGAGTAGTTTTAAGAATCTTTCAAAAACATGAAGGGAATGTTGGTCAGTGCTCCAGTTTCTAGAGGAACGGGGGATGTTTGAGGTGTTCTATAATGCATCCCATATGGGATTGGGATTCATATTGATCCAGCAATAGGGAGTGATCTCTTATGAATCTAGGCAGTTATGTCCCCGTGAACAAAAATATTCCTCCCATGATCTGGAGTTACTAGTAGATGTGTCTGGGCTAAAGATATGGTGATATTACCTCAGTAGGTAGTATTTTTTGGTCTTCATGGATCACACTAGCTTGATGTATATATTCTCCCATCAAGATCTAAAATTTCAACTACAAGTGTGGATGATGTTTCTCTTAGACTATGACTTCGATATCTCTTACTCCTGAGGGAAGGGGAACGTTGTGGCTGATTCCTTGAGAAGGAAGTCACAGAATGAGGTAGTTTTGGAATATGTGGATTCATCATGAAATATGGTAGTAGAGTTGGCTACCTTGCACCTGGATGTAGGGACGGATGGTGGCAGAGGATTTCTATTTCAGATGATAGTGCATTCATATTTTAGGAATAAAGTGGAGGACTCTCAGTAGGGAGACTTGAATGCAGATGTCAAGCGTGATCACATTGACTAGTGTGACTCTCTAGATGGGTGATCAGAGATGGTCAGAATTGGATGAATTTCCATGGTAATCTGTTTGTCCAAGTTGTGATGCGTGAGGGAGTTCTCGGCGAGTTTCATATCTCACCCATGGTGGTACACCCAAGAGTCTCCTAGATGTACCGTGGTTTAAGGATGAATTTTTTTTGGTTTTGTATGAAGTGAACAATGGAAGAGTTTGTGGAAAAGAACCTTGTGTTCCAGTAGGTGAAGATTTAGCACCATGTTTCTAGCAGTTTGTTTCAACCATTGTATGTCCCCTAGTAGAAGCGGGATGACATATCGAGGGACTTTTCCAAAAGAATACCCAATGATATTGGAGGTCGTGATGCTATCTGGGTAATGGTGGATCCACTGATGAAATCGAATCACATCTTAGAAATTAGGGAGTCAAGTGTAGTAGATGAAAGGTAAAGAAGTTATGTTTTATGAGGTACTGTAGTTACAGGGGGTTCTAAGGTCCATCATCTTAAATGGAGATGCACAGTTTACAACATGATTCTAGTGTGGGTTACAAAATGATTTTGGAACTCAGTTGTACCTCAGCACTTCTTTTCACCCTCATACAGATGGGAAGACGGTATGGACCATCTAGACACTAGAGGATACGTTTTTTTGGCATGTGTTTTTTACATGGGATGATAGTGGTAAAAACACATTCCCATATTAGAGTTCACATAAAATAAGATCTATCGCTCCACTATTTGCATGCCACCATTTGAATCCTTGTACAAAAGACTGTCTCATTCACTTTTGTGTAATATAGAAGTTGGGGAGGCAAGTTTTATTTGTCCGAATGTGGTGAAAAGTATGATTGATATGGTGAATCATTTACATGAGAGTATGAAGGCAGCACATGATTGAAAAAGTCATATGTTGATCATAGAAGGAGGACCTTGGAGTTTGAGGCCGTAGAACATGATTCCTTGAAGGTTTTACCTTGATGTGGGAGGTGGTGGTTTGGTAGAGGGAGAAAAATCATCCCAGTTTCATCAGCCCCTTATAGGTGTTGGGGTGCGTTGGAAAAGTTGCATAACAATTAGCATTGCCACTACAATTTCAGAGGATCCATGGTGTCTTTCATGTATCACAACTTCCTTGGTATCCTCATAATGAATCCCTTTTCAATAACTATAGAGAGTTGGATATCGAGGACAATGAAAAATTCATGGAGCTGCCAGTGGAGATCTATGATCATTTGGAGAAGGAGTTGTGTGAATGGACCATTCTCATGATTTTTGTGTTGTTCAGGCATTGTTTCTTAGAGAAGATTACTTGGGAAAGAGAGATACACATGTCTTCCCAGTACCTAGTGTTTTTAGCTTTGATTGTTCTATTTTTCCTGGTGATGTAATGTTTAATCCTTGTTTATAAAATGAGTTGTTTCATTGTTTTGTAAAGTGTGATAAAGTCATGACCATGAGGAGGGGAGGTCCAAATTCCTAATAAAAACTCATTAATTTAGAATTTATTAAACTCATGTTGGTGAATCATTGCCTCCTAGAGTAGATAGTATATTGATATAGAGAAAGAAAATATCAGATTCATGTGTTCATACATGTGTTTCTATTTGGTTCTTGTATGGTGGTTGGGTAGTTATTTGGAGTAGTATATGTCAGGAGAGGTGTTCTTGGATGTTAAGGCTTCAAAACACCTTTAGAACTACATGGGAGGTCTATTATTTAGAGGTATCTTATGATGTTGTTGTTCATACACTTTTTTCTTCTGGGTTTGGAATAAAATTCTTGAGGGTGAGAATAGTTTGAGAGGTATCTGATGTAATAGCCCGGACCTCTTAGGTATATTACTTGGTCAAAATCAAATGTTTGGGGTGTTTTTGGGGGCAACAATAGATCATTTTAAGAGTTTTTCCAAATGTCTATATTTTTACATTGTTAGGTCAGGCGTTGGTAGGTCAAGAATTAATAGTTCAAGTGTCTTTAGGTCTGGACATTGGTAGTTCATGCGTCGGTGAATATTTATCGGTGAGTCAAATTGGTGACTCTCTATCAGTGAGTCACATCGAGGACTAGATGTTAGTGAGTCATGTCGGTGACTCGCTATCAGTGAGTGTCCTGAGAAGATTGGCATCAGTGTCTCCCTATTAATGAGAGGCATCGATTAATGGCACCGATGAGTAGAGTCAGTAGCTCAATGTTGGTGGCTCTACTTTGGTAGCACATGTCGGTGTCTCAACATTGTTGTCTTAGAAATAGTGGCTAAGCATTGGTGGATTTTTATCATTGGATTAGCATTAGTAGATCATTGTTCATTCCTCATCCATTGGTGAATCATTTTGATAGTTTTCCAAGTTTTTTAGTTCTCTAGTGTTTTTACTATTTCAGCCCTCTTACATTTTATTTGATACTAAATGATTTTCCTATCATATTTTATGTGTTTTAATACCATTACAAGGGTTATGAATTGTATCATAAATTCCTCATGTCTAGGGGAATTTTGAAATAGTCAAACTAAAAAATAATGGCCATGATATATCTTTTAAGTACTTTTAAACCATCTCCTTTCAATTGATATAGGATCTATCCCTTTTATAAATTCGAGATACTCCATTCCGTAAATACATTAGTTATCCCATTTTGCACCCATCACATTTTTTCCCTCTGGAGTCTGTGTGTAGTGTTGTGGACTTGGAATCCATTATATCCTTGGAGTCTTCCTAATACTCTCACACCCATATTTTTGTGAAAGGAGGGGTTACTGATTATATATTATTCGAGTTATGTATCCCTTACTCTTTCTTTATTTGTTTATTATTAAGGGTGGGTAATCTAATTTCTACTTGTGTTTATGATCGAACCCCTATGATCTGAATATAATCTAACTTTTTATAAAGATAATCCAACTTTTAAAAATTACGTGTTTCGTTATATTATTAATAAATGAGTGGTGGGGAAGATATTGACAATTCCTGTGCTATTTTATCTCTTATAATTTATCCATGTAGTGAATTGTTTTGGTCGTATGTATTGTGAAAATCATGGCTCTTAGTGGTATCTTTTTGCACACCAGACTCAAGAATACTTGATATGGAATCCCTTTTGATCTCTGTAATTGTGAAATTAAATGACCATGTATACCCAGTTAAATAAATGGATTCCTAAAGTCCAAAATTGTTCTGTGATAACCCCAAATTTATCAAAGGGGAATTGAAGGAATTAGGGTGTTGAATCTGAAAACCCTTTTCCCTGTTTGGTGTGGTTGTGTGCTTTTTGTGGATATTTCTATCTTGTGATAAATACAGTTCATTTGGTGCTGATATTGAAATCATGATGGTGTGATTGGATGGTTAAATGGTGAAATGGAATCTTAGGTTGAGATATTGATTGATGGTGGAATGGATGGGCAGTGGTTCTGCAATGGGGAAGTAGTTTCAAGTTATGCTATATTAACATTATTGGGTGTGGTGTTTTTATGCAATGGGTAATCCAAGTATGGTTGTGATGATGTGTGTTGTGGGATTTATCTAAAATTTTTGTGTTTTCTTGTTAAGAGAAATACATGGTGGAATGACTTAGAATAGTGATAATTGAAGTTGATGGATTTGGTGCCAAATGGGGTGGAAGTGTGAAGTGGTGTGTTTTAACATAGTTTTCTTACTCTATTTGTCTGTGTTGTGAGTTTGGTTGTTTTTTAGGATGTTACTTTCCCATGTAGGGATGGAATAACTGGAAAATGATTAATAATTTCAACATTATTGCGTATTTAGTGAATTTCTCTTCTCAAATTCTGAAGTGACCATTGTTCATTCTGATACGTGCATTTAGAGGTAGCGGGAAAGGTGATAGTTTTGTGGGGTGGTGGTTTTATTGAGAACCCATAAGTTAGATAGATTGTTTGGTACCTATATATATACTTTTACTTTTTTGAGATTCCATATGCACCCCACCCTAGTTGAGAACTATGTTTCAAGCACCCCAAATTTTAATGGGGTAGGGTGTCTTTCCCAGCTTCCTAGTGGGAAGATATATGGCTAGTTATTGGAACTTCTCTACTCCCTCTTCTAGGCATTGGTATCCCAAGACAGTTTGTGCAAGTTATAGTGGGATATTAAGGCCCAAATTTTTGTGGGGGGGGGGGGTGTTTTCCTAGGTGTCTTCTAGAGGATATGTGTCGTGATTTCCTAGGTATCTTAGGGTTAGGTTTTTGGTTTGTGGCCCATGTGTTTTTTGGTGATATGTGATGGGGTTGTGGCCTAGGTTTTTGTGGGAAGTATGTGGAATGTGGCCCAGGTATGTGAGGGAAGGCAGTGACATTGGGGCTTGTGGAAGGCCATGCTGCATGAGTATTGATGGGTAGTTAACAAATGGAAAATTGGTGAGTGGTACCCAACTATCAAGGTGATCATTATATTACTTTTCTTTAATTTCATTACAAGGTGAGTGTGCCTTGGTGAGGTAGGGGTGGATAGTTATTAAATGATAAGTGTTTTGGTTTAATATTTTCTCACAGGGACACTAGTATACTTATCCAACTTGTTCAAGAGAGAATTTGGATTTTCCTACTAAGTATACTTGTATTCTCTCCCTACTTAAATAAAACTATTCTCAGTCTTCTATGTAAATTACATGGTTTATGCTGGACCATACTATCTCAGGTCGTGATTGTTTCTACATATATGCTTAGTTCTAATTTTGGTACATGCTTTTGATTCTTTTGTATTTGTATTAGTATTTATTTTAAACATGAATATGGGATGTTTTGGATTCTCTTTTATCTCTATATATCTACCATGGGGTTTTTTAGGTTAATACATCTTATCTCCCGATCATTGTTACTATAAAAATGTTAATTCCTCCCATTTTTTTTGATTTATATACCCTTAGTGTTGGTTTCCACCCCGAGGCCTACTGAAGGTGGGACTCAGGGGACTAATTATATCTCTTTCTCTATTTCTAGCTAATGAGTGGAAAATTTGGAGGGAGGGGTCATGAAAAATTAAATAAGAATATATTTATATCTCATGATTTAATTATTTTAAAATAATGATGTTCTTGATCTACTTTAGTGAAAAATTTAAATGTTCATGATCCACTATTAGAATCAAGTCAATTTTCTTGAACTACTATGAGAAATAGGTGATGATAATTTTTCATTTATGTTTTATGAAATAGATAGGGTTGTCTTTTACACTATGATTTTATGGAATCAAGACATATAAAATGGTTTTGATACTTATGATGGATCCACACTTATACAGAATGAACTTATTGTCCTTGATTGAATTATCATGATTTTTCATTCTTATTATTCATGTATTGTTAATGATAATGTTTTATATTATGAATCATCTTTATCATCATTTATATATGGGTAATGATCCTTCTATGTTATTTTAACACTCTCATACCCTTATTCTTATCTTATTCCCTCTTATGATGTGTCCCATGTTTACCCTTACTATAAATGTAAGCTCACCCTTTATAATTTTTCTTTCCCACATATTGTAAATAATGTCTTTAGTATGGTATTTTAAGGAAGTGAGATGAATGTGTAGATAAATATGGGTTATGTTGAGCATATTTCATGAGAAAGTATTATTGAGTATCTGGTCTCAAAATAAATTAATCTTTTATGGTCCTTAAGAATTTAGTTATGAAATGTATTGAATATTCATTTAAAAATATGTAATATTTATGTATTGAAATCCATTGTCTCCATATTAAATTATATTTTTTGAGTTCATATTCTTTTAATAATAGTGTATTTAGGGTATTGAGAAGGTTTGTGGTGCTAGATAAGGGACTAACCTATAGGTTTCTTCAGTTGACTCTCTCTAACATTAAAAAATAGAAAATATTAATATCATTGGATGATGAATTGTTAAACTCATTTTAGTAGTGAAAAAATGTGGAGGAATTCTATAAGGAGGAAAATTATAAGTAAGGATTATTAAAATACGACGGTGTTGAGAAGGAATTTGATACCCATGTATGTTTCTTTTAGGGAAAAGAAGTGGATCAATTGGATTAATGTATTCAATTTTCTACTAAGAAAGAAGAGAATTTTTTTGTGGAAACTAATGTAATTACCATGAAATTGAAGTGGGTGTGGAAATATAAGTACTATTATTCATTACATAGGACTAGAGTTAGATGAGTTACTAGTAATAGAACAACATCACTAAGAAATGTAAAAGAGATAGTTACTAAAAAATATGAAATGAATATTCTTAAGTTTTATTTAAGAAAATAGTAAAGGAGGATGAAAATAACGAATTTTTTTCAGCCCTGCTTATCCCCTCAAATAAAGATATGTTGGAGGAGGTCTTCCCCTTAAATAAAACATATAAGATGTAAATAGAATGCTTTAAAGGGCGATTAAAGTTCTTATTAATAATTTGAAACATTATTGGATCAATGTATTTGATAAAATTTTGATTGGTGGAATAAATTATCAGAAAATAAGTTTTTATGAGTATTTTCAGACATGGAACAAGATGACCTATTGATTCAAGGATATTACCAAGGATGATCCAGACATGGAGGTAACCACAATTGAATGGATTTTATAGATGGAGAATGATTCCAATAATTTTAATTTTTTTTGTAATTTTCTTGTCCAATATTATATAGGTTGACTATCTATGTTTTCCTGATTTTTTAGGGTTCTATATTTCCACTTAAAATATCCTCTTGAAATTAAAATTAATATTGTGAGTAAGTAAATAGTGAAAAATAATTTTTTTACAAAATAATTTATTTCCATGTAAAAGTCCATTTACTTTTTAAAATTGATATTAAATTAATATAACAATTCTTTTAATATTAAATAATATAATTAATTACATATGAATCATCATTATACTTTATTTTCATTTAAGATAATTTTCGATGAGAAAACATGCGGTAAATTTGTTTTTATCATAACAAATTTAATTAACCACAATTATTTTTTAGTTTCAATTAAATTTTTAGATTATATTTATAGTAATATATTTTAAAATTCATTTAATTTTTTATTCAATTAATTGAATGTGTTCACATTATATTATATGTTTAAAGATTCATTCTTCTAAAACCGGCTTTCTTAATGAGTTGTGTGCTTATTTAAAATTAAATTTGGAAACATAGAGAAATATAATATATTAAAATGGAATAACTATTTTGTATAATCATAATTAAAAAAATATAATAGGGTCAAATTAATTTTATTCATTGTAAATAGAAGATAATATAAAAAAATTACCTCGATTACGGTTAGAAAAGCATTTTCCGCGTATTAAACTAAGAGATATGGGAATTATTGCTACAAAATAGTTTAAATTAATAGTTTTTTTAAGATATTTAAGCTGTAAATTATCTTATTTTCAAATAAATATCCATTTACATCCACATTCCCATGCATGTGACTTTATATAAATGAAATAGTTTTAGATAATTTTTATGTATCCCCCACCTCACATATAAAAGATAACCACTTCCCATACCATATATACATAATTTTATCCTTTTTATCAAACAATAACTACTTGAAATCCATAATATATTCCTTAAATTTATCATATATATTCCTTTAATCCCTTATAACCAATTCATCAATGCATATTTAGTAATATAATAGTGGTCTATCAAAAAATGGTGTATATATATTAACAAAGCTTTTTCATTTTTAATTCTTCCACTACATACACTAAACTTGTGGTCCCCATAATAAATTGATGATTATATTATCATAAATATAATTATATGTTGTTATTAAAATGGAACAATATTTTACAACCACTTATCTATAAATTGTAAGATGAAAGTATTTCTCATGCATACATGTGGGCTACCGCCTCCACAAAACGATATCTTTTTTTCAACCTAAAAATTATTGGATGGATAATATTTCATATTAAATGTATATATATGATATTTATTATATAATATTTATATTTTAATTTCAATTTACCTTTCACCTTTTCCTTCCATCAAAAAATGGAAACAACAATCTTGTGTACATACAGACTACTATCACCACATAGTGATGTAATTAAATTTTAATAACAACTTTATATTAATTATTAAATATATATAATATAAATATATATTATATTTATATAATAATTATAATTTATGAAATAAAGGAACCATGACCAATGTTCATGGACTATAAACACCTATACAAATCATATAAGAGAAAACAAAGTAGTCAACTTCCTAAATGACGATGATAATGAAGTATTGTTAACGAAAGAGTGATAAGATGTTATAAGTAAACCATGTGAGGTTCAATAAAAGTTATTATGGTTGTATTATATATTTATAATAATTTTATATTTATTACATAGAAGGTTATTATGCTTATGTAGCAATACAGACATGATTTAAGGGTTTTTGAGTTATAATCTCATTTTTACCAGGATTATTTATGCTTAAATTTCTGATAAAGAAATTATATGATCTATCTATACAAAATATTATTTCATATGATATTTTATAATTATTCATTGATACTAAATATTTCCAATTAATTTTATCTTAATTATATACTCAATTGAATGATATAATTTTTTTAAGGAAAACAATACATTTTTTCACATCATCTAGGAATATTGTTTTTATTGTCCCTATATACATTAGAATATCTTTAAGACTGTTCTTAATATTATCTAATGAAAATTTAAATTTATTTTTAACTATATTTTAACTTCCATACCATGGATAGAAATGAATCTTCTAATAATTTTTCAAGCATTTACCTTTTGGATTTTTATCGAAAATGTGAATGAAATATTTGTTTAAACATACACTGCATGAAGGGATATCATCATTATCATGAATAAAATTTACATTAAATATTACATACAATATTTATTTATTACATTCAATGAAAATTTTTCCTTATTATTTCGGATATTTTACATTCTAAATTCATTATTTCAAATAAAAATATTATTTTCCTCAATAAAATTATTAGTGAAAGTTTAAAAGTATTTTTATGTATATCAAAAACATTTAATGTTTTTTCTGATTTATTAGAAACATGACCCAAAGATACCATATTTATTATTTATATGTATGTTTTTATAATTATGATGATTGAATTTTCATGATTCCCTTTTCCTTTCAATGGGTTATGATTTGATGATATGATGGATGTTTAATGATCATGTTGTGTACATATGATTGGGATTCATTATGTGATGGGTGGGAATTGAATTATATATCCCTATAATAAATTAGTTAAATAATGATGTCCCATGAGAAAATAATTAATATAATTTCGATATGACCAATTTAAATATAGTAATTTATCAAATAAGGTGGTATTGGGAGTGTAAATTGACTTAGAAAATGATAGAATATGGAGTGAACCCAATACACAACGATATCAATGCTAGTGATCCATAATTAAGGGAACACATTTATATTATTATTTGTACTCTAATAACATATGTATTATGATTAGGCTTTGTTATCATGGATCATGATGATTATTAAATATTCTATAATCTTATGTCTTATGTCTCCTTGATTAGGAAACAATACTCCATGATTCATTATTATTATCAATGAATTGATAGTTATTCTTTTCTAAGGTTAAGATCATTTTATCATACAATTATTGTTAAATTAATATTATTTATTATCATTGATTTATATCACTTATTTTTAACCTTTTTAGCATTTGATCTCACTATTTATTTTGTTTTCCCTCTTTATATTATGGCGAAATGTTTTAATCCTGTTAAGTATACTAAGTGTGAATGTTGTAAAGAACATAATGAGAGATAAATGTATAATATTTTTGTAATGTTTTTAATATATAAATGTTTCCAAATACACTATATATATTTTTATTTTGACACGGATCATATTAATATGTAAGGAATATTACATTAATAAGATTTAGTTTTTATGTTTGAAATATAGGGGTATATAATATAAGAGTAGGTTATGTATCAAATTCATAAGAATATTTCATTCTAAACTTGTATAAATAGTAATAGGTTTATTCTATATGTTTAGGACATGAAATTATTTCATTGTATAAACCTATGAACTTGAGACATGGTCCATGCATAAAAACATGGACATGAAAATATATTCAAGCATAAAAATATGCACATCAAGCCAGGTCCATGCATCATGTGGTTAATATGAAATCATGTTCACACATTAAATAATTATCTTTTGAGTTTTCCATAATTAACCAATGCATTAAAGTGATATATAATTCTAGTCACACCTATCGTATATTCAAAATCCCTTCATATGTATTCCAATAGATCTTTGAAGAAACCATCATCACATAACCCATGGAAAAGAAAATGGGTTTATAAATACTTCATCTTATTGACTATAAATCATTCAGAGAGTGAATAAGGATGGAATCATAGAATCATATCTTATATAAATCATAAGTAACATTAGAGGTTGATATCATAGTTTAAAAAATTCATTAAAAGGTCACTTGATTTTTTTTGGGATAATACGCCTTTCATTCTGAAATAAAAAATAATTTTTAACATTCCAAAAAATTATTTTTGAAAAAATTAATTTTAATATAAACATCAGTAATTATAAAGGTGGGTTTAATACAAAAAATCATGGTGGTGGAAAAAAATCATTCATACGTCAAATGTTAAACTGTTGATTCCTTATATATTTTTCAATAAAAATCCAAAATTATCTCATTTGGATAATAAAGAGAAGTTTTATTATAAAATTTTAATATAAATTATAACATTGTTAAGAATTATATAAATAAATAATTTAAGAATTTAATAGTATATTAGGAAAAATTGTAATTAAAAAGTATATATTCGAGTAAAATATTCTTGACTTGATAGAAAAATAATGTTGAGTTTCCTTTAAAACATTCTTTTAGTCTCTTGTGTTATGTAAAACTATAAAGTGAAAAGGAAACAAATATTCACTAGAAATAAATTTTAGAGAGGAAAATTCATGATATTATTTTGATATAGATCATAACATTTCATCGTATGACACTCAAGCATAAAAAATCTCGATAAATAATGACATTGTAACACAAAACCCTTAACCTAATTTTAGTTGAATTTATATTTATTCAGACATACTCTACAATAAATATAGATCTATTATATATTCAATCCATAAAAATATTCATATGTATTATATAATATCTATAGTGAAAAAATATTTTCATACACGCATATTACATCTTTTTAGATGAATATTTATTATAATAAAAAATAAAGGATGATGATTGTAATGATATAGTGCCTTTGGAAAAAAAATATTTCATAAGTGAGAAATTTCAACTCCCAATAAGTTCTCGATAACTATAACCCTTCTTAGAAATATTATAAAAAATACCTTTATTCATAATCTGGGGAATGGAAACATTATAAATGGGGATCTTGAATGCTTAATAATGGTAAACAAGGAAAATATTGAAACAAAATATGATCAATAAGGGTATAAGAACCTGAGAATAACAAATCAAAAGCATAACTTTTGTAATTCCCCAACCAAAATTACCCACGGTCCATGAATTATTACATAACATTAGCATGATACAAGGAATCATGTCATGATGGACCGATCAGTTTAGTATCCTAGGATGTACTAGATACATACATAAGTTTTACATTACATCATGAAATGAAAAATAACCACAAAATTGTCACTATTGAACACATCAATATCCCTTAGACTATTCCTATAGATCGGTCATAATATACTTCTCTACATCCTAGGATAAACAAATCATAGAAAGGGGTGAGCTGAAATGATCAATAAGGATAACAATATAACAGAAACTTTCTTGAATAACCACAGACATTTAAGGAAATGTATAAGACTAACACATAATCCTTTTAAACATAAAATTCAGCATAATATGGGAAATATAAATCAAATAACTCCATTTACTTATTCACATTGATATTATACTAGTACAATAATAACTTTTAATATCAATAGCCAATTTCATATTGATGGAATGCATAATGCCAGACATCATAAGCACATAGTCAAGGCCTCATGCCAACACTACCAATAAGATTTTGTCAATGCCCTATGCAAAGATACTATTTTGTCTCATGGGACCTACCGATTCATCAAGGAACTATAGCGGGCTCCACCCATCACTTACTAAGTCTAATGCATTCAGCATATGAAAATGTTTAAACATAACATAAACATTCGCATTAAAACTAGAATACGAAATGTTAATACTTTAACCATAAACCATGAATGGTATAAAAATAATACATTCACAGTCAAAAATATCCCATAACCTTCAAAAAAATATGGAATATTGTATCATTATATATCAACTTCAAAAAAGTGTAAAATCCATCAAAGGATGTTGACATAGATGAAATCAAAACTATTTGAGAGAAATATCTCTTTATATTTTGAAAACATTTAAAAGTTAGAAAACTATAAAATAAAACATTTATTTTAAAAATATTTTTATAATATTGTAAGGGATGCTTTTAAGATGTTATAACGGCCGAAAATATCTTCACTCACAATATATGTTAAAAAACATTCATTCCTTATTTTTTTCGAAATAGTCATAAAGGACCTTGATTGGAAAATGATGGGAATATTCCTTTTTAAAAATTTTATAACAAGTCAAAAAAGGGTATTAATGAATTTAACCCGTAGTATAGTAGATAGTAATTTTTTTTAAATACATTTTTATGAATCACGAATGTGGATGATCAAGAGGTCCTAGGAGATACTCTCATATAAACAACCTCGGATAATGGAGAGATTGTAGAGTTAACCCCTACCCTGTACTTTTCCTTGATCGATGGTAATTTTACCTCTTGTAGAATAGTTAAATAATTTTTATTAAATTATACAATAACCACATACATAAATATGATATTATATATGATCTTCTAATATTTCATTGTTAATAATATTTCAGTAGTATCATTGTTTTGGTTGTTAACTGATTTGTTTTCTTTTATATGCTTGGTTTAAAAAGCCATGTTTGTTATGGATAGGATGTATTTGATTTATATCTAGAATTATATTATGTTCTTAACCACTTTTTTAATCAAAATTGAAAGTTATTCTTGAATGGTTATGATGGGTAATGAATTTCATCGCGTTAGTGGAGACGGTAATCCGTACGTACTCAAGAGAGACAATACCATTCTATTGATGGTGAAATCATATGTAATAGGATGTTATATCATATATAAAGAATAATTTAAATGTTATATTTATTATTTAAATCAGTTATACTCATTATTATAACTATAAAAATAATAAATTTTTAGAATAACAAACTACACCACGACGTGGGGACGGTAAGTCGTACGTACACACATATGGTGATTTTTCATTCATAGGATGGAAAGAATATTGAATATGGTTGTAAAATATTTATAATAACATCAAAATATGTATAATTTAATGGATTTATTATTTTTTATGGAATCAACAAAGAAAGAGGAAGTGGAAGAAGAAAATCACCTTAAAAGATGTGGTGAAATTATTACCTCTTTTTCGGGTGTTTGCTTTTGGTTTGATCAAAATGGATCCATAGGTTTGATTTATGATCAAAGTAAGGCCTCTAGGTCGAATGTTAGGTATTTGGGAGGATATTTAGGTAGGTTTTGACAGATCCAAATTGATTTTGAGGTGTGATTGAGAGAGAATGGGAAGTACAATTTTATAAGAGAGGTTAAGGTCACTTTACGAATAACATGAAATATTATTTTATTATACAGTCATATTGAGTTTATAATGGCTCTAAAATGATTGATTTCAAGGCTTTGGTGTTGATGGGACAAAAAACTCTCAACCAATAGGTTTTAGACAGTTTTAGGTCACCATATCAACCATATCATGTAGATTTAACTCTTAGTTAAATAGTTTAACTTTTACCATGTATTCTTGTATTATTATATTATAAGGTTAATAATCATACTATTAAATTCCAAGAGAACCCAAGTGATTCATTAATGATATATATATATATATTATATAAGTATTTTTTCTGAACATTAAATTTTTAGGACTAATATATAATTTAATAATATAGTATTTGTTTTAATAACACATTTATGTCAATTTTGACACTATTTAGTAAATGATTTTTGTGTAAGTCATAACAGCATGACTACTATGAAAATAAAATTAATCGAATCAACCCTAAAATTTCATATTAATCAATAACATTAGTGGAATGGGTCAAAAGTATCATTTTAAATTTATTTGGATATTTATAACATCAATTATTTTATCCTTTCATTAAAAATGTTATTACTGCATCATCATTGTGTTATAAATAAATTTAATTTTTTAATGTTTAAAAATTATAAACAAAATACCATTATTTAGTAAAGCTTTTTAGAATTATAAAAAATATTTATTGTTCAATTTATCATATATATAACCCAATATTAAAAATGTTTGATTTATAAATATTTGAATTTAACACTTTTAACTATTCTTCAAATAAAATAATAATAAATGTCTGAATCTAATTTAAGTGGACCAAAAGGATCATACTTAATTCCTATGGTTTCTTTTTTTCGAAATAAACTTATCTAATATAATTGAGATATGTTTTAGGGTAATTATAATATCATTTTTACCATTAATTAACCTATTTACTTTTATCCATGGTAAACAAAAGTCAAAAGTTACTATTCATAAAAAAAAGATTTTAAACTTATCGAACCACATTTTATTTACTAATTCCAACCATGTCTCTCAGATTTTTGAAATTAAATTCATAGAAGCAGTAAAATTATGTTTAATGCAAATTTTCCAATGCGCCTAGAAGGTTGGTAAAAGACGGTAAAAAGTTCAATACATTTTTATATATCTAATATTATTATAAAATTACTCCAATGAATTAAATTAAAAATATATATGTATTATGTATCTATTTTTACCAAATATAAATATAACTGAAATAACTAATTATTTAAATTAAAATTCGGTTTTGAACAATAATGCAATGTTTTTTAGTATTCATCAAAAATTGAAATTTTTTAGAAAAATACAAAAAAAAATCACCGTAATCTAATTTTGATATTCTGAATAAAAAATGAATCTATTTTAAAAAAGAAAATTTATAAAATTTCAAAAAGTGGGTATTACTATTCATAACGACTATTTTGATTGGTCGTGGTGTGTTAAAACTCCATGTTGTGTACAACGAAAGATATTGTATTATTCAAATGGAAACGTACCGTAGATTCTTGGGGTGTCACATTCTTACCTCCTTCAAATAATTTCATCCTTGAAATTTATAAAATATTATTGCATAAAAACATTCGGGTGTATATCACCCCGACCCCAGTTACCCAGAGTCGGTGCATTATTTTGATACATTGGCATGTTTAAAAGTAATCAAGTCCTGAAAAACCGATCAGTTTAGCAGTCTTGGAAAATAGATTTCATATATGGACGTTACATTACACTTTAGAAAATATAAAACAACATAAATGATCCTTAGAGAATGTCGTTAGCCCCCTTTAGCTTAACCTAACATATCAATCATAATACACTTCTTGGAATCCTGGGAAAATAATAAATAATAAAGGGGTGAGCTCAGATGCTGAGTAAGGGTAAATAATTTAGCAGAAGCTATAAACTGTTAAGGAAATATTTGTATTAAAAAAATACATTTAAACATAAACTCAAACATAATATCATAAAAACAAATGAAACATTACCATATAAACATACAGATGGATATTATACTAGTCGAATAATCACATGTAATAGCTAATTTCATAATAAGGGAATGCCTAATACCGGACATCATTACCACATAGTCAAGGCCCCATGCCAAGACTACAAATAAATTTTTTTTCAAGGCCTTGTGCCAAGACACTAGTTTGTCTCATGAGACCTACCGATGCATCGAGGAGCTATAGCGGGCTCCACCTGTCACTTACTAAGCCCACTGCATTCCTCATATGAAAAAGACGAAACATAACATAAACATTCGTATTAAAATTAGCATATTAAATGTCATTACATTAACCATAAACTATGAATGGTATAAAAATAGAACATCTGTAGTCATACATATCATAACTCATTCAATAAAACATGCAATATTGTATTATAATAAATCAACCTCAATCAAAAATAATTTCCCGTAAAGGACGTTGACAAAGTTTAAAATGATGAGTAAAACTTTTTGAGAGAAATATAATTTTTTTTAAATAATTTAAAAGTCACACATTTATAAAGGAAGTAAATTAAAAGATATTTTTTAATCAAAGTTTTCCCTACAACTTTGAAACTTTTTAAAAGAATTATCATTTCAAAACATTCATGTCCATATAAATAAATCCTTAAAATCATTTTGAAAACATAGACATTAGTTAAAAAGATTTAGAAAGATAAATCTTTAAAACATTTAAGATTATGATATTTATAATGATTAACTTTAAAAATTCCTTAAAATATTCATTTTGAAATCATTTTTAGGAAAAATGGACATGGATGATAAAAATTTCCTAGTAAATACATACACATAAATAATCTCGGATAATAATGAGTTTGAGAAATTAACCCTTACATTGAACATTCCTTTAGTCGAGGGTATGTTTAACCTCTTGTATGAAGATATTTGTATGTTATTAAATTATAAAAAAACCATATTAATATTTATGATATCATAAATGATTCATTTATGAATTTATACTACCCATATAATAATAATTTCCATGTTAAATTAACATTTTGGGTAATAATCGCTTTCTATATCGTACACGCTTTAACTTGTTACTCAAGATTGTATCACTTAGTCCAAGATTTAAATAATTCCTTAATATAAAAAATGATATATATATCATATATATTTGGAATATAAGTATGCATAATAGAGATATATATGAATTGAAAAACACTGTTTATGGAGACCGTAGTCCGTACGTACGCATAAACGATGTTTCCGTTTTCATATCGTGTTGAACGGAACTAAGTGAATAAGATATATGTAAGTAAATATATATATATATATATATATATCCAGTAGCATTATTATTTCATATATTACATACTTATTAATAATATATATATATTTATAATTGTCGATGAATGGTGATCACGGAAATAAATTGCATCGCATCGTGGAGACGGTAATCTGTACGTACGCACGAGCGACAATATAATTTCATTAAAGGTGTGGAATTGGATGGTATATTAATTTTACAGAGACATTAACATGTTATTTTTATTATTTATATATATATTTATCATCATTATATCCATCCAAATAACATAGTGTTGAATAAAAAATTACAGCACGACGTGGAGACGGTAAACCGTATGTACTCACGCATGGTGGAATTATCAATCATATGATGGATAGAATAATGAATAATGTTGTGACATATTTATAATAACATCAAAATATATATAATATACAGGATTTATTATTTTATAATGGAAATAACAAAGAATGATGATGTGGAATAAGAAAGGAACTTGAAAGAGGGTGGTGAAATTATTACCTCTTCTTCGGGTTCTTCCTTTTGATTTGATCTAAAGGTCTCCTTAAGTTTTCTTTATTACTAAAGAAGGTCCTCCAGGATTAATTGAAGATAGTTGAGAGAGTATTTGGGTAGAGTTTGTCTGATCCAAATGGCTTTGGAGGTATGAATTTTAGAGAAGGGGAAGTGCCCTTTTATAAGAGGGGTAAGGGGCACCTTTGGAAAAACTTAAAATATTATTTTATAATAAATTAATATTCGGTTTATAAGGGCTCCAAAATGTATTATTTAAATTATAAGGTAGGTATGGGTCGAAAACCATTCAACCAATAGGTTTTAGACATGTTTAGGTTACCATTTTAACATTATCATTTAGATTTAACTCTAAGTTAAATTATTTAACTTTTATCATGTCTTCTTGTATTCTTACACTATATGGTTAATAAAAATACTATATATAGCATATAGAACCCCAATTGGTTCATTAATGTCTTATATATTATTATATAAGTCTTTTGGACGTTATATTGGTTTTTAGGACCATTATATCAATTAATAATATAATATTTATTTTCAAAACTATTTTATGTCAATTTTGACACTATATGGTATTTGATTTTTGTTAAAATAATAACAGCATGATTACTTCAAACACAATACATTGAATAAATCCTAACATGTCATTTGCAGCTAGAAAATTCGTGTATGTCATAAAAACGTTGAGATTATATTTATTTTAATATTTATAATACCATTTATTTGATTCTTTCATTAATAAGGTAATTAATGTATCATCATTTTGTTATTAATAAATTTAATAATATACTCTCTAAAAATTAAAAATAAAATACCATTATGTAGGAAATATTTTTATCTTTCTAATTAATATTTATAGTCTAATTTATCTCATGTATAACTTTATATTAAAAATGGTTTAGTCATTAAACATTAATTTTAACTCTTTTAACTCTTATTTATATAAAATAATAATAAATGTCTTAATCTAATCCAAGTGGACCTAAAGGGTTATATTTTATTACTAAGGTTGTTTTTTAGATGAATTACACTTATCTAATAGAATTAGGACTCGTGTTAGGGTAATAGTATTATAATTTTTACCCTTAATTACCCTATTTACTTTTAACCGTGGTAAATAAAAGTAAAAAGTTACTATTACCAAAAAAAATTATTTTTATCTTATTGAACCACCTTTAACTCCTTGATATTAACCTTATCTCTCGGATTTTTGAAATTCAACTCACAGAAACGGTAAAATTAATTTTTATGTACATTTTCAAATGAACCTAGGAGGTGGGTAAAAGACGGTAAAAGTTCGATAAAATTTTTATATACCTAAAATTATTATAAAATGACTCCAATGAATTACAATGAACTTATATTGGTATTATGTATCTATTTTGACCTAAAATAAATTTAAATAAAATAAATAATTATTTAAATAAATATTCAGTTTTAAACAATAACTTAGTGTTTTTTACTATTAATCAAAAATTAAACGTTTTCAGAAAAATACTAAAACTTCACCCTAGGATAATTTATATATTATTAATCCAAAAATGAAGTCTATTTTAACAAGTTCAAAATATGGAAGTTTCATTTATTGATTTAAAATTAATTATCGTTGTCAAAACAAATAGCATGTTTTTATGAAACAGTAACTATCAAAAGATTGACACTTGTTGATGTATAATTTCAAAGTGAAATTAATTCCAATGTCCAACATTGGATTAAAGGGTAAAAATATAATCTATTTGTACTTAAAAAAACAATAAAATGTATAATTAAACACCATAAATTATTTTGATTAAACAAAATTTTTTTAGTTAAAATATAGTATTTTTCACTATTCAACCAAATATGAAAGTTATCAAAAAAACACCAAAAATTTATTGAAACTAAATTATTATTTCCCGATTCGAACTAAAATGTATATTTTTTCAAATTGAATATATAATGTTTCAAATATTGGATTTAAAAAGGGTTTTCCATTAAAAGGCGGTAAAATTGCATTTTTTTGAAAAATATTTCTTTTATCTAAAGAAAATGTATTTGTTCTTAAATTATGTCTAAGAAATTAATAATATGGATTCAAAAATTATAAGTATTATATAAAGTTCAAAATTCAGTTAATAATATTCATAACTGCTTTTGAACGGCTAGTTTGGTAAGTTGTGGTGCGTTTGAACTCGGTGCTGCATGTAGTGAAAGTTATTGAATTACATTGAAGAAATAACGTACTTTGAAATATTGGGGTGTTAAATTATTCCATCCTTCAATAAATTATGTCCTCAAAATTTTAATTTTTTTTTCAAAAATAAATGGTTGAAAATAGAAAATACCATTGTGGGAAAACCCACATAAGAAATTGGGTTAATAAAATTTAGTGTTAGTAAGAGGAAAAGGGAAATGAAAGGGTCACCACCAAATTATGATCTTGATTAGGAGAACGTTGGTGGTAATTAGATACATATAATTGGAGGAAAAATGTAAATATTTATAGGGATATATTTAGGTCATCAGTCACAAATAATTGTTGAATTAAGGACCTCAAAGCCATCAATATACGATGAATTAAAATATCATCAGTTCAACAAAGCATAGGGTATTAGGATACCCCATTTTTAGTTTTAAGAGGCCATACCTAAAGTTTTAGAATTTATTTCTTCATGGAAGAAGACAAGAAAAAAATATATATATACATGACAAGTAGAGTTCCATATTTTAACTAATTTCTACCCCAAACTCATCTTTCACTCTAAAAGATGATAGAACATAAAAAAAATTCTATTTACCCTTTTCGTTTAGGGTTCCAAAAAAATGAATTATTAATTCATATACCAAACCCTTTAAAAAACTAAATTATTCAATCCAGGACATCACGTGGGTCAGTGATAGGTTATACACCCTTGTCTTCCTTCGGTTGTGGGTTCAAGTCTCAAAGCCTTGCCGGACGCGACAGGTTTCCACCTGACCTCCAGGTTGTCCTTTTTATGGAAATCCAAAAAGAACCTTAACCATAGTATCCAATTTCAAACATAATCCATTACAGCCTTTAGAATTATCCAAAATACTTATATCCAAACTCTTAATCCAAGATTTATAAGGAAGTTAAACATAAGGTGGATCCTATTTCCAGGTAATAACATGTGAACACATTCATCATGTATTCTTTTACAACACCACAACATCCTGAATTACCAAAATCAACCATCTCTTCTTCCAAAATCACTACCTCATTATCATAACCATATTAAGGATTACCTTTCCTTCAACCATGTATTATCCAAAAAATAGTATCTTACTATTAATTCACTTTTCTTAGATTCATATAATCTCAAATCCTCAATAAAATAGTAATGCAGTCCAATCCTTATTTATCTCCATAATTCATCTAACCACTATACTGTTGATACAACACTCAAATGAAATAATTCTATAATAACAACATAAGAACACTAGTCATTCCTCTTCATCTGAGGTAGTATAATAACATGATTATTATCCAATAACATCATTTTCAGTATACTCTTATGAATGGGACATTGATTCGTGTAGTGTCCCAACGCCTTAAAGATGAGCATAATACATTTAATTTTTTTACCCATGCAATCACGTACATGGTGTCCTTTTTTCTCCATACTTATAAAAAACTCTCATTCCCTTCAATAATATACCATGGTGATTCTTTCCACAGTTATCACATATGTGAAAATCCTTTTTTTCCCTCTTCACATTATCCATCTTTCTCTCATCCATCCTTTTTTTCTCTTTCTTCCCTTCAAAGCCATAAGACTCATAGAAATCATTACTTATATTATTAACATATGATATTGTTTCTTCATATCTTGAGAATACATGGGAGACTATTTCTCTTCTAAATGTTGTCTTAATACCATGACAGATATGATCCTTCTTACTCTTTGGATCATACGTGTTGCTGGAGTTCACATTCCTTCTATTAGGTGCCATTTCTATACAATGGCATACACTAGGTCAATTTATGAATCAAAATTCATTACTTGAAACATGTAAAATACCTAAAATAAATTGAATAGTTTATGGGTATATTCCATAATCAAAAAAATGTTTTCTTTGAGGAGGTATATACTCATAAACCCTTCATAGTGTTTTGTAAAGAAAACGAGAATTATCCTAAGCATATCCCATGGGAGTGTCGTAACCAAGAGTGCAGCAAGGCCGGTTATCATGCACCAGTTCCTGTTTGAGTCTATCTCAAAGAAGTGTTTTCTGGTTTTACCCCTAGGTACATCTGTTCCAGAGCCGCCTCTACTTGATCGTATCCCGACAGGTATGTATTTTCTTGGAAAACTCACAAAACTTTTATATTACCTTAATTCTAGGATGTTCTTCTATACTAATCTTCAAATTATATCTTAGGGATATGTTCTCTAATCAGAGTATATCTAAATATACTATCCAAGGTTATTGCTAAACTTCCTCTAATACTAACTATAACGCCCTGACCCCAGTTACCTAGAGTCAGTGCATTATTTTAATACATTGTCACGTTTATAAGGAATCAAGTCCCGAAAGACCTATCAGTTTAGCAGTCTTGGAAAATATATTCCATATATGGATGTTACATTACACTTTAGAAAATAAAAATCAAAATAAATTATCCTTTGAGAATGCCATTAATCCCCTTTAGAATAACCCAAAATATCAATCATAATACACTTCTTGGAATCCTGGGAAAATAAAACATAAGAAATGTGTGAGCTCAGATTCTCAGTAAGGGTAAATAATTTAGCGGAAGCTGTAAACTTTTAAGGAAAGATGTGTAATAAAAACAACAGCATTTTAAACATAAAATTGAACATAACATGGTAAAAATAAATGAAATATTATCATATAAACATGCACGTGGATATTATACTAGTCGAATAATCACATGTAATAACTAATTTCACATTAAGGTAATGCCTAATACCAGAAATCATTACCACATAGTCAAGGCCTCGTACCAAGAATACAAATAAATATTTTGTCAAGGCCTTTTTCCAAGACACTTTTTTGTCTCATTAGAACTACCGGTTCATCGAGGAGCTATAGCAGGCTCCACCCATCACTTAATAAGTCCACTGCATTCCTCATATGAAAAATTTGAAACATAACATAAACATTCGTATAAAAACTAGCATACCAAATGTCTTTACATTAACCATAAACAATGAATGGTATAAAAATAGAACATCCACGGTCATACAAATCATAACTCATTCAATACAACATGGAATAATGTATTATAATAAATCAACCTCAATAAAAAATAATTTCCAATAAAGGATGTTTACATAGTTTAAAATGATGAGTAAAACTTTTTGAGAGAAATATCATTTTTGTAAAATCAATTAAAAGTCACACATTTATAAAGGAAGTAATTTAAAAGTTATTTTTGAATCAAAGTGTCTCATACCACTTTAAAACTTTTGAAAAGAATTATCATTTCAAAACATTCATGTCCATATAAATAAATTCTTAAAATCATTTTGAAAATATGGACATTAATTAAAATGATTTAGAAAGATAACACTTTAAAACATTTAAAATTATGGTCTTGAGAAAGATTACTTTTCAAAAAACCGAAAATTATTCATTTTAAAAAACATTTTTATGAAAAATGGACATGGATGATAAAAATTTCCCACTAAATACTTACAAATAAACAATCTCGGATAATAATGATATTGAGGAATTAACCCTTACCTTGCACTTTACTTTAGTCGAGGGTATGGTTAACCTCCTATATGAAGATCTTAGTATGTTATTAAATTATATCAGAACCATATTAATGTTAATGATATCATAAATGATTAATTTATGACTTTATACTACCCATTTAATAAAAATTTCCTTGTTAAATTAACATTTCGGGTAATAATCGCTTTCTTTATCATACGCATTTTAACTTGTTACTCTTGATTGTATAACTTAGACCAAGATTTAAATAATTCCAAGAATATAAAACATCATTTATATATCATATATATTTAGAATATAAGTATTTATAATAGACATATATATGATATGAAAAACACCGTTTATGGAGATGGTGGTCCGTACGTACGCATAAACGATGTTTCCGTTTTCATATTGTGTTGAACGGAACTAAGTGAATAAGATATATGTAAGTATATATATATATATATATATCCCATAGCATTATTATGTCATATATTACATATTAATAATATATATATTTATATAATTCTCGATGAATGGTTATCGTGGAAATAAATCTCATCGCGTCGTGGAGACGGTAATCCATGCGTACGCACGAGCGACAATATAATTTCATTAAAGATGTGGAATTGGATGTTATATTAATTTTACAGAGACATTATCATGTTATTTTAATTATTTATATACATATTAATCATCATTATATCCATCCAAAAAACACAGTGTTGAATAAAAAATTACACCACGGCGTGGAGATGGTAAGCCGTATATACGCACGCATGGTGAAATTATCGTTAATAAGATGGATAGAATGATTAATAAAGTTGTGACATATTTATAATAACATTACAGTATATAGAAGATACTAGAGTTATTATTTTATAATGAAAATAACAAAGAAAGAAGAAGTCTAAGAAGAAAAAAACTTGAAAGAGGGTGGTGAAATTATTACCTCTTCATCGTGTTCTTCCTTTTGATTTGTTCAAAATGGATCTTTAATATGGATTTATGACTAAAGGTGGGCCTCTAGGATGAAGTGAGTATATTTGAGAGAGTATTTGGGAAGAGTTTGGCCGAGCCAAATGGCTTTGGATGTGTGAATTTGACAGAAGGGGAAGTGCCCTTTTATAAGAGGGGTGAGGGGAACCTTTGGAAAAACATAAAATATTATTTTATAATAAATTAATATTCGGTTTATAATGGTTCTAAAATGTGTTATTTGTAGTATAAGGTGGTCATGGGTCGAAAACCACTCAACCAATAGGTTTTAGACAAGTTTATGTTACCATTTTAACATTATCATTTAGATTTGACTCTATGTTAAATAATTTAACTTTTACCGTGTCTTCTAGTATTCTTACACTATATAGTCAATGAACATACCATATACTGGAAATAAAACCCCAATTAGTTCATTAATTTCATATATATTATAATATATGTCTTTTGGCTGAACCTTATATTTTTAGGACCATTATATCAATTAATAATATTATATTTGTTTTAAAAACTATTTTCTATCAATTTTAACACTATTTGGTATTTGTTTTTTGTTAAAATAATAAAAGCATTATTACTTCAAGAAATACATTGAATCAATCCTAACACGTCATATTCATCTAGAAAACTAGTGGATGTAATAAAAACTTTGAAATTATATTTATGTAAATATTTATAATACAATTTATTTGAATCTTTCATTAATAAGGCAATTAATTCATCATCATTGTGTCATTAATAAATTTAATTATTTAATATCTAAAAATTATAAATAAAATACCATTATGTATTAAAAAGTTTTATATTTCTAATTAATATTTATAGTCTAATTTTTATTATGTAAAACCCTATATTAAAAATGGATTAGTCATTAAACTTTGATTTTTATTATTTTAACTCTTATTTAAATAAAATAATAATTAATGTCTTAATCTAATCCAAGTGGGCCTAAAGGGTCATATTTTATTACAAAGGTTGTTTTTGGTCAAATTACACTTATCCAATTGAATTAGGACATGTGTTAGGGTAATAGTAATATCATTTTTACCCTTAATTACCCTATTTATTTTTAATCGTGGTAAATAAAAGTAAAAAATTACTATTCACCAAAAATTATTTTAATCTTATTGAACCACATTTACTCCTTGATATTAACTGTGTCTTTTGGATTTTCGAAATTCAACTCACAGAAGCTGTAAAATTATGTTTTATGTAAATTTGCAAATGCTCCTAGGAGGTGGGTAAAAGAAGGTAAAAGTTCGATAAAATTTTTATATATCTAAAATTTTTATAAATTGACTTCAATGAATTACAATGAACTTATAAAGGTATTATTTATCTATTTCGACCTAAAATAAATTTAAATAAAACAAATAATTATTTAAATAAAATCTCGGTTTTAAACAATAACTCAGTGTTTTTTTACTATTCATCAAAAATTTAACGGTTTCAGAAAAATACCAAAACATAACCCTAGGATAATTTCTATTTTATAAATCCAAAAATGAATTCTATTTTAAAAAAATTGAAATCATAGATGTTTCATTTATTAATTTAAAATTAATTCTCGTTGTCAAAACAAATAGCGTGTTTTTAAGAAACAGTAACTATCAAAAGATTGACACTTCTTTCTGTATAATTTCAAAGTGAAATTAATTCCAAGGAACAACATTGGAATAATGGGTAAAAATATAATCTATTTATAATTACAAAACATTAAAATGTATAATTCAACACCATAAATTATTTTGATTAAAAAAGTTGTTTTAGTTAAAATATTGTATTTTTCACTATTCACCCAAATATGAAAGTTATCAGAAAAACACCAAAAAATTATTGAAACAAATTCTTATGTCCCAATTCTAAAGAAGATGTTTATTTTTTCAAATTGAATATATAAAAGTTTCAAATATTGTATTTAAAAAGGGTTCGCCATTAAAAGGCGTTAACGTTGCATTTTTTTTGAAAAATAAAACTTTTATCTGAAAAAAATGTATTTTTTCTTACATTATGTCTAAAAAACTCATAATATGGATTCTAAAATTATAAGGATTATATAAAGTTCAAAATTCAGTTAATATTATTCATAACATCATTTTAACGACTAGTTTGGTAAGTTGCGGTGCGCTTGAACTCAGTGTTGCATGTAGTGTAATTTATTGAATTACTTTGAAGAAATAACATAATTTGAAATCTTGGGGTGTTACAGTGTGGTTATTTATCATAAGCTCCTTAGCCTTCCATGTTGCATCTTCCATCTTATGGTTTCACCATTGAACTTTTACTAGACGAGTCATCTGGTTTATCTGCACTTCTTCTCTGGTATCAAGAATCTTGACAGGCTCTTCACAATAAGACAAATTAGGTTCTAGTTCAATTTCCTCATAGGTGAGTACACACATTGGTTATGTCATGTATTTTCTCAATAGTGATACGTGAAACACATCCTGAACTTTGGAGAGACTTGGAGGCATTTCCAAACGATAAACTAAAACTCCAATTCGTTCTAGAATTTCAAAAGGTTCGATGTACCTTGGACATAATTTACCCTTCTAACCGAAACGTATAACACCCTTACATTGATATACCTTCAAGAAAACATGATCTCTTACATGAAATTATAAATCATTCCTTCAGTTATCGGCATATCTATTTTTCCTACTTTGAGTTGCTTTGATATGGGTTTTGATAACCTTCACCTGTTCCATTGTTTACTCAACAAGTTCTAGGCCTATGAGTTTTCTTTCACCAACATCATCCCAATAAGTTGGTGTGAGACATCTCTTTCCATATAACACTTCATATGGTGCCATCTGAATACTTGAATGGAAGCTATTGTAATAGGAAAATTCTACCATATGCAAATATTGATCCCGCATACCTTGATAGTCAAGTGAGAAAGATCTTAACATGCCGTCTAAGGCTTGAATAGCCTGTTATGATTTTCCATAATTTTGAGGGTGGTAGGCAGTGCTTAAATGAAGTTCAGTATCCAAGGTCATCTAATGAATTTTCCAGAATATTGATGTAAAATGGGGATCACAGTATGAAATAATTGATAGGGGTACTCCATGAAGTCTTACAACATCATTAATATATAGACTTGATAAACGTTCAAGTGGTAAATCTTCTCTAATAGAAAGAAAATGTGCTTTCTTGGTAAGACGATCAACAATGACCCATATTACATCCTTCCTTCTAGGAGTCTTTGGTAGCCCCATGACAACGTCCATTGTAATATCAACCCATTTCCACTTAGGTATGTGAAATGGTTACATGACTCCTCTAGGATGTTGTCTTCCATCTTTCACCAGTTGACAAACCATACATCTTGACACATAATCAGAAATCTTCCACTTCATGTTGTCCCACAAAAAATGTTGCATCAAATCACTATACATTTTAGTGCTATAAGGGTTTATAGAGAAATTCGAGCTATAAGAATCATCCAACAATTCCCTTTTTAGATCAGGTATATCAGGAACACAAAGTCTCTCCCAAAATTTCTAAAATTCCATCGTCATATATGAAGTCAATCAATCTCCCATCATTCGTAGCTTTATTTTTCTTTTTAAACTCCTCATCATCAGTTTGAGAAATTTTTATCCTTTCTATAACGATGGTTTGAAAAACATTTGAAAATGTATTGATGTTTCACCATCCATGATTATTCCTATATCCATTCTTACAAGATATATGAACATAGGATACATTTCAACTCATATATTGTTCAAAACTCCATGATCCTTTCTTGTCAAATCATTTGGCACATTAGTTTCCTTCCCTATGAGGTAGTGTATAGGGAAATCATAATCCTTGAGTAGTTTGAGCCATTTAATTGCCCTCATGTTGAGTTTTTTTGTGATAAAATATACATGAATCTCTTGTGATTAATATATATCTCACATTTTCACCATAGAGATAATGTCTACATATCATCAAGAAAAGATGACATCTGATAACTCAAGATCATGAGTGGGTAAGTTTTGTTCAAGAATTTTTAGCTACTGTGATGCATAGGTAATAACTCTATCATTCTTCATAAGGACACAACCATGTAATTTCTTTGAAACATCACTATAAATAACAAACCCATCGTTCCCCAATTGTAGAGTCAATATAGATGCGTTGACTAATCTTCTATTCAGTTCATTAAAAAATTCTTCACACACTTTTTTCCAAACAAATTTAACCCCTTTATGCGTGATCTTGGTTAATGGGTTATCCAATCAAGAAAAATTATGGATGAAGTGACGATAATAATGTACTAGACCAATACAATTGTGTACCTCAGTTATAATTTTCGGTGTTGGCCATTCATGAATTGCCTTGGTCTATGAAGGATAAATAGATATTCCATCCATAGAGACAATATAGACCAGAAAATAAATCTTCTAAAGCCAGAATTCACACTTGCTAAACTTCCCATATAATTAATTTCGTCTGAGGGGTTTCAGAATTTTGTGCAAGTGATTTTCATGATCTTTGTAACTTTTTGAGTAAACAAAGATATCATCAATAAATAGCACTAAAAATTCATCAAGATATTCCTTGAAAACTCTATTCATTAGATCCATGAAAATAGAGGGTCCATTAGTCAGTCCAAATGGCATTACTGTAAAGTCGTAATGCATGTACCTAGTTTAACATAATATTTTAGGAATTACTTCATTATTCGCACACAAATGATGATATCCATATTGCAGATCAATCATTGAAAAATATTGAGCTCCATGAATTTGGTCAAAAAAATCATCAGTGTGAGGTAGAGGATAATTTTTCTTTATTGTTATAGCAATGATCTCTCTGTAGTTAATGCACAAACTCATAGATCCATATTTCTTCTTAACAAAAAGAACAGGGGCTCCACATGGGGAAACACATGGAGAATAAATCCTTTATTAATCAATTCCTCTATTTGTTTCTTTAGTTCCACTAATTTTACAATGGCCATTCTATAAGGGGTCTTCGTTATGGGCCTTGAACCCAGAATTAAATCAATGACAAACTCAATTTCTCATTCTGGAGGATGTCTAGGTAAATCCCTAAGAAACAGATCAACATATTCTTGCACAATAGGTACATCCTCTATTTGAACATTTCTTTTATGACTCATAGTTATTTATTTCTCTTCATCCCCAATAATGTACTTTAGTAGAGCTACTGGGGGTGGATCTAGATAAGAATCAAGTGGTCATGTTTCAGCTCTAAAGATAAGGTACTCATTATCATCATCAAAAATTGCAACCTCTTTCTTCTTACAATAAATTTTCACATCATGGTCCGAAAGCCAATCCATTTATAGGATTATATCAAATTCAATCATGGTTATGACAATGAGATCAGTAGATAAAGAACATCTATATTCCATAATGGGGACTGATTCACAAAACATTATTGCAATCATACTACCATTAAGATTTTCGACTAAAAACTCCCTTGTTAAATCAAATTGGAAATATCTAATTTTCTTAGCAAACATGGAAGATATGAAACAATGTGATGATACAGAATCAAATAAATAATTTTCTAAATTTGAGTAAACCCTTAAATTACCTACCACCATGCCATTCGAAGCATCAACCTCAGCAGTAGTGATCATATATTCCTAGCCTTCCTCCCTTAGTCCTTTTTAGGTAAGTTTCCTCGGCACATGGGACATTCATTTTCATAATGCCCCTTTTCTCTACAGCTGGAGGATTCAACATTGACAACCTCTTTCCTTCCCTTGCAATCACGAGTTTGGTGGCCTTTTTTACCACATGTGTAACAAAATCCCATTCCCTGTAGGCAAGTAATGGGGTGTTTCTTCCCACATTTACCATAAGATAGATATTTAACCTTTCCATTCTTCCCCTTATTTCCATTTACAAATTGTTTAGCAGATCTCTTATTTTATGTCTTTTCTTTAAAGTCATAAGACTTTGAGAATTACTTTTTTGTCTTGATTGCACATTAGACAATATCTTCATACGATGAGAAAGATTGTGAGACTAATTCTCAATGGAGAAATGGTTTTAACCCATCAACGAATTGATCAATCATACTCCCTGGTTTATGTATATATTCTATTGCATTCCTTGCTAACCTTGTAATGTAATCCTCATACATTGCAACATTATTATCCTCCTTTTTCCTCAGACTCAGAAATTGTATTTCCATGTCCACTCGATGGTCCCGAGGAAAATATTTTTCTATGAAAAGATCTATAAACTCCCTTCATTCAATATTTGATACTGATTCGTCCTCTGTTTTTTTTGAATTAATGACCGCCATTGATATTCATCTCCTGTGAGACGATGAACTGTCATGATAACCTTTTCCCTTTTTCTACTCCCTAAAGAATGATATATTTTCTCTAAAGAACTTATCCATTGCTCAGCTACTAATGGATTTTTACTCACATTAAATGTTGGTGGTTGTTTCCATATGAAGTGGTCTAACATTGATCCTCCGCATTGTGGATCAGGGTGCTCCATACTAGAAAGGTTATTATTCATAACCAGAGTGAGTTGTCCCAGTATGGTGATAACCTGATTGACACTAGTTGAATCACCAACTCCACTATAATTATCTTGAGTAGGAGGGAAATCCATATATAGATTAAATGTATTGATATGATTTCCAATCCTTTCACTAGGCTCCATTTCCAAACAATGTAATACACTAGATTAGTTTATGAATCGCAATACATAATTCCAAACATGTAAAACACATAACCTGAATTATCCTATGCATATCCCCTGAGAGTGTCGTAACCAAGAGTGCAACAAGGGTTGTGGTCATGTACCAGGATACCCCATGTCATGCCTGAAACTCTTTCTCAGAGTTTTAATTCCTAGGTACATCTATGCTAGAACTGCCTCTACCTACTCTTATCAATACAAGGATTTATTTCTTGGAAAACTCACAAAATCTCTATAGTACCAAAATTCTTGGATTTTCTTCTATAGTAATCCTCAAAGTCTATCTTAGGGTAATGTTATATAATCAGAGTTTTTCTAAATCTAGCTTCCATGGTTTGTATTAAACTTCCTCTAATACCAACTATAATTCCCCCGACCATAGTTACCCAGAGTTGGTGATTTATTACATATCATTGGCATGATACAAAGAATCATGTCCTGAAAGACCAATATGTTTAGTAGCCTTTGAAGTATTAGATATATACATATGTTTTACATTACATCCTGAAATGAAAAATAACAAAAAAATTGTATCCTTTGAACACATTAATATCCCTTATACTATCCCTATACGTCATTCATAAAATACTTCTTCACATACTGGGAAAAATAAAACATAGAAATGGGTGATCTCAGATGCTCAGTAAGGATAACAATATAACAAAAACTTTTATAATTAAGAATAAACATTTTATTAAATTTATATTACTAAAACATAAGCCTTTTAAAATTATACTTCAGCATAATATGGAAAATATAAATCAAATAACACATTTTACTTATTCACAAGGATATTCTACTAGTCGAATAATCACATGAAATATCAATATCCCATTTCATATTGATGGAAAGAATAATGTTGAACATCATAATTACATAGTCTAGGTCTCAGGCCAGGACTACAAATAAAATTCGGTCAAGGCCTTTTTCAAAGACACTAGTTTGTCTCATGACTCCTACTGATGCATCGAGGAGCTATATCAGGCTCCACCCATCAGTTACTAATTCCAATGCATTCCTTATATGAAAAGGTTTAAACAAAACATAAACATTTCGTATTAAAACTAGCATACAAAATGTTAATAATTTAACCATATACCATGAATGGTATAAAGATAACACATGCACATTCAAACATATCCTAAAACATTCAATACAATATGGAAGATTTTATCATAATAAATCAACTTAAAACAATTGTACAATCCATCAAATGATGTTGAAATAGATGAAATCCAAACTATTTGAGGGAAATATCTCTTTATATTTTGAAATCATTTAAAAGTAACGTAACTATAAAATAAATAATTTATTTTGAAAATACTCTTATATGCTTGTAAGGTAAGATTTAACAATATTATAATGGTGGAAAATAGCCTCACTCTCCATATAAGAAAAAAATAACATTCATTCCTTAATTTTGTTAGAAAGGTCATAAAAGACATTGTTTAGAAAACAACAAAAAGATTAATTTATAAAATTTTTAGAAAAAGTCAAACAAGGCAAAAAAATTACTTTAACCCATATTCTAGGAAATAGTAAAAATGTTTTGAAATACATTTTAATGAAACACAGATGTGGATGATAAAGTGGTCTTAGTAGATACTAACATATAAACAACATTAGATAATGAAGAGATAATAGAATTAAACCTTACATTTTACTTTTCCTTGATCAAGGGTACATTAAAATCATGTATAATAGGTAAATCATTATTATTAAATTATAAAATAACCACATACATAAATATGATAACGTATATGATCTCCTAATATTGGATTGTTAATAATATTTCAGTAGTATCATTGTTTCGGGTGCTAACTGATTCATTTTCCTTTATATGATTTGTTACATAAGCCATGTTTTTTATGGATAAAATTTATTTGATTCATAAACAGAATTATATTATGTTAATAAAAATTATTTTTAATCAAAAATGAAAATTATTCTTGAATATTTTTCATGGGGAATGAATTTCATCACGTTTGTGGAGATGGTAATCCATACGTACACACGAACGACAATACCATTATATTAACGGTGAAATAATATCTAATTGGATGTTATATCATATATAAAGAATAATTAATAGGTTATATTTATTATTTGCATCTTTTATACTAATAATTTTACCCATCCAAATAATTTAGTGTTTGAATAACAAACTACACCACGACATGGAGATAATAAGCCGTACGTACGCACGTATGTTGATTTGTCATTAAGAGGATGGATAGAATAATGAATATGGTTGTAAAATATTTATATTAACATCACAATATGTATAAGTTACTGGAGTTATTATTTTGGTATGGAAACAACAAAGAAATAATAAGTGGAAGAAGAAAAGAACTTTGAAAGAGGTGGTGAAAGTTTTACCTCTTCTTCATGTGTTTCCTTTTTGATTTGATCAAAAGGGATCCTTAGGTTGGATTTCTGATCAATGTAAGGATTCTGGGTCCAAGGTAGGGTAGTTATATCAATATTTGGGTAGTGTTTGTCGAGAAAAATGGCTTTGGTAGTGTGATTTTGATAGAAGGGGACGTACCTTTTTATAAGAGAGGTGAGTGTCACTTTAGGAAAATAATAAAATATTATCTTATTATACAATAATATTTGGTTTATAATGGCTCCAAAATGATTTATTTCGAGGATAAGGTGGTGATGTGTCAAAAATATATCAACCAATATGGTTTATATTGGTTTAGGTCACCATATTAACCTTATCATTTTGATTTAACTCTTAGTTAAATTGTTTAACTTTTACCAAGTATTCTTGTATTATTATATTATATTGTGAATAATATTTCTATAAAATTCCTAGATAACCCAAAGTGGTTTATTAATAATATATCTATTATTATATAAGTCTTTTGTACAAACTGTAAATTTTTTGAAATTTTATATCATTTGATAATATTTTTTTTGTTTTAAAAAAACTTTTATGCCAATTCTTACACAATTTAGTAATTGATTTTTGTGGAAGTCATAATAATGTTATTACTTAGAAAAAAATTCATTAAATCAAACCTAAAATTTGATATTAATCTAGAAAATTAGTGGAATGCATCAAAATTCTCAATTAACAATTATTTGGATATTTATAAAATTAATTATTTTTACATTTCATTAAAAAGGTAATTATTGTATCATAATTGTGTAATAAATAAATTTAATTATTTAATGTCTAAAAATTATAAATAAAATACCATTATGTAGAAAATATTATTATCTTTATAATTAATATTTATAGTCGAATTTATCTTTTGTATAACCGTATATTAAAAATGTTTTAGTTATGAAAGTTTGAATTTAACACTTTTAACTCATCTTTAAATATAATAATAATAAATGTCCAAATATAATCCAAGTGGACCAAAATGAACATATTATATTTCTAAGTTAGATTTTGGCTGAAATAAACTTATCCAATATAATTAGTACATGTGTTAGGGTATTTATAATATCATTTTCCCTTTAATTACCCTATTTACTTTTAACCATGGTAAATAAAAGTCAAAAGTTACTATTTACCAAAAATTATTTTCATCTTATTGAACCACATTTTACTTACTGATTTCAACCATGTATCTCGGATTTTTGAAATTCAATTCAAAGAAGTGGTAAAATTACATTTTATTCAAATTTGCAAATGCCCCTTGAAGGTGGGTAAAAGATTGTAAAAAGTTCAATAAAATTTTATATATCTAATATTATTATAAAATTACTCCAATGAATTACATTTAAAATATATAGGTATGATGTATCTATTTTAACCTAATATAAATTTAAATAAAATAACTAATTATTTAAATAAAAAGTCGGTTTTAAACAATAACAATGTGTTTTTCACTATTAATCAAAAATTAAAAGTTTTCATAAAAACTAGAAATTCACACTATGCTAATTTCAATATTCAGAATTAAAAAATGAATTCCATTTTGAAAAATAATATTTTTTAAATTTCAAAAATTGTGTTGTAATATTCATAACGGCTAGTTTGATTGGTCATGGTGTGTTAAAATTCAATGTTGCGTACAACGCAATCTATTGTATTATTTATAGGAAAACGTACCGTATAAGCTTCGGGTGTTACACCTATCATATCCTAGATCAGAATCTAGAGTCATGACGCAAATATTAGATGTTTATAATATATAAATCATATTGGAAATAAAATAACCTAATCCATGTGAGTAGAAGAATAAGATATGACGTTTCAGCATACACATATTCATAAAAAAACTTTTGTCAGGGATACCCACTATGATATTAATATCATGTTATGCTTTGGCTAACCACCCATATACCAACTTTGGTCAGGAGAAATCCTCTTTTATACCATGTGTTATGTATTGGTATAACCACCCGTGTACCCTCTATTATCATTGAACACGAACCATTACCCAATACATTGGAGAGAGATAGAGGCCCCACGCATTACATAATGAAAATTATACATACATGTTCCAAAAGATTATAAAACCTTAATCATATCAGAACTGATGAAACAAAATGGATTTCATAAAAATATCATCATAGAATAACCCAAGGAAAATAAATAGGTTTCATAATCATGTCATATTTTCATGATAGAAAAACCTATGGAAAATGATGTATGGTTCATATACATTATGTTATCAAAAACAAAAAATATCCAGATAAAGAATAAGGTTGGTACTATTGGATCATATCCCTAGTAAATCACTAGTAACATCATAAGATATCATATTAGATATAAAATGATTTTGAAACAGACCTTGGAATATATAGTGAGGAAAATATCCTTTCACCATAGAAAATAAAATTTTAAAACATAAAACATTTTCAAAATTAATTTTCTATAAATAAGCCTATAATCCTATACTCTAATATTTATGGATTTGTTATAATATTTCATTAGGAAAATATCCTTTCTACTGTGAAAAAACTCTTATTGAAATAGATTTTTTTTAATTATATTTTATTTAAAATAACCTTGTATACTTATAAAAGAGTATTTAAATCCTTCGAGTGGTCATGATAGTGGAAAATTCCATTCATGTTGTGCGCATTTAAAATAATTATTTATTTTACATTTTTTTCTGAAACCCAAATGATATTTAAAAAAAATAATAAGATTAAATTTAAAATAATTTTTCAGAATTCATTCCAGGGTAAATATAACTATAAATAATCTCAAATGAGCATTAGAACATTTCTGAAAACATTTTATTTTTCAAATAGAAATATGGTATAAAAAATCAATTGAATAGTGAAATAAAGTAAATTATGTTTAAATATTTTTTTTTAAACTTTTGAGAATTGATAGAGATAAAAATTATGGGAAAAAATTTATTCACAATAAATAATAATATGATAATAAAATTCACATTATTCTTGAGATATTGATCATATTATTTCATCATGGGAAAAATAAATGTAAATAATCTTGATAAACAATAATATTATATTGTAAAACCCATACCACATTGGTAAAGTAAAAATTTAAAAACCATAAATGAATAAAACTAAATGAAACATAAAATATCATTAGAGTAAATAAATTAATTATATTTAATGTTATAGTATATCTATATACACCTCCAAAAATAGCATTGGTTCAAAACATAATGTATGTCCCAAATAAGAAAAATTGAGAAAAAAATCCATTACATCTTTAGTAACTTTTGATCCATAAACCCCACAAAAGAGAGATCATAAAATATATATGTGATTAAAACAATAATTTTAAGTATTGGAATCCTAGAATAAATCATTGTATTTATATATAACACATAAAATAAACACATGGTGAGTATGGCATGTGTCTCCCCGAAAACAAATGTGAGATGAAAATAACTTACATTAAGTCGCAACATCCTTCGTACACACTAGAACCACCTATATAATAAATATATGTTTATTATAATGATATTATATAACCTTATATTTTTTAATTATGAACTTTTATTTCATTTTTATTAACAATTACATGTTAAAAATGTGTTTTGGGAAATAAGTGCTTTGTTTATCCTATATGTTTTGATTTTTTATTTTCATTCCTCTTAAATTGATCATGGTTCCATCATTAATAGAATTTTTAAAGTGATATAAATATCATATATATTTATTTTATATTTATTTTGAATAATCCATTAACTTTTTAGATAGAAAATGAAGTACAATGTTTTGGGAGACGATATGCAACAGATAAAAATGAACGATGTTTTCAATTTATCGACAGACAAAGTAGTGGAATGATAAATAATATACTACAATTAAATAATCATTATTAGGTCATATATATAACATATATTCACTAAATTACCTTAAATATATTTCATGAAAATAATTATTGAAAAACTAGTCATATTGCTTCGTGATGCGGTAGTATATTATACATTCGAGCGATATGAGTCTACCCCCCAAAATATGTGAATTATGAAGGTATGTGTAATATCATAACAGTGAAATTATAATTATGTTACAAATATCTAATACATTCACTTAATATATCTTTTTTAACCATCCATTTAAATAAAAAACAAACAACACATCTCATCGGTTCGTGAGGTGGTAGTCCCCCGTACACACGTGAAATGTTATTATATTCAAGATGGTTCAGAGGTAATAAGGTAGATGTGGTATTATAAATATAAATTAATAATAAAATATTATATATAATATATAAATATTAAATAAATAATTATATCTTACTGTGAGAGGTGGTGGTGGACTACTAATAACATCGGTTCGTGATGTTGTAGTATGTCGTACACACGATCAATAATTTCGTTTCCCGTTTTAGGGAATAAGATATGGATATAATTTATCACATTAAAATAGTAGTACATAATTATATTTTATAAAAAATTGATTTTATATTATCATATATGAATAATATTTTATTTCTTTATCCGAATAAATAAAATCACCACTCATGTTTATAGACATTACCACCTTCTTTAGAGAACCTCTTTTGGGTTAGACGTAATTCCTTATCACAACGAATTAATAATATATATATATATATATATATATGGAATCAATGAAAATTTTAGGGAATTATTGAAGTTATTTTGGTAGGTATTTTAAAAAATGTATTTCTAGACATGAAAGGTGAGGGGGTCACCATTTATAAGTGCAGGAGAGGACAAAAATGAAATTTTTGAATATAATAAAGTGTACACACATTCTCTACTTTAAAAAATTTAAACAAAGAGACATTATAAAACCATAGAGAGGATAAGCTTAAAATATTTCTATAAAAGGAGTTATTAATTGGTTTATAGTTAAATTTATCAATTAACTTCTATGTTTATCCCCCAGTGAACCCATTTTTACCTTAACCATAACTTTTTTTACTATTCATATTGAAAAAAAATATGTCTTCCTTATCTTGTAATATAAATTAGGATGATTATATATACATAATCAATTTATTAAAATTCCATTAACATAAGTTCAAAAATATAATTTAAAATTAAATCCTGATACGTGACGAAAAAACGGTTTTCTAAAGAGAAAGATGTTCAAAACATTAAATAGTTTTTATATAAAAATTACAAATGAAATTGATTTTAATGACCAATATTAGATTAATCAATATACAATTGAACTAATTATATGTTTAAATACATTTGAAAAAATACATTCCATACTCTATAAATGAAATGGAGGCTTTTAGTAAAAACAATTATTTTCCGCTATTTATCAAAAAATTCTTTTTAAAAGAATCATTAATATTAAACCAAATATAAATTTTACAAGGATATTCAAAAAAAAAAATTTATTTATTAAAATAAATTTTCTAAAAGTTTCCAATATTTAGTTTATTATTAGTTATTGAAAAAAAATTCTGATAAAATATTTTTTTTCTAAAATATAATGAATTTACAAAAAAAATATATTCATTTTTACTAATGTGTATTATTTATTAAAAAATTATATATAATATTTAAATTTTGGTTATTCATGTTGATAATTCCAATTTTAAAAACTAGGTAATAAAGGTCTTGTCTAAATAATTTTAATATTAATAATTTTCATGGTTTTCTTAAACTCGGCGATGCGTGTAACACCTGCAAGACCTTGAAACTTGAAAATAAAAACATTGTAATTGATATAAAATACAATATGCAACACCGATATTTGACACCCCCCAAAATATGTTTGTTTAAATTTTTTCTCCTCTAAATCTTTCAAAACATGAAACCCAATTCTCAAATGAACCACAACATAGTATACCGTTATAACCAAGCCATTAACTTATCAGAAATGAATAGTAATAAAAAAATTCTAAAAATTATGTTTATCTATAGATTAAAAAAATTAAGAATCATATGAAGTAAAAAAGAAATGTTTTCTGAAAAACTATATTTTTTCATAAAAAAATATTTCTTCACTTGTTTCACACATATGATAAAATTAATTTTAAAAAATTTTAGAAAATTTATTTTATAGAATTTAATTTATTTTTGAAATTTTCTAATCCGAATTAGTTTAGGGTGATTTTTTTCTAAGAAGTTTCATTTTTTTATTATTGAAAAATACTTTTTTTGAGATAATCTATTTCATTTAAATTATTTACAAATTTAAATTTTGTATTAATTTATTTTTAAAGAAAAACAATAGATCATTAATATTAAAATTCAACTTATTTATGACATTTTGATCAACATTATGTTAAATTTAAATGTAAAAATTGTATATACATATTAAAATTTTATCATTTAAAACCAATTTTTTCTTCGTTTCAGTGGGTGTAATTTTAAATATGATTATTACACTTATATTAATTTAATTTTAAAGAATATATTACATATTTGAAATCATTATAATTTATATTTTCTAATATTTTTAACTTAATATTTTTTATTACGAATATTAAAAGTAGTAAAATTTAATTACCTTGGTAAATTTAATGCATTATTTACTGGGTGTATAAACTATGATGATAGGATTTAAAATGACATAAACACCTTATAAACACCAATTTTCTATACATATATCTACCATAACCCCAATTAGGTTCACTAATTATGCATTTTGGATTCCTATGCCATGATAAAAACGATGGTTTGATTAATTATTTTCCAAAATTCAATGTGTCTCATCTTCCCCACTTATAAAGGGAAACCCCATATCCTCACCTTTCCACATCTAAAATGAAATATATTGTGTAAAGTTCCTACCAATATCACTTTTTTACTCCCTTATTAACATCATAGAACCCATTTTTAATCATAAATATATCCTAAGAAGGATTTTATAGTAAACCTAAAGACGATTTCTGAAGATGTACCATTCTTAAACGATCATTTTTTTGTTTCTTCTTACACCACCATAAAATATTGTTAAACCATGATTATATAATTACCTAATTATATTCAATATATATATATGTAATTAAGTTATGTTCACGACCAATATCTATCTCCTATTCTATAAAATGGGAAATAAAACTGAAGATCATGTGTACAAAAGGTCACTCTACTATCTTCTGCTCATCTATAGGATGGGTCAGGAAGTCTCAAGCCAAGTGACCCTACTCGCCGCATCCATAGCATTGTCGGCTCCTCGTATGGCTATATCTAATTCGGGTGCCCTGCACAACCATACATGTATCCTGGGGTCGTCTACCTGTTGGCCCAGTCTACTTGGAAATCTATGTCATCTGTCTACTACCAACTGTAGAAAACTCCTATATAGTCGGAAACCCCTGCAGATAGAGCAGTAGCTCCTGGTCCTGTATAGAGCGTAGAGTTGCTGGTACAAACTCTGCCACGAAAAGACCCCCGAAGTCTCCACAGGTGAGAGTCGCCTCATCGTAAAACTGGATCATCAGACTCCAACACCTCTTAGCTAGTCCCTAAAAGAGACTAATAGCTAGGTACACCATCAAGTCGGCAGGTGTACCAACTGTGTGGAAAACTCATGCTACAACCTCCAACCAGCACCCAGCTGTCTGAAATCTATCTCGCCTCAAAACTTCAGAGGCCACTGTCACTACAACTCGTGCAAAGCACCCAGGCGGCATGTACTCTCTGCTGCTGGAGCTGGTGGTATCGGTGGTCAGGTAGGTAGAGGTTCCACTGGTACCTCATCTATGATGGGTCCCTACACCGAGGCATCTTCGCTCGGTGAGCTTCCATCTCTTACGTAACTCATAACCCTTGATAGTTGCCTTCATGGGGCCATCCTCAAAAGAAATAGGTACACCACGATCAAAAAAGTATACCTGGTAAGGTGACACAAATTTTTCACAAATAAAACTTTTGAAACACACATGAAATCAGTATTTTCGTGCACTGAGTTGGAAATTAGCGGTCATGGTCCTGGTGTATGGATGCATCGGCTACCACACTAATACTGAACTCCCTAGACCGAATACCACACTCAATACTTTTAACACTATTTCTTAAAAAAAAAGAATGATCAGATTCCTATGTTCTGTAGTATAATCGACTCCTATGATACCAATTTGTCATGACCCGTCCTCGGGGCCCATGTCGTGACTACCCCAAGCCCGCCTTCCATAGGCCAGGGGCTGGAGACTAGCACCAAAGGCATAAATCTCTATACTGGGAAGGCATTTCCCTTATAAAATTAAAAAAACACAACAAAGTACACAACAGAATTAAGCACTAAAAAGAACTGTATACAAATGTATGTGCTGAAAAGAAAGGGTCCAGAAATACAAGTCCAACAATAGGTACAGTACAACTGAAAAGCTATTACAACTACAGTAAAGTAAAAATAGCTACCACTGAGTCATCCTATGGGTATTACACATAATGGATGGGTACATATGGTTTTCTCAACACCTCGGGTCCGTCCGTCTACTCCGTGTATGCCTCGTCCAGTGGTCCACCTCCGGGTACCGTCCTTCTCTACAAGTCTCTACCTCGATCAGTGTTGTCCGTTATCTGTATCCAACAAAACGATGTGCGGGCATAGCCCATGCATGGGTGACTATAAAGATACGTAGTAGGGATCCTGAGACCCCCAAAGGTCTCCTAGAATCCATGAATAATGATACAATCATGAAGTATCAACCAAATCTTCTTAGGTATATGCCCATACATATACCTAAGTTATCATTCATGGTTCGTCTCCAACTGTTGAGCCCAAGCAGAACATAGTCCAAAGAGGAAAGCAAGTCAATCACATCGATGATAATGATTGAAATTCAAGACTCAACTCACATAGGTATACACAACTTAAAGAGAGGAAGAGTTGATTAGTTGTATCCACTTAATCATCTATCACTGTCGAATGACATATACGCAAAAACCTAAAACAACAGTAACTCATTGCTGTCGAACCCATGGAGGATTCAGTCCAGTCTCGTTGCTATCAAACCCACGGAGGATTCAGTCCAGTCTCATTGCTGTCGAACCCACGGAGGATTCAATCCAGTCTTGATGCGGTCAAAACCAATGAGGATTCCAGTACAGTTGTCGTCGCTACCGAACCCACAGAGGATTCCAGTATAGTTTTCCCTGCTGTCGAACCCACAGAGGATTCCAGTACAGTAGTTGTCACTGTCGAACCCACGGAGGATTCCAGTACATTTGTCATCACTACCGAACCCACAGAGGATTCCAGTACAACTGTCATCCCTGCTGAACCCAAGGCGTATTCTAGTACAGTTGTTGTCGCTGCCGAACCAACGAAGGATTCCAGTACAGTTGTCGTGTTAGTCGCACCTAGAACTAGGGTTTCCGCACACAGCACGCTCGATTCTGGGAGGGTCCACTTCTCAAGAAAATGGGGTGTTGAAAAATAAACTATCACAAAGTCCATATTTTATGTATCCTAATTTTCTATATCATCAAAAAAACCCAATGCGATAGATGACACGTCAATCGGATGCCCGGTCTGAGAGTTATTAGAATTTTTGTTCCAGGGGACCATTTGGAAATATGCTCATTCGAAACTCGGCTGTTTTCTAGAGTCGTCCACTTAGAGTATCAAAAAATGACTGTCTCATCGTAAGGGTACCAGTGTCACCGAAGGCACGTTGATCGGACACACGGTCGTGATGTTATTCACATTTAAGTGAAACGAGCCTGGCCCGTCAAGCCTGGTGGGCTGGTGGGTCGGCCCATCCTGGCTGGGCGGGTCGACCTATCAAAGGAGATTTCCCAGCCCGATGATGTGCGGCCTGGACCGGTAGGGCTCCGCCTGGACCATGTGAGGCGGCCTGGCCCGGTAAAGCGCTTCCCAGCCCGCGGATGGCATGAAGCGGCCCGGCGGGGCGCAACCCGGTTGGGCACAGCCCGGCTGGCCGTGGCTTGGCTTATTGGCCAAACCGGTGTGGGGGGAGAGCCCCCATGATTTCTCGAACCGGTGGCGCCTCCGTGCATTCTGGACAGCCGAAGTCAGGCGGTCTTCCCGGTGCAGGCGGTCTGCTGTTGTGGTCCGTGATCCCTCCGTCGAAGCACCTATGAGCGTCGCGGCTCCATCCGCCTGGTTGGCCGACGAGCTGGTTGGTTCTTTCGATGGAGTGGCCCACCTTGTGTAGGCCGTGGTTCTCCGTAGCATGGCACGGTGGGGTGCCACAGTTCCACCACCCCGTCCAGCTACAACCGGCTGGTTCTTCTTCGGTCGTGCGGCCCGCAGTTGTGGGCTGCGGTTCTTCCACACGCGGCCGGCACGCGGTCGCCGCCTTCGCTCTCCACCAACTCTGTTTTCCATCACCTCCCTTTGTGAATTAAATATCAAGAATCAATGACGGGCCATTAGGCCGTGTTTGTTCGTCGCGCGCCCTCTATGTTAGGGGGTAACAATCGGTCATAGACAATCATTCGCATTCAACAAGAATGAAGGTATAAAATATTCGAATTAAATTATACAAACACCCTACCTAGAATTCAGGAGTGGAGCATGCCAACAAGTCGCGGATGATAAGCTTCGCAGAGGTCGAGCATCACAGAAAAAGGACGTCGATTCTGTTGACGTCGGAACTCGCCCGAAGAAGAATCATCGTTGGTGACTTCGCATTCTTCACCGAGAGAGGATGATGTTCTTCGTGGAATAATGAAGCTCCTCAAATTCTCCAAAGGTTCCCCCACCAAAATATTTTCTAAGGCCAATATTATAATAGACTTATATAATTTTAAAGAAGTTCCATGCAAACCAAAATAATTCAAAAGAGAGATGACAATTAATTAATAAGGTTATTAATTAAATGGGTTGGCACCATCAATTTTTGGGAGGTGTATTGGCTCTACCATAAATATGGGAGGAGTTAAATTAATTAAGGGGGGATTAATGGGGAGTTTAAGGGAGTTGAAAGGTTAGGGGTTCGTGTGGGCCCCACTTCACATTATCCTCTCATGGGAGGTTATGTGGGTGTGGGACCCACCTATAACTTCTCCTTATAGGATATAACTAACATCTTTAAATAAAATTGTGTACTACAATTTTATTTATTTTATTCTAAATCCCCAAAAATTAACTCTCAACCCGCATAAAACGCAACTGCGGTAAAGGTCCTCTTATGCGAATATCAGCACTACGAGTTCATCGGTGTCCTCAGATTTCAATTCCATGCACTAGTTCAAAATATAGAAAAACCCGTACGTACGTTTACTGAAGGTACCTAAAAAAATCTTAAGAAATTGATTCCGGGCACACCAGGCTTCGGAATCAGGTGCTGTCAGAAACTACGGACTCGTAAAATTCTGAATAATTATAAAAAAAATTCCTTTAAATTTTATGATCATTACAGATTAGGAATTTTAATTTTATTAGTACAATTATCCACTTTTAATCATATGTAGTTAGTCTGGCACAAAACAATGATTTGTGTGGTTAAGACATTAATTAGTACATAAATTAAGAGTACCTATGATGTCAACTAACACACATGAAATACCATTTTGATTACTTAAAATGACAAATTCCATAACCATATTAATCAAGAACATTCATGATAAAATAAAAAGTTAAACATAACATAATAAATAAAGAGGTAAATGTATCATTTCATGTAGTTTACTAAACTTACATTATCTCAATAATTTGTTTTAATTAATCCCTTGTTTACTACCTTAAATGTCTAAACACAAATGTATACGATTCAACATTTTAACATTAACATTTTCTATAAAAGTGATAAGTAATGAGTTCCTATGAACATGAATCCACAAGCTTCCAAAATCTATATTCATGAAATAAGCACATAAAATGAAAGAATTAGGACAATAATGATTAGGGTTTCATGTTTTGTAGTTATTCGTCCAATAGGGCATTCATAAAAGTAGTGATTGGTCAAGCCATACAAAATTGAAACGTATGTTTAGTTATTTCTTTTCAAACCACATAACTTTATCTACAAAAATAGGAATCAACGTTGGCATACATACACACGTACCCTCATACCTGATTACATGCCAGATGTTTATGAAAGGTTCTCATTCGCAGTTATCTTGACACTTGTAAAAACATGGATTTGATTATTAGGGTGAAAATATTGGACTATTTTTAAAATCTACAAATATTTTATTTGTGCTCATACATGATTATGTGTACAACATTTCCTACACAATGTGACTCTATACATTTTAATCCTTTGTCATCTCACAATTCAAATCTTAACAAAATCCTTTATCTAGGCTTATGAATTTCCTAAAAATCATCGAGTCTACATATTATACTTATATATTTTCATATACATATATGTATATATATACATGGAAAACATAGTAAAATAAGTATGATTTGAAGAGATACAATAATCCCTTTACAACAATAAGATATTATAAGAAGTATCGTTTAAATCAAGAATTCATATCTTGTACTTAAATTGGATTAAGATGATTTGGTTTTACACAAACAAGAACAAATATATATAACTATATATATATATATATACATGTTCATGAAAAATGATAAAATCCCCGACAAAGATTATTTATACTATGTATGTCTATATTTTTAAGAACATTGATGATTAGATATAAAATCTTTCCTTCACATGTATATACGTGTATACATATTTTTTTATACAGCTTAATACCGAAATCAAGACAAGGCTAATTTATTACCTAGCTTGAGGATAAGTAGGAGCTCGAGAAGGATGGATAAAGCGGGCACACGTTGAGGTCCGCTGAGGTCTTGGGTGCAAAGAAGCCGAGATGGTTCTTCAAATTCCTCGGTGAATTTTTTTTAAATGATACTTATAATGTGTATTTTAATGCATGATGAAAACGATCGAAGGCCAACTTGTCTTATAAAAAATATCGAGGAAAAGGATGTTTGTGGAAACCGTGTAAGAAGAGGGTCTGGCGACTATAAATATGAAGAAAAAATTGTGAAATTTTTTTTAGTGAATTAGTGCAGCGCACGACGTGGGATGAAGAAGACATCACTACGGTGGAAGACTGGGATAAATTTCGATAGCCGGGATCAGTTCGTCCTAGAGTTCAAGGGCCAGGATGCATCCGCCGTTTATAAAAGGGGTGGATTGCTCGGATTGATCTTAGGAGAGATCAGCAGCTCCCGTTCATCACGGAATTTTAAATACATCAGATGGACATGATTAGATTGAGGGTTGATCAAACGGTCCACCTAAATGCAGTGATATGCTGAAGGTCGACCTCGGGATCAAGATCAGCGGCCCAGATCGCGCACGACACGATCCGTTTGCTAGGATCTCATTTCTCCTGGAAATTTCCTTCCCACATCGAATCGACGATCTGATTTCACCACCCTTATAAGCTCAAGCCTCCCGTCATCAGCTCATAAAACACACAACACTCATGAATGGGGCCTTACACACGGGCACCCTCTCCCCCGCAGGCCATGGCATACCCCCGCAGCTCACGGCGGCTTTGCGCCCATGCTTCATGCACACATGTGCTCCCACGCTCTTGTGCGCCCCTCTATAGAACTATACCCGAGCTTGGGATGGCCTCGGGCATGGGCTGAGGGCTAGGCTCAGCCACCCGGAGTGTGCTACCTTCCTCGGCCTATCCATGAAATGGCTGGCCCTAGAGGGCTTAAATTTTTATATAACCTATCATAAAAAAATATGAGTCTTAGGGAAAATAACACTATATAGAAATTATCTTTTTTATATATGGCTTGTATTAAACATTATAAGTTTAATGTTTACAAATTAAACTTTATCTTATAAGTGTTTTCTATAGTTGTTTATAACCACTATCATTAAACATAAAAAGTTATAAATTGAATGATAATTTATATACTAGTGTTGTAGTGGTCTAAAATTAATTAATAATATAATTCAAATAATAAGAATTTAAACACAGCTTAAGACACTAAATGGAAATATTTACAACACATTTTAAATAATTGAAACATGTTTTGAATTCCATATTACATTACAAAAATACCAATTTATAACTTAAAACATTCCTTTATTCCCTCTTAATGTTCATGGTTAGGAGTAGTTTTATTATTTATTAATTCATAATATAATTATTTGGATAACTAAAATATAATCAAATGTTTTCAATTAATTGACCAATGAGGCCAACAACTATATTTATAGAGATTAGAGTTCCATGGTTTCCCAAAACAACGGTTACATTAGTGTCTTATAAATCCAAAACATATGGTGCCCTAACACTCAAGATGATTGAAGAAGATGGTATGTGTCATACCTTTGGTGCTTAGTGTGGCCGCAGTGGCTTCAGCCATTCTCATTTTAATTATGACAAATTTTAAGGATCCATATTACATTCTTGGGGTTCCCATTGTTTTAATTTGTATTCCTCTAATTCTGATAGGGTTTTTAAAACGTATATTTGGTTAGTTTGATTTCCCTTTTAATCTCGGTTTATTGTTACCACTATGATGTTCTTATTTGAATAAAACTCCTTTCGTCTATTTCATGTGCTTATTCCATTGCATCATATTAATATTTTTCCATAAGAGATAAGTTTTTTTCGGGTAATAGACAACAATAAAACATAGGAATTACTATTACACGAAACACAAGTTCCTCGGGTGTCACATTATTCCCCCTACGAATAATTTCATCTTCGCAATTCCTTTCGTATAACCACAAATTAAATTCTCCAATGTATTACCACCATCCCCATATTAGAGGGTCCTCAGGTTCATTTAGAGTTAAACCAAAATGGATGCTCAAATCCTCAAGTTCGTTGATCTAGACACACTTCAGACAGATGGGTTTGAACTCTTGCATCGAACACTCTGTCTTCCAGAGGAAAGCTCGAATGGTAGAAAGTTTAGAAATATCCGAATGAACCAACTAACGAAGAACTCTTCGAAAAATGTATCGATCAAGAACATATAAGTCACAAACGTTGTCGTAAAGGCTAAAACAGAGAAGTTAGTACATGTAAGCCACACAATGATTTCCTTCCAAAGATGCCTCTTGAAAACATATCTTGGTCGTGTAGTTCCAGCCTAGCGTGAAGAATAGGAAATTCCCTTCGAGGAATTTTCCTCTTCGCCTATACTAGTCTTGTTGTGTTGTGGATATGCGAAAGAAAATGGAAGAATTCCCATGACAGTTGCGGAGAATTTCTATATTTTTTGTTACTTTATATAATTGTTTGCATGTTTTTTGATGGTTTGTGGGAGGTAGGTGTTCCTTGTCACAGGTATTGATTGCAATGATCTCCAGTACCTCTACAGAGAAAGACATTATATAGGTTCGTCCTTCCATCTGAAAATTGACTGTGAAACTTCTCTTAGTAATACTCATTCAAAAGGTATCGCTGGTAAAAAGGGTAAAAAATATAAAAGGCAACAAATTATATTCTTATACAATCACTGGTACATAAAATAAAGCAGGTCTAATGGTTTCCCCACATCCCTAATACATGAATCCCCATTTCAAGTTCAAAATTATCGATCTCCCAAAACCATATGCAACCCGACCAATCAGGTTCGATATCATGGGGGCACTTATCATATCTCCATAGATGGAAAAAAGGGGTGTATAACTGAGAGACATCATTATACACATTATTTCTGTACACCCAATAGGTGTCTTTGTAATCATGAACATCAACACCCATCACATGACTGTAATGGACATAGGACAGAATATGACACATAAATGTTGTGTGGAGGTCTCCCGCTGCTAAAACTTCTTGGAAGTCCGTAACAGATTGGATACCCTCCGATATAGTAAAACAGCTAAAGAGACCCTCATAATATTTTCCCCATCATACGTAGGATTGAAATTGGGAATCCATCATATAGATGAAATCCAGTCCCACTACCTGGTGGAGTCGAAGTATACGGGGAGAATCGAATATATCATAAACATGATTGCATGTCATAAAAATATGAGGAAAGTTTATATAATTTTCAAGGATGGACTTTGAAATTATGGTTTCAAGAGATTCATTGGGAAGGGACATAAGGTTAGTACCTTCATTTTCCATCTGTATATTATGAAAACAACATTCATAGTATTTTTCATTAGCATTGCTTAAGTCGGTTTTTATTGTTTAGTTTTGGTTTTCCAGATTCATCTGAACTGAATCCTCTAATACCCACCGTCAAGCCCCAGCTACCAAGTTCCCAGAGTCAGTGCCATACAGAGGATCTAATTCGGTTCAGGCTCTGGGAAACGAGCTACATCTGAATACTTCTTTAGTAAAAACTCATACCTGAAAATTTTTAAACAGAAATGTGGGGTGATCATATTAATGCCATGTAAGGGGTTTTAAAATAAACCAATATAACTTTTGAAATCATTATTTATAACTGTTTCATACAACAATCTTCTTCAATGAAAGATTTAACACATGTACACAACTTAAGAGTGCGCAAAAAAACATGGTATTGGAAATATAATGATTCATGATTCAATTACAGAGATGCCTATAAGTAAAAAACATTTCATGCTACAATGCAAGTACAAAATTATTAACTAAGTAAAAAAACATGTTCAGTGTGGCACATAAAATAATAAATTCAATTTCATCATTTATTGTTGTGATATATACACTGACCATAAAACATCTGAATATTACATAAATAATATGACATACTAATACTTGTTTTGATACTCAGATAATCATAAGACCTTTAACCACGAATATTATAATAATCGAATATTCCTCTCGTTAATTAATTTACATATTTTTAATGAGTAGAATGCATATATCGGACTGCGTGAAGGCCTCGGCTGAGAGGTCTAGTGATTAAGGCCTCATCCAAAATCCATAAAAACAATTGTGAAAGGCCTCGGCCAATTCCACTTCTAGTTGTCTCATGAGACCTATCGATACATCGAGGGGCTATAACAGGACCCACCCACCACATAATAAGTCCAATGCATTCCACATACCTCTAAATCAACATGTACATTCCCCTTTAATTTATTAAATTATAAATTAGATGTCAAACTAAGTATATAAATTACTTGGATTCTTATTTCACCTTACATTCCATTCAAGGTGTCCCACAACACCTTGAACAATTAAATCGAAAAAATCATATTAGGATATATAAGTTTATTATTACAATCATCCACTTTTTAGCATATGTAGTGAGTCAGGAAAAAAACAATGGATTGTGTGGTAAAGAAATTAATTAGTACATATATTAAGAGTACCTTTGATGTCAACTAACAGACATGAAATACCATTTTGATTGATTAAAATGATTTATTCCATAACCATGTTAATCCAAAACATTCATGGAAAAATAAAAAGATAAAAATAACATTATAAATAAAGAGGTAAACATATCATTTGATTCGTTTTATGAAACTTACATTATCTCAATCATTTTATTAATTAAACCATTATTTACTACAATAAATTTCAAAACACAAATGTATACGACTCAACCTTTTTACAATATCATTTTATATAAAAGTGAAGAGTAATGAGTTCCTATTAAGATTAATCACCATGATTTCAAAAATATATATTCATTAACTATGTACATAAAATGAAAGAATTATGACAACCATGATTAGGGTTTCATGTTGTGCAGATATTCATCCAATGGGGCATGCATAAAAGTAGTGATTGGTCAATCCAATAACATTTGAAACATATGTTTAGTTCATTCTTCGCAAACCACATAACATTACCAATAAAAATAGAAATAAAAGTTTGCATACGTACACACACACCTTCATGCTCAAATAAACGCCACATGTTTATGAAAGGTTCTCATTTGTAGTTATCTTGGCACTTGTAAAAACATGGATTTAATTATTATGGTAAAAATATTGGAATGTTTTAAAATCCAAAATTATTTTATGTGTGATCATACATGATTAGGTGTAATACTTTTCCAACACAAAGTGACTCCATACATTTTAATCCTTTTTCATCTCACAATTCAAATCATAACAAAATCCTTAATCTGGGCTTATGAATTTCATGCAAATCATAGAGTATGTATTTCATACTTATATATTTTCATATACATATATGTGTATATATATACATGGAAAACATAGTAAAATAAGGATTTTTTGAAGAGGTACAATAAGGCCTTTACAATAATAATATATTTGGAGAAATATTATTTAAATCAATAAGTCATATCATGTATATAAATTGGATTAATAATATATGGTTTTACACACATAAGCACACATATACATAACTACATATATATATATATGTGTGTGTGTTCATTAAAAATGATAAAATCCCATAAAAATCTTATTTATACTATGTATTTCCATATTTATAAGAACATATATGATTAGATATAAAATATTTCCTTCACATGTATATACGTGTATACATATTTTTTATACAGCTTAAAACTGAAAGCAAGACAAGGCTAACCATTTACCTAGCTTGAGGTGAAGTAGGAGCTCAAGAAGGATGGATAACTTGGGCACAGGTTGAGGTCCACTAATCTCTTGGGTACAGGGAATCTGTGAGGGTTCTTCAAATGCATTGGTGAAGTTTTCTTTAAATTATACTTATAATGTGTATTTTAAGGATTGAAGAAAAGGATATGATGCCTACTTTTATTGTAAAAAAATATAGGGTAAAAGGATATCTATAGAAATCGAGTAAGAGGAGGGTCTGACGGCTGTAAAGATGAAGAAAAAATGGTGGAAAACAAATTGTAGGGCACTAGTGCAGTGCATGCAACGGGAGGAAGAAGACAGCGCTGTGTTGGAAGACTGGGAGAAATTTCAAAGGCCATGATCAGTTCGGCCTAGAGTTAAAGGGCCAGGATGCATCCACAGTTTATAAAAGAGGTGGATGTCTCAGATTGATCTTATGAGATATCAGCGTCTATTGATCATTGTGACATTATAAATACCTCATACTGCCATGATTTGGTCGATGGTTGATCTAAAGGTCCACCTAAACATGGTGATATGCTGAAGGTCGACCTCAGGATCAAGATCAGTCACCCAGATCACGTGCGACGTGATCTGACGGCCATGATCTATCTCATTTCTCCCGAAAATGTGCTTCTCACATCGAATAGACGAGCCTATTTCGCCTCCCTTATAATCCTAAGCGTCACATCCTCAGCTCAGAAAACAGACAACACACATGAAGGGGGCCTTACACATAGTCTCCCTCTCCCCCACAGGCCATGACCTACCCCCGCAGCTCACTGTGGCCTTGCGCACCCCTCAGGAGACCTTTTCCCAAGCTCAAGATGGCCTCAGTTATGGGCTGAGGGCTAGTCTCTGCCACCCAGAGTGTTCCTCCTCCCACAACCTAGCCATGAAATGGCTGGCCCCAGTGGGATTAAATTTTTATATAACCTAACTTAAAAAAATAAAAGTTTTAGGGAAAATAACACTATATAGAAATTCTATTTTTTATATATGGCTTCTATTAAACTTTATAAGGATAATGTTTACAAATTAAAATTTCTCTTAAATTTGTTTTCTAAGGATGTTTATAAACACTACCCTTAAACATAAAATGTTATAAATTGAATGATAATTCTTATACTAGTGTTGTAGTGGTCTAAACATAATTAAAAATATACTTCAATTAACAAGAATTTAAACATAGCTTAAGACACTGAATGAAAATATTTAAAACACATTTGAATGAATTGAAAAATATTTTTAATTCCTTATTACATTACAAAAATAAAAATGTATAACTCAATTAATTTCTATATGACCTATTAAATTTCATGGTTAGGATTAGTTTTATAATTTTTTTAATTCATAATCTAATTATTTGGATAACTAAAATATAATCATATGTTTTCAATTAATTAACCAATGAGGTTGATGACTATATGTATAGCCATCAGAGTTCTAGGTTTTCCCAAGACAATGGTCATATTAGTGTCTTATAAATCCAAAACATAGGGTGTCCTAACACTCAAGTTGATTGAAGAAGATGTTTCACATCATACCTTTGGTGCTTAGTGTGGCGATGGTGGTTTCATCCATCTTATGTTCATTATGATGAATTATAAGGATCTATATTACTTTCATGGGGTTCTCAATGTTTTATGTTCTCTCCCTGTAATTATGATAGGGTTTTCAATAGGTATATTAGGGTAGTTTTATGTCCCTTTTAATCTCAGTTTATGTTAACCAATATGGTGTTCTTATTTTAATAATACTCCTTGAGTCCATTTCATGTGCTTATTCCATTGCATCATGTTATTATTTTTCAAAAAGAGATATGTTTTGTTCCTTTAATAGACAATAATAAAACATAGAAATTACCATTACATGAAACCCATGTTCTTGGGGTGTCACAATGTTCAAGACATATGAGGTATATTTTCCCTATAATGTGGTGTCCTAGAAGGGTGTTCTCTTTAACCCATCAATGATCCATTATGTTTTTTTCTAGGAAGAACCCATGAATTTGGTAGAGGATCATATTTTAATTATTATTTCATACTATTATTGGAGATTTGTGTCCAATATCCCATGTTTGGTAGAACTATTAACATATTTGACTGGGAAATAACATGAATTTTTGGGCTGATCAGTTTCAGGGAATGTTTCACTACACTAAAGAGAGGTTGATCAATACCCTTGCGGTTCACATTATAGAAAAAGGGATTATGTTTGAGTTTTTTTATTCTTACCATTTGGGATGGTGGTATATATTTATAAAATGGAAGGTAGTTATATCTTATGGTTCTAGGTAATTACATCTCCATAAGTTTAACTATACCACCCATGATCTGGAGCTATTATAGGTTGTTTTTGTACTAAATTTGTGGAGATAATACCTCATTGGAGAACACTTTGGGGTCTTTACCTATAAAAATATATTGATGTATATCTTGTATTAGAATGAATTGAATCTGATATAATTGATTTGGATGGATTTTCCTCATCTTTTTGAATTTGTGTTCATCTATACTACATGAAAGGGAAATTTTACAGGTGATGAACTGAGAAGGAAGTATTTAATTTATTTTTTAGGAATCCAAATATTTCTAAAAGGTGATGGATGAGTTGGAAATAATGAATCCTGATGCATTGTTCATCGATAGTGGTGTTTTATTGCTTTAGAAGATAGTGTAGTCTAATATTATTCAATATGTGGAAGAGTCTCATTGAGAAGACTCATATGAAAAGGTAATGTTTGATTGTGTTGGTCATGGTTATTCCCCAGAGGTATGGTCAGATAATGATCTAAAATATATATTGTTTTTGTTTTTATTGTAATATATATACATGAATTAGTCCTCCATGGGTTTAACAACTCGCCTTTATTAGTACACATTGGTGTGTATAGGTTATATCAAGATTTGAGGGAATAGTTTTGGCCTTAAGGAATGAAACAGGCGGTGGAAGAGTTCATGGAATGATATAAAATTTTCCAAAATATAAAAGAAGAATATAATTATCCTTGAGGTATATAACGACCCGACCTTTTCTTACATTACTATTACATCATTTCAAAGATAAACAACATAATAGTATTACACATGGAGGATCCAGAGGTTTAGTGTCTTGGGCAAACTAGGACTACACATAACAAGTACAACATCAAGCATAAAAATTCATTTAATCTCTTCTTCTATAGCTTCTTAGTAGCACTTTTCCTCTCCTTAGTACATGTAGCCACCTGAGGATATACCTCAAAAGGGGTGAGCTAAAAGCCTAGTAAGAGGATAGATAAGAGCAATATAGAATGAGGTGAGCATAATCATGATATAGGAAGAAGATCTTGAACATGAGAGGAGCATAAACAATAAACTTGAAATGTGGCAAAGCATAAAAATGAAACATCATGTCTTAGTGGTTAACTACCACACATACTTGTGAACAAAGCTAGCATCATGTTCACACATAATTTCACATTTACTCATGAGATTCATCACTTTACCCAATGCATTGGAGCGCTATATAATTCCGGGTGCACCCGTCACATTTAAACATTCATATTGCGCTATATAATTCCGGGCGCACCCGTCACATCATAACATTATCATTATCATGCTTGCCACATAGATCTCATATCAAACTTTTACATAAGTAACCCATGGAAAGGAATGGGTTTCATCTTATAATAACACATTCATAAGCTTTGGGTCCCCAAAAGAAAGAGGGAACAACATACTTGATATAAGAACTATCAACCTTGAATGAGAGGTAAAAGGTGAGATCTTGAAAGAAGAGTTCTTTTGGAAAACATTTTAATGGACATAAAAACCAGTGACAAACATGTATATCCCAGAAAATTAAAGGAAAAGATGAACAAAATACCTTTGAGGAGTAACCATATCAAAAATGGAGTGAAAGTGGGAGAACCCGAAGGAAGAAAATTGGGTTCGAGATTTCCCCTTACCTTGTACTCGAATCCCTCCTTCTCTTTAATGTCCTGTATAATGACATTATATTCATTAATTAGAAATTAAATAACCTTTTATACATTAATAGGGTTAATTCTGGTTTCATTATTTCATATTATGTTCCTTTGGATGACTTATAGAGTTTAAAAACATTGTTCAGGGATGTTCTTTTTCATGGTTTTCTTGAGCGGTCCACTTGTATTCTTAATATGATGTTTGGGTAGATCATGGGTAAACATCCAGAACTAATGTTACATGTAATTAATTATATTACAGAAGCATTAATGATTTTATAATGAGTTATATTAGATCCATGTGGCCGAATTATTAGATAAGAATTAAATGAAGATTATTTGGGCTAATTTGAGCGGTTTTTTGGATCACAACCAACTCATTTTAACATTTCACTTAGTAGAATGGCCATAGGTTATTTCCAGAACTTAAAATAGAACATAATACATATAAACCATTCTGGTTCAACCATAAAAATGGTTTCATGACTAGATTGAAGGTATAAATGGAAGAAGAGAGCATGTTGTTTTTTAAGGTGATTAATTATCACCACCTGAACAACGTTCTCTTTAATAAAATAAAAGGAAGGGGGAAAGGGTGTGGGGTGATATAATATAACATTAGAATCATAATATTACATTATATATATAATACTGGATTTAAAGAACAATTTGGATGAATATAGATAGAGAGAGATCAAGAAAGGAACTTGAACTTGAAAGGAAATTAAAGGAGAAGAGAGAGAGAAATTACCTTTAGAATCCTTCTCTTGAGATCCTCTTTAAGGAAGCTAGGCTTGGTATTTTGATGAGACCAGTAGATTTTGGATGTGGGGGATGAGCTAGGGAAGGTGTTTGGGCAGAATTTAGAGAAGTCTTGGAGCTTGAGAGGTGTGAGGAAAAGAGGGAGTGAAGGGTGGCTTTTATAGTGGAGGGGAGAGGGGTTTCCTCAATATAAAATTGATTAGTTTATTAATTTCACCCAAGACAAGGCATAGTGAGTCTTGTATGACTAAGAATAGTAAATTTGACTTGTGAATTTCGGATTTGGGTGCTTACATCACTTGTGATGTCAGGAATAGTGGGTTTTAATTAAAATGTATTTATATGATAAATTAATGTATTCTACTATTCATCAAAAATTCAAGTATCTTAGAAAAATCCCAAAATTTTACCCCAACCATTTTTTGACGTGTAGAATCCAAAAATGAAGTCCATTTTTCAAAAATAATTTTCTAAATATTATTAATTTAATATTTAATTAAAATCATAATTTACTTAAAAAAACCGTTTTTAAAATTAAAACTGATTTTGCAATTCTTTCAAAAATTACTTAGGGTCTTATAAAATTATCTAAAAACTATTATACATTGATTAAATAATTTATTAATATATTTCAGGAAAGTAAATATTCTTTTAAATTAATTAATTAATTATAATTAATTATTTGTTACTTATAAAATACCAAAAACGTTTACTAAGGTCAAATTATCACTTTCTATGATGTCTAAATTTTATTTTATTATTCATAGGTAATGTTACTCTTATTTACTATTCATAAGGGTAGGTTACTATTCATAAGGGTAGGTTACTATTCACCAACAATTATTTTTGTTTCATTAGACTCCAAAAACTGTCTTGAACACAACTCTGTATGTCAGATTTTTAAAATTCCAAACATAGGGGTGACAAAATTAGGTTTAAACGTCACTTATCACTTAGTATTTCATTATTTTGTGTTTTTATGACATAGATATAAGAAGGGAATTTTCTATTGAAAAACTTTGGGTCGTTACATTCTTCCCCCTTTAAGAAATATCGCCCCTGAAATTTCACTTTACACAAACAGGTGAGGGTACTTCTCCTTCCTTGCCTCTTCCGGTTCCCAAGTTGCTTCCTCAAACTTTTGGTTCTGCCACAACACTTTGACAAGGCGGGTTGTCTTATTGCGTAGAACCTTATCAATTCGGTCCATAATTTTTACCGACTGCTCCTTATATGAGAGATCATCTTCCAACTGTACCACCTCTGAGTTTAGTACATGTGAGGGGTCTGGAATGTACTTCCTCAGTAATGATACGTGAAACACATCATGAACTTGAGCCATATTCGGTGGAAGTGCCAGTCGATAGGCCACGACTCCTATACGATCAAGGATCTCAAAGGGGACAATGTACCTTGGGCTTAGCTTCCCTTTCTTCCCGAATCGCATGACTCTCTTCCATGGAGATATTCGAAGGAAGACTTTATCTCCAACGTCGAACTCCAATTCACTTCGACGATTGTCAGCAGAGCTCTTTTGCCGACTTTGAGCAGCTTTGATGTGTTTCTGGATGACTTGAACCTTCTCTGTCATCTCTTGAACAAGATCGGGACCAAGTAGTTTTCGTTCTCCAACTTCACCCTAACAGGTTGGAGTTCTACATCGCTTCCCATAAAGAGCTTCATACGGAGCCATCTGAATACTCGAGTGGAAGCTATTGTTGTATGAGAACTCAACCAAGGGAAGGTGCTTATCCCATACACCATTGAATTCAATAGATCAGGATCTTAGCATATCTTCAAGTGACTGAATAGTCCTTTCAGACTGGCCATCAGTTTAGGGGTGATAGGCCGTGCTGAAATTTAATTCAGTACTCAAAGCATGTTGAAGGCTCCTCCAGAATTTAGAAGTGAACCTCGGATCACGATCAAAGACAATCGAGAGCGGAACACCGTGCAATATCACTACTTCCTTCACATATATCCTTGCAAGTTGTTCAAGGGAGAGGTCTTCCCAAATAGCGATAAAATGGGCAGTCTTGGTGAGTCGGTCAACCACAACCCATATCGCATTATTTCCTCTTGACGTTTTTGGGAGACCCATGAAAAAGTCCATAGTAACATTTTCCCATTTTTACATGGGTATAGGCAATGGCTGTATCATACCTTTGGACTTTTGCCGCTCAGCTTTAACTTGCTGACATATCATGCACCTTGATATATATTTCGCAATCTCCTTCTTCATGTTATCCCACCAGAAGTGTTCTCGGAGATCACAATACATCTTGGTACTTCCAGGATGAATAGAGATTGTTGAGCTATGCGCATTATCCAATAGCTCCTTCTTTATTCCGGGTGATGAAGGCACACAAAGCTGAGTTCCAAACTGAATCACACCATCATCGTCGATATGGAACTCTTGCAGCTTCCCTTTCTTTACTGCATTCACCCTCTTTTGTATCTCTACATCATCCCTTTGTGCTTCCTTAATCGTCTGTTAGATGGATGGTTGCGCAATCATTTGGGCAAGGTAGGATGTATCCCCTGCCCTTACGATTTCCAAATCCATCCTTTGCATATCCAAGAAGATAGGTCTTTCTCAATCCTCAACATGGATAGAGTAGCAGGTTCTTTCCTACTTAGAGCATCAACTACCTTGTTCACCTTTCCAGGATGATAGTGAATAGATAAATCGTAATCCTTGATTAGCTCTAACAATCTCCTTTGACGCATGTTGAGCTCCTTCTGTGTGAATATATACTTTAGGCTCTTGTGGTCGGTGAATATGTCACACTTCTCACCATAAAGGTAGTGCCGCTAGATTTTCAAGGAAAAAATCATGGCTGCCAGCTCTAGATCATGAATCGGGTAGTTCTGCTCATGGATCTTCAACTGTCATGAGGCGTAGGCTATCACATTATCATTTTGCATGAGTACACAACCCAAGCCTTTCGTTGAAGCATCACTGTATATGACAAAACTTTCTCCACTTTTCGGTAGTGTGAGTACAGGTGCAGTGATCAGCCTTCTCTTTAGCTCCTTGAAGCTTCCCTCACATTCTTCCATCCATACATACATTACCACTTTCCTTGTTAACTTAGTTAGCGGGCTTGACAATCGTGAGAAGTTTCTAAAAAAACGTCGGTAGTACCCAGCTAATCCAAGAAAACTACGGATTTCTGTGACACTAGAGGGCCTGGTCCATTCTTCAATTGCCTTTGTCTTTGAAGGTTCCCCAGAAATTCCCTCGCTTGTGATCACATGTCCCAAGAACGTGACTTGATTCATCCAAAAGTCACACTTTCTGAACATGGCGTACAACTTCTCCTTTCTCAATGCCGGCAACACAAGTCTTAGATGTTCTTCATGTTCCTCCTAGATCTTGGAGTAGATGAGAATATCATCGATAAACACTACCAAAAATTTGTCGAGGTAATGTCTAAAGACTCTATTCATCAAATCCATGAAGATTTCAAGGGCATTAGTAAGTCCGAAGGGCATCACCAAAAACTCATAGTGCCCATACCTTGTACGGAAGGCAGTCTTCTGAATATCTTCATTCTTCACCTCTACTTGATGATATCCAGAATGAAGATCCACCTTTGAGAAGTATTGAGCTCCTCTTAACTGGTCGAACAAGTCATCAATCCTTGGGAGAGGATACTTGTTCATTATGGTGATCTTGTTGAGTTCCTGATAATCGATACACAGCCGCATGGTACCATCCTTCTTCTTCACAAAGAGCACTGGCGCACCCCAAGGTGATGCACTAGGGCGTATGAACCCTTTGTCCAGATGCTCTTGCAGCTGCTTCTTTAACTCCTCCAGTTCGATAGGAGCCATCCTATAGGGGCACTTTGAGATAGGAGTAGCTCCGGGTATGAGTTCAATTGAGAAATCTACCTCACGATCCGGGGGAATTCCGGGTAACTCTTTGGGAAATACATCACCGTATTCCCTTACAATGGGCATTTCCTCAAGGTTGGAACTTTCCCTTGACTCAAACTTTTGGGCGAGGTATGCTTCTTCATAGGGAATCATCACCCACACCATTGAAGGATTTCTCAAAGGAGATTCATGATCTTCCTTGAATTTGTAGAGGAGCATGGGATGGTTCGGAATATGAAAATATATTTCCTTTTCCCGATAGTTGATATGTGCTCTATATAACGAGAGCCAATCCATTCACATTATAGCGTCGAATTCTACCAAGGGAAGTATTACAAGATTTTCCGGAAGAATCTTCCCACATACGTCCACAGGAGAAGAATCAAACACTTGGGTTGCAATGATTGCACCACTTGGTGTTTTTACAAATATCTCTACTTCAAGGTTTTGGGGCTTCGATTCTATAGTTCTAGCAAACTTGCAAGATATAAAGGAATGTGTAGAACCAGAATCAAATAAGACTTTTGCCATTATTGAGTGAATAGGAAGTGTACCTTTTACGACTTCATTATCATGTTCCACCTCTGCAGTAGTGATGGCATAAGCCTTCCCTTGTTCCTTTGGATTTGGTGGTTGTTGGCGCTGATTACCCTCGAAAGCTCGAGGTTTAGTGCACTGGTTTGAATAGTGCCCTAGCTCCTTATAGTTGTAGCATTGAACCACGAGTGGTTCTCTCCTTTCATCGGTTACATTATCCTTCCTTTTCATGTCTCTTCGACACTCGTGAGCTAGGTGTCCTTCTTTCCCACACATGAAGCATTTACCCGTCCCTTTGAGGCAGTTCCCATTGTGCAACTTCCCATATTTTGGGCAAGTGGGTCATTGTGTTTTCTTCCCATATTTATCACTAGATCCAACAGCTTGAAACTCCATCTTTCTTTTCTTATCACTATAGCCATGGTACCATTCTCCAAACTCCATCTCCACTTTGAGAGCACACCGAACAACTTCTTCATAACTCCCAAAGTCTCGATTTGCAAGAGCCTTTCGAAGATGTGGTTTTAATCCACTAAAGAATCTATCAATTTTTCTATCATTGTTGATAACAAAACCCGAAGCATACCTTGCGAGCCTTGTGAAATTTTCTTCATAGGATTTGATAGATTCTCCTTCTTTTTGCTTGAGCTCTATGAATTCTCTCTCCATCTTCATGCGAAGAGTTCTTGGGAAGTACTTATTAAGAAACATTATCTTAAAGACTTCTCATTCCATCTCTTCAATTTCCTCCCTTGGCTTGGTGTTCTTAATCAAAGCCCACCATTTATCAGCTTCTCCATCTAGACGATAAACGGCTAGAGTCACCTTCTCCGTCTCGGAACAGTGAATAACAGAAAAGATCTTCTCCATGGAGTTGACCCACTGTTCCGCAACTAGTGGATCGGAAGATCCACAAAACGTCGGTGGTCGTTGCCGCATAAAACATTCGATAGCTAGCTGCTCCCTCTTTGGTGAAGGAGGACGTTCCCCATTATTATGGTTATTATTGATAACCCGGGATAATTGGGTAACCATTTCCATGAAGTTTTGAACTCCTCCTCCAAAATCATTGGGGATGTCGTTCGGGCAATCGTTGCATTGGCCTTCGCAAGAGTTGTTGGCCTGATTTCTCCTTGTTCCCACCATTTTCTAAAATAGAAAAGGTTAGAAAAAAACATAAGTAAAAAAGTCATGAATAACTTATCCTTTTAAACAATTATACCAAAAACATAAAATATGGGATCCCTAGGTAAATATACTTGTGTTTATATTTGTACTTAGTCTCATGCTAGAGGTTTTCTTTAGGGTTCACTAATACTAATTCCCAAATTAACTAAACCATTCCTCTAATACCAACTATAACGACCCGGCCTTTTCTTACATTACTATTACATCATTTCAAAGATAAACAACATAATAGTATTACACATGGAGGATCCAGAGGTTTAGTGTCTTGGGAAAACTGGGACTACACATAACAAGTACAACATCAAGCATAAAAATTCATTTAATCTCTTCTTCTATAGCTTCTTAGTAGCACTTGTCCTCTCCTTAGTACATGTAGCCACCTGAGGATATACATCAAATGGGGTGAGCTAAAATCCCAGTAAGAGGATATATAAAAGCAATATAGCATGAGGTGAGCATAATCACGACATAGGAAGAAGATCTTGAGCATGAGAGGAGCATAAAAAATAAACTTGAAATGTGGCAAAGCATAAAAATGAAACATCATGTCTTAGTGGTTAAATACCACACATACTTGTGAACAAAGCTAGCATCATGTTCATGCATAATTTCACATTTACTCATGAGATTCATCACTTTACCCAATGCATTGGAGCGCTATATAATTCCGGGCGCACCTGTCACATCATAACATTATCATTATCATGCTTGCCACATAGATCACATATCAAACATGTACATAAGTAACCCATGGAAAGGAATGGGTTTCATCTTATAATAACACATTCATAAGCTTTGGGTCCCCAAATTAAAGAGGGAACAACATAATTGATATAAGAACTATCAACCTTGAATGAGAGGTAAAAGGTGAGATCTTGAAAGAAGAGTTATTTTGGAAAACATTTTAATGGACATAAAAACCAGTGACAAACATGTATATCCCAGAAAATTAAAGGAAAAGATGAACAAAATACCTTTGAGGAGTAACCATATCAAAAATGGAGTGAAAGTGGGAGAACCCGAAGGAAGAAAATTGGGTTCGAGATTTCCCCTTACCTTGTACTCGAGTCCCTCCTTCTCTTTAATGTCCTGTATAATGACATTATATTCATTAATTAGAAATTCTAGAACCTTTTATACATTAATAGGGTTCATTCTGGTTTCATTATTTCATATTATGTTCCTTTGGATGACTTATAGAGTTTAAAAACATTGTTCGGGGATGTTCTTTTTCATGGTTTTCTTGAGCGGTCCACTTGTATTCTTAATTTGTTGTTTGGGTAGTTCATGCGTAAACTTCCAGAACTGATGTTACATGTAATTAATGATATTACAAAAGCTTTAATGATTTTATAATGAGTTATATTAGATCCATGTGGCCGAATTATTAGATAAGAATTAAATGAAGATTATTTGGGCTAATTTGAGCGGTTTTTTGGATCACAACCAACTCATTTTAACTTTTCACTTAGTAGAATGGACATAGGTTATTTCCAGAACTTAAAATAGAAAAAAATACATATAAAACATTCTGGTTCAACCATAAAAATGGTTTCATGACCAGATTTAAGTTATAAATGGAAGAAGAGAGCATGTTGTTTTTTGAAGGTGATAAATTATCACCACATGAACAACGTTCTCTTTAATAAAATAAAACGAAGGGGGAAAGGGTGTGGCATGATATAATATAACATTAGAATCATAATATTACAGTATATATATAATACGGAATTTACAGAACAATTTGGATGAAGATAGATAGAGAGAGATCAACATGAAAGGAAATTAAAGGAGAAGAGAGAGAGAAATTACCTTTAGAATCCTTCTCTTGGGATCCTCTTTAAGGAAGCTAGGCTTGATCTTTTGATGAGACCAGAAGATTTTGGACGTGGGGGATGATCTAGGGAAGGTGTTTGGGCAGAATTTAGAGAAGGCTTGGATCTTGAGAGGTGTGAGGAAAAGAGGGAGTGAAGGGTGGCTTTTATAGTGGAGGGGAGAGGGGTTTCCTCAATATAAAATTGATTAGTTTATTAATTTCACCCAAGACAAGGAATAGTGAGTCTTGTATGACTAAGAATAGTAAATTTGACTTGTGAATTCAGGATTTGGGTGCTTACATCACTTGTGATGTCAGGAATAGTGGGTTTTAATTAAAATGTATTTGTATGATAAATTAATGTATTCTACTATTCATAAAAAATTCAAGTATCTTAGAAAAATCCCAAAATTTTACCCCAACCATTTTTCGACATGTAGAATCCAAAAATGAAGTCCATTTTTCAAAAATAATTTTCTAAATATTATTAATTTAATATTTAATTAAAATCATAATTTACTTAAAAAAACCGTTTTTAAAATTAAAACTGATTTTGCAATTCTTTCAAAAATTACTTAGGGTCTTATAAAATTATCTAAAAACTATTATACATTGATTAAATAATTTATGAATATATTTCAGGAAAGTAAATATTCTTTTAAATTAATTAATTAATTATAATTAATTATTTGTTACTTATAAAATACCAAAAACGTTTACTAAGGTCAAATTGTCACTTTCTATGATGTCTAAATTTTATTTTATTATTCATAGGTACTGTTACTCTTACTTACTATTCCTAAGGGTAGGTTACAATTCATAAGGGTAGGTTACTATTCACCAAAAATTATTTTTGTTTCATTAGACTCTAAAAACTGTCTTGAACACAACTGTGTATGTCAGATTTTTAAAATTCCAAATATAGGGGTGACAAAATTATGTTTAAAGGTCACTTATCACTTAGTAGTTCATTATTTTGTGTTTTTATGACATAGATATAAGAAGGGAATTTTCTATTGAAAAACTTTGGGTCGTTACAGGTATATTGAATCCATGGGATTTTATCTATTGAAAAAGGGATGATGTCTTCATATAAATCATCAGAACATTACTCCAATATTATTATTTATGTGATTTAAACTAGGTAATTATAGATCTTCTAATGAAGTAATCTCACATCCTCATAATTATAAAGCCAAGCACCATGTTTTTTTATCATGGGGGGGGGTTATGAGGTTTTATAGTTATATAGTGTTCATAGGTACATTTTCATGGATCATGATGCTCATTTATCCCTATGATTCTATAGAGGAATGCATTGTTATTTTTTAACTTAGTTAAGTATCTATAGTACATTCCACTCTCAGACAAATAGATATAAAGATCTTACCATCTAGTCATAGAAGAAAATATTGACGTAATTTATTTTAGTATGATAAAAATAATTAAAAAGAATCATTAATTTAGTTTTTTTAATAATAAAAATACCACTATTCCACTAGCGTAGCCCCATTTAAATCATTTTATGGGAGGTCATTTAATTTTATATTGTGACAAGTCAATGAGTCAGAGTCATCAATTCTTGGTCCTAATGTGGTAAAAATCAAAACAATGAAGGTTTAGGTAGTTCAATAGAGGATAGAGGCAACACATGACTGATGTAAATCATATTACATTAGCAATAAGACACCCAAGGAGATTCTGGATGAATAAAAAACGTTTTTTATTGTTTCCCCTCAATCAGGGAAGCATAGGTTTAGTTATGGGTGAAATATTTCACCTCAGTTCATCAAGACATTCAATGTGTTAGAGTATATTCTTGATGAGGAATATTAGTTATTGATTCCACCATAAGTGGATTAGATCCATGAAAACATTAACATGTATTAGCTATATTGATATATTCCTAATGAATACCATGTCATAAAATTTGGATAATTGGATATCAAGTATGTAGTGAATTTTGTAGAGTAACTAGTAGAGATCCAAGATCATATGGAGAGCGTATTTTTTTGGAAAAATATTACATTGGTTTGTATTATATAGTGGAATGGAGTATTGGAGGAGATTAATAGGGAGTTTCAGTCATAAATTCATGACTAGTACCCTGATCTATGTTGTTTTTTAGTTTCTATTTATGAATGGGTTTGGTGGTGAGTCAATGTAATTGATTTAGGAAATGTGTTTTTACATTGATAATGTTGTTTGTTTAAGATTCATGTCTATGAAAAAAGGAAATACTGTATAAATAAGACATGTTTTATTATATAAATTCTTTAAAACCAAAGGGGAATGTTAGTTTGACCAAAGTGGATATTATATTAATGTGGAATGTGGATTTCCATGATTTTGTTCTTCGTTCTGTGTTATGAGAATGTTATGATAATCCTTATATGGATTTTTGTGTAAGAAAGAGTAGTTGTATGGATGGATATATTGAAAATTAGTGGCATTAGGTTGTTTTAAGATAGTGGTAGTGTTTAAGTTGAAACAAAATCATTGAGAGGTATCTCATGGGATAGATGTATGGACTATTCCATTCATCATATGTTTTGTAGGACCCCAAACTATCTTGAGTGGGGAGGGGTGAATCAAGGTTTCAAAATATTATTTAACGGTGATGGATCTTTTTACCACATTCATAGAAACGTTTTAAACGTTTTAGATGAAATAATGTAGTAATCGAACATTCACATTCAATGAGATGACACAATAATTTTACTCGGTTCACCACTAAGGGCTAGTCCAAAGAGAATATGCCGATAGTTTGTCGGTCATACCAGATTACAATATACATAACTAGTTGTTGAATTTATATTTTAGAAATAAAAACTATGATCCAGGATCTCTAATTTTATAAGATTTTAGATAAATCACACTTCGTCCCTCAGATCACTTCCATCGAATCCATCTAGCTCACTGCTCTGAGAGAAGTGTTTCTCAATTTAACAACATGTGGGTCTCTTCCGGGGATTGGAATTTATTTCCTTTTAACCTACTAAAATGAGACTTTTCTTACACCATTACCCTAAATTGATTCACTTGAATAAACTGATCAAAAAAATAGAACATTCAAAACCTGAAATAATTATAACTCATCACTTGTGTGCAACTTCTGTTCTTACACACATGTTTTAGTATTATGGTGAAAGGTGTATTTAATGAAAACCTTTTTGTTTTTTTAACCACACCATGAATATAAATATGTATTGTTTCACCTATGGAATACTTTTTGTGTAGGATTTTCTAGGAGTAATACTTTTTCCTGAAACTCTTTCGTGCGACAGAGACACTAAATCATCATTGTAAAATGATATAAGTATTCAACGGGGGTAGCCGTATATTTATAGACTTAGATTACCCTAGGTGTAATATCATTTCATGCCATAACATTGTGTGTAATGTTTTTCATCCAACTCATCTTTTTTATGCAGCTCATTCCTTATATGTCTTCTGACACCATTTTTGGAGTGAATAATTTTTACGTCATTCTGGGTGAACAAGATTCATTCTTGAAACTCCATCTCTTTCCCGAAACCCTTGAAATTTCTATATTTTTATTTGATTATCTCAAATCATCACAATAATTAATGATTTAGATTCATGTTAAAACATTATTTAAACTTCCTTTGTCAAAAACACCATTCTCAATTCTCTAATTTTTTGACCCAACAAGTTGGAAAATAGTAGGAAATGATGCCACCTATAATATTGAAGTCTCATTGAATTGTAAGATCACATACCTTATGAACTCCCTGATCAACCAAGTTTGGATTGACAAAAAACACATATTATAATTAATTTCAGGTACTAAAAACCTTACTTCCAATAATCTACCCTTTTTGATTTGTTGTTAATCACTAGATAAAATTAATTTAGCACCGACCATAATCAAAACTTGAAATGAGATAGACAAGTCATCCAACACTCTTAGTATCAATGTGAAATAGAAGAGGGGATGAATTAATTGGGTTCTCATGATTTGGAATGCATAAATATATCAAATTTAAGATCTAGTTTTTCCTCATAACACTGAATTATCATCATGTCACAGAAGCATTTCATGTTTTTTTAAAAACCTACAACTATAAGAACATTAAATCATTGAATTTTATATGTTCTCACCCTTTGTAAATAAACCCAATGAACCTATATTTATAATTGGATAATTAATCCCCCTAGATCATATATCTCCTATAAACCATCATCACTTCTAAAAATAGATCAATAATAGTTAACAAAAATGGGGAGAGAAAAAATGCAACCCCATGTGTAGTGGGATGCGGCTAAAACACCAAAGTTCAAAAATGATTATTAAACACATGTGCATACAAAAAATGATTTAGAATGTCATAAACATGGTCATCTTTTCCAATATTCTCCAGTTTAATCACACATTGTTAAACCTTTTCTTTAATGACGTGATATATGATCTTAATATATTTTGAATGATAGTGATAAACAAGATTCATTTTAAGATTTGTTATGATATTGTTGTCATAGTAAATTACCATTAGATATTTAACCTCATCACCAATATTAGTTGGTTGTTGCTTCATCCACAACATCTGAATGTAAGTATTTGTAGCAATGATATATTCTTCTTAAGCCATAATAAGAGAAGTTATTTATTACTTTTTCTCAACCAACCTACACATTTTATTTACAATAAAGAATGATCCACCACTTTCATACATTGTATCCACTACAACTCCAGCCTAGTAAGCATTATAAAATTCCGAGAACACATTTTCTCTTACCTCTATAAAGTATAATCCAAAATTGAGTCTAAATTAAATATACCTCATTATTTTTTTAATTTCTTCCAAGTTTTATGAATTCAAATTAATTTGAATGTGGTCCTCTAATAATGATTCAAAGGTGATATCTAGCCATGTGGCATTCATGTTTAATAAAATTCCAATGATTCTATTATACATGGTGGTATCCAAAAATGTCCAATAACCGGGCCTTCTATATTTTTTACTAACCTCCATCAAGTTTGAAATTGGTTTTGAAACATGCATATTTATTTTCTTCAGCAGTAATCTTTCATATTTAGTCTGAGAAATGATGTTCACGTCCTTTTTTTGAATCACTTTCTTCCCCAAGAACTATGTGAGTTCACTAATCATAGACATTTCAAATTCTTATTTCATGAGATTAAAAAAATTATTCCACTGATACTACGCTTATTCTACCCAATATAATATAATATATATAAACAAGAACCAGAAATTGATATTCCTTTGAATTATTTACATAAATATTATGATATACAAATCCTCTTTTGAATTTAATGTTCTTCGTATAGGCTTCTAGATGAGAATACCATCCTTGTGGTGCCTGATTTATACTATACAAGGGCTTCATTAATATTCTCAACTTTTCATCATCATTTACAATCAACAAACCCATTGGTTATTTAATGTATAATTTTTATTGAGAAATTAAATCATCAATTTTTTTTTGAAATCTATCTAATAATCATTGTATCCTCATTGAATTTACATAGCAATGAAAATATTGGTCAACTCAAGCCTCACTACTGGAGAAAATTTTTCTTGAACATCAATTCCTTCGATCTGTGCATAACCTTTATACACTAAGTGTGCCTTGTATAATAAACCATAATTTACATACATTGTTAATACTTTAGAGTTGAATCATACTTATGAAAACATATAACAAACCCATGAAAGGACCGTATAGGTATAGTGTGTTTAGAAACTGGGAAACATAAGCAACTTGTTCATAAAATCAACTACATTGTCTCCCGTTTATTTCATCATATCTAGAGTCCCTTTTTGGAATATCCTACTTAATATTCGTCTTCGTGGAAAGGGGAAAAGAAAACATACAAAAGGGTGAGCTCAAATGCTCAGTAAGGGTAAGAAAAATAAATATCAGTCATATCATATTAATAAAAACATAACATTATGAAAATCTTAACCTGCAAAAGAGGTCATATTATAATGTTATGGGACAAATTATAGTAATGAAATGTAATCCCAAATAAAAATAACTTAAAACATGAAACTTTGTGTCATACACACATAATAATAGAAAATCATTTCATATTAGTCAAGGCTCATTTCCAAGACCATCATATAGGACAAAGTCCATTACTGAACCGAGTTCACTCCTCGTTCCAGTCATGTATCACTGAACCGGTTTAACTTTCCGTTCCATCCATGTCTATCTCATGAGATATAAATCTTTACCCAATGCATTGGAGGGAGATATAGGTCCCACACATCTCATAATTAAACCATTCTTATGTGTGCCACAAAATCATAAATCATTCATCATAGCATAACCCATGTAATAAAAATGGGATTCTTAAACATCATCCCATCATAGCATAACCCATATAAGATAAAATGACATCATAAAATTAATTCCATAATAAAAAAATCAAATAAATGTAAAAATTGGGATAGAAACATAGCCCTATTTTATCTTATATGGAATATAATTTTGATAAAACACTTGAACTCCATTCTTGAGGAAACTATCCTTTCTACTTCAAAAACATTTTTCCTTTCTTAAAATGTCATACAATTTTAAACTAAAAGAAGTTGATTAAAAATAAACATGAATACATGTAAAGGAAGATTATTGGAAATAATGTTCTAAAAATCCATTCATTCCGTATAAGTTAAAAAACGGTTTTCTCATACTTTGGCCGGAAAAGTCAAAAAGTACCTCGTACGAAAAATGAAAAAAGATTCTTTTCATATATTTTACTAAAAACTCACCGAAGGGTAAAATTGGATTTAAAAAATTATAGGAGGGTAGAAATAATATTACATATTTAGGAAACATGTATACGGATGATAAAATACACCCCATTAAATACCAAAGTATAAACAATCTCGGATAAAAAATGAGATTCTACGATTTTCCCTTACCTTAGATCCGATATGCTTCGTATGAATCCGAACCTCCTGTAACATGGTTTAAATAATTTTAATTGACAAATTACTTAATCATATTCATTGTTATGATATAATATATGGTCAAATTTGTATCTTCTTAGTAGTAATATTTCATTGCTACTTGTTATTCGGGTGTTTATTGCTTTATGTTCTTATGCGTGTTTTGTCGAAAAAATTATTATTCATATTTATAGGATATAGATAAATCATTTACAGAATGTTTTTAGTGTAATATATATCATATTCATTCATTAAATTCATTTATATAATCATTATTCAATGAGGATCATATAGAATGGGTCGCATCACATCGTGGAGACGGTAGGTTGTATGTACACATGAGCGATGATATCATTCCCATGATCGTGGAATTGTATTTAAGTGTATGTATAATATTTCAGAATCAATACCACTTTAAAACAATCAAATATAGGTATTTATTTACACCATTATACCCATCCATGTAGGGTGTTGGTGGAAAACATATTACACCACGACGTGGAGACGGTATTCCGTACGTACGTACGCGCGGTGATTTTGTTAACCGTATGATGGATATGAGGTGAAATAGTGTTGTTTCATATTTATAATAACATATCCGTATATGAGTGATACTGATGTTATTACCTAAAAAAGAACAACTAAAAAAGAGGGAGTAGAAGAAGAATGGAACATGAAGAAAATGATAGAAGGTATTACCTCTTCTTCAAAGTGCCTCCTTTAAACTTTATCTTAGGGCACTAGAGTTGGTCTTTTGAGAAGACCAATACCTCTAGTAGGTTGATAAGGAATTGGGGAAGTGAAATGGGCAAGGTTTGGGCGAGATTTAAGTCTCAAAGTGGTGTCAGGAGGAGAGGGAGGATGATCCCTTTTATAAGGGAGGAGAGGGGCACCTTTGGAAAGTGTGAAAATATTATTTTATTATAAACTTATCTTCGGTTTCAAAAGGTCCAAAACCATTAAAGATAAATATAAGATGACTATGGTCGAAATAAAATAATCCAATCAGAATTGGACATGTTTTGGAAAATATTTTAATCATTATAATCTTCTTTATTTAAGTCATTTATTAATGAGGTAAATATTGCATCATTATTGTGTCATAAATAATTTAATTTATTTGATTTCTAGAAATTATAAAAAAATACCAACATGTAAGAAATATTTTTAGCTATATAATGAATATTTATAGTTGAAAAGATAATTTATATATCCCCTTATAAATATTAATTACTCATGGATTTTTTTAATGCCAATTTTGTCTTTACATTAAATTAATTAATCTAATGTGTCATTTTTTTTCATAAGTGGCTCCATGGGGTCCCAAAATCGACCCAAGGATTCCCATGGTTGGACATTACTCATCCAAAAAGGATAGGACAAGTGTTAAGGTAATTTTGAATTATTATAATTTTCTTTTAACCTTGAATTACCCTATTTACTTTCAACCGTGGTAAATAAAAGTAAAAAGTTACTATTCACCAAAAATTATTTTTATCTAATTGAACCTCATTTTACTCCTTGATATTAACCGTGTCTCTCGGATTTTCGAAATTCAACTCACAGAAGCGGTAAAATTATGTTTTATAAACAATTGCAAAAGCTCCTAGGAGGTGGGTAAAAGACGGTGGAAAGTTCAATACCATTTTTTATAAATCTAAAATTATTATAAAATGATTCCAATGAATTTCATTGAACTTATATAAGTATTTTGTATCTACTTCGACATAAAATAAATTTAAATCAAATAAGTGATTATTTAAATAAAAAGACGGTTTCAATAAAAAACTCAGTGTTTTCACTATTCATCAAAAATTGATGTTTTTCAGAAAAATACAAAAAAAATCAGCCTAAGCTATATTTTATATTCCAAATTCAAAAATGATTTCTATTTTTTCAAATTTAAAACATAGAAGTGGCATTTATTAATTTTAAAACTAATTTCCGTTATCAAAATAAATAGTGTGTTTTTAAGAAACAGTAACTATCAAAAGATCATCACTTGTTTTTGTCCAATTTCAATGTGAAATTAATTTCAATGAAAAACATTGGATTAAATGGTAAAAATATATTCTAATAACACATTAAAACAAATTAAAAAGATAATCCCGCCATATAAATTATTGCGATGAAAAAAGTTGTTTTAAATTAAAATATAGTGTGTCATTAGTATTCATCAAAATATGAAAGTTATCAGAATAATATGAAAGATTTATCAAAATTAAATTTTTATATCCTGATTTCAAGGAAGAATTTTATTTTGTCAAATTTAACTTATAAACATGTAAAAAACTAGATTTAAAATTGGTGCGCCATCAAAATGAGGTAAAACTGCATTTTTTGAAAAATACTTCTTTTATCCGAAAAACTGATATTGTTTTCAAACCTAATTCTAGAAAATGTGTAAGATGAATTATAATGTTATAAAATCTAAAATTCAGTTAACACTATTCATAATGGCTAGTTTATAATATTATAATAATAAATCGTTGTTTAGTGAAACTCGGTATTGCGTACTACACACGCTATCAAGGAAGGTCGCGATTTCATGTAATGCAAACCAAGATAGTGTTGTGTGTAGTGAAAGATTCCTTTTCATATAACATAATAAATAAAAAAATATACATCTCATAAAATATCATGGTGTTACATTCTACCCCACATAAAATGAATTTCACCCTCGAAATTTGTCACTTCGTAACAAACAGATGAGGATACCTCTCCTTCATCGCATCCTCAACATCCCATGTAGCTTCTTCTAATTATTGGTTCCTCCATAAATCTTTCACCAAGTGAGTGGTCTTGTTCCGTAGAACTTTTTCACTATGGTCAAGAATCTCTATCGGCTGTTCTTCATAAGAAAGACCTTGCTCCAGCTGTACAACTTCTGAGCTTAGTACATGTGAAGGATCGGGCATGTACTTTCTCAGGAGAGATATGTAGAACATATCATGAACTTGAGAGAGATTCGGTGGAAGCGCCAATCAATAATATACCTTCCCCACAAGATCCAGTATTTCGAAAGCACTGATATATACAGGGTTCAGCTTTCCCTTCTTCCCAAATCTCATTACTCTCTTCCAAGGAGGTATTCGTAAGAACACTTTATCACCCACTTCAAACTCTAGGTCTCTTCTTCGGTCATCGATATAACTTTTTTGTCGACTCTGAGCTGATCTTATGTGTTGTTGAACAGATCGGAGTTTTTCTACCATCTCATCAACAAGATGAGGTCCTATTAGATTTCTTTCGCCAACTTCATCCCCGCAAGATGGAGTTATGCATTTCTTTCTATAAAGAGCTTTATAAGGAGCCATCTGAATACTGGAGTGAAAGCTATTATTATAGGAAAATTCCACCAAAGGTAGGTGTTGATCCCAACCACCTTTTAAGTCCATAGAGAAAGCTCTTAACATGACTTCTAGAGTTTGAATTGTCCTCTCAGACTAACCAACTGTTTGAGGATGATAAGAAGTGATGAAACTGAACTCTGTATCTAGAGTATGCTGAAGACTTCGCCAGAACGTAAACCTCGGATCCCAATCAGATATAATGGAAAGTGGTACTCCATGCAATCTTACCACTTCCTTTACATATATCATGGCAAGCTGATCGAGAGATAAATCTTCCCTAATAGCAATGAAGTGTACTGAATTCGTAATACGATCAACTATAACCCAGATAGCATTATTGCCTTTGGATGTTTTAGGAAGTCCAGTGAAAAATTCAATAGTGATGTTTTCCCATTTCCATTCTGGTATGGGTAATGGTTGTAAATTCCATTTAGACTTCTGTCTCTCTGCTTTAACTTTCTGAAAATCCAAGCATCGAGAGACATATTCAGCCACATCCCTTTTGAGGCTATCCCACCATAAGTACTCTTTCATGTCCCTATAAATTATTATGCTTTCAGGATGAATAGAGAATGATGAACTATGAGATTCATCCAGAAACTCCTTCTTTAATTCGGGGATTGGAGGAACACAAACCCGATTTCTGAACCTTATTATCCCGTCACAATCAAGGATGAATTTAGGAACATTTCTAACCTTCTTTTGTAATACTACATCTTCTTTTTGTGCCTCTTTAAACATCACATGTATAGATGGTTGAACATTCATTTGAGAAAGATATGATATTCCCCTTCCATTATAATTCCAAGATCCATCCTTTGTAAAACCATAAATATTGCATCTTTTGTGATCCTCATCATGGATAAGCTAGCATGGTCTTGTTGAATTAATGGGTCTACCACCTTGTTTTCTTTCCCAGGGTGATAACGAATTGAGCAGTCGTAATCCTTAATCAGCTCCAACCATCTTCTTTGGCGCATATTCAACTCCTTTTGTGTGAAAATATACTTTAAATGTTTTTGATCAGTATAAATATCACACCTTTCACCATAAAGATAATGCCTCCAAATCTTTAATGAAAAGATTACCGCAGCTAACTCCAAATCATGAGTTGGGTAATTTTGCTCATGGATTTTCAATTGTCGTGAGGTGTAAGATATCACCATATCGTTTTCCATGAGAACACACCCCAATCCCTTCTTGGATGCATCACTGTAGATCACAAACCTTTCTCCACTACAAGGTATTGTGAGCACATGTGCACTTGATAACCTTCTTTTCAACTCCTTGAAATTCTCTTCACACTCCTCCATCCACACGAACTTAACTCCTTTTCGACTCAACCAGGTGAGTGGATTAGATAATCATGAAAAATATTTCACAAAACGCTGATAATATCCATCCAAACCAAGAAAACTTCGGATCTCATTTATTGTTGATGGTCTCGACCATCTTTCGATGACCTCTGTTTTGCTGGATCAACAGATATCCCCTCTTTTGAGATTATGTGACCCAAAATTGCAAATTTTTGAAGCCAAAATTCACACTTGGTAAATTTTGAATAAATCTTGTCCTTTCTAAGGGTCTTCAATACAATTCTCAAGTGATCTTAATGTTCTTCCTTTCTCTTTCAATAGAAAAGAATATCCTCTATAAAGACTACCAAAAAATGATCAAGATAGTCTCTAAAGACTCTAGTTATTGGATCCATGAATATAGTAGGGGAATTAGTAAGACCAAAAGGCATAACTATAAATTCATAGTGTCCATACCTTGTACGGAAAGCCGTCTTTTTTATATCCTCCATTTTGACCCATAATTGATGATACCATAAATGAAGATCAATCTTGGAAAAGTTTTGAGCTCCGCATAATTTTTCAAATAAGTCATCAAATGTGCGGGAGAGGATATTTTTTCTTTATCGTGATCTTGTTAAGTTCTTGATAATCAATGCAGAGTCTCATTGATCCATCTTTCTTCTTAACAAACACAACTGGTGCTCCCCAAGGTGAAGCACTAGGGCGTATGAATCCTTTATCAAGATTCTATTGGAGTTTCTTCTTCAATTCCGGAAACTCAATTGGGGCCATTCTATAACGGGTCTTTGAAATAGTCAAAGCACCCAGTACGAGTTCAATTGAAAACTCAACTTCACGATTTGGTGGAAGACCCAGAACTTCCTCTAGAAAGACATCATCAAACTCCCATACAATTTGCATATTCTTAATCATGAGTTGTTTGCCAACCATTTGAGATAAATAACATTCATTTATTTCAATCAAGACCCATAATATGGAAGAAATTTCCTCTGGAAGGTTATATTCATCCTTGCATTGATAGACGATCATAGATTGATCTGGAATATTAAATATGATTTCCCTTCATTGGCAATTGATATGAGCTCCGTATAAAGAAATCCAATCCATACCAAGAATCACATCAAATTCCACTATAGGAAGGATTATAAGATTTACAGGAAGCACATTGCCACAAACTTCAATCGAAGAAGAATTATAAACTTTTGATGCGACCATTGTGCCATTAAGAGTTGTCACAGCTAACTCAACAACTAATTGTTGAGGAAATATGGTGATACCCTTAGAAAATTCTTCAGAAATAAAAGAGTGGGTGGATCCAGAATCAAATAAAACATTTTCTACTTTAGAGTGGATAGTAAGTGTACCTTTCACCACTTCGTTATCATAATCCAAATCGCCGATAGTAATTGCATGTGACATTCCTTTGTCTTTGGCATTAAGAGTTTGTTGACGTCGATCATCATCAACATCCCTTGGATTTGGGAATTGATTGGCATAATGACCCATCTCCTTGCACTTGAAACATTGAAGTGTAGGAGGTGCATTCTGTGTATCCCTTTCTTTGTTCACATCATTAGACATATTCTTCCCATTATTTCGACATTCAACTACCTGATGACCTTCTTTTCCACACTTAAAACATTTTCTTGTCCCTTTAAGACAATCCCATCCATGTTTCTTTCCACAATTTGAGCATAAAGGAAAACTCATCTTTTTTTCAGTGTGGTCTTTATATTTTCCTTTGAATTCCATTTTCCTATTCTTATCAAACCCATATGACTAATGGGTTACTCCAATCTCCATCTCAACCGTGAGAGCACATCGAACAATTTCCTCATAGCTATTGAATTCCCTTATGGATAACGCCCTTCTAAGACTTGGTTTTAATCCACTAAATAATCGATCAATTTTACTCTCATGTTGGATAATAATTCTGGAAGCATACCTTCTAGGTCTTGTAAAATTAGCTTCGTAGGTACCAACCGATTCATCATCCTTTTTCTTCAGTTCAAGAAACTCTTTCTCCATCTTTGTTCAAAGAATACAAGGGAAGTACTTATTGAAAAATTAGTTCTTGAACTCGTCCCATTCCATGGACTCAATTTCATCTCTTTTCCTCGTATTCTTCATAAGATTCCACCGTTGACCAGCATCACCTTCCAAACAATACATAGATAACATGACTTTTTCATGTTCAGAACATTGTAGAACTGAAAATATCTTTTAAATGGTACTAATCCATTTTTCAGCTACTAGTGGATCATAAGACCCGCTGAATCAAGGTGGACACTGCCTCATAAAGGATTAAAAAGAATGTTGCTATTTCCTTTGCTTGTTTGGAAGACTTTCATGGTTCATAGCTTGGGAAATTTGTGTGACCATGGCTACAAGATTTTTCATTCTAGCTCCCATAACATTTGGTTGCTCAGGGGGATAATCATTGCATTTCCCATCGCATTCAGCATTAACATGATTCCTTCAGGTTCCATCCATTGACTAAAACCAAAAATCATAGTGTGAGTAACACTAATCATAATAGGAAAACCACATAATCAAGAATAAAATTTCACACTTATGGTCTTATCATAGGTTTTTCATGGCCATTTCAAAAACACTATGATTGTGTTCTATGCTTAGACTTATCCTTAGGGTTCTTACTAAGGCTTTTACATCCTAGTTTCCAAAGGATGAGTATACCTTTCCTCTAATACCAACTATAACGACCCATACTTCACAGAAATTGTTATTACTTCAGAGTTGAAGCATACTTATTACAAAATATAACAAAACCATGAAAGTACTGTATCGGTATAGTGTCTTTAGAAACTGGGAAACATAAACAATTGGTTCATAAAATCAACTACATGGTCTCCCATTTATTTCATCATATCTAGTGTCCCTTTTTGTAATATCCTACTTAATATCCTTCTTCCGGACCTGGGGAAAAGAAAACATACAAAAGGGTGAGCTCAAATGCTTAGTAAGGGTAAACAAAAGAAATATCAGTCATATCATATTCATAATTACATAACTTTTTGAAAATATTAACCTGAAAAAGAGGTCATAATATCATGTCATGGGATAAATCATAGTAATGAAAAGTATTCCCAAATAATCATAACTTAAAACATGAAACTTTGTGACATACACACATAATCATAGAAAATAATTTCATATTAGTCAAGGCTCATTTCCATGACCATCATAGAGGACAAACTCTATTACTGAACCGAGTTCAATCCTCCTTCCAGTCCTATATCATTGAACCTGTTTAACTTTCTATTCCAGCCATGTCTATCTCATAAGATATAAATCTTTACCCAATGCATTGGATGGAGATATAGGTCCCACCCATCTCATATTGAAACCATTCTTATGTGTTCCACAAAATCATAAATCAAACATCATAGCATAACCCATGTAATAAAAATGGGATTCTTAAACATCGTGCCATCATAACATAACCCATATAAGATAAAAGGACATCATAAAATTAATTCCACCATAAAACAATAAAATCAATGTAAAAATAGGGATAGAAATAGAACCATATTTTATCTTATATGGAAAATAATCTTGATAAAACACTTGAAATCCATTCTTGAAGAAAATATCATTTCTACTTGAAAAACATTTTTCCTTTCATAACATGTCATACAATTTTAAAATAAAAGAAGTTGATTAAAAATAAACTTGAAAAATTCTAAAGGAATATTCTTGGAAATAATGTTCTAAAAATCCATTCATGCCGTATAAGTTAAAAAACATTCTTCTCGTACTTTGGCTGGAAAAGTCAAAATGTACCTCGTCTGAAAAACGAAAAAAGATTCCTTTCATATCTTTTACTAAAAACTCACCGAAGGGTAAAATTGGATTTAAAAATTTTCAGGAGGATAGAAATAATATTACATATTGAGGAAACATGGATGTGGATGATAAAATACACCCTATTAAATACAAAAGTATAAACAATCTCGGATAAAAATGAGATTGTGAGATTTTCCCTTCCCTTAGGTATGATATGATTCTTATGAATCCGAACCTCCTGTAATATGGATTGAATAATCTTAATTGACTTATTAAAGAATCATATTCATTGTAATTATATCTTATATGGTCATATTTGTATCTTCTTTGTATTAATATTTCATTGCTACGTGTGATTCGGGTGTTTATTGCTTTATGTTCTTAAGCGTGTTTTGTCGAATAAATTCTTATTAATATTTATAGGATATAGATACATCATTTACAAAATAGTATTAGTGTAATATATATCATATTAATTCATTCAATTAATTTATATAATCATTATTCAATTAAGATCATATAGAACGAGCCGCATCACATCGTAGAGACGGTAGGTCATACGTACGCATGAGTGATGATATTGTTCCCATGATCGTGGAATTGTATTGAAGTGTATGTATAATATTTCATAATCAATAAATCTTTACAATAATAATATATAGTAATTTATTTACACTATTATACCCATCCAAGTAATGTGGTGGTGGAAAACATATTACACCACAATGTGGAGATGGTATTCCGTACATATGCACGCGTAGTAATTTTGTTTACTGTAGGATTGATAGGAGGTGAAATAGGGTTGTTTCATATTTATAATAACATATCTGTATATTAGGGATACTGATGTTTTTACCTCTAAATGAAACAACTAAAGAAGAGGGAGTAGAAGAAGAATGGAACTTGATGAAAACGGTAGAAGGTATTACCTCTTCTTCGAAGTGCCTCCTTTAAAATTTCTCTTAGGGAACTAGAGTTGGTATTTTGAGAAGACCAGTACATCTAGTAGGTTTCTAAGGAAGTGGGGAAGTTAAATGGGCAGGGGTTGGCTGAGATTGAAGGCTCAAAGTGGTGTGAGGAGGAGAGGGAGCAGGTGCCCTTTTATAAGGGAGGAGAGGGGCACCTTTGGTATGTGTGAAAATATTATTTTATTATAAACTTATCTTTAGTTTAAAAAAATCCAAAAATCATTAACGATGAAGATAAGATGACTCATGGTCGAAATAGAATCACACAATCATAATTGGACATGTTTTGGAAAATATTTTATTCATTATAATCTTATTTATTTAAATCATTTATTATTGAGGTAAATACTGCATCATTATCTTGTCATAAATAATTTAATTTTTATGATGTCTAAAAATTATAAAAAAATACAAACATGTAGGAAATATTTTTATATTTTAAATTAATATTTATAGTCGAAATTATAATTTATATATCCCCTAATAAAAATTAATTACTAAAGGATTGTTTTTAATGAAATTTTGTCTTTACATTAAATTAATTAATCTAATGTGTCATTGTCTTTCATAAGTGGCTCCATGGGGTCCCTAAATCGACCCAAGGATGCCCATGGTTGGCCATTTCTCATCCAATAAGGTTTTTACATGTGTTAAGGTAATTTTTAATTATTATAATTTTCTTTTATCCTTGAATTACCCTATTTACTTTTAACTGTGGTAAATAAAAGTAAAAAATTACTATTGACCACAAATTATTTTTATCTAATTGAACCACATTTTACTACTTGATATTAATCATGTCTCTCGGATTTTCGAAATTCAACTCACAGAAGCGGTAAAATTATTTTTTATGAACAATTGCAAAAGCTCCTAATAGGTGGGTAAAAGACGGTGAAAAGTTCAATACCATTTTTTATAAATCTAAAATTAATATAAAATGATTCCAATAAATTTCATTGAACTTATATAAGTATTATGTTTATATTTTGACCTAAAATAAATTTAAATCAAATAAATTAATATTTATATAAAAAGTTGGTTTGAACCAAAAACTTAGTGTTTTCACTATTCATCAAAACATGATGTTTTTCAGAAAAATAGCAAAAATTCATCCTAAGCGATATTTGGTATTCCGAATTCGAAAATGATGTATATTTTTCCAAATTCAAAACATTTAAGTGGAATTAATTAATTTTAAAAGTAATTTCCGTTATCAAAACAAATAGCATGTTTTTAAGAAATAGTAACTATCAAAAGATCATCACTTGTTTATGTCCAATTTCAAAGTGAAATTAATTCCAATGACCAACATAGGATTAAATGGTAAAAATATATTCTAATTACACTTTAAAAACAATTAAAAAGATAATCCAGCCATATAAATTATTGCGATGAAAAAAAAAATTTTAATTAAAATATAGCGTGTTGTTACTATTCATCAAAATATGAAAGTAATCAGAATAATATGAAAAACTTATCCAAATTAAATTTCTATATCCTTATTTCAAGAAAAAATTTTATTTTTTCAAATTGAACTTATAAACATGTCAAACTAGAATTTAAAATGGGTGCGCCATCAAAAGGCGGTAAAACTATATTTTTTGAAAAATACTTCTCTTATCCGAAAAACTGATTTGGTTTTCATACCTCATTCTGGAAAATGTGTAAGATGAATTATAATGTTATAAAATTTCATATTCATTTAATACTATTCATAATAGCTAGTTTGTAATATTATAATAATATATCATTATTTAGTGAAACTCTGTATTGCGTACTACACATGCTATCGAGGAAGGTCGCGATTGCGTGTAACGCAAGCCAAGCTAGTGTTGTGTGCAGTGAAAGATTCCTTTGCGTATAACATAATACATAAAAAATATACTTCTCATAAAATATCAGGGTGTTACACCGTGATTCTGATCACATTTCTATGGTCATATAATTTTTTTTAAAGATCCAATTTGTTCCTATTACACTATATTTAACACCCAAAGCTTCAACGGTACGCTTCTCTTCCAATAATGCAATAGCTTGAATTGTACGCAAGTTTGAGAATCTAACACACCGCGACTAATAAAAGTAGTCGTTATGAATAGTAATACACACTTTTTGAAATTTTATAAATTTTATTATTCAAATTGGACTTCATTTTTTGATTTATAATATCGAAATTATCCTAAATTGAATTTTTCGTTTTCTTTGAGAACTTCCAATTTTTTATGAATGGTGTAAAATACTAAACATTAATTAAAAACAACTTTTTTAATCAAAATAGTATATAGTGATAAATAATATTATTTAGTTGTTTTAAAGTATAATTAGAATATATTTTTACCATTTTATCCAATGGTGGTCATTAGAATTAATTTCACTTTTAAATTGGACATAAACAATTGTCAATATTTTGATTGATATTCTTTCTAAAAAACACACTATTTGTTTTGACAACGGGAATTAATTATAAAATTAATTAATTAAACTTATATGTTTTAAATTTGGTAAAATAGATATCATCTTTCAATTTGTAAGATGAAATATAGTTAAGGGTGAATTTTTGGTATTTTTCTGAAAAACTTCAATTTTTGATGAATAGTGAATCCACTAAGTGGTAGTTAAAAAACAGATTTTTCGTTTAAATGACATTTTACAGCTTCTGTGAATTTAATTTCAGAAATCCGACATACGTGGTTGTAATTACAAAGTAAAATTTGGTTCAATGGGATGAAAATAATTTTGGGTAAATAGTAACCGTTGCGTTTTATTAACCGTGATTAGAGGTAATTAGAGTAATTTAAGGTTAAAATAATTTTATAATAATATGGAATTTTCTTTGACACATGTCCTACTCTTATTGGATGACTCATGGCCGACCCATAAAATCCATGGGTCAATTTTTGGGACCCCATGGAGCCACTGGGGTAAGATAATGACATTAATACCTTTTATTTAATGTTAAAATTAAAATGTCACAAACATGTATTTTTTTACTAAAAAAAATTTACAAGGGGTTATACAAGTTATCATTTAGACTATAAATATCCATTGGAAAGCTAAAAATATTTCCTACATCATGGGAATTGTTTTATAATTTTTAGGCATTAAAAAATAAATTTATTTATCACCCCATGATGATGCAGTGATTATCTCATTAATGAACAATTTAAATAAAATGAAAAGATAAGGTAAAATCTAGGCCTTGAACTTGTCTAAAGCCTACTGGATGGGTGAATTTCAAACCTTTATCACTTTAACCTCGAAATATTTCATTTTGGGACCTTTAAAATCCGAAAATCATTTCATAATAATGAAACATTTCATGACTTTCCAAGAGTGCCCCTCCTCTCCTCTTATAAAAGGCCCCCACCTCTACCACCTAATTCACACCGTCAAATCCATTTGGCTTGGCAAAAATCTAACCAAATACTCTCTCAACTTCCCTGTCTTACTCCTAGAAGCCTCACTTTTGGAAGAAGTATTCCGAAGGAATCCTTTGGCTCAAATCAAAAAGAGTTACCTGATTTTAAAGTTATGTCTTCTCTTATGTTATTTTGTTTTATTATGCTTATCTAACCCCTTAAACACTTTTTATTCCTTTATTTTGTAAGAAAACAATATCTTAAATATACTAGGATGTTTTTATGAGAAGGATTTGATTTAAACTTTCCCACACCTCCGTCTAATGGTTAATGAACATACTGTTTCTGTGGATGCTAAATTACTGCCTCACAAAACGATGATTGTTCAATATTCTTTTAACACCTCTCATGGTGGCCATTAAGATGTCACTATATTTATATATAATATATATTATGTTTATTTTTTCTTTATGATTCTGTATATTTCATTTATGTCATAACTTTATGATTTCCATTATGGCTAAATGTGATAATTTCATCTTAGGAAGTGCGGATTACCGCCCCCTCAAAGTGATTTGAATCGTTAATGCCATATGTGTGATGTATAAAGGATGGAGTTAATGATATTATATATTATATTATACTGTAATTATAATATACCTTTATATAATTATGATTTAATTCCATTAAATATAAATGATAAATGAAAGTAGCGTTCATGCGTACGTACGGCTTACCGTCTCCATGAACGGTGCATTTCATTTCCTACTTCTAAATGTTATGTAATATTATAAATGGATGTATATACAGGATATATATGATATATATGATATCAACATCATGAATATAATTATGGATATAATGGATATTTTACCACATGAACAAATTGTAATTATAAGAAGTTTATTTTTGACTCAAGTACCAAAGATCGACAAAATGTCCGTTATTAACTTAAATAATTACTTAATGTTCATAACATGGTAATAAGTGATATAAAAGGAATAATGAAATTGAAAAAGGTTATTAAGCAAGTAGAAATTAACTATAGTTTATTATTCAGGAGATTAAAGAACGATCGAGTCAAGTTGGACACGAGGTAAGGGACTTCGTCTCAATCTCATTTCATTGAGACATATTTTGTTTTATACACAACTTTCTTTTATACGATGTATAATTCCCTTTGAATTTTACTTTTATTCAAAAGGAATCTTTTTATACGAATCATTTTTACTAAATGACAAAAATTAATGTTTTGTCTTACGTATGTGGCGACAACGACTTTTCCACCGTCATGACCACTATTTGAGTTTCAGTTTCCTCTACAAGCCATAACTTTTTTAAAATGAAAAATAAATACCATGTTTTACTTTTCTTTTATTTTGGAATTGAAAATGGTTTTGATAATGTTTTGATTATATTAATGTTTTGTATTGATATCTTGTGATAGAAATGTTGAAATGTTATGTTTCCATTATGCATGTTTTATGTGATACGATTATGTTTTGGTTCATGATATGTTTAAACCTTTTCATATAAGGAATGAATTAGACTTAGTAAGTGACAGGTGGAGCCCGCTATAGCTCCTCTGGGAATCGGTAAGTCTCATGAGACAAACTAGTGACTTCGCACGAGGCCTTGACAAAATCTTATTTTTAGTTTTGGCACAAGGCCTTGGATACGTGGTTATGATAGTCTGGCATTATGCATTCCATCATTATGAAAGTGGTTATTGATATTTCTTGTGATTATTATACTAGTAGAATATCCATGTGATTAAGTAAATGTCATTACTTCATTTTATTTTTGCCATATTATGCTGATGATCAAGTTTAAAAGGCTTTTGATTTAGTTATACAGTGCATTAAATGTTTATGTTTATTTATGAGAGTTTCCGCTATATTTTTATCCTTACTAAGAATCTGAGCTCACCCCTTTCTATGTTTTATTTTTCCCAGGATGTGAAGAAATATTTTATGACTGATCTATAGGGATAGTATGAAAGGGATATGAGTGTGGACTATGGAGATTATGTTATTGTAGTTTTTCACTTTATAATGTAATATAACATTTATGAATGTATCTAGTGTTTCCAAGGATACTAAACTAATCGGTCTTTTGAGACTTGATCTTTTGTGATCATTCCAATGTTACGTAATAATGCACTGACTCTGGGTAACTGGGGTCGGGGCATTACAGTTGGTATCATAGGCAGTTTAGTACTAACCTTGGAAGCTAGATTTAGATAAACTCTGATTAGATCACATAGCCCTAAGATAGAATTTTAGGAATAGTACAGAAGAACTTCCTAGAATTTTTTGTTTTGTAGAGATTTTGTGAGTTTTCCGAGTTATACATCCTTGTCTGGATACGATCTGGTAGAGGTTGCTCTGGCACAAATTTACCTAGGGGTAAACCCCAAAAACACTGCTTTGAGCAAGACTAGAACGAGAACTAGTGCACGACAACGGGCCTTACTGCACACTTGGTTACAACACTCCCTGGGGATATTCTTAGGATAATTCATGATTTCTTTACAAACCATTATGAAAGGTTTATGAGTATATACTTTCTCAAAGATAACATTTATATGATTATGGATTATATCCATAAAACTATTTAAATTATTTTAATTATGTTACAATTTGTAATTATATATTTTGATTCATAAACTAATCTAGTTTATGACATTGTTTAGAAATGGATCCTAGTGGAAGGAATGGAAACTGTATCAATGCATGCACTCTATATAAGGATTTCCCTCCTGATCATGATAATTATAGTGGAGCTGGTGATACAACTGGTGCTAATCATATTATCACCATAATGGGACAACTAACTCAGGTTATGAATAATAACCTTACTCGTATGGAGCTCCCTGATCTGCAACGTGGAGGATCAATGTTAGACCTATTCATGAGGCAACCACCACCAATATTTAATGGGGGTAAAAATCCATTAGTATATGAGAAATGGATAAACTCCTTAGATAAAATATTCCATGCCTTGGGAAGTAGCAAAAGGGAAAAAGTTATCATGGAAGTTTACCACATCACCGGATATGTTGATCAATGGTGGTCATTGATTCAAAATAAAAAGGAAGATGAAGAAGTATCAATTATGGAATGGATAGAGTTTAAGGAAATTTTCTTAGAAAAATACTTTCCTAATGACCATCGAGTAGATATAGAAAGACAATTTCTCAGTCTGAAGAAAAAAGAGGATGAGAATGTTGCAAAGTATGATTCTAACTTTACAAGGTTAGCGAGGCATGCTATAAATTATATATGTAACCCAAGAAGTAATATTGATCATTTCATTGATGGGTTAAAACAATTTCTCCATCGAGATTTACTATCACAATCCTTCTCATCGTACGAAGATATTGTCTCGTGTGTTATCAAGACAGAAAAGGAATTCTCTAAGTCTTATGACAACAAAGTAAGCCAATAGAAGAAGATAACGGTAGAGCAAGAGACAAATAAAGGGAAAAGGGAAAGAAGGATTTTCCATTATGCGATAATTGTGGGAATAATCACCCCGGTACTTTCCTAAAAGGAATGGGAGTTTGTTATCAATGTGGAGAAAAAGGTCACTAGGCTCGTGATTTTAAGGGAAAAAATAGGCTATCAATATTGAATGCTACAATTGTAGAGAAATGGGGCATTATGAAAATGAATGTCCCATGCGCCAAAGAAACTTACCTCAAAAAAGGCCAAGGGATCAAGGCCAATCATATGTTGTTACTACAATTGAAGTGGAATAATTATTGTATTTTTGTTTTTGGACTGAAGAACTATATTATGGTTATAAGAATAATGTGATATATATAAGGATTGTACTACAGTACATGTTGTTTTCATTAAGGTTTTAATATGATGAAGGTAATCATATTTTTAGTATGTGACAATAAGAGAAACTTTACTTTGTTTGGGGAATCTGATGTTATAATTGATTTTGGAATTTAGCGACCTTTTAGAGAGAGTTTGGACAGAGGTATTTTGGATAACTATAAAGGTTCTAATGGATTAAGTTTAACTTTGGATAGTATTATTTAAGGTTAAAACATTTCATATGATTATTTTTGGAATATTATAATACTACAGTTTTAGGAAAAGGACAACCTTCAGGTTGGGTGATAACCCATCTCATCGGAAAAAGCTGTAGGAATCGAACCCACAACCATAGTGCGATAGGTGTTTATTACCTACCACTAGCCTACAGGAAGTCCCTGGTTATTAAAAAATATTTTTCTTCTTGGTATGTGTTAATATTTGGAACCTTATACAATTAAGATAAACATAATATTGCTGAGTTATATTATCTTTTTGAATGAATGATGTGTTTGTGGTATAAATTAGTTGAAGAATGAAATTCTACTTGTCAAGTATATATATATATATATCTAATTCTATGACAAAATTAATTATTGAACTTTAGAAAATGGTTATTAAAACAAAAATAAGTTATCCTAATACCTTATGTTTTTTTAACTGATGATATTTTAAATCATCATAGATTGATGGATTTTAGGCCCTTAATTTTACATTTTTTTTTTGTGATTGATGACCTCAATCACTCCTTATAAATATTGACATTTTCCCTCTAATTATGTGTCTATAATTTCCACCAATGTTCTCCTATTGGAAACCCTAATTTTGTGGTGACTTTATCATTTCCCTTTCCCTCTAATGAAAACTAAATTTTATTAACCCTGTTTCTGATATGGGTTTTCCACAAAGGTATTTTCTATTTTAAACCTTTTATTTTCGAAGAAAAATTTTAAATTGCGAGGACACAATTTATTGAAGGAGGGAAGAATGTAACACCCCAGTCTTCCACGGTATGCTTCTCTTCTAATAATTCTATAGCTTGAATTGTATACAAGTTCGAGATTCTAACACACCGCGACCAATCAAAGTAGTCGTTATGAATAGTAAAACCCAAATTTTGAAATTTTATAAATTTAATTATCCAAATTGGACTTCATTTTTGGATTCAGATTAACTAAATTATCTTAAGTTGAATTTTTCATTTTTTTCTGAGAACTTCCAATTTTTTATGAATAGCGTAAAATACTAAACTTTAATTAAAAACATCTTTTTTAATAAAAATAATTTATAGTGATAAATTATATTATTTAGTGGTTTTAAAGAATAATTAGAATATATTTGTACCATTTTATTCAATGGTGGTCATTATAATTAATTTCACTTTGAAATTGGACATAAACAATTGTCAATCTTTTGATTGACATTCTTTCTTAAAAACATGCCATTTGTTTTGACAACGGGAATTAATTATAAAATTAATTAATGAAACTTATATGTTTTGAATTTGTTAAAATAGACATCATCTTTGAATCTGGAATAACAAATATAGTTTACGATGAATTTTTGGTATTTTTCTAAAAAACTTCAATTTTTGATGAATACTGAAACCACTAAGTGGTAGTTAAAAAACTGATTTTTCATTGAAATGAAATTTTACCTCTTCTGTGAATTTAATTTAAAAATATGAAATATTTTCTTGTAATTTGGAAGTAAAATGTGGTTCAATGGGATAAAATTAATTTTTGGTGAATAGTAACTTTTGAGTTTTATTAACCGCGATTAGATGTAATTAGAGTAATTTAAGGTAAAAATAATGTTATAATTATATGAAATTACCTTGACACATGTACTACTCTTATTTTATGAATCATTTCAGAACAAGACAATCCCTGGGTCAATTTGTGGGACCCCATCGAGCAACTTGGGTAAGATAATGACATTAATACCTTTTATTTAATGTAAAAAATAAAAATGTCACAAACATGTATTATTTTACTAAAAAAACTTTTACAAGTGGTTATACAAGTTATATTTTCGACTATAAATATCCATTGGAAATATAAAAAAATTTCCTACATCATGGTAATTTTTTTATAATTTTTAGGAATTAAATAAATATATTTATTTATCACACCATGATGATGCAACGATTATCTCATTAATGAACTATTTAATTAAAATGAAAAGATAAGGTAAAATATAAGCCTTAAACTTTTCTGAAGCCTAATGTATGGGTGTATTTAGAAACCTTATCACCTTATCCTTGACATATATCATTTTGGGACCTTTAAAATCCGAAAATCATTTCATAATAATGTAACATTTCATGACTTTCCATGAGTGCCCCTCCTCTCCTCTTATAAAAGGCCCCCACATCTACCACCTTATTCACACCATAAAATCCATTTGGATAGGCCAACCTCTGCCCAAATACTTTCTCAACTTTCCTCTATTACTCCTAGAAGCCTCACTTTGGGCAGAAGACTTCCCAAATAAGCCTTTGGCTCAAATCAAAAAGAGTTACCCGATTTTACGGTAATGTCTTCTTTTAGGATCTTTTGTTTTATTTTTCTTCTCCAATACCTTAAACTATTTTTATTCCTATTTTTTGTAACAACACCATTATCTTAAATGTAAGAGGATGTTTTTATGGGAATTATTTGATTTAAACTTACACACACCTTCGTCAAATGGTTAAAGAACATACTGTTTCTGTGGGTGGTGAATTACTGCCTCACGAAACGATGATTGTTAAATATTCTTTTACCACCTCTCATGGTTGCCATTAAGGTGTCACTATATTTATATATGATATATATTATGTTTATTTTTTCCTTATGCTTCTGTATTTTTCATTTATGGCATACCTTTATGATTTCTATTATGGGTAAATGTGATAATTACATTTTAGGAAGTGCGGATTACCGCCCCCTCAAAGTGATTTGAATCATTGATGCAATATGTGGGAGGTATAAAGGACCGAGTTAATGATATTATATATTATATTATACAAGAATTATAATATAACTTTATATCATTGTTATTTCATTCTATTAAATATTAAATATAAATTAAAGTAGCGTTCATGCGTACATACGTCTTACCATCTCTATGAACGGTACATTTCATTTCCTACCTCTAAATGTTATGTAATATTATAAATGCATGTATATACAGGATATATATGATATATATGATATCTACATCATGAATATAATTCTGGATATAATTTATATTTTATCACATGAAAAACTTGTAATTATAAGATTTTTATTTTTGACTTAAGTACAAATGATCGACAAAACGGCCATTATTAACATAAATAATTACAAAATGTTCATAACATTGTAATATGTAATATAAAAGGAATAATTAACTTGAAAAAGGTTCCTAAGAAAGTATAAATTAACTATAGTTTGTTATTCAAGAGATTAAAGAACGATCGAGTCAAGTCGGACACGAGGTAAGGGATTCGTCTCAATCTTCTTTTATTTAGGCATATTTTGTTTTATACACAACATTCTTTTTTATACAGTTTATAAACCCCATTTAATTTTACTTTTACTCAAAAGAAATCTTTTTATACGAAGCATTTTTACTAAAAGACAAAAGGAATGTTTTGTCTTACGTATGCGGCGACAATGACTTCTCCGCCGCTGTGACCATTATTTGAGTTTCGGCTTCCTCTAAAAGCCATCATTTTTTTTAAATGAAAAATAAATACTTTGTTTTACTTTTATTTTATTTTGGTATTGAAAATGGTTTTGATAATGTTCTGATTATAATAATCTATTGTATTGATATCTTATGATTGAAATGAGGAAATGTTATGTTTCCTTTATACATGTTTTATGTGATATGATTATGTTATGGATTTATGATATGTTTAAACCTTTTAATATAAGAAATCCATTGGACTTAGTAAGTGACGTGTGGAGCCCTCTATAACTCCTCGATGCATCAGTAGGTCTCATGAGACAAACTAGTGTCTTTTCACAGGCCCTTGACAAAATCTTATTTGTAGTCTTGGCACGAGGCCTTGCCTACGTGGTTATGATAGTATGTCATTATGCTTTCCATCATTATAAAAGTGGTTATTGATATTTCATATGATTATTCTACTAGTAGAATATCCATGTGAATAAGTAAATGGAATTAAGTCATTTTATTTTTTCCATATTAGGATTATGTTCAAGTTTAAAAGGCTTTTGTTTTAGTTATACATTGCCTTAAATGTTTATGTTTATTTATGAAAGCTTACGCTATATTGTTATCCATACTGAGCATTTGAGCTCACACATTTTTATGTTTTATTTTTCCCAGGATGTGAAGAAATATTTTATGACTGACCTGCAGGGATAGTCTGAAGGGGATATGAGTGTGGACTATGGAGGCTATGTTGTTGTAGTTTTTCACTTTATAATGTAATGTAACATTTATGAATTTATCTAGTGTTTCCAAGGCTACTATATTAATCATTCTTTCAAGACTTGATCTTTTGTGATCATTCCATTGTTACATAAATATGCACCAACTCTGTGTAACTGGGGTCAGGGGGTTACACTATAATTCTCAGGTCTCTTAATAAAATATCATGTTTGGTTCTTGTTTATCTGATATAGTTATTTATTCATAGATTTTTCCAATTATTCATATTTTGTTAGTAATTCAAATGAGCTTGGTTCCACAATATAAATAAAAGAAGAACATGCTTCACTTCTCCTTATACTTGTTTGTGAAATTGTTTTACAATCCCCAATGATGTTGGATTGATCAATTTTTTCAGTTCTATTTCTTCTATGAGGTTCAAATTATGCTTCTTCAGCCATGGTTTCCTTTCATGATTCTTTTTGAAAATCATAATTTTGCCTTGACCCCTGATTTTTGTTAACTCCTTCCACTAATTATTCATTTGAATCTATTATATATCCATAAACTTTTTCATCTTCTATCATATCAGCATATGATATCCTCAGGGGTGTTTATGGATTTATCATCAACTATTTTGACATCACTACTTTCCAAAATTCTTCTAAGAATATTATTGTGTCATTTTTATGATTTAACTTCATTTAATATTTAACAAATATTTTTTCACATACAACATCACCACATCTATCTTGATTTCACTCTTTGTTTTGAATGAAAGATTTAACCCCAAATATAAGAAAATAGTTCAAAGTGGGATTTCTTCCATACCATAACACATATGCTATCTTGGTTTTACCCATATACATCCATTTTCTATTTTGAGTGTACAATTCATCTTGAACAAACTCTCCCAAGTAATGATGTGAAATAAAAATCTCAATCGACATTATTTTAACAATATTATTTACTTAAGGATTTTTGCATTCAACCACTTCATTTTTCTGTGGAGATCTCATAGAGCCACCTCATGATTTATTCTATTTTTTTTCTCAGTAATTTTCAAATTCAATTGATGTGTATTATCCTATAATAGTAGATCGTAGAACTTTTATTGTCTGAACAATATCATTATCATCTATTTGATAATAACTTTTCCTAAAATTAATCACTTGTTGTTTCCTGTGTGTAACCGTCACACAAGACATTGATCTATAATAATTAGTAAAAAGAATGAAATACCTCTCTCAATGTGTTCCTGACACATTTATTGGACCACATTCATCTGTTTAGAAGATATCCAGAAGATTTATTTCCCTTTTGTTCTTATACCAATATGAACTACATACCATTTTTCCTCATATGCAAGAATCACATGTCTTCTCTCCTTCATGCTTCATATTTGGGAAATCCATGACTATATTTAGAATTGATATCTTTTCAATGAATTATTTATTAATTTGACCCAACTTATGGTGCCATAATCCATTTTCTTATTCACTAGTAATGTAACATGTGCTTTCTTTAACATTGACATAGTGAAAGTTTCCATTTGTTCTATATTTTTTCATGAGATAATTTCATATATTTCCTTTTACATTGAACCCCTCTTGATGAATTATCACTATCAGTACTGAGTCCCAGAGGTGACTCACACTCAAAAGTTTTTTTCGCAAACCGTCCATATAGAGAACATTAGTTTTTCTTTACCTCTTAATTTTCCAGTTATGTGCTTCCACTACTTTTGATCTTTAAAGCTACATCATTTTCAAACCTCATTGTTCCATAAAATAAATTTTTATCATAATTCAATAAATCTATATATCCTATAATATGAGATGATGATCCACCATCATGAATCTATGTGGTACTATTATTTTTTTCTTTGAGATCTATTTCTGCAAGGTTGGATTTCTTAATTTTTTACTTTTCATTTCGTGATACATATGATTGAGTTGAGGCTAATGATTTCCTTTACAGTATCTTTTCCATATTTACAGGTTCATAATGTTCATATCTTTATTTTAGTGGAGAATATCTATTTTCAAGATAAACTCCACTTAGTTTGTGGGTATTTACTTCTCCCTGAGTTCTGTATGTACTGTTCCGACCATTCCACTACCTAAAATGAATGTCCTTTTATCCATAGGTAGAATTGTGGAAACAATATCAATAAAAACAATTTCTTCTATAAGATGAAGGACATATTTTTATTCTTCTATTAGGACATCCACGATCTTTCCAATTCACATATCTTCTTTCCTCTTCCATATATGACATGGTTTGTCCCTAATATCTAGAGAATGGAAATATCATGAGAGGAAAAATCTTCTCACTTATATTCCTCCTCATGTCCCATGATTATAAAAAATGATATAATAGAGATCCTCTCTTAATGATTGATGATATGTTTTATATCTATTTTATATTTTATTTGGAACCTTGATTTTTAGGACATCTGGTTCCTTTTTGATTTGTCCTACTTTCTTCTTGCTTTTAATTTGTCTCATCTAGTTTATAGCCTTTGACGTTTCATCATCACATCCAATTCCACTTTATCTCATACATGTGGATCTTTGATCATTTGGAGACTTCTATACTTCAATATAACCACACTTTTCATTTTATAACAGTTCTACATATGAGAATATTCAAAACTATAAATTCATCATTGTTTCCATTTGTTTTTGTTCTATTTATTATTTACTTCTTGGAGTAACAAATTTCTATTTAAGCCCCTAAACGTTCATAGATTTGTCCTCCATTCTGGATGTAAGTTCATTGATATCCTTTATATATATTTCAATCATGAGTTTGAATTCCAAAACATCTTAAGAAATTTCAGTATTTTTTAATGGTACTTTTTCTTCATCTTCCAATCATTCATTTTATGCTTCTAGTTATTCAACATATTATGATGAATCTTCTATAATTTTTCTTATATTTTTATTTCCTTATTTTTCTACCTTACCAAGGTCATCTTGATGTTTAAAATTGATATCATAACCACCCATAAACTAGTTACCATTATATTTATCCTTTTATTTTTTTAATTTTCAACTATATCCATCATTGATGATTGGGTTCAAGATTTAAACTCTCATTATTCATCCTATAAAAATTCACTATCATCTTGTTCTTCTTTTCAGATGAAACTATTTCATTATAATTTTATTCCTGATTTGAAGTCTCAATTTTTACAAAACATTTTCTAAAGATTAGGCATGTTTACAGCTTCACTCTCCTCCTCAAAAAACTTCTTTGAGCATCGGGAGGTATTGTTCCCAACTCTACCACATTGAAAATTTTATAGAGGCATATTTTCTTCAATTCCCCATTTTATTTTGTTTAATTTCATAAAAAATTGAAATAAGTTCTTCTCTATTATTTTCATCAATAATAAAATTGATAGATATCTCATGTTTTCTATGGATTTGAATGACATTTCCTTGATTACTCGATTTTTTTGCATCTTTTTGTTTCACTGTCATTTCATATTCCACCAATAATCTTAGAAGATCATCCAGAGAATGTTTAGATAGATCCATATCCACATAATTTTACAATTTTTTATTATAAAGATGTGTAATCCATCTCAATATTTTCTTCACAATGCTAATATAATTTATTTCATCACTATACCCTCATATTTATCCAATAACAACTGTAATTCAATATAAAAATGTACCCTCGTTTTTATCTAGTTATTTTTTCATATCATAGAACCTTTTATGTAAAACATGGTGTTTTTCCTCCACATTGTATTTATCTTCATAATTTTTTTTTATTTTTTCACATATAGACTTGGCTGAATCAAAACACATCACCTTCAAATATATATGATCAAATAGAGCTATAGTAAGGTCATTCTATGTTTTGGAATTTGTATTCAGTATTCTCTAATATGTCTCAATCATACATAGTCATGTCACATACATGACATGAACCACATTCATAGTATACAAAATAAATTCCACTATAAGGGATCTTCGATGAGATATCATCATATTCTTACACATCTGAAAATGTATTCCATAAAATTGAGAAACTCCCCTATAATTTATTGAATTCTCAATAAAAAAAGCAGAGGAAATACTTTACTCTAGAAACCTCTGGGATCTGATACAACATGTAGGATCCTGAAACACCCTGAGAGGGAATGGGTGAATTAGGGTTTCAACATTTTCTTTTAAATAAATCAATAATGTTCCCATGTTGGTAGGAACTTGTTAAAATTTTCTTATGAAAACGTAATGTAATCTAATATTCACATGCAAAGAGAAGACAAAATAATTTCACTTGGATCACCACTAAGGGATTATACAACTAGAATGTGAGGAAAATGTGTCAATCAAAACAATGTATGATAAAAATTACTATTTTTGGCATACAAAAGTTCAGAAACAGTCACTTGGTTCTAAGATCACTTCCATTAAATGCTTTTTGAGAAAGAAAACTCCCTCCCTCAAAACACTTCTATCGAATCCCCCTAGCTCACTACTCTAAGAGAAGTAATTCTCAGTTTAATGACTTATAGGTCACATTAGTGGATTGTAATTTAATAATTTTTCTATAACTAACATGAGACTCTTATTTCAACATAGTCCTGAATTGATTCACTTGAAATCACTGATCAAACAATCCAATTATTCAAAACTTCAATGAAGCACAACTCATCACTTACACACATGTTTTAGAATTGTTGCATAAGGTGTCTTTCATTCAACCCCTATCATTAAAAAACAAAACCATGAAAATTAATACATATTTTTTGGTCAAATAAATACATTGTGCGCTATATTTTTGGCGCATAAGTCTTCGGTGTGAAACTCTTTCTCATGGGAGAGACAATAAATCTTCATTGGAAAGAGTTATAATTCTACAAATGGGGTGGCTGATTATTTATAGACTTGTATAAACCTATGCATAATATCCTTTTGTTCCTTCCCCATGTGCATATTGTTTAATTCCCAAATTATCTTTTCACGCATCTCATGCTTTAGACGAATTTTGACACTGTTCTTGGCACGCAAGATTTTGATGCCATTCTTGGCATGCAAGATTCTTTTTTGAAACTCCATCTCTTGTATTCATCCAATTACTTTTCCATATTTAGATATTATGATCTTAAATCATAACTTTCAAGAAATATTTTGAGTCATCTTCAAACATTCATGAGACATGCTTTTTCACAACAACCATTCTCAATTCTCTTATTTTTTGACCCAAAAATTTGACAAACAATGTGAAATGATGTCACCTTCTATCTGATTGTCATCCTAAAATGTAAGATCAATTTACTTGCAAACACCATGATCAAAATAATTTGGATTGAAAACCAACCCAAACACGGCCCCATTTCTATCATTGAAAAACATTGCTTCCAACATATTTTAGGTTGGATTTGATTATGGTAGATGAGAATTATTTTAGAGGCATATGATGTAATTACCCAGACATTCCTATACTTTATGTTATATTTTCCCAAGTATTGTAGATTTTTTGGGGGTTTTGAGGGTGATTTGAAGGCTTAATGTTGTGTTTCTTCCTTTGAGGGTAATGAATGATTGGAAAAAGCTTTTAATGCCTTCTAGGAGGGTGTTTTGGCCATTTCTATTCTCATGTGTAAAGAAGACTATGCGACAATGTCCTGGGACAAGTATAGTGATAGGAATATTGTTCTTGTGTTTTAAATAAGTTCAAAAGGAAAGTGGATATTTCTAGAGAAGTTTTTTGCACCAGGTGTGGTGATTCAATATATATATTTTATGATACGTAGAAGAAAGAAGTACCTTATCGTAGCCTTTGTTAGGGTAAGGGTGAATTTTTCGTGTTCTTTGATCTAGGCCAATTTTCACACCATGGAGGGAGTTAGGGTAAACAACATGTCTTAGACCACACCATGGTTCAGAATGTGGTGGTAGTAAAATATTATTTCTAAAACGAGCATGAAAATTATATCTCCCATAAGGGATTAAAATCACCAATTGAATAGAACCACCATATTCATTTTGGAAATTCTCTATTTCATGGTGGATTCCATAGTGATTTTCATACAAAAAAGTTCTCAACTACTATGTTTATTAGATTTTAAAATCTTCCCTTGACTCATCACGTAACCCTTTTCCACACATTCTTTATTCACCTTGGTTTTTTATTCAATCCCATTGATTTATTTTTATTGTTTAGATTGTTTTATGTTGGAACATGGTAACCTAATATCCCCATATTCTTATCTTATTTCTACTCTATCTTGAAGTTTTATGTGGTTTGAGTTATCCAATGTTTGGGATTAGTTTTGATTTTTTTATGCATGGGAATATAGCTGTGATTTCGTTGAGATCAGTGGTGGTTGATCTTTTCTATTTTGAATTTCACATTGAACCATCAATCAAGAAAGATGATCCTTCACTATTCATCCTTTAGATTAAAATGTGGGTATGTCATTCTTTTGAATTAAATTTGGTATATTACCTTGAATATCTTAATAAAGATAAAAATTTGATTAAAAGAAATTGAATGATATAGAAATAATGTGTATGAATTTTACTTGTTTTTATGGTTTTTCCTATATGGTTTAGTATGATTCCTATTATTTACATCATTAGATTTTGGAAATATTTTTTTTATTGTTCTGTCTATTTAATTTTTATTTAACCTTTTTGTGCTCTTTATTTTACTTACTACTCATGAAGATGGATAAGAATCTATATTCAACTAATAATTGGTTTCACATGTAATCTAGGATAGTGATATAATTCCATTAAGAATATCAAAATAAATATAATTATATCTCTTGTTAAAAAATGAAGGTATTTTTTGGTTGTTTTTAAGCAGTTTTTAGATTATGTAGTGGTTATGGGGGGTGGTGATTATGATATGTTGTGATTGAGATGTTGGTTGTGCTCATATAATGAAGATGGGTTGTTTTTTTACATTATTTTTTTTAATTTCCTAGTTATGGGAATCAAAATGTTAACATGTAAATTGGAATGAAATGGGTTGGAAAAGATAATGAACTATTGATTTAATGCAAAGAGTGTGGATAAAATGGATGTATTAAAATATAAAATGTATAGGTTTTATGGTATTTGGGAAATATATAAATGACAGAAGAGGAAAATAAATATTTAATGTGGAATATGGTTTCCATTTTTTTGCGTGGTTTGATTTATTTAGAGGTGTAAGTGAGAGTAGTGGTTGTTTTGGGGCCTTGTGTGTGTTTGAGTGTGTATGAGGTGGGGTGTTTTGATTTGTGGAAATTATCATGTTATGAACCCATAGGTTAGGCTTCTGTGTGCGCCTATTATATATTATAATTGTCTTTATGGTTTCTATACACACCCCACCCATGTCAAGAACTATGTAATGACACCCATGTATTTTAGGAGATATTTTCCAACATCCAATATCATGATGTTGAATGTAAGGAAAAGTACTCTTTTCCTAGCTCTCTCTCTCATCCAAGTGACCTTTTTATAAATGGGAAGTGATGGATTGAGGTCAAAGTGAACTAATATATAAGTTTTATGAGATTGTTCAGGTTATTAATTTTTAGGTTCATTCATGGTGGGAGGAGGGAAATGAGGTTCTTGTGCTTTATGTTCATGATACCTTAGTATACTAGATATATGGGAGTGTTTATGTGCAGATGTGAATATTTTTATCATTTTCAAGTTGACTGCGTGGTGTGATGAGATTTCCTCAATGTCGTCGAGTAGGATGTGATTGTTAGTTTCCCTTGGGTTTATTGGTACAACGTAGTTTCCTAGGTGTCATTGTGTATGATACTACGAAATAGATGGGTTACCTACATAATATATGATGGGGAATGAGATAATAAAGTCATGGTAAAAGTGGTTATAGGTTTCCTTTATATATATTCTGTGTATTATGTTACTATACATGGACGTGTTATTTGGTAATCATTTCATATTGAGTATAGGATTTCTTACAACACATTCTTACGTTTAAGTAAGCCCATCTATTTTTTATTGGTTGAATTTTAATTCCCTTTTTCATGTCCATGAGAGTCTTTGAGTATGATCCAACTAAGTATGAATGTTATTCTTACCCCAAGTATATACGAAATAATTTTTATGTCTTCAAGAGGATTTAGGGGACTGATCTACACATCACTAGCCCATACATTTAATAATTGGATGAGTCACTTCATTAGGATTTCTACTGGGTAATTACTTATTGAAACTGTGTATTTTTTACTTTATATATTAATTATAGTATTTTATTGGTTTCCTTCTACTTATTTCATGGTGATTTTTTATTTTTAGTAACCTATATTCAGATTCTACATTATCTTTATAAGGTAATTCCCACTAAATGTGAGAATCTTTTACCCTAATTGATATTATCCAATACAAAGCTAACTAATCATGGGAATCATGGGTTATTATACCACTTCCTTTATTACTATAATTAGATGGATCAATTTCTATAGATTGGGACAGTACATAATGGTTACTTTTGTCACTTCTCCCTAGGCTAACTTCAACCCAAGGATCACTCCCTTCACTTTTTCATATATCTATAGATGAAATTATTTTTTTTAATTGTATTTATATTCTTAGAAAGTTTAAATTTTACACTATATCATAATTCCATATGTGATTTTATAATGTGTTCTATATGATGCTTCTAATACCATGGATGAATATCAGCAGCTCCATATAATAATATAGGAAACATTAATCTTTATAAAAACATGACATATTTTCAAATAAATCTTCTATAGATAAAATCATTCCACAATTAGATTTATCTTCAATATAATTTTTATTCCCTACTTAAATAATATTAATGTATCTATGATATTCAAAAAAATTTATATTTAATGTATTCTAATTCAAACATAACATGATATACATAATAATGTAATTCGATTAATCCCTTGTTACAAATAACTTTTTTTCACCCACATTCTTGAAAAACTCGGTTAATTTATTCTATATTCTATTCATTTATTCTATCATAAAACATTTTCATTATATTCTTCGATCTATCTTCCACAACATCAAGTTAGTATAATAAAATATAAATTTCAAATTCAAAAAATTAATTACCTTGAACATCCTCACTAAAATTTTTATTTCTTAGATCATATTAATTTATATATCCCTTATTAAACACTATTTATGTTGTTGAAATTAATTTCATAACTATAATATAGTTCTATAAAACTCAAAATCACTAATTATATTAGAACTCATCATATTTCATCAGTCATGACCTGGAAAGATGAATCCTACTGGATTAGTAGTATGTATTTATTAAAGATTATTTTTATTTTTATTTTCTGTTGGATAATTTTGGAGTCCTGGTTCAGTCATTTATATTTTAGAGGAATAACCTAGTTTAAACAGTTAGTGTATGGTTAGTAGAAACCATGCACATGAACTTATTAGAGTGGTATTTATAGGAAAATTCTGATTTTAATTGTTGAAAAAATCATACAAGATCTCAAGGAAATATAGAAAACCATTTAATAAAGTGGAGGTGACCCTAATAGTTGGAATGTGATTGAAAATCATTGTGTCCAAACTATTTGGTCTTCAAAAAATTATTAAAAATGGTGATATTACTAAAAATATCATAATACATTATAACACATTTTTCATTATTTCAATTTCCTAGAATGTACATGTCCTCTCCTTTACATGAGATTATCTCCTATAATTCTTCCATTTAGATTATACATTCTTCATGATAAATTTCATATACTGCTGGTGAGATTTATTTTAGTTTTCTCTTTATATCCCTTTTTTCATTTCTCTTCCATTTCATGATGTTTGTAGAAAACTAAGGGCCCATGGGAGTTGATATTGTGCTATTATGGATGGAATTTTTTGGATTGTGAGTACCCTATGACCTATTTTTAAATATGTTTTGAGAAATTAAAAAAGATTCTCAGAATTTTTATGTATGTGTATGAACCATATGGGTCTCCCACATGGATTACCTTTGATTTATTATTTTAATTTTATTAAAATGATTTATTATTCTTATTATGTTGTGTCGTGGGATTTTATGGACTGATTTCTAATTATTTATTCCTTGTGTTGTATTTAAGTTCATTTAATGGTGTATTTCTTTTAAAAATATTTTGTACATTTCAAAACAACCTTACAGAAATCATGGTGATGGAAGTAAACATATTTCATAACAAAGAAGGAAATAATGTAAAATTTTATTAAAAACATTTTGAAAATTAATATAAGTAATAAAGAGTGAAAGAAAGATAATATTACTTGAAAATATAATTAATAACTATAGTATAGTAAAATAAATGGGTTTATTGCGAAATTTTTAAATAATTTCCTTTAACTAAAATTAAAGAGTAAACGATATAGGTTAGAATGAGATTGTCAAATAAACACTTACATTGATAATAACATTTAAGTGAGAGTTAATAAATGTGTATATTATGTATTTAAAACATAAATCAACATTAAAAAAATGAAAATAAAATGACGTTTAATCTAATTTGTTTATAAAAATAATCTTAGAATTACATAATCAATGAAGTAGATGTTTAACCCAATGAATGGAAATTGAGTTAAGAAATATCATACATTAAGATTCATTTTGGATGAATTTTATTTAACCACATTTATAATGGTTTTAATCATGTTATTAATTTTTACCATTACCATATTCATATTTATAATATCATATATGATCCACTTCTTACATTTTACCACCGGTTTGTTAATAATATTTCATTATTTTTGTTATTTCAATTATTATATTCCTTTTTTTCACATGCGTGAAAATACGTGAAAGTTATGGTTTCCTTGAATATAATATATATCCATAATATAAATAATGATATTAATTTTATAAATATCTTATTTACATAGTTTATATATTATTATAACCTTTTATTAATGTGGAACATGGAAAGTGAAACAAATCACTTTGTGGAGATGGTATGTTGTACGTACACATGAATAATGATATAATTACCATAAAGAGAGAAAGATTAAGTTAGTGGGTAATATACTAAATGTATTGATTCAATATTATCTCATATCTATCACATATAATAATTAATTTTAACATTATTACATTATAGGTGAAGCATATGTGAAAATTAATTGCATCCCTTCAAGAGACGGTAGTCATCCATACACATGAGCGATGTTACCTTAATTACAAAGGAATGGAACAAAAAAATGTGTATGAGATATTAAAATTAAATAATATTATTTATATAAAACATTTCATATTCATTTGTCAAATCCATTATTATATCCATCTATAGGAGGTGATAATTCAAAAATCAATGACATAGGTTCACGAGGCTGTAGTCTACCATACACATGAATAATGATTTCTTAACCAATTTGATGGAAATGGATATGTATAATTATTATTACATGACCAAAATAACATCTTTGTATATGGGATATACAAGTTTTATTATATTGGTTGTCTTATGTCCTAATTGAAGGTGAAAAACAATAAATAAAATGAAATATCTTTGTTATTATAATTACCTTCTCTAAGAGAAATATCCTTTGGATCTCCTCATAAAGACCCTTGGAATGGTCTTATTGGAGGACCAGTAGCTCTATAATGTTACTAAAGGTGTTTGGGGGGGGGATTAGGAAGTTTTTTTCTGAGAAAAAGGGCTTGGGAAGTGTAAGGAATCGAGGGGAGGGAGTTCCCTTTTATAAATGGGTAATGGGTACCCTCTTGGATATTACATGGAAATTCCCAAAAAGAATCCAAAATTTTATAGTAATTCACATAAAAAAATTAATTAAAATGGATCTATATTAGATCTTGGGAAGGATAATTTGTTAATATGGCTAGCTAATGGTTTTTACAAGTTTTTTGGCCATTTTAACCCTTATCCTAAATGATTAACCTCATAGAAAAGTCCTTTTTCCTTAACCACTATAATTATTTTTATCTATTAAATTTTTACACAAATTAAGATAATCATAATAAAAATTATTAATTATGTGGATTCCAATTATGAAATCAATTTTTCCAAATTTTATTCACTGAAGTGGGAAATTTTAATTTAAATTGAACCCCATAGATGTGATGAGAAAGCAAGTTATTAAAGAGAAAATGTCCAAAAGTTAACAATATTTTTATATAAAAATTCAATATGAAAACAATTACAATGACCATAATTGTATTATTTAATAAATTATTTAACTATTTTTATATTAAATTGATACTTGATTATAATTTACCTTTATTAATATGTTAAAATAGATGGCATTTCTAAATTAAAATTTTTTATTTTTCACTACACATCAAAAAAATGAAAGGGTTATATGAAAATCACACAAAAAATCCAGAAGTTAATTTTAATACTATGATTTTAAAAATGATATTTTTTTTCTAATAATTTTTTTGAAAGTGTTCAAAATTAATTTTACATTATGTGCGCAAAGCGTGATTTATCGGTCTTTCCGTCAAAATACTGTTTTCTAAAAAAAATATCTTTATTTTAAACAATTATTATTTTATTTAGAATAAATAAATAACCATATTTTTCATTATTTAGTTAGTACTATTCAGACCATCCAATTTAACTACTACATTATAACTCTTATATTTATGTAACGTCCTGGACTAGTTGTCACACACTGGTGCCTTGAGCGGTTTAGTTGTGTAACTTCAGGCATGCCTCCATGTATGCCAGAGGCTGTGACTAGTAGTGAGGGTATAATATGTAATATGGGGAGTCTCTATACAATTTATCAAAGCATCACAACCACTTAAATCAATAAATAACATCCAATGATAATAAATAATAACCAAGATAATACAATAATCAATAAAGACCAATATTACATGATATTCCAAAACATGGAAAATGACAATAAAACAAAGCTGTAGATATGTAATGCCATGATTATTGTCATGTGTCTAATGAAAAACCAAAATACAAACACAATAAAAATCCCCAAGAAGGTCCTAACATCATGCCTTGTTCCTTCATCCATTCTCTTATAAACCCCAACTCATCCATCCAACATAGGGATCTTTCTTATATCCTATCATCCAAACATGAATTCTATTCGAGTACTAATCAGTCACCCCATGTAGGGTGTGAGTACAACCCAGTAGGACACCATATATGGTTTCTAAAACAATATCGAGTCCATAACATTGTATTTAGTTGTATAATGAATAAATTTATTAATATAAAGGGAATAGTTATCAAATTTAATTATTCTTTAACTCCCAACATAAATCATCGGGTTCACAGTGACTCCCAAACTAGTAATACCTTCTTCGACCATGCTAGATTCTAAATTATCCACCAATGTGATATCACATTTCATTCTATCATGGGTATCCATTAAAAATTTATATCCAATATCACATTCAAACAATTGGGTCCTATAACAACAGTCTGGCATAATATAGGTATTTGGAGAAGTATTCCCTATCCCTAAACTCTGTGATCACATGAATATATATATATATATATATATATATATATATATATATCTTATGGGCCAAGAGAGTTTGTTTGTAACCATGTGGGTATTTGGAGTAGCAGTCCAAGTCACATAACTCAATCACACATATCATGTATCATAGTTCTATTTTCATAACCCATTTGTCAACTATTTTCATAATTCATTATTCAATAAATTTCATAAATTCATTTCTCAACCATATTAACAATCTCTATTTATCAATCATGAATAAATTCATAACTCATCATTTAAATTGTATTTGCACACACCATGGTTTTCCATCAAGTATGTTCATAAATATCATCAATAGATCCATGAGACTTGTGAAAGGTTTCACAATAACACGGGAAATATATTAAGTGATTTAATTTTGATTGAAAATTTCAAACATGGAAATTTTAATTTTAAAATTAAATATAATAAATTATAATCATGACTATGGGATTTGAAAATTATAACACCTACCTCAAGATCATAGATGAATGTTCGGAAAACTAAAATTCCCAATTTCATATTGAATGGTCGAAACCCCAATAATTGAAGATATCTATGATCAGAACCTAGGACCAAGATCCAACAAATAACAAGCAAGAAACCCTAAATATAAAATATTTCCGAGGAAGGAAAAAATTCACCCTCTTTATCAGCAAAGAGAGATGGGAAAGAGAGGACATCAAATAAAGAAGAAATTACTTACAAACAAGGATTATATCTTTAAATAGGATATTCAAATTTTTTTAATGGGGTTTGAGGATCCTTGAAATCCTCCAAAGAGCATAAAAATTAAATTAAATAATTTAGGGATGGTTTGGGGAGATTAGGGGTTTAAATCATGGGTTCCAGAATTTTAATATAATTCTTGGGGTTTTAAAACCCGCGTGATGGATTTACTAGGTAGAGGTACATAGTTTTTCAAACCATTCACCTTAACTATACACCCCTACTCATGGGGTGAAAATTTGATCCTAAGTTGAGCATGGTTTGACAAATCGTACGACCACTACAAATGTACCCTATGTTTGAGGCTGCATGATTGGGGAGGGAGGTTGTACAGTTTGGAAAAACCATGCCCCAAACCTGTACCACCTATTATAATTCCAAAAAGGGGTTAATGGTTTCCTAGGTAAAACCATTAAGTTTATTTTTAACCATGCACCTACCGTTTATAGCCTCATGGGCTTCCAAATTATTCCAATTTTACTTGAAACAAACTGAAAACAAAACCCAACCATGGTATAAAAAAACAATGTAAAATATAATATAAATAGGATCATGAGGAATCTCTAAAATTGATGGGATCTTACAATATCCGCAAATTATAATAGATCGAACTCAATCTGTAATCCCAATAATATCTCTGATTACAATGTAAAAAGGTTGTTCCACTAATCTTGTATATTTGATTGCCTCACCTGTGTTTCCTTCTCAACAAGGCAATGTTTCCACAAAATTCAGACTATCAGCAAGGTCCTTCACTGCAACATGTTGTCATAGATATCTATAACATGAATTAGATGTTCATCAATGTATGAATTAGCCTCAGGCTCAACATCATCCACATCAATAAAATTAAAATGGTCTTGGTGATACAACCATAGTTGTGAAATGTGTAATATATCATGTGTAACACTATACCTTAGTAGATGATCCAATCTATACGCCACCAGTCTAATCCTCTCCACAATCTCAAAATTTCCAAGAAACATGGCCATTCCTTCAATTCCTATTTTTACCCAATCCTAGAGAAACGGGAAGGAAAAAATCCATCTCCCACAATAAACTCTAGTGTTTGATGACAAAGATCATCGTATGGCTTCTTTCTACTATGATTCGTATGCATACATTTTCAAATCAACCAGACCTACTCTAATGTATTCTCCATGAGTCTTAGTCCAAAAATCATACACTTACTTACCTTCATCCATGATAGAGTATATCTATATGGAATACCTTATAACTCCTCATATTATTCCATCAAAATAGTCACCTGATAACTATTTTTATATGAGAACCCAATGATAACTTTTTCTTCTCCCAAGAATCCCAATATCTATGATGCATGATCCAATCATGTGTTCTAAGAAAAGAATTGTACATTTTGAATTCACATATTCTTGTGGTTGGAAATCCATAAAAAAAATACATGGGTTCAAAAAATCTTCTGTAATCCTTTAGTAAAACATGAAGTAAACATGAATTGTGATTTGAAGAAATAATCTATGATACCCTATGGAAAAGACTATCTTCAAAGAGTACATGTCACCCAATTGATCCCCTGTGATAGTTTATTGGATAGGAAAAAATGAGATACTTTCATCTATAAATTCACAATCACCCATATAATGTCACTATTACATGGCGTATTTAAAATACCTCGAACAAATTTCATGGAAAATTATCATAATTCTATTTCAGAATGGGAAAGAAATTTTTTAAACCACCATGTCATTGATGTCCAACCTTCACCTATTGACAAGTGTAGCCTCATTTCATGAAACCTATATTTTCCATTTTCATGCATGTCCACCAATACTATCTATATAGGTTCATGGTACGTTTTGGTCCAACTAGGATGAACCTCACACTTTGAGGCATGAAATTCATGATTTATCTCCTCATTCATACTCATAGTCACAAAAACACAAATCTATACATAGATTATATCATCCTCATCTATAGTTCATTATAAAGGTGACTCAGCACCTTCAAGGATTTCTAACAATCCCAGACACTATGGACCCCAATAATATCTCTCTATGATTTGGCTTAGATGTGTGGACTCCACTAATAAGTATACATAGGTCATATACTCATATCCATCTTGAACCTTTATATGAATCTCATGTATAAATTTCATCGTCTTCTACTCAGAACTTGACTCCTGAACTTCCTTAGTCTATGCATTTCTTCACATTGCTTCAAAAAACTATTTTCCTTCGCCGGTGTATAGGCTAGCTCAAAATCAAATGACTTCATATACTCATCCCACCTTAAAGACCATATATTCAATCCTCATTGTTAAAATATTTTTTTATAGATGTTGTGATTGGTATAATCAGTAAACATTTCTACTAATAATTAATATCAAAAAAACATCATGTCATTAACCACCAAATCATACTTAATATCATGCGTAGAGTGGTTCCATTCATTTTGACTCCATTTTCATGACTCATATAGCACAAATAAACCCCCTATATTAAAACTACTATGCTTAATAACCCATTTGTGTCACAAAACATGTTATACCCCTCATCCAACTTGGGTAGGATCAAAATAGGTGTAGTAGTCAAATTCCTCTTCAACTCTTATAGAGAACTATCACAAGATGCAAACCATTCAAACATGATTCTATTATTTTTCAATCCCAGGAGTGGTGATTATAAATTAGAAAAGTCCTCAATAATCCTCCGATAATAACCCACCATCCCCAGAAATATAATGTTATCAAAAACATTCTTTGGATCCTATAAATAAATCACTTCCTACATCTTCTCTAGGTCCATTGAAACACATTACATAGAGATGATTTTACCCAAGAAATGCACCAAATCGATCAAAAATTGAAACATTGATAGCTTGGAATATAGTTGATACTCTATCTGTGTACTCAAGTCGATGACAAGATGTTAGGTATGATCATCATGAGTCATGGAGTACTCAAATATGTCATATAAAAAAACACAAACTGATCCTAGTATAGATGAAATATTTAGTTCACTAAGGTTGTAAAAGTGGTTGGAGCATTCTTCATCCCGAATGGAATCACAAAAAAACATATTGGCCATATATTATTTTGAAATTAGTTCAAAATATATCAAAAGGTATAAGTATCAACTAATTATACCCTGATATTAATTCAATATTGTAGAAAACACAACTCCTCTCAACTGTTCAATGAAATGGATAATATATGGAAGAGGATACCATTTTATCACTATCATCTAGTTAAACGTCTAATAATCAACACATAAACATAGAATATGGTCATCCATCTTTGAAAGAAAAGATAAAGTTCACTAAGGAAATGTACATGGAAGGAAAAATCCCTTACGCATCAACACTTATAGTTGAGACTTCCATTCATGAATCTTTGTTAGTCACATTCTATAGGGTTGGATGGAAACTGGATCAGCTCCAAGAATGCACTCAATTGTATTGTCAACATCTATATCTAGTGTGAGCCCTAATAATTATTTCGAAAACACACCATTGGAATGATTCCACTATGTATAAAAAGAAATCATTCATGAAACCCCCATCGCCGAACAAAATAATTGAAACATGTGTAGTGAGATCGTCCATTTTATGATAAATCGTCCATACCCAACACGATTAAATAGCATATTTCCCACAATTAACATAAATGTTACCCTTAAGAGATATAAATATAACTCTCATAGGGAAACATTTTATGTGGGATTGGTACTTTAATAAGTAGTCCATACCCAAAATCTAGTCAAAACCAAGAATTTATATTATATAAAGATCCCAAAGGAAACAACAATCACCATCCATGAGGAAACACACCTTTCATAAAAAAAATGTCACGAAACTATACTTCTAATGGTGTGTCAATCATCATAAACCATCTCAAAAAATCCACCACTAGTCTCAAACCATTCACAAGTTGGGTGGATATAATGTAATGATATTTCCTTGTATCATATAAGGAAAAAAAGTATAGAATCTAAAATAACAGTACCTTTGACTATTGAGGGCCTAGACTCACTATCCATAGATGTAGTATGAAATGCATGAAAATTTTCTACCCCTATTCCATGTACTATATTTTGAGTATTATATGTCTCACTAATCTACTATTATGGGTGTTATTTACTTAAAGTACCACAAAAACTACCTCCACCTCCATGGATAGATAAACTCCAACTGGATGATTGCTATGGGGTAAAAGGAAACCTTATTATACTCGAAATTGGATTAGATCATATGTAATTTCACATTAGTCAAGGGTTTCTAAAAGACATTATTAAGTGACAAATCATTCCATGGGATCAACACTCCACTGGTGGACGTGGAAAAGGGATATCAATATATCATAACCTACTATACCCATGGGAGTATATACAGATACTACTATGAGTAATTGATCCTTCCCCTGGAAAATATAGTTTTTATTTCCCTAGTTTACATTATCATTGTGATGCTTTCTACTATAAGATGATGTATTATGTTCATCCAATATATACTATCTACATTCCACTGTAATTCTCATTCAATTTTCCCTCAGAATTGAGTGCCTGATTCACCACCTCTGAAAAATTAGTCAGCCAAAATATATTATATTAGGACTTAACCTAACATTTAATCCCTTCCTGAAAACTATTTTCCACAGATACATTATCTCCTTCTAATCCTTGTACAAAGCACTACAAATCAGTAAAGTGTCTGGCATATTCTATCACACGTATACTCCCTCGGGTCATCATCATAAACTCTGCATCAATCTCATACTTGAGTGTTTCATTTTTAAAGTGTTCTAGGAACTTATCTTGATAGTTTTCTATACCACATTTTCTAGATGCTTCTCCCATGTATGAATATACCACCAGTGCTTCACTGATTCTCATAATTTTTAAGTGGACAATTTTACTATATTCTCTACAATAGTATATAAATATTAATGTATAATCTATATAGTCTCAATATAGAAACCAGATACCTCAAGATCATCCTCTCTAGTGAAGTTTGGTGGGTGATGCAATTGAAACTCTCGTGTTAGGTTAGATATATTATTCACAACTCATCTTGGGTCTCTATCTGTAAACTATATAAGTAGATAAATGTTCTCATAGAACGTATCTACCACTCCTTTACCCAATAATATTAGAGCCTATATCCCCACTATGAGAGGAACACTTCCAACCATTTCCTCATGTCATCCTATCAACATGCATCATCCTGGAGACATATCACTAATATTTCATACACTTGTCTTAGGGAAAATAACACAACATTATTACATTTGAACAAGATCAATTCATGTAAATCCATAACAAGTCAACCCCCATACCTTTCCCATAGTAAAAAATGAGGCATTATCACTACCCTTCACCATTACACACCATGTTCATGGCTATAATAAGGTAAAACACTTTCATATTTCAAGCTTATCATTAGATAACCATTTTAAATATTTCAATATACACATTTAGAATCATTTAAAATTTTTTATTCCTTATTAGAAACCTTTTTATCTTAAATTACTCAAGAAAATGAATGAATTTCATTTGACCGACTCACCCAGAATCTTCTTTTCCATGCATGCCTCAAAATTATGCATGTCACCTAAAATTATGAGTTCCAAGAACGATGTATGTATACTCAACTCTGGTTCCATACTTGGAAATGAGAGAAAATATCAACAAATGATAACATCACACAACACATACATCAATCAATGTGAGATAACATTAAAATATAATAGAAAACATGAAGAACATCAATCCCACCCTAGGTACTTGGGTTTTCCCCTATACATGGGTTATTTTCTTCCATACACGAGCTCATGACCAAGGTCCAACTCATAATAGTCTCTTGTATATCATTACCAAATAGTAATACAACTAAATAGAAAAGAATACTAATTTGCTACCACTTTGTAACATCCCAGACTGGGCTTCGTACACCCGTTCCTAGATCTAGTTAGTTACATAACCTTAGGCGCTCTTCCATGTATGCAAGAGGATTCCGAATTATAGAGAGGGTATAATATGTAACATGGGGAAACTATACCCTCTTAATCCAATAATCTCAAAATCATAAATAAATAAATAATATCTAATGAAAATACAAAATAACCCGGATAATATCATGATTAATAAAGACCAATATGGCATGATAATCCCAAAACCAAGAAAAATGGAAATAATCCAAAGCAGTAGATATGTCATTCCAACATAGGGCTATTTCCCTTATCCTATCATGCAAACAAGAATTCGTTTCAGGTATTGATCAGGAATCCTGATTAGGCTGTGAGTACAACTCAATTGGACACAAAAAGTGATGTATAAATCAAAATTCTATCAATAATAGTATGTGTAGTTTTATAAATAATAAAGTATCAAAGATAATGAAAAAAATCACATTAAATTATTATTTAATTAACAACATAAATCCCTAGGTTTATGGTGACTCTTAAATGAATAATACCTACTTTGGCCTAAGCTAGAGTTAAAACCATCCACCAATGGGATGTCAAATTTTATTTAATTAGGGGTTTTCAATAATCCTTTAATTATAATTTCACATTCATACAATGGGGGCCTAAAACAATAGTCTGGAAGCCCATTGGTATTTGGAGTAGCATTCCATTTTCCACAACTATGTGATCACATGAATATATATATATATATTGATCTTTAGGGACAATAGTGGTATTTTTACACCCTTTGTGTATTTAAATCATTATCCCATATCCCTCAAATCAATCACATATACCCAATATCATGGTTCTATGTTCACAACAAATTAATAAACCATTTAACTTATTTATTATTCAACCAATTTCATAAATTCATTTATCAAGAATGTTCAGAATCCCAATTTATCAACCATGCATAAATTCATAATTCATAATTTTAATTATATCATCAAACCCATGGGTTTCTATCATGTTCAATAAAAAACATTAATGGGTCCAATATGACCAATAAAGAGTTTCAAAATCTCATTGGAAATCTTTTTATTAATTTACTTTGGAATCGAATTTCCTATTATAGAAATTTAAATTTCACAATTACATAAACACAATAATAATAAAGACTATGGATTTTGAAATTTATTCCACTAACCACATGATCATTGAAGAACATTCTCCAAAACAAAATCCCTAATTTTTTATTGAACCGTAAAAACCACAATGATAGAAGAGATTTAGGATCAAAACCTAGGATAAATATAAATCAAAACACAAAAATCAAAACCATGATCAATATAATATCCAAAATTGGAAAAAATAATCCATATTCAATGGTAATGATAGATAGGTGAAAGTTTAAATCAAAATATGAATAAATTACTTACTAATGAGGAGCTGATCCATCAATTGTATCACCGATTCACAGAGAAATGTTATCGATGAGCCTGGGAATCCTCCTAGAAGCATTAAAAATTGATTTAAATCATTTAGGTATGAGACAATGTTATCATGAGTTAAAATCAAGGGGTTTAATAATTTAAATGAATATTTCATGGTGTTTAGAACCAACACACATGATTCTTACGGTGGATACACATGGTTTTTCAAACCATGGGAATTAACAATTCACCTATACACATGGGGTGCACAATTTCTCTTAAGTGGAAAAAATCTTGAATAACTATGTTCCCACTATGAAAATAATATTTTTTTATGGAGTATAGTTTGAGATGGGAGGTCGTATAGTTTGGCCAAACTGTGCATCAATCGTAAGCCACCACATGTGCTTCCAAATAATTTTCAAGGTTTTGAAGGGAAAATCATATGCTTTTACCTAATAGTGTTCCATCTTTGTATAGCCCAATGGGGTTCCAAATTTCCATCATTTCACATGAGAAAACCCCTAAACAAAACCCAGAAAACTTATAACTATAAAAGATAAAAGTGTACCTAACAATGAGCATGATGCATCTCTAGAATGATCGTGATATTACAATTTAATAATAATATTTTAATAATATTTAACAATACCTTTAAATTATGTGATTCATGTAATGCTTGCTAACTCACTATTTTATGTAACACAAGCTAAACATTGTGTTTTTTGTAATGTAATATGCACTCTTTATTGTTTATAATGAAATGTATTGGATAGATTTAATTTCTTTTAATAGAAATATATCGTAATTCCTTAGGGTGTAAAATTTTCTTATAATATTTGTGTTGTGTGTCGTACATGATATTGAAAATAATGATCCCCTTTTAAAATCATGGGATGTTATATTATCCCCTACTTAAATAATTTCTTTTACATTCAATATAATCTTCACATTGGTAATAAAAGGTTTAGTATTTTTAAATATCATTTTAGAAAAACACCTATCGTAAAAAAGAGTTAATAAAATATCCTCTTGATAGTTGATAAAGAGAAGTACAAAGGAAATATAGAATGACACATAACTATTTTTCCATGTAGGAGAAAATTATTTGAATGTGAAGATGTGGACATAGAGGAAAAGTATAAATACTTATAGAGAGTGATGTAGGTCATTGATCATAATAAAGTGAATGAAAAATGAAAAGAAAAGGACCTCAAAACAAAAATTAAATAATGATTTAAAAGACCATCTAATTCATTATTTATAACTGTAATAGGATATATATTTTTTCTCAGGATAATTTTCCTAAAGTGGAGAAGTTATTTTACATTCTATGATTATATAGAATTATACTTACTTGAAACATTTAAACATCAATAGAACAATATCATCCTTTGGTTATTCCTCTATAAATATCAAATACATACTTTACTCCAAGAAATGAATATCCATGAAATTAATTTTTTTGCTTGAATTACTAAAATTCAATTTTAATAGAGATTAAGATGTATAATACAATGAAAGGTCATTCCATATATCTCTAAATACTTTCCAAAAGAAATATGGTTAGCACAAGTTATTGAATATAATAAATTAGTCATTACACCTCAAGCAAACTCCATCAATTCATCATAAAAATTTATTTTTCAAATCGATTAACTAAACACAATAACATATTTACTAGTATATCTTGTTGGAAAATGGTAGGTGATAAAAAATTATCATCTTTTGTTCATGGGTTTAAAGTCTAATAACCTCATTTGACTATTATCAGAATGTCATTAATGATCATATTAAGCCTAAAGGTTATCAATGGCTTTAAACTTGTGTCTATAGAATGAAAAGTCTTTATTCCTCAATTATATTTTGCACTAAAACATACACTTTCCATAAATATCTCCAAAATTTATTTATTCTTATAAGTATCTCATCACAAAAATCCAAAAAAGTAGTTTTCAAGTCATTGAAATTATTTTCAATGTTATACTCATAACCGAGTACGGTATCCATGACTCTTAAGATAGTAAATACATATATGTTTCTTTAATTTATCATAATCCTTATATGTTTCGTAATCCATATGACTAAACACAATTATTAAAATACTTATCATATATGTTTAATTCAACATAGGTTCTTTTTTAGATTATGGATTAGCCTTTAGAAGAGTGGATTGTCTTAGGTAATACCGAGTCTTCTAACATTCAAGTAAATAAATTATAAATGGATCCCAAGTATGAATAATTATTTTCTCCCATCATACTCTTCATTTCCCCTTAGAAATTGTTTTCTTTATGACCTTATTTTACACATATAAAACATTTTACCATTATATTGATACATGTTATCATTAATTTAAATACCTAACGTTTTAAATAGGTCACTCATTTTCATCATCTATTCAAATGCTTCATAATGGTTTGTAAAAAAATCTGATATTATTAACAATATCCCCTCCGATTGACAAACTTGGAGTGTTATAACGAACATTTTCATGCACGAGGTGATGATCTAGTCAAGCCCAATGCAGTATTTTTAGAGTTATTACCCAATGGTACATCTATTCCAAAAGAACATCCACTTTAGTACTCATAAATGGATTTATTTCAAGGAAACACCACATAATATCTACCTTACTCAAACCTTATGATGTTCTTCGACACTAATCTCTAATGTATATCATAGGGTTATGATCCCTAATCTCTGTTTCTCCTAAATATAATTTAAAATATTTTTACTAAACATACTCAGATACAAACACTAGTAACCCCAAACCCAATATCCTAGAGCTAATAGTTGATTTATTACATTTTCATAAGATATAAGAAATCACATCCCAAAGGATCGAACAGTTTTTTGTTCTTGGTAAACTAGATACATACTTGAGAATTACATTACATTTGAATACAAAAATTACAACGTAATTTTATTTTTGAGAATAATATTATTCCCTCAAGAATATCCTCTACTATCAACAATAGTACACTTCATGTATTCTTGCGAATGGAAATAAAGTACGGGTGAGATCAAATGCTCGGTAAGGGTGAAGTACATCAAAAGATATCAGTAATTAATAAGCATAATCATTATAGAATGGAAAATAATTGAACTCTACTTCCACTTAAATAGATTGACTGTATGAATTGATAATTCATAGTCAATGTGGGAAGGTAAATAATATAATACAAATGAAATATAATTAATAATCTGATAATTAAATGAACTCATAGTCAATATCATTTTTAAAATGACATTTATAATAATAATAACTGAAATGAAGGAAATAATGAATTATCATAGATCAAATATCCAATGAAAATGATAAATTTACCATCAAGATGATTTTCAAAATGGTTTAGAACTTACTGGGTAAAAACATTTCTGGTTTGGAAAACTATATCACTATATTCAAGACCTTTTCCAAGACATTTTAAAACAATGAGTTACAAACTCCAAGTGTTTTCTTAACTGATTTTGTATCATGATACAAACGATGCATTGTGTTAATTTATATAAATATTACCCATCCCATGTTATTCGTGCCTAAATTATTACTCGTATAATAAATATAAAATTTAATTTATGAATGATTTTCCTTATCATTAAGTATCTTTATTGAGTAAAGGATGATGATTTATAAATTTTTTCTTATTTAATCAACAAACAATCAATGTAAACACCATATGTAAAAATGGTATATAGTTTAGTAAATTAACATATCCATGATAAATAATATTGATATTTTGGGAAAATTTAATGTCTATAGGAAACTGAATAATTAAAGGTAATGTTAATTACTAAAAAATGGATCAAGGAAGTGAATATCAATAATTTCTATGGTCAAAATTATCATAAACCATTATAAGGATGATTAAGAATCGTATCAAAAAAATATATACCTAGTATAGTATGAATAAATGGTTGTTATCATTGATCAATATAAAATACCAAAAAATTATATTAAAAAATTCTTGATGAAAATATCTAATTCATTTCTAAATTAACTTTTCATAAACATAAAAACTTTTGAAAATCCTTTCTTGTTTAAATCTCTTTTAAAAACATTGAATTTCAAGAATATTAGGAAAACCATTATTTAAAAAATATCTGTATAAACATTTAATGGAATATTAAACGAAATGTGGTTCATGATGGTGGGTAATTCCTAACATTTTATACAAGTTAAAAATAATATTTCTTTTAAACTGTAAAAATTATAGTAAAGTTCTTTATTCTGAAAAAGTTCAAGAATATTTATTTCACATATTCATTAAAATATAAATAAGTATTATCTTGAAAATAAAAAAAAGATACTTTGATTTCTTTGTAAAAAGTTAATATAGGAAAAAATTACATTAATAAATATCTCTGAAAAGGTTAATGCATTTTTATTTTTTTAGAAAACATTGTTATAGAAGAAAAAATATTTCTGAACGAAGAGGAAAATGAAGTTTGATTTTAATAAAAATAATTCCCATTTAAGTTAAGTAACAAAGAGTGGGACAATAGAGCTATTACATAAAAATATTATGAATTAAAATATGATAATAATATTAAATTTTATTATTATGAAATTTTTTTAAAAAAAATTTCAAAATAAATTCAAGAGTAAACTATCTCGATTAGAATGAAATTATGAAATAACACTTTACAGTGATCATAACATTAAAGACAGAGTAAATCAATGAATAAATTAGTTATTTCAAATTTAAATTCACATATAAAAAGTTTAAAATCAATATTGTGTAATTAAAATTCATTATACCCATAATATTAGAATAATGTAACCAATAATGTAGAAGTTTAATCCAATGAACGTAAATTGAGTTAAGAAATCTGGTACCTTGCTCTTAATTTTGGTTAAACCTACATTAAAATCTTGTATAATTGTTATAATATTTTTATTAATTTTTTCCAGAACCATATTAATATATTAAATATCATATTAAATCCTTTTATTATATTTTATCACCTGTTTTTTAATAATATTTCATTATATTCATTATTTTGGATATAAATTTTCTTAATTTCTCATACGTACTTTTTCATGAAATTTATAGATTATAAGAATATAATTTTTATAATAATATAAGGAATTATATTTATGTTTTAAATATCATATTTAATCATTATATACATTATTATAACCATTTAGGAAAATTGGACATGAAAAACGAATCACATCGCTTCGTGGAGACGACATGTCGTACATACTCACGAGCAATGATATCATTCCATTAATAGGTGAAAGGTTAAATAATTGGGTGATATATTAAATTTATATAATAAATATCTTATATATAAAATATATTCATTAATTTCATCCTTATTTCATTTTATGTGAAACATAAGTGAAAATGAATCTCATCGCTTCGGGAGGTGATATTCTATCACACACACGAGCAAAGTTATCATATTTAAAATGGTATGTAATGTAAAATTTTATATGTTAAATTAAAATTAAATAAGTATAATTATATCCTAAATATCATATAAATTTGTAAAATACATCATTATATTCAACTATCATAGTTTTTAATGGAAAAATAAATGACATGAGTCTATGAGGTGGTAGTCTATCATACACATGAATCCTAATTTCGTAACCCATTTGATGGAAGTGGAGATGAAAAATTATTATTAAATAAACATAATAACATGTTATAATATTATATAAAGTAGTTTTATTATATGTTACGTGTTATTACATGACTTAATGTAGAAAAATAAGAAAAAAAATCAAAGATCATTGTTAAGATATTTACCTTCTCTAAGAGAAATCTCCTTTGGATCCCCTCTTAATGACCCTAGATAAGGTATTTTGTGAGGACCATATGATATATTATATATATAAAAATACCATTTATGGAATAGGGTAGGTTGTTTTTGAGATAAATGGCTTTGTATGTGTGGATAATTGAGGGATAACAATCCCTTTTGTATTTTGGGAAAGGGATTCCTCTTGAAAACTATATTGAAATTTCCCAAAACAATCCAAAATGTTTAAGTCATTCACTTGAAAAGCTATTTGAAATGGAATTGGATTAGAAATTGGGAATGGTAAAATGAAAATATGTCCATATATTAGTATTTTTACTTGTTTTTCAGACATTTTATCCCATATACTTTTAGTTAAACGGCTCAGTAAATCCATTTTTATCTTATACACGGTCATTGATTTTTATTGTTATCACTCTTCATTTTGGTCAAAAATTATGTTTATAAAATTATTAATTATAAATTATTTTGAATATAAATATGGAATCCATTTTCCAAAATTAAAATCATTTAGGTGGAAAATTATAACTTAAAATTACTCTCGTAGATGGACAAGAATATATGTTTTCAAAGAGAAATTTTATAAAAGTTGAAAATGTTTTTATTTCAAAAATCAATATGAAAATGAATAAATGACATCAAATGGATTAACATATATATAATAAAAACAATTATATATTATAAACAATTTAATATATAATATAACTTTATGAATAATTTAAATTAAAAGGTAGTTTTCAGTTTAAATTTCTTATTTTTCAGTATTCATCAAAAGATGAATCTTTTCTAAAAAATCCCAAAAAACAACCACAAGATAAATTTTATATTATTATTTCAGAAATGATTTTATTTTAGATAAATTTTCTAAAATTGTGGAAAATGAATTTTATATTATGTGTGAAAAGCACTATTAATATGTCTTTTAGGAAGAATACAGTTAACATGAAACATTTTTTTATATTAAGCTATTATTATTATATTAATAATCAATAGTGAACCATATTTTTCATAATTTAGTTAGTAATATCCACACTACTGAATTTAAACATTTAGGTTATGAATACTATATTAAATAATAATATTTTAATAACATGAAACATTTCATTTAAATTCATTATTTCTTATAATGTAAGCTGAACTCATTTTTAGGATGGTGTTGACACTCAAGATGGGGGTGAATTGAGTTCCAATTAAAAAATTTTGTTTAAAAGATTTATATGGAAAGCCCCCAATTTAAAATACAAGATAAACTATAGTGAATTTTCTATATAGTAAAGGTTCAGTTAGGTTCTCAATAGATTGATTATTTCTCAGTTAATCTAATCTGAAGATTAGATTAGATTTTGAAACTAACCTACTGGTTTACAATAAATACAAACACATTCTAATTTAACTATTAGAGTAACTTGAAATAGATTTATATTTGAAGTACTTAGCAGTGGAATATTGATAATAGTTTTAACTAAAATAAGCATTCATAGTAGTTTTAACCAAGAGGTTCAGTCTCAATTAGGGACTTAGTCCTCTCAAATAGTTTATATAAAACATTGATCCATACACTAGATCATGGTTTACAACAGCACTTAGACTGTATAGCTCCTTAGACCTCTACCAAAAATCTATGTGGGAAAGCAATAAAAACAATAGCTCATAGTCTGTCTAGGTTTTCAGACCTCTACCACTATCCACAGTGGGATACAATATTGTAATAGAAATATTGAGTGAGGATTTATAAATCCTCCAGTTCAGCTTAATAGTCAGTGAGTGTTCAAATAGTGAGAAGCACACAATGCTCGTAAAGTAAAGGAAAGGATGATCAAAGTTGAGAAACAATATAAATATGAGTTTAGAATGCTCTTCTGTGATGTCAATGAAGTTATGGACTCCTTTAGATTGAAGCAGATGAAGCTTTTAGTCCTTTTCTCGAAGTCATGTGGAAAACAGTGTGTCGTGATTCTGCTTGTATTCCACGTGAGGTTCAGTAGAATGAAGATTCTCTTTTTTGCTTTAAATATTCTTCGTATGTGCTCATCCTTATCAAGTTTCATGCAGTTTCCACTATTTTCTCAAACATCCTCCAAGTGTGTTCTCCATTCTTAACCACACTTCTTATCTTTTGGTTTCTATATCACTCAGTTTGATTCTTGGTCGCACTTCACTTTTAACATGGAATGCACATGTTGGTGTCGACATGTTGCATGCATTCTGCACCTCATACCTTGTACTATTTGATTATATGTCTACAATGAAACATTAATTTTGTCTGTGCATTAAATTCATCGAATATGACCATTAGAAATTAAATTGAAAATGACAAAGTAGTTTAAGAAACAGTGTCATAGTAAGTCATGGAAATGGTCTCTTCTTTACACGGTGTCTTAGTTGATCATTGTGTCTGAGTGTCACAGTGTCTCGCGGTCACAGTGTCTTGTTCACGATGTCTCAGGGTCACAGTGTCCTGTTCACGGTGTCTCAGGGTCACCGTGTCTTGTTCACTATGTCTTATTGTCACGGTGTTTTGTTCATGGTGTCTCAGAGTCACAGTGTCTGGCTTCCTGGTATCGGGCTTCACGGTGTCTGGCTTCACGGTGTCTGGCTTCACGGTGTCAGAAGTACATAGCCAGTGGAAGACTCATGGTGTCTTAGAATTTCCAAATTAACTATGTGCAGACTTAAATAAAGATAATTATATAAAGTATTAGACTTGAGCATTTTTTAAATAAGGTATTCTGAGAGTAGATTAAAGATAGTATAAAGTAAGTAAACTAAATATAGAGCAATTTAGATATTGGGTGGATCTACTTAAAGTATAAGAAAACTATAGATATAAACACACATTATCTAGATTTAATAAGATGTAGAATCATTAATATATGATTTAGATAAGATTTTTGATCATTAAAAATGATTAAAACATGTGGAGTCGAACAATCTCCCCCTTTTTGATGATCAAAAATCATATACTTTTAATGTGCATATTATATTCAACCATAAAGATAAATTGGTAAAATAATAAATATAAACTTCTCCCTATTTTAGGATTATAAAAAAGATGAACTAAGAAAGGGAAAAAAGGTTCACAGTCTATTAATAGCAAATAAGGGATTGTCCACAACACGATTAATACAAAAACAATAGAATGCCTATCAAAAAGAGTAAACATTGTTCTTCTTCAAGGGATGGCCTTCTCTTTGCCTTTTTTAGTAGCAGAAGAGGAAGCCATAGGTGCAATGGTTGCGATTGAGGAAGGCAGAGAGGTGGTTGATAAAGAGGGTAAAGGAAGGCCTTAAAAACCGAGGGAGCTAGGGTAGGAGCTGTAAAATATCTAGGAAGTTACTGATCAAGAATCATAGGCCTGATCTGACTGAGTGCTTGGCCGATAGACATGGTGGTTGAGGCGAGGTCCAAGGTGAAGGTTGGAAGCCCTGGTCTGAGAGGTGCATCCACTTAAGCAACAATGTCTATGCTATAAACATGAATATAGGGCTAGAGGAGATTGATGAAATCTGTAATGAGATCTCCACCATACTACATGCCCTTCTCAAAATATTCCTTATTCTCCATAAACTTGTCAAAAAAACGAGTAAACTCTATGAGTTTCTGGACATGGTTCTTTATGGCTTGGGTCATAGGAGGAATCCATAAATTTTCCATAAGGTAGTTGAAATGGTTTTTCATATCATTCTTGGAGAAAATTATATTGAAGTAGAAATCCAACTTTATGGAAATCTCTTGATGAGCATCATTTTCAATTTTGGAGTGGATTTGTACTATGTCAAGAACTCTATCATTATTTTTGACTACTTTAGATAAAGTAGTTGCATTAAATCCACAAAAGGCATTCTGAAGTTCTTATTTAACTATAGATCTGAGCATAACACTATCCAAGTAAGGTTTAGAGGACTAACTAGATGCTTTGATAGCTGTGGTCATGGATTCTAGTTGATTCAGCACGTTTTGAAGACATCCTATGTACTCATCAATGAGTTTATTGATGTTGGAAACAAGATCTTTTATTTCCTTCAAAATTTTCATGTTCCTTTCATCATTATTTTCATCTATGGATGCAAGATAAGGTTGAATATCAGACACACTAACTTGTGGTATTTTAGGAGAAGTAGATTCTACATGAGGAGCAACAGTTTCAGATCTCGAATGCCGCTCTCTCTGCATGTATTCAACCATACTTATTAGGACTTAACTTCATTACTGAATAGTCTATTTTCAACTCTTACCTCTTGAATCTCATGGATCATCTTAGGTTGTATTTTCCAATTATTCTTTTCCAATAATAGTGAGTCATCTCTCTCACTTAAATTTGTCACAAGAAGAGGTTGGGTATTCATGAGTTTCTCAACATCAGATAAGATAGTATATCCAAATTCCTTCAGATCATTCTTAATCACAAAGGATGGATGTTTAGATAAGGGTTCAAGAGTAGGACTGGGAACAGGTTCAGGTTCAGGTTCCTTCTCAGGTGCAATGTTTTTGATTGATTTTAACTAAAATAGTGGGTAAATATCAATCCCAGTTATAGTAACATGCTGAGACTCACTCACATCCTAGAAACTAGGAAATTTAAACTAAAAGTCTATAAGACTAGGCTTAGTTGGACGTGAGGCTTTAGCAGACTCAAGATTTGGGGTTTTCATCCCTCAACAAGTGCCTCCTTCTCAGGACTGAGAGAAACAGGAGCTTGGTCTAAATCCACAGACTCAGCTCTATGTTCCTCACTCATTTTCTATCTAGCTAACTGAAAAGCTAGCTCAATATGTTATTCAGCAGAGGGTATGATTTCAAAAACAGATTTTTACAAAATTAGTTCCTCAAGATTGGACTCTTTCAAAATAGGTAACTCTTCTACTATAGGATCGTCTATTGTATGCTCTTCCATTGTATGCTTTTTCGAGTCTTTGACAACTAATTCTGTTACAGCCTTAGGTTGAGTTTCCAAACTAATAGCTTCTTTAAGAGCAGGAACCTTGTATTCAAGAACATCATGAGAAACAATAGTTTTATCTTTCTCAACAACAATATACTCTTTATGTGGCACTAAAACCTCTTCTTCTTCATCTTCAGAACACTCAACAAGATCATAGGTTCAACACCAGGATCATAAATGTCCTTCGGGCTTTAGGGATAATCCACAGGAATGAATTTTTCATAAATATTATCATTGCCTTCCACCCATTCCCTTTTCCAAGGATCCCAGTTTATCTTCATTCTCTTGATGGTAGCTTTTTAGAGACAGTACTCATAGTCCATAATCACTTCCTCATTAAGTCCAACTATACCTTATGCAAGAATCATATCTGATATAAGCTAAGAGTAGAATAGAGAGGTGGACTTGGATGTGACTTTGATCAACCCAGACATGTGGTGTATGATATACATGCATTGGTTGATCTTATGTCCATTTTTTATGAGGTGAATCAAAAACACATCTTGATATATTAAAATAGAAAAATCACATTTTCTTGGACTTACCAAATTCTATAAAAACATAAACAGAAGCCTTGTTTCTCCATCTAATTCAGTAGTGATTGCTCTTCTCTGGTGCCATTTCTAGTTATGGATTTCAGAGCATCATCCAAATCAATGAAATCGGTTGATGGTGGAGGTTCTCTTTGATAATCATCACAAATAACCACATGAGGTATCCTAAGGCATTCATCCCATAACCTCAAAGATAAATACCATCTCAGGCTATTGACCCAGCTTCTTACAAAAAAATTCACCAGAATCAAATGAGAACTGTACGTACTGGTAAAATTGGGCCACTAACCTAGGATAGATGGGTCTATCATTCTCAGAGAACCATTCCAACCATCCTTGTTGTTCTGACACCTTCATTACCAGTGACTTACTAGATATAATCCACATGGGGAAATTTTCATTCTCATGTACAACAATACAGTTTACCAGATTCGGATTTAATGTCCCTTCAAGTGTCAGCTTAGGTGAAATATTCTTCTTCTTTGAGCTACCCTTCTAAGTTACAATGATGATGGATGCTTGATACTTGGCATTCACTGACGGTTCGAGAAAGAAAAAACTTGCAAGGATGAAGAAGGGTTCGAAAAGAGTAGGTTGAATAAATCTCAAATGAAGAATCAAGTGATAATTTCTTTGTTTTATCATTTAGGAATACCAAACGTAGCTAAAATAAAAAGCCTAGAAAGTAATAGAGGTGAAATAATAATTACCGTGATTTGAGTTTGAAGAAAAAAATAATGATTTTTTTTATGGTGAGACTGTGAGTGGTCATTACGGAGAAATAATGATTGAGTTTTTCAGTGCGTGTTATGGTGAGATAGTAAACAGTATACCATAAGTACAAATGGCTAACAGTGAGACTATAAACATTAAACTTTATGGTGATATTGTAAACATGAGAAACAATAACTGAGAAACCGTAATCATGAAATAGTAAAGTATAACACAGTAAGATATCGAATAGTAAGACGTGAAACAGTAACAAGAAAAGTCCCTATTTGAGATTTAACATGCCTTGTCCATGTATGATGAAGTCTATTCTCTCAGAATTTAATGGTTTATTGAATATATCCGCAAGTTGATATTTAGTACCAATTAATTAAAAAGTGATATCACCTTTTTTATAATGATCTCTCAAAAATTGATGTCTTACATCAATATGATTTGTCCTAGACTGTGAAACAAAATTCTTTTAGATGTTAATTGCACTTGTGTTGTCACCATTTATAGGTACATGTCTGAATTGATATCCATAATCTAGTAATGTGTGTTTCATCAACAAAATTTGGATCACAACAACTACCAGCATCTATGTATTCATCTTATGTGGTAGATAATGAAACAAATTTTTTTTTCATACTACACCATGATACTAGTGACTTTCCTAAAAGGTGACATGTTCTAGAGGTGATTATTCTATCTAACATAGATCCACTGAAGTCAGCATCATAATAACTAGCTAACTCAAATGTTTTCCCTTTAGGATAAAACAGTCCTAGATTGGGTGTATGCCTAAGGTATCTGAAAATTTTCATTACTGCATTTAAATTATATTCCGTAGGATTTTCATGAAAATGAGCACACATACACACACTAAACATAATGTCAGGATGACTAGCAGTTAAGTAAAGTAAAATTCCAATCATCCCTATATAATTGGTTTGATCAACATATTTCAATCTTCATCAAGATCCAACTTACAAGTGGTGCTCATGGGATTGTAACTACTTTTAGTGATATCCAATCCAGAATGATTTAGAAGATCCTTTGTACATTTAATTTGATTTAAAATAATACCATTTTAATTTTGAAAAACTTGAAATCCATGAAATTATTTGGGTTATCCCATTAAACTCATTTCAAATAATTTTTTCATCATTTTAGAAAAATCAACACATAACAAAATTTTCTAAGATCCAAAAATAATATCATCTACATAAAATTGTACAACTAAAACATCATTAGAAATTCGTTTTATAAAAAGAGTATGATCTGTTATCCCTTTTTTAAATCCTTTAATAATAAGAAAAGTAGTTAATATATCATACCAAACTCTTGGAGCTTTCATTAGACCATATAATGATTTTTATAGTTTAAGAATATGATTTGGAAAATGAGGGATTGTAAATCTAAGGGGTTGTTCAACAAAAACATCCTTAGTTATATACCCATTTACGAATGCACTATTAACATCCATTTGATATAGTTTGAAATTAAGATGTACAGAATTGGCAATCAGGATTCTGATTACTTCAAGTCATGCTACTGGTGCTCAGGTATCTTCATATTCAATTCCTTCTTCTTGACTATAGCATTATGCAACAAGTCTAGATTTTTTTCAAACTATGTTACCAGCTTCATCAACATTATTCCTAAATAACAATTTAGTGCCTTTGGTTAAAGTGTCTTTATGTCTGTCTACTAATTCCATGAATTTATTTCTTTCAAATTTATTTAACTCTTCTTGCATAGCCATCACCCAAATTTCATCATTGATTGCATCATTGATATTTTTAAGATCAAGATGTGAAAAAAAAAGTTCGATATTCAACCTAATTTCTTGGAGAAGATCTAGTTTGTGTTTATCTACCTAAATATCATACTACATCATCAAAATGATGGGTTTTAAGGGTCCTAGTTGGTCTAGAAAAGATAGGGCTAGATATTTCATGTTAATTTATAGGTTTAGGTTCAACAGAAGCAGATTCTGGAACATTTCCAGAGCTAGTTGTCTTAACAACAGGTTAACTGTTCTTTCCATTAAGGCCAATAATGGACATATCTTCTTTCAATATTTTAAAGAGGACTCTTAGGTTCATGTGGATAAGTTTCATCAAATTTGATGTGTAAATATTCTTCCACACATTTGGCTCTCTTATTGAATACTCTATAGTCTTTACTTGATATTGACTAACCTATGAAAATTCCATCATCACTTTTGGAATAAAATTTGTTAGGATTATATTTAGTATTAAGGATAAATACTTTACAACAAAACACATTAAATTATTTAACCTTAGGCTTCCTATTGTTCCAAAGTTCATACAGGGTCTTTTTAAGAATTGGTTTAATCAAGACTCTATTGATAATGTAATAAGCTGTATTAACAGCTTCAACCCAAAAATAAATTGGTAAATCATATTCGTTGAGCATTATACTAGAAATATCTTGAAGAGTCTTATTTATTCATTATACTACAACATTTTTTTTTAGGTTTCCTAGGATCAGAGAAGTTGTGACTATAGCCATTATGTGAGAAATAAGATTCAAACTTTTGATTCTCAAACTCACGACCATGATCACTTCTTAGGGTCTTGATCCTATGTCCACTATGGTTTTCTAAAAACATTGAATATTTAATAAATCAAGAACTAGATTCACTTTTGTGAGCCAAAAAATATACCCATGTATATCTAGAATAGTAATCTACAAGAACATAGACATTGTTCTTCCCATTTAAACTAGAAACTCTAGAAGGTATAAATAAATCCATGTGAACCAAATCAAGAGGTTTAAAAGTTGAAACTTATTTCTTTGATTTAAAAGAAACAATATGTTTCTTTCACTTTTGATAGGGATTACAAACATTGGCAGTTGGGAATTCATGTTTAGGTAGGTCTCTAACAAAGTTCTTCCTAGTTAGTTTTCTAAGTGAGTGTATATTGCAGTGTGTTAATCTTTTATGCTGATACCAAGATTATTTATGAAAGGCATTTAAACAGGTAATACTATATTTAGCTAAAGAAATCAAATTCATAGCATAAACATTTTCATTTCTCAGTATAGTAAATACCTGATCATTTTTAGAATCAAATACATTGCAAGCATCATTTTCAAATTTATCATTGAAAACATCATAACACAATTGAGAAATTCTTAATAGATTATACTTTAGTACATCAACAAATAAAACTTTGGAAATTAAAATTGAATCAGTGTTACCAATATGGCCTAAGTCGATGATCATTCCTTTTGAGTTATCACCAAAGGTGACATATCCTCCATCAACCTTGATTATGATTTTGAATAATGAAAGGTCTCTTGTCATGTGTCTTGAACATCCACTATCCAAATACCATGTCTTCCTACATGAACTTTTTAAGCAGGTTTTCTACACCATAATTTTATATAGAAAATGATTTTGGTACCCAGATTTTCTTGGGTCTAGACAGGTTAGCAAGAAGAACTTTTGGTACACATATTTTTCTAATGGGTTTCATATAATTAGTAGTTTTAAAATATTTTTAAAGATAAACATTATTTTATCTACAACATTGTGAGTAGCCAGTTGAGACATAAGAATTTTCAAAACTGGAACTAGCAGCATATTTAGGAATAAATATATTCTTTGAAATCTATCTTTGTCCATGACAATAGCCTAAAACAATAGTATATTTTAGCAATACATGTTTTATTATAATTTGTGTAAGTGTGTCCTTTACATTAGTAAATTTTCTTAAATATTTTCTTGGTTTCTCATTAGACAATTTCAGTTCACTATTATCTTAGAGTGTTTGAGCATTCTTTTTCTTTTCTACTTCTAGTACAGATTTAACAGTACTAGTTAAATCATGATGTTTTTTAAGGCTTTATACATGTCTTTCAGCTCATTGTAGGTATCTTCTAGCATGTTATGATATTCAAATAATTCTTCACTATACATGTTTTCAGCATTAGAATCAAAATTATCTCCTAAATAATAAAAGTTTAAATCAAGAGTTTCTAATGTTACCTCAGATGGGTTTTTATGAAACAAATATTAGCCTTCTGAGATTTTTCATCCTGAGTGGAATCAAAATCACTTGAAATATCTTCTGAAGCACTCCAGGTTGCTTTCATAGTTTTTTTATTTGTTGTCCTTGTACTCATATTTCATTTTTTACTTTATCTTCGGACAGTCAGCTTTCACAGGTCCTATCCACTTGCATTCATAGTAGAATTTATCATCACTTTTATCAATTCACTTCCAATCCTTCTTCCAATGACCATTATTATCATACTTTCCCTTATAATTGGATTTTCTAAAAAACTTCTTCTTTCTATAAAAATTCTTGAATCATTTGGATATTTGTGCCATTTCAGTATCACTGTCAGATTCACTCTCTTCATGGATTAAACTATCACTATCACTTTGAATTTTCCCTTTGTCATTATTTTTTGAAGCAGATGTCTTGAAGGCTACTGATTTCTTTCTTGGTTCATCAACTTATTCATTTTATAATTTCAATTATTCCGCATACATCATTAAGTTACCAATGAGTTCCTTGATAAGCATAGAATAATGTCACAGTATTCTCTAACTAAAAATGATGTGCCCCTCCATCTTTCTAGCAAGCATCTGATTATTCTCATGATTTTCTCTTTTGTTGGAATAACTTTTCCTAGTGAGCTCATTGTATTAACATTCTCATTAATAATAATATACATATCAGAAATAGATTCATCATATTTTATTTGAAAGTTATCATACTTAATAGTGTATGTATTCAGTCTCATTTCTTTAACATTGGTCGTTCCCTCATGGGAAATACATAAAGTAACCCAAATTTCAAAATCAGTTTTACAAGAAGATATTTGGTTAAATTCTTCATCTCTTAAAGCATAATAAATAGAATTCATTTCTTTACAATTATTATTGTAAGCAGCTTTAGTAGGATAATCCCAAGTAGTTCTAACAGGTTCTGGAATCTTATACTGAGTCTCTATAGCATTCCAGATATCAAATCTCATACTTTCTAAATGAATTTTTATTTTTAGTTTCCATTGGGAAAAATTATCACCATTAAAGAAGGATGGCCTATTGGTAGCTACACCTTCTAATCTATTATCCATAATAAGATTTTAGAAAATATATTTAATGAGATAAAATTTAGAAATAACAGAAATTTTAGATCTTTAAGATACAACTAAATTCACAATTGAAAAGATTTCACAAACAGAGAGTTTTGAAAACCTTTTAACAATCCTCTAATACCAAATGTTGGTCGGACTGGACACTCATGAGGGGGGTGAATTGAGATCCAATTAAAAATTTATGTTTAAATTATTTATATTGAAATCCCCCAATTTAAATAACAAGCTAAACTATAGTGAATTTTCAATACAGTAAAGGTTCAGTTAGGCTCTCAAGAGATTGATTAGTTCTCAGTTAATCTAATCTGAAGATTAGATTACCTTATGAAACTAACCTACTGGTTTACAATAAATAAAAACACTTTCTAATTTAACTATCAGAGTAACATGAAATATATTTATATTTAAAGTACTTAGCAGTGGAATATTCAAAATATTTTTATCTAAAATAAGCAAGCACAACAGTTTTAATCAAGAGGTTCAGTCTCAAGTTGAGACTTAGTCCACTCAAATAGTTTATATTAAAAATTGATCCACACCATGGATATGGGTTTACAATAGTACTCAGACTGTCCAGGCCCTCAGACCTCTACCACAGTTCTATGTGGGACATCAATAATAACAACATCTCATAGGCTGTCCAGGTCCTCAGACCTCAACCACTATCCAAATTGGGAAACATGATTGTAAGGGAATGATTGAGTGAGGATTCTCAAATCCACCAGTTCAGCTTAAGAGTGAGTGTTCAAACAGAGATAAGTACACACTTCTCATAATGTAAAGAAAATTATGGTCACAGTCGAGCAAGAATATAAATATGAGTTTAGAATCCTCTTATGTGATGTTAATGTAGTTCTAGAATCCTTTGGATTGAAGAAGATGAAGCTTTGAGTCATTTTCTGGAAGTCATGGGGAAAATAGAGTGTTGTGATTCTTCTTGAGTTCCCCGTGAGGTTCAGTCAAGTGAAGATGTTCTTTTGGCTTCAAATATTCTTCATATGTGCTCAGCCGTATCTACTTGAATGCAATGTCCCCTCTTTTCACAATCTTCCTCTATGTATGTTCTTATTTCTTAACCTCACTTCTTTTCTTTTTTTCAGTATCACGATGTTTGATTCTTGGTCACACTTTGCTTTTATCTTGGAATGCACGTGTTGGATCCAACAGGTTACATGTGTTCTGCACCTCGTACATCATATTATTTGATGATATGTCTACAATGAAACATTAGTTAAGTTAGTTCATTAAATTAATCAAATATGATAGTAAGAAATTAAATTGAAAATGACAAAGTAGTTTAGGAAACGGTGTTATAGTAAGTCATGGAATCGATGTCTTCTTCACACGGTGTCTCGGTTGATCACGGTTTCTGAGTGTCACAGAGTCTCACGGTCACGGTGTCTTGTTCACGATTTCTCAAGGTCACAGTGTCTTGTTCATAGTGTCTTAGGGTCACGGTGTCTTGTTCATGATGTCTCAAGGTCACAGTGTTTTGTTCACAGTGTCTCAGAGTCACGGTGTCTTGCTTCATGGTGTTTGTCTTCACGGTGTTTGTCTTCACGGTGTCTGTCTTCACGGTGTCTGGATTCACGGTGTCATAAGTACATAGCCAGTGGCAGACTAACGGTGTCTTAGAATTTCCAAAGTAACTATGTACAAACATAAATAATGATAATAATTGAAAGGATTATACTTGATAATTTGTTAAATAAGTTATTTTGAGAGTAGATTAAAGATAGTATAAAGTAAAATGAATATAGAGCAATTTAGATCTTTCATGGCTCTACATAAAGTATGAGAAGACTTTAGACATAAATACAAATGATCTATATTGAATAAGATGTAGATTCATTAATATATGATTTAGGTAAGATTTTTGATCATTAACAATTTATTAAAACATGAGGAGTCCAACATCATTGTTTCATGTATTACTTGATAAACATAGTGTTGCATGTAATGAAAGATAAACACAATGTTTCATATAATTCAAGATATAGAAGAGAGATAACATATTTAAAAAATAATATATGATAAATATATATGGTGTTATATTTTCTTTTAATCCTAGATTTTCATGTCATTCATGATATTTAATGCAATGTAATTTTTTTAAAATCTTAGGATGTTACATCAACCCAATAGAAGATAATACAAAATATTATTAATCACTTTAAAATCCCATCAAATAAAACCTCAAAATCAGAGTTTATTACTTTTAATATAAGATCAAAATTATACATATAAACCCCTAATTGTAAGAACCCAGTTTTTTGTTCAAAATACTTTGGATGATTTTTGATGTTATTCCATAGCAGTTCCTTCAGACGGCGTGCAATTCTAAGCCCCGGTGTGTCCGGAATTAAATTTTAAGTGCGTTCACACTGGGCACGCCAAATAAATGGGATAACTCCTAATAGGTAATTCAGATCATAAATCTGAGAGTACAGATGGGTCCGAAATGGGGTGTTTACCCTTAGAGCGACATAAAACATGTCGGCACGGGACATTGGGACCCTTCGACTGTTAACAGAACGCTAATCGGATAAATAAAATAATTAAATTATTCTTTTAATGGTTAAACTCAAGTATCTCTTAAACAGTAGTTTGGATTGGAAAACTGAGGGAACCTTTGAGTCCGGAGCTTTCCGTTTACCCTAGGAGGGGTGTAAAAATCCCGGGTGCGGGCCCTCTATGGAAAACGCCACCGGGGTATATTCCGTAATTAAGTGGTCTCGGACGTTAGATTTTATATCTTTCAAACGAAGCCTCAAATTAAAATTCTGAGACCACCATTGTGCTCGGGAGGTGGTTTTTACCCTAGAGATGACATAACATTCAATGTGTTGGGGGTTTCAAATGTGGATTTAATTTTGTGTTATGTTTTTTTATTATTTTAAAGGGTTTATTTTATTTTATTTATTTTTCATCTCCTCACATATCCTCCACTAATTTTTTCCCCTTGCGTAATATCTCCCTCTCCTTCTCCAACCTCACATCACCTCATCCTCCTCCCTTTGGTGGACAGTGACAAAGCTTTGGATCAAGGTGTTCCGAAGCGCAACGAACGCATCAGATCTTTGCGAGCATGTTTTTCTTCGACGAAAGATCCAATTCCCGGTAGGATTTATCTTTGTGAATTCCTTACCCCATTTGGTATTCACGATGAATGCGAATTAAATTACTTATTTCTCGGATCGAAAAATAATTGATTGAATCAATTTATTCTTGTTAATATTTAAATTGAAATTCTTGACATATGATAAATGTTTATTTGTCAATTTCTTTTGTTCTTGATCCATGTTTAAGTTTGGTAAACATTACTTCCTCTACCCATTTGATTATTATTATATTTTACTTCTTTGGAGAAATTTCTAGTAAAATAATTCAACACACAAATAAACATTGGCGCAATGGATGTTATTTTGTGAAATTAAGATCTAGATCGGGTATAATCGAACAACGGTGTGCGATTTAAGTTCGAACATGGATCAGGGTTAGATATGGCATGGTATGTTTGAGAACCGATTTTCTCATAATGGGATGTGATGGAGATGGCGATCATTGACAGGAAACCGAAGACTAATGGTGGTGTGAATCATTTTCTAGGCAGCATCTGGTGGCCCCTGGTGAACAGCGGCACGTCGCGGCTAGCGAGTTGGGCAGAGCAAGACCTGGGGCACAAGGAGAGGCTAGTGATGTGGTCGACTAGCATAGAAGGAGGGCGGCATGAATCAGAGGATGCGGCGTGCGCCAGTTTTGGCGGGCGGATGTTAGGGTTTCAGGGGGAGAATCGGCGTGAAATAGGGGATAATGGCTATTATGGAACAAGGAAGAGATTGGAGAGATAATAGAAAAAAAGTAAGGAGAAAACAAAATGGAGAAAATAATAAAAGAAAAAGGAAAACAAAAAGAGTGGAAATCAATGGGTGGGGCTCTACTTCAGCGTGAAGATAGAAGACTAGGGGAAACGTGACCCCTCTTTCTTTTAAATGAAATGTATACTTTATTTTAATAATAATATAAAATTTCATTATTATTGTTTTGGATAAATAATTTACATCGGATATATATTTTAACTGAGACGTCCATTTGATGAATCATCTACGGCAATGCAACCCTGGCTTTGAGATGGAAATTATAAGTGTAATATTGAATTTCTTTTTTGGGTTTTCAGATCGGGTACCCGAAACGGTTGTGAAATAATAGATTTATTATTATTATTAAATCGTTGACCCTCTATAACTCCTATGTGCAATGTCTGATTGACATACCATCAGCGGATATGTGATCCCATCATTAATACGATCGATTCAAGTCCAATGTTGAATAATAAATTCTGGTTCGTAACTCGGGTCCACAAAACTCCCAACAATAAGAATATTATTATTGTTGCGGAATCATGAATCGGTCGTAACTCTCCTATAAAACATCGGATTAGAGATCCGTTAGTGGGGTTGTGACCCTAACAATGAAGTGGACTTTTCAGGAATAATTTTAGGTGTTTACACTAAAGTTGAGGTATGGACCCCATGAAGCTGGTTCAAACGCATTACGGTGGAATGCATCCTTTTCACTGGGTATCCATTCTAGGAGAACAAGTAGTCGATACCGTGTGTTTTTATGAGAGGATCGCAATGGCATGATCCATACAATTTGTCTTTGGACCAATGTGTGGGCTCCACGTAACGTCATTCATGCACAATGCGGTGATATAAGACTTTTGCATTTGGAATCTATTTGGGGCATATGAATAGTAAATTCAACATGCTTTTCTAAGAGAATCATGGTGGCGTAGTTATCCTGACCTCTTTCAGGACCGAGGTGCGGGCCCCACGAGATGTCATGTGGCCATAAAGTGGCGTTGAGTAACTTTTCCATCGAGATCCTTTTTCCAGTGAGTAAGTAGTCTATCTCGGGTGTTTTTTAAAGAAAATTACAGTGGGGTAATCTATTCGCACGAGCGGAGCCTCACATGTGATCTTATTAAATGTGGAAATATGAAATGGGCGTTGGTCGGAGGATTCTTTGGACGTACTCTGAACCTACGCAGGGTAGTGATGCCAGTGACACCACGTGATGGCGAGGGAGATGAACCTCTTTTAGGTGAATTGTTTTGGAGTTGGGTGGTTGCGTGATACCCACTTCGTGTTCTGTTTTCCAGTATTGTACCATCCAGTAGAGATGGCCAGAGTAGTTCCAGGTTTACCCTCTGGCGGGGCTGGGAAATGGGTCGCATGTCGACTTCTTCCTCGTCTACCCTCCTAAAGAGACTAGGATGTGGGTCGCCTGTCAACCTCTTAGGGTCTACCCTCCATCAGGGATGGGCAGTGGGTCACCTGCCGACCTCTTAGGGTCTTCCCTTCCGCAGATAATGGGCAGCGGGTCACCCGACGACCTCTTATGGTCTACCCTCCAGCAGAGACTGGGTAGTGGGTCACCCGACGACCTCTTAGGGGATACCCTTCAGCAGAGACTAGGCAGTGGGTCACCCAATGACCTCTTAGGGTCTACCCTCTAGCAGAGAATGGGAAGTGGGTCACCCGATGGCCTCTTAGGGTCTACCCTCTAGCAGAGACTGGGCAGTGGGTCGCTCGACAGCTTCTTTCAGACTCAGTCCTTTCTTCTAGGCTAGACTGTGGCTTTTCTCTGTGACTATCAGAGCGGGACCCTTGGTTGTACGGGTCAGTGATGGGACAACTTTGGCAGTGACGTGGTGTGGATTGACTTACCCTTGAAATCTTAAGTATGAGGGGTGATTTCCCCACTGAGACATGTTCATATGACGCGACATAAAACCATGAGGGCGAGTCAGTTCCACACAAAGAGGATAGTATCCAGGTGTGGTGATTTGAGCCCCTTGACTTTCAGTTCAGTGTAGACGTGTGGGATGCTGGACATTGATGGTGATTACTTATAAGACTGTTGGATACTCACTTTCTTGGGCTGAGATACAGGATGTATATCCCCTTACAATCTTGTTCTGGTTTCTTGTTTGAGCATATGGATATGTATATAACTTTTTAGTGTACCCACTTCTTGGGTTTTGGTTACTCTTCTTCCAGGAGAGAATAAGAAGTGCGGGGTATGCCACGTGCTTTCTTTGTCTTGCTTCTCATGGTTGGACGAGCCTACTCTCCTACTATAGTTATCAAAGACTTGAAGGGAAGATCATCTTCTCTCAGTTTCTAGCTCCTTGTGTTAGGACGAGTCTACATCCTTCCTCTTGTTGGGTTGAGTTGTAATATCTACTGCATTCTCTGTTGTACTGCTTTACTATTCCCTATTTGATCTACTTCCCACTCTTAGGTACCTCATTTGTTGCTCCCTCGAGCCTTCGGGGTATCCTACTGAGTATTTTTATACTCACCCCTACTTGGGAATTGCCCGCACTTGGTGTCCCCTTACAGACGACGAACAGATTGGTCATGACTTTAGCGGAGCTTAGGAGTTCGGGAGCTTGGAGCGTGTATAGAGGCCATAGTCGGGTTCCAGCTGTGGGACTCTCCCAGCTGTTTTACTTTTGTTTACCAGTTGTCGGGTTGTGGAACTTTTCTGGTTTGGCGCGTGTTTTTCCCCTTTTCTTTTTAGTTTACCATTAGCACTTACTTTGTACTAGTTATAGGTCTATGCACATTTGTGGTCTATTTATTGCATTTGGTACATTGCTTTTATTTTTACTCTACACTACTGTATTGAGTGGTTTGTGTGTGTGCGTACAGGTACTTAGGCAAAGGCCTCCCCAAGTTGTTTAGCCTTTGGATCTGGTCGCCAGCTCCTGGCCAATGTATGCGGGCTTGGGGTAGTTGCGGCTCGATCTCGGGTAGGGCCGAGTCATGGAACTAATGGTATGAAATACTCATAAGTTATCTTAACATGAAAAAAATATTAGTCACAAAAGTTATCTAAATACTACATGAATACCAACTATAACAACCCCGAGTTGGAACAGTAGGATTTGGTGATAAAAATATAATCATTACATTTTGAGATTTAATACCTATAATTATGACCCAATTTTAACCATCATAAATATAATGCATCAAGTATAAATATAGTTTTACTTATATACCCTAGGACCTTATATGTTTAGATTTTATAAAATTATTAAAAAAAATATATAAAAATACCGATGTTTTAGGGAGAGACATTTCAAACTGTACCCATCATTTATAATTCCACATTATGTCTTCACAACTAATTATATAAAATGGTACTATAAATATAATTCATAATATATTTCCTTATAAACGAGGGAAAAAAATCACTAGAATGGTGACCTAAAATTCTCTATATGGGTACACATAGGTACTACTGTTTTAATAACTTCGATGATCAAAAGATTATAATAAGGGTATGAAATCATATTCAAATTGAATGAGAATTATATAACATAATTAATAAACATAAAAACATATATCATTAGTCATGTGGAAGGGAATATTGATTTATAAAGGAATGATTCATAATAATTAATAATCATTATCCATGTAGTGTAAATATTTATCAATGTAACAATTAAAAAATCATAGAATCACATTAGGAATGTGTTGGTTTCTTGGAACATCAAAAATTCATCATATAATCACCAAAAAATGATAATTCAAATATGATATAGGAATAACATTCAATTTCTGACTTTTTCATCTTTTAGGAGTAACTTATAATTTGTTAAATCATTCGTTTTACCCAAGGTATTGGAGGGTTAAAACAAAACCACTCTTCCTGATTTTATAATGTAACCACAAATCCATTGTTTATTAAAAAACACCCATAAGTGGGTTATAATTAAACCACCCATTAATAATTCATAAATATGTCAATGTACTATAAAATGAAAAAAATATTTAGAAGCATGAACTTTTCATTATAACAACCTTGAAAACAGTCGTCACTACATTATAAATTAATTAACCTTTGGAAAGGAAACATGTTCTTTGAAAATTTATTTTGAATTATAATAAACCAATAATAGGGTGAGTAATGATGGTATAATTAGAACATGTCCCTATTATATGAAAGGAAAATAATAAACTATATTTATATAGAGGAAAGATAAATTAAAATTTCATTTTAATAATTTATATGAAAATAGCGGAAACACCATTTTAATTGATAACATTAAAAATAAAAATTCCCTGAATATTGATAAGGAAATTTTATTTCAAAATAATCACAACACTTATAATGGAAAAAATCATAATAAAATAATATTCATGATGATGGGACAAGCCTTTCAATTGGTAAATGTTATAATAAATATTCCATTCAAATATATATTGAAAACCGAAAGATACCTAAAAGGAATAAATATATATTTTAAACCCTTGTAAATAAATTCATATGTGGATGAAAAATAATTTAAGAAATCATTACATCAATGAAAATAAAATTACTGAAAACATTTTAAATATAATTGAAGTGGAAGAGAAAAGATTATTTATTAAAAAAAGAAATAAGGTCGGTTATTAATAAAAAAATTTCTTTTTGATATCCTACCAAAGATAGGATGTAGAAAGTAAATAGTTTAAATATTATATATAACCGGAGGGTAATCTTAGATATGTTTTTTATGAAATTTAAATATTAAATATCCCACAAATTAATATTAAACATACATAATATCGAAATGAAGTGTGATTATAACAAAAAGCCTTTACCACTTTGTTATATTTTGAATAAATTTCATTTAAATAAAATAATAATATATTTACATTTAAATACCATGAAATACATGATTTAATATTTAAAAAAATGTGGAATTAAGTACACTATACAATAAAATTATGGTGCATGATAGGAATCATGTCTCAAGGAAATTTGATTAATAAAAGGAAAACCATTACAAAGTTCATAACAATTGAAGTGATAATTAATCCACGAATTATTTATATAAACATATTTAAATAAAAATAAAACAAGCGAAAATGTATCATAAAACAATTAATAGATTAATTTACTCAAAATCATGAAAGAGTAAAGTCAATTTTGATGTTTTATAACTCAATGAAAGGAATTTTACTAATGAAACCCCTTACCCAAAGTCACAACTTGTTTTTATGTCCATTAAAACCCATATAATAAAATTATATACTTTTTAATAGTTTATAATCCTTTTATAAGTTTCTTCCATTATCATAAAAGGGTTTATTTCCTTAATTTTAATTTTCAATTTAATTAATTAATCGATTATTTTCACCTCATGTATTTTGAGGATGTTCTTTTTATAATTTAAAAATGACATTCGTAGTTTGACAATGGTAAAAGAGTTCGTTTTTCAATAAAATGATAACTAATAATCATTAAATAATCATCATTATTATACATAAAATAATATATTTGAAATTTTTATGAATGGGGTTCAAGAAAATCAATATACTTTATCTTGAGAGGTGGAAGTATGCACATACATAGGACTGATGTAATTACATTTCATTAAACGTAACATAAATATATAAAACAAAAAATTTTAATTTCTGAATCATAATAAAATTTTGAGCAAAAAATAAATTCAGTAAATTCAACCCCATTATAATCTATGATAGGAAATTTTCTAGAAGTAAAGTACAACATTATGTGGAGATGGTAGTCTATACATACACATACGTAATGATTTAATTTGTAACATTCATAATGGTATGAATATAAATGGTGTATTATATTAAAATAATAGTAATTTTATCAATAATATTATAGATTTATATATATACATTTAATCCAACATAATAACCATTAATGAAATGTGGTGATGAGAAGTGAAACATTGTTTTGAGCGGTGTTAGACTACACGTATGTGAAAAAAATGAATTCATTTTATATTTAATAGAAAAGGAGATGAATAAGGAAATTATATTATCTTAGTAAAATCATTGTTTGGTTTATGTACAAATTTTTTCAAATTGGAATGGTTTTGATATAATTGAATGAGGTAAAATAAGAAGTAAAATAAAGATGATGGGTTAAGATGATAACATCCTTTTGCAAGAAACTCCCTTTGGTTATAGAGAAATATATATTAGTTAGCCATATTGGGAGGCCCTGACCTGTATAATATGAGGAGGATTGTCGGGAATATATTTGGGTTGAAAATTATTGAGCTAAATTTCTCATAAAGATTATGGAATAGAGGATGGTAATGTCCTAATATAAGAGAGGAGAGGGAAACCATTGGAATTAATCAAATTATTAAATTAATATAAATTTAATTTAAATTTCAAATAGAAAAAATAGTTAAATTAAAAAAAATTGGAAATTATAAATCTAAATACTCAAAAAATAATATTAATTCAAGTTTAGGTGATATATTGACACTTATTGTTCAACTTTATCATCTTGTTACCCTTTTAATCATTACCCTATCAAATGTATTTTTTATTCATCTGGGGTTATGAAATGTAAAAAAATAGGTTAGATTACCCATAAGTGGGAAATAGTTGATATTATTGAAAATATAAAATTTAAATGTCCAAAAATAATATTTTTATGTATTTAAAATTATATAATAAAATATAATTTATCATAAAAACCCATTAATATCATTTTTTGGACTATTGAAAAAATTTACATTAGAAAAATATAAACAAGTTTATTTAATTTTAAGGAAAATTTAGAAAACATAAATATTAAATTAAATTTTTATAAAACATTTATGGCACAGTATAAATAATGCAAGAAATATTACCTTTTTACATTTTCAGAAATCATTTTCTGGTTATTTAGATTGCATTCTCAGACATTGTATCGGCTGTAAATAAATGGAAATTACAAGGATTTGTTTTAATTCTTTGGAATTTTACATGTCTGCAGTTTTTGATGGTGCCTGATTCTGAGGCCCGGTGTGCCCAGAATCAATTTCTGAAGTTTTGTTTGGTTACGTTTAGTAAACGTACATGTGGGTTTTTCAATCCTTTGAACCGGTTCTCGAAATTAAAATATGAGGACACTGATGAGCTCGCAGTGCCAGTATTCAATTAAGGAGACCTTCACTGTAGTTGCGTTTTATCGGCAGTAGAAGATTATTTGGGGGGGGGGGGATTTCTAAATTTAATAAAAAAATGTGTAGCATATTTTGTTTCAATGTGTGGTGGTTAATTTCTCCAAATGGAGGTTGGAGGTGGGGCCCACCCCCACATAACCTCCCATGGGAGGATAATATGTTGTGGGGCCCACAAGAGTTTAAACTCTTCAACCCCTCCCCCATTGACAGTCTTGGACTTTCCTTTGTGTTAATGAGGCCACCACTCCACTTTTAATTTTGAAAACACTCCACGACCCACCATCCCTCATTAATGTGCCAACACCATCAAATTAATTAATTATGCTCCCTAAATTAATTGATTTATTTGATTTATATTGATTGCATGTCAAGGATAAAAATAATAACTAAAGATATTATTTTCGGGGTTGGCCCATATTGTTTTGGGAACTTGGAGGAATTGGGAGGACATCACCCTCTCCAATGAAGAACACGAGGAACAATATCCTCTTGATGAAGAGAATCTACTCGAGTTCTTAAACTGGGGAAAGAACGTGGGATGAAGCCCATGAGGAACGTCCATCTTCCTTCCTCTTCCTTCGCGTCAAGGGAGAAGACACCACCAGCGAAGAACATCACCAACAACGATGCTTCCTCCTCGGACGCATTCTGGCATCAATGAATCTACTTCGTCGTCAACAAAAGAACTTCGAATCAAGGTAGAGGGTTTTCTATAATTTTAAATAAAAAAAATTATACCCTCATTCTTGATGTATGCTTTGGTTTGTCTTTCTCCATTTGTAATAGCCTAACGTGGAGGACACGGGCCGAATGAACACGGCCCGACAAGCCTCTATTGATTCTTTTTTGCATTAAAAATGGAGGTGGAGACATAGGGTGCGGTGTTGTCGCACCGCACTGGATGAAGGAGGCCAAAACCATGTAGGATGTGGCGGTCGGAATAGGCGACGACGACCGGAGGCACCTGCCACCAGCCGGCCGCATGGAGGAAAACCGCCGCTCGCATCCACGAGCCGCTCGGGGTGAAGAACCGGTCGGCTACTGCCGGCATGGCTAGTGGATCGCGGCACCCGTAGGTGCCGCGCGGAGGAGATGTTGCTTGCAACCACAAGCCACTTGGGCTGAGCGAACTGGGCCACTACGACCGGTCGGTCAGAGGAATCGCGGTGCCCGCAGGCACCGTGCGGCGGGAAAATCACGGCCCGCAACCGTGGGCCGCTCGCCAGTGAACCGGTCGGCCTCCTACCAGCCGGGATAATGAACCACGGCGCCGCTTGAACTTTGTGGGAGAGCCAGCAGGCCGCTCATGCTAGATAGAACTGGTCGGATTCCGCCGGCCAGGCAGGGAGAGGTGGCTCCACCCGGCACCGTTTGGTGAACTGGATCGGCCCGCTCCGCGGGCCAGGTCCGCGGGTGCGCCACCCCCCACCAGGCTGGGCCGACCCCCCAGCCGGGTCAGACATACCAAACTGGGCCATGCTGACCCCCAGTCGGGTTGGACCCGTCGAACCAGGTCGGGCTGACCCGCCAGCCCACTGGGCTTGACAGGTCGGGGCCATTTCACTTAAAAATGAAATACTTCTAGACAGTGCGTCTAATCGACGTGCCGTCTGCAGCACTGGGACCCTTGCGACTAGGCGGTCCTTCTGCGATACTCTAAGTGATTATTGGAAGACTTTGGAAAATGGCCGGGTTTGGATCGAGCGTAAATCCTATCGGGCCCCTAGAATGGAAAAGCCAATAACTCTCAGACCAGGCGTCCGATTGACGCGTCATCTGTCACGTTGGGTTCCTTTTTATGAGATAGAACTTCAGGATACATCAAATCATGACTTCATTATAGCTGATGTAATGAACCCTTTGATCAAGGATTGAACCCTCCTGGAAATGAGAATGTTGTGTGAGGGAACCATAGAGCTGGCTGTGTCGCGATGATGACTACCCTACTGGAATCCTCCGTGGGATCGACGACGATGAAAACTATACCATAATCCTATGTGGGTTCAAAATTTTTGATAGAGTAGCTGGTCATTTATCGTGTATGGGTCCGACATCATAGATGAACTAGTGACTACATCTGATCATATTTATTACTCTAGAATAGTTGGCCTGTGTCCAGTGTGGGTCTGACAGCTTAGACGAGATAGCTAGCATGTATCCTGTGTGGTTCTGACAGTTTAGCTGGTCCTGTATCCTGTGTTGGTCCAACAGCTTAGATGATCTAGTGGCTACCTTTAATCATCTATATCTCTCTACTATTGTGGAATACCTGTTTGAGTCAAGTCATGAATTTCAACCATTATCATCGTGGTGATTGACTTTACTTCCTGTGTGTACTGGTTTGCGATTGGGATCGAGAGTTGGAGTCGGGATGAGATTGGTAACTTAGGTATATATATGGTCATATACCTAAGTTAGGATGATTGTTACTTCGTGGTTGTATCTTTATTCTTTTGTTTATCCTTAGTGGATATTGTGAGACATTGCGGGTCTCAGGGTCCCTACTGAGTATCGTTATACTCACCCCTGAACGGGCTATGCCCACACCTCGTTGTATTGGAAGAAGACGACAGACAGCGCTGATGGAGGCCAAGAGCGTTGCGACTGGATGGTACCCAGAGGTGGACCTTTCGACGAGTCGGCACATGGAGGAGACTAACGGACGTGAGTGCTGAGGTAGTAATCTGTACATACCCTTCAGTTAGGAACCCTAGAGGACGATCCAGGAGTTGCTCTTTACATCCAGCTATTTGTCCCTTTTTACTTGTACTTGTTTTTTAGTTGGGTTTGTATACTGGCCCATTTACATTCCAGCACACTCTTTTGTATTCATTTTTACTTAGTGTTTACTTAATATTGCATACTCAGTTGTGGTTGTTTAATTTTATAATGAAAATTCCTTCCCAACATAGGGAATTATGCATTTGGTTCTAGTTGCCAGCCCCCTGGCCTATGGAAGGCAGGCTTAGGGTAGTCACAACCCAGGCCCGAAGGACGAGTCTTGAAATCGGAATTGTGGAAGAATATACGTTAATTATTTCATCACCAAAAATTTAAAAGATAAAATAAAAAATTATATATTAATATTAAAAACAACCATCATTGAGATTCATTTATTTTTTATATCCTTATGAAACCATATTAGAGATATTAATATCAAGAACGTTGTATTATAGAATTATTATTTATGTAAACAAATATAAAATTCAATATCAAGGGAAAATTGAACAAAAAAATATTATAATTTTTTATGGCCATAGTCAGAAAACGTACATAAAAATTTTCAATATAAATCTTAATTTGGAATTTAAACTCTTTTCATGAATGTTTTAACACTAGTTAACAAAATTTATTATTTATTGTGGTGATAAATATTTACTGTGGTTACTAATCAATATGTGAAAAATAATTTTGACATATTTAAAAAATAATAAAATTTTGTTGCAAAATATAGAATCCATTTTTGAAATAATTTTACTTCAATTTTCAGAAATGACATGTAAAATCATGCCACAGTACGCATTGGGAAAAGATTTTCCAAAAAAATGAATTTTGAAGTATAAAAATGTTTTTTTAATAAAAATTAATTATAATATGTATTTAAATGAAATTAATTTCATTATGATAAAAAATAATCAGATTTATTTCAAAAAAAAATTAAAAATGGATGTTATACATACTTGAAGTGAAATTATTGTTTTCTATAATATCATTAGTTTTCACTATTCACTGAAAAATAATTTTTTTCTAAAAAATCCCAACATTTATCCCTAATATAATTTTTTTATACTTATTTTGATTATTATTTCATTTTTATCAAATAAAATTTCAAATAGTGGATGAAATTAATTATTGAATTTTATAACAATATTAAATAAAATCATTTCTGAAGATAACATAATTTTATAGCATAAAATGATTTCACTAAAAACTAAGAGATTATTATCATTGAATTAATCATTTTATTATAGTTAAATACGAAATTTATACATATTTTTGATAATTTATTTTATTCTACTTATATCTCCAAATTCAACACCACTGTTATAACAGTCCTATTTAAAAGATACTATTTTGATATTTTTAAAGCTTAGTGTCGTGTGTCTATAATTCTATCAAATATTTTTTTTAAATCCATGGTTGTTATATATTTATATTTTCATAAAGTATTATATTTTATTTTAATCACTTATGTTTACCATTATAAATCACTTGTTCTCAGCCTTCTTATTTTTTTAATTTCCACTGAGTATGAGGAAGAGTATTATGAATTATGTGTCTAGATAGGTATCATGTGTGAAGAATTATGTGGGATATATTGAAGACAGATATAAAAACATAGAATAATTTATTAATTAGGAAAATTATCAATTTTGTATCAGAGATATCAGGTTTTTATGTTAGATATTCCCCCAAATTATATGTAAGTCTAAACCTAAATTTTCTTGGGTTTGTAATCGACTCAATATTTGATATTGATATTTTAATAAGGTATTGTTATGTTTGGGTCATATCAGTCGGTATAAATTTAGTATTTAAAGTTTATTGTTCTCCCCCATATCTGATAGTATGTGTACCATCAAGAGTTTTAAAAAAAGGAAACATTATGTTTGAAAATAGACATGATAAGCAGCATCGAGCTTAAATAAACAACTAAATTTTATTCAAATATGACCATCGTAAAATATCCAAAAAATCGTAATGTATGAAGAGTATTAACCAAATTATGAAATATATAAATATATATATATATATATATGAATTTCATACTCAATAAAACAATCATTGATTCATTCTCATGAAATATGTACTGAATATTTAGTTATTTTATGCTTAAAAAATATGTTTTCTTCAAAAATGGGTTTTCATTATTTTTAGGAGTCAAAATTGTAATAAAATTTCAGAACATTGATAAATTATATTATATAAAAATAATATAATATTAGAAATCATAAGAGAAAAATTATAATATGGTGAAATTTTTAGAGTTTTCTGAAAAAAGATTAATTTTCATATAAATAGTGAAAATACCTATTTTTATTGAAATCTATATATTTTGTTTCAACCATTTGAGGTGATGAATTTTATTTCAATTGATTAATATAGAAATTAGATATATTATTTTATGAATACTTAAATTAAGTTCATTTAAATCAATATTATAATTTAATTTGGCATACAATCATTTTTATAAATAAAATAGCATTTTTAAGGAAATTTTTTTTATAAAAGATATTTTCATCATATGTTTCATATTTATTTTAAAAATTGTTTCTATAAATTATATTAATTAAATTTAATTTTTTATAGAAATCAAAATATATCCTAGGATGATTTTTTTACATTTTTTCTTGAATGGTAATAAAATATTATTTTTATGGAATAAAGGTATATTTTATGTTATCATCACAAGATAGATATGAGAAAAAAATTATGAGGCATATATAAAGAATAATTCATGATAAAATAATATCAATATCATTCACAAATAATTGAAAACATATCTATTTGAATTTATTCCATAATAAATAAGAAAATCATTTTCATTACTGATGAAGAGCATGCACAACATTGGAAAAGTAAAAGTTGGTATTATAAAATTAGTAATTGGGATGATATGATCCCTTTATATACATGTATATTAAATACTACCTATTATTTATGATTTTTATGGTTATAATGGAATTTTAGAATGATATAACAAGTGTCTTATCAAAATGATTGTGTGAGGTCATAAAAGCCATAATAACACATTAAATGTGTCTCAAATGTCATCACTTATGAATTTTAGGTCGTTTTTAAGATATTTAATATATAATAGTCCCATTATATATTAATATTTTTAGAAATTCTATCAGTCTCCCTCCTCTCTCTTAAAAATGGAACCCCTTATTTTAATTTATTTACAATTAAAATCCCATATTATTTATCCATTTCGTAACCAAATAACATTATAAATCACCACCTATAATTATAGAGGTTTTCTAGGCATAATTCTAACCATTGTGTAATTAAGGTGTCGGGAAAGGATTATTTTCTGAATAAGAGGTATCTTTTTAATCTTGTGTTTCTATTTTTAATTTTCTTCCACATCTAAAAAAATATATTAAATCATCATAAAATAAAAAATATATTATACTCCATATAATTATATGTTATTATTTTAGGTTAAGGACTTATATTCATCCCCACCCCCCTCAAATGGGACTATAATTCATCGATTGTGTTCACGACAGACTACCCCCTTGTGAACCAATGTAATTCATGCCTATCACCATCTCTCAAGGATAGTTTTAATGATTTAATTAATGTTTATATATTATATTCATGTAACATTTAACATTATGAAAAGACAGTATATCATTTAAATTCATATCACTCCATGCACAAAAAAATGATATTGTCTTTTGTGCATAATTGTGGACTACCACCTACACGAAGTGATGTGAGTTATTTTTTATCACCACGTCACATGGATGATATACATATATAAGTATATATAAATAATTAATATTATATATATTATATTATGATAATTATATAAATATGAAATAATACTTACATTCTCTCCTTAATTATAGCAGGAAAATGGAAACGTTACTAATGGGTACGTATGACCTACTGTGTCTGTGATTGTAACATATTTCATTTTTTATAATCATATTTATAGTCATATTTGAAAGTGAAATTTTTTGAATATGTATTATAAATATTCCATGATTATAATTCTATATGTGATTTAATATTTTCCACTTTGATTATTTTCAACATGATGAATTCATTTTGGGCTAAAGTACCTAATATCATCAAAACTACCGATATGAATTTAATGATTACGTAATTGTATATAACATGGTAATAGATTACAAAAAAATAATAAAAATTAAAAAGTTTTTATTAAATAATAAAATTAACATAATTTAATCATTAATCAATATAAAAGTCTGACATGATGAATTGAAGTCGAGGTAAGGCGTATTATTTTAAATTCACTATAAAAAGTTCGCCTTTCACCCATTTTTATAAAAGCCAAAAGGAATTATTTTCCAAAACATATAAAGAATGAATGGGATTTTTTACCATCCTGATACCTCAATTCATTGAATTTTTTTTTACATTTTAAACATGATTTTCCAATAAAATGGTTTCATTATTGTGTGCATAGTGTTTTGATTTTAAATGTTTTTTACGAAAAAATGTATTTTGATTTTCAATAGTGATCCTCACATGGGTTTAAAAAAATATTTCATGGTTTTTTTAATTAAATGGTCATTGTAAATTATTTACAATGGTAAAATCCCCATTATATATTATTGGTGATCCCAATATTTCTTATACGAAGGGTGAGCCCCATTATAGCTCACCAATGCATTGGTTAATGCTTTGAAATTGACTATAATAGTTATTAAAAGATTGAATGTGATGGATAATCAAGGAGTAATTATGATAATTAATCTTAAGACACATTTATAAGTTAATTGTGAAGATATTACATGTTTATCAGTGATGTATACAATAAATTTAACTATGATTGTTAATAAAAGTGTAATTGTGATAGTTACTCCAATTATGACTATGCTAATAATTCCATTTTTAGAGTGAAAAGTATAATTTTGTGTAAAATTTTTATATGATATTCATGTCTTCAAATAAACCATTATGAGTTATTTTATATTTCTAATTATTTTTTTTAAATTTATTGGGAAGATAATTTTACATATTGTTTAAAAAAAATTTATTTTAAACCAAATGTTTACTTTGATAAAGGAATTGTTTTATAAGTACATATACACTGACAGTTATTTTCATTAGTTTATATACCTTTCTAGGATTTTTGTGCTCATCCCAAATTTTAAAAAGTTTTCCAAGGGGTTTAAGGATGATTAGGGATAAGGATGAGGTCAATATGAAAATTTTGACCATTAATCAGGAAAATAAATCATGTTTTATTTTAAAGGGTTTGGTTTTTAAGGAAAAATTGATACTGAGTATAAGTGTTCACTTCTAATGTATGGGATTACTATTTAATAATTCTTCCCAATATTCTAAGAATATATACTAAAAAGGACATTGATATTTTAAGATTGTTTATTCTTTTTCAAACATAATATAGTATGTATGGTTTAGGGCCGAGTCCCTATATATATTGTTATAGGAGGGTTTAAACAACTTTGGAGATTAAGATGTTTTCTTAAGAGTTATTTATATTATCATGGGTTTATAATTTTACGGTTTATAACAGGATAAATTTATTAGAAACCCCTTATGAGGATTTTTTTTTGAAATATATCCGTGACAAATGAAATTTTTGGAGATATTTATTTTTGAGGTAAGTATGGGTTATTAAATTTATGGATGAAGAATGAAAGGTACGAGATATACTTTAAGCTTAAAATATTTATTTAATATTTAATATAATATAGTTATTTTTTAGGGTTTTTCTCACATTTTTGGATTGTTATAAGGATTATACTTTTAGAAAAAGGACAACCTATAGATTGGGCAACAACCTACCACAACTGGAAAGGCCACAAGGTTTGAACGCACATCTAAAGGGATACAAGGATGCATCCCCCACCACTAAATTACGTGATGTATTGTTTAGTATGAAATTTTTATTCTATATTTAAATTATCTAAATATAATTATTATGTTTATTTTGGGAACAAATGTTTTACCAAATAGATAACATTTGGATTGTGAATTGATTTTTTTATTAAGTGGTTAATGTTATTTTGGAAGGCATTTAGTATTTTGGGAACCCAATATGATTATGTTAATAATAAAAATATATGATTTTATTTGAGGAATAAATGTTGATTTATATTTTGAAATTATATATGAATTTATTGGGGATTTATGATGATTTAGTGTATTTATAGAAATAATTAACATATCATTGGTATTATTTGATTAGGGAAATTAAATTTTGGAATAACATATTAAGAGTCATTGATTTCTTTTAAAGATAAATATTAACATTATTTTTGGACGAATATGTTATCCAATCCATATTATTTATGGGTTTAAATATTATTATTTATTATTTTTTAGGAATTTTAAGGATATTTATTTATTGAATGATCTATGTTTTTCTTTGGTTATTACTATAAATTTTTAGAGATTCAATATTTTTTCATATAATGGTTTAATATTTATCGATAATTATCTTATCTTATACTAGTTTGTTTGATATTTGTTAATGTATAAACAATTGGGGAATATATAGTTATTCTTTTGTGGATTTTGTTGATCTCTAGACATTGATTATAGTTCTTCAGACACAAAAAGTCATCAGGAATACTCATCATTGGGAGAAAATAATAAGTTTTCTGGTGGAATTTTATTAAATGACGAATATTTACATGTCAATTATAAATTTTTGAATACATAATTATTTTAGTTTTGATGCGTAACTTTCCCACTACAATGTTCTCTAACTCTCTCTATTAGTCCATGGGAGTTAGTTTATTATTCAATATCAATATATTATATTCTAAATTATGTTTTCATAAATGAAAAAATGGAATGTGTTATCTCATTTGACCTTCATATTTTCTTTTCACTCTTATCAAAAGGATGTTTTATAGATACTTTTTAAGATGTGCACTTTCTATAAAGGCATTTCGAAATATCAAACCTCAGTAATAGAGGATGAGTTAAAGAGATTGAGAATTTTATTTTAATGGGGGGTAAGAATCTATCATCCTAAGTATTTTTAATGGAAACACTATGTTCAATAATTTGAAATATAAGCGTCATCGAGTTTAAACGAAAAACAAAATATTATTCAAATAGGACCATTATCACCTATCCAGAAAATTCCTATGTATGAATAGTAATATCCAAATTATGAAATATATTTAAATATTACCTATCCAATAAAAATTCATTTATTATTTCTTATAAAATATGTGCTCAATTTTTAATTATCTTGTGCTTTAGAAATACAATTTCATCAAAAATGTGTTTTATTTATTTTTATGGATGAATATTATAATAATTTATTTAACATGCATAAATTTTATTTTATAAGAATAATATATTTTTTGAATTTATCATACCAAATTTATATTTGGGTGAAAATATTTTATTTTTCTAAAAATGTTAATTTTCTAGTAAATAGTGAAAAATAACGATTTTAATTTAAAATTATATTATCATTTAAATAATTTACAATGTTCTTCTTTATATCAATGTTTTCAAATGATAAATAGTTAAAATATGTTATGAATTGTTGAATTAGGTACATTGAAATGAATTTTATGAACAAATTTGGTATAAAATCATTTTTATACATAAATATGCACTATTAAAGAAAATTGTTATTTTTGTTTCTAAAAAATGGTTTTCATCATGTTTTCAGACTTTTTCAAAATTAATTTATATAAATTATTATAATTTAATTTAACAAATTATAATTTATTTTTGAATGGATACATCTATTTTTATTATAGGATTAGTATGTTAAAATGTTTTTAAGAAGTTAAATTTGAAGTGAATAATTAAAAAAATATTGATTTTTATGAAAAATTACTTCATTTATTATAAAACCAAATGATATAAATAAAATAAAAATTTATGAAAATAATGTAAGGAAATTTTTTTGATAAAATTATATAAGTAAAATTTAAAAATAATTGAAAACATGGTGATTGAAATTAATTTCATAAAAAATATGAAATTCATTATTAGTACAGACGTAGAGACAGCATAGCAATGACAAAGTATAATTTAGTATACAAAAAATAATAATTAGGGGTGTTATAGGTCCCTTATTGGATTTTATGTTAAATATGTTATATTATTTTTATTTTTATGGTCATTCATGAATTTTATATTTATAGAACAATTCTATTATTCAAATCTTTGTGCATTTTTTATGCAAGGCCAACAAAGTCCAAATATGACATTAAATGTGTTTTCAGGATATAAAAATGATTGAAAATAAATATTTTATAACTATATATTGGAATATTTTGATAATAATAAATTTATATTAATTATATAAATTTCTTTATGACTTTTTGGGTTCACTTAGATGAGGTTATGAATTTTATAGTATTTTATTAATGAAATGTAAAACATGTCGCTCTCTTTTTTTAATAAGTGTAATATTTTCAATATGGTGTTATTTGGAGAATGTGTTCAAAAATAAATATTATTTTTAAATATAAAATAATTATATTAATCAGACTATTTTATTTCTAATTTTTATTGTGGAATTAATTACGTTAAATTGTTACTTAATGATAACACAATAATTACTCAGTTAATGGAAAATCAAATAAATTGTATTAAAAATATAAAAACAAATACTATTTGAAATAAGTAATATAATAAAATAATTTATTGTATTAACTATACATTTTTATATTAACGATAAATTTTCATAAATTATTAAAAACAAATTCTAATTTAATTGTTTAATTTTTTTTTTAATGTCAATGTAATTTATAGTATCAAAATTAATAAGGGTGATATTTTATTGGATTAGTATTTTATTAATTTTTTTCAAAAATATTAAAATATTAAATAAGAACAGATATGATACTATTTGTATAAAAGTTTGTCCCATATTCATTTATAGTACATTTGGATGCATTTGGATCTTGATTAATCTTATTATATTTTAATATATTGAAAAATTTCAAGAGTTCCCTTCCCCTCTAATAGAAAAGAGAACACCCTATTTTCACATATTCACACTAAAAACCCCATTTGGATAAGCTGAAAAATATTCCTATAACATAATATAAATAATAATATCATCATATAGGCCTTGTTTTAGGAAAAATATCAATCTTAGTGGTCTCAAGGGGTTAATAAATGGAAATTTTCAGATGAAGAAGTATCCTTTTCAATCAAGAATTTCTATTTAGTTTATTCTTACACACAACTCAAACCTTATTTAACTATGATATAATAACAAATACATTGTTTTCTCTACATTAATATGTTTTTATGGTGGTTTAATTTCCTATATCCATATTCACTTTCATGAAATGGGAAATGAATTTATGATTCATGTGTATGACATACAATAGCCTCAAAAACTAGTGTAATCTATTTTCATTATTCGTCTCTTAATACTACTTATAATAATGTAATTAATAATTATATATGATATTAATTACATATTAATCATTCTGGTAGGATAATATCTCATTTATGTATTTACCTTTCCATATACAGAAAATGATAATTTTGTTTGTGTGTACGTGTGGAAAAACCCCTCCTTGACGAGATGTGATTATTTTTCATCACCACATCACAAGGATGATATATATAAGTATATTTAAGGAAATAATATGTTATATATTATATTATTATAATTTTATAATGATAAATAAATATTTACCATCTTTTTGTAATGATCATTGAGAAATGGAAACATCATTTATGTGTATGTATGACCGACCATCTCAAATATTCATAAACACTTGTTCTCCTTCTACCACAAGTTAATAATAAAAGTAGTAAACTTTAAATAAATATAAAAATGAAACATATTTCATAAAACTAATTCGATTATAAAAGAGATGATAGGACTAAAATTCTATCCATTGTAACTTGGAATTCCCCTATACTTTGGTTAGTTATTCCTTTGAATAAGGTATATCTCAAATTTATTCCAAATCCTATATCTTATTTACAATTTCTTAAATAGTATGAAAAAACAACTATTTAAAATCGATTTATTGAAGCCTCTATCTATTTCACCTACACTGACAAAATTTAGTGTATGTTCCTCAAGTGTTCTTTCACATACACCGTAGGTTATAGACTGATAGTGAAACTCTATGTCAGAGTGGGGAGACTATACCCTCATTTGAATAATAAACTATAATGAAAAGTGAAATAAATATTCTAAAATTCATCATAGAGTAAATAAGAGACAATAACAAACATCACAATTACATCTCTCCAATAAATATATTAAAAATTATTGTGATGTAATAAAATTATTATCTATATAGTTACATAATCATATATTATTAAAAAACCGAAACCCAGTGCTAGATCATATACAGATAACCCAAAGAATAAAAAAGTAGATAAAGGAAAGAAAAAATGGTCTTGAGTTCTCTCCCAATCCCAAATTTCTTATTCCTAGAAAGATCCAAATATCATTCTTCATCATCGAGTCCCTTTCTCAAACTATAATTAAGAACCATATAGTCTACTCATGTGTAATGGAACCCTATCATATTGTGAGTACAACATAGTAGGCCACCATCAATAGTAACCCAAGAATATATATCATAAAAATAAATATTCTAATTGGATAACTAACTAGTAATGGAATGAATAATATATCTTCATAACCATGAATGATATATAGTATCCTAATGCGACCAATTCCATCTTTGGAAAATTCCATGGTGGCTCTGATTATTTCAAATAAAAATTACTGTGATTCTTGTCCCAAGACACATTAAATTTTCATAACATCCAATTATAATATAATGACTAATAAAATGGTAGTAAATTGAAATAACATAATTTAAAAATTATGTATAATTCATCTGTAGTAACATTACCATATACACATGGGTATAACATCTTGATAACATAGTCAAATCCTTTGGCATATCATTAATATGTCATCATTTAAAATATGAAATCTTGACATGAAAACATCATTAAGATAGAGAATTATGTCTTTATCAATAACTATAATCTCAAAAATATCATCCCTAAACCCATGGAGCATCACTTGAGAGGGTGAACTATATACCACTATCATCATTCTCAAATGTGAATCTCATACCCCTCCTTGGAATAATCTCATCATAGGCAGTGCATCACACTTCCATGGTTAATAGTGGAGAACACAACATAGTGATTCATTATAATCACAATTGAGGGAGTGTGATCATTAAATCCCATTTACCCTACCATAATATCACAAATAAAAAATAAAAAAATATAGTGTCCCTCATTATATCCATCTTTTTAAAAGTGGTAGTTATATCCTAACAAAATGGAAAAGTGTCATGGTCATAATTAAAAGAAATTATTATGATATAGTCCCTCATAATGAACTCAAAATTCAAATGGGAAATTCATAAAAACAATATTCTCAAATAATCCAGGGTTATAATGTCTAACATACATTACTAAAACATAGATAAAACATAGTTTAATAATAGAATTTAATTATTATTGAATAAAGTTCAAATATCACTAAAAATCCATTATATTTTATCAAGATCATTCCATTCATGTTTGACCAAATTCTATAATGGAAACATAGTAAATTCCGATCTAGACTGACAAGTAATTATGGGATGGACACTCACCCATGTCTAATTAATCTAGAATAAAGGATATTAAGGAAATATAAATCTCTGTATGGGTCAATCCTGAATCTAAAAACACCATGTAACACCTCCCTAATATCAACATTGGCTAATGTAAACCATTTAAAATTCATAATCATAATATAGAACTCAATTATTTCCAATTTGGGTTCCAAATGTTTAGCTATACACACATTAAATATGGTTCATGGACATCAGCGACAAAGACATAAACCTGTAGTGACTGAAATTTCCATTATATTACTAAGAATCCCTACCTTATTGAACAAAATTTATAGGAATAAAATTCAACTTATGTTTATATAAAATTATGATCGGAAGTAAGGTCACAAATAACATATCTAATGAAGTGAGCATAGACAACATTGATTTATTATGGACCACTAACCTTGGTCTAGTAAAATTCCAATTTCCAATAAAACCTAGAAGAAAAATATTTTAACGATAGAAATCATTAAATATTACAATTTTACTGGTATTAGAGATAAATTATGGGATACACAAAAATAGTGTAGGACAAGGGAAATGGGTTTAAGGGGAGTATTTTCCTTATCATATGTTACATCTTTCAATGATAATCGCTGAAAAATAGAGAGAAATTGAGGAGAACTAAAGCTAGGAAGAGAAGTAACCATGAAAATGTGGTTAAGGGATCATTCATAATAGAGAAAAAATAAGAGTAAAAGGTATAATATTGGTTATAAATTAAATTAACTAATTATTTCAATTAAAAATTTAAAAGAAGTATGGACGTACACATCTTGTGCCTACCAGCCACCCATCGGGTACTCAGTACTAGTCCACTGGATAACCATTAGCTTTTATCACCTAGAAAAAACTCCTGATACTAACCCATACCATTATGAACTATCCTAAAATACCCACACTGTCACCTCAAATAACAAAAAACAACAAAAAACATGATATTTGGAAAACATTAAATTAAATTCATTACCTGCATGGATATAGAGTATTGCAACAATAGTTAGCATATTGAAACTTCAAGATTACCAAAATATAGTTTATATATTTAATCTATTTTTAGATATTAAAAATATATATATTCAATAAAAATAAATTTTTTCAATAAATTAAAAAATTAGGAATTAATTTTTTTAAACCATGTTTTTATACATTATGTATTTTTATTAAATACATTACTTCAAAATAATTAATTCAATGAAATAGTCAATAAATATAAAATAATCATTATAAAATTTAATATATATAAACAAATAAATAATTAAAGAATTATAATGAAGAAAATTAAATGATTTATCATCAATGAAATATTCATTATTTTAAAACATTTTTATTGATAAATAATTATTTTAAAAATAAAAAGTAACATATTTGGATTAGAAAATGTAATAAAATAATATATATATATATATAAATAAATTAATACAAATTCAATAATAGATTATTAATGGGATAAAAATCAATTTAAAATAGTTTATTATGTGAAAATATACTTTTCCAACATATCATTCTTATTTGGTAAGATTTATTATTTTAATAAATAAAATAATCCATTTTTAAAGTATGATATTGTAGAAATTGAAAATTTATTTGTGTAATGAAGTAAATTAACACACATGCAATGCTTAGTAATTAGAATTTCTTATGAAAAATAACATATAACATTTCAAAAATTATCTATATATAAAATAAATTTATAAATATACATTTTATGAAAATAATTAAAAAAGACATTTTTCGTATTTGAAATTCTAATATGATAAAATTGAGTCGAGAAATTGAATTATAACTTCCAAATTTTGTAGTAAGGGTTATATTTAATTTTTGGTAAAATTTACTTATCAAAATTTACATGATTTAATTATTTAAATATACTCTTTATAGATTTCAATTTTTAAATTTTGGAGTCATTCATATACATCCCACCAATATTTAGTTACATAACACACCTAAATTCAGTGTGATTCCCTATTTACACTATATCTAACTCATGTATCCATGGAAATGTACATCATTTACAAATATAAAAAGACTTCTTTTCCACCAAATTCAAAACTACACATAACCTCGATGTTTATTGAATCACCCTAACAAATTAAAATCTATATGGATCTTACATACAATTTGGGGGTCCCGTATCAAAATAGGATTTTTGGAATCATTCAAAACATAGTAAAAGGGGGTTATAGGACCCTACTAAACATGTAAATCATTTATTTTAAAAGATTAGGGTTTTAATCCCCTACTATTTAAATATATTATATGTTCTTATAACCCATAACTAATATGTCATATTAGTATCTATTTATAAAACCCTATAATGTTTAAATGTTTTTGAGTAATTCATTTATATATTTAACAAAAAAGTCCTGAAAGAACAACTTAATATTAATTTATCATAATTGTACTAGCAATCACTGTTATATTTCATCAAAAAAATTATTAGAGGTTTTATATAACCCCATTTTACAAAAACTAATATAGTGTTTTTTATAGTTTTTCAAGAGGTGATATGATTTATTATTTGTAAGAAATTCTTTATTGTCTTGATTTTAATTTTATCTTCATCCTCTAAATCTTCCCAATAATACTTTATAACACTAAAATATGTATAAATAAAATAATTATACATTTTTTACAATCAAATTATGATAATATTATGTCAAATCCAAACACATACATTGAATCCAACATTTTCTTATTTAGATCTGATTGAAAAACAACATGGTTGATCCTATAATTTTTTTCCTGGGTTGTTAAGAAATCATCATTACTAATATTATATTATATTAATAAGTAAATTATATTTTTTATTATTATTAAATGAAAATATTATTATTAAAAATATTCATTCATCTTTATTACCTAAATTAATAATTATAACTCCTTAATGAGATATAGTAATGATTCACTCTCGAGTTGTCTCTAAAGAAGGTTGTTCGACTTAATTCTCAAAATGGCCATTGGTTTTATATTTTTGGAAATAAATAATAACTAAAATTTTCCTTTTTTAATATTTAAAATTTTTGAATATACAATATAACAAAATTGAAATTTTAAATATGAAAATATTGATAATATAAAATAATTTAAATAAAAAATACGTTCATATTTTTATATAGTATCCATGGATTGTGATCCTTTGGGAATCCCACTACTTAATTGTATAAAATTACTATTTAATTTGAATTTATTTATGTTTACTAAATGTCATATTAGGAAACATCAAAATCTAACTATGTAATATATCATGATCTCGATATAGGTTTTGATAGGTTATTCAAAATAAATTATAATCTTGAAGAAATATTAGAAAATAAACCCTACCGAACTCAATATAGTTAAGAATAAGACCTTTGAATATATTTTATATAATTATAACTTTTAAATTAATTGGGTAAAATGTGTAATGACAAAGAAATATTTTTACCAAATCAATCATGAATGGTGAATAAATTCTTCTATTGCAAAAAATGAAGCATAAGAATATTAAGTTATAAAGTTAAATCATTGACATGTAATATTTTTACATAGATCAGAGAGCCACATCTGCTTGAGAGTTTAGTCGATAATGGCTTAATCAAATCCCATTTTCATTCTCCATCATCACAACACTAGGTCAATCCTATACCACTTCTCTTTATGTGATATTTTTATCCAAAAATATATCTATTGCATAGTATATATTACATATTCTTTATAAATCTTATCCTTTATAACGACTGAATAATTTTTTAAATTTGATTTAATCCTTCAATCCTACATAATGAAGATTCTTATGCATTTAAAAAATCAACCACGAATTATCTATGTTGTAGTATCAAGAATATCTCTCCCAGAATTCATTCACAAGGGTTAACAACATTAATAGTTCATGCACATGGTGAGAATTTTTTTATTTTATCCTTATTCACCCTCAGATAGTTAATCTTTAAAATGTTGATATACTTATCCATTTGGTTCAATCATTGTGAGATCCTAGAAGTATTTTTTGTAAACTATGATATTCTCAAATTAAACAAAATTTCTAGTGAAAAAAATTGGAATATTGATCATATCACATTATTCATTGTATGAAATGAAATCCATAAATGTTATTATATATAATTACCTTTTGGGTGGAAAATAATTACAATCTGAGATTTTATATTTTTGAAAATGTTAAGAATTCATTCACTAGAATGCAAAGCCTTATGATTATATAGTAAAAAATATATGATTTTGAAAGAATTCATACATATCATTAAATTCAATAATTACCCAGATTTCTTATTTAGGTTCAATTAAAAAAATTTAAAAAATATTCGAATTTAAAAAATAAATTATGGATCGCTCAATTTTTTTAATAAAATATTTAAAATACATAAAAATCATAAATTATGAAATTTTCACAAAAATTTAAAAAAATATCCTAAAAACAAAAATATGATTAAAATCAAATTATAATGACAGATAGATGTGGATTAAAAATTTGAATTACACATGAGAGGTTAGAAAAAAATTAGTTCTATCAATTCCTCTACACATATGTCTTTCACACTAGGACAAGTGAAAAATATCACATAATAGTATTTTCTAGGAAAAAAAGATGATATTTACCAGTTTATCACCTCAAAAATAAAAATTAACTTCTATATTAAGAATAAATAATTATAAAAAAATATATTTGGTTCACTTAATACAATTACACTTAATTTATCCTCCCATTCCCAAAAAATCACTTACCTCCCATGAAATTGTTCTTCTACACATAAATATGGATTTCCATAAGGTTTTCCCATTCAAATGAATGAGTGTGTCACTATACATTTGATAGACTACAATTTCTATACCTAATATGAGTAAAATACTTGTGTATAATCTTGAGGTATTAGTTAAATTTTTTCAAAGGATTTATGTTGGTTAGTTTAAAATCTGAGAACTTCTAGGGAAGAATAATGATGCTGTACATCTGTTTGAAATAAAAATGCACTTTGAATTTTCATTCATGTGTAGTTTATACTTATTCTATCAGCAGTCAACTATTATCTATTATATTGAATATATAAGGGATATTTCACCCCTTTATCAAGGTAGTAAGAATGTCATTTTATTCCCTTCTCTCATTAGGTATAACAGTTTTATCCTATACTTTTTCAAGACTAAAATTATTCTCAATTTTGACATTGTGAATGAAATAGTGGAATATATAAGCACTAGAATGTTTTGTGAACTTCCATACCATTTTACAGGGGAAATAATGTCTTATCATCTTTGATAAACTGGGGTTTTGTTTTTAATTTTCCAGCTTCTTAGGCACCTCAAAGATTTATCGGTGTTTTTTTAAGAAATATAATATAAAATATTTAGTAAGGTATATATCTTCAATAACAAAATAACATATTTAGTTTCTTATTTTCCATACCTTATTCACATTAAATTATATATTCAACCACATGACAACTTCGCAACACTTGAATTAAACTATATCTTGAAATTATAAATCCTAGAGAATGGTGAATACGAAAAATGGTATATAATAGGAAAAACTATTAATTTTTTAATTGTTTTTAAGGGGATTAATAGAGTAAATTGGTTTTTTGTGATTTAATAAAATTTTACAACATAAATGGGAAAATTTTAATTAAAAATATTGTCTAGTCTATATTAATCATATGTTCCACACACTCCAATGTTTTGAAAGAATTAATGAAAAATATGAAAAAAATGAATTTTTTGTCTCAATAAAGAAGTAAGGAGAATTTGTAAAATATTAATAAATGGTTTATAGCCATCTTATGTAGTTTAATTTAAAATATGTTTTTTCCTTTGATTCATTGAATTAAAAAAATTTAATTACCCTTTCTTGAGGTTCCTAATGATTTGATTCTTGAACATAGTGACTTCATCATTTATTTAAATTCAGTTCCATGAAAGAATTATTTCAATCATTAGCATGAGTTTCCAAAACTACAACATTGTTAACATTGAGGTAAATTTTTTTCTAAAATTCATATCATAAATGGAATATAAATAAACTACAATTAAAAGATAAAAACTAGAAAAATATGAAAAAAATCCAAATGAAAAATAAAGCACAGAAAATATTTGAAATTTACAAAAGATGCTTCTCCCCCAACACATATATTGTCATTGACACCTGCCAAACGAGCATCAAAAAGTCTATAAGGGATAAAATAATCAAATGATGACCATTATTTTATCCATAAAAATAGAAAATAAGTTGGGTGATTCATGTGGACCACATAACCTTTGGAGAGACACATGATCACATGACTCTCAGAAGTTCATGTGAATAGATCATGTGTAGTGTATGATCCGACCGTGATCAAGAAGTTCCACTTTTACAAGAATCCATGTTCATGTGAAGACAACCAGAAAATAACTAATTATAATTCTTAGGCTTCTAGATTTGTTCCTAAAAATCATGTGACTTTTCAATAAGAAGATCTCTGACAATCATTCATAACCCATTTATAAAACAAATATCAAGAAAGGTGTAATTCTCATGCGTCCTGATCATGTGATCTGAAAGAAATCCTGAATCCCACAACGACATTTCCACATTATCATGACAAATTATTTCGGCATGTCATATTTGTCATATTATTGTCTTCGTTCATTTCCATTAATGTATATGATTCTCATGTGGCTCTATAAACAAGAAGAAGGGGTGAATGTGGCAATGCTCTCACATCACTATGTGACCCATAATTGATCACATTATTCACCACAGATAAAGAGAATGATTTTCCTAAAAAATGGGTGCATGAATTCAAAAGATTTGTTTTCCTTGTAGAATAATAAAGGAAATTAAAAGGGTAAATGTTGAAGCTTCTCGCGAAGGGGAGATATGATGGACTTCACAAGAAAGGTGTTATACACCCTATTTGAAAACCATTGATCACACGAAGCCACCTCGATAAGACAACATGATCTCATGAGGATCCTTATACATGTCTTCATGATCTCGTGATATCCCCCTTAACAATACATCTTAATCTCATGAATTAACCTATATGAGTCTTCTTTGATAACGAAAAATCCTTTCCATGGGTGCCTTGATCTCACAAGGACTTCTAGACATGCTTTCCAAACCATGTGAAAGATCACTGACATGCCAACATCATTAGGAGAAATCCCATTGATTTGTAGGGGTACAATAAACATGGAAATGGTATAAATTTCTCTAGGTCGATATCATCAAGCGGTGTCATAGAAGACCCCTATAAGGATCATTTGAATAACATGATACAAAAAATCCTTCACTGACTCCATATCATACATGTGATATACACACCATGAAATGGATAATATAATTAGGGAATATGTACCTATAAATCCCCTCATATAACATTAAAACACACACATTATGAGTGAGATACCATGAGAGACTACAAGAAAGGAGCACAGGAGAGGGCTTCTCATAGTTCCGAGTGATGCGATCAGTATAGTATTCTACCCTGTAAAATCTTGTGGATGGCTTAACGGATCACACAACATGAATAGGTACATAGCATGATCACTCTATAGATCCTATGACGGAATTATGGAGTTCTATCCGGATCATGTGATGGAGGCCCCACATGTCAACTAGGTGACACAAAACCTAAAATAATCTAACAGTAGACAATCCTTGAGGAATATATGCAAATAAAGGCTGGAACGAAGACTAAAAATGGATGGATGGGGGACTTATGTAAAGATGGATACGATGATATTCTTGTGCTTTATATGACCTACCCATATAATTATACAACACAAGGATATATCTCCCAATTCATTCTATACTCCCTCGACATGGAATTTGGATCATTCAATGTCCCATGGACATTTCAAACAAGTCATGTGATGCCCTTCGGCCATCCCACTCAAGGCACAAATTTTTTTCATGATTACCAACCCAATCTTGTGATGTCCTCTAGACATGTCACCCAAGTTATGTGGTGGTACAAGGAGATGTCATCCATGTCTCATGATGTCATCTAGATAAGTCATTAATATCATGTGGTGGCACCAGGACATGTCATCTAAGACGTATGATTTCCTTTGAAAAAGTCATTTATATCACGAGACACCCTCCAAACATGTCATCTATGTCATGTGATTCCCTATATACATTTCATATCAGTTATGTGACACCCTATACACATTTCAGCCTTGATCATATGATATCCTCCAGAAAGACCATTATGATAATGAAATTCGCTTTTGACAAATCAACTAGATCATGCGATTACCTTTGGAAATTACCTAACAATTAGGACATATCCAGACATCATCAGACATGTCATGAAGGTAATAAAAACATGTCAAGAAGGTAATCAGGAAATTCAAATCAGATGTCTCGAGACTTGATAACCTTTTTCTGTGGATATATTTGGGAATATCTATACCTATACTATCAAAACTATGATTTTAGACAATCCTAGGATACATAGGATTTCTTTTAAAGGCCCAAGATCAAATGGGAATCTATTTCAGTTTATTTTCTCCCACGTCTTCTACATTTTATCAATTGGGACCCAATATCACCCATTGTCTTATCATTAATTCTCATCTGCCAATGTATTGGGAAGGAAACTAAACTATGATGAATCTGATTCCTACCATAACCAGTATACTTATCATGCATTCATAAGGAATGATCTCTATATCAAACATCCAAAGGTCCACCCTAGCAGATACGTCCCATATCCATATGTTGTGATAATAATTACTTTTTATCCCTTATTTAACATACCGAGAATGGATCACATGGGCTTGGGAATTTTCAAGGATCCTGTCATTTTAAATCCGAATATCTCCATCTTGGAAAACCTCGCTATGTAATCCCCACTTAGCGGTATGATACGACTTCCACCATACAAGGAAATCCACCATGTGGTAAGTCCTAGTGGAGTGATTGAACTAAAGTGACACTACTTCCCTCCATAACCAGGATATGTAAGATGCCACACTGAGGATCAATATCATTACCTATTGCCTAAGTCCCCTTATATTTGTCTTTTCCACATGAGTTTCAACTTCATAGGCTCAACAGACTATGTTGGTTATAATTCCTTTTAAAATAAGGATATGTAGGATGCCTCATAAAAATTCAATCCCATCCTCGACCTATTAATTGCCTCCCTGTATGGAAGTAAACTCCTATTGTAACAAACCGATATTTTATGAGAATTATTATTTTTAATTTCATTGATATCTTATGTTTTACATGACACCAAAATTAGCTTGTACTATACGCAACACCGTATTATCTTGCAGTATACGCAAAACTATTATTGGCTTGTGTTACAAATAATTTCAAGTTTGTTTTGTGGAAATTATTATATGTAACATTATGTATAGATTTTGTTTAATATATAAATGAAATCATCTTTGATTATGTTATACGCAACACCAAACAGAGCTTTCACTACACGCAGCCCTGACTTCGCTTTCTTTACATGCAATCGCAACCTTACACAATAGTGTGTGTTGTACGCAAAATTGAGTTTCAGAAAACAACGATATGTTAATAAAATTATATATAAACTAGACTTTATGAATAGTAATACACACTTTTTGAAATTTTATCTTTATAAATGGACTTCATTTTTGGATTCGGAATATCGAAATTAGCCTATGGTGAATTTTTGGTATTTTTCTGAAAACTTTCAATTTTGATGAATAGTGAAAACACTAGGTTACTATTTAAAACCCGAATTATTATTTAAATACTTATTAATTTTATTTAAATTTATTTTAGGTCAAAATTGATACATAATACCTATATAAGTTCAATGTAATCCATTGGAGTCATTTTATAATAATTTTCGATATATAAAAATTTTATTGAACTTTTCACCTTCTTTTACCTACCTCCTAGGAGCTTTTTGAAAACATACATGATATTTAATTTTACCGCTTCTATGAGTGGAATTTTAAAAATCCAAGATACATGGTTAATATCAAGGTCTAAAATTTAGTTCAATGAGATGAAAATAATTTTTGATAAATAGTAACTTTTTACTTTTATTTACCACGGTTAAAAGTAAATGGGGTAATTAAGGGTAAAAATAATATTATTATTAACCTAACAAATGTCCTAATTCAATTGGATAAGTGTAATTCGACCCAAAACAACCTTATGAATGAAATATGACCATTTAGGTCTACATGGATTAGATTAGGACATTTATTATTAATTTATTTAAAGAAGGGTTTAAATAGTTAAAATCAACATTTAATAACTGAATCATTTTTAATATAGGGTTATACATAAGATAAATTATACTATAAATATTAATTAGAAATCTAAAAAGATTTCTTACATAATGGTATTTTATTTATAATTTATAGAAATTAAATAATGTAATTTATTTTTGACACAATGAAGATGCAGTATTTACCTTATTAATGAAATATTAACATAATTGATTTTATAAATGCCCCAATAAATTTAATTTAAGACTTGTTATGAATTACACTAATTTTATAGGTTAATATGAAATGTTAGTATTTATTTAATTATCTTTTTTCTAACTAAACATGTTGTTATGAGTTTTACAAAAATTAAATAACAAATAGTGTTAAAATTGACATAAAATTGTTTTTAAAACAAATATTATATTATTAATTGTTATTTTATTCCTAAAAATCTACAGATTGGAGAAATGACATAGATAAGGATATATATATTAATAATTAACCACTTGTGGTTCTTTTGGATTGTTATAGTAATTTTATTAACCATATAGTGTAAGAAAACAAAAATACACCGTAAAAGGTAATTTATTTAACTTAGAGTTAAATCTAAATGATAAGGATAAAATAGTTTCCTACACTTGTCTAAAACCTATTGGGTGAAAGTATTTATACCCATCCCCACCTTAGCTTCGAAATTAATTAATTTGGAGCTATTAAAAACCAAATATTATTGTATTATAAAATATTATTTTAAGTTTTTTCAAAGGTGCCCCTCTCCTCCCTTATAAAAAGGGCACCCCTTCCCTCTTTACATCACACCCTTTTGGGCCTTGAAACTCGGCCAACACCTGCACATTTCTCTTCTAAACTTCCCTATGAACATTATATGGGTTATTTTCTTCTCAAAAGACAAACTCTACTTCATTAAGAAGAAGCTTAAAGGAGGTGCGTTGAAGAAGAGGTAATCTCTTCTTTTGATTCTATCAAGTTTCTTTCTTCTTCTACTTATTCTTCTTTAGTTTTATCACTATATAGTAATAACATCTGTATTACTTATACTCTGATAAGTTATTATAAATATGAAACAACCCTATTTCATCTTCTATCCATCCTATGGAAAACGAAATCACCGCGCGTGCGTACGTACGGAATATCATCTCCACGCTGTGGTGTAATCTGTTTTCGACCACAACCTTACTTGGATGGGTATAATGGTGTAAATGAATAACTACATATGATTATTGTAATGTGATATTGATTCTGAAATATTATAAATACACTTCAATACAATTCCACGATCATGGTAATGGTATCATCGCTCGTGCGTACGTACGGACTACCGTCTCCATGACGCGATGAGATTCATTCTCCATGTTAACCATTCATGAATGATTATAAAGTATATATAATGAATAAAAATGAAATATAAGACATAATAATGATACTGGATTTATTTATATGTATATATTTATGTCATCTACTTAATTCCATTCAATTCAATATGGAAATGAAAACAGCGTTCATGCGTACGTACGACCTACCGTCTCCTTTAACGGTATCTTTCAATCTATTTATCGATCTATCATATAAATATTTAAATGCTGAATATATATTATATATAAATCTTGTTTTATATTCTGTAATTAATTAAATAAGTATATAAGTAATAATATCAAGAACAAAAAGTCGAAACACGTACAATAAATGAAACGATTTTACCCAAATCGCTGCTTTTACATCGAATTTACAAAAGAATGGGTAATATAAAGTCATGAGTAAACCATATATGATATCATAACAATGAATATGATTCTTTAATAAGTCTATGACATTATTTAAATCATTATACAGGTGGTTCGGATACATACGAAGCATATTAGACATAAGGTAAGGGATAATTATTCCAAACTCATTCTTATCTGAGATTGTTTATTCGTAAGTATTTACTGGGGTTATCAACCATGTCGATGTTTTCTAAAAGAGTTTTTATGTATGTTTAAAGTCCATTTCACCATGTTTGAATTTTGCCACATGTTATTAATGGAATATTTTATTTGTTTACCATATGAGGAACTTTTTAAATTTTCCAACAAAAGTATGAGAAGAATTTTTTTTAACTTATACGGCATGAACGGATTATTACAGTTTTATAACACCTTATTTCCATGAATCTTAATCTAAAAAATTTCATGAGTATTTTCAATAAAAACCTTTTCTTTTAAAATTCCATGGCATTTTTTTGAAAAGAAAATTATTTTGAAAAAGAAATGATATTTTCCTCAAGAATTCATTTCAAGTGTTTTATCGAAAGGATTTTCCATATAAGATGACATTATTTAATATGTGTATGTTTTAAGTATAATGTCTACATGATTTACATGTTTTAAATTTTCTTATGATGAAATTATATGCATTTATTTTATATGGATTATTTGATGATGTGATGACGTTTATGAAACCCATTTTATTTTTTGGGTTATGATGAATGTTTTATGTTTATGTGGCACAGGTAAGAATGATTTCATTATGAGATGGGTGGGACCTATATCTCCCTATAATGCATTGGGTAATGATTTATATCTCAGGAGATAGACATGGATGGAATGGTAAGTTAATCTGGTTCAGTGTTACATGACTAGAATGAGGAGTGATCTCGATTCAGAAAGGGACTTTGTCCACTAAGATGGTCTTGGAATCAATGCCTTGGCTACTATGGAAATCATATCATGTGCTTAATGGTTACCACAATCACATGTTTTATTCCCCTGCTATTTTATCATGATCGATGTTACTTTATGATATATTCATTACGTACTTCTAAGATTTATGTCTTTTATCAAGATATTAATGTTTAGATTTTATGTTCAAGCTTTTGCATTAAAATGTTTATCGATTGTTTTATGTTCTCTATGTTTACCATTACTGAGCATTTGTGCTCACCCTTTTTTAATTTTCATTTCCCCAAGATATAAAGAATGGTTTTAGGTAAGAAAACCAAATGGGGAAGATATTTATGGGAGATGTTGAAGATCTTTCACTATGTTTAGAAGATTACATTCCGAGTTTCCAAAGACACTAATCTATTACGGTCCTTTGGAGTCTGTTTTTGTTATGTATTAAGTATTCCGCAAAAGTAAGGTAATGTCTATGTACGTCAAGCTTTGGGTCTCTATAGTTGGTATTAGAGGAAATGTTTAGTTAACCTTTGGAAACTAGGATTCGAGAAATTTAGTGAGATCCCTAGAGATATTTCTAGGTTATGTATAAGGATGTATCTAAGGTTAAGCATACGTATAGTTTATAGTCCTAGAATTACGGTAATGATATTAGAATAAAACCTAAGTTGTTATATATTAAATTTACTCCCCCTTTATTATTCTGTTTTCCTATCATGATTTTTTCCACTCACACTATTGTTTTTGGGTTTTAGAAAATGGCTGGAAACAGCAAGATTCACAATAATGGAGGATGTGATGGAAAATGGAATGATACTCTTCATGAGCAACCAAATGAAATTTTATATGGAAGTCCAAACATTTTTATTATGCCTAATCAGAAATCTCATAAAATGATCAATAATCTCAACTTCGGTATGTATCTCGACTCATCTAATAAGAGAAAGATGGAGTTTCATGATGATCGTAAAGGAAAGAATGTTCAATTCCCCTCATGTAAATCATGTGGGAAGAGGCATCAGGGAGAATGTTTCAAAGGAACCGGAAGATGCTTTGGGTGTGGAAAAAAAGGACACAAAGCCAGTAATTGTAAAATAAAATGTTCATTTAACACCACGGACAAGGATAATGGTATTGCTAAGACATCAACAATGGTTAAATGTTTTAAATGTGGAATGTACAGGATTTATGCAAACCAATTCCCTAAGGGAATGTCTCTTGAAGAGAATCAGCATGTTCTTATGGGTAATATTTAGGTTGATGATGATGAAGAGACTACAGATGATATGTGAGATGAAATAATTGTTGAAGCTCGGTTAATGGTTTAAGAAGGTAGTGTAATGATTACATGTTTATCAAGAGTTATGTTGTATAGGTAATTTAATGGTACTATGGAATAAATACACATCTATGGATTGTTACACTATTGGTTTTCCGAAAGTATTTTAAAGTATATGTTGAATGGTAAAGGTAAACATGAAAGGTTAATTCATATATTTTTGGAAAGTAGATGATATGCACATAATGAATGGGTCAAGATATAATGAGATGTTTTATAGTATTGATGAGCTCATGGCAGATATAAAGACAATGTGATATCATGGTTTTAGTATATAAAAATTTTGGGATTTTGGTATGTGGAAAGAGTTAACTTTTGAGATCATTCATGTTTTCACTATGATTCAGTGGGTATTCATTTTTCAAGAGAATACATGATTAAGGTATTCACATGTTTGGAATGTGACCAACAAGATATATCTTATATGGGGGATAAATGATGGTATTCACATGCTTGGTTGATGACATTTCTAGTAATCGTTTTGTTTATACTATAATATTGGATATAAGTATTTTGGATAAGCCTAATGATTGGAATGAATTAAGTTAGACATAAGATCGTATTGTTTAAGGCTATAACTTTTCGATATTATTTATGTAGTTTTAGAAAAAGTACAACTTTCATGACGATAGGCAACCCATCACGTCGGACAAGGATGTGGGAATCAAACCCACAACCAAAGTGCGACAGGCCTTTATCACCTACCACAGGCCTACAGGAAGTCCCTGGTTAGTAGAAACTAGTTTTATTTTATTAAGCGATATGATAGATAAAGTATAAGTCCATTGATGGAATCATATACGATTAATCTCACCATAGATGGACTTATGTATATTTAATAACTTATGCTAACCTTTTTGTGATAGAAACAGATGGGATGACTTATCATTCTATCGCATGATCTTCTAACACTTCATGAATGAAAAATTCAGCTTCATTTCATTAAATAGAAATGAAGTGGAAATTGTTCATGGAATGACCAACAATGATATTACACTAAAATCAAGTAAGTATTTCTCCTTGTGTAAAAGTTCATCAACGTTAGGGAAATGTTCTTGGTAACCAAAAATGTTGTTCTAGTACTCTCATATCTGATGAATCAGATAGTACCTTATATCATCACAAATTTATGGCTTTGTGATTGTTGGTTTTTTTATAGCCATGTTCTCCACCACTCTCCATCAGAACTTGATGGTAAGATTTCTCTTCCATATCAATATTTTCACCTATGTTGTCCTATGTTGAAACCCAGGGATAAGTTAATTTGCGTAACCGTTACGTTTCATACATTAGTTTTAAAAATTATGCTTTAGTATTCCTTTTTAAGATTTGGGTTTCTATTAAAGAATATTTTAAGTAGAAAACGATTTATAACCCCGACGAATTTTGAGGGTGAAATTTATTTTAAGGGGGGTAGAATGTAACAACCTAAGATTTTATGAGAATTATTATTTTTAATTTCATTGATGTCTTGTGTTTTACGTGACACCAAAATTAGCTTGTAATATACGCAACACTGTATTATCTTGTAGTATACGCAACACTATTCTTGGCTTGTGTTACACAAAATTTCAAGTTGGTTTTGTGGAAATTATTCTACGCAACATTAAGTATAGATTTTTTTATTGTAAAAATGAAATAAGTTTTTATTATGTTATACAGAACACCAAACAAAGATTTCACTACACGCAGCCCTAACATGGTTTACTTTACATGCAATCACGACCTTCCACGATAGCGTGTGTTGCATGCAAAACCAAGTTTCACTAAACAACGATATGTTATTAAACTATTATATAAACTATCCATTATTAATATTAATACACACTTTTTGAAATTTTATCTTTCAAAATGGACTTCATATTTAGATTCGTAATATCGAAATTAGCCTAGGGTGAATTTTTGGTATTTTTCTAAAAATATTCAATTTTTGATTAATAATGAAAACACTATATTACTATTTAAAAACCGACTTTTTATTTAAATAATTATTTATTATATTTAAATTTATTTTTGTCCAAGATTGATGCATAATACCTATATAAGTTCAGAGTAATCCATTGGATTCATTTTATAATAAGTTTCGATATATAAAACTTTTATTGAACTTTTTACCGTCTTTTACCTACCTCCTAGGAGCTTTTTGCAAACTTACATAAAACAAAATTTTACCGCTTCTGTGAGTGGAGCTTTGAAAATCCGAGAGACACGGTTAATATAAAAGACTAAAATGTAGTTCAAGGATATTAAAATAATTTTGGGTGAATAGTAACTTTTTACTTTTATTTGCCACGGTTAAAAGTAAATAGGGTAATTAAGTGTAAAAATGATATTATTATTACCCATAAACATGTCCTAATTCTATTTGATAAGTATAGTTAGACCAGAAACAACCTTAGGAATAAAAGATTACCATTTAGTTCCACTTGGACTAGATTAGGACATTTATTATTAATTTATTTAAAGAAGGGTTAAAATAGTTAAAATCAATGTTTAATAACTAAATCATTTTTAATTTAGGGTGATACATAAGATAAATTCAACTATAAATATTCATTAGAAAGATTACAGGATTTCCTAAATAATGGTATTTTGTTTATAATATTTAGACATTAATAATTTAATTTATTTATGACACAATGATGATGTAGTTATTACCTTATTAATGAATTATTAACATAATTAATGTTATAAATGCCCAAATAAATGTAATTTGAGACTTTTTATGAATGCCACTGATTTTATAGGTTAATATGAAATGTTATTATTTATTTAATTAACTTTTTTAGAACTAACCATGTTGTTATAAGTTTCAAAAAAATTAAATACCAAATAGTGACAAAATTGACATAAAATAGTTTTTAAAACAAATATTATATTATTAATTGTTATTTTATCCCTAAAAAACTAAGGATCGGACAAATGACTTAGATAAGGATATATATATTAATAATGAACCACTTGGGGTTCTTTTGCCTTGTTATAGTATGTTTATTAACCATATAGTGTAAGAAAACAAAAAGACACGGTAAAAGTTAAATTATTTAACTTTGAGTTAAATCTAAATGATAAGGATAAAATAGTCACCTAAACTTGTCTAAAATATATTGGTTGACAGAATTTAGACCCTTCCCCACCTTATCTTCGAAATAAATCAATTTGTAGCTATTAAGAACTGAATATGACTTTATTATAAAATAATATTTTATGTTTTTCCAAAGGTGCCCCTCTCCTCCTTTATAAAAAGGGCACCCCTTCCCTCTTCTCTTAACACCATTTTTTGCCTTGAACCTCAGCCACCCTCTGACCATTTCTCATACCCACTTCCATAGAAACATACTAGAGGTTCTGGCCTTCTCAAAATACCAACTCTACTTCCTTAAGAGGAAGCTTAAAAGAGGTGCGTCGAAGAAGAGGTAATCTCTTCTTTCGATTCTCTCAAGTTTCTTTATTCTTATACATATTCTTCATTAGTTGTATCATTATAAAGTAATAACATCAGTATTAATTGTATACTTATATGTTATTATAAATATGTAAAAACCCTATTTCACCTTCTATCCATCTTACGGAAAACGAAATCACCGCGTGTGTGTATGTACGGAATACCGTCACCACGCCGTGGTGTAATCCATTTTCAACCACCACCTTACTTGTATGGGTATAATGGTGTAAATAAATCACTATATATTATTATTTTAAATTAATATTGAGTCTAAAATATTATAAATACACTTCAATACAATTCCACAATCATGGGAATGGTATCATCGCTCGTGCGTACGTACGGACTACTGTCTCCACGACGTGATGAGATTCATTCTCCATGTTAACTATTCATGATTGATTATAAAGTATATATAATGAATAATAATTAAATATATGACATAATAATGATAATAGATTTATTTATATTTATATATTTATGTCATCTACTTAATTCCATTCAATTCAACAAGGAAACAAAAACAGCGTTCATGCGTACGAACGGCCTACCGTCTCCATGAACGGTGTATTTCATTCCATTTATCGATATATCATATATATATGTATATGATGAATATATATTATATATAAATCATTTTTTACATTCTTTAATTAAGTAAATCATTAAATAAGTAATAATATCAAGAAAAACAAGTCGAAACACGTAAAATAAATGAAACGATTTTACCCAAATTTGTTGCTTTTACATTGAATTTACAAAAGAACGGGTAATATAAAGTCATAAGTAAACCATATATGATATCATAACAATGAATATGATTATGTAATAAGTCAATGACATTATTTAAATCATTATACAGGAGGTTCGGATACATACGAAGCATATCAGACATAAGGTAAGGGATAATTATTCCAATCTCATTCTTATCTGAGATTGTTTATTTGTAAGTATTTACTGTGGTTATCATCCATGTCCATGTTTTCTAAAAGTGTTTTTATGTATGATTAAAATCCTTTTTACCCATTTTTGAATTTTACCACATCTTATGAAAGGAATATTTCTTTTTTTTACCATACGAGAAACTTTTTGACTTTTCCGACAAAAGTACGAGAAGAATGTTTTTTAACATATACATCATGAATGGATTTTTACAGTTTTATAATGAATTATTTTCATGAATCTTATTCTATATGATTTCATGACTATTTTCAACAAAATCCTTTCCTTTTAAAATTCCATGGCATTTTTTAAAAAAAAATGATTTTGAAAAAGAAAGGATATTTTCCTCAATAATTCATTTCAAGTGTTTTATCAAAACCATTTTCCATATAAGATGAAATTATTTAATATGTGTATGTTTCAATTATAATGTCTATATGATTTAAATGGTTTAAATTTTCTTATGATGAAATGATATCCATTTCTTTTATATGGATTATGTGATGTTGGGATGATGTTTATGAAACCCATTTTATTCTTTGGGTTGTGATGAATGTTTTATGTTTATGTGGAACAGGTAAGAATGATTTCATTATGAGATTGGTGGGACCTATATCTCCCTGATATTCATTGGGTAAAGATTTATATCTAATGAGATAGACATTGCTGGAATGGTAAGTCAATCTGGTTCAGTGTTACAGGATTATAACGAGCAAGGGACTCGATTCAGAAAGGGACTTTGTCCACTAAGATGGTCTTGGCAGCAATGCCTTGGCTACAATAGAAATCATATCATGTGCTTAGTGGTTGACACAATCACATGTTTTATTCCCATGCTATTTTATCATGATTGATGTTCCTTTATTATATATTCTTTATGTACTTCCATGATTTATGTCTTTGCTCATGATTTTGATGTTTAGATTTTATGTTCAAGCTTTTGCATTCAGATGTTTATAGATTGTTTTATGTTCTCTATGTTTATCCTTACTGAGAATTTGAGCTCACCATTTTTATATTTTATTTTCCCCAAGATATAAAGAATGGTTTTAGGTAAGAAAACCAAAAGGATGATATCTTTATGGGAGATGTTGACAATCATTCACTATGATTAGAATATTACATTCCGAGTTTCCAAAGACACTAAACTATTACAGTCCTTTGGTGTCTGTTTTTGTTATGTATTAAGTATTATGCAAAAGTAATGTAATTTATATGTACGTCAAGCTTTGGGTCTCTACACCAATGATCCTTGATACATGGATTCAAAATATAAGTAGATAATCATTAATGGGAAATAGATGGCGAAAATTGGATACATACAAGTGGACTCATTGATATACTCTTGATTACCCATTTAAGGATTCAACACTTGATCACTTTTTTAGTGTAAATGGTCTCATATAAGGATTATGAAGTGATTCACATACATATATTAAAAATATAAGAGAGTTATAAATTTGGAAAAAATTACACACAAAAGTGTGTGATGAGCCTACCCTATTATCCTCTCGACCAATGTGAGTTCCTTTGTGTCGTTGGGTATGAAACACCAATTTACCACCTACCTTTGGAAATAAGTTCTATACTATGTTAAGAATGTTAGAACCATTGGGAGTTTCTATTAAAAACAATAATGGTTGAACTGAAATGAATGATTGTAAATGACATTGAACCCCTCAAATTCAACCATTGTAAAAAACATCATGTTATATTTTTTAACACGAATCATATATGGTGAACTTGAAGTAATCTATAAAATAATAAATATTAACTATTGACCATGCATCAAGGAATTTCATTATTTTCCTCCTACATAAATTAAAATTTCACATCAGATGTGAAATCCAATATAATCATGGTTCTTATGAAATAATTCCATCCTCAACATGGCATGTCCACATGAGAAAAATGGAAGGACTATGAATATGAAATGAAAAATGTGTTACCTATAAATATATGATTTAGATAGTATCATTCTTACAATGATACATTGATCAGTGACCTAGTTCTATATTGTCTATGTGTCTAAAAATACAATTCTCATAAATAACACCCTTAACCGAGATCATGTATTTATAATGAGACTATTCTAGAGAATCAACTACGAATGCATCCCTTGTGATCTATAGTAAAACCTCACCCACCTGAAACCCTTATGGTAAGGTGGTGAATGAAATTGTCTAGGAATTCCATAGACATGGTACAATCCCATTCCTTGAGGATGTGTAGAAGTGTCCCTCACAGCTGAAACCATTGATTCCATATCATCCAATGTGATTTGCAACAGAACCAGTGTAAATTGTTTCCATCTCCAATAACATATAAAGATGAACCTATAAGTGTGAAATTATCCACCTTTATTATTAAATGATGGTGGATGAAGGGGTCAACAATATATCTTTTTTTTATTCTAGGACCACCGTGGAGGCCTCCTGTCAACCGTTATCACTAAAGTCATCTCGCTAGTTCCCCTCAGTTACATGTTGAGGGAACCAACTACCACATTTCCACTTATTATGCTCATGTATAGTCATAAATGAAGTCACATAATGTGTGAAGAAATTTGGATGACTAGCAGTGGTCTCATTTTCCCTCATCCATAGAATAAGCATTCCAGCTTATTCTAAAAGTAGCTGGCGAGAAATCTCATATCCCTTCTCACTTATAGGATGTATGAAGTATATTATTATAGAAATGATTGGGTAGGAAAATATGCTAATTAACATGCTTGAATCCCATTGGAATATTGTGATCGAACAATGATGATAGAATAGGGATCTTATACCTTCTTCAATCAGAGATACATTCCATTATGTATTGGAGATTGAAAATGTGAAGGCTTACATTCCAACAATTTTTTTTCAAAAATGTCACTATATTATATAGTTTAAGAGTTCTGATAGAATATTCCAAAAATGGTACAAATATTGGGACATTCACATATTCATATACCTATAGCTAGGGAAGCACAACACAATGATCAGTATGAACAACTAGTTTCCCTAGATCATGCACACATTCTTAAACCTATATTTGAGGATTATTGGAATATTATGATGTATTTAGGGGAATTATACTAAGATAATATTATTTTCTCAACCAGTGATAATGAAGTAAGAGTGAAACATGCTTCAAGATAAACACAAATTCTTGTCCTCGTCAAATCTCATTTTTTAATTTTCTTAAAGCCACTTTATGGTAGTGGTAACCATACATCAGGATTACAAAATTTAAATTTTTGGATTCAAAATTCAAAATTTAAACCAAAAATGATCCAGAAATTCAAAATAAAATGGTCGTCAAATCTAACCAAATTGTCACCTCGAAGGCCGCGAGATCCACTCAGGCCTATCAAAGCATAAATTCTTGTCAAGAAGGACCAGTGACATAATTCGAATGAAACAGGCTGGGCTCGTACTTCTGTTCCAGTCACGGCTCCCCATGTGAGAGTGGCACATGCCTCAGGAAATTCTCATACCCATATCAAAAATTAATAAAGTCAAAATAAAATGGCACAGGATTTGGCTCACACCAATTCTCCAACTGGGTACCAGAAGGTGAGAGTGGCACAAGCCTCATGGCATGATCATATTCCTGTCAGTGAAGTTGTTTGGCATATTCCAACACCTCACAAAATCCAATATCATTCCCTTATTTATTAGTATGAAAAACTGCATCAACATAATTTAGAGGCAACACATTGGGAGGCTCATATTACTTCTATAATTTCAGAAGTCTTTCCGAATATTATGATAGGGTATGCATATTCAAACTAGGCTCAGATCCTCATATAATTCGGCATTGACTAAAAAATTATGGATACCACCCAAAGGTAGACTCATATTCCATTTGATAATAAAGTAGATCATTAGAATAATCAATATTATTATATTGTTTTGCCCCGTACTCCCACAAAAACAAATGATTATCAATATATTATGGCATCCATCATATGGAATTCACATGTCCCTTCACAACCCCAAAAGGCAAGATAGAATATTTGGCCCACAACAAAAAACGAGGCTCATATCCCTGACCTTCATAATTATAGTGTCCTTGAGATTGTTTGAGGCACAACCTCATCATTCCAAGGGTTTTTTGACTCACCCATAGAAGAAATCAACCATTACCTTGATTATTATCCTCATGGTGGTGTATAGATTGGTTTCAACTAATTTTCTCCTAACATTCCCCATGTTCAACCTCCCCATGATGATATATCCCACAAATTGTGAAATATTCCCATTACCCATACATATCCATATTGATATGTATTCAAAACTAAGAATCTCTCATATAGGTATATGATCAAAACACCAAGTTCAATCATATATATTTCCCTGTCAACATCCATAAACACTCAACTATAGTCAGTAGGTGACCCTAGGAATTTTATTATATGGAAATTATAGATGAAGGTGTGTAAGTATAAAATATAATATTAAAACATTAACATATAGAGAGATTCATCCATAAATGACCTCCCAATCATGTTATAGTTTCCTCGCCATGTCATACTATGAGATCCCTAACAAGCTATAGAGGGAATGCATCACGTATCTACATTGATATAGGTGGTAAACTCATTAGTGATTAATTTCTAGAAACCTCCCTAATCCAAGATATGAGGGTCATGTCTCGATTACCAATGAACACTTTTGTCACCTGGACCTGGATACTATCTTGATAGTCTGAGACCCGATCCTAGGGAATCACAGCCCAATGGTGTAACATTCTTACCGATATTATATCAAAACACTTTGGAAACTAATTTTTGAATCCTTGTCATGTATATTTATTCGTATTTTTGAAAAGTAAGAGAATTACAATACAACACTCCTCTGTAAAATCATAAGTCCCCATATATGGAATCCTATAATATCATAGCCTCCAGTGAGATTAGGGAACTGAGTTATGCACAATCCAGTTGGTTACTGCATTGAAATGCCACATTTTAATGATGACAACACATCATGAATGGATGGATAGGACTTCCAATAGATCATTGAATAGGTCCCCTAAATATAATTGAAAAAAAATATGTATTTTATTCTGTAATTGTGATAGACCCAAAAACATCACATAGAAAAGGCCTTTAGACATTGTCTACCATTTCGCCTAGCTGATACACAAAAATGATGCTCTAAATCAAACAAGTCACAATAGTATTTTTCAAAACAGATGTCCCAGAGTGAACCCCTACCACTGGGCTAAGGCAATATTTACCACCACCTCCCCCCTCAGGTAATCAATCATTGTGAGGATTCATGACATAATGACGACATCTAAAATCAACACCATCCCATAAGGCTAGGGGAAATTAATCTCAGTCAACATTACAAGTTCATCACAACCTAAGAGGTTAATAGTGAAATAAATAATAGTTCCATATCAACCCTAGTTTTTAGAGATGTGGAAATTTATATCTCAATTACCATCCAATTAACAATGAAATCATTAACTCGAATTATCAAATCATCAAAAGAAATATCAAAAAGTCCCCATGAAGGCCCAAAATAAGACCCATCCTATAGGTTTAGAAAAAATTTCAACATTTTTGTTACCATAGAGGGAATTAGAATTATCTAGGTTGGGAGTAAATATGAATGGTTAATATCTCATCCATTACTCTAATTCTCAGAGAACCCTTTTTTATACAAGCCATGATTTCAAAACATGCCCAGAAACTCCCTCAAGGTCACTGTTCACGGGATGATATGGGGGGAATGTACGGTGAAGGAAATTATACCCCATAGGGGTGAAAGCTAAAATGGACCCATATATTCGTGGGTGCAAGAAATGACCCTAATTAAAGCAGTGATGAATCATCCTCTTTTGTTGAGATTAATGTAAAAAATTTCATTTCTTGATATACCTCTGTGAATTTCACCATCGTTAACACGGTAGACAATGTGTAGCAAGATGAAAATATAGAGGGACACAATAAAGAAAATTTAACCTAAGATGAGAGTAATCTGGATTCACCAACTAATGATACATGCATACATAACTGGAGGAGATTCCAAAAACTAGAACCTCTAAATATTTCTTTTCCACCACTACAGTGGTACCATGTTAATGATAAAGGAAAATAAGTGTTCATATCCAACTTGTCACATAGAAGAGACAACATTCCTTCCACATATGAGCATTTGGTATAATATGATAATGAGATACAAAATCTCAAACAACTCATTGATGAGATAATCATGGATAACATTCCCATTGGATATTATCATCAGAATAAGACAAATATACAAGCTTATATACAATAAGAAGGTGCCAACAAACTTATAAGAGTGTCATCTGAGTTTCATACTAGAACTAAATTTCAAAATTCTGTATATATAAATGATTTAGATGAAGATGATTGTCACTTGCATACATTATGTTGATAGTGTATTCCCTGATAGGAAGATCATTTTGTCTTTGTATGGATCGAGAATCTGTGGGAAATGAAAACATGGACACCTCATCAATCCATGCTCACTCCCAATAAATGGTATTCATTTACAACAAAAGAATATCCATAACTACTCAATGCCATTGAGTCACATGCTTATTGAAAGGAATCCAGGGAAGGGATACACACACCTATGAAGCCCATAGAGAAGACACATCCCAAATGGGTGAATGAAACATTTCACCCACCTAATTGTTGTAGTTTTTACATTTCCGTCCTTGATGGTGTGGGATATACAAAAAAAATATCTCATTTAAATTGAGACCCAAAGTAGTCTGATGATGGGCCCTTGATATGAGAAGCAGGCAACCAATATGAGGTGTTTTGTAAAAACTCTAAAACAGACAACATTTGTTTAGTACATTAACCTTCCAGTAGGATCCACTGAGGGATGGGTAGACCTTCATTGTCAATTCCTTTATAAGATCATCTCTATTCTAGGGAAAACAATAATTATTGACCTAATCCTTTCAATGAAATGTGAAAATGAGGGGATTTATAAATTCATAGCCAAATGGGAATGTTTAACTTATTCATTTAGCATCCCACTCTAATGAATGAAATTATTGGAACTATGTTCTAAAAATCATTAGGATGAGTTATGGAAACCTATAATCCCAATTGAATACCTATGTGTATTGCAATAATTTACAAAATAGAAAAAATCTTTAGAAGATTTCATTCTCCATGCCTAGGTGAATCTCATATCATAACCTCAACATATAGTAAAATACTCAGTAAGGATGAGAATGACTCTTTTACCTTCAATAAAGTATTAGTGCACATTCAAGCACCTAAGTAGGTCTAAAACCACCAATTACAACTAATAAAGTGACAACAAGGAAAAAATTTCCATTGACCATAAGAAAAATAATAGATTAGGGTCACCCAAGATTTGAGTAATGGATGCATAAAGAATACTCCGTCAAAAATAATCAATTCCACTTTTACTTACCTACAACCATGGATAGTAACCTACCCAAGTAGCCACATCATAGGAAACCTAACATGTTCAACATCACTAATCTTCCTGAGTACTACCATTTCTATATAAGGATAGTTCTTAGCATCTAGGATTACATCGACTTCAAATAATTCTTATAAATAATGGTTGATTATAAATAATTTGTGTTGCAAAAATCCATGGAATAGGTGACTTGTGAAACCATCAACCCAAAAAACAAGTTTATTGAAAAATTGTTTTTCCAGGCATGAGAAAAAAGTTGAAAATTGGTTGATGTGATTAATTGTTGACTAAGCTCAATATACCCTGATAGAACAGCTTCTCAATGTAATAATAGTTCCATTTCCTAGGGAGGTGACAAAAAATATTCCTCCTAAAATTTTATGTGATCGTCATATATAGGAAGAACTAAAAAGAGGAAGAGTCGTATTCAAATTCTATATATTCTCCAACTCTTAAAGACATTATTCTTGAAACATTTGATGCATAGGCACCGCAACACCAAACAGAACCCTGATCGGATGAAGATATCATATTTGTTTCTATTAACGTAATTTACAAGGAAGAACCCTTCTTTAATGTTGAATATTACTCCGAGTATGAATTCCTTGATCCTAATCAGGGAGTTGGAGGTTGTAGGTGAAGGATCTAATGATATTTGTTATATCACAGGCATGGTTAGACCCAATATCTCAATCACATCCCCAGAGAGGAAATATATGCATTTGATACCCATGGGACAACACTTTTTCACTCACAAAAGATACATAGAGTTTCCCCCTAACCCTCTTGCATTCCTCTAAGCCAATTCATCTTACATGGTCACCAAGAGGGGTTGTGATTTTCAGATCAACCCAAATAACAGGGAATGCTGGTCTAACCTATGCTATAGGTATAATAATCTCCCCCAACATCTAAACAATAACGAATCCCATCTACCTCAATTAACTCATCTCCTGAGCCACATAAAAAGTCAAAACCCCACATCGGGAGGTGCTGATCTCTTGACCAAAAGTACAACATTATGAAACATTTGAGAGTTTCCCCATCCAATTTCTCAATCATGGATGTAGTCCATCTTTCAAAAGAAATCATAGATCCAATCATTGAATCCCTCTAGAGCCCTCATTAGTTCACTATCAAAGTATCTTCACCCAATTTTTTTATATTTTAGACCATTCTATTAGTATTACATCTCACCATATCATTCATAGAACAAGATCAAGAAAAGGTATTCTACGGACAGATCTGAACCAAATATGCTTCATGTAGTCTCAATAATTTCCATATCTATAGGGATCTAATTGAGAATGGATTTGGGATCAACCTAATAACAATTAAAACTATATAAAATTTGGGATATAGAGATGGGGACTTATCTACCACCAATATGACCAATCAATATCATGAAAAGAGTGAGAAAATACATCTTGAGAATATCACGGTCAATGATCATTTTGGAGATCTAACATCTAAAATAATGTTTATGGTTTTCTAGAAAGAAACTAAAAATAAATTCCTTCTCATAATTCTATGGCCTCACAGCCACATGGTGGTACCTTCAACATTTCATCATTACTTGAAATACACCATTGATTAGATGGTCAGCGTGTTACATGGTGGAAATTCCTCATTTATGTTTTGACAGGCCATATATGGTGAATATGGTGTCTATAAAAGGGAGTTGAAAAACCCAATGGTTATTGAGAATATAGAGGATATAGCACAAAATCTATAGGGAATTTCCCATGAAAATTCTAGGAGTACGATTGATAGTGAATATTTCCTACACATTTATCTGATTGAGGAAGTATACAGAATATCATATATCAATTATCCTTATGTCCCCTTTTATAGTGGGAAATAAAATAATCAGCTTTGGAATCTCTCTGCAATGACTCTAGCAGTAAGGGATGACAATGTCTCTTCCCATGGATTCTATCATCCTAATGGATACGCCCTCGTATTTTCTACCTCATTTTAATATACATCCATAGATGTACAGGTTGATGAATAATAGGATGAATTTAGGAAGGCCCCTCCCACATTTGAGGAAAACATCTATACCACCATCAATGAGATCATGTAGTTAATTCTGGGAATAGAAGAAGACATGCGACCTATATTGATTGATGCCTCCATTTCTATCGAGGAGAAAGATATGTAAATTTAATGTCTAAAGAAACATCAACATGAGTTCTCTTGTAATTATATAGAAATTCTTGGATTGAACCCCATTTTCAACACACACTATCTTGGCTTATCCAATGACCATTGAGGTTTTAAGAAGCCATCCAGGAATACCCACCCCTATATTTCAACAAGTATATAGTTATTAGTTGAGAAAAAAATTAATGAATTTTTTTCGTTAAAGTGAAATAACCATGGTGGCTAGAAAAAATCATCCCCATCAAAAAAATAATGAGAAAATTTGGGTATATGTCAATTTTAGAGAACATAATTGAATTCTCATGAAGGGATACTTACTATTACAAATAAAAAAACTACTGATTGATGAATCTAATAGATTTCAAGACCTTTCTTCATTTATGGGTAATTAACACACAATGAAATAAATATGGGCTCTTAGGGTGAAGAATCCACTACCTTTGGAGAACCTAAAAAGATATTTTACTATCAGGATATTCCTTTTGGGTTAATAAACATTGGTTCTACTTATCATCATGTCATGCATCATATATTTAATCCCTTCATGGGATGAATAACTTAATGTTATGTCAATGACCTTCTGGTCAAATTAGGATATCAATGTGATCACTTCAATATCCTTCAGATAGACTTTGACATGTATAGGTATTATAGTATTAAGAAGAATCTGATGAAATTTTATTTTGGGGAAACTATAGGGGAATTCCATTGATTTTTGGCAATCCATTGTGGCATCTAGTTCAACCTTGAGAAGACTAGTGAAGCATTATCAATTTCACACTTATGAATCTCAATGATTTGAGGGGGGTCTAAGGGAACATTTCCTATATTAAACTTTTCATAGATACCATTACTGGAAAAATCCTCCCCTTAACAAAGATAATAAATAAAGGAATCACATACCACTGTGACGAGGATAACTGAGAAGCCCTCAGGAGGCTCAAGAATTACCTTCTGCACCCATCAGTCTCGATGCCACTAGTTCAAGGGAAACCACTCATGTTATATGTAGCCTTCATGTAATTATCAATTTGAAATCTTCTGACATCAAAAAATGATACTTGGAATGAGAAAATGCACTTTTACCTCATTCGAAGGATTCCAAGAATTGAAACAAGATATTTTGAGTTTTAGAAGAACTACAACATTCTTAAATTTGTAGGAAAAAATGAGGCATTACTAGTAGAAAAGTCCACATGTTCTCTCATATTGACCGGCTCAATTAAATCCATGGCTGCCCAATGTTGACCAGGCATTTTATCTAAGGGATATTATTCTTTAAAAAATGACATCCATTTCATTTCACTTATGTTATTGAATGGGTTTCCCATAGATAATTTCCACATGGATCATCTCACACACAAAAACCCACAAGTGGACACCAAACATCACTATGAGGTGGTTTGATATGCCCATGAAACTCCTTGGACATGATTGATGTATTTTGATGGTTCCTCTCAATGTCCTATCAAGAAAATAATGGAATCCCAAAGCACAACCATGTTGGTCTGGGGATTGTATTTGTTTCTTAAGAAATTGAAATTTTACCCTAATATTTCTCAATATATGAAGAATACATGAATAATGAGGCCAAATAACATTCCTTTGTCACTTTTTTTGAACTATTATTATAACTATAGATGGACTAACTGATCATCAAATGGGATTCAGGGCTAGTGGTAACGAAGATATATGGAGTTTTTTCATCAAAAAGGAAGAACTGCCCCTATCACTTGTCAGGATAGAGGATTGATGGTAGATATCACTTTTGGTCCCATATTACATCATATACCTTGGTCAATGAATGATCATAATGATCCAATAGCTAATAAAAATGTAGTTCTGGCCTACCATAATTAGAAATAGGTGGTCTTACGTATCACACACTATCAAATGTTCTCATGTGTCACCATATGTGACATGGAAGAAGTCATTAAGATCAACACATACCCAAATATTGATGAACCAGTATCCACCCCTTGATAGATTTAGACCATAATTGATTGTCTACAAAATGGGACTCCTTTAATGAACTAACCTCAAAGGGAAAAATTTGACGTCGAGCAGTGAACATTACACCCCTATATGGGCCAAATGAAAAGAAATACCACACCAAGAGATACTTCAATCAAATCCTCCTCAGATGCCTAAAATAAAGAGATATTCCCTATTCAATGAAATAAGTTCATGAAGGATTGTGTGATGGTCCTTAGTCTAGGGCCAGGATATCCCACCAAATATAGATTCTATGTTACTACTAGAAAATGATGATAAATGATTGGACGGAATTGATAAAGAAATTCCATGAATTCTAGATTAATGAAAAATTCTTCCGTCAACCCATGAATTTTTTTCATAAAGCTCAATATATCTAGTTGTTATTTATATAGGGAATGTATTTTGTGGGACCCTGTCCCCTAGCCACATCCATGTAGTTTAAGTACATATTTACCGCTAATTTTTTATTTTCTAAATGGGCCTCCAAAATATCCATCATAGAATTCAGTATGAAGAATATAATTAACTCTATGAGCTAAAATATCATCACCAGGTTAATATTACCTCACAGGATATTGAAGGACAATAACGCCAACATATTCTATACAAAATTTTATAAATTTTACTAGGAGTACATCATCGGTTCAAACCATCATCCCACAATCTTGCAACTAAAAATGGAAAAATAGAGAGCTTTAGTAATTCTCTGTCAACTATACTCCAGATTATATTGAATAAGGACTAGAATTCCTAGATATAAAATTACATCCATGATTTATGGGCATATCATACCACTACACATACTAGTACACTAGAAACTCCATATTCATTAGTGTACAGAACTAAGGCAATAGTACCCATTAAAGTCCAGTTCCCCTTGTTCAAATAGCTATCTGCATAAAACAATCAGATTACGAGTTATCTCAAAAGAAGTTTGATTAATTAGGGAGGCTATATGAGAAAATTTTGTTTGAAATTCAGAACCCTATGGCCTATTATAATTGAATCAAATGATCCTTAAATAAAAAGTTTGCCTCCATTAATTCTCTATATGTGAACAAGAATTGGATCTCAGAACCCCAATAATACCATGGGAGAAGATTAAAAATTTTGAACCCAATTGTGAGTGGTATCATATCATACATAAGTTATATCTTAATTGAGATTAATCACAAGAAAAAATGGATGGGAAATGCTTCACACCAGCTACCAATGTGAGGTTTTATAAAAATAACTCTGTATACATACTGATAAGAACCATTTAATTTATGGTTTTATGATGTTAAACATAAAAAATGCATCCTTATCGCATGAAATTAAACTATTTAAATATGTCCAGACCACATGGAATTAATCTATAAAGAACACGACATGACCACATGACGTTAAATTGTATAAAAAATATTCTCACTACATGACATGAAACTACACGAGAAGCATCATATCACTGATGATTCATCACTCCCAAGATAGATCTATGAAAAATAGAAATGAAGTGCCATCATACTTCTACAGGTGTCAGATCCACATATGGATTTCCTGATCTAAGAACACAAAATACATTAATTTATTCCATCATAGAGTACATAATTACACCCAAACCCGGAATCCAGGGTCCATCCACAAAATATTCAACCTGATCGCAAGACATAATACTATAGGATAATGTTCAAGCCTTCCTTTTCACATCGATTTGACTTCAACCTTACATCATAATATTAAACTGCACAGATAACATCCCATTCATGAACTATGTGTGGCTTCATTCATTTCAATACAGGATACATAATGACACACAAATCTTAATTCATGGGGGGATTCATGAAATTTATTCACTTCATTCCATCCATATCCTTGTTATATAAAGATAAACTTCATGGTTTCTCAAAAACTATGTATTGATTTATTCTTTTCATCATAAGATAAATATTGATGTCCAGATATCTGATCTTTGGCCTAGCTACAATAATCAAAAGGAACAATTCCCCCTCTATGTATGGGTAAGACTTGTGTACAATGTTTTTAATTTAATAAATATATTTAACTTCATTCCTACCATTATAGGATATGTGGTAACACCCAGATATCTTCTCATGGGTATAATTGTAAAATTACCTTCCCATGTCAGCAAACCTACTTCCATGTTGCATGACGTTAAACTACATGGTTTTTCAAGAATAATGTGTGGATTGAATCATTTCATCATAGGATACATAGTGAAGTCTTGATCTCCATTCCTGGGTCCAACTATAATAATAAATGGTAATAATTCACTCCTCTGCATTTTTGTTAAACCCATTTAGATATTTTCCCATTCATGAACTACATGTGGGTTGATTCTTGTTACCATAGGATACATAGTGATGCATGAATCTTTGATTCATGGGTCCAACTATGATAAAAACATTTCCCCTCATCCCTTCATTTGGTTCGTACCTACGTAGGGAACATTAATGTAGAAAATTTGTATGGATTGATTCTTATCATCACACGATACGTAGGGATTCCTAGATCCCTTGTCCAAGGTTTATCCACAACATATAAAGGACCCAACAATGCGATGTTAAAATTCATGAAAAAAATATATTTACATTTAAAGGACTATAAAAGAAACATATACTTATTATCAAATTTGAATGAGTAATAGAATATCATTTTGCATTTTCTCACGGCAGATATACGTATAGTCTTCTTGCAAACGTGATAGATTTATGTAATAAGGGATCCAAAAGATGACCACCTAAAAATAACCATGAGTATTGATAAATCCTTCACTATGCATCAAAATTCAACTTATTGGTCCAAAGTATTTCCATGGTAATTATGAATAGTTTTTACATCAGTTCCATCATCCTTACAGAATGATGTGAAACTGCAGGGAATGGAAATCATCTTGGATGAATGATATCAAAACGGAATATCAAATACATGTCACGACCCCCTCCCACCAAAGATGCCCCTCCTGAGCTGGAAATGGTGAAAGGGAGATAATGACCCCCGAGTCCCGCCTCCAGTAGGCCCCGGGTTGGCGACTAGAACCAAGGGTATGAGTTTTCACAAATATGGGAGGCATTACCCTTTTTATTATTTTGGATCGGGAAATAGGACAAGTCAACCACCAAAAAGGGAAAAGAACAAGTGTATATAAATAAACCCAAACCAAGCCCACATGCATGTTTAAACAATTTTTATAACAAGGTACAAGTACAAGGAAGCTCAAAAGTACAATGCTAAAGAAAACAAGAGAACAACAACTGCAACAACTCCAACTGCCCGACTAGTAGGGTCCCGCACGGCCATGGTAGTCCTCCTGGAAACCTGAAAGTAAAAGTAGGGTGAGCATACAAGTATACTCAGTAGGGAAACCTAAAGTTCTCGTGCACAAGTGGGGAGACACCCTAAGGTCCTGTGAGAAAACAGAAGAACCAGAAACTAACAAGAAAAAACTATCCACCCAGCCTCACTGGTCACACTCACCAAGTAACACAAACAAGTTTAGTATATATATATATAGAACAAAAGTATTGGGTACCCCTCACCATTTCCCACTTAATTAGATGCTGCTCTTCCTAACGGCAGACATCCTGACGCTACCACACTCTTCCCGCCCGCACACACCTGGGCCAAACCACGCATCCCGCCCGCACACACCTGGGCCTCACAACCACGCATCTCGCCTGCACACACCTGGGCCACAACCACTAACCCGCCCACAGACACCTGGGCCTCATCCCGAAGGTTCTTGGGAACGGTAAGCCTGCCCGAAGAGCCTTGGGGTAAAGGTTGCCTCAAGCCATCACAGCCTCTGAGACCTACCCGAAGAGTCCTGGGTGTAAGGTCACCTCAAGCCATCATAACCTATGGAAGAAGGAGCAGGAAGGAGCTAGTAACTAAGGGGGAACACCCTCTCCCATAAAATGGGAGTGTTCGGCACTAGGTGCTTGACATGGGTGTGGTGCGACAAAACACAAAGATACAATTATATATATACATATACCAAACACACAGCCCAACCTATGGCTTCTTAAGAAGAGAAACTGAGCATGTGCCTCGGCACGGCTACCACGAAGCATGCATCCACAACCAAACAATCACCTCCCAACCCCATTTAGGTTTTCATGTTTCAGCAGAAATTAGATTATTTAGTTCCTTAACTACTGGGAAACTATCCATAACCAACCACTTCAATCATTCGTAAACATATCCCTGCCATCCACAAAACAGGTTAGGGAAACAAACACAGCAACACAGCAAGTTCCTTCTTATTAACCAACCAACCCATTTATTATTATTTCTGTTTTATTACCAAACCCCACCATTCATTAACTCTTCCAATTTTATTTATTTATTAAACACAACCCATAGTCTGTTCACATTTAAACCCATCCCTGCAGCCCCGCTGCCAACAGCCATAACCACAACACACATCGTTACCCCTTTAATACCATTTATTACAGCCCCGCTGCCCATCACCATCACAACATTTACACCAACCCACGACCAAGTCAACCGCAGCCCCCCTGCTCACCCAAACCACAACAGCCCACAAAACACCCCCAACACATGCCACGTAACCAAGCCAACACCCACATGTTCATTATTTCATTTTGGTTCAACCGGGGTGATCACACAAGGGTTCTAGATTTTCATTTAAAAAGTCAACATTACGTGATTAACCAATTTCCATATTCCATGAAGTTTCCATCCATAAGAAAATACATAAGGAGAGGGAAACATTTAATTGCGTAAGCAAAGGCCCCCAACGACTGTGATTTTTAGTAGGTAGAAGCTCATTCAATTCACAAATATAATATCACAGGATATAAAAAAGTAAGGTAACAACAATCACTAACTTCCCAACCCTATTCTTTAACCAGTTATTATCTTTATTTAAAGGTTCAACCATTTCTCATGAAAACAAAAGGATACCCGCCACACATGATACACAAATTAGAGAGACAAAGGTGAGATCCCTACCTCAAAAAGGTCCCGATCACGCCGCTTCCGACGTCGTCCTTCGGTGTCCTCCGCCTTCACCAAACCCGACAAACGCCTCCTAGGATGGAAGCTGGAGAAGGAAGGCCGGAAGGAAAGGTGACAAGTCCGGGCTTAGAAGCTTCGTCTCGTCGCTACGATCCTGTGGCCACTGACGGATCGTAATTCGGAGCTCGGACAAATAAGTTAGAGGAGGAAGACTTCTTGATCATCCAAGAGTGTCGTCGTGCGGAGAAGAAGCGATTTGTCCGGAAATAATCCGCGACCCTTTCTTATATAGCCAACGAATAGTTAAAACAGTATGCAGCGTGTATTGATGAATACACAGTGTGACTGTACACCCGTTACGTGTTTTTAATGGTCAACACACGACACTTCACGCGGTTTCCACGCGTTTTAAAAAAAACTTTAATTTTATTAATATGTGTGTTTCGTTGAACCGAGACATAACTCATAAAAAGGTATCCATCACTGGTCTTAAAATGACCGTCTTAATTACAGGATTACACTGTCGCTGACGGTTCGTCATTCCGACACCATATGAAGAAGTTATAGGCTTTTTAAGTTTTGATCACCCAAAAATAATAATATTATTATTTTATTATTATTATAAAAAGAGGATATATGTCTCTCTCCAATCAAAATTTTCAATTCACTCACGCCCAACACATTCACTTCCCATACGCCTCACATGGGATTTTGATTATTTTGTTTATTTATTTATTTTCATTTATTATCTCATTTAATCTTTTTTATCTTATTCTTTTTTTTTCTTTCTCTCTCCAATCTTCTTTCTTCTCAAAATTTCATCACGCACAAAAAGTGGCGCCTCATTATTTTTCATTTATTATTATTTATTAAACTATTAATAGAATAATATATAAAATGTATAATTATAAAAGGGGAAAGTGGAATTAATGCATCCCCTCCCCATGCATTTTCATTCGCATTCATTTTATTTCTTTTCATTTATCATTATTATAATATATTAATTATTATATAAATTATGTAATGATACATGGGGCCATGTGCCTCATCCTTATGCCCATAACATATCATTTATTATAGAAATTTTATTAAACATTATATAAAGCATATAATTAATATCACCACAATATAGGGGTGGAAAGATACTTTTACGGTAACGCAATCATGCTGCAAGATTTGTGTGCCCCCATTTAATTCCAATTAATTTAAAAAGGTTTACTTTATTAAATTAAAACCATTTAATTTAATTATCCCGATATATATACATATACATATTTATATACATATTTACGTCATCGTTATTATTATTATCTTACATAATAATAACTCACATTTAATATTATTAATGCACCACCTCGCTTCCTCTATGCATCTTCATTTATTTGTTTGCAATAAATACCATGACTCATTTCATCAATTTCTCATTATTATTATTATTATTTAGTATAACACTTATAACAAAACCCCAATTAAAATTTATTAAATCTTCACCAATTATTATTAAAAAAAATTATCATTATAACGTGCGTTGTGTTGACCAGATCGATTTCAACAAAGGAATGGACCGGAGGGGTCCGGTCCATTACATCAGATACCTCTTAAAACATTCTCGTCCTCGAGAATTAAAAACCAACCAAGAAAAAGAATGGATCCAAACAACCACTTCGCAAGATACCTCTTAGGGCTCTTGTCATAACAAGAAACAACCGACAACCCTAATTACGTGAGTTAGGAATTCCCTCTCCTATGTCGAGATATTATCCGCTTTAGGCGGCACTGACTCGCCTGCACGGGTTTAATCGCATCCTCATTAATGCGTCTTGATTAAGGATCAGGTTTTTCCTTTCCCATATATTAGGTTTTTTTTTCCAACTTACACTGCACCCAACAACGTACAACCCACACACTGCCCGGACATATGGCTTGAGGAATTCCTTCTCCCATGTTGAGATATTATCCGCTTTAGGCAGCACTGACTCGCCTGCACGGGTTAAATCGCATCAACATTAATGCGTCTCGATTAGGGATTAGGTCTTCCCCTCCCCACATGATAGGGCTCTTCACGTACATTTAAAGAAAAGCGGGAAACAACATAGCATTATAGACTCATGAAAAACAAGGTCCAGGCCCAAAGCATGGGCGAGAATGAGTTTCAACAATTGAGTGTGATGCTCCTGGATTTAAACAAAACATAAATGAGAGAATTTAAGTAAAACATGAAACATCTCTCTCGATCTTTCACCTTGCTGGGGTTGCCACTTCTGTTGCGTGAAATTGTCCGCGTCCCACTCCTCTGCATTTCTGTTAACGTCCAAGTGCCATAGATGTACAGTAAACAAGGATCGCCTAAGCCCAAGTAGTAAGGAAAAACTCAAAGTTTTAATTATCATTTTATTTCAATTTCTTTCCCAGAACACCCAAATCAAGTAAAACACAAACATGATGATGCATGTACCTTCCCTAGGGTCTCTACCCTGCAATCAATATAGTCTCACTTGGTCATTCGGTAGGATCAGAGTCCTTGCATCGGATCACGGGGGGCCCTAAAATCCCGTGTCCTAGCCGGTCTTCCCTGGCCTATGTCACGCACCAAGATTAACGAACATTGTTGCCCTACCATCCCATGCAATCCTCATTGTACCTAACTCCAGACTTCATCCTATCTCTCAACCATCAGCCTCTAATACCATTCTGTCACGACCCCCTCCCACCAAAGATGCCCCTCCTGAGCTGGCAATAGTGAAAGGGAGATAATGACCCCCGAGTCCCGCCTCCAGTAGGCCCCGGGTTGGCGACTAGCACCAAGGGTATGAGTTTTCACAAATATGGGAGGCATAACCCTTTTTATTATTTTGGATTGGGAAATAGGACAAATCAACCACCAAAAAGGGAAAAGAACAAGTGTATATAAATAAACCCAAACCAAGCCCACATGCATGTTTAAACAATTTTTATAACAAGGTACAAGTACAAGGAAGCTCAAAAGTACAATGCCAAAGAAAACAAGAGAACAACAACTGCAACAACTCCAACTGCCCGACTAGTAGGGTCCCGCACGGCCCTGGTAGTCCTCCTGGAAACCTGAAAGTAAACGTAGGGTGAGCATACAAGTATACTCAGTAGGGAAACCTAAAGCTCTCGTGCACAAGTGGGGAGACACCCCAAGGTCCTGTGAGAAAACAGAAGAACCAGAAACTAACAAGGAAAAACTATCCACCCAGCCTCACTGGTCACACTCACCAAGTAACACAAACAAGTTTAGTATATATATATAGAACAAAAGTATTGGGTACCCCGCACCATTTCCCACTTAATTAGATGATGCTCTTCCTAACGGCAAACGTCCTGACGCTACCACACTCTTCCCGCCCGCACACACCTGGGCCAAACCACGCATCCCGCCCGCACACACCTGGGCCTAACAACCACGCATCTCGCCCGCACACACCTGGGCCACAACCACTAACCCGCCCGCAGACACCTGGGCCTCATCCCGAAGGTTCTTGGGAACGGTAAGCCTGCCCGAAGAGTCTTGGGCTAAAGGTATCCTCAAGCCATCACAGCCTCCGAGACCTACCCGAAGAGTCTTGGGTGTAAGGTCACCTCAAGCCATCATAGCCTATGGAAGAAGGAGCAAGAAGGAGCTAGTAACTAAGGGGGAACACCCTCTCCCATAAAATGGGAGTGTTCGGCACTAGGTGCTTGACATGGGTGTGGTGCGACAAAACACAAAGATACAATTATATATATACATATACCAAACACACAGCCCAACCTATGACTTCTTAAAAAGAGAAACTGAGCATGTGCCTCGGCACGGCTACCACGAAGCATGAATCAACAACCAAACAATCACCTCCCAACCCCATTTAGGTTTTCATGTTTCAGCAGAAATTAGATTATTTAGTTCCTTAACTACTGGGAAACTATCCATAACCAACCACTTCAATCATTCGTAAACATATCCCTGCCATCCACAAAACAGGTTAGGGAAACAAACACAGCAACACAGCAAGTTCCTTCTTATTAACCAACCAACCCATTTATTATTATTTCTGTTTTATTACCAAACCCCACCATTCATTAACTCTTCCACTTTTATTTATTTATTAAACACAACCCATAGTCCGTTCACATTTAAACCCATCCCTGCAGCCCCGCTGCCAACAACCATAACCACAACACACATCGTTACCCCTTTAATACCATTTATTACAGCCCCGCTGCCCATCATCATCACAACATTTACACCAACCCACGACCAAGTCAACCGCAGCCCCGCTGCTCACCCAAACCACAACAGCCCACAAAACACCCCCAACACATGCCACGTAACCAAGCCAACACCCACATGTTCATTATTCCATTTTGGTTCAACCGGGGTGATCACACAAGGGTTCTAGATTTTCATTTAAAAAGTCAACTTTACGTGATTAACCAATTTCCACATTCCATGAAGTTTCCATCCATAAGAAAATATAGAAGGAGAGGGAAACATTTAATTGCGTAAGAAAAGGCCCCCAACGACTGTGATTTTCAGTAGGTAGAAGCTCATTCAATTCACAAATATAATATCACAGGATATAAAAAAGTAAGGTAACAACAATCACTAACTTCCCAACCCCATTCTTTAACCAGTTATTATCTTTATTTAAAGGTTCAACCATTTCTCATGAAAACAAAAGGATACCCGCCACACATGATACACAAATTAGAGAGACAAAGGTGAGATCCCTACCTCAAAAAGGTCCCGATCACGCCGCTTCTGACGACGTCCTTCGGTGTCCTCCGCCTTCGCCAAACCCGAAAAACGCCTCCTAGGATGGGAGGTAGAGAAGGAAGGCTGGAAGGAAAGGTGAAAAGTCCGGGCTTAGAAGCTTCGTCTCGTCGCTACGATCCTGTGGCCGCTGACGGATCGTAATTCGGAGCTCGGACAAAGAAGTTAGAGGAGGAAGACTTCTTGATCATCCATGAGTGTCGTCGTGCGGAGAAGAAGCAATTGGTTCGGAAATAATCCGCGGCCCTTTTTATATAGCCAACGAATAGGTAAAACAGTATGCAGCGTGTATTGATGAATACACGGTGTGACTGTACACCCGTTACGTGTTTTGACTGGTCAACACACGACACGTCACGCGGTTTCCACACGTTTTAAAAAAACGTTAATTTTATTAATATGTGTGTTTCATTGACCCGAGACATAACTCATAAAAAGGTATCCATCACTGGTCTTAAAATGACCGTATTAATTACAGGATTACACTGCTGCTGACGGTTCGTCATTCCGACACCATATGAAGAAGTTATAGACTTTTTAAGTTTTGATCACCCAAAAATAATAATATTATTATTTTATTATTATTATAAAAAGAGGATATATGTCTCTCTCCAATCAAAATTTTCAATTCACTCACGCCCAACACATTCAATTCCCATGCGCCTCACATGGGATTTTGATTATTTTGTTTATTTATTTATTTTCATTTATTATCTCATTTAATCGTTTTTATCTTATTCTTTTTTTTTCTTTCTCTCTCCAATCTCCTTTCTTCTCAAAATTTCATCACGCACCAAAAGTGGCGCCTCATTATTTTTCATTTATTATTATTTATTAAACTATTAATAGAATAATATATAAAATTTATAATTATAAAAGGGGAAAGTGGAATTAACGCATCCCCTCCCCATGCATTTTCATTAGCATTCATTTTATTTCTTTTCATTTATCATTATTATAATATATTAATTATTATATAAATTATGTAAAGATACATGGGGCCATGTGCCTCATCTTTCCCATAACATATCATTTATTATAGAAATTTTATTAAACATTATATAAAACATATAATTAATATCACCACAATATATGGGTGGAAAGATACTTTTACGGTAACGCAATCACGCTGCAAGATTTCTGTGCCCCCATTTAATTCCAATTAATTTAAAAAGGTTTACTTTATTAAATTAAAACCATTTAATTTAATTATCCCGATATATATACATATACATATATATATACATATTTACGTCATCGTTATTATTATTATCTTACATAATAATAACTCACATTTAATATTATTAATGCACCACCTCGCTTCCTCTATGCATCTTCATTTATTTGTTTGCAATAAATACCATGACTCATTTCATCAATTTCTCATTATTATTATTATTATTATTTAGTATAACACTTATAACAAAACCCCAATTAAAATTTATTAAATTGTCACCAATTATTATTAAAAAAAAGTATCATTATAACGTGCGTTGTGTTGACCAGATCGATTTCAACAAAGGAATGGACCGGAGGGGTCCGGTCCATTACATACATCTCCACTACATTTCATTTAAATGTATCATCCATAACCCATCATCATTCCTTATCAATGGATTATAAGATCCTAACCCTGGTCAACTAGATTATTGGGTGCTTCCATCATCTTTTAAGTCCCTCATCCCATAAATCACCTTAATGTCCTAAGAACCTCGGGTTTCCACAGAACATCCATGTCCCTTGGAAAAGGATACTCAACTATAAGAGACCATTTTTTGTTAGGTATTTATATATATGGCTCCTTCATATGATCTCTAAACCATTAACCAAATGTTTCAGCACCTTGAAAAAGGGGCTTTTTGATCCTTGGGAGCCCTAGCGTCATAGCTATTGATGTCAGCTCCTTAGGGTGTTCTTGGATATCCCCAGTATGAGTATATCATTTCAATACTCATGGTATGAGAACATAAATCCATGATTTTCAACATTTTCATCTTGATCTTAGAAGGATGTTTCAGTACTCTTTACCTTAGATATCCTAAATATGTTGTTTTTTAATATTCCCTTCACTCAACATCCATGTTATTCATGACCATAAACTACATGCAATTTAGTAAAAATCATACGACCTTAAATATTGGACTTTTGGGGTCTTAATCACAGGTATTTAAACATCTAGTGAAAGAGACACCAAATTTGTCATGTTAAACACATGTAAGAGAAATCCTGAGTAAAATTCAGGTCTTCGTTCGCTAAAATCTTCATTCACAATGTTTCGGAAAAAATTAGATCATAAATGTGCGAGGGATAAAGCTCATCGGGCACACTCTATGGACCTAGAAAAAGCCGAGTCATGCTCACTAAACCCACTTTTACATGATAAAATTACAGTAATGATATTTCACATCTCTTTCCCATGATAATGTGTTCAATAAGTGGTGAATAAACTATTGGAGTGCTCAAACCCAACATGAATAATACTTTTTCCACAAATGAAACATCATTATTTGAGCACCTTGGGTAGCCAAAATCCTTCCATGGACCTTCGAGGAGGATACCCAACATCAATAAAACTATTTTTTGACTATGAATGCATGCCTATGGATCCTACATATGATCTACCAGACATCATCCAAATTCATTATTACCTTGAAAAAATGTATTTCCAATAATGGTGAGCCATGATATCACCCTGGTGTAATTTACCACCTTAAGGTGTTTATGGTCAACTTGGTACAATTTTTCCAAATAATCCTCAAGTCCTGAACACTTTGGACTGTGATTTAAAATACCCATAAATAAAATATTCAGGTTTATTTGACATCCTTAACATTACATCCCTGTGTTTTGTACCTTTTCCTAAATCCGGAAAGTAACACTTCATTCCTAAGAATTTTGACGGCCCACAATCCATGAGTCGAACCCAAAAGGCATAGGTCCCACCATTCTTTACCAAGATCTAAACTGACCTAGAGTTCTATAAACATTCCTAGAATTCTATTTAACCACTTAAAACTTCATCGTCCATACATTTTTTTCATTTCAAGTCTTTAATAACCCTCAGAAAAGAGTGAGGACCCCTCTGTTTGACCACCCTATTGACGCAGAAGGGCTTTAAACATCAAACAAGATGTTTCCCCTCCATGAATGAAAGGATCTCTGGTCCTTGTGATCCCTAGTGACATTGTGGGAAAACGTGACATCACATGGTGTTTTGGGTTAGACTTAAACTATCTACTCAATTGCATATTCATTTATTTGATCATTTAGATTATGAATTACTAAACATTTACTCTAACTATCTATGTGGTTTCATCTTCCCTAATATTTCTCCATCCATATATATCATCTCCAAAATCATTCATAACCTTCTATACAGGAATGGATTATACATATATAGTTGGAGTACAAGTTTATCCAGAGATGAATCCTCTATATAGGAAAGGAAATCAATCTAGTTTAACTTCTATATAGACTCAACTTCCCTAATATTTCATCCAGTTTAACAAGAGATGAATCCTATATAAAGGAAATTAACTCAAATCCTTGGGATCAATTAAAAAAACCATGTCATAACTCATCAGAATAAGGTGTATTGGGTCTCCCCTAGCATGTCTTCACCATTCCATATTATACAATGAATTCCAAGAAGCAGGACTTTAAAATATATTGTATTTCATTTATTGGAAAAAGACATTATGTTAAAAAATATATGAATTTATAGAACAAAAAATTTAAAAACCATAGCATATTTGTGACTTTACCTCATAATGTTAAACTACATGAAAAATTTTCATACCGCACAATTTTAAACTTCATTAAAAAATTTCCTTACTGTATGCTGTTAAACTGGATAAAATATGTCCTTATCTCACGAAATTAATATTTATGGAAAACATTACTGTACAAATGATATATTACTAAAAAGGGAAATTATGATCTAAAAACTCTAAACTACCAGCAATATAATGTCCACAATGGAATACATTAAAGTACAAAACAACAATGGTCTACTTTATGAGATAGTCAATCAGTCAATCAAAAGGGACACAATTCTTTCCAAGTTGAAAACATGATAAGGAAATATTTGGAAAAAATTAAATTATATTCTCAATGTGAATATGTTTTCTTTTTCTCCAAAAAATGTTGAGAACTCATTAAATGGAATGGTCACAAAACATTTTAGGTTGAAAACCTATAAGAAGGAAGCATGAGAAAAATCTACATCATTGGATACTAGGAAGTTCCCTATATAAACCTTAGGTAAAAATTAGTGCAATATAAATAAAAGGATATAAATATTGTGGGGCCTACCATACGACCATAAAAACCCATAAATCTATTCTCTCTATATCTGTTGACTTCAAAAAAAAATATAAAATTCTCCCTCCGAGACATATATTTTACCCGGATTATCCTTTTTAATTAGATAATCTCAAGAAAATAGGTGAAGGTATATCATAAGGAATATAATGTTAGTTGGAATTATTGTTAATTCCATATGAAAATATTTTTTGTTATCTAAGCATTCAAATCCATGTTTTCAGGTCTACTTGACACTATACAGTGGATAAGAATTGTCGATGATCTATGCAACATCAGATCAATGAAATTTCATGCTCATTATGATTAAATGGATATAGGAAACTGACATCTAATGTTTAGAGAATTTATTCATAGATAATATCCACACACAAAAATATGAAACTCTACAATTTGGATCCCCTATGAAAATTCCATAAAAAATAAAATCATTGGTGATCAAGAATGAACTAAAATTTTATTGGATGAATTTTCCAAGTCGCCGATAGTCTTATGAGAAGCATCGTTCAAGTGCCAAATCAACACCCATACCATATATCCAACTTATTCCCTTAGAAGAAGGATCTTGATATGAAAATAAATATCCTCAAATATTCCACGAGTAATTTTTTCTAATGATGATGATGTTGAAAGATAAGACTTTTAGTGATCTACGACCTCCACATGTATCACTATCTATGTGGTTAGGACATCCATTTTGGCATATAGATTATATATTATCTAATTACCATTCCCCAATGAATTTGAATCTTCCCTCATTACATTTTCTAGGGGAGTCCCATTATTTAAATCACATATAAATTTCTTACTTGTATCCTACTATTATTGAGTAAGAATAATTTGAAGAATGATGTTATATAATTGATGGTGGTCAAAGATGCCAACCCCAAAATTGTGAAAGAGCCATTGAAGAAGTTCTTCTTAGTAATGAAATTTCTTTAGTGGAGTCTCAGTGATCATGGATTGGATCTACATAATAGTTAGAAAACATCATGTCTGGTCCTCTGAAACAATTGGGGAAGGTATGTCAGAAGGAGGAACAAGTGGATGAGCTAAAAAAGATGATATAAAGAACCACATGTACCATTATTACAATCGATGCATCATCCATTAATCGTATTGAATGGAAATATACATTAATAAACACATAACCAATGATTATATGGTTATAAATAAGATGAGGAAACTTCATAAAAGGCTCACCTGAGTCTTGGATAAACGCAATCCTTATAATATATTGGGGTTTGATAAAGCAAACAGTCTGGAAAAATGAAGGACTAGCCTGTCATGTACACCTCTTTGGTAGAATTACATCCAAGCCCTACATTAATCATAAGATAAGAATACTTGGAAACCAATAAGAGGAAGGATATTCTCACTGTTTGAGTACTAGAACACTAATATAAACCAAAATTGGTGGATAATCCTAGGATGTTGTTCTCCCATCACATCAACTAAGGTGAGTGGAGAAACCCTTTGAATGAAACCAAAATTTAGGGAGAACCAGTTATAAGTATGGATGAAAATAGTCATCTCGTCTAAAGGCTCCATGGGAACACCATCCCAAAGAGATGTTTTATATAAATGTTCATCAAAACAACCACCATTGTTATATATAATTGGAATGATCGGTGTGGGATAAAGAATAAAAATTAAATGATCGTAATAGATCATCATTTTTATGACCTCATCAGGGCCTATTAAAATTTCCTCAACCCTGAGAACGTTTATCCTCCTATGATGGAATGATTCACCATGGATTTAGGCCATGTTATGGTTTTTGTAGCAATAACAATTTCCCATATCTATCCAAATATAAATATGAAAGGGCCTCTAATCATGTATGGAATATTTCACTACTGGATAAGACCTATGAAATTGTATATTCAGGAAAAAGTTTGTATAGATAGATTAATAAGATTCCCCTTTTCTAACAGAGCTTCCTTCCCCACAGTGCCAACTCATATTCTTAAACGTGTATCCTTTATTGAGAAATTCCACTTATCTATGAAAATGGTTATGAAATTGAACTAGATATTTCTTTTGGATATAAATAGTATAACAAATTATCCTCATTAGGTACAATACCTAGCTTCAAGGATAGACCAATATGAGTTGTTGTTATCATGATCCAACTGAGAATGGGACTTGTAAGGGTGTATAGTGGGCAGATGAGATCCACTATAGAAGAGAAAAATGTTGATCTACTCCATGAATGATATGTATGAGTGAAAATTAATCTCCATCTATAGTTTCTATCTCACAATCTTATGAATGTTCCTTTAAAGTATTGGAGTTTCTACAGGTTCATCACAGAACTTTTGAACCAAGAGGAACTCAATGTACATATCCTTGAAGGTAGATATCCCACAATGTTGGTTGATACCGCAAATGATGATTCCCACTGCATCATGGGATATATAGAATGAATTAGTTATAGGAAACAAATGGATAATCAGTTTCTTAAGGAGATTCAACTGATGATAGATGAAGAAGTGGGAAATCCATATGGCCTTATAAAGATGAGTAGAATGTAGCAGATCAAAAAATTCTGAGAAGCTCTATCTAGCCCAAAATATCCATGCACATTTGTATGAAATATTCTAACATGGCTGCAAGTCTTATTTGAAGGTCTATCCATTTCCCATATCTTTTAATGAATACAAACATATGTTTTAGTAACTTTGAGAAATATTTTGGTGGATAGAGTGACTTCCATATGGACCATGAGTGGAGTTTTCCAACATGTAGGACAACCCCGAGGACTATATGATGAAAAATTTACTCCTTATGGAGAAATTTTCATGAATATAATATATGGAAGATGTGAACTAGCAAAAATGAAGATTGTGGTCAAGTTAGGGGATAAAAATATCATCCTGCAAATTAAATCCATATAGGGAAATTTGTTTTTTTAAGGCATTGTTTTGAAGATAAAATAAGAGAATCCTTTTTAGAACCTCATTGTCAAGGCACACAAGATACCAAGGGTTAAGGTTATAATTCTAAATAATCATAGCCCTATGGATTGACATGGTAGAATAAGTGAAAGAACTGTAATCCATTTTTATAAAATAAAAATTTATATATCAATATAATAGAAAAATATATATTGAGAGATGAATGATTTTGGTATAATCCTCTGAATCACATGAATCATGAAGCGAACTGTGTTCGTATGACCTGATATAAGTCTATTGAACTATAGAAAACATGAAGATCTCATAGAATATATGTACCACAGGAAATATTGTGACCTCAGGACTAGTAATAAGACTCAAAATCATATAACTGTGAGATGGCCACACAAACCAAATAGTGGTATAGTGATTATGAAAATGAAGAAGTTGATCCTAAAATTTTTTCATTATATAAATATGGAAAATATTTCTGAAACTACTAATAATCATCTTTTGTTTTGTTTCATCATGTGTTGGGGAATTTCTTCCATTTAACATGATAACCTGACATAAACATGCTAAACATTATCGTGAACCAGTCTTGAAAATATATCTTTTGATTGGTTATTATGCATAGGTATTGAGAATGTGATCTTGTGATGAGGACTTTTAAAGGGATTACTTGATGTAAGAGACCAAAATTTATCTAGAGATTAATTTTTTTCATTTGAGTGAGTCACTCCTTATGATATATTTATAAGGATCTTCATAAAATACTAACAATCACTTGGAATACCAATCATCTCTAAGACAATGACTGGAAGTATCCCCAAGGACATACATGGGAATATAATTTCTTGATAACTATATTAGTTTACCTGTATACGCCACTTCTTTAGGGGGGTTTCATTAGTGAAACCTTCAAAATTAGCATCGGCATGTCTAGATGTGAATAAAAAACAAAATAAGGGGTATGATTTTCTCTACCAAAAAAGGAAAGGTGGAAGATTCACATAGATTGTGTATCCTTTGGAGGTACACATAATCGAATAACCCTCAGAAGATCATGAAACCTTATAATTTGTAGAAAATGATATGATCTCAATCACATAAAGCTTCTTTGAAAAAACTAGATGTTTTGGAAAATGTTTTTTTAAAAATAATTGATAATCATTCCAAGGTTTTTAGAATAGATCCTATGAATCAAGATACATTTCAACCATAATTTTCTTATAAATAAACCATAATATGAAATAAATGTCGAGAATGGAGGAATCGTCAAATGAAGTGTTCATGAGAGCAGAAAGACCTCATGAAGACCCTGGAGGCATATCCACCTCATCAGACAAAATTATGTTTTTATGTAACCTGGATCATGTTAAGGACATCCAATACATCCTTTCAAACATATGATGCTCATTCGACTCCACAGACTAGCTTAAGGGGTTTCCATGGAAAATCTCACATGTCACCGTGAGATCTATCACTTATCATGAGGATAATTGTACAAAGGGGGAATGATCTTCCTTGACAACAATTTCATTACATCATGATATATCTTTTCCTTTTATATAATAGAGGAAGTAAAAAAGGAGAAAAGGTGAAATCTTATCCCGAAGGGTAGATATGCAGGTCTTTAAGTGAAAAGGGTTATGTACCCCCGATGATCAAAATGGACCATGTGTGGCCCCCTAGATAAGAAACAATGTTATATTAAGGTCTCTTATACATGTCATGTAACACCCCAATATTTCATAGTACTTTATCACATTAAAGTAATTCAACAGCTTGCGTTACACGCAACACCGAGTTCGAGCGCACCACAACTTACCAAACTTGTCGTTCAAAAAGTGGTTATGAGTCATATTAACTTTATTTTGAATCTTATATACTCTATATAATTTTAAAATTCATAATATTTGTTTCATATACTTAATATAATAACAAATTCATTTTTTCAGATAAAAGAAGTATTTTTCAAAAAAATGCAATTTTACCGCCTTTTAATGGAGAACCCTTTTTAAAACCAATATTTGACACTTTTACATATTCAATTTCACAAAATAAACTACTTATTTATAATAAAGACATGTAAAATTTAGTTTTTCTAAATTTTTGAGTTTTTATGATAACTTCCATATTTTGGTGAATAGTGAAAATACTAAATTTTAATTGAAAACAACTTTTTTAATCAAAAATAAATAATAGTTTTAAATTATTCATTTGAATGGTTCAGAAGTATAAATAGATTATATTTTTATCAATTTACTACAATTTATGTCATTATAGGTAGTTTCACATTTAAATTTGACATAAACACATGTCATTCTCTTGATAGTTTTTACTGTTTAAAAACTCACTTTTTGGCTTTGACAATGGAAATTAATATTAAATTAACAAATGAAACTTCTATGTATTGAATTTTGTAGAATAGAATTTATTTTTGAATTCGGAATATCAAAATTAGCTTAGGGTGAAGTTTTGGTATTTTTCTAAAAACATTATTTTTTGATGAATAGTGAAAAACATTGCGTTGTTACTTAAAATGACTTTTTTTTAATAATTATTTAATTTATTTAAATTTATTTTAAGTATAAATAGATATATAATACCTATATAATTTCAATTTAATTCATTATAGTCATTTTATAATATAATTAGATGTATAAATTTTTATTGAACATTTTACCTTCTTTTACCCATCTTCTAGAAGCATTTGTAAATTTAAATAAAACACAATTTTATAACTTTTGTGAGTTAAATTTTAAAAATATGAGAGACTTGGTTGATATGAGTAAGTAAAATTTGGTTCAATAAGATGAATATTATTTTTGGTGAATAGTAACTTTTAACTTTTATTTACCACAATTAAAATTAAATAGGGTATTTAAGGGTAAAAATGATATTATAATTACTTTAAAACATGTAATAATTCTATTAGATAACTTTAATTCGACCAAAAAAAGCCTTAAGAATAAAATATGATCCTATTGGATCCACTGATATTAGATTATGACATTTATAATTATTTTATTTAAAGAAGAGTTAAAAGAGTTAAATTCAATGATTAATAACTAAACAATTTTTAATATAGGGTTACATACAATATAAATTAGACTATAAATATTTATTAGAAATAAAATAAGATTTGATAGATAATGATATTTTATTTATAATTTTTATACATTAAAAAATTAAATTTATTTATGACACAAAGATGATGTAGTAATTACCTTATTAATGAAAGATTAAAATAATTGATATTATAAATATCCTAATAAAACTAATTTGAGACTTCTGATGAATTCCAATAATTTAATAAGTTACTATGACATGTTAGCATTTATTAAATGAATTTTTTTCAAAGTAATCATGCTGTTATGACTTTAACAAAAACAAAATACTAAATCATGTCAAAATTGACATAAATGTGTTTTTCAAACAAATATTATATTATTAAATTATAAAATATTCATAAAAATCTATGGTTTAGAAAAATGACATAAAAAGGTTATAAATATTTATAATTAACCACTTTGTGTTCTCTTTTCTTCTTATAGTATGTTTATTACCCATGTATTATAAAAATACAATGAGACATGGTAAATGTCAAACTATTTAACTAAGAGTTAAATCTAAAAGATAAGGTTAATATGATGACCTAAAACTATCTAAAAACTATTGGATTATAGGTTTTAGACCCATGCCAACATTATTCTATAAATAATTCATTGTGGATATATTAAAAACCTAAAATGATTTTATTATAAAATAATATTTTAAGCATTTCTTAAAGTGACCCTCACCTCTCTTATAAAAGGGAACTCCCCATTCCCTTAATTTCACACCTCCAAAGACATTTGGCTCGAACAAACCCTGCCCAAATATCCTCTAAAAATCCCTCAATTCAACCTAGATTACTTTCTTTGATCATAAATCCAACCTAAGGGACCCTTTTGATTAACTCAAAAGGAAACACCTGAAGAAGAGGTAATAATTTCACCACATTCTTTCAAGTTATTTTCTTCTTCCACTTCTTCTTTATTTGTTGTTTCCATTCCAAATTAATAAATCCAACACCTCCTACATACTGTGATGTAATTATAGATATGGTACAACCATATTCATTATTCTATCCATCCTATGTATGACAATGTCACTATACGTGCGTACGTACGACCTACCGTCTCCACATCGTGGTGTAGATTGTTATTCAAACACTTTATTATTTGGATTGTTATAATAATGAGTATAGATGATTTAAATAAAAAATAAATAACGTTAATTATTCTTTATATATGATATATCATCTGATTACAAATGATTTCACTATCAATATAATGATATTGTCTCCCATGCGTACGTACGGATTACCGTCTCCACGACGCGATTAGATTCATTTCCACATTCACCATTCACTAATGATTATTAAAATATATATTATTAATAATTATGTATTATATTCCATAAAAATGATACTTAATATATATATATATATATTTATTTATTTATGTATATAATTACATATATCTTATTCACTTACTTCCATTCAATACGATATGAAAATGGAAACAAAATTTATGGGTACGTACGGCCTACCGTCTCCATAAACAGTGTTTTCCCTTTCATATATCTATATATTATATATATTTATATTCTAAATATTTATGATATATATATAATCTTCTATATTCTAGAATAATGTAAATCATTATCTAAATGATACGATCAAGAATAACAAGTTAAAACAAGTGCGCTAAAGAAAGTGATTATTACCTGAAATGTTAATTTAACCTGGAAATCATTATATAATGAGTAGTATAAAGTCATAAATGAATCATGTATGATATAATAAATATGAAAATGGTTTTTATATAGTTTAATAACATGCTATGGTCATCATAAAAGAGGTTAAACGTACCCTCAACCAAGGAATAGTACAAGGTAATGGTTAATTTCACAATCTCATTATTATCGGAGGTTCTTTTTACATAAGTGTCTACTAGGACCTCTTTATCATCCACATATGTGTTTTTTAAAAATATATTTCAAAAAATATTTACTATTTCCTATACTATGGGTTAATTTCATTTATACCTTTGTTTTACTTTTTATAAAATATTAAAGTAATCATTTCATCATTTTCCAAAAAAGGACCTTTACGACCTTTTTGACAAAATTAAGGAAAGAATATTTTTTAACTTATATGGTGGGTGCCTTTATTTTACACCATTATAACACCTTCTAATCTTCATGTACATGATTATAAGAGTATAACAGTTTAATTTTATAATTAAAATACTTCTAAATGATTTCAAAATAGAAAGGGATATCCCTCTCAAGAAGTTCTGATTTCATCTATGTCAACATCTTTTGATGGATTTTAAACTTGTCTGTAGTTGATTTATTATGATACAAATAGTCCATATTATATTTAATTTTTCTGATATATTTGACTTTGGATTTATTATTTTTATACCATTCATGGTTTAAGGTTAAATTATTGACATTTCGTATGCTATTTTTAATACGAATGTTTATGTAATGCTTCAGCATTTTCAAATGAATAATGTATTGAACTTAGTAAGTGAAGGGTGGAGCCCTCTATAATTCCTCGGTGCATTGGTATCTCTCATGAGACAATTAGATGTGAAATTGGCCTAGGAATTTCCAAATTTGATATATGGTTTTGGCCGAGTCCTTAATAATTTGTAGAAGTCATGGCCGAGACCTTGAAAAAGTGTTTTGGAATGTCCGACATTATACATTCCCCCATTATGAAAATAATATTGATGGTTCATGTGGTTGTTTGACTAGTATAATAACCATGACTATGTTTTATTATGGAATTATTCACTCATATCACATTCCTTCAATAAAGTTTTCATGTTTATTAATTGTAAAGAAATGTGTTTTCAATTATTCCATGTACCTAATGTTTATGTTATCTTTTGCTACATTGGTCACTCTTACTGAGCATTTGAGCACACCCCTTTTTTATGTTTCATTTTCCCAGGATATGAAGAATTTAGTTATGAGTGAATTACAGGCATAATCTAGGAGGTTTGGATATTTCAAATAGAAAAAATTAGTGTTGTATTTATTTTCATGTTGTAATGTTCAACATATGTATATATCTTGTTTCCAAGGATACTAAAATGATCGGTCTTTCGGGACATGATTCCCTGTAATCATGCCAATGCATTAATATATTGCATCGACTCTGGGTAACTGGGGTTAGGGCGTTACAGTTGGTGTCAGATGAGGTTTAGTAAATACCTTGTAAATTATATTTAGAAAAACTTGGATTGGATAACATTACCCTAAGATAGACTTTGAGGATTAGTGTAGATGAAATTACCAGAATTTTGGTAATATATAGATTTTTTGAATTTTTCATGCAATACATCCATGTCTAGACATGAGCAGGTAGAGGTGACTCTGGCATAGATGTACCTCGGAGTGGAAAGTCCTAAAATGAGTTTTAGGCTTGACACGGGGTATCCTGGTACACAACAATGGGCCTTGCTACATTCTTAGTTACGACAGTCCTGGGGGATATGCTTAGGATAATTCACATTTTTTTACATGCCATTATAAATAATTTAGGGGTATATACTTCTTTAAAGAAAACATTTTTAGATAATAGATAATAAGTATAATCTTTTCAATTTAAATTAGTTGTTTTGGAAGTTTGGAATTATGCATTGTGATTCATAAACTAACCTGGTGTATGCCATTGTTTAGAAATGGAGCCTAGTAGAAGGAATGAGAATTCTAGCAATAAGAATGATCAAAACATTAATAATGATCATATATTTCATGGTATTAAGCCAACATTTAAAAGGGAAATAGTCTCCCACCTAGTCTCATCATATGAAGAAATAATATCCTGTGTTAATAAGTTATGTAAAGAATTATCTAAGTCTTATGGATTTGAAGGGAAGCAAGAGAGGAAAAGGATGGTAGAGAGAAAGAAGGATAAAGGGAAGAGGGGAAAGAAGGATTTTCCCATATGTGATAACTGTGGAAGGAATCACCATGGTAAATTCTTGAAGGGAATAGGAGTTAGTTATATGTGTGGGGAAAAAGGACACCATGTACGTGATTGCATGGGTAAGAAAATTGTTTCAAATGTACAATTCTTCATCTGCAAAGAGTCGGGACACTACTTGAATCAATGTCCAAATCATCAGAGTATATCCCAAATGATGAAATTGGATAATAATCAAGTTATGATACTACCAAATATGAAGAGGAATGATTAGAGTTCTTATGTTGTTATTAATGTATTGTGACAGCCGATTATTGTATCAATGATCAACATGTTATAATAATTCAATAGTATATAAGGATTTTACTACAGTACTATTTCATTAAAGACTTGAGATTGTGTGGAAACAATTAAAGTGAGTCAATAATAGGTTAAAATTTTGGAAAATATATGGTTGAGATAATTTTAAACCTTAATATGGTTCGGATTCTAAGGTAGTAAGTTTTGAAAAATATATGATTTATTTTGATAAATTATATTAGATATCCTTGACTGCCTTTAAACTGATTAATGATTTTTATACTCCATCATTGTGGGACATTACAACATTTTTGGATGTATGGATTATATCCAATATTATATAAGGAATAAGTGAGAACGAATGTAATCAATATGTTTTAATGGTAATTCAGGGTGTTACCGTGTTTTAAAATAATACATGTTAAATGTATTCACATGTTATTACGTGGAAAAAATGATCATCATTGTGTTTACCTTCCTTATAAAATTTGGACTATGAGTTTGGGTAGAAGTATTTTGGATAGGTATAAAGGTTGGAATCGATTAAGTTTTACATTAGATACCATTGTTATATCATTTATTGATATTATTTTTTTATTGTCATAAAAAGGACAACACAGAGGTCGAGTGACAACCTGTCGCGTTCGGCAAGGTCGTGAGACTTGAACCTGCAACCGAAGGGAGACAATAGTGCATCACCTACCACTGGACTACATGACGTCTTGGTTTGTATAATGTATTTTTTATATTCAGACAAATGAATTATAATTTCATTATATTTTTAACCCTATAGGATTAGGATAAATAGAATATTTTTTAATTCAATTATCTTTTAGAGTGAAAGTGAGTTTGTGGTAGGAATTAGTTGAAGGACGAAACTCTACTAATCAATTATTTTTTTCCTCTTATTCTATGAATAAATTAATTCTAAAACATTATGGAAGGGATCCTAAAACTAATACTATGTTATCCTAATACCTTATATATTGTGGAACCGATGATATTTTAAATCACCATATATTTATGGCTTTGTGGCCCTCAATTTTACACTTATTTGTGATTGATGACCACAATCACACCCTATAAATATTTAAGTTTTCCCTCCAACTATGTTTCGATAATTTCCACCAATGTTCTCCTAATCATGGTCATAATTTCGTGGTGATTTTCATTTTTCTTTCTCTCTTATTAAGACTAAATTTTATTAACCAAGTTTCGTATGTGGGTTTTCCACAAAGGTATTTTTCTATTTTAACCTTTTATTTTCAAAGAACAACTTAAAATTGAGAGACCACAACTTATTGAAGGATTGGAGAATGTAACATCCCAATACTTCATAGTACGTTATCTCATTAATTTAATTCAATATCTTGCGCTACACACAACACCAAGTTCGAGCGCAACACAACATACCAAACTAGTCGTTCAAAATGCGGTTACCAATAGTATTAACTAAATTTTGAATCTTTTATACTCTATATAATTTTAACATCTATATTATGTGTTTCGTAGACATAATATAAGAAGAAATACATTTTTTCAGATAAAGGAAGTATTTTTCAAAAAAATGCAATTTTACCGCCTTTTAATGACGAATCCTTTTTAAAACCAATATTTGACACTTTTATATACTCACTTTTACAAAATAAACTTCTTATTTAGAATTTGGACATAAAAATATTGTTTTGATAATTTTTTGGTGTTTTTCTGATAACTTTCATATATTGGTGAATCGTGAAAAATACTAAATATTAATCGAAAACAACCTTTTTAAGGAAAATAATTTATAGTGTCAAGTTATAAATTTTTATGGTTTTGAAGTATATTTTGAATATATTTTTATCATTTAATACAATTTAGGTTATTATATGTAATTTCACATTTACATTTCACAAACACACATGTCAATATTCTTATAGTTTTTACATTTTAAAACCCCACTTTTTGGTTCATACAACTGTAATTAATTTTACATTAATAAATGAAACTTCTATGTTTTGAATTTGGTATAATAAAATTAATTTTTTAATTCATAATATCAAAATTATCTTTGGGTGAATTTTTGGTATATTTCTGAAAACATTCAATTTCTGATGAATAGTGAAAAACACTGTGTTATTACTTAAAACCGACATTTTAATTAAAAAATTATTTATTTTATTTAAATTTATTTTAAGTAAAAATACATATAAAATACCAATATAAATTCAATGTAATTAATTGGAGTCATTTTATAATATAATTAGACGTATCAATTTTTATTGAACTTTTTACCGTCTTTTACCCACCTTCTATGTGCATTTGTAAATTTGCATAAAACATAATTTTACCGCTTCTGTGAGTTGAATTTCAAAAATAAAAAATTCATGGTTGATATCAGTAAGTAAAATTTTTTCAATAAGATGAAAATAATTTTTGGTGAATAGTAAATTCTTTCTTTTATTTACCACGGTTAAAAGTAAATAGGATAATTAAGGTAAAAATGATATTAAAATTACCCTAACACATGTACGTATTATATTGTATAAGTGTAATTCAACCAAAAAAAATTATTAATGCAATATGATCCTCTTTGGTCCACTTTTATGGGATTAGGACATTTATTATTATTATTTTTAAAGAAGGGTTAAAAGAGTTAAATTCAATGTTTAATAACAAAACCAATTTTAATATAGGGTTGCACAAAGTATGAATTCGACAATAAATATTAATTAGAAATATTAAATGATTTAATACATAATTATATATTTTTTATAAAATTTATACATTAAATAATTAAATTTATTTATGACACAATGATGATGTAATAATTACCTTATTAATGAAAGATTAAAATAATTGATATTATAAATATCTAGATAAATATAATTTTAGAATTTTGATGAATTCCACTAATTTTATAGGTTACTATGACATTTTAGGGTTGAAAAAATTAATTTTTTTTAAGTAATCATTCTGTTATCACTTTAATAAAAACAAAATACTAAATAATGTCAAAATTGGCATAAATGTGTTCTTAAAACAAATATTATATTATTAAATGATATAGTATTCTTAAAAACATAAGGTCCGGCCAAAGTACATAGATAAGGTTATATATATTAATTAAGAACCACTTGGGGTGTTCTTGGATTTTTGTAGTATGTTTATTAACCATATAATATAAAAATACAAAGATACATGATAAATGTGAAACTATTTAACAAAGTGTTATATCTATAAGATAAGATTAATATGATAACCTAAAACAGTATAAAACCTATTTGTTGAAATTTTTTCGACCCATACCCACCTTAGACTCTAAATAATTCATTTATGAGCCATTAGAAACTGAAAATGATTTTGTTATAAAATAAAATTTCAAGCTTTTCCTAAAGTGACCTCCACCCCTCTTATAAAAGGGCACTCCCCCATCTCTTAATTTCACACCTCCAAGTCCATTTAGCTCGGCCATAAGCTACCCAAATATCCTCACAACTTCCCTAACATCAACCTAGAGTCCTTAATTTGATCATAAATCTAACCTATGGACCACTTTTGGTGAACTCAAAAGGAAACACCTGAAGGAGAGGTAATAATTTCACCACCTTCTTTCAAGTTCTTTTCTTCTTCCACTTACTCATTCATTATTGTTTCAATACCAAAATAATAAATCCATTACCTATTAACTACTATGATGTTATTATAAAAATTTTACATCCATATTCGTTATTCTATTAATCCTATAAATGACAAAGTCACCATGGGTGCGTATGTATGGCTTACCGTCTTCACGTCCTGGTGTAGTTTGTTATTCAAACACATCATTGTTTGAATGGGTATAATAATGAGTATAACTGATATAAATAATAAATATAACATGTTAATTATTCTGTATATATGATATAACATCCAATTATATATGATTTCACCATCAATATGATGATATTTTCACTCGTGCGTACGTACGGATTACCATACCCACGACGCGATGAGATTCATTTCTAGATTCACCATTCAACGATGATTATGAAGATATATATTACTAACAAGTATGTAATATATGAAATAATAATTCCACTTAATATATATATATACATACTTACATATATCTTATTCACTTACTTTTATTCAATACGATATGAAAACAGAAACAACGTTTATGCCAATGTATGACCTACCATCTCCATAAATGGTGTTTTCCAGTTCATATATCTATCACTTATACATATTTATATTATAAGTATATATGATATATAAATCATGTGTTATATTTTGGAAGTATTTAATTCATGATTCAAATGATATGATCAAGAATAAAAAATTAAAACACCTACGTTAAAGAAAGTGATTATTACCCAAAATGTAAATTTAATAGGGAAATCATTATTAAATGGGTAGTATAAAGACATAAATTAATATTTTATAATATAATAAATATGAATATTATTTGTGTATAATTTAATAACATAATATTTTCATGATAAAAGAGGATAAACATACCCTCAACCAAGGAAAAGTACAAGGTAAGGGGTAATTTGACAATGTCTTTATTATCCGAGATTGTTTTTATATAAGTGTCTACTAGGGCCTCTTTGTCATCCACATCCATGTTTCATAAAAATATATTTCGAAACATTTTTAATATTTCATATAACATGGGTTAAATTTATTTATGCCCTTTTTTACTTATTATAAAATGTTTATAAATGAATCTTTCCGCCGTTTTCCAAACAAGGACCTTTACGACGTTTTCAACAAAATTAAGGAAAGAACGTTTTTTTATCTTATACGGTGGGTGCTGAAATGTTTCACCATTATAACACCTTCAAACCTTACCTTACAATATTATAAGAATATAAATTCTTTCTTTTATAATTACATTATTTCTAAATGATTTCAAAATAGAATGGGATATCTCTCTCAAAAAGTTTTGATTTTATCTATGTCAACATCCTTTGATGGATTTTAAACTTGTTTGAAGATGATTTATTAAAATAAAATTTTTCCATATTTTATTGATGGTTTTGTGATATATTTGACTATAGAAGTCTAAGTTTTATACCATTCATGGTTTAGGGTTAAAGTATTGACATTTCTTATGCTAGTTTTAATATGAGAGTTTATGTTATGCTTCAATCGTTTCATATGAGGAATGTATTGGACTTAGTAAGTGATGGGTGGAGCCTGCTATAGATCCTCGGTTCATCAGTAGGTATCATGAGATAATTAGACGTGGAATTGGATGAGGAATTTCCCAATTCGATATATGGTTTTGGTCGAGGCCTTAATCATTTTTAAACGTCTTGGTCGACGCCTTAACAAAATGTTTCAGAATGTACAGAAATATACATTCCCACATTATGAAAACAATATTAATGGTTCATGTAGTTATTCGACTAGTATAATACCAATGAATATAATTTATTATGGAATTATTTACTCAGCTCATATTCCTGTGACAATGTATTCATGTTTATTATTTGTAAAGGCATGTGTTTTCAATTATTCACCATGCCTAATGTTTATGTTATCTTCCACTATATTTGTAACACCCGAGACTTTTATGAGAAATACTTTATTTTTATGTTATACAAATCATCAAAGGAATCTTTCACTGTGCACAACACTAGCTTGGCTTGCTTTACATGCAACCGCGACCTTCCTCAATAGCTTGCGTCGTACACAATACAGAGTTTCACTAAACAATGATATGCTATTAAAATATTATTAAAATTAGCCGTTATGAATAGTATTAATTGAATTTTGAATTTTATAACATTTTAATTCAACTTATACATTTTATAGAATGAGGTATAAAAGCAAAATCAGTTTTTTTGGATAAAAGAAGTATTTTTCAAAAAATACAGTTTTGCCACCTTTTGATGGAGCACCCACATTAAAGCTAGTTTTTGACATGTTTATAAGTTAAATTTGACAAAATAAAATTCTTCCTTTGAATCAGGGTATAAAATTTTACTTTGGATAAATTTTTGATATTTTTCTGATAACTTTCATATTTTGATGAATAGTAAAAATACGCTAATTTTTAATTAAAAACAATTTTTTTCATTAAGATAATTTATTTGGATAAATTATAATATTGAATGGTTTTGAAGTATAAATAGAATATATTTTTTCCATTTAATATAATTTATGTCATTATCATTAATTTCACATTGAATTCATAGGTAAAAACATTTCAATTTTGGCAATGTTTTAACTTCTAAAACCCATTTTCTTAACAACGGGATTTATTTAAAATTAATTACTGCAAATTATATGTTTTGAATTTTGAAAAATAGATTCCATATTCAGAATAAGTGGGTCCAAATTATGTTAATAGGCTACTTTTTATTTTTGGGCATTATGAATAGTAACTACGGTTAATTTTATTTACCATAGTTAAAGGTAAATCGGGTAATTAAGGGTAAATATAAGATTATAAAATTACCCTAACACCTTCCAAAATCCTATTTCATGACTAAATGTCGACCCATATCACCTAAGGGTCGGATTAGATCCATTTAACGGACTTTTCTCCATGAAAATAATTTAATTATTATTAAAACCAAAGAATGTGACAATATGTCACTTTCTTAAATCTTATAAGTATAATAATTTTAATTTGGTGATAAACATAATGAAACATTGAACTTGAATAGTATCCAGAAATATAATACAATTATCTACATCATAGTAAATTATTTAGAATTTTTAGGGATTAAATAATTATCATTAATTATGACACAATAGTGATGTTGAAATTATTTAATTAATTAAAATATCTAATAAATTGTTTTAAAAAATATTAAAATAAATATTATATGTGCTAAACTAATTTTCTAGATACATATGACATTTTATGAATCTATTAAAGCTTTTAGTTCGAACATATATTCTGTATATATTTTATTTAAATTCAAATAAATGAATAGTGTCAAAATTGACACTATTGTTATTTTATAAAAATAACATACTATAAAATTGTTTAAAAATCACAAAAATATTTGAAAATTATAAATTAAAATTTATATGGTCAACAATTTCATAAAGTTTCAAATTATGGAATATTCACAACACATATGTAATTATGTATAATAATTTAAAATTTAGAATATTATTAACTCAAATTAAATTAAATTGATAAATAAGGATAATTCATGTTGATAATGTTTCAAATAAATTCCTAACATGTCTAAATTTTATTGGTTGATGAGATTACATCCCTATATCATCTAATATTTGGATATGAGTCATTTTGGAAGTTTTTATGTGGGGTTTGGATTTAATATAAACTAATATTTCTTATATTTCCAAAGGTTCCCCTCTCCTCCCTTATAAAAGGGCACGTCCTCCCTCTCCTCCTCACACCAATTTGAGCCTTAAAGCTCGACCAACCCCTAAAAAATTATCCTATCCACTTCCCTAGAGACATTTTAGAGGTCCTGGTCTTCTTCAAAGACCAATTTTAGTGCCCTAAAAGGAGGTCTCAAAGAAGCACCTCAAAGAAGAGGTAATGCAAGTTACCGATTCATTCATCTTTATTTATTCTTCAACTTATTATTCATTAGTTGTTTCATTATTAAGTAATAACATCAGTATCACTCATATACTGATATGTTATTATAAGTGTTAAACAACTATATTTCACCATCTATCCATCCTACGGAAAACAAAATCATCGCGCGTGCGTACGTACGGAATACCGTCTCCAGCCATGGTGTAATCTATTTTCCCCACCACCTTAATTGGATGGGTATAATGGTGTAAATAATAACTATATATGATTATTGTAAGGTGATATTGATTCTGAAATAGTATACATACACTCCAATACAATTGCACGATCATGGGAACGATATCATCGCTCGTGCGTATGTACGGAATACTGTCTCCACGATGTGATGCGACTCGTTCTACATGATATTAATTTAACAATGATTATATAAATGAATTGAATGAATTAATATGATATATATTACACTAATAAAATTCTATAAATGAGGTATTTATAACCTAAATAGAAGAATAAGAATTTATTCGACAAAACAAGCATAAGAACAAAAAGTAATAAACACCAGAATAACAAGTAGTAATGAAATATTACTAATAATAAGCTAATAATATGACCATATATGATATAATAAAAATATGTATGATTTTGGAATAATTCAATAACATTATTTAAATCATTATACAGGAGGTTCAGACACTTACGAAGCAAATCGGACCTAAGGTAAGGGAAATATCACAATCTCATTTTTATCCGAGATTGTTTATACTTTGGAATTTACTAGGGTGAATTTTATTATCCACATCCATGTTTCCTCAATATGTAATATTTACATCATTCTACAAATTTTTGGATCCAATTTTACCCTTCAGTGAGTTTTTAGTAAAAGATATGAAAGTAATCTTTTGTCATTTTTCGTACGAGGTACTTTTTGACGTTTCTGACAAAAGTACGAGAAGAGTGTTTTCTTTTAACTTATACGGCATGAATGGATTTTTAAAACATTATTTCCAAGAAGATTCCCTTACAAGTTTTCAAGTTTATTTTTAATCAACTTCTTTTAGTTTAGAATTGTATGACATGTTATGAAAGGAAAAGTGTTTTTGAAGTAGAAAGGATATTTTCCTCAAGAATGGAGTTCAAGTGATTTATCAAATTTATTTTCCATCTAAGATAATAAAGGGTTATGTTTATATCCCTATTATTACATTGATTTGATTATGTTGTTAAGGAATTATTTTTATTAATTCCTTTATCTTATATGGGTTGTTTTATGATGTCACAATGTTTAAGATTCCCATTTTTATTACATGGGTTATGCTATGATGTCTGCTTTATGATTTTGTGGCACACATAAGAATGGTATCATTATGAGATGGGTGGGACCTATATCTCCCTCCAATTCATTGGGTAAAGATTTTATATCTCATGAGATAGACATGGATGGAACGACAGGTTATACCGGTTCAGTGAAACAGGACTGAAATGAGGAGTGAACTCGGTTCCGAAATGGACTTTGTCCACTAAGATAGTCTTGGAAATGTGTCTTGACTAATAAAAAATGATTCTCAATGATTATGTGTATATGCCACAAAGTTTCATGTTTTAAGATATGATTATTGGGTTTCCATTTCACTACTATGATTTATCCCTTGTTATGAAATTTTGATCTCTTTTGCAGGTTAAGATTTCCAAAAGTTATGTTCTTATGTATATGATGGGATTTATATTTCTTTTTTTTACCCTTACTGATCATTTGAGCTCACCCTTTTTTATGTTTTATTTCCCCAGGTCAAGAAGAAGTTTATTAAGTAGGATATTCCAAAAAGGGACTCCTGATATGATGAAATAAATGGGAGGCAAAGTAGATGCTTTATGAACCAGTTGTTTATGTTTCCCAGTTTCTAAAGACACTATACCTATACGGTCCTTTCATGGTTTTGTTATATGTTGTAATAAGTATGCTTCAATTTTGAAGTAATAATAATGTATGTAAAGTATGGGTCATTATAGTTGGTATCAGAGGAAAGGTATAGTCAACCTTTGGAAACTAGGATGTGAAAGCCTTAGTAAGAACCCTAAGGAAAATTCTAAGCAAAGAACACAATCTTAGTGTTTTAGAAATGACCATGAATAACCTAGGATAAGACCTTAAGTGTGAAATTTTATTATTGATTATGTGGTTTTCCTATTATAATTAGTGTTGCTCACACTATTCTTATTGGATTTAGTCAATGGCTGGAACCCAAAGGAACCAAGTTAATGTGGAATGCGACGGGCAATGCAATGATTATCCCCCTGAGCAACCAAACATTATGGGAGCTAGAATGAAAAATCTTGTAGCCATGCTCACACAACTTTCTCAAACTATGAATCATGCAGGGCTTCCAAATGAGAAAAGGAAGGAGTAATATTCTGTTGAATCCTTTATGAGGCAGCGTCCACCTTCATTCAGTGGGTCTACTAATCCATTAGTTGCTGAACAATGGATTAGTACTACTGAAACGATATTTTCAGTTCTTCAATGTTCTGAACATGATAAAGTCATCCTATCAGTGTATCGTTTGGAAGGAGATGCCGATCAATGGTGGAATCTTATTAGTAATATGAGGCAAAGGGATGAAATTGAGTCCATGGAATGGTACAAGTTCAAGAACTTATTTTTCAATAAGTACTTCCCTCATATTCTCCAAACAAAGATGGAGAAATAGTTTCTTGAACTGAAGCAAAAGGATTATGAATCTGTTGGTACCTATGAAGAAAATTTTACAAGACTTTCAAGGTACGCTTCTGGTATTATTATCCAACCTGAGAGTAAGATCGACCGATTCTTTATTGGCTTAAAACCAAGTCTTCGAAGGGCCTTAGCCATAAGGGACTTCAATATCTACGAGGAAATCATTAGATGTGCTCTCAAAGTTGAGATGGAGATTAGAGTAACTCATTAGTCATATGGTTTTGATAAGAAGAGGAAAATGGAATTCAAAGGAAAATCTAAAGAGCACACTGAAAAGAAGATGATCTTTCCCTTATGCTCAAAGTGTGGAAAGAAACATGGAGGGAGTTGTCTCAAAGGGACAAGTAAATGTCTCAAATGTGGAAAGGAAAGTCATCAGGCATTTGAATTCTGCAATGATGGGAAGAAGATGTTTACTGATGCAAACAAAATAAGGGACACACATAATGAACCTACTACACTTCAATGTTTCAAGTGCAAGTAGATGGGTCATTATGCTAATAAATTCCCTAATCCAAGGGTTGTTGATGATGATCAACATCAACAAAATCTTAAGGATAAAGACAAAGGAAAGTCACATGCAATTTCTATCAGTGATGTGGAGTACGATAACGATGTGGTGAAAGGTACACTTACCGTCCACTCTAAAGTAGAAAATATTATATTTGATTCTGGATCCACCCACTCTTTTATTTCTAAAGATTTTTCTAAGGGTATCACTATATTACCTCAACAATTAGATGTTGAGTTAGCTGTGACAACAACTAAGGGCACAACAGTCGCATCAAAAGTTTATAATTCTTCCCCGATTGAAGTTTGTGGGAAAGTGCTTCCTGCAAATCTTGTGATCCTTCCTATAGTGGAATTTGATGTGATTCTTGTCATGGATTGGATTTCTTTATATTGAGCTCATATCAATTTCCAAATAAGGGAAGTCACATTTCTTATTCCAGATCAATCTATGATCGTCTATCGATGCAAGGATGAACATAACCTTCCAGTGGAAATTAATTCCATCTTATGGGTCTAGATTCCACTTAATGAAGGTTATTTATCTCAAATGGTTGGTGAAAATCACAATTAATAATATTCCCATTGTACGGGAGTTTTATGATGTCTTTCCGGAAGAACTTTTCGGGTCTTCCACCAAATCGTGAAGTTGAGTATTCAATAGAACTCGTACCGGGTGCTTTGCCTATTTCAAATACACCTTATAGAATGGCCCCAATTGAGTTGTAGGAATTGAAGAATCAACTCCAAGATAATCTTGATAAGGGATTCATACACCCTAGTGCATCACCTTGGGGAGCACCTGTTCTGTTTGTTAAGAAAAAATATGAATCAATGGGACTCTACATTGATTATCGAGAACTTAACAAGATCACTATCAAGAACAAATATCCCCTCCCACGCATTGATGGCCTATTTGACCAACTACGTGGAGCTCAATACTTTTCCAAGATTGATCTTCGTTCAGGGTATCATCAATTAAAGGTTAAAAGGGACGATATACCAAATACGAATTTCCGTACAAGGTATGGACACTATGAATTTATAGTGATGCCATTTGGTTTTACTAATGCCCCTGTTATCTTCATGGATCTGATGAATTGTATCTTTAGAGACTACCTTGATCAATTTTTGGTAGTCTTTATAGATGATATTCTTGTCTATTCAATGTTCAAGTAAGAACATGAAGATCAATTGATAATTATATTGAAGACCCTGAGAAAGGAGAAGCTTTATTCCAAATTTACCAAGTGTGAATTTTGGCTTCAAAAATTTGCATTTTTGGGTCACATAATCTCAAAAGAGGGGTTATCTATAGATCCAGCCAAAACAGAGGTTATCAAAAGATGGTCGAGACCAAAAAAAGTAACTGAGATCCGAAGTTTTCTTGGTTTGGATGGATATTATTGACGTTTTGTGAAATATTTTTCATGATTATCTAATCCACTCACCAGGTTGACTCGAAAAGGATTTAAGTTCATGTGGACGGAAAAATGTGAAGAGAATTTCAAGGAGTTGAAAAGAAGGTTATCCAGTGCAACTGTACTCACACTTACTTGTAGTGGAGAAAGGTTTTTGATCTATAGTGATGCATCCAAGAAGGGACTGGGATGTGTTCTCATGCAAAATGATATGGTGATAGCTTATGCCTCACGACAGTTGAAAATCCATGAGAAAAATTACCCAACTCATGATTTGGAGTTAGCTGTGGTAATATTTACATTAAAGATTTGGAAGAATTATCTTTATAGAGAAAGGTGTGACATATATACTGATCATAAAAGTTTAAAGTATATTTTCACACAAAAAGAGATGAATATGCACCAATGAATATGGTTGGAGCTAATTAAGGATTACGACTGCTCAATCCATTACCACCCTGGGAAAGCAAACAAGGTGGCAGATTCATTAAGTTGACAAGACCATGATAGCTTATCCATGATGAGGATCACAAAAGATACAATATTTATGGATGTACAAAGGATGGATCTTGGAATTTTAATGGAAGGGGGAAAATAGTATCTTTCTCAAATGAATGTTCAACCATCTATACATGTGAAGATTAAAGAGGCACAGAAAGAAGATGTTGAGTTACAAAAGAAGGCGAGAAATGTTCCTGAATTCAACCTTGATTGTGATGGGATAATAATGTTCAGGAATCGGGTTTGTGTTCCTCCCATCCCAGAATTAAATAAGGAGTTGCTGGATGAGGCTCATAGTTCATCATTCTCTATTCATCTTGGAAGCACAAAGATGTATAGGGACCTGACAGATTACTTCTGGTGGGATGGAATGAAAAGAGATGTTGCTGAATATGTCTCTCGATGCATGGTTTGTCAGTAAGTTAATGCTGAGAGACAGAAGTCTAAGGGGGTGTTACAACCATTATCCATACCCGAATGGAAATGGGAAAACATAACTATGGACTTTGTCACAGGACTTCCTAAAACATCCAAAGGAAATAATGCTATCTGGGTCATAGTTGATCGTCTTACAAAGTCTGCACACTTCATTGCTATTTGAGAGGATTTCTCACTGGATCATCTTGACAGGATATATGTAAAGGAAGTGGTAAGATTGCATGGAGTACAACTTTATATTATATCTGATCGGGATCCGAGGTTTACCTCAAAGTTCTGGAGAAGTCTTCAGCATACTCTGGATACAGAGTTGAGTTTCAGCACTGCTGATCATCCTCAGACAGACGGTCAGTCTGAGAGGACAATTCAAACTCTAGAAGATATGTTGAGAGCCTGCTCTATAGATTTCAAAGGTGGTTGGGATCAACACTTACCTTTGGTGGAATTTTCTTATAATAATAGCTTTCACTCTAATATTCAGATGGCTCCTTATGAAGCTCTCTATGGAAATAAATGCAGGACTCCAACTTGCTGGGATGAAGTTGGGGAAAGAAAGATATTAGGACCTGATCTCGTTGATGAAATGGCGGAAAAGGTCAGATCTATTCAACAACACATAAGAGCAGCTCATAGTCGGTAGAAAATTTATGCCGACAACCGAAGAAAAGACCTAGAGTTTGAAGTGGGTGATAAAGTGTTCTTACAAATATCTCCATGGAAGAGGGTCATGAGATTTGGAAAGAAGGTGAAGTTGAGCCCTAGATATATCAGTCCTTTCAAAATACTGGATCATGTTGGGAAGGTAGCTTACCGATTGGCGCTTACACCGAATCTCTCTCAAGTTCACGATATGTTCCATATATCTCTCCTGAGAAAGTACATTCTTGATCCTTCACATGTACTCAGCTCAGAAGTTGTACCACTGGAGCAAGATCTTTCTTATGAAGAACAGCCGGTAGAGATTCTAGATCATAGTGAAAAAGTCCTACGGAACAAGACCACTCGCTTGGTGAAAGTTTTATGGAGGAACCACCAACTAGAAGAAGCTACATTGGAGCTTGAGGATATGATGAGGGAGAGGTATCCTCATCTGTTTGTTACAAAGTGACGAATTTTGAGGGAGAAATTCATTTTAAGGAGGGGTAGAATGTAACACCCGAGACTTTTATGAGAAATATTTTGTTTTTATGTTATAGAAATCATCAAAGGAATCTTTCACTACACACAACACTAGCTTGGCTTGCTTTACATGCAACCGCGGCCTTCCTCGATACCTTGCGTCGTACGCAATACTGAGTTTCACTAAACAACGATATGCTATAAAAATATTATTAAAAAAAGCCGTTATGAATAGTATTAACTGATTTTTTTATTTTATAACATTTTAATTCAACTTATACATTTTCTAGAATGAGGTATAAAAGCAAAATCAGTTTTTTTTATAAAAGAAGTATTTTTCAAAAAATACAGTTTTACCACCTTTTGATGGAGCACCCACATTAAAGCTAGTTTTTGACATGTTTATAAGTTCAATTTGAAAAAATAAACTTCTTCTTTTGAATCAGGGTATAAAAAATTACTTTGGATAAATTTTTGATATTTTTCTGATAACTTTCATATTTTGATGAATAGATAAAATATGCTAATTTTTAATTAAAAACAATTTTTTTCATTTAGATAATTTATATGGATAAATTATAATATTGAATGGTTTTAATGTATAAATAGAATATATTTTTACCATTTAATATAATGTATGTCATTATAATTAATTTCACATTGAATTCATAGGTAAAAACATTTCAATCTTTGGCAATGTTTTAACTTCTAAAACCCGTTTTCTTAACAACGGGATTTATTTTAAATTAATTACTGAAACTTATATGTTTTGAATTTTGAAAAATTGATTCCATATTCAGAATCAGTGGGTCCAACTTATTTTAATAGTATACTTTTTATTTTTGGGCATTATGAATTGTAACTACGGTAAATTTTATTTACCATAGTTAATGGTAAATCGGTTAATTAAGGGTAAATATAAGATTATAAAATTACCCTAACACCTTCCAAAATCCTATTTGATGACTAAATGTCGACCCATATTACCTAAGGGTCGGATTCTATTCATTTAATGGACTTTTGTCCATGAAAATAATTTAATTATTATTAAAACCAATGAATGTGACAACATAACACTTTCTTAAATCATATAAGTATAATAATTTTAATTTGGTGATAAACTTAATGAAACTTCAAACATGAGTATTCTACAGAAATATAATATAATTATCTACATCATTGGAATTTATTTAGAATTTTTAGGTATTAAATAATTATCATTAATTATGACACAATAGTGATGTTGAAATTATTTTATTAATTAAAATATCAAATAAATTGTTTTAAAAAATTTTAAAATAAATATTATATGTTCTACACTAATTTTCTATATACATATGACATTTTATGAATCTATTAAAGCTTTTAGTTCGAACATATATTCTATATATATTTTATTTAAATTCAAATAAATGAATAGTGTCAAAATTGACACTATTGTTATTTTATAAAAATAACATATTATAAAATTGTTTAAAAATCACAAAAATATTTAAAAATTATAAATTAGAATTTATAAGGTCGAAAATGTCATAAAGTGTCAAATTATGGAAAATCCATGACACATATGTAATTATTTATAATAATTTAAAATTTATAATATTATTACCACAAATAAAATTAAATTGATAAATAAGGATAAATCAAGTTGATCATGTTTAAAATAAAATCCTTACATGTCTAAATTTTATTGTTTGATGATAATACAACCCTATCTCATCTAATCTTCGGATATGAGTCATTTTGGAAGTTTTTATGTGGGGTTGGGATTTAATATAAACTAATATTTCTTATATTTCCGAAGGTGCCCCTCTCCTCCCTTATAAAAGGGCACATCCTCCCTCTCCTCCTCACACCAATTTGAGCCTTCCAGCTCGGCCAAACCCTGCCAAATTCTCCTCTCCACTTCCCTAGAGACATCCTAGAGGTCCTGGTCTTATTCAAAGACCAATTTTAGTGCCCTAAAAGGAGGTCTCAAAGAAGTGCCTCAAAGAAGAGGTAATTCCCGTTACCGATTCTTTCATCTTTATTTCTTCTTCCACTTCTTATTATTTAGTTGTTTCATTATGAAGTAATAACATAAGTATCACTCATATACTGATATGTTATTATATGTATGAAACAACCATATATCACCATCTATCCATCCTACGGAAAACAAAATCACCGCGCGTGCGTATGTACGGAATACCGTCTCCACGCCGTGGTGTAATCTATTTTACCCACCACCTTACTTGGATGGGTATAATGGTGTAAATAATAACTATATATGATTATTTTAAGGTGATATTGATTTTTAAATAGTATACATACACTCCAATACAATTCCACGATCATGGGAACGATATCATCGCTCGTGCGTACGTACGGAATACCGTCTCCACGATGTGATGTGACTCGTTCTACATGATCTACATTTAATAATGATTATATAAACTAATTGAATGAATGAATATGATATATATTACACTAATAAAATTCTGGAAATGAGGTATATATAACCTAAAGAGAAGAATAAGAATTTATTCGACAAAACACGCTTAAGAACAAAAAGTAATAAACACCCGAATTACAAGTAGTAATAAAATATTACTAATAAGAAGCTAAGAATATGACCATATATGATATCATAAAAATACGTATGATTCTGTAATAAGTCAATAACATTATTTAAATCATTATACAGTAGTTTCCGACACTTACGAAGCAAATCGGGCATAAGGTAAGGGAAATATCACAATCTCATTTTTTATCTGAGATTGTTTATACTTTGGAATTTACTGGGGTGCATTTTATCATCCACATCCATGTTTCCCCAATATGTAATATTTACATCATTATACAATAGTTTATATCCAATTTTACCCTTTAGTGAGTTTTTAGTAAAAGATATGAAAGGAATCTTTTGTCGTTTTTCGTACGACGTACTTTTTGACTTTTCCGACAAAAGTAAGAGAAGAATGTTTTCTTTTAACTTATACGGCATGAATAGATTTTTCAAATATTATTTCCACCAAGTTTCCCTTACAAGTTTTCATGTTTATTTTTAATCAACTTCTTTTAGTTTAGAATTGTATGACATGTTAAGAAAGGAAAAGTGTTTTTGAAGTAGAAAGGATATTTTCCTCAAGAATGGAGTTCAAGTGTTTTATCAAAATTATTTTCCATCTAAGATAATAAAGGGTTCTGTTTCTATCCCTATTATTACATTTATTTGATTATGTTGTGATGGAATTATTTTTATGAATTCCTTTATCTTATATGAGTTGTTTTATAATGTCACGATGTTTAAGATTCCCATTTTTATTACATGGGTTATGCTATGATGTATGGATTATGATTATGTGGCACACATAAGAATGGTATCATTGTGAGATGGGTGGGACATATATCTCACTCCAATGCATTGGGTAAAGATTTTATATCTCATGATATAGACATGGTTGGAATGGCAGGTTATACCAAAAAAAAGTGAAACAGGACTGAAACGAGGAGTGAACTCGGTTCAGAAATAGACTTTGTCCACTAAGATAGTCTTGGCAAAGAGTCTTGACTAATAAGAAATGATTCTCAATGATTATGTGTGTATGCCACAAAGTTTCATGTTTTAAGTTATGATTATTGGGATTCCATTTTACTACTATGATTTATCCCATGTTTTGAAATGTTGATCTCTTTTGCAGGTTAAGATTTCCAAAAGTTATGTTCTTATGTATATGATGTGATTGATATTTATTTTGTTTACCCTTACTGAGAATTTGATCTCACCCTTTTGTATGTTTTATTTCCCCAGGTCAGGAAGAAGGTTATTAAGTAGGATATTCCAAAAAGGGACTCTAGATATTATTAAATAAATGGGAGGCAAAGTAGATGCTTTATGAACCAGTTGTTTATGTTTCCCTGTATCTAAAGACACTATACCTATACGGTCCTTTCATGGTTTTGTTATATGTTGTAATAAGTATGCTTCAATTTTTAATTAATAATAATGTATATAATGTATGGGTCGTTATAATATTGCTTAATCTTACTGATTTTTTCAGCTCACCCCTTTCTTATGATTCATTTTCCTAGGATATAATGATATTAGTAATGAGTGACTTGCAGGCATAATCTATGATATTTTGATGTTTCTAATGGATTAAATTAGTGTTGTATTTCTTTTCAAGTTTTAATGTTGAAATTATTTATACATCTAGTTTCAAAGGATATTAAACTGATCAGTCTTTCGGGACTTGATTCCCAGTAAACATGCCAATGTATTAAAATAATTCACTAACTCTGGGTATCTAGGGTTTGGGTGTAATAGTTAGTATCAGAGGAAGTTTATTACATGCCTTGGTAACTAGATTTAGAAAAACTCTGATTAGAGAACATTACCCTATGATAGGCATTGAGGATTAGTGTAAAAGAACATCATATAATTTTGGTAATGTAGAGATTTTGTGAATTTTCCGAGAAATACATCCCTGTTTGGATACAAGCTGGTAGAGGTGGCTCTGGCACAGATGTACCTAGGAGTCAAAACTCTGACGAGGAGTTTTGGGCTTGACTCAGGGTATCCTGGTACACGACAATGGGCCCTGCTAAACTCTTGGTTACGACACTCTCGGGGGATATTCTTAGGATAATTCACATTTTCGTTAAAATCCGTTATGAAGAATTTATGAGTTAATAATTTCTCAAAAAAAAATTATGATTATAGATTATATGCATAATATTTTTAACTTACATTAGGTATTCTAAAATTTTGTAATTATTCATTGTGATTCATAAACTAACATGGTGTATGCCATTGTTTAGAAATGGTTCCTAGTAAAAGGAATGAGAATTTTAAAAGTACCCATGATCAAAAGATTTAGTAGAATCATACCATTCATGGTATTATGCCAATATTTAATATGGAAATAGTCTCCCACGTATTCTCATCATATGAAGAACTAGTATCATGTGTTAATAACATAAGTAAAAAATTATCTGAGTACTATGACTTTGAAGGGATGTAAGAGAAGAAAAGGATGTTAAGGAGAAATATTGATAATGGGAAGAGGGGAAAAATGATTTTCCCATATTTGATCATTGTGGTAAGAATGACCTTGGTAAATTCTTGAAGGAATGTGAGTTTTCTATAAGAGTGGATAAAAAGGGAACCACTTTCATGATCGAAAGGTTTAGAAAAATGTTTTGAATGTACAATATTTCATCTGCAAGGAGTCGGGACACTACGTGAATCAATGTCCAAATCAACTGACTATACCCCAAATGCTGCTATTAGATAATAATCAATTTACGATACTAACAATGATGAAGAGGAATGATTAGAGTTATTATGTAGTTATTAAATTATTGTTTATTTTGAGTATTCTATTAATGATGTACATGTTATAAGAATTATAGAGTATATAAGGATTTTACTACAGTACTTTTTCATTAAGGACTTCAGATTTTGTGGAACCAAGACAAGTGACTCAATAGCAGGATAATTTTTTTGGAAAATAAATGTTTGAGAGAAAGGTATACCTTAATATTGTTCTGATACTGAGGTAGTGATTCTGGAATAAGATATGATTGATTAAAATAAATTTTAATGGATATTCTTTACTTCCTATAAACTGATTAATGATTTATATATTCCATCATTGTTGGAGTTTAAAACATATTTGGATATATGTAGTTTATCCATTATCATATAAGGAATAAGGGAGCATGAATGTAATCAATAAGGTTTTAGGGTAATTTAGGGTGTTAGAGTGTTTTAATAGAATACATGATTAAGGTATTCATATGTTATTATGTGGAAAAAAGGAATCTTCATTGGGTTTACCTTCCTTATAAATTTTTTATTGTAAGTTGGGACAAAAGTATTTTGGATAAGTATAATTGTTGGAATCGATAATATTTGACATTGGATACTATGGTTAAATAATTTATTGAGATTAATATTGGATTTTCATAAAAATGACAGCCCGAAGGTTAGGAGACAACATGTCCCGTCTGACAAGGCCGCGAGACTTGAACCTTCAACCGAAGGGCGACAAGGGTGTATCACCTACCACTGGACTACATGATGTCCTGGTTTGTATAATGTATTTTTTTATAGTCTCAAAAATTAATTATAAATTCATTATTATTGGAACCCAATATAATTAGGATAAATAGGATATTTTTGAATTCTATAATCTATTGGAGTGATAGGTGAGTTTTTGGTAGGAATTAGTTAAAGGATGAGACTCTAATTATCAAGTACTTTTTCCTCTTATTATATGAATATATTAATTCTAAAACATTAGGGAAGGGATCTTAAAACCTAAAATTTTTTATCCTAATACCTTATGTTTTGTGGAACAAATGATATTTTAAAGGACCATATATTTATGGCTTTGAGGCCCTCAATTTTACACTTATTTGTGATTGATGATGTAACACCCCAAGATTTTATAGTGTGTTATTTCTTCAAAATAATTCAATAACTTTCACTACACGCAACACCAAGTTCAATCGCACCATGACTTACCAAACAAGCTGTTCAAAAGAGGTTATGAATAGTGTTAACTAAATTTTAAACTTTATATAATCCTTATAATTTTAGAATCCATATTATGAGTTTATTAGACATAATGTAAGAACCAATTCATTTTCAGTATTGCACTTTTACCAAATTTTAATAGTGAACCCTTTTTAGATACTATATTTTAAACTTTTTAACTAAATGGGGACATCAAAAATTTAAAATGAAACATCCCAAGCTTCCACGCTACGCTAGCGTGTGTTGTACGCAACACCGAGTTCTAACACACCGTAACCAATCAAACTAGCCGTTATGAATAGTAATACCTACTTTTTGAAATTATGTATATTTCATATTTTAATATGGACTTCATTTTTGGATTCGGAATATCGAATTTAGCCTAAGGTGAAATTTTGGTACTTTTCGGATAACTTTCATATTTTGATGATTAGTGAAAATTACTAAATTTTAATTAAAAACAACTTTTTTAATCAAAATAATTAATAGTGATAAATTGTGAATTTGAGTGGTTTTAAAGTATATTTAGAATATATTTTTACCATTTAATATAATGTTGGTCATTGGACATAATTTTACAATTAAACCAAACATAAACAAGTGTCAATCTTTTGATAGTTATTATCTCTTCAAAACACGCTTTTTGTTTTGACAGCGGGAATTAATTTTAAATTAATTTCTGCCACTTCTGTGTTTTGAATTTAGGAAAATTTATTCCATATTTGGAATCAGGATGTTCAAATTGTGTAAATAGGTAACTTTTATTTTTAGACATTTTGAATAATTACTGCGGTAAATATTTTATTTACCATGGTTAAGGGTAAATCCGGTAAATAAGGGTTAAAAAATAATATTATAATAATACTAAATTACCCTAAAACGTGTCGTAACCCTATTGGTTGATACATGGTAGACCATGGGCATCTTTGGGTCTATTTTGGGACCCCATGGATTCACTTGTAAGTGATAATGACACTTTATTTTAATTAAGTTAAAATGAATACAAAAATGACACAAGCATATATCTTTTAGAAAAACAATTGTTACGTAGGGTTATATATGTTGGATTTTAGATTATAAATATTAATTAGAAAGATAAAAAGATTTCCTACATAATGATATTTTATTTATAATTTTTAGACATTAAATAATTTATTTTATTTATGACACAATGATGATGAAGTAATTACTATAATAGTGAAAAATTAAAATAATTGATATTATAAATACCCAAATAAATATAATATGAAACTTTTAATGAATTAAACTAATTTTATAGGAGAATATGATATATTAGTATTGATGTAATTGACTTTGTTCGAAGTAATCAATCTGTTATGAGTTTCACAAAAATCAACTATTGAATAGTGTCAAAATTGACATAAAAGAGTTCCTAAAACAAATATTATATTATTAATTGATATTAAATTCCTAAAAATCTAAGGTTCGGCCAAGAGACTTATATCATGATAGGTTAATCATTAATGGACCACTTGGGGGTCTATTGGATGTATATAGTATGTTTATTAACCATATTATATAAAAATACAAAGAGACATTGTAAAAGTGAAACTAATTAACTTAGAGTTAATACTTAAAGATAAGGTTAATATAAGTACCCAAACCTGTCTAAATTATATTGGTTGAGTGGTTTTCGACCTATCCCCACATTAACCTTTTAATAGTCAACTTTGGAGCCACTGGAAACCGAATATGAATTTATTATAAACTAATATCTCTAGCTTTTCCAAAGGTGCCCCTCACCCCTCTTATAAAAGGGCACTCCTCATTCTCATTTCTTCACACCTTAAAATCCTTTTTGTTCGGCCAAACTCTGAAAAATACTCTCCCAAATTCCCTCAATACAACCTAGGGTCCTTAGTTTGATCAGAAAGCCAACCTAAGGAGCCCTTTTGATCAAATCAAAAGGAAGAACCCGAAGAAGAGGTAATGATTTCACCACCCTTTTCTAAGTTCATTTCTTCTTCCACTTCTTCTTCCTTTGTTGTTACCATTCTAAAATAATAAATCCAGTATCATATATATACTGTGATGTTATTATAAATATTGTACAACCATATTCAGTATTCTATCCACCCTTTTAATAACATGTCACCATACGTGCGTACGTACGACTTACCGTCTCCACGTCGTGGTGTAATTGTTATTCAATATAATATTATTTGTATGGGTATAATAATGATGTGTAACTCATGTAAATAATAAATATAACATGTTAATGATTCTGTATATATGATATACCATCCATTTATATATTATTTTAATATCAAAAGAATGATATTGTCGCTCGTGCGTACGTACGGACTACCGTCTCCACGAACACGATGAGATTCATTCTCCATCGTATCCATTCAAGTATAATTATCATTTGATGATTTAAAAAATGATGTTTAAGGACTTGATATCATTATGGATATGAATAATATAAAACCTATCCTTTACAAACATGTCTTACATAACAAAACATACAAAATAAAACAAGTAAGTTAACACCCGAAACAACGATAATACTAAGATATTATTATCAAATCAATATTAAAAGATCATATATGATATCATATTAATGTATATGATTCTTGTATAATTTAATAACAATTATTTCACCATTATACAGAAGGTTAACCTACCCCAACAAAGGAAAAGTACAAGGTAAGGGTTATTTCACAATCTCTTCATTATCCGAGGTTGTTTATACATAATAATCTACTGGGATTTCTTTATCATCCACATCCATGTTTCTTCGAAATGTATTTCAAAACATATTTATTATTTACAAGAATATGGTTTGAAGTCATTTATACCCTTTTTTGACTTTTTATAAGAGGGTTATAAAGGAATCTTTCCGTCGTTTTCAAAACAAGGCCCTTTTTAACCTTTTCGACAGAATTAAGGTAAGAATGTTTTTTTAACTTATACGGCGAGTGCGGCTATTTTCCGCCGTTATAAAATCTTCAAAGCTTCCCTTACAATATTATAAGAATATTTTCAAAGAAAATGTTTTATTTTATATGGATCTTAAATGATTTCAAAATAAAAGGAGATATTTCTTTAAAAAGAATTTTGATTTCATCTATGTCAACATCCTTTGATGGATTTTAAGATTATTTGAAGTTGATTTATTATGATACAAAACTTATATATTGTATTGAAGGTTTTGTGATATGTTTGAATGTGGATGTGCTATTTTTATACCATTCATAGTTTATGGTGAAAGTATTGACATTTCGTATGCTAGTTTTAATACGAATGTTTATGTTATGTTTAAACCTTTTCATATGGGAATGCATTGGACTTAATATGTGACGGGTGGAGCCCGCTATAGCTCCTCGATGCATCAGTAGGTCTCATGAGACAAACTAGTGTCTTGGCACAAGGCCTTGACAAAATCTTATTTGTAGTCTTGGCACGAGGCCTTGGCTATGTGGTTATGATAGTCTGGCATTATGCATTCCATCATTATGAAAGTGGTTATTGATTTTGCATGTGATTATTCGATTAGTAGAATAACCATGTGAGTAAGTAAATGGCATTATTTCATTTTATTTATGCCATACTATGTTAAATATTCAAGTTTAAAAGGCTTTTGTTTTAGTTATACATTACCTTAAATGTTTATTCTTATTTATGAAAGTTTCCGCTATATTGTTATCCTTACTGGGCATTTGAGCTCACCCCTTTTCTATGTTTTATTTTTTCCCAGGAAGTGAAGAAGTAAGTTATGAATGACCTGCAGGGATATTATGTGGGGATATGAGTGTGGATTATGGAGACAATATGTTGTTGTAGTAGTTTTTCGTTTAATGATGTAGTGTAAAACTTATGAATATATCTAGTGTTTCCAAGGCTACTAAACCAATCGGTCTTTCGAGATTTGATCTTTCTTGTGATCATGCCAATGTTATGTAATAATGCACCGACTCTGGGTAACTAGGGTCGGGGTGTTACAGTTGGTATCAGAGGAAGTTTAGTACAAACCTTGGAAGCTAGATTTAGATAGACTATGATTAGAGCACGTAGACCTAAGATGAACTTTGAGGATTAGTATAGAAGAACTTCCTAGAATTTTGGTATTGTAGAGATTTTGTGAGTTTTCCGAGCAATACATCCCTGTCTGGATATGAGCAGGTAGAGGCGGCTCTGGCACAGATGTACCTAGGGGTAAAACCCGAAAACACCGCTTTGAGCTAGACTCGAACGGGAACTGGTGCACGACAACGGGCCTTGCTGCACTCTTGGTTACGACACTCCCGGGGGATATGCTTAGCATAATTCTCATTTTCTTTACAAACCATTATGAAGGGTTTATGCATATATACATCCTCAAAGGAGACATTTTTATGATTATGTATTATATCCATAAATAGTTCAATTTATGTTAAGTGTTTTAAAGGTATGGGATTATGTATTTTGATTCATAAACTGATCTAGTGTATGCCATTGTTTAGAAATGGCGCCCAGTAGAAGGAATGAGAACTCTAGAAATGCACATGATACAAAGAGAAAGAAGGATCATATATTTCATGGTCTTAAGCTAGAATTTATAAGAGAAATAGTCTCCCATGTATTATCATCATATGAAGAAATAATATCATGTGTTGATAAGATAAGTAAAGATTTTACTGAGTCCTATGGCTTTGAAGGGAAGCAAGAGAAGAAAAGGATGGAAGAGAGAAAGATAGATAAAGGGAAGAGGGAAAAGAAGAATTTTTCCATATGTGGTAACTGTGGAAAGAATCACCCTGGAACTTGCCTGAAAGGAATGGGAGTTTGTTATAAGTGTGGAGGAAAAGGGGCACAAAGTACGTGACTGCAAGGGTAAGAAAATGGTTTCAAATGTACAATGCTTCATTTGCATGGAGTTTGGACACTACGCGAACCTATGCCCCAGTCATCAGACTATGCCGCAAATGATGCTATTGGATAATAATCAAGTTATGATACTACCACAGATGAAGAGGAATGATTAGAGTTCTTATGTTGATTATGTCAATTGAGTGTTGTATCAACAATGTACTTGTTATAATAATTATGGAGTATATAAGGATTGTACTGCAGTACTATTTCATTAAGGACTTGAGATTGTGTGGAACAAAGAAATGTGACTCAATAGCAGGATAAATTTTTAGAAAATATATGGTTGAGAGAAAGATAAACCATAATATGGTTCTGATACCGAGGTAGTGATTTTAGAATAATACATGATTGATTTGGATAAATTATATTGGATATTCCTAACTACCTTGAAGCTGATTAATGATTTGTATATTCCATCATTATTGGGGTTTAAAACATTTTTGGATTGATGAAGTATATCCAGCATTCTATATGGAATAAGGGAGCATGAATGTAACCAATAAGTATTATGGTAATTTAGAATGTTTCAGTGTTTTAAAAGAATACATGATGAAGGTATTCATATGCTATTACGGGGTAAAAAGGATCTATATTATGTTTACCTTCCTTATAAATGTTGGACTGTGAGTTTGGACAGAAGTATTTTGGATATTTCTAGTTTGGATTATTTTGGATTACCATAAAAGGACAACCCGGAGGTCGGGCGGCAACCCGTCGCGTCTGGCAAGGCTGCGAGACTTGAACCCGCAACCGAAGGGCGACAAGGGTGTATCACCTACCACTGGCCCACGAGATGTCCTGGATTAAATAATGTAGTTTTTATTAAAAGATCTTTTAGATGAATTATAAATTCGTTTATTTTGGAACCCTATACGAATAGTGTAAATAGAATTTTTTTTACATTCTATTATCTTTTAGAGTGAAAGATGAGTTTGTGGTAGAAATTTATTAATGGATAAAACTCTAATTATAAAGTAAGTATATCTCCATATGATCTTAGAAAATCTCATAAAAAATTCCTCAAATATTAAGAAAAGAAAATTAGAAGAAAAATGTTTTCCTAGATGGTACCTTAAATCATCACTAATTTATGGCTTTGGGATTGTTGGCCTTTTCATAGCCATGTTCTCTACCACTCTCCATCAAATAATTGATGGTTAGATTTTTCTTCCATATCCATATTTTCCTACATGGAACCCTAGTATGTGTTATTTTCGGTAATCTTCATACTTTCGACTCTTTATTTTAAATAGAGGCCTCATTAATTCATTTTTCGATGTGGGATTTCAACTAAGATATTTTGAAACGTCAAAAATGTGTTATCCTAATACCCTATGTTTTGTTGAACCGATGGTATTTCAAATCATCATAGATTGATGAATTTAAGGACCTCAATTTTATACTTGTTTTTGATTGATTACCTCAATCACTACCTATAAATATTTACGTTTTTCCTCCAATTATATGTCTCTAATTTCCACCAATATTCTCCTAATAGAGATCATAATTTGGTGGTGATCCTTTCATTTCTCTTTTCCTCATATTAAGATTAATTTTTAGTAACCCAATTTTCGATGTGGGTTTTCCCACAAAGATATTTTCTATTTTCAACCTTTAATTTTCGAAGAACAATTTCAAATTACGAGGACACAATTTATTGAAGGAGGGGAGAATGTAACACCCCAAGATTTTATAGTGTGTTATTTCTTCAAAATAATTCAATAACTTTCACTACACGCAACACCAAGTTCAATCGCACCATGACTTACCAAACAAGTTGTTCAAAAGAGGTTATGAATAGTGTTAACTAAATTTTAAACTTTATATAATCCTTATAATTTTAGAATCCATATTATGAGTTTCTTAGACATAATGTAAGAAAAAATTCATTTTCAGTATTGCACTTTTACCCAATTTTAATAGTGAACCATTTTTAGATACTATATTTTAAACTTTTTAACTAAATGGGGACATCAAAAATTTAAAATGAAACATCCCAAGCTTCCACAGTACGCTAGCGTGTGTTGTACGCAACACCGAGTTCTAACACACCGTAACCAATCAAACTAGCTGTTATGAATATTAATACCTAATTTTTGAAATTATTTATATTTTATATTTTAATATGGACTTCATTTTTGGATTCGGAATATCGAATTTATCCTAAGGTGAAATTTTGGTACTTTTTGGATAACTTTCATATTTTGATGAATAGTGAAAATTACTAAATTTTAATTAAAAACAACTTTTTTAATCAAAATAATTAATAGTGATAAATTGTGAATTTGATAGGTTTTAAAGTATATTTAGAATATATTTTTACCATTTAATATAATGTTGGTCATTGGACACAATTTTACAATTAAACCGAACATAAACAAGTGTCAATCTTTTGATAGTTAATATCTCTTAAAAACACGCTTTTTGTCTTGACAGCGGGAATTAATTTTAAAATAATTTCTGCCACTTCTGTGTTTTTAATTTAGGAAAATGGATTCCATATTTGGAATCAGGATGTTCAAATTGTGTAAATAGGTAACTTTTATTTTTAGACATTTTGAATAATTACTGCGGTAAATATTTTATTTACCATGGTTAAGGGTAAATCCGGTAAATAAGGGTTAAAAAATAATATTATAATAATACTAAATTACCCTAAAACGTGTCTTAACCCTATTGGTTGATACATGGTCGACCATGGGCATCTTTGGGTCTATTTTGGGACCCCATGGATCCACTTGTAAGTGATAATGGCACTTTATTTTAATTTAGTTAAAATGAATACAAAAATGACACAAGCATATATCTTTTAGAAAAACAATTGTTACATAGGGTTATATATGTTGGATTTTAGATTATAAATATTCATTAGAAATATAAACAGATGTCCTACATAATTATATTTTATTTATAATTTTTAGACATTAAATAATTTATTTTATTTATGACACAATGTTGATTCAGTAATTACTATAATAGTGAACAATTAAAATAATTGATATTATAAATATCCAAATAAATATAATATGAAACTTTTAATGAATTAAACTAATTTTCTAGGATAATATAATATATTAGGATTGATTTAATTGACTTTTTTAGAAGTAATCAATCTGTTATGAGTTTCAGAAAAATCAACTATTGAATAGTGTCAAAATTGACATAAAAGAGTTCTTAAAACAAATATTATATTATTAATTGATATTAAATTCCTAAAAATCTAAGGTTCGGCAAAGAGACTTATATCATGATAGGTTCATCATTAATGGACCACTTGGGGGTAGATTGGATGTATATAGTATGTTTATTAACCATATTATATAAAAATACAAAGAGACATTGTAAAAGTGAAACTAATTAACTTAGAGTTAATACTTAACGATAAGGTTAATATAAGTACCCAAACCTATCTAAATTCTATTGGATGAGTGGTTTTTGACCTATCCCCACCTTAAACTTTGAATAGTCAACTTTGGAGCCACTGGAAACCGAATATGAATTTATTATAAACTAATATCTCTATCTTTTCCAAAGGTGCCCCTCACCCCTCTTATAAAAGGGCATTCCTCATTCTCATTTATTCACACCTTAAAAGCCTTTTTTTTCGGCCAAACTCTGCCCAAATACTCTCCCAACTTCCCTCACAACAACCTAGGGGCCTTTGTTTGATCAGAAAGCCAACCTAAGGAGCCCTTTTGATCAAATCAAAAGGAAGAACCCGAAGAAGAGATAATGATTTCACCACCCTTTTCTATGTTCATTTCTTCTTCCACTTCTTCTTCATTTGTTGTTACCATTCTAAAATAATAAATCCAGTATCATCTATATACTGTGATGTTATTATAAATATGGTACAACCATATTCAGTATTCTATCCACCCTTTTAATAACATGTCACCATACGTGCGTACGTACGGCTTACCGTCTCCACGTCGTGGTGTAATTGTTATTCAATATAATATTATTTGGATGGGTATAATAATGATGTGTAACTAATGTAAATAATAAATATAACATGTTAATGATTCTGTATATATGATATACCATCCATTTATATATTATTTTAATATCAAAAGAATGATATTGTCGCTCGTGCGTACGTACGGACTACCGTCTCCACGAACGCGACGAGATTCATTCTCCATCGTATCCATTCAAGTATAATTATCATTTGATTATTTAAAAAATGATGTTTAAGGACTTTATATCATTCTAGATATGAATAATATAAAACCTATCCTTTACAAACATGTCTTACATAACAAAACATACAAAATAAAACAAGTAAGTTAACACCCGAAACAACTATAATACTAAGATATTATTATCAAATCAATATTAAAAGATCATATATGATATCATATTAATGTATATGATTCTTGTATAATTTAATAAAAATTATTTCACCATTATACAGGAGTTTAACCAACCCCAACAAAGGAAAAGTACAAGGTAAGGGTTATTTCAAAATCTCTTCATTATCCGAGGTTGTTTATTCGTAATAATCTACTGGGATTTCTTTATCATCCACATCCATGTTTCTTCGAAATGTATTTCAAAACATATTTATTATTTACAAGAATATGGGTTAAAGTCATTTATACCCTTGTTTAACTTTTTATAAGAGGGTTATAAAGGAATCTTTCCGTCGTTTTCAAAACAAGGCCCTTTTTAACCTTTTCGACAGAATTAAGGTAAGAATGTTTTTTTAACTTATACGGAGGGTGCGGCTATTTTCCGCCGTTATAAAATCTTCAAAGCTTCCCTTACAAGCTTATAAGAATATTTTCAAAGAAAATGTTTTATTTTATATGGATCTTAAATTATTTCAAAATAAAAGGAGATATTTCTTTAAAAAGAATTTTGATTTCATCTATGTCAACATCCTTTGATGGATTTTAAGAGTATTTGAAGTTGATTTATTATGATACAAAACTTCTATATTGTATTGAAGGTTTTGTGATATGTTTGACTGTGGATGTGCTATTTTTATACCATTCATAGTTTATGGTGAAAGTATTGACATTTCGTATTCTAGTTTTAATATGAATGTTTATGTTATGTTTAAACCTTTTCATATGGGAATGCATTGGACTTAATATGTGACGGGTGGAGCCCGCTATAGCTCCTCGATGCATCGGTAGGTCTCATGAGACAAACTAGTGTCTTGTTACAAGGCCTTGACAAAATCTTATTTGTAGTCTTGGCATGAGGCCTTGGCTATGTGGTTATGATAGTCTGGCATTATGCATTCCATCATTATGAAAGTGGTTATTGATTTTGCATGTGATTATTTGATTAGTAGAATAACCATGTGAGTAAGTAATGGCATTATTTCATTTTATTTATGCCATACTATGTTAAATATTCAAGTTTAAAAGGCTTTTGTTTTAGTTATACATTGCCTTAAATGATTATTCTTATTTATGAAAGTTTCCGCTATATTGTTATCCTTACTGGGCATTTGAGCTCACCCCTTTTCTACGTTTTATTTTTTCCCAGGAAGTGAAGAAGTAAGTTATGAATGACCTGCAGGGATATTATGTGGGGATATGAGTGTGGATAATGGAGACAATATGTTGTTGTAGTAGTTTTTCGTTTAATGATGTAATGTAAAACTTATGAATATATCTAGTGTTTCCAAGGCTACTAAACCAATCGGTCTTTCGAGATTTGATCTTTCTTGTGATCATGCCAATGTTATGTAATAATGCACCGACTCTGGGTAACTAGGGTCGGGGCATTACAGATGACCTCAATCACTCCCTATAAATATTTACGTTTTCCATCCAATAATGTGTCTCTAATTGCCACCAATGTTCTTTTAATAGAGATCATAATTTGGTGGTGATTTTTCATTTCCCTTTACCTCTTATTAAGACTACATTTTTGTAACCAAATTTTTGATGTGGGTTTTCCACAAAGGTATTTTTCTATTTTTAAACTTTTATTTTCAAAGAACAACTTCAAATTGTGAGAAAGAAATTTATTAAAGGATATGATAATGTAACACCCCATGATATCGTACTATGTTATCTCATTAAACTAATTCAATAGCTTACATTACACACAACACTGAGTTCGAACACCCCATAACATACTAAACTAGCCGTTCAAAAAGAAGTTATGAATATTATTAACTTAATTTTGCATATTATATACTCTATATAATGTTAACATCCATATTATGTGTTTATTAGAAATAATATACGGACAAATTCATAATTTTCATATAAAAGAAGTATTTTTCAAAAAAATACAATTTTACAACCATTTAATGGAGAAACCTTTTTAAAACCAATATTTGACACTTTTATATATTCAATTTGAAAAAATAAACTTCTTATTTAGAATCAGGACATAAATGTTTAGTTTTGATAAATTTTTGGTGTTTTTCAGATAACATTCATATTTTTTTAATAGTAAAAAATACTAAATTTTAATTGAAAACAAATTTTTTAATCAAAATAATTTATAGTGTAAAATTATACATTTGAATGGTTTGTATGTATAATTAGATTATATTTTTATCATTTATTACAATTTTGGTCATTATAAGTAATTTCACATTTATATTTGACATAAACTCATTTCAATCTTTTGATAGTTTTTACTTTTTAAAAACACGCTTTTTCATTTTGAAAACGAGAATTATTTTTATATTAACAAATGAAACTTATATGTTCTTAATTTGGTAAAAACATCATTATTGAATTCATAATATGAATATTATCTAAAGGTGATTTTTTTGTATATTTCTTGAAAACATTAAATTTTTGATGAATATTGAAGAACATGACGTTATTACATAAAAACTACTTTTTATTAAAATAATAATTTATTTTATTTAAATATATTTTAATTAAAAATATATATATATAATACCTATATATTTTCAATGTAATTCATTGGAGTCATTTTATAATAAAATTAGATGTTTAAATTTTAATTGAACTTTTTACCGTCTTTTACCCACCTTCTAGGAGCATTTACAAATTGGCATAAAACATAATTTTACCGCTTCTATGAGTTGAATTTAAAAAATCATAGACACATAGATGATATAAGTAAGTAAAATTTAGTTCAATAAGATGAAAATTATTTTTGGTGAAAAGAAACTTTTTACTCTTATTTTCCATGGTTAAAAGTAAATTGGGTAATTAAGGTAAACATGATATTATAATTACCCTAAAACATGTCCAAATTCAATTAAATAAGTGTAATTCCACCAAAATAAAACATATGAATAAAATATGACCCTCTTTGGTCCACTTGAATTAGATTAGGATTTTTATTATTATTTTATTTAAAGAAGAGTTAAAAAAAATAAATTCAATGTTGAATAACTAAACAGTTTTTAATATATTGTTACACAAAATATATATTCGACTATAAATATTCATTAGAAATATAATTATATTTACTTCATAATGATATTTTATTTATAATTGTTATACATTAAATAACTAAATTCATTTATGACACAATGATGTTGCAGTAATTACCTTATTAAGGACTGATTTAAATAATTGATATAACAAATATCAAATAAAAATAATTTGATACTTTTGATGAATTACACTAATTTTATGGGTTACTATGACATTTTAGTGTTGAGTAAATGAATTTTGTGAAAATTAATCATGTTTTTATGACTTTAACAAAAACAAAATACAAAATAGTGTCAAAATTGACATAAATGTGTTTTTAAAATGAATATTATATTATTAATTGATATAATATTCTTAAAAATATAAGGATAGGAAAAAGGACTTAAATAAAGATATATATATTCTTAATTAACCACTTGGGATTTTCATGACTTGGTATAGTATGTTTATTAGCCATATAATATAAAAATACAAAGAGACATGGTAAATGTCAAACTATTTAACTCTGAGTTAAATATAAAAGATAAGGTTAATATGATGGCCTAAACCTATCTAAAACATATTGGTTGAGAGTTTTTTGACCCATCCCAACCTTATCCTCTAAATAATTGATTTTGAGACAATAAATACAGAAAATTATTTTATTATAAAATAATATTTCAAGATTTTCCTAAAGTGACCCTCACCTCTCTTATAAAAGGGCACTCACCCTCCTCTAAATTTCTCACCCCTAAAGCCATTTGGCTCGAAAAAACCCAACCCAAGTATCATCAAAACTTCACCCATATCAACCTACAGTCCTTAAATTTATCATAAATCCAACCTATTGATCCCTTTTGATCAACTCAAAAGTAAACCCCCAAACATGATGTAATAATTTCACCACCTTCTTTCAGGTTCTTTTCTTTTTCCACTTCCTCTTACTTTGTTGCTTCCATAACAGAATAATAACTCCAGTACCTCCTACAAACTATGATTTCATTATAAATATTTTACAACCATATTTGTTATTCTATCTATCCTATAAATGACAAATTCACCATACGTGCGTATGTACGGCTTACCGTCTCCATATCCTGGTGTAGTTTGTTATTCAAACACTTCATTGTTTGGATGGGTATAATAATGAGTATAAATAATGTAAATAATAAATATAACATGTTAATTATTATTTATATATGTTATACCACACAATTATGTATTATTTCACCAACAATATAATGATATTGTCGCTTGTGCATACGTACATATTACCATCTACACGGCGCAATGAGATTCTTTTCCATATTCACCATTCAACAATGATTAGAAAAATATATATTATTTATAAGTATGTAATATATGAAATAATTATTCTACTTAATATATATACATATATCTATACTTACATATATATTTTTCACTTACTTCCAGTCAATACGATATGAAAACGGAAACAATGATTATCCGTACGTACAGCCAACCGTCTCTATAAACGGGGTTCTACATTTCATATATCTATCTATTATACATATTTATATTCTAAATATATGTGATATATAAATCATGTGTTATATTCTGGATTTTTTTAAATCATGATCTAAATTATACAATCAAGAATAACATGTCAATACACGTTCTAAAAAGAAAGCGATTATTACCCGAAATGTTAATTTAACATGAAAATCATTATTAAATGAGTAGTATAAAGTCATAAATGAATAATTAAGGATATAATAAAAAATATAGTTCTGTTATAATTTAATAACATATTATGGTCATTATACATGAGGTTAAACATACCCTTAATCAAAGAAAATTATAATGTAAGGGTTAATTTCACAATCTCTTTATTATCCGAGGTTATTTTTTAGTTAGTGTATACTATGACCTCTTCAACATCCACATCCATGTTTTGTAAAAATACATTTTATATCATTTTTAATATTTCTTAGAATATGGGTTAAATTCATTTATACCCTTTTTTTACATTTTATAAAATTTATATACAGAAATCTTTCCGTCGTTTTCCAAACCGGACCTTTACGACCTTTACGACACAATTAAGGAAAGAATGGTTTTTAAATTATATGGTGGGTGCAGCTATTTTCAACCGTTATAACACCTTAAAATCTTCCCTTATAAGATTAAAATAATATAAATGTTTTATTTTATAATTACATGACTTCTAAATGATTTCAAAATAGAAATAGGTATCTCTCTCAAAAAGTTTTGATTTTATCTCTGTCAAAATCCATTAATGGATTTTAAACATGTTTGAGGTTGATTAATTATGATACAAATATTACATATTATATTTAAGGTTTTGTGATATATTTTACTATGGATGTGTTATTTTTATTCCATTCATGGTTTGGGATTAATGTATTGAAATTTTGTATGCTATTATAAATATGAATGTTTATGTTATGTTTCAACATTTTCGAATGTGGAATGTATTAGACTTAGTGAGTAACGGGTGGAGCCTGCTATAGATCAACGGTGCATCGGCAGGTCTCATGAGACAATTAGATGTGGAATTGGCCGAGGCCTTTCCCAATTTGAAATATGGTTTTGGCCAAGACCTTAATCATTTTTAGACGTCTTGGTTGAGGCCTTGAAAAAATGTTTCAGAATGTCTGGCATTATACTTTCACTCATTATGAAAATAATATTGATGGTTCATGTGTTTATTTGACTTTTAGAATTACCATGACTATGTTTTATTATGGAATAATTTAATTATCTCATATTCCTTCCATAAAGTATTAATGTTTATTATTTATAAAGGCATTTGTTTTCAATTATTCACCATGCCAAATGTTTATGTTATATTCTGCTATATTGCTTACTCTTACTGAGCGTTTGAGCTAACCACTTTAAAATATTTCATTTTCCCAGGATATGAAGAATTTAGTTATGAGTGACTTGCAGGAATAATCTAGGAGTCTTGGATGTTTCTAATCAAATAAATTATTGTTTTATTTCTTTTCAAGTTGTAATGTTGATCTTATGTATATATCTTTTTTCCAAGGCTACTAAACTGATTGGTCTTTTGGTAAACGATTCCATATAATCATGCCAATGTATTAAAATAATGCACCAACTCTTTGTAACTATGGTCAGGGTGTTACATGTCAGAATGATATCGTGAAGTCCCCCTTGATAACTCACCTTAATCGTACAAATTTCCATAGACAAATCATCTTCGATCAAGCGAATGATTTTCCATGGGAGTCATGATCTCAAGAAGACTCCTAATCATGTCATATGATCTTTCGGAATATATTTGAAATTATAATTATAATTAGGTGAAGTCCATTTTATTGGTTAGGGTCTAATAAACATGGAAGTGGTATAGGATTCTTGTAGTAACTATCATCATGAAACACCATAGAAGATGCATGAAATGATCATGTGAAGCATGTGATACCAAAATCCCTCCACTATCTCCATCTAATATACATGAGTTACAAGATGTGTGAAGCATATTATATCTAGATAATAGGGTCATATAAATCCACCCCCGGCTCGATATAAAAATAACACATGTGACGGACAAGATACTTAAAGAGATTGTTGTATGAGAGTACAGAAGAAGACTTATCATATTGGCTAGTCACATGGTCAAAAAGGGATTATGCAAGGTAAAATCCAAGAAATAGCCTAAGGAACCATGTGGAATGAATAGTTTCATTTCAAAATTACACTATAGATCCCACGAATAACTTCTAGTGTGTCATCCAAATTTTGTAAAGGAGGTACGACATGTCAACTGGGTCACACGAATCCTAAAATTAGATATAACTAGACAAACCTTGAGGAACATATAAAATAATGGCTGGATTAAAGACTAAAAAAGAAAATGAAGAAATCCTTATGTTAATATGGATACCCTAATCTTCATGCACTCTACAAGACCTACCCATCTCATACGATAAAATTGGCACATGTCTCCCAAGTCATGAGACACTCCCTCAACATTACATTTGGATCATACAATGCCCCATGGAAATTTCTAGAAAGACATGCGAAGCTATCCGGGCATGCCACCCAAGTATTGTGATGTTTCCTGGGCTTTCCAGTCTAATATTTTATTTTCCTCTAGATATTTCACCAAAGCTATACAGAATCATCAAAACAAGTCATCCAGCTCTCATTATATCCTTCAAAAAACTGTCTATGTCATGCAGAAGCATCAAGACATGTCATCTAGTTCTTGCGATATCCTTTAAACAAGTCTTCCAGAACATGATATTATCTCCAAACAAGTAATATAGGTCATGTGATATCCTCTATAAATGTCATATTGGTCATGAGACACCCTCCACATATTTCATCCTTGATCATGTGATGTCCTCCAAAAATTTCATTCATAATAAGAAAATTTAATCGGATAAGTAAAACAGATCATGTTATAATCTTTGGAAAATTAAACTAGATAATTAGAAATTGCCCTAATATCCTCATTAATGTTAATAAGAACATCATAACATGTTAGTAATGTAATGAATACATGTTAATAAGATTCTTTAAGATATGATTACATTTTATAGTTGATATATTTGTGTATAACCTTAACCGAACTATGATAACACTAATTCCATCTATACCCAGAATATGTAGGGTTCCTTCCTTAGGTCTAAGATCAAATATGAATCTACATTTTTTTAATCCCCCCCCCCATGTATCTGACATTCTAACAATTTGGACCCAATCTCTCACATGGGATTATAATTATTACTCATCCTCCTCTTGATTGAGAAGGCAAATGAACTATGAGGACTCTAATTCATTCCATAACCAGGATATGTATGATGCCTTCCTATAGACCAAGATCAATATCAAACATGAAAATCTACACCTGGAACATTATTCTAGTATCCATATATAGTGATAATAATTTATTTACATCCCTTGTTTCCCACACCAAGAATGGTTTACATGGAATTAGGGATTTTTAATGATCCCATAATTTTAATTATAAATCCCTCCTTGTAGAGAATACTTAGTTTTAAAGCCCAATTTAGAAGAATGATGTGACTAAATCCATGGAATGGAATCCTCCTTGGGGTATATCCAAGGGTAAGAATTCAACTATGATGTCTTTGATTCCTTCCATAACCAGGATATGTAGTTTGACTCTCATAGGATCAGGATTAATACTTGATTCCAAAGTTCCATCATATATATCCTTTCCTCATGATGTTAAATTTAATGGGTTTAATGAAAAATGTGGATGTTTTATTCTTGTTATAATCATGATATTTTGTATTCTTCATAAAGATTCAATCTCATCCTCAAAATTTTAATCAAATCCATGGATGAATGTAAAATCTTGAATTACTGACTATATGGTGTCAAAATATAACTAGCTATTCATTAATGGGAAACATATGAAGAAACATGGATGTATACAGATAGTATCATTGATAGAACAAAAATTACACATGGATGTATTCAAAACTTGATCACTTTATTAAGGTAACCAGTTCCATATCTGGATTAGGAAGTGAATTATAAACATATCTTAAAACTATAAGAGTGGACCAGAGTATGCAAGAATTCCCACTAAAAGGGTGTGATGAGCCTAGCCTCCCATCCTATTGATGAATTTGATTTTATAAGTGTCATTGGGTATAAAATCCTAAATGACCTTCTCAATTTGGAATGAACTATTATACTTATTTATAGATGTGGGAACCATTTGGAGTTTCCATTAAGAACAATAATAGCGGATCCAACATTAATGATTGAAAATGACATTGAACCCCTCATAATCAACCATCAGAAAACATTGCTTTTTGAATAATTTCCAAAGATAAAATGGTGAAATTTACTTATTATTCCAATATTATGGACTTATAGAAAAATATTATTAAATTTTGGACAAAAATGAAATCATTTAGGATAGAAATAAACAAACTAGTGCTCAATGGATCACATCATCTTAAAGACAGATATCCTCTCTTGGTGGATCATGAAATTTAATGTTAAATAGATTCATTTTGGGTTAATTGATTGTAAAAGGTGTTCCATTATTTTATTTATTAATTATAATGATACGAAATGGATAAAAATGAGTTATAATGTAAGGATGAGACCATTTGAATTTCGATTTATCTTTAAAGATATTTTTTCTAGAGTCTTAAAAGAAAATATTATCTCCATAATTTTATTTTTTGTTGAGATTCATTTGATCCTAAATATCCTTGTATTTATCCTTTTATAGACTATAACATTCATGACAATTGTTTATAAATTATTCTAACTCCTAAAAACATTATTTTCATTATTTTATAGTAGAAAACTGATTAATTTTTCTTGTTTTCACTCTAAATAATCATCACCATCCACCATAATTGTTGGGTAAAAATATTTTAAAATATATATTATAATTGTTAAAATTCCTATTAGTTTTTTTAAAAAAAATCTATTGGCCTATAGTGAAACAACTAGCTTGAAACTATAGTCTTCTCTATTTGGGTTCATGCATTTATTAATAAATTATTTCATTTAACTATTAGATTATTCATCAATTCAATATTTTTGGCGATGATAGGGTTTAAAAACATATTATTGACTTTATATTTTTTCATAAAATATTTTATAGAATGATTATAGAAGGGGCTTACTTGATCAGTGATTATGAATTTTGGTACAATATATATACAAAACATATTTTCATTGCCATATATAAAAACCAAATTTTCATAATCAGTTCTTATAGGGAGGTATTATATCCATTTTAAAACATAATTCATAGAAATTATAATTTAATGGTATAAAAATGAGTTCAGAGGGTCCTATGAAATCTAGAAGTGTTTTATAATTTTTTAAGGCTTGGAAATATTTCCATAAAACTTTGGCTATTACATATTTTTCAGAATTAAAGAACATCAATAAATATGGCAGGAGAATAAAAATAAGAGTATTGAATTTTTTAAATATTTTTATTGAGATATAAATTGACCCCCATATCATAATCTGTGAATATAAATTTAGTGTTGATTTGAATTTAGAATTTAGATTTCTTCATTTATTCATTTTTTATTACCAACATAGCATATATAAGGATCATTCCATTTATAATTAATTAAATCAATCACATGATTTGTATTTTTTGGGTAGAAAACATAATGGTGATTTTTTCAATAATAATAATAGTCAACTAATCCATTAAACTAATGTTTCTCATTCCTATCAATATATAATATCTCTTTAGGAATTGTTTCCTATATTGGATGACATCTCTAAAAATTTTCATAAAAAACATTGGGTATCCACCTAAATAGTCAAATATTAGATTTTTATTCTTTTTTTATCCATTATTTATATATAAATTTTTTATATTAATAATATAAAACTCAAAATTCTTTTTTTAATCATTATGATTCATTAAAAATTTTATTATAGATTATTATGTGAAGACAATCACTTGATATAATAAAAAGTGACATCAAAATTTATTTGAATAAAAGGTATAATCCTACATATATTTTTAAATGGGTTGGAACTGTATTATGTTTGATTTGAATCTTTTTAATCATATGTCATGACATTAGATAACATTTACAGTTTTTTATAACATCCCAATGGGACAAATAATATGCATCTGTGATGATTTCAAGAGAGTATATTATAGGGTGGTGGTTGGATATGGTTGTGGCTGTTGGTTTTTTTACTCATAAAAGTATTATTTAAAATTATCAGAGAACTCAAATTGTAACAAATTTTTATAAATCACTGAATAGAAAAAAAATAATTTTACTAATGTGATTTATGAATACAAAATAAAGACTAGCATGACTAAGGAATGATTTGTCAAATATTTGAGTTCTTGGGTAAGGAAGTTAAGAAATTACCACATCTATGGAGTTATCCACTTTTATTCCATATTGAGACAAAAAAATAACCAATTACACTTGCTTTCTTCAGTAAGAAATTTAATTTTTCTTACTCCATAATAATATTTTTGTGAATTCCATTTTTAAAGATAACACCCATAGTTTTCAAACACATATCAAATGATAATCCATAAATAGTGAAGTCATCCCTTAAAACCTTCATACATATTTCTATAGAATAATAAAATATAATCATCATACAAATTATAAATGTTATTATTGGATAATAAAAACTAATTTTTTTCTACTATAACAAAATTTATCAGCAGATCTTGTGAATTTTATTTTCACTAGATCATCATGTGCTGTAAAATTTTGAATGAAACCAAAGAATTCATCCAAAAATATTAATGGGTATATCTGGATAGTCTTTGAGTCTTCGATAAATAAATGGTAGTTTGAAATGAACCTTCCCAGTCACCATGTAGTTTTTTCTATAGTCAATACACTTCATCCTTTTTTCGAATGTATAATAGGAGAAATATCAATAAATTTATTAATTGAGATAGTGGAAAAACTTTATATATTAAATATATTTAGATTAAATGAATTTATTCACTTTGATAACTTTTGGTACATGCATCTATAAGGCTTTAAAAATTGAAATTATGTTTGAAAGCATATACGACATGCAACACAGGGCCAAAACGAACTATGAGATACTACATAAACATGATTATTATAATGTAGAATTTGAATTGGAAGGTTTGTATAAGCTCAACTAAATAATGATATATATATATATATATATATTGTTCATAATAAATAAAAAATTCTTAATACATTTTTTGTAAATAGTCAATTTATTTTTTATTAAAGTAATTTTATTAAAAGACGCATATCTTCAAAAAATGAATTTAGTTAATTTTTTTTAAATAAAATAAATATATTCCTATTTTAGAAATATTGTTGTATTATTGTAATATAATTTTTCAAATAATAATTTCGAAATTATCTTATGGTGATATTTTTTGATTTTTTTAAAAGGACTATTTTTTACAAAAATAGTTCAAAGTAATGATTTTTTATATATTCTAATGTCTTTCATTAAATTATGTAATTTTAAAGTGTGGTAATGAATTAAATTTGTTCTAAATATAGAATAAGTGATATTTTTATATATTTTAAATACTTAATATCATTTTAATAACCTTTATACCTGATTTTTTATATCAGTTTAATTTAAATTCTAAAATAACAATTTTGTAAACTATTTTTAAATTTATAATGTTAATCCAATTTAATTAATTAAAATAATATCTAATTATGAAAGATATAAATGATATTATTTATTATATATCTAAATATATTATTTAAATACATAGAATGGTTATTACTAGACATATAGTTAATATATGATCATCATATGCTGGAAAAATGCATTTCTTAAAACCCAATTTTTCGACACGGTGACAATTATTATTTTATAATAAATTATGAAACATTTGTCAGTTGAATTTATAAAAATGGAATACAGATTTTTAATTAGTAAAAATTATATTATATATTTAGGTTAAATTAATTTTTTTAAATGAATAGTGAGAATAGTGGATGTACTTTAACATTATTAAGGTGAAAATTGGTTTATTATGGGTTAAACTGAGATGATAAGAATTAAAATGACCTTATAAATTTCTTAAATACCATTTTAAGAACATATTGTTTTCTTGTAAGATCAAAGGTTATAGAATGGTACATTTTGGATTCCTTTTACATGTAAAAAATCCCTATATGATTTATTATTTTCAAAAATTTCATGTATGTCCTCATCCTCAATTATAAACGGGAAAAACCACCGCACATTTCATCACAACTCTCAAAAAAATTTCTAAACTAATACGCATAAAAATATCTCCATAAAATAATTAGATACATTCTATAGTTACTGTCCCTCCCAAAATACCGACTCTTCAGTCCTTAATAAGTCATCCTAAGTAAGTTCTTTAAGAGAAGTTAATTGTTTTCACTATGTTCAATCTTTTTAATTCATTATTTTCAATATTAAATTACGATATAACACTTAAAATATTTTAAAATAATTATATATAATATAATTATATGATATTATTTTAATGGAATAATATTTATCCATATCTAGCTCCATCAATTGGAAAACAAATCCATTACTCATGTGTACGGTGGACTACCACCTCACAAACCAATGTAATTTTATTTTAATCCATAAATCACATGGTAGACCTAATTATGAAAATAATGAATTTATATAATATATATGACATAATATGAATTATTTAAAATTAATATTTCGACCACTTCTTTACCCTCTCATCAAATAAAATAATGATATCATCGCTTAGGAATACATACAACCTATAGTCTCTATGAAGTGATGCTACTCATTTTCTATATAATTTTTTTAATAATTGTTTATGAAATGAATCCATTAAGTAAATATGATATTTATTTTATATATATAATTTTAGGAAGTATTTAACAATATCCTATACATAAGAAGATGAGCTTTCATGGAAAAATATGAATGTGAAAACATGGAAATTGTGAATTGATACAATAATAATAAAATATTGTTAACTAAAGGGTAGTAATATGTCATAATAGTTTCGTATATGATATGATAAAAATGAATATTTTTCTTCAATAAAATAATTAAATTATTATAAACATTAGACATATTGTTAATGTGCGTTCAACCAAAAGGAACCGCAAGGTAAGGTAATTTTCCATAATTTTTTTTATTGAGGTGTATTTTAATGTTTTGAACCAAATATATTTTATATCATTTAAATAAATACCATATTAGATGTAATAACACTAATAATTAATAATTCATGGTATATTGTGTTATATGTTTAATTATTTCATCCATTTATATTTGACATTAAAATTAAAAAATAGTACAGAATTTCATGACACAATTTCTTTTCATTTGTTTATATTGCTTCAGAATTGAATTTTATTTTCAATGATTATTTTTGTAATTAATTGTTACCATATTATGTTTTATTTAAATTTTTTTATGTTTACATAAATTTGATACACATAATTTATTCATTTATTAATTCTCACATCAATGTTATGATCATTATATTGGTTTCTAACCTCAAATTATCTTTTTATAGACATATGTAACTTTATACAGATATATTCTTTTTTAAAGATTTTATACTAACCATTAAATATGTTAAATAATGAATCATTTTATATTAAAAGAATATAATGTTTAAAATTTATTTTATTCATTCCATGTGAATTATTATTCAAAATTACAGAACAGGTAAGAGATTTATGTTTCAATCTCATTTGAATTGGGATTATCTATACATGAATTTCCATTGAAGGAAATTATTTTATCGTTGTATAATAAACTCTCTTTATTTAATTAAACACTACATATCCATGATTTTTTAAACTAATATATCTAGTTTCCTCTCTTTTGTACTTAAAATTATTATGAAAATGTTTTTTAATATTAATTCAATTTCCTATTTAATCAAAAAACAATTTCTTCAAAATCCACGATTTTGGGAAATAACATCACAAATTATTTTCCAATGATTGTTTTATGACATTTTTACCCATAATTTTATTTTCAATAAATTTTTTAAAATGAATATTCATATTAATTTTGAAACAAGGCACATTTTAGTTTTGTTAAAAAAATGTCAGAGGAATCAATTTTTTAATATACAAAGTGTAAATAGATCCTTTTTGTTGTCATGGCCATTGATTTCCTTGAAAATTATCTTACAAAATTATATTGTTCTTTTGAAATAATAAATTTTCCCAAATATTTTTTAAATTAATATTATTTAAAATTTATTGTCATTGTGATAAGAGAGCAATCCTTAAAAAAAATTAGTGTTATTTTTTGGTATTTCAATTCATCATCAACAACAACACTTAAATTTTCTTCTACTTTATTTAGTATATGTTGTAATGATACCAACCTTATCCTTTTTTGGATAGTTTTTAATTAGTTTTACTGGGGAAATTGTTTCCATTCACACCCACGATTAATTTTATATTCACTAACATTAAGTTTAAATATTCACTTTCCAAATATCACTGGATAATAAATTTCCCTTAAATATCCATATTATATATCATAGATATTATTATTTATTAAAAATTATATCATTTTTACATTTTATGATCTACTATAAAATTTATTTGATTTAATGGGGAAATATTTATCTTCTATATTATTTTGATAAGGCATATTGTTCATGAATTAAATCAATCATTCTATATATGTGTAACTAATTTTACATGAACTGATAGGTGGGGAAAAATATATCCCTTTATTGAATTAATAGTCTCGTGAGTAGAATCAATAGAATATAATTTAATGGGGTTTTATCCTTAGTTTTAGATCATCTTGGAAAAGGTCTTGAAGGTATAGATATCATGTAGTGTTGGATCAGGACATTCAATATAAAAAATTTCCATCATTAAGAATTCATTAATTATTATCCATGAGATTACTACATTGATAAAATCTGTGGACTCATTTTGTGGTCACATTATTGATTAAAAGTAATGTGTGTGTCACTATTTACATTACATATTGATTATTCTATATCTAATAATGATAGTAATGTTATTGATTAAGTGTAATGTGTGTTCAGATATTTACATTCGCATATTAATTATTACTTATTGATTATCCATTATTTATTCATGATGGCTTCCAATTTATGTAACTCTTACTTAGTACCTAAGATCGCCCTTATTTTTTTTTCAATCCCTATGATATGAAGAATTAATCTCCGAATGTGTTCAAATATGATGAATTTCTACTTCCACAATATTTTATTTCATGTTTTCAAATGTAATATGAGAATCATGCATGTATATAGTTTAACAAGACAAAAAAATATTATCTCGATTGGGATGTGATTGCGTGTATCTATCACAAATGATGTAAAGTAACCACCGGATATTGGGTGCAGAGTTTCGGGTTATTAGAATTATTATCATAAGAAGTTTAGAAGAAATGAAGGACACTATATTTAGAATATAACGATTTGGGTCTATAACCACATGATTGAATTTGAATATAATTATAGAAGGGAATAATAATTTTTTATTATGGAATAGATTTTGTGGTTTTACTAGAAAAATGTCCCTATATAGATACTACAGGTTGATGTGGTTATGTAATAGTCATACTAATAGGTAATATCTATGAAAAGGGTGCTTTAGGTATTGACTCAATCATCACCTTATGCTAAAAATGATCCTTATTGTACACCTGGTTTGGCATTCATGGGGGGTATTTATAGGATAAGTCAAATTTTCTGCACACACCATCATAATGTATTTGAATAGATAATGATAAAGAATGAACTAGGTTAATCGTAAGGATAGTTAGATTAAACATTTTGTGTCATGATTTAGACATCATAAAAATGATTATATAGTGTTCCCGCTATGATTATTTTTTATCACACTACACTTTTTTGTTTTAGTCAATTTATGGAACCAAATGGAATCATTTAAAAATTGAATGTAATGTAATACTTTTAATTATGAGAAACTAGAAGGTATGATGACTGGGGGACCAAGACGATGGGTATCTCATTGAGGTATATATATTTTTAATTTTAAGGGTAATTTCTTGGTTTATTCCTTTTCTGAATATAAAATAATGGCACTATAGTTTTGGGGGTGACGGTGGATTTTTTAGATCCCAAAGGATCAATTTTGGGAAAGGTAGTTAAATTACATAGTTAGTAGAAACCATGAATCCTAAGATGAAAATTTATAAAAATCCATTAGGGGAGGTCTCATGCTCCGTACAAGGATGAAAGGTTTGATGACACCATACATATAGTTTTATAATACTATGTGATCCAATATTAATTTGTATAAGAGGATAATTGCATGGTTTGTGCACAGGTTTTCTTACTATGTACCATGATTGTGCGAGGGGGGTTCATGAACAGAGGGTGAAGCATGGTTGGAACATGTTTTTCAAAACTATGAATCCAAACTGTTTAACCTAGATTTTTTGGGGTAAATTAATGTATTTATACAATTTAATTAAACTTTTATACATGTATCTACTATTCCTATTCTCCTCCATTAGTGGCCCTCTTTATTATTGTCATGAACTGAATCTGGTCGCCATCTAAACGGGCACCTGACCCAGCCCGCGACCAAGCCAGAAGGTCATTCCCGACCCCCATGTGATGGGACAAGTGCCCGGGTATCATAAAATGATTTTTGGGAATGATTTACCTAAGTTTATAAACATTAAACAACAAACAAACTCAATAAAACAAATCTGGATTTTTCAACTAAAACTGTCTTTTTCACAATTTAAAAACATAATTATATAAGATAAAATTTATTTAAAGGCCATTAAAAAGGTACGAAACCATATAAGGACAGACCGAGAACCTCCACATGGAAAGAGGTACTACCCATAATCCATCTCCACAACACTGCATCACAAACGATTGGTAAAAACCCGAACTATTTGCAATTTTTTTTTCAGAAACCTGCAACAACAAAATAACCAAGTCTACTTACACCAAAAGGTGTAATAAGGGTGTGATCCAAAGCCTAATAGAATACCACCACTAAGAGATTCCATTCGATAAAAATTTAACGACGAAAATCATGCAAGTTTTCAAAAAAATGTAATTTTTATTTACAATTTCTAGAAGATGGAACTAAAAAAAAGTCTTTAATTGGGATAATTTAAAGAATCAATACTTTTAAAATAAATTACAAAGCTATTTAATTTTTCATCCAAATATTCTGTATATCGACGGTAAGTATAAAGGATCTAATAGGCACAAGTAATAGGAAATAACCCCTAATCACTATCTCGTTGTGAGTCAGAGGTACCTCATATCTCAGTGAGAGTAACCATTAATAATATCCACTCACATGCAAGAGCCACTAGTATGGACCAACCCATAACCTAGTGGTCCCCAATCATCATAATCATAGTTTATTCAGAGTTGTAAGCGTCAATCTTGCTTAGTGAAACTGAGGCAAAACCCCACAGATTCACTAGAATACTAGAACACATCCACCCACCCAGATAACCATGTTTTCCCTTTATGCTCAAACAATTCCGACAAGTCAATAAATATACTTTTCACATGAAAATATCATTTCCTCATCAAAAATTCACCAAACATACCACATGTATTCCACACAAGTCACAAAATTCCACTTTCCATTCAAATTTATTTTAAATCCAACTCAAACCAAAATAGCCCACAACCCTTTTCACATTTCTTTTACACTTCCACAAATCCAATAAATTTTTTTATAAAATCAATCCATGATATCCCCACTCATATAATATCCCACTCACATGTCACATAATACCCTTTTCATAACCAAAATCCATTTATCACATCACACTCACACAAAACATCCCACATCACTTTCACATCTCTTAAAAACTTCATTAAATCCTTCAAACATTTTTATAAAACATTTCAAAGATGAAACACATCACAAAACATCCCCTTTAATATTTAAAATGTACCATTTCAAAATATACACACTCTAAAAAAGTTTTCCAATATGGTTTCACAAATTAAATAAATCATTAAATCATTCAAATTTTTCATAAAACAATTCCAAATATTATACACAATCTTTTCTCATAAAACCCATTTCAAAACCATATTTCAAGGACAAAACCACACCAAAACATTAGCGAAGTAGAATTTAAATCCATAGATACATTTATAAAACCACTTTCAGGTGCGATAAAATAACCTTGAATAATACCATGAAAGATACAAATGAAACACCAATTTTCATAAAATGCTCTCAAGATGTATAAAAAAGTTTTGAACAGCAAACCTATTCCAAAAACAGCCTTCAAAGGCCCATATGACACTAAGGAATTAAAAAAACATAATTTTCAGCCCCTTTCAATAACTAATAAATCAATTTCATATTTCATAAAACTACCCCAAAAGATACCACATGTGTTACATTTGAAAAGTTCAGCACATCCACAAAAATGAAATTATAAAATTAAATGCTTAAACAAATCCCTAAAAAATGGTTTTCACACCACACGCAGCATATGAAAAAAATTGAAAACCAGTAAAACAAGAAAACTAACTCATCAAGGAATGGTTAACCATGGAATCACCTATTGAAAGTGTTAAATCCCTCAAAACATGGTGTGAAACATCAATCGCACCATCACCGCACCATAAGGAATATAAATCCATCCCTAGACCACAATATTTTACCAAATAGACACCAAAGCAAACCCTAGGTTCTAAACCTAAATTTGGGACATTTTAGAACATAATGAAAGAGGGAAAAACCCTACTGGAAAATGAAGTATCCGAGAAAGAATCACTTAACTTGAAAAATATTGAATAAATATCCCCAAATACACCAGTATCTAAATTTTCAAAGGGAAAACCATTAAAGGGAGATTTTAAGAAGGTTGAAGAGATAATTTAGGAACTGGAATGGTAGAAAAATGTTTTAAATAACAGAGTTATAAAATAATCAATTTAACTCTTCAAATATGGTCGATTTGAGAAATTCAGAGTGGTTTTATCCAAATTCGCGATGACACTAAGCTACAAAGAGGGGGAGGAGAGAATGGGGCGTGCATTGGGTAAGTGGTCTTGGGGTAGAGTTGGAATCACCAAAAAAACGTAAATATTGAAGGATATATTAAAGAATTAAAAAATTATTTAATACAGGAAATGGGATTTCAGGAAAGCCCAATCCCTTAAACAAAAACCCGTATCCACCTAGATTATGGACTCATAAATGGTCCAAATTAATATGGTGGTGTTAATAGGTCATGGTATGACAAATATTAATTTTAATATATGAAAAATTTTGAAAAATGAAGGAGTTATAAAGGAATCAGAATTTATTTTTAAATCTGTAATTGAGCTCACTGTTTAGCCCAATTCATGAAATCTCATCCATTCCTCCATAAAAGGTTGGGAAACCCCAAAAACAAAGAATGAATGAAAATTATATGAAATTTAACATTAAAATAAGTCATGTATGTGACAATTATTTCCACCATGATATTGTTCCGTCCCTGGAATGCCACAGCAAGGCCAGATACAAAAACCAAACCCAACCGATAAACCAATCTGTAATTGTTTGCAATGATTCTACCCCAAGAGCCAAAACACCACCTGTTATCAATTAGGGAAGGATTACTCTCACAACCAAAACATAAATCAATTTAATTAAATGATCAATCACATTCATACATTATCCCAAAATAAAACTCCTGAAACACTATCCGAACAAGACTCAAGCAATTCACCCAAATGACCAACAACTTCATAAAAGGTTACACTTACCTTACATTAACCAAACCGTTGGGTGCTCTCCAATCACAACGTTTAATCAAGGAATATGTTGGTAGCTAGACAGTTCTGAATGATACTACCTACTACCAAGCCAATACCACTGATAAATATGAGCTATTGGTATGGGGGACACAAAAAGCCACCCCACCATAAGATACAACCTACATATTTCCGATATAGAATCATGACACTAATAGGGGTGGCCTGAATGGAATCCCTAGTAAAAATTGTTGAATTCCATTCACAATTTATGAATGAACATATATGAGAATAATAGTGGATCTCCCCACCATATGAACCAACCATCTTAACCGATCGGTAGTGGCTGACACAGAAAGACCCAAAAACAATTTAAATATTTGGGAAGGGTGTTGGGTTAGTCTGCACAGTTTAGGAAACTGTGAACTAAATGTACATATCATTATTACCACATGGCTTCCTGACACATGGTCACTACTAATTGTGCTCAAAATATTTCCTCAACACGTTTATCCAAATGTCCAACCATTCTCCAATGAATAAATGGAAACCAAAGGGGTAGGGAATGACATTAGCTGATGCCATGGGTATAAGGCCCCCCACCTATTTCCACCGATCGAGAAAAACATAAGAAAGATGATAACACCAAAGGTTTAAACTATTCATATATTTCATACTGAGGATAGGAAATTATAAAAGGGATTAAACGACCCTAGGATTTCCCTGACTATGAGTCACCTTCTCTCTGAGACCTGTGGATGGATCTCAAATGATTGGAGCATCTTCAGCTTCATAGTTAGGCTTTTGAACCCCCCCCCCCTGAATGAGAATTCTTCTTTTTGTGCCACCAACGACTACACTACAATCCCCGATAAGATTTCCAAGAAATACCACAATCCAAACTCACTTTACCCTAAGTCAATATTTCATTTAAATAAGGGCTTAAAAGATACCCACACATCACACCTTGTTTTATTGGGTGAGAAACGATAGAAGTAAAGAACACCAATACTAACCTTCCTCTAAAATGGATGATTTTGATGTTTTCCAAGGGATACATTCTCCCAACATAATAGACATTGTCATAGGATTGCACGACATTCACCTTTATGGTCAATTTAGCACATTACATCACAAGGCGTCACTGAGCATGACCATTGTGACGGATAAAAATAATGCATGGAGAGGGACCTTATACAACATACCAAAACAACACACAATTATAGAAAGTGCCCACAATATCATATCATGACCAGATTTCCACATTGGTAGTTTAACATGAACTCCTTCTAAGAGACTATGAAGGACCAAGAGGACCTCTTAGACAGCGTCCAGATACTCATCCATGCTAACAACCCCAAACCACTTCTACATTCATCAAATCAGGAAAATTATGAAGCTAAGGTATCTTTAAACCTTCCATGATCACTCTCCCACTTCAAGAGGATACACGAAACCAAGAAAGGAACTGGTGTATACCCAATCTAAAAATCTCAATAAAAATATTTTTTATATTGATCAACTGGAGGGTCTTCAAATAACGAAACAATCCGGGTTGCACTTTAATTGTGCACTAACCCTTAATGGGGAGTAACTTATCCAACGATTGAACCCAAGGACCCAACCAAGATGGTCCATTAGTCAATATATACCATAAACCAAATCCAAACACATGAAGGGAACCACCATAATGGTGTCCCAAAACATTTCTTAAAAGATACCACTAACCGGCCCATCAACACAGCTTACCGACCAAACAGAAACCCAAAACACAGTTCAAACAAGATGGGTTCTTGAACTCAAAACATCCCACAACATCAACATTTTTAGAAACACATAATACACATCATACCAAACTAGTCATCAAGTCATCATGTTTTTCTTTTAAATTCATATTTTTTAGAATAACTGGTTCAGCAGTTAGCGTATCCCCCAATGGTACCCCATGGGCCCCACACATGCATGTTTCTGTGCCACACCAAGAACCCTCCTCATATACATCCCATCACTCATCTAGTGATTCTATTAACCATCCATCATCCCATATAACACCATTCATGTGGTTATTCACGAAAATACCAAAGGTTAATACAAAAACTCATTCCACTTTTCAAAACCAAAATGATCAACCAATAATTCATTTTTCTCAAGACCGCTAACCACGTAATCAAACACAAATTACCACATAATAAAAAAAAGTTAATAAAGGAACAATCATTCCAATAAAAACTCACTTTAAAGTTATTCACATCAATTTCAAAACATCTTATCCCATTAAAACACCTTTCAATATTTTAGAAAACTCTATTGGAAGCATTTTTCAAAACCAACCTTGACATTGTTTATGCTTTCAAAAGAGGTGAAAACACAACATTTTCCATTCCAATAAAATTATGAAATTTAGTTCTCCATTTTCAAAAATCTAACCCTTATCTCTTTATTAGATAATAACTCCACAAAAACATTTTGATTCTTAAAACCACGTCACCTTAAAAACAATGTTCCATGATTTCAAAACTAACGAACACATGACAATGCGAAAGAAAACTGGTTTTAGTGGGTGACTTAGACATATGGTTAGCGGCCTTATCCTAATCTCTTCACTGTCATAGAGAGTGTTCTAGGGAAATATCCCTGGCTCCACAAGTCTTACCAGACCCTGCGATCTCACTAAGACCATTAACCCAACTATCTTTTCATTTAACTTAATCATCATCAATCCATTAAATCCAAGCGACTCATATAAATCCTGACTTCCCCTGCAGACTCGAAACACATCATGAGTTGTGGTGATCAAGAACACTACCCATAACTAAAATACCATGTCCCAAAAATCCTAACTCTAGACTATCCCAACTGTTCCCCAAATAATGTGACCCAAAGAGTTAACCAGAACCTCCTCTAATACCATTTTGTCACGAACCGAATTTGGTTTGAAGCAATGAACAACACATTTTGGGTCAAACGAAGCATTCCTCTCCTCTATCATAGCTGGGGGTTTTCTTGTTGGAATTTAATGTCCATGTTCCCTTCTCCTCCACACTTAAATAATTTCCTCATCCCCTTCAGTCAATTTCCCGGGTGGTTCTTTCTACACCACTGGCAAGTGGGGTGCTGGATTTTCATAGCACCATTGGATTTATCCATCAGACCACCAAAATTAAACTCCATATTATGCTTATTTTTCCCATGATACCATGGATATTTGGAGATATCCATTTAGACCTTGAGGGAACATAGGAAAAAATACCTCATAGCTCTCGAAGTCACGGATTGCTAGGGATTTTTGTATGCTAGGTGTTATCCCACCAAACTAGGGGTCAACCTTACATTCAGAGGTAATGACATAGTCTTAGGCATATCATTCAGGCATTATGAAGGTTTCCTCATATGCCCTAAAAATGCATTGTATTTTTCACTTGAGGGCAAGGAAGTCTCTTGCTGTAAGAACTGTAGTATCTGGTATTTAGTCTTTGGGACGGGATCCAGTGGGAACTCTATAAGAGCTCTTATAAGTAGCAACATGTCCAAATAATTGGCTACACCGCAGGGAAGACAACTACTGTTTCTATAGTAACAGCAGACGTTCTGACAGCGTAAGCCAGTAGTATATTTCCTGCCCTGGTATGACCCAAATATTAGGAGTTTTAAATGCTCATGTTCTATCTCCATCCCTACTCCATCCATCCCATTTTTGGGCACCAAAGATGGGAATTTAAAGTGTTACGATCTGGATGTAGCTACTTGGGTCATCATAAGAAGACTATATCAATAAATTCTATGAAATGTTCATCTGCACCTCTTCCAGATGTACCCAGGCATACCTGCTTTGAGTTCTAGCTACGCCCGCCTTCGGCTGGTGTTTCGACTGGCCTACACAGTTGCTTCGCCAACCAACTAATCGTCTACCCATCCCATCTCCTACCAAAGCATCTTATCTTCTTTTTCTATCTTTGCGTCTTATGCCAAGCTTTAGCGGGAATGGGGAAGAAGTAGGGTAAGGAAGAGTCTACTATCTAGGGTATGGACCATACCAGAAAGAATAGAAGATATCCTGACGTAACATAAATATGCTACTATAATTCCTACGGCTACAAAAAACTCCATGGGAAATGGATATTGGCACTGGAAATGACTCAAGATATCTTTATGAGTTCAAAATCCCAAAATTTCTAGCTTCATGACTCGTAAACCAATAGTCTTTCCGAAAATGTACCTAGGTACCCGCCTTCCATTGTTGTCTAAACTCTCTCTCTCTTCTTCCATGAACTATGTCTATAGGTGTACACCTTCGGAACTAGCTACATAAAGATCAGAAAGAAATAAGCTCAGGAGTTGGTGCAACCTCTCTCTTTTCATTGGTTCACGATCTGGATCTCATAGCAGAGCCATTGATTTCGATACCAGATTCTTCTCTAGCACAGGACTAACATCATACCTATATGGAAACATAAGACCAAAAAAAACCGGACATAGTAGTAAATCCAGTAAAAAGAAAAACAGAGCCCCGGGTGCTAGATAATAATAAGCAGTATTTTCGGAATTCTATGAGCAGGTGGTGAAGAATTAGGGATAGCAGTAGTAGGAAAATCTGGTACTACTGCTTTTACCCGATATATTCTTCTACTATAGTAGAGCTTCTTACTGCACCAGGGTTTACTCTGCTCCCTCCCTACCAATTCCCAAACCTATGCTCCTTCAGATTATTCTCCTGTTTTCATTAGTACTGAATCCAGTCATTGGGTCAACCATCAATGGATGAGTTCTTCATTCCAATTTCGAACATTTGAATACATCCGGAAAAGTACCCATATAAGGGTATGGTCATATTGGTGGTGCGGAATACTCCCTACCTGGGCAGATGCTATCGTTGTAGCTAAGGCTACGACTAGACTACCCGTTTAATCAGAATCTCTCGATGATTCATTCTCGGCTCCGCTTAGAGGTCCACCTCCCGATATTGGGGTCATTCTTTTCCTCAGATGCGACACACGGGGGAAGCTACCCAAATGATTGAATCCAACCCCAATGCTAATTCGTAAGAAAATGAAGTAGTTTCATCAATGGCGGAGGTGAAGCACGAAGTTTTCCATGCCCATCCAGCTACGATGATTTCTACTTTGTTTATGGAAACTACTCTGTTGTTTCGTCTCCACCTCCAATGTCCATCGAAGGATCTTTCCTCTTTTTATCTCTATATAGATGATCCTATATGGATCAATGACTACACCAATGGGAAAAACAAGCAAGAAAGATACTCTGACCCGAAATCGTAGTAATCCACGAACATAGTCAAAAAGCTTATCGATCGTGATGGGTCGAAGAGCACAGATGAAAAACCGGATCTTTGAGGTCCGACATACTACTTGATCCAGTTTTTTTCTTGATTTACCACAAAGTTCTAGTTTTTGACCTATGGCTCCACCATAGATCCAACCAGGACTCCTGGGAGGGACCAAAGTTTAGATCGGAGCACACGATAGCAGACTCTAAGATAGCTAGTACCAGATATATAGTAGATGCAATAGCTATAGCATATGCCCTTGTAGTCCTACTTATTACCTTGCATTTTCTCCGGATAGTCTCCGGTAACGCAAGAACTACTATATCAACTGGTGCTACAACCATGTAAAACACTGGCACTATAACTGATGAGAAATCTGGCTTTTCCCCCTAAAGACTCATTCGTTGGCTTATTGTTCTACCAGTTCCTTAGGATATTCTTCATGTACGGTATTGGATGTCTTAGGCCTCTGGCCTTGAATCTGTGTTATTCCACTATAGACCAATACTAAACATTCCGGAAATGGCATAAGCCCAATACCGGTACTATAACTAAAATACTATAAAGCTCTTCTGCTGTAGTTGGTTTTACATCTGGTGTTGGTGGACGGTCTATGTTCACCGTAGTAGGTATGTTTATGTTGTGTTTGCTACGCTCATGGTCAAATCACCATTCTTCCTTAATAACCAGATATCTCAAAGAGACCATCAGTAGAATCATTGCATCCCCACCCCCGGGAGTTTAGGAAATCAAGCAGTTTTGGACCAAAAGTTGAATAAGCATATTCTGGTGAATCCCCGATATCATAGATATCTACTGCATGAGATACATCAGTTGCATCCAAATCATACCATTCCACCTAGACTTGTGTATCATAGCAACCAGAGCTTCTTTCGGCCTTATCAGTTATCGGGTTTTTCACCAGCTTTCGGTCTTTACCAGGTATGAAAAGCAATGAGAAATAAATAGGTGCATGTGCCAACTCCTCATACACCGGTGACTGGTGGGTATCCACCATCTACATAAACAACATATCTAGAATTAGATCCATAAGATCTATGAAATCTAAGTTTTTCTAGAACCATTTAGGTCTTATATTTGTGTTGGATGTTACTGTTGTTGCTACACTAGCGTTACACTTAGGATCTTGTTTCTCCAGAGATCTCCCATAGTACTAGAACCATAATCAACAGCCATACCAGGAACTACCAATCCAAAAGATACTAGCTACCAAGACATACAGAGTACCAGATATGCTATCGTAGAACAATAAGCTACTAGTCCTATGGATATAGGATCAGGTATAGTGATAGTGTTTTATCCGGTACTAGCATCAAAAGCAGCTTAGCTAGATACAAAAGTATAACCGGGGTCGGATGGGACCGATCCCAGTGAATATAGAAGGAAAACGGTCAAAGTAGTTGCTAATAGTAGACATCCGGTAGTTACCCATTGTTTCGATTAGTGATTCAGTGAAAGCAAATGATGAAGAATAAGTAGTACCATCGATAGTACCATTCACAGTCATAGACTTACTACGTCCAACAATGTATTCTGATATAGCTATAGTAATACAAAATTCATACTATTTTGGTTCTACCTTAGTTCTACTGCTAACATTGTAGGACCATTCTGCATTTGATTAGGCTGGATATGATTGAGTAGTTTATGTATTTTCATCTGATCTTGGATCCTTCGGTTCAGGTAATGTTGCCTCGCCTGCTATTTCTTTAGCGTATTTCGGGTATGTCCCACCATGGTAAAGTACTAAGAGAATCAACAACAGGAGCTGTTACAGCAGTACCCGGAGAAACAACAGACATAGGAATATATCTGGTGCTAGACTTACCCCACTAGTTCTACAGGATCCTAGAAACTCTAGGTATGATGTTATGAATATTGGTGCTACGAGTCCTAAGACATCCGGATAAGAGTTTACTCAGCATGGTGCTCGTATAACCATGAACAGTAATAGCAGAGAAGGCGAGCCTTTCCAGCAATGGAGAATATAACTTCGGGTTGGGTCGAGTCCTTGGAATCGGATTCTATTTTTTCTTCAAGCTCTATATACCCTTTTTGGTATTTTCCGTTTCATCGGATGATATGATGGGGATGCGGCTTATATAAAGGGTCAATTATAGAGAGGCTTTTTTACATTTATTTCAACTAATTCATCGATACCTTGTTTCTTTAGTATGCTATGCGGTGTAAGTCCTTAAAGTCACTAGCGCCCATAGTAGTACTAATAATTGCAGGTAGCCGCTGGGAACTCAAAAATAGTTCATAGTTTGATGTACATCTGTTAAATAGTTGTGGTTTTATTCAACGATGGATAATATCTTGAAATTGGATGCGGCTTTAAGTAAGGAATCTCCACCCGTTTCACCAGGTTCTACCACAGCAGGGCCTAATCATAGTAAAAAGAAGATTTTTATCCTATTATTTCTATTTCGGTTAGTTATAATCAATGAATTAAAGACTATATATTGATATGAGCTTTGGTTCTCACTTCTCACCTATGACTGTTACTTGCACCCTCACTATTATGCTTGCAATATTCGAAAAAACATCAAGTGAACAATGTGGGGTCGAAGGTGATGAATCCAAGGGCCCACTGCTCATTACTGCTCACCCTGGGGACCGTAGCATAGGAAATCAAAACGTTGGGACTCGGGAACTCTATGAATTCCGGTCGGTGGCATGTCGTTGAGAGTCGGCTCATAAAGAGCAATAACGTACCGCTCATGGGGGATGCGACCCAAGCGATGTAGATGCGTTCTGTTGCTCCTTTCCACATTTAGCCACAGTATTTTGACCGACATTCCGATTATTCTTCCGGCCTCACTTGGTGAAATAGATCGTGTAAGCAATTGGGATAAATCCAATTGAAAAGGGTACACCAACTCTTTGCTCGTTCTGCTTTTCTAGGAGATGTTATTTATTTTCTTTTCGAAGTCCCCCTCAAACTCATCATTTTACACCAGAATCTCACTCGAATTAGCATATGGTTGATCAAATTTCATTATTCTTAAAGGTGTTCGGCCAATCACGCACTTTCCAAATCGATGAGGAGAGAGGCCCATAGAATCGGTAAGCTTTGTTTTCTTGCTCGGCTTCGCCTACAGCCGTAGGATGCCCATTATTTGGAGGACTTGACTCCACGCCGGGGGGTTCGTGATCCAATCGATTTTCTGCCTTTCGGAATGGTTCATGTTGTGAAATGTTGGCAACAACCCATCTTCAAATCCCCCATTCAAAAATCCTAGTTAAGGGGCCATAGGAGATATGGAAGAAGATTTTTGATGACTTGCCACACGTTCCTACTACTGTTCCTACAACTCCTGCTTGCGATACCGAAAAAAGATAGGACAACAGCTATGCACTGGGTGGACGGCCTCAGAATCATGGATAGGATGGATCGCCATAACGGAACAAAGAAATTGCATACCCTAAGGGCCAAGACTTCTCCCGGTAAAACGAAGAATTAGTATGATCTAGTTCTTGTGTTGTACCAACCCATTCGGAGAACTCGTAGAAACTGCAACTGGGTCAGTAACATTGGGATTGGGTGGGGTAGGCCCGCTGCTGTCGATGCTTGTTGTTTACCTGGGGCCTCGTTCCAGTTATCTTATTCAATGATGATTAGGACGCGGCTGATAAGAAAGAAAGAATGTTTCCATGACTATGAGCTATCATGTCGTTCCTTCCATCCAGAATGGGTCATTCGTTACCGTGAAAAACGGTAGGCGAGGAAATAGGTGAGCAGGAAAAAACCATAGCTTAGTAACCCGGCCTATGTCACATAGTTCTCCTTAAGTGCTTTATACCAGATATGGGTCCAGATGCTGCTAGGGAGTCTACCGAATGAACCAAGACCGAGGGAAACTACCAGATGGGAGTAAATTATAATCCCAAAGTCCGGATAAAATCGAAGGCACCAGGTATGGCTCCATAGACCTAGTTGTTGTGTATTCATTACTGGAGCTGGCCAGTTACCATTTCCATCTCTTTTATCCAGTATCGGAGCAATGCTCCTTATCTGCTAAAAGCATAAAACCCAACTAAGAGTAAGAAGGTATGAGGGGTGGTAATGAATCATTTGGTGGTAGGATTGTTCCCGATGTATTGCTTTCCGGAATAGTATAGCTATACTATGATGATACCACATATGTATCAATAGATTCCTACTGAAGGAAAGGAATTTATTCTTTATGGTTGTTTCCTAATCCTGGTGAGGTTTTCGTTATAACCAGAATTGTGATCAATCAAATCTTTCAAAGGCCCTGAGGAGGAGCCAAGTGTTGTTGCCATTACAGCCTAATAGTTGTCGATTTCTTCTTAGGTTCTGGTACTCCCTTGGAGTGCTTCTTTGAGTCATAGTAGGCCTCATTCCACTTCTTCAGTACACCTCGTCTCCCTCTGGATCGGGATAGTAGACGAACTGAGGTTGGTATTGTTGCAACGAATCGGTGATCTATCTGCTGCTTATTCGCTCCTAGGAGCTTACCCAGTAGTACTTTCTTACATCTGATCTTAGTCTTGGTTCTCCAGTAGCTGTAACTTGGTGATTTAGAGTCTTCAGAGGCTACGCCTTCTGCTGCGCTCTTTATTTCTCTCCTATAATTCATTCCTACCCATACCATAAGGTAGAAATAGAAACCTCGAGAACATAACCAGAAGGCACAAAGAAATAGGTAGGAGATATGGTGAGTAGATCAATAAGATACCAAGGAGGATTCACCGGCTTTGCCTAATTTTTGTTGTGTCGGTTGTTGGGGCATTCTTATCACATAAATTTTCGTAGTCCCTGTAATTCATGATTGTGTTGTCTTTGGTATCGACACAGTGGGGAATTGAATTGCAACCCTAAGCGGAGGACCGGATAGGATTGATAAAAGGCGATATGAAGAACTACCCTGTTGAACATAGGTATTGGCACAATAGCTGGGCAGGGACCCAGTTGAAGTATAAAGAAATTAGTAATATTAGAAGAAGAACATGAAACATAGTTAACAACATAGGTAACTAATGAACCAATGATTGGTATATCATGATTCTACCGAGTATTCCGTCATAGGATCCAGGGGAGGAGCAACCCTGGCACCGGTGGTGGAGCAGGAAGACGAACTCTAGGACGAAGAAGTCGTGTTCAACTCCCGAAATAGATCGCTAACCTATGTCCATAGCTAAATCCCAGTGATTTGATTGTGTGTAAACTCATGTCCATAGGACTATGGGTTTGAAATAGTCCCCATCATAATCATAACCGGTAGAATAAAGGATCCAGTAGTGCTGGTACTACTGATTTTCGGATTCGGTGGATTTGAGCTATAGCTGCTATGGTCACACTACATCTAGCAACCACCAATATTCCTACTGCTCCATGGTCTAATCCCCCGAAGAAGGATGCTATTACGAGAGACCGCCGGGAACCCTGAGAAGAAGCACGATATGCAAGTAGCCGTAGGCGGCAGCTTAATCCATTCGGAGAGTTCGCCCATCTCCAATCCAATGTTTCCCCATCGAATCTTCATACCTGCTAATCTGTCTTTTTATATTTCTTCTAGGAGGTTTCCAACCATGGGTGGAAACCATGGATCCTTCTCTGGGATTTAGTATTACTATAGCTCTTTGGGGTTTCTAACGACCTCCGAATTCTTGATTTTATTCCTATACTGTTACTCACACGTTTCTTCTCCGCATGAAGCTACATATCCAAAGTTAGTTTATTCTGATTCTACTGAATAGGATGCTATATATGATTCTTATTCATCGGAGATATCCTACTACTGGTCATCCCGCAGTGCTGGTAGCATCTTTGGTTCATCAATGCTCCTTATTATATTGATTATGTATCATCCATTTACGGGTTCCAGCTTTGACCCGGGACTCTAAACCATCCACCATACATCTACTAGAGAATTTGGCTACATTTATCGGGGTTCCGAAATATACTTTTTCTTATTGATTACAACCGAGTCCTAAATACCGACCACGTAGTCGTAGTGCTCCTGCTCCTCCAGTTCCTTGCCTTCGGGTCCCATTTTTAGTGTGCTTTCCTTGCCCACTACCTATGCTTCCTATCATCTTACTCTGATTAGATACTATAACCAAACCTATCCCGCTGGTGCCTGCATTATTTCTGAAGCTTTCTCCATTCCCTCTTTCCAGCACTAGATCGCTTATCCTGCCCCTCCAATTGGATCGAGTTATATTCCTTCCCTTCCCAAGGAAGGGCGGTTCCATATTAGTGATACAATATCTTTCCTGCTCCAGCTGGCACATATCTATTGATGTGATCTCTTCAATTGTTCACTTATTTTGGGTGTTCATTACTTACTTGATAACCAAACCCATACTATCCCGCCGGTACAGCATCACCATAACCGTAGAAGGTTCCAATTAATGGTCTAAACACTTGGAAACCAGGCTATGTTAACACCGACATGATATACCACACTTAATATGCTCTACTTTTCATTCCATGCGCTTTATCTCACTTATTTTCTTATTTTTCTTCATATGAATCCTATGGCTCCCATATGGAATGAGTAACATATGCGAGACCTTTCAACAAAGAACTCCCTGCCCGAGGGTGAAGCAAAAGAGTACGAGATCCAAAGAAGAATCAGAAGACTAGGTGAAGAAGAATCAGAAGGTGGCAGAATAGATGGTGTAACATTCATGGCGCCAACTGTAGTTCCTCACTGGCTTACAACTTTATATCTTCTTATGGCGGTCTTACACTTTCATATAATGCTACTGGTGCTAGACTCACCATGATACCCACTACATCTCCATCTGTGGTCTACACCAGTGGACATGGGTATGTCTGTATGAGCGGTGCCAAGATATCCTTTTTTGGAATTATACGAGTTATTGGTGTTACCACCAAATATAGTGGCGCATATGCAGGGAAATAAGATGAAGAAGAGATGGTATTTACCGAATCTCTTGCTTTTGCTCCACCTAGAGTTCCAAACCTATATTCAGAATGGTAGCTATTTAATGAGCCTTTCCTTGATCCTAAGAATAATGAACGTATCGATTTATTCTTCATCTTCGGGATGGATAACACAAGATCAGTGAAGGTTGGCATGGAGAAATTCTACTAATTAGGTAAGGTCTTGGATTCCCTTCCCGGGAATTCCTCCCATACGTAACACTAAAAAACAGAATGATGCCAAATTGGAGAAGGTAACCAAATATGGGCTTAGAACACAATATCAAGTCCGAAGATGACACGCGGGAGCACTATCGGTATCACCAAGTGTTTGGAAAAATGGTAAAGAGCTCTCCTTGGGTAGCCGATAGGCAGCAACAAAGGGTAGATTGAGCCTTAACAGTAGCGAATGCAAATAAAAAACTAAATAGCGTTGGATCTTGGGAATACCCAACTCCTGAAAAGATAGAGAGTAATTTATCGTGTACTAGGATATAAAAAGGAGGAGAAACAACAAAAATAAAGGAACTCTGCTCAAAAACCAACTTGATAGAAAAAACCAAGGTAATCCCTGGGCCCGGTTCAGCACAACCTTATGCGGGTATGAGATCGAACAGTGTTATCCAAAGTGCATGCCACCGAGATTTGGTAATTTATATATCTTTCTACCCCAAAAGTATGTGTAAAGGACCAAATTGTACTTTGATTTGGTATCGGAACAAGATATTAGAAAAAGTCACGAGCCAAACTTCTCTATTCCTCAGCGCCGGTAGGGAAGATATTACACCATGGTTCCTCCTCTCCAGATTCTCTTTGCTCATTTTTGGGTGGATGGGATTCATTCACTTGCATTCCTACTAGCACTACAAAAATCTCTGGTCTTAATTCCCCTACTACTGCTATGCAGCCTTTCCTCGGGTTCATAGAGTCGGGTTTCCCGTTTACCCACAATGGAGGAGCCGCCCCCACCAGGTAGGCGGCCACGGGTCATCACGCACTCTTCGCAAAACAAATCCACTTTGAAGTTTACTTATTTTCTCGGCCAATCGTCGGAATGTGTACGAGATACCATAAGGGCCCAATATCTCAATAGAACCTTTTTCTAAAGCTTCAAATGATACTAAATATCCGAAACACAGGAACGATCTGACTAGAAAGTCATTCAAAACATGATCGAAGAACTAGCATTTATTGAAGAAGCTATAGAGTCGATTGCAAAAAGTAATAGTTTGAAAGGCTTTTTGGAATTGATCTGCTATGAGATTTACATTATATGCAACAAAAGCACCTGAAGTACTAAATGGAAAAGGTATGATTTTCGTAATGGTTGGAGCAGCAAACTCGGATTCGGCAAAAATCTCATTTTTTGGTAGTACGAAGGGGGAGTTGGCCCAGAAATTGGATAGGGGTCAAGTGGGCACCGGCGGCTGACTCAAGTGCCCCCCGAACCGTGCAAAATGGTCGCCTATTACACGGATCATTTACACTACCTGGGAAACAGACTTTGTGAAATATGGGCTGCAAATGGGAGAGTTTCAAACCCTCACTGAAGAAAGAAACATGATTATCTCAATGCTAAAGAGTGAACGACCTTGGAAAAGGTGGAAAGGATCATCTTGATGAAGTGACACTAGTAGAACACTCCTGGGTTCTCGCATCATATTCATGATACTTTATGAAAGCCTCTTCTCCTTGATTTGATGCTAGACGAATTATCGATCTTATTCTTATAATGTCTCCTGAGATTCCAAAAATTGTTGTTTGGGGACCCGCTGACAAGGAGATGTGAGGTGACCTTCAAGATGCTGGGTGGTTCCATTCTGTAGAATTGATGAAGTATGGATTGTTGAGTGAAAAGGCCTTTTTCACATGCATCGTGCATTCTCTCTGCCTCGTTGGGCATTCGTTCGCCGATCGCTAGCTCTTCTTTCCACCACTACTTGCAAATAAAAATTAGATTGGGAATGGTCCAATAAACTTTTCGCCATTTTCTGGGTCATCTCTTTCCTCTATGGCGGGAAATCGTCGAAGGTTAAAGAAGAGCCCAAGACCGCCAAAGAGACCCAAAGATGGATCAATGAGTTATTGGTCCTACAGTGAAGCAGTCAAAGAGATCCCATTATTTGTGATCGGCTCGGAGGGATGTCCTTCCCGACAAGAAGACTCGTGGCATCAGAATTCAGCAACACATATCAAATATTTAGAGGGTATTCACCTCTTCCTCAGAGCTACCCATTGAAGTTGGATCGTCCCATCCTGAACACTAATTAAATAATAATCTCTTGTGAAGTCTGGGTAGTGTAGTCCATTGTTTGGATCGGTTCACTTGACTCCTTCTCATAAGGGTGGACAGAGTCTCAAAGAGTGCTTCTAAGCTCCGGAGATTCTTCTGGGAAGCTAGGTCAAGGCTATCAGGCAGAAAAAATTCTAATGGCACAAAGCCGCCATTCTTCCCCCATTTCCCTGATCTCCGCTGGCTGCTCGCAGGGCTTGATCCTTTCTCTTTCTCGAGAGTCCCCTGGAAATAGACATGGGCTAGAGTTCCCAATCGTTTCTAAGTAATTTCAACCTTTTGGATCGAACTAGGAATCATATATTCTCTGAATGACTCGACAACTAGGTATTTCACTTACATGCACATAAGCTTCCTATATTCTCTAGAACATCCCATCTAGTTTCATAGCACCTGCTTCCTGAAAATATAGAATTCCTATCAAATATTTCACAGTCCCTAGAGAGATCCATCTAATGGTCTTTCACTCTCTCGCTTCGTCTTCCCAGTTAACCTTTACATGCAGGTAAGATCAGATCGAATGCTCATTCTGGCTTCTCATCTAGCTTCTCTCCAACTACTCAACCCTATTTCTTATTATTTCATTTTTTAGTATTTTAGATTGAATGGAAAGCTTATGCGTCTAATATATTCCTATCTAGCTAAGATGCATCTACGAGGAGCTATTTTTTATGTAATATTACATTATACGAAAAAAGATATCAAGTAGCGAGTAAACAAGATCGAATTATAGATTTTTAAAGCTATAGGAAGAAGTGGGATCTCTCTAATATAAGCAAGATAATAAGGAATAGCACGTTACGAATCAGGTAACAAGTTCTGTCTCTACTTTTTTCTTTGACCAGGAAGCGAGTAGAATGTTTTAATTTGAATTTGAGACTCAACACAGGGTCTGACCTAGACTCATATAGCTCGAGTACTTTGGCATAGTACCTTAACTCTTAAGATGCATGGCATTGGTAGAACCCTCAACACCCTACCTTCACTTCATGTCTTCTAAAAGCTGTTATGGAAGGAGATCAATCAGATGACAAGGCCTACCGTGTCTCCAAGAAGATTGAAGTTCTCACTCACGCTCAATATTCTCAGTCTAGTCTTATACCACCTAAGTGGTTCAATGGAATGGGAATTAAAGGGGATCTTCCTCTTATATAGATCTGGTAGTACAGGAGATGTCCCTCCATGGCTTGCGTATGGAAATAAAGGATGATTCAACCATTTAATGATTCACTCTATTCTCTCGAATGAAAAAAAGTATGAAGGGTTTCCCCTGATTCAGAAGAAGACAGTTCTGATTCAAAGAGTCTTTGGAAAAGGCCCTCTGCTCTTCCTTTGGTTATATACCAAATCACCTACCTGTATCAGTGGATTATAATGATTCGTAGAATGTGAGGCCTCGTACAGATTGCTTTCATAAATCATTAATGTCCTTCTTTTCAAAATTCTACTTATTTCTTCCTTATTTGAGGATTCAGCCCTGGTTGATAGTTTGTTTCAGTTGAAGGGCAGAGATGAGGTTTGTAAATAAACCAATTCCTTCTGTCGTGTATTCCCGATTCATGTAGCCTTAGATGCTTCAATTGTCGATTTTAGTATTGAGATAAAGGTTACACCTATGGATTATTTATTGTAGGCCAACTCTACTCCACTATTACCAATAGGCGACATAGGGGAAAAAAGCACTACGCCTAGGAAACGAAAATGTTGTTATAAACCTTATCAGGGTCGGGATGAAAATGCTGACCAATGTAATGGGAAATCCGTCCAAAATGAAAAAGACTTGAAGCAGGTCCAATACCAAGACACCTTTAGAGGCATTGGTCAGTGAGTTTAGTAAAGAATTCGAATGAGAAGAAGGTTGTAAGGAAGTTTCTGCTCGGTAGTCGTTTTGGAGAGGATAGCCAGCTCCACCAAGGCAGAAGGGGAAGGCTTTCTAGTAGTGAAAGAGATACTCCCGATGATGATAACTTGAAGACGAAACAAAGTGTTTATTGAAATCTCAGATCGAGAGAAGATTTGTAATTGAATCATCCCTAGAAGGATTTTGGCACCCATGCAGAAGAGAGACCCTTAATTGATAACTGTGAAAGGGATGCTTTGAGAGAAAAAGAAAATAGTTGCCTTGTCTCTGTTGTTCACCCAAGAAAGCCATGAATCAAAGAAGAAGAAGCAGCATCTGGTCAGAAGATAGAGAGGAAAGAAGAGAAGCCTGAAAAGATTATAAAAAGACCTTTTTTTAATGGGGCTAGTGTGTTCCACCACACCCATAGCGTGGTGAAAAGGAAAAGTGATTCCTTGGGTTTTACCACTGTGTGACCGAACCAGAAAAGGAAAGTAATGACAGATCGCAGTTCGAGCAAAAGAGATATAAGCGGTACATGGAATAATGTCTCAATCCAACATGAGAACCTATACTCTTTGCTAAATGTTTGGGAAGCTCTCACAACTCACCTGGAACTATTATGTGTATATCATTCCAAATAAGGATTTTCTAATCATAAATACTGAAATGAAAGCAAAACCACTTCTCTCCTGAGGTAACGACTGGTCGATAGAGATGCATTCCTAAGTTGCGGTAAGAGTGATTCATCTAATTATGGTTGATACAACCCAACCTTTTCTTTTTAGAGGTTTAGGGGTGCATATCTTGAGACCTAAAAAAACCTCATGATAAACTTCAGTCAAGTGGATCGATCAGCATTCATGTTAAGAAAACGGTAGCAAGTTTTGTTCCTCCCTTCGTGTCGTGGTCTGTCCCCCTTCTAGTTGTCGCAGCAGTAGCAAAGGATGAAGTGGCCAATCAAGGTGGGATAGAAGACCTCTTTTTATCTTCCTTCGCCAGGTTCGTGAAGAAAAGTTCGACGGTTGAGAACCTTATTATAAGCGAATGCTGGATCAACTACTTGACCCCGAAGGACCTACGATGCCAACATCGTGAAAATAATAAAGTAGTGATAATTACCGGGTCTGACTTGGTGGTTTGACCCCCGCTGGATCTCACTAAGCCTCTGCCAGGTCTATTCCCAACATATCGTACTCAGTTAAGTTGCAGGGTTGGAACAATTTTTGTTGATCGATGCCTAAGCTCAGGGTAAGTCCTTTCTTTGCATATGATCTCCTCATCATGGACCACTACTAGCCCAACCATGGTTCCCATGGACCATTCCAGTACTCGACGTACATCGCGTATGTTCTGTTTGTACACTATCTGGTCTTGTAGAAAGCTTATTATTCATAGTAGGATCCCTGGGAAGAATGCAACCTGTGACTCCTTTTTCTCAGGATTCATTTATACTAGCTTCCTGTCGTAGGACAATGATTCCCCTCCTCTTTGGATGATGTTTCCTCATATGTGACCTTTCTTGACAGCAGTATCGATCCTGTTGGATGAGTTGGGAAAAGTTGCTGGTGACACGAGCACACATTTTATCAAAGTATACCCATGTGAGAGTTTGTATGAACAGTTGGGGATATTCTGACGGGTGGATGTACTTAAATTGCATAATCTTTCCATCTGAGAGCGCATTCCTGGAATGATTCCTCGGGCTTACGACTAATTCCCAGGAGGACACAACGATCCATAGTTAGTTCGCAATTATGTCGATATTGTTCAAGAAATGTCGTCCAGCCAGGAGCGGATTTTCTGAATATTCAGATGGGAAAGCCATTGCAAAGCTCCTCCCTTGAGACTCCGCTGAAAGAGTTGAGTTGCATGTAGATCTTGCTATTAGTAGCATGTCTGCAAAGTGCCCCAGCATAAAGCTGGAGATGCACAACTAGGTGACCCGTACCGTCAAATTGTGCAAAGTCAGGGATTTTTCATTTCGATAGAAAGATAATTTTGTTAAATTCATTATACATTGAGAGCCCTTGCATTTTTTGAATAGGGATTTGAATTGTTGTGGTCCAAATCATCCTCTCATTGGTTAGAGAAGGTGACATGCTCCCGCCTTTCCTACACATTCGATCATGTTCGACGCAGTTCTTCCCATTCTCATTTCCACTCATGTTCCGCCATTTCTTGATATAGTTCTCTACACTCTGAATTCAAATCCCCCTCTCTCCTTTCCGTAGGAGAGAGAATTCCTTTCATTTTTGGAGCTTACGGATCAAATTATACCAACTGTATATCCTTCCTTTCAAGCGAATGAGTATATGAAAAATTGAGAAGAATCCGAGTGATCAAATGACTATGAAAGACGTTATTACTCTTCTAATAGTGAGTACTCTACTCTAATAGTAATGAAACAATCAAGATTATAGAGATTCTCCGTTGTTTAATGGGAACTGCACAGGAGAGTGGTACGCGCAAGGTCTCACACTTCTTTCTAGGTTTTCAAAGTCCTATTTTTTGGGGTATGCGAAGTTCAATATCTAGAGTCTGGGGCCTTTCCAATCAAATCTTATCTGTGGGGACGATAGTAGTACTTTTTCGCTTATTCTTTATCATTCCATCTTTCCTCCCTTATCAAACTCAAAGGATCCCCTCAATATATAATATATAAGTACCAGTTCCTTAGCACAAGCGCTAAGAAATAAGAATTCCTTTTGAACAGTCATTACAATCTTTTTCTTCTAAGTGATCGGTCCATCCGGAACTACACCTAGCAAACCTAGGCCCAGAACAAACCGCCCGACGGAACTACATAATCAGACACAGAGTCATCTTTCCAACAGAAAACTAATATGATTCGAGTCTTTCAGTTTGCAAGATCTGGTCTTCCCTTAAGCCGAGCAGACAAACATACCAACACTAACATTGATTCTCCTTCATCGTCTTTTAGTCTTATCTAGTCTTTGAGTCTTAATTGACCTTTTCAGCTAGGCACAACCTGAATATGACCTCTGTGCCTGACCCACTTTCCCTCTTTCATTCCTTTGCTTCTTTTCAGTTAGGAGAAAGCTTTATCTCGAGATCGATTCGACTTCAAGTATGAATTCCCTGCTTACCCCTTCAAACAGGAGCACGAACTAGCGGCTTAAGCGAGCGGATAAGACTGCCCGCCTTTACGCCCTTCTTTCAAGTAGTCTTGAATGATTGCCTACATCCTGCATCCAAAATTCCTACAAGCGTTCCTTCACCCCCGTTAGCTAGGTCTAGTTCATCTTGAAGTGTCTAGCCCAGTCGAATATCAATAACAATATATATAAGTATCGGAACAAGCATCATAGATAAAGGAATAGTCTCTCTCTTGGTTTTGGGGTGGGTCTTAGCAGGCACTTTTTTCCCTACTTCTCTAGCTGGAGTTATAGGCTTAATATCTATGAATCGTTATTTCCCTACCCTCTTTCAAGTGTGAGGGATCAGATTTTCAAACGAGAAGTCCAATATAGCCAGTACGAATCATACTTGATCTTTGATTCCCTTTTTCTTCTTTCATGTAGTGTAGTGACTGGGACGAGGGCTTTGATCGTACGAAGGGTCTCTATATAGTGCCTTTGCCTTGTTCACTGCTTTCTATTGGCCTTTCCCTGCCTACCTACCTACCACGGTACTCTTCTAATAGTGTCCATATAGGAAGAGTACCCGTGCAAATGCACAACGGTGGTCGTAGATCAGGTAGGGTGCTCATCTGTTGACTTCTTGTTTGGTCCCCTTTCACCGCACTATATAGGAAAAGTACCATTGGAATTGAGGGTAGACGGTACATAATGGGGGGCTGGTGAGGCATGGTCCGAGGACGGAACTAGAATTCATAGTCATTTATCTTATTGTTCCAGTAGTATAGTAGTCGACTGTATCTGTTGCGATGCCTATTCAACTTCATTAAGTGCTTGCGGAGGAGACTGCATTCTGTTAGGTGTAGATGAGCAAGGAAAGAAAACCGAGGTGTCGGAACAAAACTATCAAACGGAGGCCCGGGTGCCTAAGTGGAAAAGAGAAGGTTGGAAGGTCAGTCTACTACCTATATTATACCGATATCGATTTGAAAATAAAACTACAGATGATGGGCCATGCCGCTTAATCAACCACTCGAACTAGATCAGCAAATAAAGAAGTACGCTACATGTCAGACCAAGCCAATCCAGATTCAACTTGGTATTTATCGTATAAAGTCATAGGATAATGATGTAGATGGTGCCGAAGAAGACACTTCTTAGGGGTAGTGGAGTCATGATCTTGCCTCTGTGACTATTAGTGTAGAGTACTGCTCTCCCATTTATTTTGAGAGGCTTGCTTCCATCCCTTTTCATGCTCAGGTGTGGCAATACCATATTCAGTGGAACCGGGGTCAGAGGTGGCTAATATATCGTACTACTGTTGTGTTTCCTAGATGGATCATTAAGACTGGTGAGGCCTATTTGAGTACTTAAGGCGGATAGAGGTTCTGTATGGGACTAATTTTGACTAGTGGCCCCAGTCAGGTGACTTGTTAGGCCCGGATAGCGAAGATCGTTTCGGCGACTATTAGATTAGAGTAATCGTTATTAGAAGAGTACTTGATGCCCGCGTAGTTTGATCCACAGTTAAATATCAAGTAATGTGGTCCTGTAATACCTCTTCCTTCAGGTCTTGTCCTTCGGAAAATGGAATCTTTTGCACCCAGACTCGAGGAATCGCATCTCTGTTTATAGAGTACTTTTGAGATTGGATGGTTGGGAGGGAAGGAAAGGTGATTAGGAAAGGCTAATAGGTGATGAAAGCTAGGGCGAGGGCACTCCGGATTTCACTGTCAGGTAAGAGGCACCAGTCAAGTAGGGATTTCTTCACAAATAGTCATTTGATTACTATAGGATCATATGAATTGAATGAAATAGTACCAGGCCTTACAAAGGTAGGAAGCAACTCCTCCGAAGGGCGCTTGAAGCAATGAAAGGAAGGAGATGGTTCACCTGGTTCTATACAGGAAGGGCCTAAGCTGCTGGAAAAGATATGGGGCTATCGACTTTGCTTTCATCTTGAGCATGGGAAACAGACTAGGAACTTGATTCAGAAAGAGCTTAAAGGGACCTAGATTACATGGTCCTCTCTCACTTCTATTTCTGCTGGTCAATCGGAGGCCCTGGGAACTGAGGCCAAGCAAAAAAGCTACTACCTATATTATACCGAAACATCAGAGCAGCCGTAGCAAGCAAGACAGATGGATCAGCGTTCGCAGACACTTTCCACATCGAGATTGGGCATGGTGAACTGGGCCCAAGGTGATGCTTCCTGAATGACTGAGTGAGAGGTACGAAGAGCAGGGATCCTCCCTGAAAGAAGCCCGAAAAGACAGATCGAGCTAACAGAAGGTTCTAAACCCTTGATATATATATATTCAGTAGCACCTTTCTAAACCGAATAGGGTTCAGTAGCCGAGTTCAAAGATCTGACCCTTTCTAAAGGTTCAAGATTGCTGCTAGATTCTATACCAACACATTCTCTCCATTAAAGAAGAAATGTAGAATCGCAAGGGTACGAAACATAGCTATGAAAAGCAATCCCCCCACATCAAAAGTATTCTTCTTTTGATTATTTCTTCTTTCTGTTTCTTCTCACCTTCTTTACTTTCTTTTTTTCAAGCCAGAATGGAAGAACAACAAGAGCTTGAGTTTAGAGACGGGTTCACAATGCTCATGGTTCTGTCTACCCGATTGATACCCAAGAGTCACTGAACTTAGAATAGTGAATCCAGTTCCACACTTAGAATAGTTCATTCATTCCTTTTAAGAATGAAGCCTTAGAATAGGAAATAGGAATATTGAGGCTTCCTGACCCTTGTAGAAAGGGTTAGATCTTTGAACCTCACCCTTGACATTAGAAAGGGTCAGATCTTTGAACCTCACCCTAAGGTCTACTTCATCTATGAGGGTTTAGAACTTGGCTACTGAACCATATTCGGTTTGGTTGAGAAAGGGTCAGATCTACGATACTTGACCCTATATAGTTCACCCATATCAGTTGCTGAATTGTGGACATGTCGTGCTTGATTCGAGGCATTCCCGACCTTGCGCGATAGTCATTAGCCATTGACTCGACTCGCACTTCCGGCCTCGACCCCTCGGATGGAACATGCGAAGCTTCCTTTATTATCATAGAAGGACCAATCGCTCAAAGGGAAGGGTCATAAATCATTGTAATGTTCCATGAGAGTCAAACCAACCCATTATGCTTAACTGACAAGCGTATTAGAGAGTCGAATGCACCTACTGGACACAACGAGTACCCAAACAGTGGAAACAAACGGGCTAGTATTGGGCTATGGGGATGGAATTGCACATGTATCTGGGTTGCATCAATTGAAATGTGGTGAAATGGTCCAGTTTTCTAGCGGTGTGAAAGTCATAGCGTTGAATCTGGAGCCCGAGCATGTCTGTATAGTGGTGTTGGGGTTGGATACCACTGTGGAAAAAGCAGATCAGGTCACGCGCACCAGTTCGATCGTGGATGTGCCCTCAGGGATGTGCCAGCTAGGTCATGTTGTCGACGCTTTGGGCGTTCCAATTGACAATAACTCAAACGCGCACTGGGAATCTGAGACTAGATGTGTCGAACTGAGAGGTCCAGGCATTATCAAACGTAAACCGGTTCACGAGCCAATGCATACTGGTCTCAAAGCGGTGGATAGCCTGATGCCTATCGGTCATGGGCAATGCGAACTCATCATTGGGGACGGACAAATGGGAAAAACTAGCATTGGGGTCGATACCATGATTTCCCAAAAGCAATTGAATGCCACCGATCGGGAACGGGAGAAGCTCTATTGTGTCTATGTAGCTATAGGACAGAAACGCTCAATGGTTGAAGAAGTTGTTCAATTACTCTCGGATGCTTCCAGCATGGGGTATTCCATTCTGGTGGCTGCTACCACTTCAGAACCTGCTCCACTTCAATTTCTTGGACCGTATTCCGGGTGTGCAATGGGGGAATATTTCCACGATCATGGAATGCACACTATGATCATATATGATGATCATTCAAAACAGGTAGTGGGGTATCGACAAATGGCATTATTGTTACACCAACCACTAGGTCGTGAGGCATTCCCAGGTGATGTTTTCTATTTACATTCCCGTCTATTAGAATGAGAATCTAAACGATCAGACAATACCGGTGCAGGTAGCTTGACTGCCCTTCCCATTATAGAAGCAATAACGGGAGACATCTCGGCCTATATTCCCACCAATGTGATCCCAATTACTGATGGACAAATCTGTTCGAACACGGTGCTCATTTATTGAGGTATGCGCCCAGCAATCAACGTTGGATTATCGGTCAGTCGAGTTGGATCAGCCAATCGGGTGAAAGCTATGAAACAAGTATGTGGTGCTTCAAAACTGGAATTGGCACAATATCGAGAATTGGCAGCCCTTTCCCAATTTGGTTCAGACTAGGAAGAAGCGACTCAGGCTATTCCCAATCGAGGTTCCTGGCTTACGGAAGTTCCGAAACAACCACTACAACATCCACTGGATCTTGAATAACAACTACTGGTACTATATGCAACAGTCAAAGGTTTCTTTGATCGAATTCCTATTGATCGAATAGCGCGATATGAGATAGCAATCACACACCACCTCAGAGATGGTTGGCCTTTCAATCCGGACTGGCTCGCTGGGTTCACACATGAGGTAAAGAACGAAACCGATCACTTATTATATGAAATTTCTTCATTGATCGATTGGCTAGATCTAATATAGTAGGCAAGGTCTTCTTCGTTCAACCGGTCGGCTTTGCGACTCAATGGCGGAAGCTACATAAATATATAGAGTAGAGTACTTGGCAACTAGATAGCTTGATCTCTGGGTACAGTGCTGCAGTGAATGATCTGATACTCAAGGATGGATTCTTCTTTCTCAGTGAAAGGATCACTACCACCTCTACTACCTATATTATACTGACTATGATGATACGACCTCTACTACCTATATTATACCAATCAAGGACCAGTTCAAGGTTGTTGCTCTTAGTACTCTTCTAATAGTGAGTACTCTACTCTAATAGTACCTCCAACTCTCATCGATGTCCACTATCTATATTATACCGACATGATGACATATTGACTTCAAGGGCGAGTGAAACGATTGAAAAAGTACGGGATGGGTTCTGCGCATTCTCTGAAACACCATGCTCAACGGGGAGGGAATACGAAGGTGGTGCTTCAGTACTCTACTCTAATAGTTTGTAGGTATGATACTATTAGAGTAGAGTACTGAAAGGTTGTGATGAATGAGATTGATGGTGAAGGGTGCGGAACACTTGAGGGTGATTAGACCTAAAAATGCCCACTAAATTAGTCAACACAGAGAGACAAACCATGGGGGTTTCAAGGTTCTAAACCCTTATATATAATATACAAGTATCACCTTACTGAATAGGGTTCAATAGCCAAGTTCTAAACCCTTGATATAATATAAAAGTAGCACCTTTATCAACCTGAAGTAGCCCAGTTCAATGATCTGACCCTTTCTAAACCGAATAGGGTTCAATAGTCGAGTTCAAAGATCTGACCCTTTCTAATGGGTTAGGAAAGATATGAAGAAAGAGGAGTGGCAGTGGCAGGCTTTTGATTTCCGATGATGATGAGGATATGAAATAGAAGAGAGGTATAAGATCTAATCTATTAAAGAAACCGCTATAAAGAGATCTCGTTGCTGCTTGTATGCCCACTAGTAGATTTGTAAGAGTTCCTCTATTGATGGAAGAGAGCTTGTTGCCTTCGTCGGAGGCAATAGCGAACCAGAGTCGAGAGAAACCCATGGAAGACGAAAGAGGGGAGTTTTACACCAGAGCATAGATCAGACATAGAATAAAAAGGCTCAAGAGACCACTTCTCAAGCTACAAGAAAGCCATCTCAATCCCAAGAAAGTCGGTACGCACTCAATCCAATCTCTTATTAGAAATCTACCTCAAATGGATTAGAAGGATCTGAAAGGCGATGTGAATCTTGGCCTTTCCGAGCGTTGAATCAACACACAATACTAGATTTCCTCGCCCAGCCAGTGAAATAGATGTAGATATAGAGCATATGAGGAGGAGGATGAATTAGGGGATTGAGATTAGACTGTTATGGATTATCAAAAAAACTTACAGTGTATCCTTTTCAATCCTCACGAAGGTAGAGTGAACTTTCATATCCTAAAATGTATACATTCAATAATTCATGGCTCTCTCGCTATGAGCTATACATATAGGATAGGGTACCTCTTAATCTAATCGGCATGAGTATGCGTGAGAAGTGCGTGCAGTGTTCATGTACTGGAGAACACCCCTGAATGGGGGGGCACTCTTGGCCCCTGTTACATTTCTTTATTCTTTCTGGCCTGAGAGATCAAGTTGGAATGGTTTCGCTTATTCAACGATCATGTCCCTCTCTTCGTGGGTAACTTTTCTCGAAACGTATCCTGTCCGCATGGGTTTAAAGGGAGGTGCACTTATTTTGGAAGTGAACATGCAAATCACCAACCGCTCGGTAAATAGAATCTTTTTGTTGATCTAATTTCAATGGTGCTTCCAGCTTCTAGGCCCCAGTGCGTCAAATCGAATCCCGTGGCCTAGGAGTAGGGCTCACCGTCATGTCCACTATATATATAAGTACTCGGATTGAATCTTACCCGATTCTAGCCAAAATCCTGAGTATGTGTCTGCGGTTTCAGACTGACTTTAGGCGATGAGTTCACTCACCCCGGACATACGCACCCTAGTCCCAGGTGCGGAACCGGACAACCAAGATTGAATAAGTGGAAGTTCCCTGGAAATTCAAATCAATCTGGAGGTGTTGGTTCAAATCTAGCTCGTGACAAGGGGATTAATAAATAGTATTGAGAAATATCGTAGTGTGATAAGAGAAAAGCGAGTGAGAGTGAGAGAGATAGCAAGAGCTCCTATTTCCCTGAACGATGAAGGTACCGCAGACCGTTCTGCCTAGAAGACTCTCTCTTTTGTTAGCACCAGTTGATTGATTGGATGACTAGGAACATTACCAGTTAAGATGAGACTCTCCATGATGAGTCAGAGAAAGACCGGCTCCACTCAGTCTGTAAGGTATAATAGCAAGGAACTAGGTAGTGCTTTTTCTCCTTCGATATAAGATATTTTTTCGGGCGGGGAACGAAGCAAACAAATGAGTTGATATTTCATTCGGGGTTTCTAGAAGGTTTGCCACCCGTGCGAAAGAGGAGTGAATGGAAATATTTTTATTTCAGATTGAACCAGGTTTAGGAGATCCTGTCTGATTCTCTCTTCTGATAGATCGATAATTGTACCCTTTCTATCAGAGTTCTAATGAATCTCGGTTTTTCTACAGGGACAACAGCCTGGAGACATTGCCTTCCCTTCATCTCAGACTTATGGATCTCTTCCTTAGATTAAAATGGTGGGTTTTTTCTATAATCCATCCATTTCAAACGGGGATATGAGAAAAGAGAGAAGAGGATCAATTAGCTTCTTCCCTCCCTCTGGATTCAAATAGTGGATTTCTAAATTGCGTAAGAGATGAGAGAAGTCCGCTTAGAACATTGAGCTCTTTTTCGAGCATTGTCTGTCTCTAATGCGAATGAAGAATGGAAGAGAACACAGTAGTCACCACCCAAAGGTTCCCTACGAGGGCCGGTCACCGGGGATGAAGTCAACTTGCTTCTGATTGAGCATGAGGCTGCTTTTCAGATGAATGATAGTATTTTTATTCTCTGATGTGATATTCTTAACACATTGAAGTCGTTTTCAGTATTACAAGTACTCTTCTATATAGTTACCATCTCAATCTATTCCTACAATTGGGATGAGTCTCACCTATTCATCGTTGCTTGACGTATCGAACCGAGCACTTGTAGTTCTATTTCTTTATATAGTTATGGAATTCTAACTAATTGAAATAGACATATATATTGATTTGATATAGTTAGAACACTCAAATTCACTGACAAAGCGTCTGTTCACGGAGGTTGTTGTAGTTTTCGTAGTTGCTTGTAGACTCGCTATTAGAAGAGTACCTGTTTTATTCGAGATTGGGTTGGTGTTCAGTGTACATTTTTTTAGTACAAGAGAATTTATATGCTAGAATACCTACGTTCGAAGGGTCCCGCATTCTGTTTGTTGGTCAACAACCCACCACAACTCTATCTAATATTTATTAGAGAAAGTCTCCGGGGTAAAGAATACAAAATGATAAATGATAAGACTCAACAAGCAACGACTTTATAGATTCTGTGCGAAGGAAGTTTTTTGTTCCATTTTTCTTTTCTTTTATCCCCACTATTAGAAAAGTACCTGAATGGGATGACTTAGGTGATGTTCGAAGCTGTAGTTAGTGACTTTCCTACCCTTCGCTGAAGTTTTTCATCAGAGGTTTGGAACCAATCAAAAAGGAAGAATCAAGGAGGAGAAAAAGGATGAAGCTGACACGGGTTGAGGGAGAATAGCAATTTTCGTCTGACTTCGAGCATTCTATTCTACGCATGGAGGGGGTTCCGGCATAGCAGGGTTCATTAAGTCAGGGGATCTTAGAGAGATTGGGACAGGTACTCTTCTAAATAGTTTGGAAGCTCCATCTCCCTTTGTTTTTGGTTCTGCTTTTGCTGTGATGCTTCTTTGTCTTTCTTTCTCATCTGTCTATTCGACATGACTATATGACAATCTCGACTCTTAGGAAGTCTGAGAAGTTTGAGGTACTAATGTGCGAGTCAGTCACAGACCGAGGATCAGAGTTGTCCCATTCGATTGATCGATTCAGAGTTCCGCACCGCTATGATAACGAGTTCGAACCTGAGATCATGGGTTAGCCAGTCCCATCCCAAGTCAAATCAACAGGATGGAGCGAGACCTATTCAGATGAGGTCTCGTAGGATCTCATTGATCATGTCCTCTGAGAGCCCTCTGTAAGCTTAGCAACGCAAATAGATAGGAAAGAGGCTGGGATCTGCTAAAGCAACTACCAAATTTCCTCTTTCTTTCGCAAGACAGACAGAGATTGAATGAACGGAAAGTAACTGAACCTTGAATGGATGGGGAGAATAGTCTAATAAAATAGCATATATGCAAGTTGAACGTCAGTACTCTTTTAATAGTGTGTCTCATAGAAAAAGTAATGCTCGAATGGGATGGGGAGAGTGAGAGATTAGATCTTTAGAGTATCTATTCTAGATAGATTATCTAGATTGATTCGTAAACTATTTGTCTTCATACTAAGACCAAGATGTTGTAATAGGTCAACTAAACTAGTCAGTACTCTTTAAATAGTGTCTATCTGGAAGTTCTGCTAAGAAAGTTTCCCATATTTTCATTCAATAGTCAGGATTCATTATATGATAGAATACATGTCTCTAGCTTTTCTATAGCTAGCTATATAATTAGCTATACAACTTATAAGCGTCACAGCCATTCAAGTTCTATATCTGATAATAGCTAGATAGCTGCCAATTTCCTTGCTATACAAAATGTCTATACGTAGTTGGTAAGACTTTCTTTTCCATAGTTGTGAATGGAGTGATCCCTAGGGAGTAAAAGGTTCCATGGATATATGAGGTGTTTTACATACCTATCCATACCCTTTAGAAAGGGTTAGATATTTTAGAACCATACCCTAAAGGTGCTACTTATATATAATGGTTTATAACCATGCCTCATTTTATAAAAAAGAGCCCTCTTTGAGTCTTGGGTACTTGATATCTAAGGGTTAGAAAGGGTCAGATCTATGGTACTTGACCCTATATAGTTGAAAAGGGCCTTTTCAACCCTCTTTGAGTCTTTATGCTTTCTTTTCCACCACTTTTTGAAGGTATGAGTATGTTACAGCCCTAGTTTCAGGGTGTAAGGGAGAGAGGAAGTGAAGTACTCTATGGAATATGGGTTAGAGCGAGTGACCAGGTTCCTTTGTTGTCGGTCCAGCCATTGAGGGTTCAATTCCTACTCATCTAGAGCCAGTTTCAGTTCAAAAGGAATGAATCGAGCGTGTGTAAGTGCTTCGCTTGTTACGTTACATCCAGTCAAGAAGAAAGCCTTTGAGACCTCTTCATGTACATCAACGCAATTCTACTATCTATATTATACCGACAGTCGTAGCGTAATTTATCTAGTTGAGTCATGTAGGCTTCTTCGATAGCTTAAGAGAAGATATTATAGTCAGGGACATTATAGTCAGAATAATATGAAATTTTCTTAGTAGATACTAAAAGAAGTCACTCCCTTCGCACGCTAGCGCTCAATCCTATAGCGTTAGCTATGGAGTTTGATTGCTCGGTCTTCGGTATAATATAGGTAGTAGGGTCAAAAATCCAAAAGTGAAGTGGAAATATATATCAGTACCAGGTTAAAAATTTCTGATCGACCCCGTTCACCCTAGCAAGACATCATACTAGAACTTTCACAACTCTCACACCCATTCCATGGTCATGGGTGAGCCCTCAGATGATGATAAGAGTGGTTATTAGTTATCGGGCTAATGGCTTTCTTCGACACGGAGATGTGAAGAGACGTTTAGGAAGTGAAGGCATCTAAGCTCCCCAGCTCGAACAGAACAAGGTCAGTACTCTACTCTAATAGTGTCGAGAGTTATGTGTCCACTAACAATTGATACCGGAAGGTTCGAGGTGGACCACTGCCGCTCTGAACACAGGTAGCTCAGTACTCTACTCTAATAGTGCGGTCAGCGAGAAAACGTAGAGCCGACGAGTGAATGGAAAGGATTCATCCATAATCCCAATAGCTTCTAATTCGGCTTTGTAAACTACCCCTAGGAACTTCGACCCCAACGCTCTGGCGGATTTTCCTTCTCACAGGCTGGAAAACCAGACTATTAGAGTAGACTATATAGAATAAAGTACTGAACTCTACTCTATATAGTCTAGCACTGTCGATTATTTAAGTCAGTGCTTCCTCGCCGTGTCACAATGGGTTTGGGCCCTCAAGAATACCGCCCACCTTTCACTGGGAGCGAGTAGGATCCTCAAGCTCCTATCAGTAGTGAGCTGGTAACCATCAGTTAACCCGTTACAGTTTCCTCTAGAGTCATGTTATTGGCCGATGTCAACACCAACCCAATAACAAACAAATAGGACACAACCCTTTCGGCTGGTAAAGGATCAGATCTCACGAGCGCGGTTCACTAGTTCCCACAGTTATTCAGGGAAACTATCTAGTGCCAACGGTGGATCGAGTGCCACATATGATTATATTATCTCTGCCGGCTTGGCAATCTCAACTATTAGAATATAATGGAGTCATGCACGGAATCACTCGTTCCTCCTTCCCCCTATAAAAGGAAGGAACTTCGATCGGTTGATTCTAGCTAAAGCTAAATATCTCAAATGAATAGGTAAGGGTTTCACTAATGTACCAACTGTCGTGAGTTGGGCGGACAACTTGCAGACTAGCTTGGAGAAAGCATGGAATAGAGGCTCTCGACTTTGGTGGGATCCCTAGTTCGGTCTATCAGCTCCCAATTTTCTCGGATGTTCTTATAATATAAGGATCCACTCGAAGCCTTTACGTTAAGGACTCTGGGAAATTCCATCAATCTCATAGACAATCATGGGAAGAGTAAACTTCAAGTATTGGACTTACGTGACTTGGTCGGACTATATATAAAGAGTACCAGACTCTAATATAATAGTACTATATAGACAGAGTACTTGACGCTACTCCGTAGACTTGAAACCGAGCGGCTGGGACTAGCCTTTCACAGGGTTGGTCTACCCCGATTTACCCATTGAGAGGGACTCTCTATTATATCATTTCTGAGGTTTCACCACCCCTATTTCATTAGCATTATCTATTTTTTTCTTGCATTGAGCTGGTAATTATATATATTGCTGGAATTGGCCAATCACCAAGGGCGATGTTAGGTTAGCATTCTGTTAGAACGAATAGAACGAACTCGACTGATAGGGATAAGGAATTGATCACCTGTACGGCACAGCCGGGGAGAGCGGAGAAAGGTACAACACAACTAGAATTATTTTTCAGAGCCCGAAAAAAGAAGTAATGCAATTGTTTGACCCAACAAGGTAATGGCCCCTACCACTAACTTCTCTGTCCTAATCTCCTGTTTCGAAGCTTTCATGTCCTTAGATTGGGTCAAGCTTGCTCACATCCTCTAACTATAAAATCAAATCTCTAACTAGTCCTAGAGAATAACCTTACTGACTTACACTATTAGAGTATAGTACTTAATCCACAGCTAGAAGAGTGAATGACAAGATGCCGGATGAATGGAAGCATTTCGTTGTGGTTCAAGAGAGTAGATCCCGAGACAAAGGGAGTTGAAGTGCTCCGAGGGGGGATAGAGAATGACAGTTCCGGGGGTGAAGTCATTAAGGAATATGGAATTTGAGACAGTATTCATATCGATTCGGAGAGGTAGCGCGAGAGAAGTGGAGTTGGGGGCTATGATGGCATTGGAATTGGGGGTGGAACCAATAGGCCAAAGCAAGGAGGTTGTGATTGACAATGTCAGGAACGACTAGAGTTGGGGTTCATGGGCCGACGGTTGGGAAGCTTCCATGGCCATCGAACAGCATGGGATATAGGTGGTTGTGGTCAATTCAAAACACCAGTGACTCTGTATGACTCATGGGGTTTGGGTCGACCGAGGAGGACCTGGAATACTTCATGCCGCGTATGTGATCGATGTTGTGGACCAAGGGTTGGTGGTTGAAATGGGATTTCCGAGGTGAAACGCAAGTGGTGCTCGCATGGGGTTGAGCTTGAGACTATGATGAGACAGTGATGGTGCCTGCTGCTTCACCAATATCAATGACAAGATAGAATGGTCTGTCTCTGTTGCAGGTGCCAATTCCTATTGTGAAATGTTGGTACACCTACTACACTCTCTATTTCACCTATTGGGGGTGGCCTGAAAGGTGACAGAAGGGTGAGGAGGGGGAGCGGTATCATTGGGGGGTACGTGCTTCCTGCCAGTGTATTGCGTGGGGGAGTTCTGGCATTGCATTTTGGGGCTCATGAGTGGTTGGTTTGGAGTATTGGGACATGAGGTTCGGAGACGAAGATCATAGTTGTTGAAGTGGTGGTACTATTTAGCGCTCAATGCCCAACATGCTTTCGAGTTCAAAGGGAATTCTACTACCTATATTATACTGATGTTTCATCAAAAACATTCATATGGGTTGGGGTTGGAAGGCCAATAGATCCATGTGAGGTAGTAGCATCGGTACCATCAAAGAATCATTCTCTTCTTCTTGGACTGGTATGTCTCATATGCAGTTGAAATGGGGGCCCTACTGTGTGTCGACACTATGGTTTGATTTTTTTTGAAAGTCGTAGGAACTATAGTATTGAGTTATGGGAGACCATTAGTTGCACTTTTCATTCATAATTGAATATTCATAATTTCATCGAGTATATCCTGAACCTTTCTAAAGGGTCAGATCTTTTAGAACCTTAACCTAAGAGGTGTCAGATCTTTTAGAACCTTAACCTAAAAGGTGTCATATCTTTTATAACCTTAACCTAAGTGGTGTTAGATCTTTTAGAACCTTAACCTAAGAGGTGTCAGATCTTTTAGAACCTTAACCTAAGAGGTGTCAGATCTTTTAGAACCTTTTTTGGGTAGCGATGCTTTCCCTTATCTCATCTTATTCATTCTTGATTGCTCGTAAGCCTTGCGAGGGGTTGACGATAGCTTGATCAGCGGCCTAAACAACGGGTTTCCTTCTTTCCACTAGGAGTCAAAAGTCTGAGATTCAGAAACTAATGGCTTTCTTTGCCTTTCAATTCATCATGAGTCATAGTCGCGCTTTGGGATTGAATTTGAGTACCGTCTCCTCGCTGAGTCTGTCCCTATAGTGAAGGTTGTTCTAAGAAGACGTTTATGCCTTTGGCATTCTTCTATTCTGGATACATGCTTTCTGCCTCCTAGTTCACTATGCTATGGATTGAGCCCTCCTATGAGACGTGGATCTGGCCCTTCCCGTATCAGCTTGTACTGCTTTCTCTTTCGCAATGGATAGAGATTGGACGATAAAATGAGTTGCCAGAGACGGAGCTGATTTGCGATATAGTCGAAAAGAGCCTCCTCCTTTTCAGTGAATTCCAAGGGCTTCTTTGAAAGATTCTTATTTTCCCTACTAAACAAGCAACGACATTATATACAAGGCGCGCTAGCGCAAAATCCCTTACGAAGAGAACAAGCAACGGACTGAGTGCACGTTATTAGCGTGAAAGCCAACGTTTCTTATAGATGTTTGGTTGATGCTTATATAGGAAAGCCGTTGCATGTTAGGTAAAGTAGCCGTGCTCATTCTAACAAGAATTAGCACATGCAGTCGTTTTCTCGCTTGTTAGATGGGCTACAGGAGCAGCCACGCTCATTCTAACAAGCGTTAGCACACGCATCCGCTTGCTGGCTAACGCGCATCCTCTTGCTGGGGGGAAGACGTTAGGTTGCCAGTTCCGATCAAAGGAATAGGGGACAAGGTGCTTGACCAACTCATCAGTATTGGTGAGAACTAATCTAACTATTAGCTAAATGTAGATTCCTTTCAAGCTACTCGGCTAACTAGGATCGGAGTGGAATTAAGACTCCCCTCTCAGAGTTTCACTGTGAACTGACTTAGCCCTTCACTTCTTTCATTCCCTCACATTTACCTCATATCAAGGAGAGAATTCTTCAAGACATTTGATAAGCATCAAGGATTCCTTGTTCTTTGGAAGGGAATCCACTTCTCCTCCTTCCGAAGACTGAAGAGTAAACCTTGCATTCATTCTCTAAGGATTCACAAGGTTAGTAATAGGCTATAGGCTCGACTACAAGGAGAGAAGGAAGTAGCTTGACTTCTTTCATTCTTGCTTTGTTCTTCCTCCTTATGCAAATCGCCTCATCCTTCGTTGAGAAATAATAGTATAGTATGCTCTTCTTCCGTATCAATATAGGATCGTCGGCTGAAGTCTAGAGAGAAGAAAGAATTGTATTTTACAAGGGATTGATTCTGATTCAATTGCTCTCAGTTCTGCCTTGTCTCGTGAAAAAAATTTGAACCGATGCATCAACTATGTAAGTTGCTTTATTTGATCAAGTGGTATTCTCTTATGAATAGTAATATGTTATTCGCTGCAAGGGTTGCGTCACTTCATGCGAAGCTGATTCTCGAACAAGAGGATCGGTAAAAGAAAGAGGGGATTTGCCTCCATGTTGGCATGAGATTCCTTGATTGTCTAGCTATTTGATGTGTCAAAGAGAGGATTCTCAGCACCTGGACCTGGATATCAATCTTATTGAATCCTTGGGCCTTCGACACCTTGTACCAGGAGCGGATTCAATTTCATGCTTCCTTATGTGTCCTCTCTACACAATGGGGATCTTCATAAAAAATTGAGCCACATTCATATCTTATCTTAGGAAATAGAACAGAACCTTTGTTCACATTTGAAGTCGAACAAACCTTAGCTAGTCTTATCCCCTTCCTGTCTCATAGTATGTTTCCTAGATTGCCTTCTCTTAGTATAGGATAGTGATTGTCTTGTCCGAATCGAATCTAGTCTATCTTTGATGATTCACTGTCAATCTTCAAAGTCAATTGAGTCGCTCGAACAAGAAAACCATTTGAAAAATGACTTCTCGCCTCCCTCTCCCATGCCATATCATTTCTGCTTTCACTGATATTGGTGACCTGGTTTTTTGATTGTGAATCTCATTAGCTAAAGAATCATTTTCTATGATGATTACTTTCAGAATATATAATAGAGCTAGACTCATTGATTCCATTAGCCAAAAGTAGTTTCCTAGTATATATCCCCAAAATCTAGCGCATCTTTCTTTCTTCTAGTAATGCAAATGGAAATTCTCATTATGATGGATCATCTCACTTTTTCTTTGCAGTTACTGGTCGGTGGATAGGGCGCTTATCCCTGTCTTCTTTCCTATAATGAAAGATCTTTCCCTTGAGCAAGACAGTCCTACCGCTACAGAGTGAGCTTCCCTTCTAGCTCTTCTTGTTTGATACTCTTCCCCTCCTTGTAAATATCCTCTCTTACCGCTCTTATAGATCAATCGGTCGAGCTGTATCGGTCAACTGTCAGAAACTAGCCAATTTCTGTCAACTGGTATAAACCACGAATCTATTGTTTTCTTTGTTTACAGCTGGCCTAACTGAAATAGGAGTTCACTCCCTCAATCAGTGTGCCAGAGTTCCGTCCTTTAAGCTAGGGAAGCGCTCTTCGGGCGGAGGTCCAATTTCTCTCGTAGACTTTTTGTAGAAAGAATGAATCAATCACAATCAACCAATCATCATATAATAAATAATTGAGATTAGGTGGCTGAAGGGCTTCCCTTGATACAGCAAGGCAGGAACCTAGCCGATCGAGAAATGTGTGTCACAAGCCGTATGCTTCACACATGCAAGTCAAACATGATTTTTGGGGAAAATCTAAGCTTTGTATAGAAAGTTCGACCTTTATTTGTTGTATAATCGAAAGACTAATTCACAATAGACGGCTGGGAGAGAGAGAAATGGGGGTCGTGGCCAAATTGGGTTCGATTACCATAGCCCGCATGTGGCGAAAAGTGGTGAGTTTGACTAACGTTTCATTGATTGGCCCATTCTGCTGATCATTCTTTCCTGGGTGGGACTAACTGCTTCCCTGTGCTTCCAGCTTCCTAAGTGAGTTTTCTTCTCTCTCCTAGGATCGAGAGACCGGGTCGCTCCTCTTACCTAACCTCATAAAGGCATAAATGCATAAATATAGGCATAAATAGAGGCATTCCTCTTCTACTCTTCTAGTGTATCCAACGTACTCATCCTAAGAAGAATAGTATATGTAGAAGAATATGACTAGCTCTTCCCCCTGGTTGAGGGGATTCTTCGCCTTCGTTGCCTTTTAGTTTGATTAAGGGTTCTTTATCCTTGCCTTTGGGCTAGTGTGAAATGAAATCCTGATGCCAGCTGATCCCAAATCATTCTTCAACATTCATCCAAGAGCCTAACTCGAGTGATTCCTCTTCTATTAGCTAGTAAAAGATCAGGCGATGTGGCAGATAGACGTATAGGATGAGTACGCAAGTCTGGACTTCCTTCCTAATCATAGGCATCAGACGATCTGATCCAGACGTTATATCTCTTTTGTCTTCATCATCTGTATGGTCTGATATGAATGATAAAATGGAGTTCTGGAGCTTCTACTATTATCTATAGTATCATATGGCATATAGGAGCTTGGATTTTTCGTCCTTGATTCCCGATTGACTCTAAGTCGAGATAAGGGGTTTCACCCCAAGGTTTCTAAAAGTAAAGTATATGGAAGTACCCCGATAGGTCTAGCTCCCTAACTGAAGGATTAGATTTTAGAGAAGTCGTACTACGGTTGTTCTCTCCGACCGAAAGGTTTAGCTGGAGCTACTTTCTTTGTTTTTGGTTAACAAACAAGGGTGATCCCTTAAGACTATTAGAGTAGAGTACACTCGATAAGGTAGGCTACTTCCCCTTCCCTCCTCTCAGGATCTCTCTCATTACTTCAATCACATCATTGAAGAACTTGATCCTTCTACCCTTGCTAATGATTTGATTATATAAGTTAAAAAGTTGCTGCCAATTCCGACCATCATTCTGAGACACATCCCGTACCACCCGCTGCGGACTTTCGTAGGAAATAGAGGACCACTATAGGTAAAGAACCGCATCCTCCAGGTCCATTATTCTCTTTATAAGAGAGCGCCTGATCTCATCACCGATAAGAGTATCATTATCTTTTTTTACCATTATCACTAGTATTAGTACCACTGGAGCTCACGGTAGGGAGGGGGAGGGTTTCCACCTGATGTTCAAATTTTTTTCTGTCAAATTCAAAATACAGAAAGACCTATAAGACAAAATTGAAATAAAGGAAGTTGTACATCTAGTATCATTTGAGTGAAGTGATTTGATTATTATGAGGAATTAAAAGGAGAAATATAAATATTTTATCTGATACTTATATATATTGGAAGAAAGAAAAACAAATAGGATTTTTTTTCTGACATAACATTCCAAGAGACTGACTCTCTTTCTATTTACTTACAAAATCTATTTAAAAGTAGCAGAGTGACTACTGATTTCTGCTCGTACTTCCTCTCTGAAAGCTGCTTTTTCTTCTTTTGATTGACTCCCAAACGGCTCAAAGGAAGACAAGAAAATCCATGGACTTGCTCAACCTCACCTATTCTATTACGAATTGGTGGACTCTAAAGGCGTTCAAGACGCAAACTAAGAGAAAGTGGGCAAGATGCCAAGCAACGGACTTCTAGCATGACCTTGTTGGAGTTCAACCCTCCAGGTTAGCCATCAAACACAGTCCCATGGATGAAGTCATACCCAGTGCAAATTCCAGGATTCGAATCAGTTCACGACATTCATATTGAAAGCATTTCAGTGTGATAATGGTTCTTCTCCTCATCGTCTTAAAACAAGAAATCAGAGAAAGATAGTTCAAAGAATAATCTAAAAACCAAGAAATCATATCATATTAAGAAGGAGTTTTGATCCAATCCGATCCCGCCAGTCTTGGATTCCTTGCCCAAGTGAGAACTGTGCCCTGCGCTTCTCGCTCAATAAGGGAGATGCTTTCTCATCCTTCATGCCCGATTTCTTCGATTTTTGGGTTCTCAAAAACACCACTATGAATAGAGTACTAAGCCTATAACAGGTAAAGAACGAACATAAACAGCAGACGCACATGCTTGATGGAGGAGACCTTTCATAGCATCTTTCTTTCCTGGCTATCTCTGCCCATATTCATGATGATTGGAAGTCACTTTTGTTTCATTGAGCGGTGACAGGCTTTTGGAATGAGAAATCACCCGTTTCAGAGCTCGATGTGGAAACGGTTTCCAAATAATATATTGCAAGCAGTACGTCCTCATTACTTTTATTTAGGGACCTTTCCCAATATTGTACACCGACCCTTTTCTACCTCTTTCTATTTCCTGGCCCCAGATTCGACGATTGGTGGATTTACCATACGTGACTTCTTGAATTCTGTCACACAAGTTGATTGTTGAGAAGCAAACTTCGCTTCCTGTGCTCTATCTCTCCGAATCAGCTGAAAACTGGTGACTGGGGTCAACAACCAAATGATAATTTTTGGTTTCATTCCCCGATTTCATTCATTTCATTCTTCAAGATTCTGTAAGTGTTGATCAGCAGAAGGCGCTTATGAGAAAGAACTCGAAGGATTCCAGATCAACTGAAGAATTCTCTTCCACAGCTTATATTCCTGGAGCTGAAATGAACTCCTGATGATGCTTGACTTAATATATATAAGTACCACCCCTAAAGAATGCACGTTTTGAAGTCCACTTGTAACGATTCTTTTAAGATTCTTATTTTTTATGAAAACACCAGAACTGCTATTATTACTATGAAGAGTATTAAACGGAACACGGAACTGAGCTCGAACTCCTTTACTCTCAAGATTTTGTTGTTTAATCAAGCTAAATGAACAGATCGGAAAAAGGAAGCCACATCACTGAGCGGGACTAAACCCAATCAATCTGTCAACCTAGGGCGGACTGAATCACAGACAGGGATCACCCCTATGAGATTGATTACCATAGCACTTCTAGATGTTGAGAACGTCCATTCCCTGGCTATCTTTTTTTATCTGTTCAAGTGCATTATATGATTCTGGTAACCAATCTCATAGGGTCTGTCGCACGTGGGTGTTAGGGAAAACTCTATACCTCAAACAATGACTTTTTATCATTATGATTCTGATGCTTCCATCAAGCAGCTGACAGCGTCTATCTAGATTATAGGGACACCCTTACTTGGGGACCACTATAGGTAAAGAACCGCGATTCGGAACCCAACCCCCATAGCTTCGTGACCATTGCTCCATATCCATTCTCGGGTGGAGAGAGACCAACTCATCCCATTCTAGGTGGCGATCAGGGGCTAGAGAAGCATAACTATGAACCTTCCCAGGCGCAGCTATCAATCCCATTCCATCTCCCGGATTAGAGGCGAGTAAGCCAATCAATCTAAAGCCTTCATCCCGAACCACTGGTATCGTCAACTATTAGAATATAATAGGGTCCATCTCTAGCTGACTCAAATCCCTTCAAGGATCGAAAGTAGAACTATGAGTCTTTTCCGTGCCACCAACCTAGCCGGCCTTCTGACAGCAACGAGCCATCTCGTGTGGAAATAATTGACCCAATAACTGTCAGAACCATCTGAGCTCTCAACTAATCGGATCGACTCAACCAGATAAGCTTTCCTCTGTTGGTGAGCCGACTTTTCCAAGTCCATATATTCTGGCATCACCATTCCCAATGAATATACAGACAGAGTACCTGTCCAAGGCTGTCCTTTGAAAGCTGGGAGACCCACTTGTTATGACGTATCTAATAGGTAGCCTGAACCCATGAATGTAGGTACAGAAACATTAGCTTTCCTTCAACCTGTACCCAAGAGGCCCGTAAATACCTGGCCAATTGCTTCACTTCCAGTCCCAAGTCACCTCCTTTCTCCGGCAGCAACTACCCAACTAATGACTGTATAGACAGAGTTCTTGGCCTCCCTCCATCTCAATTTAAATCGTTTGATTATGAACCTAGTGACTAAGAACCAACGATCTCAGGTCAGGTATTCTGTCTATCACTATATATAAGAGTACCATAGATTAGAGTACTAGCTCTCCTTTGGACCCTGTGCCTTCAACCAATGCTGACTCAAACCGATAAGCTTCTGCTAAGCCCGTTCAAAGCTTTCAAACCCTCTAGCCGAACCAGTGGGAGCTTACTCAACCAACTCACCGGGATCACCATGCTACAACCTATATGATACTGACCTTGATTCTGAACCAAGATCAAAACAACTAGATGACTCCAGAGCGGGAGATGACCGTACTCTCGATCCAATGCCTTTCTCTCCTCCCTCCAAGGAATCTACCTGTAACACCTGAACCAATAGAAACTCCTTCGAGGAAGGTCATTTTCTCCCATTCTAGAGATTGAATTTAATAGGGTTGGAACACTGGTACTGATATATATTGAGAGTGCCTTCAGGACTATTAGAGTAGAGTCAGGTACTCTGTCTATATAGTCACCCCAGGAGCAGGAGATGGGGATTCGAATGATGGACTTGGATATGGAGTAGAGGGACCAGAGTGAGGTTCTTCCCTTTTTGTCTTAGCAGGGTCCGTAAGGAGAATCGCTTTGATGGGCTTGAGGCATAATGACTATTTGCTCTAGAGGTTCAGTCATTGGATCGTAATCAAAAGAAAGGAATTGCTTCTAAGTGGAGGCATTAGATCAATTGGCCAAATATAGATCTTCGTATTCATCTAATAAGGCACAAGTGGGCTCCGAAGGCCCTGGGAGCGAAAATAGAGGAACCTATCCATCCCTGCCGCTAGTTCCTTATCCCTATCAGTGAGGAGTGATATTGCTTTGAGGCATTAGATCCCACTAAAAATCAATCTCTCTCTCTCGGCTACTGAACCCTATTCGATTTGGTTGAGAAAGGGTCAGATCTTCCTATATAGTCCTTTTCTTGCAATCTGAATTTGATGGACCACAGTTTTATCACGAGTTCAGTTCAGCTGCACCTGTGTCTATCTACTTCCCACCCTCCATTGGAAAAACATCCAAATTAATGATGAGAACCAGGGTGTTTGGCTAATCGTTCTTGGGACTTTAGACACTCTCCTTTGGAATGGAATTCATCTCGTCGATCCGGAAGAACTCCCATTTATCTCAGTTCATTGTTAGCTTTTGAAGGAGTGGTTCATAGAGGTTCAATGCTTCCAATTTGTGGTTTGTGTTGGGTCATAAACATCCTTTGAGTGAGCAAGAATCTGTTCGTTCACTTGTTTCTTTCCAAGTGCCAGCTTCTTTACGGTTCTAAAGTCCTCTGATCGAATCAATGATAATTACGCTTCTTTTCCTACTTCTGCACCTACTGGGAAGAATGGGCGGGGGAAGCTGGGAGAGGGGAATAGGTGGAGCATTTCAAGGGCTTCTCCAACGAATCGAGTTGTCTAAGATACCATATCATCAAAAAGCGCTTGCAAGAATCGACATCTTTCACTCTCAATCTAAGTGGGGGTACAAGGGTGATTGTTAAAAGTAGAGTCCTTTGTGCCGACCGATTTCTATCAGGGTAACTATTCATGTTTGTATGTTTCCCATTGGTCATTCTTAAGAGTTCACCTTCCATTCCAAAGGATAGTTCAATGAGCAAGGGCTTGCTTTCAGCTATCGTGATTCAGATCGGCTAGTGGAAGAATGGGCGAAAGCCCGATCAAAAAGAGGTCATATTGATGACCCTTTTTCTATATGTAAACTCTAGTATGAGAATGTTCAGTCGTTCCGATGGTGACTTTCCTTTTTTTAGCTATGATCCAAGGCCTCAGAAAAATCGCCCGAGGAAAAATCCCTTGTCTACTTCGTTAGAGGGAAGGAAGGAGAATGCGAAGACAGATTTTCGAGAAGAAGAGCTCTAGCTGCTCGTCAGTCTTTCTTTTTTTCCTAAATGTGGGTGCTAAACCAGATTCCCCATGCTATATGCGGCGACAATGCAATCTAAACTTCAAGCGAGCAGAGGAAAGATGTTGAGGTGTGAAAGCCATCTATTGAGAGCGGAATCTAAGGAATAGAATTGTGGCTTCTTGTTCACTCTCTCACTATCTGAACTTTAAGGTTAAGTTTGTGTTCTACGAGCTCAATAACTACTAAATGAAACTATAGAGGATGTAGTTGAATTGGGACCAATACAAAGAAAGTTCTTTTATCGAGGAGTCATGGATTTTCTTGGATTTCCAGATCGAGGAATAGGGAGATCAAAATATGGTACAGCCAAATCGAGATGAATGAAAGATGCCTATTGCGGGTCTGGTCCCTACTTCCTCACATTGAACGATGACTTGGTGTTAAGAAATTGATATCGACCTTTCTCAGGCAATTGAATGCTCCAAACGATCAGTCCATGACTTCCTTTGTTGGCTCCTACTCTACCAGACAGTGACCGGCTCAATAGAGCACCTTTGGGCGCTGGCTTTTCAAAACCAAGTTAGCGAATTAGTGACCAGAGAAATCATTCAAAAAAATTTCATCTCTTACGATAAACACTGAATTGGATTAGCCCCTGCAGGAATGGAACCTACAAACAAGGATTTTTCCTTGTGTTACCTAACTAAAGAGCTCCCAAGGCCACCTGATTCGTAGTAGAACACTCTTATTTACACTTCGATTCCACCCACTGATCCAGCTAAGGCCCGCAACCAAAGAGGAGAAAAGGCCTTGCAACAGTAATGACACCACACAGGTTTTGAGGCGAGTTTCGAAATATTTGATGAGTGTAGCGGCTTCACAAGCTTGGAGCTGGAGTCATTGATCTGTTTAGAAAGTTTTCCTATAGATGTATACAATAAAAGGCCTGCAAGTTCTGAAAGTTCTGACTTCGTGTTCTTGACCTACTTGTCTATGAGTCTTGGCGGGAAGACTCAAATTAGTGGGAGTGCTCATCTCACATTCTACGATGAAGGATAACGATTCGCTCATCAAGATGGGTGGCTAGGTTCTGAGTTTGGGTTTTTAGGCGAGGAATAAAGGCCAATACTAGCCAATTCTGAGTTCCTTTTGACTCATGAAGGTTTCGCATCGATGTGCTCGAGAAGTGCGGTAGGAGTAGTGCCCTTGTAGAGTCAATAGCACAGTTCCAGTGCCATCCAAGTTGGTTAAGCTGGGTTAGAGGTCTCATGCTTCGAGTTGAGGAAATCCAAATACAAGAACGATTTGGTTCCAGAGGTTATTCTTTGTCTTTGCCAAGTTGAATCAAGCAGTTTGACTGCGCGCAGGTATGGATTTTTAGGTGAGTTCCGTGCATCCGTAGAAGTAGGGGTCAGACCCAGATTAGAGATGAGATTGAAGAATCCCCAACCACCTTCTTTTTCCTTCCTTCAAGTAGGTCCGCTCACTAGAATGTTAGGTCAACAGAAAAGTTCCATCCTACCGTAGAACAGCCGAAAAGCGAACAGATTGCTTTCTTAGCAGCTACTTGGCTAAACAGGACTCCCTTCTAGCCTTCCTTCAAGATTCCCTGCTGAAAGAATATATATAGTAGAGTGGAGACTACAAGAGTGAATACAACCGAACCACTAGGCTTGAGAAAGAGGTTGGATTCGAAGTCGGTGGAGGGAGCAACGATTCCCTTACCGAGAAGTTGAGACCAAGCCCTAAAAGGGAGTATGAATACCTTTTCTCCCTAGAGGGGGTTTCCATTTAGTTCACTTACAGACTCTATTTTGAGTCAAGAAAGGGATTGGCGAGGAAATCGATGACCATTTAATCATACAATGAATCAATGGACATTGAAACTCAGAATAGTAGTTCGTTGAGAAAGAAAATCCACCTGACTCAGGCCCAAAACAGGCCTGATCATAGGAAAGCCATCCTAGAAGTGTTAAGAAGGCCCTTTCTTTTGAACCATGAATTTGGGTTGAAGATAGTAAATTTGGCAATCTCATCTGAGACTTCAAGCCTCCATCCTGGAAGAGAGATATTGACCATCTGGCTTTGACTCTTCCATAGTGCAATGAAAGCCTTCTTTATTCTATCCACCTTGCTTTGATTCAATCGTAGGATAGTAGGATATTTGATCTGAGGCTTCATTATACTTCACGGATTTATCCTACTCTAGGAATGTAGTTCAATAGAGTAGGCTTGTTATATTTTCCTGCCTAAAAGCACAAATAAAGGCATTCAATGCATAACATAAATATAGGCATTCCTTTTCTATGGGACCGGGAATCCTTCCCCCGAATGTTGAGAATTGTTCCTGAGAATCATTTCAAAGAGCCTATGTTGGTGTTGGCCTTCCAATGCTGATGGATGTAGGAGATGTCTGATGTGAGATGTCGGACACCATCCCTCGATCATCCTGAGATGATCGTTTAGGATAGATGAATCTAAAGCATTATCTCTTTTTCTTGCGTAGTAACATTATCATGAATAATATGTTGACTAGGACATTAGAAAGGGTGCCTATAGTTTCATGGTTTGAAAGTGGCTAAAAGAACTCCTTTTAAGGGTCGTTTTAGTCATCTCCGGTCGTCTATCAGTGGATACTGGTGTTGCGGCTTACCTGTTTGTGAAGTCGGTGTTGAGATGAAAGCGTTCATCGGGCATTCTGTTCATTGCGCTTTTTTAAAAAGCAGTGTGGGGTGTGCCCTCAACAACGGTATAGAGGTGTGCCTCAAAAACGTGATCTACTTCCTGTGATGGTCTCACTGAATCATTCATGCCTACCCCGAATCATTCCTCCTTTTCCTAGATGGATAATATTAAGGATGGATGGTTGGCCGGATCACTAGGGAAGGTGGTATCTAAAGAGGCCCAGCTCCCAAGCGGAGAAGCTTCAGTCAAGAGCTCAGGCGGATGATTCTCATCGATATGACCATGTCACGAACTGGATTTGAACCAGCACCTCTGGAAGCAGACAGAAAGAGAAGGCAGCGGGAAAGACGGGAGCACGAACGAGGGATCAATGGATCGAGTCAATAGGAATTGGGGAGGAAAAGTGCCCCAAAACCCTTATAGCGAGCCAAAAGGAAAAAAGGAAAGAAGGGCATGGATTGTGACAGAAGGATCCAAAGCTACCTTTAGAATAGCAGCTCACCCAATCGAGCCACTGGATGAGTCTTCCCTTGGATGATAGTGATCTCTAGGAGTAGCTCGTGATCCTCAGAGAATAAGCTTGTACCATAATCACCTCACTTCAGTGGAAGCAGGAGATCCTTCGGCTGAACTTGCCCCCTGAGACAATCCACTAGTCTTCCCTTCCCATAGGGGGGTAGAGTGCTTTCTAGCCACACAAGCAGAACTCTAAGGCTAGTCGATCGGAAAGGTCCGGTCGCGTCATCAAATTAATGAGTTGACCCCATACCATAAGATCTTAATAAAAAGAGTTTCGACTCTCTTAATAGGATAGTTCAGTCTATAAGATCTGAATAAGGTAGTTTTGTCTGCCCTTGAGCGAGGCCTTAGGACGTCCAAGAAGTCGAAAGCCTACTCCTCCCAGATACAGAAGCGTATTTCTATTTTTTATATGATTGACGCTTCTGTGAATGAATGGTGGAGAGACCATTAGTTTTTGTACGACAGAGTCAAGAGGCGGCCATAGCATAGACAGCGGAGAGGTGTCTACGGTCCCTCACTCAGTACCTCTTGGAAAATGAAAAAGCTTAAGATTTAGATAGCAAGGATTTTGATTTGGAAACTTGGACATCTAAGTTGGCTAGGATCCACTGAGACTCTTCATCGACCCTACTATCTTCCATGATGATCTCGTTACCGAGAATAAGAGCATATGCTTTGAATACCTCATTAATTTGGGTAAACTCTATCCGCTGCAACCCACACCACACCATCCAATGATGAGATAGGCTAAAGAGTGGCCACGAGGCATGGTAACCTAATTGAATGGTTGACCGGAAGTCAAGAGAATCCATTTGGCCCACATAGTGAATACTGATTGGTAGGCTGGTGAGAAATCACTTGATTTTTCCCAAGGATAGAGTGAAGCACAACCAACTGATGCAAGGCTATCGCCAAAGAATGAGGCCGTCATCTGGTAAATGACCAATCTTGGACATTCTAAATAAGGTACGGAACTTTCAAACAAAACAAAAAACTATAAGAGACAAAACACTGAAACCCTCTGAACTTCCTCATTTATTTCTTTGGTGATAAGTTCAGTGAAGTCCCATCACACTCAAGGAGATGCAATACAGACATCGCCCAGTCGTGATAGGGTCTCAAACTTGATTCATGTAGAATGCCTATAATAAACAACCTTTCTTTACCGGTGCCCGCAGCTGACGAGGCAACCTGGACATGAATGAGACCATGGGAACCCAAGGAAAGTGAGCCCATAAAACAGGAACATCCCAAATTTTTCCACTCCTTTATGTCAAGGTCATTCATAATCCAGGCTTCTTACATTATGGTGGATCAAAAGAAAAATCAAAGGATAGAACACCTTTGTGGCCCACATAGCACAAGAGATCTTCCAACCCAGGAGACCACTCAAGACGTACATGCCGAGTGTAGGCGACCTAAGAGAGAGAAAACACGAACTTCTTTTCCATCCTAGCCCCTCACTCTGTCCCCGATTGGCTTCAGATAAGTCAAGGTTCAGAATGAGGCCCTATGTTTCGATAAGGCAAGGAGAGGAAGCTCTAACTACTCATCCCCTCATACGATGATAAAGGGGGTGATAGTCCCTCCTGTGAGACTCCAATCGTAAACCCAAAGAAAAACCCTATTGGATTCAGTCATTCCATATTTGCCTTCGATTCGTCATGCGATTCGTCGAGGGAATTTCCTTTTATTCGTGGACAGAAATTGCTTCACGGATGGCAAGATTGCTAAGCCGAAAGAAAGAGGGATTTTCACTATTCATTCTCTCTGTGGCTTATCGGTCTAGCATGCTGAGACTCGCTCCCCTAGAAACACTATTCAATTATCTATTGACTTAAGGTAGCTTGCTCATGAAACACCCATTGACACATCAGGCGAGGTGATTTATATGCTTGACCATAGGGAGAGGAAAGAGATTTTGTACTTGTGGCAGAAATGGGGGCATAGGTTTCAGAATTCCTTTCCTTCCTTATAGCTCTAGTGGTCCTAGGTTACCTCGAATCCTGGTAAGAGGAAGAAAGTCAGCCCGATTGTCTTACTGAACTAATTGTGTACCATTCAAATAGGATCCCAGAATCAAAACCTTGCTAAACAGGGGACACCACCCCTTTTATCTGGATCTGGATTTCCTGCCTAAGTATTCACAGATTCAAAAACCAGAATCTACTCTGAGATCCCCCCTTCCAATATGGAATGCAGTTTGAAATTCAAGCCATAAAATATAGGGAGGACTGTCTTTTGGAAACCCACTACTTATTGAACCTCCTAGTGGGGAAAGGCTTATAATCTATTGTTTCTACAAGTATCGTCATCCCAACATTCGAATTCTCCAGAAGAGGGAGAATACCTCTAATCAACATCAACATTGATTGTACCCCAAAGGAAGGCCATAAGAACTTCTTACACGTAGAATTCATAATAGTATGATTCAGATACCCGAAAAATGAACAACAGATACCCAGGAAAGACATATCAGGATAAAAGAAGAGAGGCAATGTTCTCACTAAAGGGCGGATCTATCTGTATAAGCAATTCCCCATCTTGGGGTTCAGACTTGAAAGATTTGTGTCAAAGGGCATTCCACACAGGCAGTAGATTCGTGAACATCGAAAAAATCCATAGTTTCATCTGATTATAATCGTCTGATTCTGGGACTAGAAAAATGTACAGAGACTCAGACTAGCAACTGGTGGGCTCACCTCGATGTAATGGCAGGATAGACACGGTTGCTTGTCTCGGAGTTAGCGAGGGCACCTCAATCGATGAGAGTTGAATTTCATGCACGTGGAAATTCATAAAAGAAAGGATTCTGAAAGAACGGGACTTGGCTGCTTGGCCTACCATTAAGAAAGAAGAAACCTTTTATCATCCCAATTGGGCTATCCAGGGAGGTGCCCTATAATGGGCAAGGAATGCATGACTTGTTAGCTCATCTTGGATCAGGAGGGGTAAAGGCCTTCTATTAAAGATATTAAAGAATAGATTCTCTTACTAGTATGGGCCCCGCCCAAAGTCAGAGCTAGTTCCTGCACGAAATATCATTCTACTAGAAGCTCGTCCAACAGACGGTGTCGGGATCGATAGTACTGGCTAATTCTGGGCTTGACAATGAACTTCATGATACCTATTATGCGGTGGCACATTTCCATTATGTACTTTCGATGGGCACTATTTTTTCTTTATTTGCTGGATTTCACTATTGGGTTGATAAATTCACAGGGCTGGTTTTCCCTTACCATTAGCACTAAGTAAGTAAACTACCTTAAAAAAGAGGTCTTTTTGTAACAGAACAAGTACTCTTCTAATAGCCACTATTCAAAGAGTACTGACTTATTCAAGACCGCCACTTCTATAACACCAACTATGGATACCGTACCATCATGTACAACTTTCTTCTTGAACAGCTCTTTCCTTGGTAAGAAGCTTTCTTATCCGGAACTATATGGCGTAGTGTATTCACTTAGACTCAATTAAAACTAATCTTTTTTGGGCCCTTAAAGGCTTTATTTCTAATGAAAGGGCTTAAGACTTAGGGACATGCGTGGGTCACATCACATCAGTTTAGTTTGGTCCTAGGTTATCGTTAGGGTACTAAAATAAAAGGCATAAATCCAGGCTAGCCCGAACTTGAAATGAAAAGGCTTCTATAACAAGGGCATTACGAGATTGAGAGAAAGTGGTAAGATAAGACCTACAAGAAGTCCATGATCTACATATCTATCATGGATAAACATCACTGGAACAGAGCAGAGTCACATGACTTAAAAGAAGATGGGATTGAGCTCTACTTCTTATTCTTAATATGAGAGGAGGGTCACAGGCTGATAGGTGGAAGTGTTCAAGATAACTATAGATCTGAATTCTTGGAGCAAGCCGAGCACTTTCCTTTTAGCCGTGTAACTTGGCCCGGTCTATTATTCCTTGTTCTCTTTTCATTATCCGCATTGGAGATAGAAATGGCTACTTGTAGGACTTGTACCGATCCGTATTTAGCCAACTCTTTAGCTCTTCTTGGGTCTATTGGTTTAGTTCGGTGAAATTTCCTTTGTTTGTTGTTCGGTTGAGGGAAGAACTTTGGGTTAGTGGTCGAGGGTGATATCCAATGAATGAAGGGCACTGATTCCACCAATCCCCTTTCATCTTTGGGGAGACTCTATTCCTTCCCGGCTTGCTTTCTTGGCCCGAAGAATTTCTCTTTACTTTTCTCAGTCTCTTCGAACCTCTACCTAGAGCATCTTCAAATCTTGTTGAATTGGTCTACCCCATTACCTTATTGTTTAGTTAGAACCAGAATCCCTATACCTAAAGCTACTTATTCAGATTCTGTTATGAAACATGAGCCTTCTGAAGAGTCCATGTCCCTTTAGCCGGTGGATCTGGTTATAACCTCTTCTTTCGCTTACTACTTTAGGAATATCAAGATGAGTCCACTACTAGAGAATGATCCATTGTCTTTGGTGCCTAGTCTTCATGTTCTTCATCAATTTCAATTGTAACTAACTCCAATGATTTATTTCACTCCAATGCCACCTTTTTCCTATCTTATTTTGACAATACCGGAATATCCTCTTCGTCGTGCCCTGGATATTCCATTTCCGCCTAACCCAAATCTCTTGACTAAGCTGCATTCTTTCCTAAATCGACTTTCTTGTGATGAAAGAATTTATGAGGCTCCATCTTAGTCAGTAAAGCTAATCCCCAAAGCCCAAGAAAGACTCCTTTCCAATTACTCTGGTTCAGTCTTTCCTATCCTTGGCATCGAGTAAGTACCGGAATCACTCCTATAAAATCAGTATGTTTCTGAACTCCATAACTTCGAAGTCATGTAAATCTCTAACGCTACCTTCTTTGCTTCCCAGAAGAACTGTCTATCTTTTCAAATTAGCTTCATTTCCAATCAGTCTCGTACCCAAGTGTATATCCCTTATTTGTTTGCGTAACACTCTTGATATTGAAACCAGAGAATAAGCTTAACGCTCTAAGTCGCTCTATTCACTATTATAAGAGTACCATTCCATCCAAACCTTCCTAGTCGAGCTTCCACCGCCCCTCAAGAAAGAGATGGGAGCACATACGTAACTCAATGAAATGACTTACGGGCACTCATCTCATGGATACCACTATATAGAAGAGTACCATCTTGATCCAGAGTTGGGGCTTTTGCAGAATCTAGTTCAGTATCAGATAGAGCAGATAGTTGAGTCTCTTGGCAAAAAAGGTTGACTTCTTTGTCACTTCCATACTTCTATAACTTCTATTTAACTTATGAATTGATTTGGTTAGAAAGTCTTTCCCTGGCATTGGCTAGAAGAGAGGGATGAGTCCCCCTCCAACACTGACTTCTTAGTCGAGTAGTTCTCTTTCTCCTTAGCTTCAGTTTTCTAGAAACTGGCTACTCCTTATGATATGCCACCTCAACCCCCGATCTAAGAGCATCTGATAACATCTCAGGAAATGTCGAGGGAAACTCAGATAACCAGAATGATTGGCCTTCACGCTGGCAACATATCTTTCAACGGATGTAGCAGCGTCAGCTGACGCAGATTGAAGAAGAACTTGTCCTGCTACTGGGTCAACTCCAAACCATCCCTCCTCCAATGACCACACCTTTATCTCGTTTTCTATACTCCCCCCTCCTCATCCTCAATCTGGTGGTCCCTCTCCTAGCGCTCAAGGATTTTCTTCTTTTTCTCTTTTTCTTGTTCTCAACCTTAAAAACTTTTTAGGTTGGGAGAAGGCATTAGTCGTCTCAGTCAGGCTGCTCATCAGTGCGTACTGTGCTCTCTCTTTCACTTCTGAGCATCTTTCTGAACATCTAGTCAGTCCTAGTAATGAAGTCGAGTGCTACCACTGAGCTTTGAATGGGTATCCCCCTTTCAATGAGCAACAATCTGACATTGAATTCTTAAGCCATTTCTCGGACAATGAAAGACCGTGTCTTGTCTCTTTTGAAGACCTATGCACTTTCCCTTTTGCAGGCCTATAATCACGAGTGAATCCTTTGTGCCCAAAAACTATTACTTCACCTGATCGGCAACCCCTGGATTCCTAGTGAAAACAACACCTTCATCTCGATCAAAGGTGGGATACTTGAAGCTTTTTATTTGTAACACCCCAAGCTTCTACGATACGCTTCTCTTTGAATAATGCGATAGCGTGTGTTGTACGCAACATCGAGTTCTAGCACACCACAACCAATCAAACTAGCCGTTATGAATAGTAGTACCTAATTTTTGAAATTATATATATTTTATATTTTAAAATGGACTTAATTTTTGGTTTCGGAATATCGAAATTATCCTAAGATGAATTTTTGGTATTTTTCTGAGAACTTCCAATTTTTATAAATATGTGAAAAATACTTAAAAACAACTTTTTTAATCAAAATAATTTATAGTGATAAATTATATTATTGAGTGGTTTTAAAGTATAACTAGAATATATTTTTACCATTTTATTCCAAAGGTGTTCATTAGAATTAATTTCACTTTGAAATTGGACCTAAACAATTGTCAATCTTTTGGAATATATTGTTTCTTAAAAACACGCTATTTGTTGTGAGAGCGGAAATTAATTATAAAATTAATTAATGCAACTTATATGTTTGGAATTTTGTAAAATAGACATCATTTTTGAATTCGGAATATCAATTATAGCTTAGGGTGAAATTTTGGCATTGTTCTGAAAAACTTCAATTTTTGATGAATAGTGAAACTACTAAGTGGTAGTTAAAAAATTGAATTTTTCATAAAACTTAATTTTACCGCTTCTGTGAATGGAATTTCGAAAATCCGAGAGACACGGTTAATATCAATAAGTAAAATGTGGTTCAATGAGATGAAAATATTTTTTGGTGAATAGTAACTTTTTACTTTTATTTACCACCGTTAAAAGTAAATAGGGTAATTAAGGGTAAAAATGATATTACTATTACCCTAACACATGTCCTAATTCTATTGAACAAGTGTGTATCGACCAAAAACAACCTTAGGAATAAAATATTATCATTTAGGTCCATTTAGATTAGATTAGAACATTTATTGTTATTTAATTCAAAGAAGAGTTAAAAGAGTTAAAATCAAAGTTTATTTACTAAAACACTTTTAATATAGGGTTATACATAAGATAAATTCGATTGTAAATATTTATTAGAATGATAAAAAATATTTTATAAATAATGATATTTTATTTATAATTTTTAGACATTAAATAATTTAATTTATTTATGACACAATGATGATGCAGTAATTACCATAATAGAGAAAAATTAAAATAATTGATAATATATATAACCAAATAAATATAATTTTAGACTTTTAATGAATTAAACTAATTTTATAGGATAATATGACATATTAGGATTGATTTAATGGACATTTTGTGAAGTAATCATTCTGTTATAAGTTTCACAAAAATCAACTATTGAATACTGTCAAAATTGACATAAAAGAGTTTTTAAAACAAATATTATATTATTATTTGATATTAAATTCCAAAAAAATATAAGGTTAGTCCAACAGACTTATATCATTATAGGTGTATCAGTATTGGACCATTTTTGGGTCACTTGGATGTATATAGTAAGTTTATTAACTATATAATATAAAAATACAAAGTGACATGGTAAATGTCAAACTAATTAACTAAGAGTTAAAACTAAAATATAAGGTTAATATAGTAACCCAAACCTGTCTAAATTCTATTGGTTGAATGGTTTTCGACATATACCCACCTTAACCTTTGAATAATCAACTTTTTAGCCATTAGAAACGGAATTTGAATTTATTATAAATTAATATTTCTAGCTTTTCCAAAGGTGCCCATCACCCCTCTTATAAAAGGGCACTCCCCCTTCTCATTACTTCACACTTTCAAAGCCTTTTGGTTCGACCAAAAGCTGCCCAAATACTCTATAAACTTCCCTCACTACAACCTAGAGGCCTTAGTTTGCTTAGAAATCCAACCTACGGAGCCCTTTTGATCAAATCAAAAGGAAGAACCCGAAGAAGAGGTAATGTTTTCACCACCCTTTTTCAAATTCATTTCTTCTTCCACTTCTTCTTTATTTGTTATTACCATTATAAAATAAAAACTCCAGTATCTTATATTTACTATGATGTTATTATAAATATGGTACAACCATATTCAGTATTCTATCAACCCTTTGAATAACATGTCACCATACGTGCGTACGTACAACTTACCGTCTCCACGTCGTGGTGTAATTGTTATTCAATATATTATTATTTGTATGGGTATAATAATGATGTGTAACTCATGTAAATAATAAATATAACATGATAATGATTCTGTATATATGATATACTATCCAATTATATATTATTTTAATATCAAAAGAATGATATTGTCACTCGTGCGTACGTACGGACTACTGTCTCCACGAACGCGATGAGATACATTCTCCATCGTATCCATTCATGTATAATTATCATTTGATGGTTTAAAAATAATATTTAAGGACTTGATATCATTCTGGATATGAATAAGATACAACCTATCCATGACAAACATTGCTTATGTAACAAAACATATAAAATAAAATGAGTAAGTTAACACCCGAAACGACAATAATACTAAGATATTATTAACAAAGTAATGTTAAAATATCATATATGATATCATATTAATATATATTATTATTGTATAATTTAATAATAATTATTTCACCATTATACAGGAGGTTAACCTACCCTCAACCAAGTAAAAGTACAAGGTAAGGGTTATTTCAGAATCTCTTCATTATCCGAGGTTGTTTATACGTAATAATCTACTAGGATCACTTTATCATCCACATCCATGTTTCTTAAAAATGTATTTCAAAACAATTTTACTATTTAAAATAATATGGGTTAATGTAATTTATACCCTTGTTTGACTTTTTATAAGAGTTTTATAAAGGAATATTTCCGTCGTTTTCCAAACAAGGTGCTTTTTAACCTTTTCGACAGAATTAAGCTAAGAATGTTTTTTTAACTTATATGGAGGGTGCGGTTATTTTCCGCCGTTATAAAATCGTCGAAGCTTCCCTTACAATCTTATAAGAATATTTTCAAAGAAAATGTTTTATTTTATAAATATATGACTCTTAAATTATTTCAAAATAGAATGATATATTTCTCTAAAAAGAGTTTTGATTTCATCTATGTCAATATCCTTTGATGGATTTTAATATTATTTGAAGTTGATTTATTATGATACAAAAATTCTATATTGTATTAAAGGTTTTGTGATATGTTTGACTATGGATGTGCTATTTTTATTCCATTCATGGTTTAGGGTGAAAGTATTGACATTTCGTATGCTAGTTTTAATACGAATGTGTATGTTATGTTTAAACCTTTTCATATGGGAATGCATTGGACTTAATATATGACAGGTGGAGACCATTATAGCTCCTCGATGCATCGGTAGGTCTCATGAAACAAACTAGTGTCTTGGAACAAGGCATTGACAAAATATTATTTGTAGTCTTGGCACGAGGCCTTGGCTATGTGGTTATGATAGTCTGGCATTATGCATTCCATCTTTATGAAAGCGGTTATTGATATTGCATGTGATTATTCGATTAGTAGAATATCCATGTGAATAAGTAAATGGAATTATTTCAGTTTATTTTTTCCATACTATGTTGAAGTTCAAGTTTAAAAGGCTTTTGTTTTATTTATACATTGCGTTAATTGTTTATTCTTATTTACGAAAGTTTCCTCTATATTGTTATCCTTACTAGGCATTTGAGCTCACCCCTTTTCTATGTTTTATTTTTCCCAGGATGTGAAGAAGTAAATTATGAATGACCTGCAGGGATAGTATGAGGGGATAAGAGTGTGGAATATGGACACTATGTTGTTGTAGTTATCATTTTTATTATGTAATGTAAAACATCCGGAATATATCTAGTGTTTCCAAGGCTACTAAACCAATTTGTATTTTGAGATTTGATCTTTCTTGTGATCATGCCAATGTTATGTAATAATGCACCGACTCTGGGTAACTTGGGGTGGGGCGTTACAGTTGGTATCAGAGGAAGTTTAGTACAAACATTGGAAGCTAGATTTAGATAAACTCTGATTAGAGCACGTAGACCTAAGATGAACCTTGAGGATTAGTAAAGAATAACTTCCTAGAATTTTGGTATTGTAGAGATTTTGTGGGTTTTCCGAGCAATACATCTTTGTCTGGATACGAGCAGGTAGAGGCGGCTCTGGAACAGATGTACCTAGGGGTAAAACCTAAAAACGCCGCTTTGTGATAGACTCGAACGGGAACTGGTGCACGATAACGGGCCTTGTTGCACTCTTTTTTATGACAATCCCAGGGGATATGCTTAGGATAAATCTCATTTTATTTAAAAATCATTATGAAGGGTTTCTGAGTATATAATTCCTCAAAGAAAACATTTTTATGATTATGGATTATATCCATAAATAGTTCAATTTATGTTAAGTGTTTTATAAGTATGGGATTATGTATTTTGATTCATAAACTGATCTAGTTTATGCCATTGTTTAGAAATGGTGCCTAATGGAAGAAATGGAAACCGTTCCAATGCACTCACTCCATGTAAGGATTGCCCTCCTTCTCATGATAATTTTTGTTGATCTGGTGATACAACTGGTGCCAATCAGCTAATCACCATACTGGGACAACTTATTCAGGTTATGAATAATAACCTTACCCGTATGGAGTACCCTAATCCACAACATGGAGGATCAATGATAGATCGCTTCATGAGGCAACAACCACCAATGTTCAATGGGAGTACAAATCCCTTAGTATCTGAGCAATGGATATTTTCCCTAGAGAAAATATTTCAGGCTTTGGGGAGTAGTGAAAGGGAAAAAGTTATCATGGCAGTTTACCGCCTCACTGGAGATGCTGATCAATGGTGGTCATTGATTCAAAATATGAAGTAATATGATGAAGTATCAAATATGGAATAGAGGGAGTTCAAATATTTTTTTTAGAAAAATACTTTCCTCGCGACCATCGAGCAGATATGGAAAGGAAGTTTCTGAGTCTGAGACAAAAGGAGGATGAGAATGTCACAAAGTATGCGGCTAACTTTACAAGGTTAGCAAGGTATGCTAGAGATTATATACATAACCCAATAAGTAATATTAATCGTTTCTTTGATGGGTTAAAACCATTTCTCCATTGAGCATTAGTATCACAATCCTTCTCATCGTACGAAGACATTGTCTCTTGTGCTATCAAGACCGAAAAGGAATTCTCTATGTCTTATGACTTTAAAGCAAAGAAAGAGAAGAAGAGATCTGCTGATCAATCTGGGAATGGAAATAAGCAGAAGAAGGGAAATGTTGAATATCCATCTGGTGGTAAATGTGGGAAGAAACACCTCGGTACTTTCTTGAAGGGAACGGGAGTCTGTTACAAGTGTGGTGAAAAAGGCCACCAAGCTTGTGATTGCAAAAGGAAAAAGGAAGCTACCAATGTTCAGTTCTACAATTGCAGGGAGATGGGGCATTATGCAAATGAATGTCCTAAGCATCAGGGGAACTTACATCAGAAAATTCCAAGGGATCAAGGCCAAGCTTATGCTATCACTACTGCTGAGGTAGAAGCTCTGAAAGACGTGGTGGTAGGTAATTTAATGGCTTCCTCAAGTTTAGAAAATGCATTATTTTATTCTGGATCATTGCATTGTTTCATATCTTCCCAGTTTGCTAAGAAAATTAGATATTTCCAATTTTATTTAACAAGGGACTTGTCAGTTAAAACTCCTAAGGAAAGTATCATTGCATCAAAGTTTTGTGAGTCAGTCCCCATTAGAGCACATAAATGTTCTTTATCTGCTGATCTCATCGTCATACCTATGATTGAGTTTGATATAATCCTTGATATGGACTGGATTTCGGACTATGATGCGAAGATTTATTGTAAGAATAAAGAGGTTACGATTCTTGATGACGATGATACGGAACACCTTATCTTTAGAGAAGAATCGTCACCACCTAATTCTTATCTAGATCCACCCCCAGTAGCTCAACTAAATTCAATTTTTGGGGAGGAAGAGAATGAAATGACTATGGTTGAGTAAAGGAATGTTCAAATAGAGGATGTACCCGTTGTGAAAGAATATGTAGATGTGTTTCCGGGTGATTTACCTGGACATCCTCCAGAACGAGAAGTTGAGTTTTCCATTGATTTAATTCCTGGATCAAGGCCTATATCGAAGACCCATTATAGAATGGCCACTGAAGAATTAGTCGAACTAAAGAAACAACTAGAGGAATTGAGTAATAAAGGATTTATTCACCCTAGTGTTTCTCTATGGGGAGCCCCTGTTCTTTTTGCTAAAAAGAAAGATGGATCCATGAGGTTATGTATCGACTACAGGGAGATCAATGCTATAACAATAAAGAACAAGTGTCCCCTACCTCTCATTGATGATTTATTTGACCAACTGCATGGAGCTCAATACATTTCAAAGATTGACCTTCGATCTGGTTACCGTGAATTGTATGTGAAGAAGGAAGACATTCCGAAGACAGCATTTCGAACCAGGTACGGGCATTACGAGTTTACTGTAATGCCTTTTGGATTGACTAATGCACCCTCTGTATTCATGGATCTAATGAATAGAGTTTTCAAAGAATATCTAGATGAATTTTTGGTGGTATTTATTGATGATATCTTGGTATACTAAAAAAGCTACGAAGATCATGAAAATCACTTGCGCATTATCTTGAAGACTCTGAGAAGACATGAATTATATGGGAAGTTTAGCAAGTGTGAATTCTGGCTTCAGGAGATTTCTTTTCTTGGCCGTATTGTCTCTAAAGATGGAATCTCTATTGATACTTCTAAGAAAAAGGCAATCCAAGAATTTCCAGCACCTATGAATGTAACTGAGGTACGTAGTTTTATTGGTTTAGCAGGTTATTATCGACGTTTCGTCCAGAATTTTGCCCGATTGGCTAACCCATTAACGAAGATCACACGTAAAGGGGTTAAATTTGTTTGAAAAAAAGAGTGTGAATAATTTTTTGAAGAACTGAAGAGAATATTAGTCAATGCTTTTATATTGACTCTACCATCGGGGAATGATGGGTTCGTTATTTATAGTGATGCATCGAAGAAAGGACTTGGTTGTGTCCTTATGCAGAATGATAGGGTTATTGCCTATGCATCACGACAGTTGAAAATTCCTGAACAAAACTATCCTACTCATGATCTTGAGTTAGAAGCTGTGATCTTTGCTTTGAAGATATTGAGGCACTACCTCTATGGTGAAAAATGGGAGATTTATACTAATCACAAGAGTTTAAATTATATTTTCTCACAAAAAGAACTCAACATGAGGCAAAAGAGATGGCTTGAATTACTCAAGGATTATGATTGTATGATACACTACCACCTGGGGAAATAAAACAAGGTGGAAGATGCTTTGAGCAGAAAAGATCATGGAGTTTTGAAGAATATGAGAATTGAAAGGGATCCAATTTTCATGGATCTAGTGAAGATGGACATGGGAATAACCAGGGAAGGCGAAACATCAATTCTTTTTCAAATGGTTTCCAAACCATCTTTACTAGAAAATATTAAGAGTTCTCAGACCAATGATGAAGAATTTCAAAAGAAGATTAAAGCTGTGAATGAAGGGAGATTGAGAGACTTTGTGTATGAAGATGGAATTTTGAAATTCGGGAAGACAATTTGGGTTCCCGATATACCTGATCTAAAAAGGGAATTGATGGATGATGCTCATAGTTCCAATTTCTCTATACACCCTGAGAGCACCAAAATGTATAGAGATTTGAAGGAACATTTTTGGTGGGACAACATGATGAGGGAGATTTCTGATTTTGTGTCAAGATGTACGGTTTGTCAACAAGTGAATGCTAGAAGGCAACAGCCTGGAGGATTCATGCAACCTCTTCCCATACCGGAGTGGAAATGGGACAATATTACAATGGACTTTGTCATGGGGCTACCAAAGACTCCTAGAAGGAACGATTCAATATGGGTTATTGTGGATCATCTTACCAAGTCATCACATTTTCTTGCTATAAGAGAATATCTACCACTAGAACGTCTAGAAAGACTATATATTAACGAAGTTGTGAGACTTCATGGAGTACCCCTATCGATTGTTTCTGATCGTGATCCCCATTTTAATTCAAGATTCTGGAAGAGTCTTCAGAAATCCCTAGATACTGAACTTCATTTGAGCACTTCTTACCACCCTCAAACAGATGTACAATCAGAACGAACTATTCAAACCTTAGAAGACATGTTGAGATCTTTCTCACTTGACTTTCTGGGTATGTGGGATCAATATTTACCTCTGGTATAATTTTCTTATAACAATAGCTTCCATTCCAGTATTCAGATGGTACCATATGAAGCATTATACGGAAATAGATTTTGCACACCAACCTGTTGGGATGACGTTGGTGAAAGAAAACTTGTAGGCCCAGAACTGGTGGAGGAAATGATGGAAAAGGTGAAGGTAATCCAAAATCACATCAAAGCAGCTCAAAGTAGGAAAAAGATCTATGCCAATAATCGAAGGAAGGATTTGGAATTTCAAGTCGGTGATCATGTTTTCCTAAAGGTATCTCCATGGAAGGGAGTCATATGTTTTGGTAAAAAGGTAAATTGAGTCCCAGGTACATCGGACCTTTCGAAATTCTAGAACGAATTGGGGTTGTAGCTTACCAATTGGCAATGCCGCCATGTCTCTCCAATGTTCACGATGTGTTCCACGTATCTCTATTGAGGAAATACATGCCTGACCCAACGCATGTACTCAACTATGATGAATTAGAACTGGAACCCGACCTGTCTTATTGTGGAGAGCCCGTCAGGATTCTTGATACAAGAGAACAAGTACTGAGAAACCGGACGACACGCCTGGTAAAAGTTTTGTGGAGAAACCATAAGATGAAAGAGGCAACGTGGGAACCTGAGGAACTTATGATGAAGAACCACCCGAGTCTTTTCATGCGGTAGTATTCTGGAAATTTCGAGGACAAAATTATTTGAAAGATGGGAGAATGTAACACCCCAAGCTTCTACGGTACGGTTCTCTTTGAATAATGCGATAGCGTGTGTTGTACGCAACATCGAGTTCTAACACACCACAACCAATCAAACTAGCTGTTAAGAATAGTAATACCTGATTTTTGAAATTATATATATATTATATTTCAAAATGGACTTCATTTTTGGTTTCTTAATATCAAAATTATCCTAAGATGAATTTTTGGTATTTTCTGAGAACATCCAATTTTTATGAATAGTGAAAAATACTTAAAAAAAACTTTTTTAATAAAAACAATTTATAGTGATAAATCATATTATTGAGTGGTTTTAATGTATAATTAGAATATATTTTTACCATTTTATCCAATGGTTTTCATTAGAATTAATTTTACTTTGAAATTGGACCTAAACAATTGTCAATCTGTTGTTATATATTGCTTCTTAAAAACACGCTATTTGTTGTGACAGCGGGAATTAATTATAAAATTAATTATTGCAACTTATATGTTTGGAATTTTTTAAAATAGACATCATTTTTGAATTTGGAATATCAATTATAGCTTATGGTGAAATTTTGGCATTGTTCTGAAAAACATCAATTTTTGATGAATAGTGAAACTACTATGTGGTAGTTAAAAAACTGATTTTTTTCATAAAACTTAATTTTACCGCTTCTGTGAATGGAATTTCAAAAATCCGAGAGTCACGGTTAATATAAATAAATAAAATGTGGTTCAATGAGATGAAAATCATTTTTGGTGAATAGTACCTTTTTACTTTTATTCACCACGGTTAAAAGTAAATAGGGTAATTAAGGGTAAAAATGATATTAATATTACCCTAACACATGTCCTAACTATACTTGAAAAGTGTATCTCAACAAAAAAAAACCTTAGGAATAAAATATTATCATTTAGGTTCACTTGTATTAGATTAGGACATTTATTATTATTTAATTCAAAGAAGAGTTAAAAGAGTTAAAATCAAAGTTTATTTACTAAAATTTTTTTAATATAGGGTTATACATAAGATAAATTCGATTGTAAATATTCATTAGAAAGATAAAACGTTTTACTACATAATTATATTTTATTTATAATTTTTAGACATTAAAATATTTAATTTATTTATGACACAATAATGATGCAGTAATTATCATAATAGTGAAAAATTAAAATAATTGATATTATAAATACACAAATAAACGTAATTTGAGACTTTTAATGAATTAAACTAATTTTATAGGATACTATGACATATTAGTATTGATTTAATAGACTTTTTTATAAGTAATCATTGTGTTATAAGTTTTACAAAAATCAACTATTGAATAGTGTCAAAATTGACATAAAAGAGTTTTTAAAACAAATATTATATTATTAATTGATTATAAATTCCTAAAAATCTAAGGTTCGTCAAAGAGACTTATATCATGATAGGTTTATCATTAATGGACCATTTTAAGGTCTCTTAGATGTATATAGTAAATTTATTAACTATATGATATAAAAATACAAAGTGACATGGAAAATGTCAAACTAATTAAGTAAGAGTTAAAACTAAAAGATAAGGTTAATATAGTAACCCAAACCTGTCTAAATTATATTTTTTGAATGTTTTTCGACATATACCCACCTTAACCTTTGAATAATCAACTTTGGATTCATTAGTAACCGAATATGAATTTATTATAAATTAATATTTCTAGCTTTTCCAAAGGAGCCCCTCACCCCTCTTATAAAAGGGCACTACCCATTCTCATTACTTCACACCTTAAAAGACTTTTGGATCAGCCAAAATCTACCCAAATACTCTCTCAACTTACCTAACTACATACGAGAGGCCTTATTTTGATCAGAAATCCAACCTACAGAGCCATTTTGATCAAATCAAAAGGAATAACCCGAAGAAGAGGTAATGTTTTCACCACCCTTTTTCAAATTCATTTCTTCTTCCACTTCTTATTTATTTGTTATTACAATTATAAAATAATAACTCCAGTATATTATATATACTATGATGTTATTATAAATATGGTACAACCATTTTCAGTATTCTATCCACCCTTTGAATAACATGTCACTATACGTGCGTACGTACGGCTTACCGTCTCCACGTCGTGGTGTAATTGTTATTCAATATATTATTATTTGGATGGATAAAATAATGATGTGTAACTCATGTAAATAATAAATATAACATGATAATAATTCTATATATATTATATACTAGCCAATTATATATTATTTTAAAATCAAAAGAATGATATTGTCGCTCGTGCGTACGTACGGACTACCGTCTCCACAAACGCGATGAGATTCATTATCCATCGTATCCATTCAAGTATAAGTGTCTTTTTATGATTTAAAAATAATGTTTAAGGACTTGATATCATTATGGATATGAATAAGATACAACCTATCCATGAAAAACATGGCTTACGTAACAAAACATATAAAAGAAAATGAGTAAGTTTACACCCAAAATGATGATAATACTAAGATATTATTAACAAAGCAATGTTAGAAGATCATATATGATATCATATTTATATATATGATTATTGTATAATTTAATAACAATTATTTCACCATTATACAGGAGGTTAACCTACCCTCAACCAAGGAAAAGTACAAGGTAAGGGTTATTTCACAATCTCTTCATTATCCAAGGTTGTTTATACGTAATAATCTACTGGGATATCTTTATCATCCACATCCATGTTTCTTAAAAATGTATTTCAAAACATTTTTACTATTTAAAATAATATTGGTTAAAGTCATTTATACACTTGTTTGACTTTTTATAAGAGTTTTATAAAGGAATCTTTCCATCGTTTTCCAAACAATGTACTTTTTAACCTTTTCGACAGAATTATGGTAATAATGTTTTTTTAACTTATACAGCGGGTGCGGTTTTTTTCTGCCATTATAAAATTGTTGAAGCTTCCCTTACATTCTTATAATAATATTTCAAAATAAAATGTTTTATTTTATAAATATATGACTCTTAAATGATTTCAAAATAGAAAGAGATATTTCTCTAAAAAGAGTTTTGATTTCATCTATGTCAATATCCTTTGATGGATTTTATGCTTATTTGAAGTTGATTTATTATGATACAAAAACTCTATATTGTATTGAAGGTTTTGTGATATGTTTGAATGTGGATGTTCTATTTTTATACCATTCATGGTTTAGGGTGAAATTATTGACATTTCGTATGCTAGTTTTAATAATAATGTGTATGTTATGTTTAAACCCTTTCATATGGGAATGAAATGGACTTAATATGTGACGGGTTAAGCCCGCTATAGCTCCTCGATGCATCGGTAGGTCTCATGAGACAAACTAGTGTCTTGGCACAAGGCCTTGACAAAATCTTATTTGTAGTCTTGGCACGAGGCCTTGGCTATGTGGTTATGATAGTCTGGCATTATGCATTCCATCATTATGAAAGCGGTTATTGATATTGCATGTGATTATTCGATTAGTTGAATATACATGTGAATAAGTAAATGGAATTATTTCATTTAATTTTTTCCATACTATGTTGAGGTTCAAGTTTAGAAGGATTTTGTTTTAGTGATACATTGCCTTAATTTTTTATTCTTATTTACGAAAGTTTCCGCTATATTGTTATCCTTACTGGGCATTTGAGCTCACCCCTTTTCTATGTTTTATTTTTCCCAGGATGTGAACAAATAAATTATGAATGACCTGCAGGGATAGTATGAGGGGATAAGAGTGTGGAATATGGACACTATGTTGTTGTAGTTTTCATTTTTATGATGTAATGTAAAACTTCAGGAATAAATCTAGTGTTTCCAAGGCTACTAAACCAATCGATCTTTCGAGATTTTATCTTTCATGTGATCATGCCAGTGTTATGTAATAACGCACCATCTCTGGGTAACTGGGGTTAGGGCATTACACTATTCCCCTTTCGGGGGGTCCCCGTTGATAAATAGGGGCAATCTCAAGGTAGGCAGGACAAAGACTACTCTACGACAGCTCTTCTTTTCGTCCGATTGAACCACCTGAAAACATCACTTGGCTATGGTGACTCTCTGACAAGATTTTTCTTTCTCATTCATTGATCAAGGGAAGATCATTCGTTGGGCACTTAAGCTTGAGATAAAGAACATATAGGTACAGAGGTAGGGGGTCTGGGTCCGTCTTAGTGCAGTAGGGGAGTCCATTATGTTGTGATAATCTTAAGAAATGAATTTGATCAAGAGGAAAGGATTGAACAACTGATTGACTAGGGAGAATGGGACCTTTAAAATCTCTCTTCCAAAAAGTAGAATTTTTGGTCAACTCAGATAGGAAAGTAAGGCTCATGTGGAAGCTTCAGTCACAGGTGGGGAAGTAAGAGAGAGAGAAGGTCCGACCTCTTCATTCCCTTAGAAAACTCCCATGTTGATGGAGATCCATCCATTGGGGTATCATACCCCACCCACGCCCAAATCAATGCTCGGATAGATTATTTCTGATGGATGATACTTTCCAAAAAGAAGAGGAAGATGACGGGAGTGCGAAACTCAACCACTGAAATTGGTACACGAAGGCTCGGTCCGCCTCTAAAAATCTTAAAAAACATGAAATGCAGGTTCAAGAGTAATTAAATGGAGATATAGGAGAAAAATGGGTTGAGGACAAAGGGCATGATCAAACCGACTTTTCATATTAGTAATTTGCTTCAGTACCGGGCTCAAAAGTCTGACAAATGAAGTGAAATCTACATTGATTGTATCAACGATTCCATAAAAGGAGAGGAGAGCGACCTTAAGAAGTCCATTTCCTCCATCCATAGGAATAGACGAAGAAAGCAGAAGCATAGGAGGGGAATGAACGAGGGATGCATCTTCTTATCTCTCAAGCGAGGTGTTGCGAAGAATCCTGTTTTCGTCTTGAATCGAATACGGAAAGGTCATGGGGTTAGAACCCATAGGAACCGGACTGAGGTATGAAATGAAGGACGTGTTTCACTCGCTTCGGGCTCAAGCTTAGATAGAAGAGTCCAATGATTCCACTAGTCCATCAATGGAAATTCAATAGAAAGATCAAGCTGAGAAAGTCACAATCCATTGAATAAGATCGGCTCAAGGTAAGAGCTCAAAAAAGAAAGAAAAGAAGCCTGAAACATCTAACAGATATTGTTGGAGTACGTTGTGAGAGTCAAGATCAAGGTTTATTGATGAGTTCAATGGATAGAACAGTCGATGTGAGGCCTAGGTCAAGGAAGGAAGTGAAAGTGTGACTTCCCCCGTAGTTGGGCATCTCTTGTCAATCAGATAGGAGCCTACTTAAACTAAGAAAAGGGATTATCCACAAAACATGAAACCTTTATGGGAGGAAGAATTGCAAGAGCCTCCCCAGTCCGGATCTGGTGTCGAACAAGCATGTTTTCAAGTCTTTAAGTCCCTTGTATCGAGTGAATGCGGTTGCAGGTCTAGCGCCATCCCCGAAGCCTTCCATTTAGGTTGACTTTTCATTCTTCTTAGTCTTCCCACTAGTAGTGGAAGGGAATCAATCATCGTATAATAGGGAAGTCGACCTTTCTTTTTTCCTTCAGGTGGTGAAATGCCTATCATAATTTCTATTGCAGGAGCGATGTCAATGTGAATACTGTAGTGAGGGTATTTCGGGTATAGAACCATTACAATTGCGTGTTTGTCTGCTACTAAGGTTCAATGCTTTCTCTTTTAACATGTAGTATGCGCGGGAGCAGCTCTCTCTTCCTCTCTCCCTTACACCCAGCTGTAAGAACCTACTGTAAAAACTCTTTCTTTCAGACCACTTTAACAGCTCAACAAGGAAAAGAATTGGAAGGATAGCTACTACATTATGAAGGTGGGAGAGCTTTCATCCAAGCTCCTTTATTTCATCGATTATTCACTTAGCAAGATCAGATGAAGAGCTTATTCTCACCTGCTTTAAGGTCCCACATTGACTCTCAAATCAGATATCTCTAAGCATGAACTTTCTCTAGCATAAAGTCTGACTCAAGCCCTTCCTCAGCCTTAGCCTATGGGGATAATTACTAAAGGGCGTAGTCAACACCTTTCTGTTGAATGTTAGAAACTTCGAACCTACTACCTGGAACCTACTTCACTCGTTCCTAGGGAACATGCCCAGCTTAGCGATCAGCAGCGTTACCGGATGAGTTCATGAAGCGAAAGACCAATTTCTAACATTATAGGGATCTGTGTGTTTCCCCTACCACTTTATGGTTCTTTTCCATTTCCTCAGAGCCAACAAGTCAGTCTGTGCAGCCACTAGATCTTCTCCAAGAGCTTGACTTTCACTTCTAGCCTTTTATTTGAAGTGGAAGGCAAGGTTTTTTCATACATACCAAAGGGTATCCCCATCCCTTTCAAGTCATGGGAATGAAGAAAGGAAGCAGTAGCTACATCTGAACCGACCTCTCTTCCATCAACATCAAGCATAAGGACCAGAACTGTCTCAGCAAAGGAAAGAGGAGAAGCAAGAAGGGGATAAGCCTAATCTTTATATATGAGTTATCGCAGTAGAGATTGCCTGAAAGTCATGTCGAGCGACAAAAGGGAGTCTGAAGACTGAAGATAAGAATAGTCATGCTAAGATGAATTCCGCTTGAATGAGTTTAAGAGGTGAAAGAGTTCAATCAAACTCTTCCTTTTCAGGTACATCCCCATCGATTATTTAAGTCAAACTAGCTCCCTAGCTTCCTATATTCCAACTCGAGCGAGATCAGTTTCAGCATGATGAATCACTTTGTTCTGACCTCTTGCCAATAAAATTTTCGGCCTCATATGAGAATGGAGAATGAAGAATAGAGAACATAATCATTTCTGGTTGACCAGAAAAAAGATACTTTCAATAAAGGACAAGCACGACTGAAGTGGCTATACATACAAATCTATTTACGGATCTATATGCTCCGATTCTGGAAGTTCCAGAATAGGCAGCTGGTATACCACCATAATGAAACTGCCTTTTCTTTTGGATAGGATTTATTTTGGCTTCATCGGGGGGCTCATGTAGACCACTATGAATAGAGTACTGAAGCCGTTGGAATCGAAAAAGTTTCTTGGTTTCATAAAAGGAGTCAAATTCAAAGTAGTGCTTTACTAGTAAGGTCTCCCTTACTAATTGGGGAACTTCTTCACTTTATATGTTTTGGCCCCGCCCTATCAAGTAAAGTCGGCCTGCCGGCCCGTAAGGATGATCTTTGAGGGCAGGTACATTCCATATCTATCTCCCTCTACCCCAAAAAACGTACTAAAAGAAAGAAGGATAGCTCATTTCTATCTATGAGGTAATTATACCTGATTAAGCCCTAAATGAGTAATGAGTAAGGCAAGGGATATCTAGCGGTAGCTGGCATATTCAAAAATAGAAGGGCAGATCGAAGAGGGGCATCCATCTTTATTGATCGGGCTGAAGGAGATAGGGGAAATTTCCTTATTCCGGGTAGGGGAAAAGGAAGTCAAGTGCTACTTATTACAGAAGTCGAACCCAGGTAATGAGATAATTATAGCGAAGGAGTGATCGATCCACCCGAGAACACTATAAGGTGGGTCTACCAGTCCAAGGGGGAGAACTCAGAACTCATTAGCTCAAAAAGTAATTAGATAGATAGGGGATAAATACCTTATGGAGCGGAAGCATTGGATATAAGTGACTCTTACCGTACCTCTAGACTAAAGGTGGATTGTTCTGCCCTTATTGAATAGGAAGACTGATGTTTAAGAACAGGGATGCCTATCCTATTCTCTGCTCTCGAAGACCCATACAAATACTGTGTATGATATGGCCCTTATCCAGTAAAGAAAGAAAATCGGCCACGATTTTATCTATATCATCCTTCGGCTTCCGGTATAGAGCCGATATAAGTTAGAGCGGTAGGACCTGACAAAAATTCAATGACATGGTCCTGCGGTGGAATTAGGTAGTTCACTGAATACAAATGAATATTTTTGGACTATCAGTGCTTCTATGTCGGTTCAGGTGAAGTGATTCCATCCCTTGTTACAACGAGTGTTCCAGTGAGATCTGTCCCTTTTTCAAGAAAGTCAAAAATCCCAATTGTAGTCTTAAGGTAAAGGTATGCTCCTCCTGTTGAAAGCCCATCTAATCGAGTTGTAGTGTGAACTCCTGTTTCTAATGATTTGAAAGAAAGAGTTGTATTTTCATCTCCTGGAGTTGCATAGCCAGTTTTTTGACTTTCTAATAAGCTAACAAGATCATGATCTTACAGGCCTAATATACTTTTCTTGGTAGAACTATTCTATTAGAGTAGAATACTGAGGCTCTTGGTCCACTCTTGCCCTTTTTAGTGCTTCCGCAAGCCCTGTCATATCTTCTGTCATGCGTTCTACCTTCCCTATGGAAGAATGTTCATCTCCTGTGTTTCAATGGAAGTTGGAATTGGATCTCTTCTTTCTGCGAGCCATTTCTAGTCCTTTTTAAGCCCAGTAGAAAAATGAAAGATTACTTGTCTTTTCTTTCGCCTTAAATTGCTAATGCTTTCGAGCGTGTAAAAGATAGGTAGTTTGAAAGCCTTCCAATTGGAGTGCTATCATTTATACTCTTAATACCAAGCATAAGAGCTAATAGGCCTACAATAGGGATAGCTTTTATAACAGTTATAAGGCTCGTCTGTCTGTGAGCCTGTTGGAGTCCTCTTTTTTGTGGTCCAGATGACCTTTTAAACATTTACTTTAAGCAGTCACTGCCCCTTAATCAAGTAGGGGTTCTGCATTTGCAGTCCTAAGGCCTCTTTTTCCTTACAGTTGTGAGGACATACATAAGAGAATGACTTTTCCAGGAATTTCTACGATAGGTCAGATATGGCGTGTATAATGCTAAGATGTAATAAGACTTTCCATAGATGTAACGCTTCAATATGTGCAATAGGATTTTAGTTAATCACTCCCATTTCGCTAGTCCTATTGCTTCATCCTTACAATGTTTCTCCTTTACCTGGGGTTGATGTTCCATAATTTGAATAGATTCTATCTTCCTGGATCTTTCCTTCCTTGAGCTTGGAGGTTTCGTTGTAGTTGCCAATAATCTAGTTTCAGTTTTTTGAATTCCTCTCTTTTTAAGTGCCATGTCTTTCCATGTTCTTTTATAGGGGTAATAAACTCTCTCTAGTCGAGAAAACGATCTAGCCAATCGGGTGAGTTCCTTTTGCTGCAGTCCTATGGCCAGCCATTGATCCAGTTTTGAGGTATTAAGACCCCTTCGGACCCTTTCCCATCTTTGTTTTGCGATTGACTTTGGATTATTCCATGGTTTCCCCTCCCTCTCTATAGAGTAGAGTGATTTTATACCTCTTCTGACTTTTTTAGAGATAAAATCACCTATGAAGTGAGATTGAATTTATTCCCTGCCCCAAGGGAAAGAGCCTAAGCTAGTTCAGTTCCATCGCCTTCCAGTGTTTATGCCTGTGATCTAGTTATAGAACTTGCTTCAATGCGAGGCTTTCTAGGATGATCTTTCAAGGAATCGAACAATAGGGAAGAGGTCTCTCGAGCCTAAATCTCTTACAACTGCAGTGTATTTTTCAGGGAAGATAGGGGAACATTACATTCATTAGATCAAGTGCGCCAGTGAGTTCCTTATGAAGTGAAGGTAGGAGTCTTTTCCAACAATTGGAAGTTATCCTTCAAGCATTATGAGTTCTAGTTATCTTAATCGAGGTGGAGTAGCTTTCGATGTCATACTTGCCTCCCCAGATTCTATTCATTCAGCTGAACCAATTGCAATACTCAGATCTAAGCGCATAGATCTCTCTCTGGGCATATCTAATAGCATATCTGGAATTGATTTGATATCTTATGATGACATCTTTTATGGTATATCTGTTGGCGCTCTAGCTCTATAAAAATGAGCTATAGTAAATGCTTATTGATTTGGAATTCCCATCCCTTCCCCTGTGAGCACTTTCGACTTATCATCTTTCAGATGTGATGTAGCCGTTCAATCAAAGAAGGGCTGATAAGTTAGAATAACTAGTTTGGTTCTCAAGTTAAAAAAGGCTCCTTCTCTTTTCAGGCTCGTTCTAGTTGCTTTTCCCTCTATTTTGGTCAAATAGGAAAGTGCTGTTATGATTAAGGCAAAAGAGAAAGATACAACAGCATTTCCTGTTATTAGCTAAGCCCCTAATGATGGTAGTTGCAGTGGAGGTTTTAGTTATCCTGTTGTGAGCAATAATTTGGAAAGCCTTTTAATTTAAAAGAACTATTATGGTTCTAGGAATCTTTTCTAAGCTAGAAAACCCGTTACTTTACATCAGTCTTTATTTCGGGTACGATTTATAGATAGTAGTCGTCTCTGGCCATAGTGATGAGTCCCCTTTTCATATTCTTTCTTCTTAACTGATTCTCTCTCATCCAACCGTTCAATCTCGTTTCTGTTGCTCTCGATAGAGAATAGTAGTAGAAAGACTCTCTATTATTATTATGACTGACATTCCCTTCCTTAATGCATGAGACCTTGTTCTGACTTGAAGGTTAGATCAAGCTAGGATAGATATGCACTAGTTCCTAGTTGCTTTATTGGTCTTCCTTCCTTTCTTGAAGTTGAGAAGCATTTTTCCTATAATCTACGACTACCCTCATCTAGTGAGGATTGTAATAGGTAGGTATCATCCCTCTGACAGTCCTTCCTTCAAGTAGCTTCTTTCTTCTATTGATTGATAGTGTAGTTTTTATCCCAAGCCTATGCTCTTTCTTGCTACTTGACTATGGGTTTAGATCAAGATAGGACAGAACGGAATGTATTAGAGGGTTGTTCCTATAATCCACTAGGTGAGGATAGATATAAAATAGTAGAAGAGTTGTTATCCTTCTTTCTTTTTCCTTGTGATTGAACCATTCTCATTGCCTCTGTCCTTCTATCTAGAGAGATAGACGGGTCAAGTCCTGACTTTCTTCCTTCCTAAGGTCAGGTTTTTCTTATGTTAGCTCATCTAATCAAGAAGCTCATCTCCAAGTTCCTCTTAAATGATTCTCCTAGTGATGTTCATATCATTCGATCGTCTTGTGTTACTATATCCTCATCCTCTATCGGACTCTTATGTCTTAGCTTCTTCTCTTAGTCCTATTGTCCCGTCTTGTTGTTCACTTTCATTTAGAGGAATCTAGGCCGGCTAATAACTAATTAGCTCATCTGGCGGGTAAAGAGGGAATGGATAGGAGGTTTTCCTCTTCCTAAATAGGGATATGGCACTTCATGTTGTTAGTTAGCTACTGCTGCTGGATTACTCAAGGTTGAGTCATCAATCACTTGACGAGGTGATTCTTTATATAGGTATGATCGTAACCTGTAGGTTTAGGGAAACATTGAATTCGATCTAGCCATCTCTTGATAATAGCTCCCCTTTCTAGGGTCCGAAGGAGATAGGAATGAATGAAACAAATAAGATCTATTGAGTGAAAGCTCTAGAAGAGAAGGCCAGGCTAGAAGAGAATGTCTTAGCTGGGAGTGGAGATTGTTCTTGTAGTCGGATAGGGCACAAGGGAACTTTCGGGATGTTTCACCCTTAGGGGAATCTTCCTTGTTGTTCCCCGTAGGGATAGAGCATGGTCATAGATCAATTCTATCGAGCTATCTCAAGACAGGTAGATAGGCGCATGTAGCCTGGTCGTAGATCAGATTTATGCAAGTGAATTTCTAGGCATACCTTAGCGCTGGCGCAGGTCTCATAGATATTGATTGAGGACAATTCCCCAGTTCCAACCATTATTTTATCTTAATGTTGATATATGTAACAAAAGGTATGCTATCAAAAGGTCTGATGTGGATGCTAAATCAATGAGCTCCCCAAGGTCCCAACTTCCCAAGTGTGTTTGCTTTGCCTTCCCTTCCCTATAGAGGTGGTTTGTTCCATGGATTAATCTGACTTAACTGGGCTCCCAGATCCATAAGGACTTATTCAAACCATCCTCTCATTCCAGATGAGACTCAGTAATAGGTTTAAGAATTCATCTCCTCCTAGCTACCTCGCTCTAGGGATCCTAGGATAGGGCATGAAAACTAACAAGCATAGCTACTGTTGCCATACAACGAGTAGCAATAGGACGCGACCTCTTCGATGATTTAGAAAGATTGCGAATCGATACGATACCGAGTCCCAATGTCCATTGCACAGAAGTATGATGCCTAGCCCATACCGGACCTTGTTACCTTATGAAGTTCACCCACCGGCTCGGTACCGGATGATCTTCGAGTGCTTTAGCTAAGACGCCGGTGGGGATTCGAATAGAATGAGAAATTCCATATATAGGTGCAGCAGCACAGTATGGAGCACCGCCAGATGATGTAGTATTTGATAGTTCCCAGTGGTTTTAATGTTCTCGATTTCATTCCCTTCTTTATAGCTAGATCCAATCCATCCTTGATGGTGTGCCATAAGGACTGGGTATGAATGAATAAGCATCATATGAATAAGTAGAGTATGTATCTGGTAGTTCTCGTGGTATCTCCTTCCGGGTATCACCGGATCTAATCCGAATACCAGCTATGGAGAAGCCAATGGAACTACTAGAATCATAATATGAGCATAATACCATTGAGTATACCCAGCCATAGTTGCAGTAATAGATCAGACACCGGGGGAGCACCTGTAGCACCAAATACTAGTTTTTCTTCTCTATCGAATAGCCATATAGTACTGTATCCATAGATCTAGCTATAGCTATAACCAGTGATAAGGTAAACAATAAGAACAGAATATCCAAGACGATACCAGAATGGATACTATAGCGATAGCTTTATTCTTGATTTTTCGAATACTTTCCGACCCCATGCATCTCAGGTAGTTTTGAAATGACCGTAATCAGTAACAACATATGCAATAATTGTTAAAAGGTGTGTAAAAAGTAAAATCCAGCCGCTACCATAGGTCATACACCGGGTAATGAAGAAACTGTAGAACCACAATCTTTTTTCCTGGATATCTGCAGATTCCTATGCGGAAGGCTACCCGCTACCTTCATCCGGTGATGGGACTGGTAATTCAATGTGAATGTAGGAATGGATGTAAGCCCAGAAACATAGAACAGTGAGAACGGGAATTATGGATTTATTACAGAATATATGGTTCGAAACCCACCATATCTGGCTACTGATGAATATGAAACTATTGATGGGTATTCACCAAATATTATTAGCGTAGATAGATCCGGATCATGATCTTCTGGTATAGGTATGTGTGGTAGGGATGGAACATAAAGAGCCCAACCATATAGTTCATATGAATTCCCATATAGTATAATTGATCTTCGAGCATTTCTTGTGAATTCCCAGTTACGGTAGTTGGGACCGCTGATGGGGATGATGATGATCTCGTATACTATGATTCTCCCTAGATAGTTCCCGCTATAGCTATAGTTGGTAAATCTACTACTAGTCCCATCCTTCAGTATCCCTGTAACTTGACTTGGTATTTTACTTCCCTAGATTTGCTGCTTTCTACCCATATCTGGCTTGATTCTCTATATGGGAACAAGAGCAAGATACCACCCACAACAAATACAATCCCCAACCATAGTCTTAGAAGCATATAAAGACGATATGGAGGTATATCTGGAGTAGATGTTTAGCTTATTTCCCATACCATGGAGTCAACCATGGTGAACCAGAACCTCCTACAGTCCTAAATGATGAAACAATGGGTGAAACGGTATGTGCGGCTGACGAGGCATAAGAAAAGGAATAAATGGCATGAGTTAAAGCTCCTTAAAGAATTGGTATCACGTGCTCTACTGGTGCTAAGGGGTCCCACCCCGAGTTCCGTCCAATAGATATTCTAAGGCTTTGTACCCTTTGAAATATTGGAGCTCTTCTAACTAATATAAGATGAAAAAGGAGGAACAGGTACCAGACAGTGAAAAAAGGTGTGAGATCTCCGGAAAGGAGAAATAGATCATGTAGGCCTAAGACGAGGGGCCGATCCTTGGATATGTGTGAAGTCAATGATCGATATCATTGAAGGTCTCCGAAGGGAGAGACCGATACCATAATTCAACCAGATGAGATGGCAACTAGGACTCAAGACCCTGAAGAAATGTATGAAAAATAGAAGCGAAATGAAGAAGGTGGACAGATCTAGGTAATGCAGTGAATCCAGAGTTGAAGACAATCAGTAGAATATAGGTAAGGTAGTAGACATTCGGAATGAGAGCTATAGCGGAAACCATATATATAGGGATCGGTAAATACCAGTTCTACTAGATAATATGCGATAAAAATATTCCTCAAAAGCTTCCGCAAAAACTAATATAACTAAGAAACCGAGTATGAATATATCGGGTGGGGCTAAGATGGAGATCTCATTATTGTTGTTCTTCATGTATTTTATTACTATGACCAGGTATCAGGTAGGAGTAACTAAAACTATGGTTGGTTTGGAACCCGAAGTATGATCTCCTACGCCGGTGATCACCGAACGATCAAGAAAAAGCTCCTACAACGGAGACCGCCCATGTATTCCAAAAGAAAACTACTAAAAACCCATCGTAAACTCTAGGGACCAAAGGGAACTAAGAAATGGATGCTTTGTAGGCCTTAATCCGGCCCAAAGAAAGCAGGAGAAGTAGTAGGAACGGTCTGGTAAACATCCCGAAATGGTGAGATGGCAGATACTAATGAAAAAAGAACAAATCACTGTTGTAGAAGCTTTTTTAGCTAATTTGGGTTATCCGTTAGACCTAACTATAATAGATTTAGATAGCGTAACTAGTTATACATCCAACGCTCATCATGATTTGTTCCCTGGCCAACCCTGGGCCAGGTCCGGTAGAGGTATCAGAACAACCAAACAAAGATGGCCCAGCGACTGCTCAAGATATTACGTTTTTACTAGATTTCTCTACGGATGATCGTATGTGGAACCATATATTAGTATGAATTGAAAAGAAGCACCTTGCATCTCACCTGGGCCAAAAGAAATGGAAAAAAGTGTTAGGGCCTAGGTCTTATGAGAATGCTGCTAACACACCTTGGATGATCTACGATCACTTGTAACACTAGATGCATGAATAGTCATAGACTACCCACTTCTATACCCGGTATCAAAGCCCAGTGAATATGCTCGATCGGAGGCTACGCCTTCCTCATATCCGGTTGCGCCTACTACATCATCTGCTGTTTCTTAGTTAGAATATCCTGAATTTGATGCAATTGATTCCATTACCGAACGCCATAACTCATGGATAAACTCCAACGGCATAGCCAGTCACATAGGGTCAGAAACCAATCCATCTGGTTCTAATAAGACTATGTCTGTTCCTCAGATGTAGTTCCTGATGTATTGTATGTATCGTAACACCACTCATAGTCGCAGATGAATAACTAATATACATAAATCTACTCACGATCACCCATTTATCTACTGCCTTACTTATGATTCTTCTAAACTTGGGTATGTAATAATCAAAGATAAATCACTTACCATCTCTCAGTTTACTCTCATGCTATAATATGTCGAATAGATCGATTTATTACGAGATCATATCCGGAAAGATGAGTCATTTGGTATTGGAGGAATTTTAAATTCATGAATGTGATGTACCAAAAAATCTGCGGTTCCCAACGGAATGGGTAACAAAGCCACCATGCCCCCTATTGCTACTAAATCACCATTCCACCAAGCCAAACTAGCGCATATTCTATGAATTCTTATTCCAATTCTGGTTATAACAAAAACCCCACCAGTCGTCTACTACACAGCCATTCTACTAAAGATCTTGTAACCATCGCAGTATCCAATTGATAGATGACAGACAGTTTCTGTCTGTAGTTGACATCAACACCCCCCGTCAGCTTGAAGAATAGATCCAAGTCTACCAATCACCCTGAAAAAATAGGTTCACTAGTGGCTGTGAGTCAGATCCGGAATTTTCTATGGTTCCGAAGGTCCCTAAGAAGCTTCAGAACATCTGGTTTTAGCGGCATCAGAGATCGTCTTCCGGGGACAGTTGGCCCAGCTGAGTATTAGCCGGAATGGAACACCCATCGACAGGTTACCATCATATAGTACTGTAATAATGATCGTAGAACCATTACTGGTTTAACTATCACTATAGTGATTCCGTACCAAGTCTTATGACGATTATTCTTTCGCCGGTTTGGTGATTTAGAGTGTTTACTCATATGCTATGCTTATTCATACTTTGTGGGACTGCTGGGATGGGCTCGATGAATCCTTCTACTTATGAAGCGGTTCTACCCGGATAAAACTCATACTGTGGCACCTACGATAGCTACCATTACTAGCATAATAAATGACTAGGCTTCAACTTGTAAGAACTAGGGGTTCTGGATTCTCTCTTATGTAGTCATTTGGGACTCTACCTCCGGTACCACATGTGTATTATCGTTGATGTTTCTATAGGTTCGTTATCGATTCTTGCCAATATCCACTAAGGTTTCTCCCTGTGGTACATTCTGCGGCAGCAGCCAATACCGAGGATGAACAACCCCAAACACTCCTTCTGGAACAGAAGCAAGATCACCAGCAGCATATGCAACTACAGTACTTGGTAAGAAAGAATACTTTAGCTCTGTATTCATATATTCATCATCGTATGGCATTGGTAATACCTGGTGGCTAGGGTTCAGAAGATTTAGCTAAAGTTATAGGTTTAGAATATGCAACAACCACAGTAGAAGTCACAACATATGGTGGATTCCTAGTATGAGACATAAGCTAACGTTGCCTGCCAACCACAATGTTCCCCGATGAACTACCAAAAGCATTGTCCGTAAAGGTTCTATATCTGGTGTAGGTAGATATAACAATCATGACACCAACTAAGAGAATAAGCTAGTAATGATTTAGTAAATAAAGGATGAGATCCACAGGAGGGTAGAGGTGAGAACTATGAATCATACATTCGTTGAATGACTCTCAAGAATCTACTAATGGTGTTGTTGATGCCTCTATAGCTGTAGCTACATAAATCCCAATACCCGATAGAATACCTCCAGCTAAGATAGCGGTAGCCTTCTACATTGCCAGGGGGAATAAGTGAATGGTTCTGGTGATGATGTTGTAGCCGCATGCATCTACCGAGGCGCTTTTTGTGGCATTGCTTAGGGATTCCGTAGCGTTCAATAGAAATAATAGATGTCAGTCGGTTAGATCAAAGAGCTCTAGTTTACACGAATCCGGAGTCTTCCCTGGTAATGAAATGACTGGAATATTCCTATTGTATCATCATCTGGTTGAGCACCAAATCCAACATAGTATATAGGCGTAGATAATCCGGTTGTTCACGCTAAAACTATGGCATCTCTGGATCCAAACTACTGTTCCAGTAGCTAGTTGATTACTTACCATATGGTAGTACTAGAGTTTATAATGAAGCTAAAGCTTCTGGACTCGATATATCTTCTTTCTTTTCTGCTGGAATCACCCATTCTTGCTCGTCAGTTATTAGTACATCTGAACCAATGGAATTAGCCAAATCTTACTTTCACCCTATCCTGGGACTCATAAAGCAAAGGAATAAACAAATTTAGGGAAGCATTAGCTGAATATTCTGCAATTAGGTCTATGGTGTTAGACCACCAGTCTCTGCACATTCTTAGGACTTATCATTTATGGACTTACCACCAGATTTTCCAATTCCAGTTCTATCTCTTTATTATTATGTAGCGGATATTCCAACATTTATGGGTTCCGCATTAGCATATGATCTTATCCGTCCTAGAGTCTTCTTTAGTTCTTCAGTTATGGCTGTAGGCATAATATGCTATAAAATCCTATAGCTTGAACATAAGAAAAGGGTTGTTTCTTCCTATGGGCACCCATATTTAGTTATTCATATCAAACCGGGTAGAAGACCTTTATCATCTGTAGAGCCAAAGCTATCTATGGTTCCCGAATGGGTTGGGTCTACTTCCAGCTAGAGACATAGCTTTCCTAGTAGTTGCACCAAGTTAGTTACCTAAATCATCTCTCACCCAATGAACACCATGGATGCCTACCCGGGGATTTGATTCCAGCAGCTATAGAAGATACAAGAAGTGGGAATGGAGCAGCAGATACGAGATCTACGAGAAAGACCTTTGAATACTACACATGGTTTATCCAGCCAGTTCCGGATCGTTCGATCTAAGATTCTTATTCACTGTTTCCAAGCTTAGCAGATGAGTTCTGTAATATACTTCTGGGTAGCTACCTCCATTATTTCGAAACCCAAAGAATTTGAAAAAGAATTAACGGTCGTCCGGGGATTTTAAGATCTTATGGAGGGGTGAAATGTAAAAAAAATAGTAGCACTAGATAAAGAAAAAAAAGGAGTATCAATTGCATAAGAACACAATTGTCTTTAGGCCAATTTCCAGACCCGGCTATTGCACCCTATCTTGTGATAGTAAACCCAAAATCTTAGCAACTAGCTAATGAGGAACTGGCAGTGAGAACGGAGGTAGAATTTCACTAGTACTTATCAGTCACCCTCGGTCGATCAAGAGACTCTGTGGAAGGTTTCATGGTGAACCACCAGCCTAGAAGTAAAGAGCCCCATTTTTAGAGCTGATACTGAGCGTGAAGTTGCGGGAGCGATAGAAAGTACAGATGATAAACCATTGTAGCATCATATGCGGCTACCCACACAGGACATAGAGAGACGACCATAAGAAGAGATGCTACTGCGCCGAGGTTTAAATAGCTGGCGTGGCAGATGCGGCCCTGTCTTATTTCCCCTTTCTTCAACCCCCTCACTCCCGGCCACCGTTGAAATTGAGAGCATCCTGGTTCCTCCCCCGTTCCCCATTCCAATGTGGTATCTTGGGATAAACCACTCCATCTTCCCCCTTGGGAAAGGTAGGAGAATGACCTAAAGCGAGCAAGTGCCATGATACTGAATGGACATCGTACAAGATATCACACCTCCCCCTTAGTCCCCGATGGAATGAAGGAAATGCGAACAGTTAACATAATATGGTCATAGATCTTAGGGGAAGGGAGGGAGAATGATGGAATGACAGCTGCGCGTTGTTGACCGAGATTACCGGCTGCCCTTGTGTCACGCTATGCATCCCTATTACTTGGATCTTCAGGGAGACCTGGCCTCTAATTCTCAATCAGTTTGGCCGAGTCGGGGTACTATAGATAACTTCCCCCAGTCCCTGAATTGACATCGGTAGAATGCTACCTCCAATTCGCTATATGTTTGATAGAGCCAAAGTAATAGGATTTTTATTCACATGGTCGCCCCAAATAAGAGATATAAGCGGCTCAATGACTAGATCTTCAGCGGGATCTGAATAGGTACGCTCACTTATCCATGTATGACGTACCGCCCGTGCCGCCCTAAAAGGACAAGCAAATGGAACAAATGAGGAAACGTCCTGCTCATCTGTTCACCATCCAACATAGATGAAGCCACACTCGACCTCTAAGTTATATATGGTTTTGTTGGTTCTTCCCCCCTCAGAGTTCATGCCGCCCGCCCTAAACAACTTAGAGGTGTGGGGCACAGGTTGCACATAATCCGCCAGGTCGCACGACAGGTTAGTGAGACCCCTCACCCCTCTAGCTATCTGATTCGGTCTAGGCACAGAGAGACTCCGTATGATAAATATTCCAAGGATGAGGAGAGAGGTGGCCCAAAATGAATGATCTTTATAGCTCCTACGGCCAGGTCTTAGAAGACTCTGGAAAAGGTTTGGATCATTCAATCTTATGTCGTGAGGGATGTGACCTATGTGAGGTCCATAAGATACCACATCTTTTAGTGTTCTATGATGGACCTCCGAATAATGAGTAGGCCTTCTCTTCATAGTAAACGGAGCGGTGCAATAGGCTGAATTACTATATAAATAATATTTGTACACTATAGGTCGAGTAGGTCTCTTCAATATGAAGAAATGATACAAATTCCTCTTCATTATGTTGTGCTCAGCGAAGTCATGGGGTCAAAACTTTGTTTTTTTTTGAAGTCTTCTTCTTATATAGAAGAACACAACTGTTGTAAAAACCAGGATTTTAGTAGTAGGCGGCATCCCCTGTTAGTTTTGAGTAGGCGGAACCATTATGTTTTGGTTCTTCTCCACATTCTGACCGGGTGATCCAGGTTATAAGGAAATGTTGAAGGATCATGAGACGATACCGGACCAAGGAGCAGACTACCTGACCCGAATAAAGATTAAGATTTATGAAGCAACCTCCGGGGAACGCCTATGGGTTTCTATCTTACGGTGCTCCTAGTAGTGAAAGCACTAGCCGAAATGATGAGAAAATATCTTAAACTGACCCCCTTCTTTGGTCTATTCTGGATTAGATGGTTTACCAATCTTAGTTGGGTTTTCTACCGAGATAGGAAGAAGATACTAAATAGAGATGGACCTGGACCAGCGGGACCAGTAGAACCATCTTCATTCCATTCCTCCTTACAGATTTAGTTGACTCAGTGTATCCAACAGTTGATCTAGTATAACCATTAGCATTTGCTTCCATAGCTACATTAGCAACATTTGGGGACTTACCCGGTCCGCTGTCTCACTGTTCCTTACCCTGTTCTATCCGAAGCATATGCTTCAATTCCAGTAGTATCTACTGCTTTATTTTGGTTCCTTAGGCCTCCATTGGAAGACTCACTGTAGTAAACATTAGTTCTAACAGTGTATGATCCTACATGGGTTGTAGCCGATATCTCTTGGTCAACCAATGGTAAACTAGAAGTTCGCCTCAAAGTGGTACGGCCTCGCGGGTTCCCCAAAACATTCATCGTTTCCCATAAAGATAACCAAATCCAACACACTACACCTAACAAGCCATCTAGACTTAGGTAGTTCCCCTTTTGATCTTGGGGTCCATAGAGAAGTGTTTTCCTATCCGATAATGGAATTTTGTGGTGTGATGTTTTTGCAAGGTCCACTGGGATCACCAATTGGATGCTTTCCAGCATAGATACTAGAGTAGAAGTAGGTGAATCAATAATGGCACAATCAGAGCTAAAGAGCTGGCTAAAGACAGATCAGTACAAGTCCTACAACATCAGGAGAAGTGCTTCAGTACAGAACTCCAAATATAGCTAGAACCAGTGATCTACGATCATCATATCAACATAATTCATCCCGGTGGCTTTCTGATGGACTTTGGACAAAGGTCAGAAGCTTACTCCGATAATTCAGTGAAAAACTAAAGAAAGCATAGTAATCCAAGTAGAAATAAAAAGTTAGATGGTTCTAGATGCGTATCTGAGATTTTAGTGAGAAGGGGAAACCAGTTGATACAACCCTCCCCAAGTCTATGATGGAATGCTTACTAATGTGCTGCCGGGGACGGTCTTTGATTATTTTGATTGGATGAGCTGGGCATCCCAAACATGGTATACTATCATAACAGCAGGCTCCAGAAAAAGGAGGTAGGACTCTATAGGCTATTCCATACCGTTGTTGGCATGGGAAGCTACAGGGGGAATTCAGACTCTGGTATTTAATGCTCCTCTATGGTATTTTCTCTTGCAATCATATGATGAGGAAGCGGATAACTGGTATTCCATTACCAAGGATAGGAATCGTAGAACAGCTCTTTCTGGAACAACCCCAGTAGGAACTATAGAAGAAGTAGCTACCGATGGAGAATACGCTACAACAGCCACAACTAGCCATCCCTACCACACACAATGTTCTGAATGCCCCACCCAATACCCATAACACCAACAGTTGAATAGTCTAGCTCAACTGCATCCAGTCTTAATTCATACTCCAGAGGTATCCAATCAATCCATAAGTAAAACCATAAATAATAGGCTAAGCATGGCGCATATTCAAGGAGTAGCTAAAGGCCCAATATGCGATATATCAAGTGCCTGCTCCCACTGATCCAGATTTTATTCATTCACCGAACATTGATCTCGAACATGGTGGTTTATTACGGTGTGGTACGTGATTGTATCAAGATAGGGAACTGCATGTTCGTCTCCCAACTGCTGCTCTTTATCCATCCGTTGAATACAATGAGAAATCATAGCTCCCGAATTTGTACAATTCCAGTCCTAAAACAATGGATTCAGATCTTATAGAAATAGCTCATGCAAGGCCATAGGCCAGCAAATCCTACAGTAGTTACAGAAGCTAGATCTTATGATTATTATTCACTTGGGTCAGAGATACCCGATTATGCATGACTATGGGTTACATCCCACTACTAAAGCCGCATTGTTGGTGGGAGAAATAATCCCAAGTCAATCAGTCTTTCTAGTGGCTTACCCATATGTGCTGGTGCTATTAGTGTTACGTAGTTAACAGGGTCTACTTCCTTTCTTTGTTATCGTGATTCTACTCTTATATTGGTTCGTTATCGACTACGTCTTAGCCTTACGCTATAGTACTAAGTGGGACCCGATATTGGAATGAACTAAAAGAAAGGAGAATCGGCTATGGATTATCAGACCGCAGGTATTTCATCATACCAAGTACGAGTCTTCTACTGTAGGAATTATATGGTGTCGATGCTAGATTTATCAATGATAGTAGGCAACCAGAGATCCTCCCAGTACTACTGGGATCAGTAAGAAATAAAAGGATTAGTTTGTGCTTTCTGAACTCTTGTATGTATGATCAACCATGGTAACCATGTTCCATGGAGTAGCTAGAATCAATGGTAATAGATCAGAAAGAACTAACAAAGCCTAAGAGAGTAGGAATTGGAAGAAGACCTTAATGCATACGACATAGATTCTCTACCAAAAAATAGGAGATTAAACTCCGGGATTGGTAGCAGCCAAAGGCGGAACAATACCTACTATGTCCAATTCAGAAGCTAAAGCTTCAAATACATTTATGTCATCCGGATAGCTGCTAGAGTTAACTCCTCGTCTTCTTATGCAGTTCAAGCCATAACACCAGAGCCCTTTGCAGCGGTAGTCCTTGCTTATGTTACAGATTACGTGGTTGTTACTACATGGTTCGGTTAATGTCGTACCTATAGTACTACATTGGAATGAAACATATAAGCATAAGGTCTGTGGAGCAATAATCATTCCTAATTTTAAACCAACAAATTCTAAATAAGTAGCAAATATAGCCAATACTTCCCCATCCCCAGAATCCGTTCCTAGTCCAGTAGAACTGCCTCTACTCTGCTGGTCATTGTACTTATGCAAAGGTTGGCACCAACTGCGGATTGATATGATTCTAGCTATAATAGCTCTATGGATCCAGATACAGTACCAGGAACAACATAAACAACTGGGTAAACCGGGGAAACGGGGGGAGCAAGTGGGGAAAACTAATTCAAAGTGGAAGTCGAGTGTACCGACAAGTCCTCTTTTCTTTCCTTTAGTGCCGCACACCCACCTGTCATCTCCTTCTTCTGGATAATTACAATTGGTCTATACAATGTCCATGAGGAACCATGGACTAATTCTCCTATGAATTTCTACCGGTGGGTCGTTTCTTCCAGTGGCTTTTCGGCCCAAGCTTCTTCGCACCGACATCAGTTTCAATTCCCTTCCTCCTTGGGGTGGGGTAGTTGGTGTAGGATCATATCCGGCCAACTAATGAGACTGCATAGGTAGAGATATCGGGTATTCCATGCATATGATGCAGAACGCTATGTCGCTCCTAGGAGCAACAGCATAGATGATACCATTGGACCAATAGAAAGTAAGATGACTGCGCGACTGTTCGCAAGAAGGCTAGTAAGAACTGTAATGATGGGAAGCTCTCTACTTGCACGCTGTTTCCTACAGAACACGGACGAATGGATTTAACCGAGAAATTGGAAGAATAAGGAGATCTGAAATATCACACTATTCCTCCTTATTATTGGTTCCAAGAAATGGATATATATGGGTGAGTCATAGGGCCCCCAACGTCTCCTAAGACGAGTAAGTAATCGTTCGGGACGACCCATGGTTTAGGTTTAGTCCATGGAACTTTAAAAAAATTCCACGTAGATTCATTTTGTGTCATTGGAATAATAAAAAATCCACCAAGCATGGAAGTTTAAGGATAACTGTAGGTCGGTGGCTACCTAAGGAAACTCTGATTCGATCCGCCCCTTGGATGGGAGGCATCTACCACATCCCGATCACAAGTAGAGGTTCACCATGATGGGGTACTATCTGGAAATCCCTCCTCTTGGGGTCCAAAAAAGATGTAAAGCTATGAAGGAGATACCACAAAAATTGTAAAAGTAGAAAAGGTTCATTCAATCTTTGGAGAAAAAGGTACCTTCATGTATTATGCGCGGAGCCTCTCAGCAAAATGTGAGAGGTTGTATTACAATATATGAATGAGGAAGAAAAAGGCCCTCAGGTAAACAACGTAGAAAAAGTACCCATTTCTGTACCGGTTCCGGAAGAGCGAAGAAAAAGGGCAACTAATACCACATCGCGTATAAGGACCATGTCCGTTTCCATTCTTCTCCATCCTAATTTCACGCAGCCGCGTGTCACCACTCCAACTTCATCAGAGCTATTCCCTTCGGAATTACCAAGTCTTTTTAACAGTATTAAGTTTTTGAGAAGTTATGGAAGTCGATCAATAGTTCAGAATTATAGGCGCATGATGTCAAACACTCGGGAACATGTATTCAGAAGAAACAAAAATTCATAGGGTTCTTTCCACATCCTTGTTGTTTGGATATTGACCAGGTCCGAGCTTCCCAAGCTCTATGTTGTTGGGTTTAACGGGGATATCGAAATCATTGGTTTTGCAGAAGAGGACCTCTTAGTAGTTACTTCGCGTTGGTCGGTTCAAGCAGCATCTGAGCCAGTTCTTTTCGTTGCTTTCTTTCGTCACTATTTCTGTCTATCTTAAGTATGAAGCTTACCCGCCACCAGTTCACACGGAAGACAGAATAAAAGAATCAATTTTTTTGTTAACGCCCCGATCTCTCTCCTCTCTCATTGCTACCAGGTTTACCTGGCCAGCTCTCCGCCATAACCGGCCTAGTTCAAGTGATTGCTTCATCGATAGACTCCTTGTTTGGTTGCCACCTACCGGCTACCGCAAACGCTTCATATGAATCTTGTAAAGAGTCCTTGCAAGTGGGGTTGTTGGGAACCTGTACAAAGGCTCTGGAATGAAGTGCCCACTGGAAGACCTTCGTAGAGACCTAACAATGACCGATCCTCCTGCCTTCCCATCCTTTCTTTTTCTCACATGGGTCGGCCCCCACTACCTAGTGATTGGTGTGGCCCACCGACATCAACTGTTTATACCACCCAACCAGTTGAACGCAGAGGTTTATCATCCCACCATGGGAATTTACCCATGGCTGTTGAGCTTTCATATTTGACTACGGATCTTCTGCGATACAAATCAGCGAGACACCGACCGAACCTGATAGTTGACCATTAGTGGGAAATCGGTACCCATATTCTGTTGTTTTTGGCCCAATAGTAGAATCAATGATTCTTTCGAAAGACTTTATTATCATTATTGGGCTATCGCCAAACCCATATTACCTTGTTTACTGCCATCAGAGCATAATTTACTGAGTCTCTGGGTTATCGACTCAAGACATACTATATAGCATCTGTTACAGGTCAAAAATAGTACTAGTCTTAGCAGTAGGTACTGGATCTTGTGAAACAACCATAGGTCATATGACCAAGAAAGACCCATATGAAGATGAATCAGGAGATCTCATTAGCTAGCTCCGGTAGAAAACAACATTAGCTCCATACTTGGCCCTCTCCATTGGTATCTCCGAAGCTTATGCTCTTTCTAATGTAGCCTCTGGCGGGTAATGCATAAGATCTTCCTCTATATCATCAACCATAAGTGGAGTAGATACATCAGTAACATAAGCAGTCGAACAGCCTGAGCGCAATCAAATGGAATACTAATGGTAGAAAACTAATGATCCGTACCAGTAATAAATGCTACAGCAGAGAGATAGTGTACAAACGGAGGATCCAGTGGCGCAACACCTAGCTGAAGAAGGATATAATATCGGTGCTAGTTCACCTTTACTAGAGTTGGCTATTGTTTTCGTTAGTATGGTTGATCATAGAATATATTACATCCTGCATATGATGTTATAGCTAAAAACCACCCTAATTTTATTGATTTAGTTGGCCTTATGGTCGTTGGTACGGAATCAGTAGATCCCCTGGTGGAAACTATAGGGCTACAGGGTTCTCTTTTTCTCCATTATGACCAGCCAGCTTTGAATATTGCTTCCTGCTCAGGAAGACTATATAATTCTCTGAAAAGGATCAACAAGACTTGAAACAGATCTTGTTGATCCTTCCCTACATCAACAGATTTCAATAGTGGCTAACACTCTATGCCTTCATGCATGGGAGCTACGCCTCGCATCATCTCTACCTTACTCGATTGTACTAACTTCCAAGGAGTCGTTTTGATCAATGATCTGAACTCAAGTGTTCTCTCTTTGTATCTGGTATCATTCAGTTTCATCTAGTGGTTTAGAACTCAATAACGCTTGAGTTGAAGGAAAAAAAACCAAAATCATTTGAATAAAGTACACCGCTTGGATATTACGCAGTTGATGCTACGCTACTCCTACTATGGCTCCTATGTTTCCGCCCATATTGGACTCAATTCTTGTGAATAACTGGTTGTCCCCCTGGTTACGTATACTATGATGATACCTGGTATAGGAATGGCATGAGTTGGTCCTGGGTTGGTATTCACCAATAGCTGAAGAAACGTATTCTATGGTATGGGCTCACCTGGGTATATCTGGATTACCAACTAGAGCAGATTTTTCTATTGATGTCTCTGTGGAGCAGTAACAGGTTCGTACAGATGTAATCAATAAACCAATCCTGAGATGATCTATGATCACGAACCAGGCTCAGATGAGCATACTGAAACCACAGTGCATCTATAGCTTTTCATGATCTCGTGCACCCTATAGTACTAGAAATACCTTTCCGGAGTTGTCCCAACCCCATAATTACTCTATAGCTATTATCTACCCGGTCAGAAGAAGTCCTTGGACAGATCTAGAAACTATTGTGCTACCGCATGCGACTTGAAAATGGTGTGCCTGGAGGCCCCTAGGCGAACTAGGTTTCCTGAGACTACTTTGTATTTATTCTAGTTTATTACCATAGTGAGCCAAATCAACGATATTATTGAAGATGAGCTACTTTGGGTCTGTTCCCAATATTTGGGACTTTGGATTATTCCGTTCCTCTGGATGGTCTCTAGTTGCTCAGATTCTGGTGTTAAACAACAACTAATTCCAGAGACTACAGGTAGTACAATCGATATTCTAAGGAGTTGGTAGATCCGGCAATGGTGAGAACCCAAACCACAGAGACAGATCCAAAAAAGAATATGTAACTATATCGATAAGAAATCATATGGTCAAATATCTGCGGGAAAGAGCGGAATAACTGGGCAAGCAGAACCATATAGCTAGAATCATCTTAATCACAAACTAAGTGGAGAAAACCAAGCTATAAGTCGGAGCATACTCAATCACCCATCCCACACCGGCACGGTACAGTTGGTCTAGTAGTACCAGGTAGCACAAATGCTATCGAGTTAGTAGTACCAACTCTGGTGAAAAACCATATACTGTTGATGCTACGCCTCTGAATACTACCAAACCCATACTATACCGCATTCTAGCTATGCCGGATGTTTTCGAGACTATGTCCCCGTCCTACTGAGCTATTCTTGCTTTTATTTGTTTACCTGGAATATTCCAAGGGAATAGAGAAGTTATGAGATCCAAGGATTCAAATGCAATGACCGAAAGAACGGGGCATATAAAAAAAGGGATCTCTGATTCCGAGCATATATAGCATAGGAACATCAATTAGCTGCGAAGAGACTGATATAAGAGATCAATAAGATCTTGGTATAAGGTAAGGAGCATGATGAAGGAACATAAGGAGATTACATTGATCCATAGCTATAGCTATAACCATCAACCAGTAACTCCGTAAGAACCAGCAACAACAACCGGCTCTCCCATAGTTTCTACACATTATCGGAAGTCTCTAAAAATGGTAAGATAGCAGAATAAGTCTTCAGTATCCGATCCTAACACCAGAGATAGTACTCCATAAGTTGGCGCTCCTTTTCGGACTTTTGGAGTTGAAGAGAGTAGAGTGAATGAAGAGGTCAAAAGTACTGAAAGTCTTAAATAAAGTAGTTTCGGGAGCTATGATTTCCGTCATCTTATCCTCTTAGAGGAAAACTCCATTACTGGATCTATAGAAGTGGGAACCAGAAATGCATAGCAGCAATAGGAGGTCCCAATACGTGTTTCAGGCTGAAGAAATATGGTTGACAACAGGAAGGATGAACTGATATTAATAAAAATCTGTTGCTCATTGTCATTGAAGGATATCATGTCGGATCTATCCTTCTAATATTTTATCGATACCATATAGAAGATTATCAAGTACTCTTAGGTTGCTTCACCCGTTTCTGTCATCTATTGGTACTGATGGAACCGATAGGCATAGACCCTAATGATCAAATTTGGATTGTTTGTACAACTTCTTCCTCTTCACGGTTGGTTTGCTATTGGTTTCGCAGATGTATATGTTCATCATTAGTATGAGTCTTTGGATAGTATACCACTAAGTAGCTACTCCAGAGCAGCTAGTTTCCTATGATTCCAGTTGCGCCTTCTGGTTATGTACCTATTGCATCTATAGCATCTGTTGTTACTTCATATAAGAGAGTTAGTAATACGATGGGTGGCAAACTCTACCTAAAAGAATATGAACGCTGACATCTCCATTCAATATTTCGGTGCTATTGGTCACATCTCGTGCAGTCAGAAGACCCAATCGTTGTAGCCTGTTATGTCGGGTTTTTACTCAGTGTGTGATTCCTAGCTTTATGGTTTCTGTATCTTATGTAGTTTCGGCATATATGGGAGACTACCCGGGCATTTTGTGGATCAATCTAATACCTAGAGATCATAATTCTACTCAAAGGATTTATTGGAGTCTTTTATCATGGGTCAAAACCATAGATCTGGGATCTTAGTCTTTGTCTTTGTGGCCAGGTATTGAGCTGTATATGAGTCCCTGGGTACGGACATTCTCTAAATCTTGGATCTCTTCATCCAAACCATGTAAGACTTCAATAGTTATAGCTTATTATGAATCATATAGGTCTTCTCCATCTATGGTCCCACCCGGAATACTACTCGAAATAGTCATAAGATGACTCATGATTTGATGTATTTAGCTATCAACATGGTTGACAACCTTTCCGGGAAGAGATCTAACTACCGATGGAGCCCTAACACTTGCTTCTAGGTCTGGAGGTTCTGTTGAATTATTCACTACCTTTGCCGATTAGGCTTTGCCTTAAATCGAAGATACCCAAAGAATTTTAAAAATCTAAATAAGCCCGATCCCAACTGCTTAGCAAGAATATGTATTAGTTGTGACAACAATGGCTAGGGGATCTCCAACTGTATCTGACATAACTGGTTATAGTGATAGCTATCGGTGGACAATGCCAGTAGAACTAATATTGATGGGAGCGGGGTCGCAACAACTTCAGGTCAAACTGCCCTTTAGTATACTATCATTCCCGGGGGAGGAATCTGGTATGACTGTAGTCTTTGGGCTTTGCAGGTAATATGGCTTTCGAGTGGGATCCCGAATAAGGAGACCAAAGAGAATGAGCTCATACTATAGCAACCATATGCATTCAAATAAAGCAAGTAGAAGGTACAAGACCAATAACATAGGCACACCATGACTCATTACGGACTTACATAGCACCGGTTTTACTGTTTTCTGGAAATGATGTGTTAACTGGTAAATAAGCAATAAGAGATCTAGAGTCCCGTACCGGTATGCGGTAAGGCTAAGATCGTACTACACAAATAACCGTACCATCGCTCCGCAGGTACCGTATGAAATCTAAGAATTAATTGTATAACTGGTCGAAGACCTAACCACATAGCTTTCTTTTCTTGATCCAAGGTCATTCCAATGCCCAATGTTCGAAATATAACACCAAATAGGAGGCGCACCATGCCAGGTTGGGGTAATCGATAAAAAAGATATTTCGGCATCAGAAAGAGAAGAGCTCAGGAAGAAACCGTATGGTAATGCCCAGATCTGTACTTGATAGATTATCTACATAAGCAGAAGAAATAGCTATATGGGGATGGGGACAGCCAGTGTGAAGTCATCGTGATAGCAACTGCACTAGCTACATACTCAAGGTAAGATTTTTAGCTTCCATAGAGCTGGTATTTCCCAGTAGTTAATCTTTCCTACTATATATGGGAAAACCACTCAACAATAACAAAATCAACGGAGCACAACCCTACGAGTAGAGGCATAATAGTTGTATAAGCAGTAGAATACTTGGTGGAACAACCCAAGACATCTAGACAAGGAACTGCATCCATATGAGCCGTAACTCCTCGAATGAAATGAACAGATATAGCATCCATATACTTCCAAACTACTTGGGTTGTTACCTGGTCTACCCGGATCATACATAGTTGGAGTCATGGCGTTGGTTCTACCAAATAATGAAACCTAGTATTATGTATAACTTAAGTTCTCCTGCATATAGTACTGATGTAGTTATCACTACCGATGGATAAGACGCGAAGACAAGGATCCTGATTTATGGTTCATCTTTCTACAGAGTCCCTGAGGAGTTCCTGGTCCTATGAGTCCTCAGTGGTTGGGAACCTATAGAATAAAGCATATGAGTAGTAGCTAGATACCTCCGGTCCAGTAATAGACTCTATAAGCTATGGCGCTACGGAAGAAAATCTACGATAATTCATACCCTAACACCATAATTCATGAACTCGACGGAGCCCTATGCATTCTGTTTTCCCTGCTTTTATTCAGGAAAAGACCAATCGTAGGAGTAGGTGTTGGGTAATTTCATATAGTATTGGTTCGTCTACACCTTCCGGCGGGGAACTGGCTATAGAAGGAAAGCAGGTGCAGGAGGAACGAGAGATCCAGAGACACTGAAGATAGCTGTACTACTAGTAGAATATTCTGTCTATTATCCATATGACGATGCATACTACAATCTTTACTTATTATTTAGGAGTTCAGGAATCAGTGTGTACAAAAATGTAATGAATATCATGTGGATCAACATACCACATACCACCCCGAGAGAGCTCTTTGGTACAACTATGAGTATACCTATATTCATCCGATCATCACGCTTATGCGCATTTCGGGTATTTTCCTATATGTGGTCCATCCGGATCCGCTAAATACCCATAGAATGGTAAAGAAACCTATAGTATGTACCTAGTATTACCATAGCTTGGATAGTTTACAACAAAACCCGAAGAAACAATGGTAGTAATAGTAGGCAGCATAAAGAGCTCTAAAGGAACCCACTCCCAGTAGTAACTGGTATAGAGTATAGTATTATAAAAGCATAATAAGATTCATACAGCATGCGTTCAATAACCGATATCATATCAACTAATTCCGTTATTTCTTTCTTTCAGAGTGCTTTTGGGGCGAACCCTAGTTATGATGTATTATCGGGCATATCGGTATCGAGTCGAGCAACCAGAACAGCATAAAACAGAGAAATAGCAACATCTGCTTCTAATACTCTATTGAAACTACGGTTCTTGCTTCTGTATATGCACTATGGATTCTTCTGGCTCGTTCTTAATCTCTTTTGTATGCACCAATAGTTCACCGTACCTTGGTAACGAGCTCATAAGAGGAGCTACAGAATCAGAAGAAAAAGCAACTCTAGCATATGCGATAACAAAAATGGAATAAAGTAGGCCTCTCTGAAAGCGGGAGAATACCGGTACTCCACTAAGTTAGATCGAATAATTGGTTTCCAAGACACTCTTAGGGGGTCTTGTCTTCTCAGATTACAGCTTTTTAATTTTCTTATAAAATGCTTTGACCCATTCTAGAATACGTTATGAACCCACCCACATCTTTTGAATGATATTATTACTTGGGCCATTGTAGGAAATGGAAATTTCACTGCCTCAGTAGACGCTTAAGTACTTTAGTAGGCATTCTGCCACTTCATTCATATGTACGGTAACCGAGGCTGCCTCGTCGTTTGATGTTAGTATCCCCTCATCATCATCGACAACTTCTAGCATGGAATCGGATGTGAGTCCTCCATGTATTGGCTTTCAGGGTGCCGATCAAACTCTATCTGTAGATAAGCTCTTAGAGTTCATAGACAACACTTCAAATAGTGAGTAGTTTAGAGTGTTATAGAATCCAAGTACTCTAATTTGAGTTCAAGGAATTATTGAACTTAAGGGATCCTTTCTTTTAAAGAGTTGGATCTAGAGGTTTGCCACTAAGTCGGATGATGTCCCAAAATAGAGAACTCTGCTTTTCGCTGCACGAGATCTTGTCAAGCCAACGCCGTGAACTGGTCATATCATCAACACCAAGGACATGGTCACCACTTGGTTAAATAACCCAAAAAATGATCAGAAATGAGATATTGTATTTTATGTTCTCTTATGGATCATGCATCATCCTTCTACGAGGAATACATAGATTTGATTGTTTATCCATATTACTAAACAAGGATTCATTTGGGCCAGACCCGGGTAAGGCCCAAATACTACGCAGTAAGTGTAACGCTTAGTACTAATAGAGAACCCCACTATATTCCCCAGTTCTTGATACTATCCAATCCCAGTATATCTGGAAGACTTCTATAGATATAGCCTTTTATTTCCCTGGCCCATATAGATAGACAAGCAAAAGCAACTGTGATAGCACCGAGGATTTGATGGAGTACAAATCTTGGTGGACACCCTTCAGTTGAGGAAGAATCTATTGTGGGATTCAAATTCATAAGAGTTGAAGTCGTTTATGTTGAGTCATAAGGGACTTCCCCTGGCAACGGAATTATGTAGCATTACCATAAAATGGAATAAATCTCATCAACAACCGTAGATGGATGTGAGAAGGATCGTGCAAGTAACAAAAGACCAGGCCAGGGAGTATTACAGAGTAGTAGTGTAGGTGCAGCAGCACTGGAAGACGCATAGGATATGCTCATAAAAGCAAGAAAAACTGATCCAAAGGATCGTTGAAGAATGGTTTCCCCGAGTCGGAGACCAAATTCACTATATGGCGTAGAACTAGTAATAGCAACAGTTAGAAGGTAATATGATATGGTTGTACGATACCTTTTATTCTCTACCCCGGTGGATTAGCATATGATTGAATAACGAACACACCCCCTCCCTTGGCGCAGGACCTACCTGCATTCTGAAATAGTGAACCCGGGCTTATTCATATAGGTTTTTATGCTTTTCCAGGAATTTGCAACTCATTCCCACTCTTTATGGGGCCAGTGGGTCTAAGATTTTCTTTAGTACTTATCAGTGGATTTCTTTCTATGTCCCTTATCCGGACCTTTTATTCTAGTAGTATTATGATGGTGGCTGCTCTTTCTTCTTTATCTTGATATGAAACCATACCATATGGTATGTATGATCTCATACCATAGTATGAATATAAAAAAGTACAGAATCATCGAAACTACCAGAAACCCAGGGAAACGTTGAGCAAATAGACACTGTGAAGCCAAAGATGAGCCATAGTGAATGACCTATGTAGGAAAGATGCCAGCAGCTAGTATTTCTTTTCTTTGTTTCCCGAGCCTCTAGTGAGTTACAGACATAGTTCGAAAGGGTCTTTGATTTTATTCTTCCTTAACCGGGGCCCGGTGGAACACCTATCTATCTGTACCGGTATGCTAGGAATCAAGAAAGTCATAGTGGAAGGAGAAGGAGGGGACTCGTAGTAGATCCGGGGAGAGTATCCAGCCACGAAGCATCAAAACAATAGCCCAACAAAGGGGGGGGGGACGGGAAACAGAAAGTGTAATTGTAGATACTCGATCATATGAAATCATAACTTCATAAGGAGCTAAATCAAGATCAGAAGCTAGTACTGGATTCATATTTCGGTATAGTAGTTATTACTCATGGAAGGCGGGAAGACAACAATCGCATAGATCGGTCAATGGCTAATCATTGTCTTCCCAGAGCTCCTACTATGAATAATAAGCTTTCTATAAGACCAGATAGTGTACAATCGGAACATACGCGATGTACGTAGAGTACTGGAATGGGCCATGGGAACCATGGTTGGGTATAGTATAGGTATTGGTATATGCTGCTGATGTAGTTGAATATGATGCTAGTTATCTACTCGTGTAGGTATGAAACTGGATAAAGCATTGGTATAGGTGCATAATAGAAATTATTGATTACCATATGGGTAACACCCGAAGTAGTATTTACCATATAGCTATAGCCGAAGGAATAAGTATGTTATCCCAGATATTCAATGTTTTGATAATTTCTGAGCTCTTCATAGTAGCTATTTCATAATGCTTCTTCTCCTCTTCCCAATCCCACCACATCACCAACACTATCGATGGCTAGCCCATCATCATCACCCTTTCTCGGTCATCTTGTAGAATAATTCCAGCATTTCCTAAGACTCATATAGTGGTATGGAATACCATAATATATCAACTCACTACCGGTTATGGGTCGGGCTAAGGTTTGGCTCGTCTGGACAGGAGTCAGTAATAAGCTATGCAGGGTATCCAGGTTTCTATGTCCTACCATAACCTATAGGTGTGGCACCAAGATCAGATACAGTTCTACAATTTCCCGTGCATAAACCCATACTACTACTCTGACTTTCATACGACTAGCATTCGTTGAGCATTGGCTCATATCAAAAATATAGTTTATCCAGTTCCTACAGTAGACACTGGTATGGGAATGAAGTTAGAAGAAGAAGTCGATAAAATCCAATATTCGGAGCCCTAACTCAGTATGACTAGTAGTACGAAAGAAATGGCATTTCCTGAGGCTCCCTTTACGGTAATACCAGTATCATAAGATGAAATAGACGCTCAGATACCGAAACTGTAGTAGTTTATACTTATTCATGAGCTACATCCTCTCTTTTTGTTACTTCTCCTATGGTGCCCAAGGATCTCTGGATATTCTTCCTATCTATATGTATCCGTAGGCGGAGGTCTTTGACGAGGAATTCAAACAATGTCGCCCACACCACATTAAACCATGAAAGAGGGGAAACTTTCATGTAGAACCCTTCTTCCATGGCAAGATTTTTCATAATCTTTCTTTGGATTCCATTATTAAATAATCGATCAGCTGTGGCTTTGGTATGTTTTTTACAGCTTACTGACCATAGGACCATAAGGTATACATTCATATGAATTCCCAGGTAAACCTGGATGAAGTATTTATCCATTCCTCCATCCCCCTTTTTTTCTTTGGTAGTTTAACGGACGGTCGCCCCTTCAACAAGAAAAGGTATAAATATGGAAACTTCTCTGCCACTTGGATCGGAGAATTTATGGAGGAAATCGGGGAGAGCCCGGAATGTGAGCAAATATATCATGCCGACTGCTCAACTGTACTTTGGCTATCTTACGTGGAGCTAAATTAGGATTTTTCGGTGTTCTCGTTGGCCTTACTATATGACCATTAATATGACCTCAATGAGAGATCCCTCAAAGACCCCAAGGTGCCACCCGATCCGTAACTAGTACCGGTTGACCACAGAAGAAAGAATGAATGCATACCACCAAAATAAAAGGATATTAATGGAACTAAGTGATTCCCGCACCATAATGATATTCTCGACTATTTAAGAAAATCTGCCGAGAGGGATGAGTATGATTCCATGGTTAACTTTGGCTCCTACGATAATAAAATAGCTTCAAACGTCCCTCCCAACGATAGAATACTTGTACCTACACCCATATCGACATTTGTTGCACCAATGTTACTAGCAACGGGAAAGTGTATCATACTCGTTGGGCTGGGGTGACTACTTCGCTGCCTTCCCAATAGGACAGAGTCGTAGATTTTTCGAGAATTTTGATTTGAAGTTGCTCCATAGTTTTTCGGATTCTAGTAGTCCCTCGGAATTTCATTTCGGTCCTATCCAAGCGTTGGTACTTCGTGAGGAGTTCCCAGATTCGGTTCAATTCGGTCTCGTTCAGTTTCCTCTCTATATAAGAAATAACCGAAAAGAAGGAAAGAAATCAAAAGCTATTGGCACCTTGGAAAAAGTAAATATTTTTGTTCATCCCCGGTAAAATCTTTATTACTAAGGAAATAGCCCAAAATCTCTACTTTTGAATGCCCAATAGGGCAAAAACCATACCTTTTTGATCGATTTGAACTATAAAAGGGCCAAAAAAGGGAAAAAGGTCAAAAAAGGTACAAAAAATTGATACTTTTTAATGTCGACTATATGAAAAAGTAAGAAAAAGAAAATCCTTAAGGTTCAGAAGGTGCTTGTTCCCTGCAGTTGGAGTCGTTTTAGATACTCTCGATGCTATACCGAAGGACTTATTGATACTACTACAGTTACATAGTCTCAAATCTATGCCAAACCTCCGGAAGAGAGAGACCACCCAATCTATTATTTTAGCTACTACAATCATTGGAATGAAACTACCTGGAAAGAGACCTGCAAGAATATGTTATGAATTCCGGTTCTACTCCATGAATCGCTGTAAACTGTTGTAGCTGGAGGCGGAAAAATGAAGCTCCTGCGGATCATACACAAACAAAGTGCTTGGCCTCGGAAGAAGTTGTAGTACCATAGTAATGATCAGCAGATGCTAATGTATAAGTAGTTTAATACGATATCGTGTTAGTACTCCTGGGTTATACGGAAACCAAAATCAGATTCGAGATCTTATGCTCCCAGGGCCGGTTAAAAGCTATGAACGCAGGAAAGATACACCGGTAGATAAGTATAGGAAACCATGGAACTCTAGTAGCAGAAGCATATTCAGTAGCAGAGCATAGCCGAAACTATGGTAGATCACTAGTACTATAAGGTACATAAAATAGAAACCCTCTGCATATTCTACAACATCTTCTTGTGTATCAACACCACCAGAGTTAATGAGTCCCGCAAGATAGTACTACTAAAAGATGGCATGGTATAGTTGAATGAGCAAGTGAGAGAGCTATAGGGCTCAAATGCGGGTGTGAAACGGGTAGTACTAGAATCCTAATCATTGGATACGCACCCACATGATAACAAGAAGAAGCTTTGGATATGGCAGGATCTGCATGGAAACTGGCCCAGATATAGTGTTGATCATTAAACCATCCCTTCTCTTTCCTATACTTCGGAGGCCCAACCTGCAAGGGTGAAAAACCAAACCAGCTACACTATTCATCCAAACTCTACCATAAGACATAGGATCTTATCCTGATACTACACCATAGTAGCTATAAACAATGTAAATTCAGATCCGATAAGGATCCCTGTAAAGCGAAGATATATTTCTTCTATGAGTTACTTGGGTGTAAAGCCCGATATTGGCCATACCGGTAGGACTTCTCACTCTCCATTGGTTCTATTCTTGTCTCTTCCCATCCCACTTTCGGGGATTTACCCATATGCTTCCTATGACTTATGTGTTGTCTGAGACGTCTAGTGCCGATAGTACTCGTTCTCCAGATACGCTAACATCAGTCCTACTATAGCTCCCCGCTGCAACAAGGATTGGGATTTCTGGTCCAACATATAACCCAGATGCCACTACTGTAGAGCTAGATATTCCCTCTTCAACTGGGTACGCAATTGTTGTTGTAACTATTACTGATGCTACAGTAGCCGCATAAGATGCTACTACTATAAAATGACAAGAATGAGTCTTGAAGCTATAACTTATGATGGATTTGGGTTAGTTGGTGGGAAAGCAACTGAATATCCATCGTTAGTAACTATAGTATACGTTTGAACCGGAATACCGATAAAATGAATCTGATGCTATATCGGCACCGAAGACATATGGTTATGTGCCTGGTGGAATCCCCTTCACGTACCCTTTGTTTCCACCTACGACTACACCAATAGATCAAGCACCGATGCATATGCAACAACAAAAACAAAAATGATTGGCTATACAAGGATCTCGATCTCTGGATAAGAATGAATTATGGAGCCTGGTGAGGCAGCTCTGATAGCATCCATGTAGATAGTTAACTATTCCAGCCTATCTCCAGAATGAATAGAAACCTACTAATAGAATATCTACTGTTGTATGCGATGATAATACTATGGGGAATTCCTTCCTAAACCTAAAGTGAGTACTGGTCCCAGGGCCGTAGAGATGATGAATTACTAACTTTGGCTATGGTATACCAATGGAAGATCTGGATCTTATCCAACTACGAAACCAAAAATAAATCAACTGTCATCCTTGGGATCTAAGCTAGCAACATTAGGTTCAGGCCTTCTATGCGGAGAACTTCTCTTGGTAATTGGTCGAATACATGAGTCCATATTTAGGACCTTTCCCTCCGGCCAGTCCAGAAAAACCAAAATCTACGGGAATCATAGCATCTTCTGTTGTGCCTATTGATGCTATTACAGTGACTGGTTGGTATACTCAATGGTATGAATCAATTGTTGTTCTAGATAATGGTGTGATGCCATTGGGAACCATGTATGATTCCATCATAAAAGTAATAACTCAATCAGCACATACACTAGTCCTCTACTCGTCCCTTCCCACCCCAGTTGATTCTTCATTATTTGTAGCTACTCCGGAGATCGTTTTTACATCGGTTCCACCGTAGGAGATCTAGGCCGAGATGCCCCTCTTTTCTCAGCTGAAGGCGGGTAGGGATAAACTATTCATTTTGTTTCGGAGGATTATGGGAAATCAAATAGCATGCCATGTAAATAGATGGGCTCACGCTCTCCACCTGCCTCCCTTGATATGATAGTATGAAGTCCCTGCTATGACACTATCTCTGACGACACTTCCCTTTAAGATTGAAGGAAGGTCGGGTATTCTCTCTTTTTTGGCATCAAGGGGTGAGCCAACTCAAAAGAGATAACTCCGGGCACCTTAAGTTGAGAGATCCCTATGAGTAATCATAGGTATCATGTGATCTTCTTGGGATCGAAAATTCCATGTTTTCATGCCCCCATTAATAAGGTATATCTTCATCTTAATAGAATTATTTCACCGGCATAGTATCCAGTGGCAGGCATAGCTTTTGAATGGTTGGGTCCATATCTAGGAGCGGGTAAGAGCAGTAAGGAACTAACACGAGTCAAGGGCCGACCCCGATATCTTGTTTCTTTTCATTACTTGCTAAATCTATCTTGTTTATTTTCCACCCCGCAAGTCCTGAATCTGCCCCATCTCCGAGAAGCTAATTTTTTTTTGAGTTGGCCAATATGGACAACCAAGATAGGGCTAGTAAGGTAAACAATAGGAAATCTAGTAGGGCCAACACGTGACACTAGTGGGTGCTTGCCTTGTTCTTGGTCGTATAGAATTGCTGATATATAGTCGTAGTTGTTGGGATGGTCACTTAGTTGGCCGTGACTATGACCTACGTGGATGCTGGTTGAATTCAATCCACACTTTCACCCCAATCATGTCGTATTGAGAAACCCTCTGGTTTGTTTTCCCACCATGAGGACTTCATTTCGAGCTATGTCTTCCCCGTTAAATCGACCAGCACACCAGAGACAGAGCCACTTGATCCTCTTCGGCACATTCCTGCTCAAGAGAGAACGAGAGATGCTAGTAGTGATAGAACGAATGGGTCAGTTTTGCTATTACGGGGGAAGGGAGACATCTTGAGCGATGAATGCTACACTTTGATACGCCGATTGGAGCTTGACCGAGTCCAGTAGTGAAATAGTAGATAGGGTTCCAGACACCAAGAGCCTCATATTCCAGTAGTGCCAAAACAAGTTCCAATAGTGCAATCGTACCTTCAGGATGCTCGATAGATGCTCGATTCCCATTTTCAATCATTCCATCAAACAAACTCGGCCAATGCATTGAACTAGCCATTCCTGAACCGTCTCCTTTGCCATGAGGTTCGCTGTCGTTTCCGTGTATACCGAACCCTGTGCTATAGTGATGGGATCATCAAGGAGTGCTGCTCGAGTGACAGCTAGAGCTCCGAAGAAAGCATATGGGCTTTTTGTTCCCACTCGCTTGGTATTGATTTGGCGGTTCTTCCACCCCCGGAGTAGTACCTCCCATTCAACCGATAGCGTGCGTTCCACTCCAATATCGATTTGATCCCGTATTCGCTTTGAGATTCCCTCTCTACTTTCCAGTGCAATGGACATTTCCAACACTGCAGCTAGGCCAGGTTCAAGGTGTGGTACCATCATAGTAGCTGGGGAAACATGAAACAAGTGGTTGATCTTATTCAATATGTACTTGAGGACCGAAGAACTGATTGACTCAAGCACTCCTGGGTTCCTCTAGGGGTAGGCTGCCCGATCACTGCCTGGTCTGTTCAACTAGATACCTGGGAGATGGAGATGGATGATGGAAAACGATACGTTCCGCTGCGTTTGAACCGACCCAATCGTAGTAGCGTTGACTTATGACATCCTCCCTGTCGGCTCGAGTTGTGCCATTGCTATCCCCCACCGTGTCTTGTTTGAACTCCATCTATGCCCCCAGACCGAAGGCCATTTCAACGAAAGGGTCGGTATAATATAGGTAGTAGTGTTGGCTCTCGAAGCGCTACCGTGTTTGATAGAACCATCATAGGAACAATGATATTTCCTTTCAGCTGCAAAAGGTGGAGCAAGTCGTAGTGGTTTCCGGGGCAAAAGAAAATGAAGCAAGGTTCTTTTGGGACATTGGAGTGGCATCGATCTAACTAGAAGAGAGCCAAAACATGTCCGTATCGAACCCACATATGATATCCAATTCACATCTTAAAACACGGCATGCCCATAATAATAAGAGATGCATTCAAAAACCTTCACCATTCTTTTGACCCCTTCTCCCTATGGCCAGGTATTATTCCTATATACTTATAGGAAGAGTACCTATCGATAGCTAGTCGTTGCCCATGAACTGTCATGCTACTTTTTTGCCGTGTGGGAATGAATCAATTCACAAGGCGATCCGACCCAATTCAGCTGCCCCCGCCTATAAAACCCCACATGACATTCCAAAGCGTCACCACTCACGACTCATAGTATTAGAAGAGTACTGAATGTCGAGCTATTCAACTACACCATATCAGAATTTTTATATAGTCATCGAGAATCAGAAATAGTAAAGTCTCCAAGGCTCAATCGCTAAGGGGAGGGGGTCACACATCAAAGGGAGAATATGACCCTATCTAAATCCTAAATCTAAGTAGTATATAGATGAATCAGTCAACCACCATCCACTAAAGAACCATTGGGTAGTCTAGTTCGATCGAGTACCGCAGTTCACAAGCTAGAGTACGCAGCAGGATACCCCACCCCTTTCTATATAGTCTATACGGGTATCACCCTGGATCCTAAACCCCCCTTCCTAGTATCATGAATTCCAGAATCGTCACACCGACCTCATTCCACAATGCCTGATTGGGTTTTCGGGCTCCCGATGATGACCACTATTAGAGTAGAGTACCGACAATGGTGATCCCCCTACGAAAAGACCCCAAATAGATGACGACTTTTTCGAAAGGCATCACGGGTAGGTGTGTTCATGGTCGCCCTTGGCTTATTGAATCTATCGATGGGCTTATTGGAGTAGAGTAAGGACTCGCCTTCCCACTAGCCTTTCTTTCACCCCATTCACCGTCAGGGTACCCGGGTGCACATGGCTAGAGTAGTGGTCGGGCATGACTGGTTTTGGGTATGGGCTGCTTTCCTAACCTGGTTGAGCTGACGTTCCGTATTGGCAGGTACTGGGTTCCCGCTTTCCACTTCCATTCTACGAATAGATAGAATAGACGGTCCCGCTTTCCGTCCATGCTATCCCCTTTTCTAGTTGAGCGTAGGCATTGGCATTGGCTTCCCCGCTACTCTCGTTCTAGTGATGGTGTGCTCGTGGGTTCTCTAGGCAACTGTGCTTCCAGTGGGCAGGTTGTGTGAAAAGCCAGTACTCTACTCTAATAGTCCTCCCTTCCGGCATAGCAAGGCAAAGGTATAATATTGGTAGTAGAGCATTCCCACCCCAATGGCACCACGAGCCATACCTGGCCGAAGGCGTCATGGTGTCGACTCATAGTCTACTACCTATATTATACTGAGAACCGTACCATTGCCCCATTGAGCTGGAAAGCCGGGGGGATCAATGGATCTCTCATCCCGGTGTATGCAACTAGCAGATCGATTGCAACATTAGCCCTCAGGGAATATATATCAGTACCAGGAGCTACTTCACCCAGTTTCGTAGCCCCGTTTCCTATTCGATCGTCACCCCCTTCCAAATTTCAAAAAAAAACTCCAATATAGCCTGGTACTTAATATATTGAGGTGCCATCTATGCTGGTTTGATGCCCCTCAGTACTCTACTCTAATAGTACTATTACCTATACTATACCAAGTTGTGCCCACCAGTACTGATATATATTGACCATGCACTCGTTACCGCTTCCACAGGTACTCTTCTATATAGTGTAGGTCTTCCGGACCTGCCAAAGGGGGATTATTCCAATAGGATGATGAGTTGGTGGTATTGGTGTGAAGTAGTTGGCATATGGGAGTGAACGCTGGGTGGTGAGGTTGGTATAGCAGCTTGATGATCGGCACGGACCAAACGGTACAACCCACTTTGTACTGTCTGTTTTCCTCTTATAATTTAGAGTAGCCTACCTTATCTGACCAGACCTTGGAGGACCTGGGATACATTTAGTATCTGAATATCTAGATGATACGGATGGAGGACCTGGACCTTCCAACCGCTGTCTTCCAAGCCTAGAAATCGTTGTTGTTTAGCCATCCACTTGTTTCCCTTTTTCTTAGATGTCTCTTTGAACTCGTATTGGGAGCTCTTGTGCAGAGGGTCCGGGCCCGGGCTAGTTCGAGGCATTTGTTGTTCACCGGGAAGCCTAGACTCGACCTCCAATGCCCCTACATTGTTGGTGCAAGTTCCCATATGCCTCGCTCGCAACTACCCCATCCATATATAATCGACTGTTTTCACTGGTCGCTCGCCTCTAAACATATTTGATTCTGAACTCCACTTAAGAACATCGTCTCTATTGAAGACCTCCATTTACATTCATTTTTCCATCGTCCCATCGTTTCGAAACCCAAATGGAATTTCCCCAATGCCTGCTCTCGCACCCCCATCATCTCATATTCACAAGGTCATTTTTCCATCGGTACCAATTATCAATATAGAAGATTACCTGGCTATATTATACCGATCACATAGATTGATATAGCTTTCTTGGCCCTTACACTGATATGATATAGAGTCGGCAACTTGACTTCCATGGGCTTCTTGGTATTCCATCAATCTGATCTGATATTGAATATGAAAGAACTACCGCTGTATTTTCTCCTCCCTTCGTCTACTGAGGTTTTTCCAAACGTGAGTCATGAATGAGAATGCTTGAAAGCGAGTTCTGACTCCAAGTATAACTTCCATTCAGGAGATTGGTTCACTTTATGCTCCGGTAGTAGGCCCTTGGATCATCCGTTCAGTACGAGTAGTGGTTGCAATATCATTTGTGATGCAGTCCTCCACAGTAGTCACCAGGCATTGAGAGGAACGACATCGTTGCTAGTTAGTGTTCCTGATATGATCTATAGTAGTGAGGAGGTCTCATGGCGGTTGAGTATCAAACTATCAATCAATCTGATACTTATATATCAGGTACTCATCTATCACTATATATAAGAGTACCGTAGAGTAGAGTATTGAGATGCCTGATATACCGGCCCCCCATCTCTCTCTATACTATCTTAAATAGGCTCTAGGAGGGACATATGATTCTTCAGCTGTGGGATATCTAGTATAGGATAGGTACTTTTCTATATAGTGATTGAAGAAACCTTTCTTCAAAAGAGGTTGATAGTTGACCGAGAAAGAATCCCCAGAGGGGGAGCCTAGTCCTGTATGCTATTCTTCCAAAGCTGACATGTCAACAGTACTCTACTCTAATAGTGGTGACTCTAGACTATTAGAGTAGAGTACTGAGTGTGACCAGTATGGGCGGAGGATGGTCCTGGTACTGATATATATTGAGAGTTTCAAGCAGGCATGACATCTCCAAATCACATAGATAGGAACAGAGTGACAGCAAACAGAGATGAGGTTTTTGTCAAGTCTCACCATTGACTGAGCTGGACTAGGAAAATCAATGAGATATCTTGTTCCCCTCTCCAACCGCTTCATCAAGATCCCCCATGGAAGAGCCAAGACCTTGCTGCTACCTAGCAGCGAGATGTTTTTCTTTCCGTCGCTATCCGCCTCATCCACCCCGCCGCCCTTCAGAATACTCTACTCTAATAGTCTTCTGGAATTTCTCAATTCGTGAACTCGGTGAGTGACATATGAGATTACATAGATCAAGTCGTGTATTTTATCTGACGATCGGAAGGCATGGCATCTAGCCCATACTATTCTATGGGATATTTAGGTTCGAATCCTGTCCTCACCTCATCACTTGAGATGCAGGGGTCACTCACTCCTTTGAGTCCTTTTTTTATAGAATAACTCAGCAGTTAAGAGATGCACCATTCAGTACTTCATCCTACTACATGGAACCCACCTTCAGTGGCATAGTCCCCAGGTGGAAACGAGTTTCCAGTTGTACGAGTGGTGTATGGTTCATATGGGCACCTACCTGCAATCAAGAATACCGCGGGTATTGGAATGGCATTGTAGTGGGGTCAGACAGAACCGATTTTCAGTACTCTTTTCATAACTGATAGGGATAGGGAACTGAAGAGTACTGACAGTCGAAGATCAGCTAGGAATAATTGCATTAGAATATGAGTTTGAGCATGGGGGGGGGGGGGATTTCCAATTTGATTTCATTGATGGTGGAATGACTCGACTACGGTTTTCCTTGGATGACTGAATGAATTGAGTAGCGGGGGAGTTGGTGGGATCTCTCTGGTTTGGTAGTTCATGGCCCACCACTACTATTAGAGTAGAGTACTGACAATATATATAAGTACCAAAGGGTACGGTATGTGTTCCACTGGTGCCCCTTTGGAATTGGAGGGGTCAACTATTAGAATATATTAGTCTCATTCATATGACTCGACTGAGTTGGCCATACGTCAATATATATCAGTACCATCCCCTGCCACTACTCAAGGAAAATCCTCGTGTCTGGTTGTGGCCAAGAGATGACAGCCATATCCACTAGCATCATCCTTGAACTGGAGTTAGGGGAAGGGGCATGCAAATGGATGTGAGTGGTTCAGCAACAGTGAGACCGATCATGGTCAACGGACTACACGACTGTCATGGGGGAACCGGTTGAGACTATTAGAGTAGAGTACTGAGGGTCAAGGTCAATATATATCAGTACCGTTTGGTTGGACGGTTCCATTCAGCTGCCCTTCGGTGAACAGTCCCGTAGGCGTTGATGGTGCTACAATTATGGAACAGTTTCATTATTAGTTTTTCCCGGTTGCATTCCTAACTACTCGAAGCGATGCATTTGGAAACACCTATGCTTTTGGGATCCTATTGCTTGCCTATCTGGGTTATTCGTTCCATCAGTCATCGAATCACTTGACCGGTCAATTCCACTTATCCGCTAATGCACTGATGCTCTTTCATCTCTCAGGTACTTGGGCGACTCACGATTGTAGTATCATATATGGGTTTCTGCTCCTACGGTCAATTGGATTCCTTTCTTGTTTTTCCAATGTCTTCTTGAATATCATAATGCCAACATCTATCTTACAGCTTGGGGAACGAGGTGGTCAAACTGCACCAGAATTTGGACCGAGCAGCATCGTTTCAGTGGATGCCATTCAGTACGTTGCCCTTTTCTGCCCTTGGGGTCTAGGAAATCGAGTTCAGGCTAGCTTGTTTTTCAATGGCCATATCTTATTGGAGTGGATGACAAAAGGAATTCCATTTGTTCCTTGTTTTCTGTTGTTTGGGGTTCTGCAATTGGATAGTCTGACTCGGTTCTTGGGCATTTGGAACTATCTTCTCACTCTACCTGCGTATCGAAAGTGGGGTTGGGGAATGGATTGGTTGGTGTTCGCTCCCATGTTGACTGGAATGGAGGATCTGTTTGTAGCTGGAGTCTGGGGTATTCGTACCGAGCCACTAGCAGCATCAAATCATGTGCCACTAGATCCGGTATCAGCAATCCATCTGACCAGCATCTATTGGGGTGCCCTTGCTAGTTGTTTCGTGGCTGGCATCATGAGATCCAACCTATGGGAATGGAATGAACGTCCTGGTATTTTCAATAGAAACTACAGAGTGGAATTGAACCGGTGATATCGCTACTCATTCGGTACGGTCAGAGGTAGCTCGGAATTGAACTGGAGGCCTTAGGACCATCCATCCAATACGCCGATGAGGACGACAAAGAATCTCGATTCCTTAATAGTGAGTCCTGGTCATTTCAAGTCTAGGTGTTCACTAACTAGGTCCTCCAAAGACCAGGATGTCCCTGGCTAGAAGACTCACCAGGTCATTACCAGGTCTGACCTGGGATACGTGAAGTATCCCAGTGAGTTCCTGGGATACGTGAAGTATCCCAGTGATCTCTTGGGATACGTGAAGTATCCCAGTGAGTACCTGGGATACGTGAAGTATCCCAGTGAGTACGTGGGATACGTGAAGTATCCCAGTGAGTACCTGGGATACGTGATGTATCCCAGTGAGCGCCTGGGAAAACCTGGTCGTGACATCCAGGCAGGTACCCCATTGGAGTGTGGTCAGACTCAGGAATGTGGCCAGGGAAAACCTGGGCCCATATCTCATCTCATCGTCATCAAACCACCAACTCCATTCCAAGAGACCTCAAATAAAATAGACCAACTCAATGGCAACAGTAGGCGTGCTGTAGGTTAAAGGGAATGGGTGGAGTGCTCGGGAGTGGGTTCGGACCAATTGATGTTGGAATTGGCTATTTGGACATGTCAGTCGTTTCACACTGTGGGAATCATGCCAGGAAGTTGGTGGGCTCATCATGAATTAGGTCGGGGTGGCTGGTGGTTTTGGGATCCCGTCGAAAATGCATCCGCCTGTTCTCGGCTGATTGCTACCTCTTCTCTTCATGCAGTGAATCGGCCCTTTCTTGCTTGGTGGTCCTCACTGCTCAGCATATGGCAATGGGTGGTCTGTCTCTCCGGTTCGTTCTCGATTCGGTCTGGCATGCTTTCAACTGTTCATAGTTTTGTAGTGGATTGAGGGTTCATGAGAGGCATTCAGGTCGGAACACTATAGGTACCACTATAGGCAACACTATAGGCACCAAAAAAGGTGCCTATAGTGGTTCCTATAGTGGTACGATTGGAATGCTGGCAATGGAGTGGAGAAGGTTGGAAGAGAGATGGCTGATGGGAAAGGCGATAGTGATGTTTTCATTGGCCTTTCGGAACTCCAACTCGCTCACCCTTCATTGCCACTCGAATGATAGGCCTGAAGGGTTGGCCATTCAGATTGCATGACTCTGGGGGTTTCCAAAGGCCATGTGACAAGCAATGGTTTCATGGATGGTCTCGAATGTATTGTCCATTCAACGAGATCGCCAACACCATTCCCCTGGTATGTCCACCCAGGCACCTGAACCGCTGGGAGAAAAGGATAGGAGTGCAACCCTTGGTATAATATAGGTAGTAGACCATGGTCGTTACATCTCGGTATAATATAGTCAGACCACTATAGGCACCAAAAAAGGTGCCTATAGTGGTGCCTATAGTGGTCCACCTATAGACTATATAGAAGAGTACCTGGATAGATTATACTGACGTATAATGATAGTAGCCTGGAGCACCAGGAACTCAAAGTCCCCTTGTCCAATTCGGGTGGCTCGGGGTGAGGATCAAACCGGTGATATCAACGAACGAAACCCCCAAAAGGGTCCCTCCTGCTGATAATGACCGGGACTTACTCTACCGACATGGAAATCCTACCATTTTCCTATTGAGATGATGGTTCTGGTGGATGTGTTCCACATGGGTGATTGAGTGTGTTGATTTTTCAGAGCGGCCATGGGTTTTGGGGTCTATGGATATGGAGATGGACAATTCAAGGAAAGGAAATGCATGGTCGAGTGGCTTGGTGGTCGATGACAATTATGGTATCATGTTCGAAGCAGATCTCCATCGTCAATGAGGAAAGCATAGTCGCTCCAGCAGCATCTTGCATCTATTTGTTCCTGGTATGGAATGGTCAATTTTTCACTCGGTCAATGGAGGTTCGAATCCAAAAACAAAGTGATGCCATTTTTCAATTCATAAACCAATGCATCAACAAATATATGAAACAAGCAATTGAACAACGACTCTCTTCTTCTGCTAGCTCGGGGCTGGCTCAGCTGGTCGATGCATTGCCAATAGAAACGATGCCAATTCGAAACAGCGGCAGTGTGGGTGGAGTTCCTTTCGCTGTTGACCAATGTTGCCGTATCCAGCAAGAACAGTTATTGAGTTGGCGTTCCGCTAGTGCTTCCAGTCGACACAAAAATGCCTTTCAACTACTGACAATATATATCAATACCAGGTGGTTGGGGTGACTCACTTTTCAGTGAGCTACGACAATGGGTGGATGTGAGTGTCTAGGAAACAACCTTCAGCCACGGGTCCTAGTTGGCCACTATGATGCCATCCCCACCATTATATACTAATAGTCGAGCTAGCCATTCGATTTCAAGCGATGAAGCTGGGGTCAAACCATCAACTCAATTGTGATAGTAGCACCACTCCAAAAGCATCGATTGTTCCAGCACCCTCAACACCACAACGTCAAGTGATTGGAGGTTTCTCAATTGCCTTCCCTTTGCGTCGCCTACGGGACACAGATGCCCAGTTCATGGATAGAGATGGCCGAACCCCCATGGTCCACGAGGTGAAAGATCCTGATTCGAATACGGTGAGACAGTCAACTCGGTATTATGCCTATATGGCATTGAGGGTGAAAGATGGGTGACTCGGACCCACCAACCACTCCATTGATGAGGGTCACTTGACTTGTTCTACCACCCCCTTGATGACATAACGAAAGGTTACTTTGGACTCGATCCCTAGTCGCTATGGCCAGGTAGGCATATGGTTACCGCTAGTACTACAAAGCCAACTCAATCGCAGCCATAGGAGCTCGATCCCAGTGGTGCGAGTAGAGTAGCAGCAGTCGACCAATCACATAAGCAGCAGGTCGCGGTGCCGCTGGTACTGATATATATTGTCAGCAGGTGCTTGAGATATCGCACTAGTATTATATAGTCGTACACGAGCAAGGGGTCTACTTGACTTTGTTTCTCATCTGACTAGTCCATTTTTGATGCCATACTATATAGGAAAAGTACCCAACTCTACTCTAAATATCCCCATTCTACCAGGCTCAATCTCATTCACTAGTCCCATGAATATACCTCATGGCTCATTTCATTCACCATCCATCAATCCATTCCATCACTAGCCACACCAGTGGCTCGTTTAGCGTAGATGTCATTTTGAATACCCCAACAACACGAGTATAGTAGGATCGGTAGTCTAGTAGTCACGTTAGGTGCTCTTCCAATCACATGACCACTGCCCATACTACCACTTGTTGAGTTGCCAGTATACGAATGACAATATACATATATAGTATCAAACGGTTAGTGGACCACCAACGTGGATACTAGGAAAATTGTTCCTTATGCACCGCATGGGCCTGGGCTTGATTCGGGCAACACCACTCTCAAAGGCGACTTCAACCACAACAATGCCGAATGTCATCTTTGGCTCGATATATGCAACCCAGCTCGGAATGTGAATAGTACCCATCTCATAGCCACTCGATCAACCCAGCTGCCTAGCGTTTCAAAATTTCCCTCCATAGTCGTTCGAGCTCCTCGTGATCCACTATCCTCGTATACCAGTCACAAATGATCGCTATCTCCCAACTCGTTTTGCACTGCCTTTTCTTCTATTTTCTTTTCCATTCCATTCCACGACCAGTCTCATTTCCACTGCTCTCATGCTAGGTTTCACACTGCTCATCGTATGCGCACTCAAGTGGATGACGCAAGCAGCTACTAGTGTGGGTCGAATCGAGAATCCAACATTGCACCTATCCACCTAGTGGGTGACAGCTACCGATATCATCCCAACCTTCCCAAACACGATATGGTGCGTGAACATAGCTCGAGGTGATCCCAGATCTACCCATACCACCATTCCCACTTCCCATTACGCTAACCCTACTAGTGTTGCTAGTATACCGGCTTGAATGATACCACTCATCGCACCCCAAACCCCACCAACCAACCCGATAGGCTCATGGGGCAGATGGTGTAGCTAGTCATTTCCATCGCACTACCGCCACCCATTGACCATCACATTTCCAGTGTCGAGTTCCTATTGCTAATGGGCTCACGGAACTGCTAGTAGCCGAGCATCCCCCCTCTCTGACACTGGTACTGATATATATTGATAGACTGACTTTCTTTCGTGCTTATAACTATCTGTCCATCTATACCCTCCCTTTCATTCAATAGCAGATGATAGGGAGATAGAAAAGGGCGTAGGGGATAGGCGTCTACTGATGCTAATTTGGATGCTTTTGAAAGGTTTGGCATCTGTGAGCTCTATCACTTAGAAGCTAAATTCTATCAAGTCGGATATTCTTATAATATAAGGTTAAAGCTTGGAATCTTCTCGCAAGAGGGAAGCAGTGTGCAAGTTAAAGAAGTTGATATATGGACGATTCTTCCCATCATTGGTAACTCAAATTCCATGAGGTGAGACGGGTTTAAGGAAAATTGTGTTGATCATTGTATATACCTAAACATTGTGAAATGGAGTACTCAGGGAGAAAGTTTTTCTTTCTAGTCCTATATGTTGATGACATACTGCTTGCTAGCATGTTGCACGATATGAAGACATTCCTCATAAGGAGTTTTGAGATGAAGGATATGTACTACCTATATTATACCGAATATGTCATTGGCATTGAGATTCAAAAATCAATTTCCAGAGGTATCCTAAGTGAGCGTGGCATGCGCAGGTAGGGGATGGAGCAAAACACCACTATCTACACTATTTCAATAGTATCCAGACCAGTAGAGACTGGATTAGCGATCAAAGGGACCACTATCTAGGCTATCCGGGGGAGGCCAATATATATCAGTACCGGTCCAATTGACTATAAGCTTTCTAGAGCGCTCAGAACAACCGACTATGCCGAATGAAATAACAGAACATAGAAGAGCGTCTTCGCCGACTACTATTTTCTAACAGTCGTGTATTCTAGATATAAATTCCATTCAAGCAATAATGAAGGTATGATATTCACCCTCGTCTTGGAGAACGGTATTCTAGATATAAAGTCTTTTCAAGGTCTTTTTTGCCGATGGAAGATAGATGAGGGTTCAAGGGAATGGAATAAACGGCTAAGAGGAAAGCAAAGGATAATCTTTTCTATGCGTAAGATACTCTTTCTAATGTGCCATCTAAGGAAGAAGGGAAAGAAAGTCAGTTTCACTTTGATTACAAATCAAATCAAGATCTTGAGCTTGTTTTTGTCCCAGGTTCAAAAAGAGATTCTGCTTCTACTTCACCTTGCTTGCTTGGGGTTGGCTCCTCAATGCAGACTGGAACTGATCTACTTCAATAGTTCACTAACCACTTGGAGCAGTTTTTCAGTTAAGGATATTAGCTAGTTAGTTTCTTGGCTCCTCGATTCGGACTGGAATATATGGCTCTTCGATTAGGACTTTCAGTAGATTTTGGGGACCTCAGTACTCTACTCTAATAGTGGGGTTAAGACTGCCCAATGGGATCTTATAATAGCCTCTATGATGGTTCGATCATTGCTAGTGAATGGAGGAAGGTCAATCTATATCAGTACCATTTGGTTGGTGGACCAGGGAACTCATGTGTCGTTAATCCCATCCCTGGAACTCAATCTGAGTGGTTCCCCTCAATAAGGATGAAAAGTAGCATCAGCGGATGAGTGGACGAGCTCCACTTTATAGAAGAGTACCTGTACATCGAACCATGTTGGCTGATAAATCGATGGTATCCACTCATGGTGACTGATTGGAGTCAGTTTCAGCCTTTATAGTAGTTGGAGTTTGTGGAACAAGTTGTAGAGATCCCATCGTTTCTAGTACTTGTGGAGAATCCACACCAGTAAGAAATACCTGCTTTAGTTGTTGTTGGAAGTGACCTAGAAATATTTCTATTTAGAGTTCCTTTCCCTTTTCTTCTGCTAGGTCAGTTGGGAAGTCCTTAATAAGGCGGGGTCCCTTATCTTCGACAAGCCACGATCTGCGCTTTCACTTTAAAGCAGGTACTCTTCTATATAGAGCTGAAGACAGATTCTTTTTTTCAGTTGAGTAAGGGCCCTCTTCTTTAGCTTCTTCTATAATACTGATAGTGAATAGATCTTGTGGCTGCTTTTTTAGATACTAATTATATTGGGTTCATCTATGACCATGGAATTAGTTCAGAGAGTCTCTTTCTGTGCTGTTATGATTCCCTTCTTTGAGTTAGACCTACTTATCTACTCCAACAGTTCGCCTTCAGCTCACCTTGGATACTCCTCCAACCCTTGGTCAAACACTTGAAGATAGTACTATCTAGTGTAGATTTTTTTCTGTAATTGTAATAGAAGAGTAATATAATAATATAAGTAGTGCTAAAGTCGATGCTCTAAATGAGAGTTCAAGGTGGGATGAGTCAATTAGCTCGAATTGATTAGTGCATCTGCCGTAGTGAATCATAGCGACTCGTCCCGTGTTAATAAGGTCTGAGGAAGGCTATGATCCAGAATTTCAGTGATTTGACCACTGCTCATGGACCGAGCGAAGTGGAATGGCTTGGTACGCGCCTGCTTTTGAGAGCCTTTCTGCTGGTTCCTTCCCTGAGGTTTTCTTTGTTAGCATTTTCAAAAGGCTCAAACCAAACCCCAGACTATGAAAATACCTAGGCTAGGAGTATTTATGGGAATACCGGGGGTTCGTCATTAGTAGTGGGGAAGCTGGCCAATTCACCATGTAGACAGATTAGTAGGTATTTCCATATTCTGGGGTACGGATTGACTGACTATTCAATTTTAAGTGGATGACTACCTAGATTATAATGAGGATTCAATATTTTGTGATATTTTTCATGGGTTGAAAAGGGGCGGGCCAATAGAAACTCAGAAGTTTCATACCTTGAACAAGTGGGGTTTAAAGCGGAGGGGATGAAAGGGAAAATTCCTGTTATTCTTGGTTAGCTGACTAAGAGGGTGATATAGGTTCGATTCCTCAATGTCGGTATCTCAGTCATAGATTGATGTTGTCCTCAAAAGACCCCTTGGAGGATGAAGCTTTTGACCTAGAATAGCCCCATAATACCCAACTATTTGAGAAAGAGTTGCCATAATGCTATTAGGTTCAAAACGTATGTGTGAAAATGAGTATGTGACCATAACTGACACCGTTTTAGGAATCAATTCATCAGATACACTTCTCGGAGATGGAAGTGGAGTGATTTCAGGAGGGCGGGGTAGAAGCCTCCGAGAAACCTGATGAGGGGATTATCGGCCTCAGCAAAAATCTTTAAAAAGAAAATAGGGGTATGGAGATCAGAGAGAGGTTTAGAGAAAAAGTATCTCGGTAGTAGGGAAATGTTTAGGCCCCGTATGCTTTTCTAAATAACCAAAACCACACCTCTGGGATCTCGGGCCGACCGGGATGGAAGAAAGTTGGTTCATTTTCTCGGCTACTTGTTATCTAAGGGTTATAAATGGTCAGATCTACGGTACTTGACCCTATATAGTTCATCCGTTGAATGTCGTTTGAGTGGGTATACTAAACTACCTATATTATACTGAGAGATGTTTTGGTTGGATTCAAGAGAGCGACAAGGCACAATATGTGCATTTCCTCTTTGATGGTATATGATGCATCACATTCCGGCCAGGCATCCTCGAGTGCAGAGCATTGGTAAATGGGTCGGGTACTCTGTCTATATAGTACTATTAGAGTAGAGTACTTGAGGACGAAGGAATGGTTCATGAGCAACAGAAAGAGGGTGTATAAACGCATATGTTCATCGACTGCTCAATAGGCTATTTTGTTCCATAATCCATCCATTTCGTATTCCATCAAGAGGAACCTTTGACGAATTGACTCAAGAGTAGGAAATGAAAGATGGAGGTCTTGTTAGCGATGCTCATGCTGACAGAGAGTTGAGGAGAAGCGCTTTGACTTTGGTATGATGTCCATTGAGTGCCCTTGCCAGTACGGTTCTTTACCTATAGTGGTCTATTTGAGTAGAGTACCGACTTTGGGGGAGTATGCGAATCGGTATAATATAGTTAGTAGACTATCTTGGTATAATATAAGTAGTAGACTATCATGTGCTTGCTCGAGCAATAGCTTTGGGCACTTGGTCGACTGGAATCCTATCTGGTAGATGAGCCCATACCATAAGGAAGGTCAGTTCTAGGTCCCTTCCTATACCACGCACGCATTAGGATACTGAAGATCCTACTCAGATATATTCCTATAATATCCTTCCGGAGACCTTGACACAATCAGCAGGTCACCGAGTATGTGAAATTCCTCAAGCGTCTCCAATTACCTTCATCTAGCTCCAAGAGGGAAGCTTTCAGAGACCTAGAAATCAAAAAGTGGAGGGAATCGGCGATGAGCAAAGTGCTAAGAGGTACTAGAATCGATGGCTCAATCGTAAGGTGGTGATAATCTTTAGGATAGAAACCTCAAGTCACTTATGATGGTGAAATGAATCTATCCTACACATACATATTCTTCGGTAGACTTTCCCAATGAAATAGGCTAGCATCTAGTTAAGTACCTACCCGTGAGATGATAGCTTGTCGTTGTATTGTGTCACATCGTCAGTACTCTTTTAATAGTGTTGATGAATCTATCTACAGTTGAGAAGAAAGAAGAAAAACTGGCTGATTCGAAAGTAGGATCGAGCTAGAAAATGGAAAGATGTGCTATCGAATCTGACTTCCTATTATAGTGGACCTCCCTGAGACAACAAGAACTACAACTGCCAGGAAGATAGACGAACTAGTGTCTGGGATACAATACATGAATCATGTATCCCAGGTACTCACTGGGATAGGATACTTCACGTATCCCAGGTCCTCCTCGGTATAATATAGGTAGTAGCCCCTTCCCTCTTATAATATACAGTATCCTGGAGCACCTCTTATAATCTAGAGTAGCATGCCTTGTCTGACCAGGAAAGGTCAGACCAGGTCTTCGGACAATGGAACGATAAGCTGGAAGAATCGACTCCTCCTACTGCATACACCTCAAATTCGGATATTCTTATAATATAGGTTCTTGAATCAGGGAACTATATTATAAGAATACCCGAGGCAATATCAACCTCAAATTCGGATATTCTTATAATATATGATCCCCTGCATGATCAGTGTTGCTCCCTCTTGAGACCTGGGGTCGGCGAGCTGCAGCTGTGGGAATGGGGAATCCGGATCATCGTACCACGTAGCGAGCATTGATGAATGGGACTATATATAATAGTACTGTAGAGTAGAGTACTGAGGATCAAGGTTGTTTAGAAAGAGGTCTACTGGGCTAGTAAAAAAGGCAACTACGTTTGAAGGGACCATGGGTGCCATCTGGGAATAGTGAATTTGCCAGCGGAATCGTCCTGTTTTCGTACTGTCGATCAACAACGATTGATACAAGTGATCGATACAACAAGCGGTTTTGAACTGGAAATGGTCCGAGTGGTGCCATCAGTACTCTACTCAATGATTCGAGGTCATCCCATATATGCCACTACACTCCCAAGGGTCCGTATGAGATTAGCTACTCTTCTATAACCATATCTAAGAGTACCGTAGAATAATAATAGGTGTTCCTCAGTATCATATAGGTAGTAGTCCTGAGCCATCCTACCTAGACACCCGGTTCCCCGAGGTGAGGTGGGTGTATAGCTCATCCGGTAGAGAATTGGGCTTTTAACCCGATTGTCGCAAGTTCAACTCCTACTATACCCAACCCCCATTAGATGAGTGTCTTGTGCATATAGGGTCCATTCCCTCCTTCTGGTGCACTAGTACGCTCGAGTGGTTTGGTATAATATAAATAGACTATATAGAAGAGTACATGGCGGCTCAGTAGTCCCCATAGGAGTATCGTGGATGGAATGCCAGCTCATATCCCACACCACACCATGGATCCACTTGGAGGATGATGGCATTCGAGTGTTTGAGATGGCCACCACACTATATAGAGTAGAGTACTGATTTTCTACGAGCGGATTTCGGGCTAGCAGGAAGGCTCCCAGCGCATTCCCCGAACCAAAGGAAAGTGAATGGGGAGTGAGAAGGCATGCTTTGACGTTGATTGGTTCCGTGTTTCACCCCAGGTACCACTTCCATTTCGATCGTCGACTTCCCAGCGCTCACCTAGTCACAATAGAGTCGTAGCTCGACCATCCGGTAGGACGAAGGGGACCAGTCATCAAACACCACCGCGGAAGCTTGGTATCATCCATATGTAGCCTTTCAAGTATATATAAGAGTACCATAAGAGTACTGAATGGACCACAGTGGCTCAAGACTGCTGACCTCTAGTAGCACTTGGAAAAACCAATGGCCTACTCAATTGCTTCTATCACCGCCACATTCATGATATAGGGGATGCCCATAGCTATCTAGTGTGGAACAATGCATTGCAACTGTATTCCTATGAAACGAGGTAGGAGATCGGGGAGCTAGCCAATACGATTGCATGGTGGAGCACAGATTCCATCAATCACCGCATACATAGCAGAAACGACTATTAGAGTAAAGTCAGGTACTCTGTCTATATAGTACTATTAGAGTAGTGTACTGATCAACTAGAGCAAGGTACCAGCTACATGACTGAACCTAATGCCCAGAACCATCAGTATAATACAGATAGTGGACTATTGGCCCATGAACCCACCGAAGGTCACGAGGTCTGATATCGAAGGTGGGGAACTATTAAAGTAGAGTCGGGTACTCTGTCTATATAGTACTGGAGCAAGGTAGCAGGCCACGCCATGGGTAGCCGGTCTGCACCTACTGCTACTACTACAACATCGTGCATGAATCGCGTGTGATTGTTAGTATTGCATTCCCACAGCGTAGCATTGTCATTGGTTCGGGAGATGAGCTGATCCAATGTCCCCTGTAACACATGGTGGCCGATAGGTGCTCGTGGATATGCTCGGAAAGGCCCTTTCCTTCTAGTTTCCACCTTGTGCCAAGGGAAAGTCGTGCGTGCATGGATAATCGGTACGACATACTGTAATGATTCCAATATCAAGCTGCCAGTACTCTACTCTAATAGTTTCTCTAGGTCATCAACTAGACCAGGTTCCACCAGGAAGACTCTTTTTGCAGACGGTACTACAGAAACGAGACAAAAGACACCATACCGAGTCAGGGGAATGAACAAGACCACCAATACTATTTCAACTCCAACAAGGTAGCTGGCCAATGATTGTCACGAGAGCGGGAACAACTCATCTCACACTACAACATGGTAAGCGGTAAAAACTGAACTCGAGGGTACTTTTCTTCTACCAAAATATATATAAGTACCAGGAAATGGTGGTCAAAGAGATGGCCACAGGTTTCCAATCGCACAGGAGGTGGTCATTCCAGTAGTCATGCATCAGTGGTGTTCCAGCAGTTGTGCCAATGGGAGAAAGCGGGTATTGGGGTTTGTGGTAGAGGTAGGAAAACTGTTTCGGTCAGGGTGGACTGTGTCATATATGATATATAGTCAATGGACTCTAGGCTCAACTTATCAACCTGAAATGAGAATTTGGTATAATATAGGTAGTATACTTTCCATTGTATACCAAAAGTAGCAAGACCGATAGAGATGATACCAAGATGGAATGGAAGTGGGCCTGCGAGCACTGCTGGCCAATGGGGCAATGATTGATCTAATGCACTGCACCATCTCAATACCAATACTCCTGATGAGACGGTACTGATATATATTGACTGTGGCCATCTATTTTTTTCCATCCACCCAAGTAACTACTCTACTCTAATAGTAGTGGTATGCTCGGAAACACTCGGTTGAAATGGTACGGAAAGTGCAAAAATCAAAGTGATAGGATTTCTATGAGGTCTGGGGGCTCAGATCTGACCCACTATGCTGCTCGTACGCAATGAGGTGGTTCGGAAAGAGGTCTGGACGACCATACTATATAGAGTAGAGTACTTAGGTTTACTCGAGTGCGGCTGCATTGAACTGTATAGAGTCATGTTCAGTACTTTATTCTATATAGTCTACTCTAATAGTGTGGCAAGAGATGGGTTTTCCATTTAGATGCATTGGGTTGGGGGTATAACATCTCCTACTGAGACGGTACTGATATATATTGACTGGGGCCATGGGATAGTCATCGATTGGAGCTACTGGTTCGACTCGAGTACTGGGCAGCATAGCTGAACTTAGGTATAGGTTGTTTCTAGTCCAGTACGATACGCACCACTGGCTATATAGGCGTGGGGTCAGGGGTCAAACTCTATTACCTATATTATACTGAATTGATGCCACTAACGCCAACCCATTGGTCGGTATATAATCAATAGCGGGAAGGAGGCACCATTGGCCTAATAGATCAACATCGACTCCTTTCCTTGAGACGCCTACCTGAGCTCCCCATTGCCACTCCAGTGCAACGCTCGGTATAATATATCCAGGTACTCTTCTATATAGTCTATCTAGACGACCTGAGGGATACATTAATCATGTATCTTCTGGGTATAATATAGATAGTAGTCTAACGAACTATATTATGAGAAAACATGCCTATAGACTATATAGAAGAGTACCTGGCTAGATTATACCGATATATAATCTAGATAGTAGCCTGTCCTGGTCCTCCCAGGTCTTCACTGGGATACCTAAATCAGGTATCCCAGTGAAGACCTAGGACACTTCATGTATCCTAGTGAGGACCTGGTGAGTGAGAACACTGTGAGATGGAGTACTTGGACCAGGTCAACTACCACCTCTAGACCTGGTGAGTGAACACACTATGAAATAGAGTACTTGGACCAGGTGGTGTTTCTAGGAGCAATATAAGATGCCTAGCTCAAGTACTCTACTCTATATATTATGGATCTTCCAGTTGTCGGCTTGGTGGTCGAATACAGTATATGAATCGAAATCAAGTACTCTACTCTATATAGTAACTCGTAGGTGCTCCCATGATGCGAAAGCAAGCAACTCAACCACCACTCCCAATGAAAAACCATATAGCAGGCCGAAGGGCATCAACCCCAACTCAACTATTGCTCTGATCGGTATAATATAGGTAGTAGAGGCGAGGCGAGATAGGCCGAATCCAATGTCAAGGTTCAATTCTTTGAAAAGACGGTATCAGGGTGAGTTGAGTGTTTCAAGGAACGTGATGGTGGACAGTGCAAAATCAATGGGTGATGGTGCTACTACGATTGCTTTAGCTGGAGCGGCGGTCGGAATTGGCAACGTGTTCAGTGCGTTGATTCAATCCATGGCGTGCAATCCGTCAATGGAAAAACAGTCATTTGGGTATGCGATTTTGGGGGTTTCTCTGATCGAAGCTATAGCCTCGTTTGCCTCAATGATGGCATTTTTTCTCTCATCCGTGTTTCAACCTGGTTCACCCTCTTTCCCCTGATCGTTCTCAGGGATACTTCATGTATTCTAGGCAATCACTAGGATACTTGAATCATGTATCCTCTAGGTATAATATAGATAGTATGCTACCAGACTATATTATGAGAATACATGCCTATAGACTATATAGAAGAGTACCTGGCTAGATTATACCGACATATTATCTAGATAGTAGCCTGTCCTGGTCCTCCCAGGTCTTCACTGGGATATCGGAATTAGGTATCCCGGTGAAGACCTAGGAAGCTCCTTGGATCAGTACTCTACTCTAATCGTCTCGATATGGGGTACGTTCAAGATGTAACTTCCCGAGTTCTCAATTGGATGACTAATGACCATAGTCTAGACCCCCTGGCATTCCCTTGCACCTGCACTATTCCAGCAACTCCAGGAAGGCAGTGGCTAGATGGTGTGGACCCATTGGAAATCCACAGCGGAGCGACTCGACCAACCGAGCAAGATAGTGCTCCGGTACAATAACAGTAATGGGGCGGCCGGCAGGAGAGGTTCCATAACGAATCGCTAGTGTGGCATGAACTCAACTGGCTTGGGCGCTGGGGAATGCCACCACTGATGCACCGACCCACGTTTTGCTCATTGGTGTACTCGCGATATTGGTATTGTTCTCCCTTTCTCATATCAGTACGATGGCCAATACACTGGTGCTGGTAGTGTAGTTGAAGTTCTCCTTGTTTTATTGTCATAGAAGTCATTTCAGCCTCTTGCTATGTCGACTTTTGTTTCCATAAATCTACTACCACCGAGGATGATATCGTCTTTTCATAGAGCGGTGATCTGATGGCGTGAAACCGTGTCTGATAGGGTGGTTCAAGTGGATCGTTCATTTGTTCTGGTTAGTCAACTGATGATGTGAATGCCGAAAGTATCGAAGGTCTTCTATTCAGGCACTTCATGCTACAGTCACTGCAACTACTAATCTTGATCCACTCAAATTGGACGGGATGTGCCAATGGACTTTGCAGCTCTTTGATCATGATACGCCTTGGATCAAAGAGGCCTATTGTTTATCAGGCAATATATATAAGTACCAGTGTTCCAAACTCATCATGGAAACAGTTCAAAACAGAAGTGTTGAAGAAATTGGTGGGACTCTTCTATACTATAATAAATTAGGTCTCAAGTAGTAGATTAAATGGTCTTGTTTTCCGTGACTCTATCTCACTATCAGGCTGAAAATGTGATGAATGTGACCATTCACAACTTTGGTTCTTGTTGTTTTCCATATATGAGGGGAACCGTTGGATATCTATGAAAGGTGATGATAACCATATCGATTGTGATGAAGGGGTTGATACTGTTGGATAAGGGAAAGCTAGAGTGTTTGCTAAAGGAAACTATACCCTTATATATTAAGTAGCACCTTATCAGTGTATAATATAGGTAGTATACTACAACTTGACAATGATTGGCTCATGTGTGTTTTGTCACATATCCCAATGATGGGGTTGAAAGGGAGGCAGACAGTGATATTTGATTCTGTAGACTTGAAGTCTGCCACTGAGGCAGCAATTCAACAAACTATATAGAGAGAGTACCTGTTTCAGTTGCTCGTGACGTCGTCAGATCTGGTTTGTACTTTCATGTCTTCAATCCCTCCTTGATCAGGGATCGAGATAGAGGTTGATATCTTTTAGCTTGGTACCACCGCCCGCTTGATCACATCATTGGATGGTGTGGTTGGCAGCACCGATATAGGATGATACCTAGCTACCCTGGTATGTCATGTTCATTGACGGGGATACATGAATCATGTATCCTAGTGATACATGAAGTATCCCAGTGAGGACCTGGAAATGACCAGGGGCGCAAAGTGGGGTACGGGATGGAGTGAACGAACAGTGGAAATATGGATGGGTCTGGAATTCACTATTAGAAGAGTACCTGAGGCGTACGAATTAGGTGCTCAGGTATTTTGTCTATCACTATATATAAGAGTACCGTAGAGTAGAGTACTGAACTACCGCAACCTGGCGTGATCGATGGGAAGGATGGCCATAGCTGTGAATGGGGCACGCCCAGGTGAAATAGCAAAGGTATTAGCTATGGGTGTATCGGGCAGTTTGGGGTATGGCCAACTCAAGCTTGATCCTATGGGGTCGGAAGGCCATTCTACTCTGGCATTGCCTTCTTTCGACGGTGTCGGTTGTGTTCTGTGATCGGTAGTTATATTGGTTTATCGAGTGGCCCATGTTCAGTAGGGGTCATGGTCAAGGATGGTTGGGAACCACATGTGAGGTTTTTGTGGTCTTGGTGGTGTTGAGATGGGGCGCATTGGAATTGGATCAAAATGCATTCTACTCCAACCATTGTACGCGCAAGGGCTTGAGTTTTTAGTACCCACTCAACTACGGAGGGTCCTATTCAGTATAATATAGGTTGTAGAGGTAGCACCATTTGGAATCGGTAGGGGGGTTCCATATGGTGGTGGTAGCGTAGCAAGGTGAAGGGGTGTTCAGATATGAGACAGGTATTTGTTCTTTATTGCCCTGTTTCCTTATTCTTCTAAGGCTAGTAGCGTGATTGGGCCCTATTGGAAGGGGTCCCAAGGGCAGCGGAATATAGGGCCACCCGGCCTCTTGGATGAGTACTGATATATATTATGGTGGAAGTTCGAGCATGGTGTTGAATTGGAAACCGTACTGGTGATATTGTATATCAGGTGGTCGCACACGGGCTGAGAAACCGTCGATCACTCTATCGTGTTCCCCCGATTGGTGGTGTCCAAACAACAACATACCAGGTACTCTTCTATCACTATATATAATAGTACCGTAGAATCAGAATAGTGTCCTTCGTTGCTAGCAGAATAGCTATTGATGTTCTGCGAGTCGTCCGAGTGTAGCGACTTTATTTAACCAGGTTGTCCACATGCGATTGGGACTCTTGGACTGATACTGATATATATTGTGGGGGTTCGAATAGCAAGGTGGTACCTTCCAATACCCAAAGGTACCGAGGAAAACTTAGAGTAGAGTACTGAGGATCATGGACACCTCATATTGGGCATACCGGGGAGGGACGCAATCATCGACTTCCTTATTCTTCTAAGGCTAGAATGCCTGGAATTGGTGGGGGGTTCGATCTGCCTGTAGCGGGGGACCCATGCTCTACTCTTTCAAATGGCCATTCACTGGCATTAGAAGAATAAAGACGCCGATCTGGAACCGTGGAACGATCACCTCACTATTATAGTATAGTAGGGGGTTCGATCCACTCTTTTCTTATGGTATTGGTGGATCTATGGCGTAGCAATCCTACCGCTAGTTTTCAATGAGATATTGAGAGTCTTGGGGAACATATCATATGGATAAAATGGGATGGGAAGTGATTTGACGACTCCTATGGGGGTCTCCCGGTGCGGCAATGTGGAACGCCAAGGCACAACGAAGGAATATGGGAGTGGATGGTAGCGAGTGGAATGGCTCAAGCTGGTGGTGTCCATTGCTCTTCAGTTTCTAGTCTTGATGCACATATATCAATGGTCAGATGGTTCATCTCTAATTGTGTTTTCTCCTCCTTTCATCCCTTTCGATTGCTAGTGGCACGACAACACCCGTACTAGTGCAATGGCTTGTTCTGAGTGGTTCAACCATCTCCAATGGTTCTATTGTTCCGATTCCAATACCATCCTTTCTCTCATTATGCACCTACCTGTCTCGCAGCCCCAATCGCTCAGTAGACCTCCTCGTTCGATCATCATTTCCAATACGGCACACTCGTTTCCTTTTCAGCGAAGGCGGTACTGATATATATAGGGTGGTACTTATATATATGAAGGCCACGACCATGATCCTAGAAGCTGGTGCCACTGGGTACCTCTTTCCACTACAAGATGGTACTGATATATATCGGCCCATGACATTCCAACCCACGACACGTCCTCCTTTGGCCGTTGGGCTGATCGTAGTTCCCTTCGTTGCTTATTGCCTATGGTTCGTGCTATGGTTTTACTGCTCCGTTCTCACTTCGGTGTGCATTGTTCTCGGGTTCCAATGTTCCATGGATCTCACTGTAATAGTACGATTGAGTTCCCAAGCTCCACGCCTACCTATTCGGGTTCCCAACGATCAGCAAGAGGGCGTTTGGCCGTTCCTTGAGATGGGAAAAAGCGCAACGTTTTGAGCGCGGGTTGGCCATCCAACCATCATGTCAACTGGAAGCATAGACATCGATCTGTGGGACCATGATCGAATGGTGCAGTTTGGAGTTGAGTTGGCCAGACCTATTCTGAAGGCAGTTTTCCAAGCTCCCATCAATCATTTGGGAGTTGTGATTTCAATATTGGGTGTTCTACTGTCATTTCGATCCGGATTTTTTGGCGCCCACCTACGACCAAAGCCAATGCTCCGGTGTTTTGAGATGGCGTTTCAATCCGGACTGGCTATTGCACCTATGGGAACAGTTCGAGTTCGGAGTTTAGCCGCCGCTGTGAGTGGATCCAGTTTCCCTCGGGAGAGGATGGTCATGATCGATCAACCCGGTTTTCCAATGCCCCAGCTTCCTTTGTTTCAGTGGCAAGAATGGACGATTGAATTCGGTTGGTTCAGGTGCTCTTGGCTCGATATGGCAACGGCTAGAAGCCTCGGGAAGCGAGACATGCCGTTCGGACCAGTCGGCAACATCATCCATGAATCTCGGGTATATATAGGTAGTATTACTATTAGATAGAGTACTGAGAGGTCTAATTGCAGATTCTAGGAAACAGTGGCACTGGTCGCCTTCTAGGATCATTCACCATGGGTCGAGCTCAATCCAACTTGATCTATTCGTCAGTTCGGCATTCCAACTTGGGCTAGTGTAGTGTGATCAGTAGCTGGTGTGCGCATTCAATGAAACAGGAAATATATATCAGTATCAGGCTATGAGATGCTACAGTTGGGTTCTCAAGGCAATTGGAATGAGATGGTCAAGACGGTCAACAACAAGCTGTTTGGGTGATGGCATCTTGGAATGGATAAGTGCAGTTGCAGATAGAATTCGTACGACTTGCTTGCCTACCTATTGAGAAAATGGAGCTGTATGATCTGCCGGTGGGATCACGTACTGTTCTGGGGTGCCGAGCCAAACCAATGGAAGACATCTGATGGACTGGCTTAGGGGTTGAATCGAACAACCAGCAGCTCGAGTGCCTTGTGGTTCTGCAGTTGGGTTCCAAACTCTCTTGGGAGAACCATCATTGTTGTGTGAGAGGGCAGTATTCCTTCAATGGTACCTGGGCTCATTCAATTGGGTGGAAATCGATCTACTATTTTGCCTTCGGTTTTCTAATGCAATCAACCAACTCATTGCCAAATAGAAGTGTCGGGAGCAGCAGCGGTGTCTTGCTAGCGCAGTGTATGAATTATCGAATGGGCTATCGGGCTTGTTTACCATTGTTCCCAGAGATCAGATACAGTAGCTGGACGATGACTATGACGGACGTGGTGATACAAACCAATCCAATGAGTGATCGATATGCACCGATGGCTTCAAGCACTGGGCGAATCATGATGCTACCGTTTATCTTGATGATTCAGTGAGGGATACTCGTGGATGATTCGGGGAGAGAGTTGACTTGTTCAAAAGCTAGAAGGGATGATTGGAGTTGAAATTATGGTGGCCATGCTTGATTCTCTAGATGGGTCTGGAAGAAATGGGTTTGGGGCGAGTGGAGTGGAAGAGTTCATGATGCATTGGTTGTGGGATGATCGAGTCGAGCGTCTACCGATGAATAGGGTGTGTTCGGCCGATTAGAATAGGTGGTCTTCTCAACTATTAGAATATATTAGGGTTGACAAACTTGACACTTTCTTATTTGAGTGACCTCATGAAATCATGAGCATGGTCACGAAAAAAAAAATCGGGAGTGAAGAAGGATGTCATATGGGTTGGGTTGAGAACGAGAATTCACTCTATGAGATCCAATCTCCAAAACCTCAGTAGCTTAGTGGTAGAGAGGTGATGTGTCCTTTCTATGGCCAACTAAACAAGACAAATGGCCTTAAGGCTGATTGAATTTCTTTCTTCTCACTCAGGTCTCAGAATGGACATCTCAAGTATATTGTATTTATCCCTTTGATGTTGTACTCTTTCTGACTAATATTTGTATTTGTCTTTCTCCTAAGGGAATTGAAAGACTATATCGTCCTACTATGACTCAAAGGCCTCATCTCAAAACAAACAAAAAGGTAGAGGCTCCGTATAATATAGGTAGTAGCCCAATTGAGATTCAATGTGGGAAGAACTATGCTTCATCACCAGCGCACATGAGAAAAGGCAAGGCCAAGGAGAGCATAGTATATAGAATAAAGTACTGAAGTTACTTTGTGGAGGGCAAGGGAAAGGATAGTATAATAGTCAATAACTAGTTCTAACTATAACTAGAGATATATAGAATAGAAAAGGTCAGAGACTTTATATGCTAGAATACCAGACTTCTCATTCCCTCCTCATTTTTCTTAGATAGTCCGTATTTAAAAATGAAATTAGTAAAGATGGCAGTACCTACCCTTCCTTCCCCATTCACCCTTAGATGCAGCACCATACATCTTCCTTAGCACGTCTTTTTCTTCAAGGATTTGCTTGGTCTATCGATGTAGACTACTTGGAGCATAAGTAAGTAGGAGATTCCCCCTTTCTCTGTCTTAGTTTGAGTACATAGTTATTTGCCTTGTTTTCTAAACAAGAATGCTATCAAGATAGGAAATTGGTGAATCTGGGGAAAAGCTATTCATCCTCTTTCTTCCGGACTCACCTCCTCCTTCTGAATTTCCTACCTTTTTCATCTTCTCATGCTTTGAGTGAGTCAATGAGCTTAAGCGAACTAGGTCAGTCGTTCAATCTTTGCATCTGGGGTATAGAGAGAATTGGAAAGGAAGAACGGCCGGTGGTGGAAATCTCTCCAAAGGGTCCTATTCGATAATGTCTATCCTATCTAGAGGACCTCCTGCTAAGCCAAGCCATAGCGCGACATAGGAATATCTAGATGTGTACATATAGATTTCATTGATTCTCACCGGTTATATTTATCATGGCGAAGGGAAATATTGGAGATGCTTAGGAAAATCTAGTTTAGGCCTTTTTGGGGAAGCGACGAGAGGAGCGGTAGCACAAGAGAACCAGTAATGCCACGGGGTTGAGAGTTCTTAGATGAAGACTATGTGAAACCCACTGGGAAAAATAAGAGAACTGACTAGAGTTTCCTGGTGGGGAGGTCTTCAACGGCATAACCTTACCTTAAGCTTCACCGACTACTTTATATGAAAGAATGCTGGAAAAGGTCATGTTTTCCTCAAAAAGACAGCTTTAGAGCTAAAGGAAAGAGAAAGTTTCGCTCCTAACTAATAAAGGGTTGTTGCTGACTAAACCTCTTAGCTTGATGAGCTGTCAAAACCCTCTTATATCCATTCCTCATTCTTGATCCTGTAACTTTCTCATTGAATCCTCTAAAAGGAGGGAAATCAGTTGCGGATCTACCATTGGGACAGATTGCAGGGGTTTTTCCCTTAGTTCTCTTAACTCATTACAAGATTTCTTACTCTATTGATATTGAGGATAGCTGGGAAAAATAAAGGAATTACGAAACCTTCATACTGGTTTTCCCTTATCGCAAACAATAATTATGTAAACTACCATAAAAAAGAGGTCTTTTTCTAATAGAACAAGTACTCTTCTAACAGCCACTATTCAAAGAGTACTGACTTATTCAATACCACCACTTCTATAACACCAACTGCGGATACTGTACCTTCATGTACAACTTTCTTCTTGAACAACTCTTTCCTCGGTAAGAAGCTTTCTTATCCCGAACTATATGGCGTAGTGTATTCACTTAGACTCAATTGAAACTGAGATTTTGTGGGCCCTTACAGGCTTTCTTTCTAATGAAAGGGCCTAAGACTCAGGGGCGTGCATGGGTCACATCACATCAGTTTAGTTTGGTCCTAGCTTATAGTTAGGGTACTAAAATAAAAGGCTTGAAAGCCAGGCTAGCCCACTCTTGAAATGAAAAGGATTCTATAACAAGGGCATTACGGGATTGAGAGAAAGTGGTACGATAAGACCTGAAAGAAGGCCCCAAGCTACATATCTATCGCGGCTAAACATCACTGGAACGGAGCAGAGTCACTCGACTTAGAAGAATATGGTATTGAGATCTACTTCTTATTCTTAATATGAGAGGAGGGTCACAAGATGATAGGTGGATGTATTCAAGATAACTATAGAGTGGAATTCTTGGAGCAAGACGAGAACTTTCCTTTTAGCCGTGTAACTTGGACTGGTCTATTAGTCCTTGTTCACTTTTTGTTATCCCCATTGGAGCTAGAAATGGATACTTGTAGGACTTTTACCGATCCGTATTTAGCCATCTCTTTAGCTCTGCTTGGGTCTATTGGTATAGTTCGGTGAAATGTCCTTTTTTTGTTGTCCGGTCGAGGGAAAATATTGGGTCAGAGATCAAGGGTGATATCCAATGAATGAAGGTCACCGATGCCACCAATCCCCTTTCATCTTGGGGGAGACTCTATGCCTTCCCGTCTTGCTTTCTTAGCCCAGACAATTTCTCTTTACTTGGCTCAGTCTCTTCAAACCTCTACCTAGAGAATCTTCGAATCTTGTTGAATTGGTCTACCCCATTACCTTATTGTTTAGTTAGAACCGAAATCCCTATACCTAAATCTACTGATTCAGATTCTGTTATGAAACCTGCGCATTCTGAAGAGTCCATGTCCCTTTAGCCGGTGGGGCTGGTTCTAACCTCTTCTTTCACTTACTGCTTTAGGAATATCAAGATGAGTCCACTACTAGAGATAGATCCCTTGTCTTTGGTTCCTAGTCTTCAAGTTCTTCTTCAATGTCAATTGTAACTGACTCCAATGCTTTCTTTCACTCCAATTCCACCTCGTTCCTATATTATTTTGACAATACCGGAACATCCTTTGCGTCGTGCCCTGGATATGACATTTCCGCCTAACCCGAATCTCTTGACTGAGCTGCATTATTTCCTAACTTGACTTTATTGTGATGAAATAATTTCAAAGGCTTTGTCTTAGTTAGTAAAGTTAATCCCCAAATCCCAAGAAAGACTCCTTTCCAACTACTCTGGTTCAGTCTTTCCTATCCTTGGCTTCGAGTAAGTACCAGAATCACTCCTATAAAATCAGTAGGTTTCTGAACTCTCTAACTTCGAAGTCATGTAAATATCTAACCCTACCTTCTTTTTTTCCCTGAAGAACTATCTTTCTTTTCAACTGAGCTGCATTTACAATCGGTCTCGTACCCAACTGTATATCCCGTATTTGTTTGCATGACACTCTTGATATTGAAACCAGAGAATAAGCTTACCGCTCTAAGTTGATCTATTCACTATTAGAAGAGTATCGTTCCCTCCAAACCTTCCCAGTCGAGCTTCCACCTCCCCTCAATAAAGAGATGGGAGCACATCCGTAAATCAACGAAACGACTTACGGGCACTCATCTCATGGATACCACTATATAGAAGAGTACTGTCTTGAGCCAGAGTTGGGGATTTTGCAGCATCTAGTTCAGTATCAGATAGAGCAGATAGTTGAGTCCCTTGGCAAAGAAGGTTGAATTCTCTATCACTTCCGTACTACAGTAACTTCTCTTTAGCTTATGAATTGAATTGGTTAGAAAGTCTTTCCCTGTCATTGGCTAGAAGAGAGGGATGAGTCCCCCTCCAACACTGACTTCTTAGTCGAGTAGTTCTCTTTCTCTTTAGCTTCAGTTTTCTCGAAACTGGCTACTCCTTATGATATGCCACCTCAACCCCCGATCTAAGAGCATCTGAGAACATCTCTCACATTGTCGATGGAAACCCAGATAACTGGAATGATTGGCCCTCACGCTGGAAACAGATCTTTCAGCGGATGTAGCAGCGTCAGATGACGCAGATTGAAGAAGAACTTGTCCTTATACTGGGTCAACTCCAAACCAACCCTCCTCCAATGACCACACCTTAATCTCATTTTCCATACTCCCCCCTCCTCATCCTCAATCTGCCAGTCCCTCTCCTAGCGCTCAAGGATTTGCTTCTTTTTTGCTTTTTATTGTTCTCAACCTCAAAACCTTTTTAGGTTGGGAGAAGGCATTAGTCGTCTAAGACAGGCTGCTCATCAGTGCGTACTGTACTCCCTCATTCAATTCCGAGCATCTTTATGAACATCTAGTCAGGACTATAACTGAAGTCGAGTGCTACCACTGGGCTTTTAATGGGTCTACCCCTTTCGATGAGCAACAATATGAAATTGAATGCTTGATCCATTGCTTGGACAATGAATGACCGTGTCTTGTCTCTTTTGAAGACCTATGCGCTTTACCTTTTGCAGGCCTATAATCACGAGTGAATCCTTTGTGCCCAGAAACTAATACTTCACCTGATCGACAACCCTTGGATTCCTAGTGAAAACTACACCTTCATCTCGATCAAATGTGGGATCCTTGAAGCTTACTATTCCCCTTTTGGGGGGTCCCTGTTGATAGATAAGGTAAATCTCAAGGTAGACAGGACAAAGACTACTCTACGACAGCTCTTCTTTTCATCTGATTAAACCACTTGAAAACATCACTTGGCTATGGTGACTCTTTGACTGGATTTTGCTTTCTTACTCATTGATCAAGGGAAGATCATCCTTCGGGCACTTGAGCTTGAGATAAAGAATATATAGGTACAGAGGTAGGGGGTCTGGGTCCGTCTCAGTGCAGTAGGGGAGTCCATTGTGTTGTGATAATCTTTAGAAATGCATTTGATCAAGAGGAAAGGATCGAAAAACTGATCGACTTGGGAGAAAGATACCTTTAAAATGTCCCTTCCAAAAAGTAGAATTTTCGGTCTACTCAGATAAGAAAGTAAAGATCATGTGGAAACTTTAGTCACAGGTGGGGAAACAAGAGAGAGAGAAGGTTCGACCTCTTCATTCCCTCATAAAACTCCCATGCTGATGGAGATCCATCTGTTGGGGTATCATACCCCACCCACACCCAAATCAATGCTCGACTAGCTTGTTTCTGATGGATGAGACTTTCCGAAAAGAAGAGGAAGATGACGGGAGTGCATAACTCAAACACTGAAATTGGTACACGAAGGCTCGGTTCGCCTCTAAAAATATTAAAAAACATGAAATTCGGGTTCAAGAGAAAGAAAAGGGAGATATAGGAGAACCGTGGGTTGAGGAAAAGTGGAATGATCAAACCATCTTTTTGGATTAGTACTTTGGTTTGGTACCCGGCTCAAAAGTCTGAAAAATGAAGTTAACTCTACATTGGCTGTATCAACGATTCCATACAAGGACAGGAAAGAGACCTTAAGAAGTCCATTTACTCCATCCATAGGCATAGAAGAAGAAAGCAGAAGCATGGGAGGGGATTGAACGAGGGATACATCTTCTTAGCTCTCAAACAAGGTGTTGCGAAGAATCCTGTTTTTGTCTTGAATCGAATACGGAAAGGTCATGGGGCTAGAACCCATAGGAACCAGACTGAAATATGAAATGAAGGATGAGTTTCACTCGCTTCAGGATCAATCTTAGATAGAAGAGTCCAATGAGTCCACTAGTACATCAATGTAAATTCGATAGAAAGATCAAGCTGAGAAAGTCACAATCTATTGAATAAGATCGGCTCAAGGTAAGAGCTCAAAAAAGAAAGAAAAGAAGCCAAAAACTTCTAATAGATAGAGTTGGAGTACGTTGTGAGAGTCAGGATCAAGGTTAATTGATGAGTTTAGTGGACAAAACAATCGATGTGAGGCCTAGGTCAAGGCAGGAAGTGAAAGTGTGACTTCCCCCGTAGTTGGGCATATCTTGTCAATCGGATAGGAGCCTCACTGAACTAAGAAAAGGGATTAGCCTCAAAACATGAAACCTTTATGGGAGGAATAATTGCAAGAGCCTCCCGCGGTCAAGATCTGGTGTCGAACATGCATGTTTTCAAGTCTTTAAGTCCCTTGTATCGAGTGAATGCAGTTTCAGGTCTAGCGCCATCCCCAAAGACTTTCATTTAGGTTGACTCTGCTTTCTTCTTAGTCTTTCATCTATAAGTGGAAGGGAATCAATCCTTGTATAATAGGGAATCCAACCTTTCTTTTTTCCTTTAGGTGGCTAAATGCCTATCATAATTTCTGTTGCAGGAGCGATGTCAAAGTGAATCTTGTAGTGAGGGTCTTTCGGGTATAGCACCATTACAGTGGCGTTTTTTCTGCTTTAAAGGTTCAATGCTTTCTCTTTTAACAAGTAGTAAGCGCGGGAGAAGCTCTCACTTCCTCTCTCCCTTACACTCGGCTGTAAGAACCTACTGGAAAAACTCTTTCTTTCAGACCGCTTTAATGGCTCGATAAGGAAAAGAATTGGAAGGATAACTACTACATTATGAAGGTGGGAGAGATTTCATCTGAGCTCATTTATTTCATCGATTATTCACCTAGAAAGATCATATGAAGAGCTTATTCTCACCTACTTTAAGTTCCCACATTGACTCTCCAATCCGATATCTCAAAGCATGAAATTTTGCTAGCATAAATTTTGACTCAAGCCCTTCCTCAGCCTTTGCCTAAGGGGCTAATTGCTAAAGGGTGAAGTCAACACATTTCATTTGTAGGCTAGGAACTTCAAACCTAATACCTGGAACCTACTTCACTCGTGCCTAGGGAACATGCCCAGCTAAGCGATCAGCAGCATTACCGGATGAGGTCATGAAGCGAAAGGCCAATTTCTAACATTATAGGGATTCGTGTGTGTCCCCTGTCGCTTTATGGTTCCTTTCCGTTTCCTCAAAGCCAACAATTCAACCTGTGCAGCCACTAGATCTTCTCTAAGAGCTTTAATTTCACTTCTAGCCTTTTCTTTGAAGTTGAAGGCTGAGGGTTTTTCATACATACGAAAGGGTAGCCCCATCCCTTTCAAGTCAAGGGAACGAAGAAAGGAAGCGGTAGCTACATCTGAACCGACCTCTCTTCCATCAACATCAAGCATAAGGACCGGAACTGTCTCGGCAAAGGAAAGAGGAGAAGAAAGTAGGGGATATGCCTGATCTTTAAATATGAGTTATCGTAGTAGATATTTCTCGATAGTCATGTCGAGAGACAAAAGGGAGTCTGAAGACTGAAGATAAGAATAGTCTTGCTAAGATGAATGCCGCTTGAACGAGTTTAAGAGGTGAAAGAGTTCAATCAAACTCTTCCTTTTCAGGTACATCACCATCAATTATTTAAGTCAGAATAGCTCCATAGCTTCCTATATTCTCCACTCAAGCGGGATCAGTTTGAGCATGATTAATCACTTCGTTACAACCTCTTTACAATAAACTTTTTGGCCTCATATGAGAATGTAGGATTAAAAATAGTGAACATAATCATTTATGGTTGACCAGAAAAAAGATACTTTCAAGAAATGACGAGCATGACTGAAGTGGCTATATATACAAATCTATTTAGGGATCTATATGCTCTGATTCTGGAAGTTCCAGAACAGGAGGCTGGTATACCACCATAATGAAACTGCCTTTTCTTTTAGATAGGATTTATGTTGGATTTATCGGGGGACTCGTGTAGACCACTATGAATGGAGTATGGAAGTCGTTGGAATCGAAAAAGTTCTGTGGTTTCATAAAAGGAGTCAAAGTCAAAGTAGTTCTTTACTAGTAAGGGTTCCCTTTATAATAGGGGCACTTCTTCACTTTATATGTTTTGGCCCCACCCTATCAAGTAAATCCGGCCTGCCAGACCATAAGGCCAATCTATGAGGGCAGGTAAATTCCATCTCTATCTCCCTCTACCCTAGAAAAAGTACTAAAAGAAAGAAGGAAAACTCAGTTCTATCTTGGAGGTAAATATACCTAATTAAGCCCTAAATGAGTCATGAGTAAGGCAAGGGACAACTAGCGGTAGCTGGCATATTCAAAAAGATAAGGGCAGCTCGAAGAGGGGCATCCATCTCCATTGATTGGGCTAAAAGAGATAGGGGCTATTTTTTTATTCTAGGTAGGGGAAAATGAAGTCAAGTGCTACTTATTACAAAAGGAGAACCCAGGTAATGAGCTATTTATAGCAGAGGAGTGATCGATCCGCCCGAGAACACTATAAGGTGGGTCTACCAGTCCAAGGGGGAGAAATCAGCACTCATTAGATCAAAAAGTCATTAGCTAGATAGTGGATAAATACCTTATGGAGCAGAAGCATTGGATATAAGTGACTCCTACCATACCTCCAATATAATGGGGGATTGTTCTTCCCTTATTGAATAGGAAGACGGAAGTATAAGAACAGGGACGCCTATCCTATTCTCTGCTCCCGATGACCCATGCAAATACTGTGTATGATATGGCCCTTATGCAGTAAAGAAAGAAACTCGGCCACGATTTTATCTATATCATCCTTCAACTTCCGGTATAGAGCCGATATAAGTCAGAGCGGGAGGACCTAACAACAATTCAATGACATGGTCCTACGGTGGCTTTATGTAGTTCACTGAATACAAATGAATATTTTTAGACTATCAGTGCTTCTACGTCAGTTCAGGTGAAGTGCTTTAATCCCTTGTTACAGCCAGTGTTCCAGTGAGAGCTGTCCCTTTTTCAAGAAAGTCAAAAAGCCCAATTGGAGTCTTAAGGTAAAGGTATTCTCCTCCTGTTGAAAGCCCATCTAATCGAGTTGTAGTGCTAACTCTTGTTTCTAAAGAATTGAAAGAAAGAGTTGTATTTTCATCTCCTGGAGTTGCATATCCAGTTGTTTGACTTTCTAATAATCTAACAAGCTCACGATCATACATGCCTAATATACTTTTCTTGGTAGAACTATTCTATTTGTGTAGAATACTGAGGCTCTTGGTCCACTCCTACCCTTTGTAGTGCTTTCGCAAGCCCTATCATATCTTCTGTCATGCGTTTTGCCTTCCCTGTGGAAGAATGTTCAGCTCCTGTGTTTCATTGGAAGTTGGAATTGGATCTCTTCTTTCTGTGAGCCATTTTATGTCCTTTTTAATCCCAGTAGAAAAATGAAAGACTACTTGTCTTTTCATTCGCCTTAAATTGCTAATGCTTTCGAGCGAGTAAAAGCTAGGTAGTTTGAAAGCCTTCCAATTGGAGTGCTATCATTTATTCTCTTAATACCGAGAATAAGAGCTAATAATCCTACCATATGGATAGCTTTTATAACAGTTATAAGGCTCGTCTTTCTGCGAGCCTGTTGGAGTCCTCTTTTTTTGTGGTCCAGACGACCTTTTAAACCTTTAATTTAAGCAGCCCCTGCCCCTTAATCAAGTAAGGGATATGCATTTGTAGTCCTAAGGCCTCTTTTTCCTTACATTTGTGAGGCCAGACATAAGAGAATGAAATTTCTAGGCATTTCTGCGATAGGTCAGATATGGCGTGTATAATGCTAAGACGGAATAAGGATTGTCATAGATGTAATGCTTAAATATGTGCAATAGGATTTTAGTTAAGAACTACTATTTCGCTAATCCTATTGCTCCGTCCTTACAATGCTTCTCCTTTACCTAGGGTTGAAGTTCCACAATTTGAATAGCTTATATCTTCCCGGCTCTTTCCTTCCTTGCGCTTGGAGGTTCTGTTGCAGTTTCCAGCAATCTAGTTTCAATTTTTTGAATTACTCTCTTTTTAAGTGCTATGTCTTTCCATGTGCTTTTATAGGGCTAATAAACTCTCTCTAGTCGAGAAAACAATCCATCCAATCTAGTGAGTTCCTTTTATTGCAGTCCTAAGGCCATCCATTGATCCAGTTGTGAGGTATTAAGACTCCTTAAGACCCTTGCCCATCTTTTTTTGCGATTGACATTGTATTCTTCCATGGTTGCCTCTGCCTCTCTATAGAGTAGAGTGATTTTATACCTCTTCTGACTTTTTTAGAGATTAAATAACTTATGAAGAAGGATTGAATTTATTCCCTTCCCCAAGGTAAAGAGACTAAGCTAGATCAGTTCCATCACCTTCCAGTGTTTATGCCTATGATCTAGTTATAGAACTTGCTTCAATGCGAGGCTTTCCAGGATGATCTTCCAAGGACTCGAACAATAGGGAAGAGGTCTCTCGAGCCTGAATCTCTTACAACCGCAGTGGATTTTTCATGGAAGATAGGGTCACATTACATTCGTTAGAGAGAGTGCACCAGTGAGTTCCTTATTAAGTGAAGGTAGGAGTCTTTTCCAACCATTGGAAGTTCTCCTTCAGACATTAGGAGTTATAGTTATCTTAATAGAGGTGGAGTATCTTTCGATGTCGTACCAGCCTCCCCAGATTCTATTCATTCAGTCGAACCAATTACAGTACTCATATCTGAGTGCATAGATCTCTCTCTAGGCCTATCTAATAGCATATCTGGAAGTTATTTGATATCTTATGATGACATCTTTTATGGTATATCTGTTGGCGCTCTAGATCTATAAAAATGAGTTGTAGTGAATTCTTATTGATTTGGAATTCCCATCCCTTCCCCTGTGAGCACTTTCGACTTATCATCTTTCAAATGTGATGTAGTCGTTCGATCAAAGAAGGGGTGATAAGTTAGAATAACTAGTTTGGTTCTCGAGTTGAAAAAGGATCCTTCTCTTTTCGATCTCATTCTAGTTGATTTTCCCTCTATTTTGGTCAAATAAGAAAGTGCTTCTGTGTTTAAGGAAAAAGAGAAAGATATATCAGGAGTTCCTGTTGTAAGCTAAGCCCCTAACGATGGTAGTTGCAGTGGAGGTTTCAGTTATCCCGTTGTGAGAAATAAGTTGGAAAGCCTTTTTATTGAAAAGAAGTATTAGGGTTCTAGGCATCTTTTCCAAGCTAGAAAACCCATTACTTTACTTCAGTCCCTGTTTCGGGTACGATTTATAGATAGTAGTCGTCTCTGGCCATAATGATGAGTCCCCTTTTCATATTCTTTCTTCTTAATTGATTCTCTCTTATCCAACTGTCCAATCTGGTTTCTGTTACTGCCGATAGAGCTTAGTAGTAGAAAGACTCTCTATTATTATTATGACTGACATTCCCTTCCTTAATGCACGAGACCTTGTTCTGACTTGAAGGTTAGATTAAGCTAAGATAAATATGCAATAGTTCCTAGTTTCTTTATAGGTCTTCCTAGATTTCTGGAAGGTGAGAAGCCTTTTTCCTGTAATCTACGACTACCCTCATCTAGTGAGGATTGTAATAGGTAGGTATCATCCCTCTGACAGTCCTTCCATCAAGTATCTTCTTTCTTATATTGATTTATAGCGAGGTTTTTATCCCAAGCATGTGCTCTTTCTTGCTACTTGACTGTAGGTTTAGATCAAGATATGATATAATGGAATGTATTAGAGGATTGTTCCTGTAATCCGCTAGGTGAGGATAGATATCAAAGAGTAGCAGAGTAGTTATCCTTCTTGCTTTTCCCTTGCAATTGAACCATTCTCATTGCCTCTGTCCTTCTATCTAGAGAGATAGATGGGTCAAGTCTTGAATTTCTTCCTTCCTAAGGTCAGGTTTTTATTACGTTAGGTCATCTAATCAAGAATCGCATCTTCAGGTGCCTCTTATATGATTCTACTAGTGATGTTCATATCATTCGATCGTCTTGTGTTACTATATCCTCATCCTCTATCAGACTCTTATGTCTTAGATTCTTCTCTTAGTCCTATCGTCCCAACCTGTTGTTCAATTTCATTTAGAAGAATCTAGGATGGCTAATAACCAATTAGATCGTCTGGCTAGTAAAGAGGGAAGGGATAAGAGGTTTTCCTCTTCCTAAATAGGGGTATGGCACTTCATGTTGTTAGTTATCTACTGCTGTTGGATTACTCAAGGTTGAGTCATCAATCACTTGAAGATGTGATCCTTTATATATGTATGAGCATAACCTGTAGGTTTAGAGCAACATTGAATTCGATCTAGCCATCTCTTGATAGTAGCTCCCCTTTCTAGGGTCCGAAGGAGATAGGAATGAATGAAGAAAATATGATCTATTGAGTGAGAGCTATAGAAGATAAGTCCAGGCCAGAAGAGAATGTCTTAGCTGAGAGAGGGGATTGTTCTTGTAGTCAGATAGGGCGCAAGGGAAATTTCGGGATGTTTCACCCTTAGGGGCATCTTCCTTGTTGTTCCCTGTAGGGATAGAGCAAGGTTGTAGATCAATTCTATCGAGCTATCTCAAGACAGGTAGCTAGGCGCATGTTGCCTGGTCGTAGATCAGATTAAAGCAAGTGGATTTTTAGGCATACCTTAGTGCTAGCGCATGTCTCTTAGATATTGATTGATGACAATTGCCCAATTACAACCTTTATTTTATCTTAATGTCGATAGATGTAACAAAAGGTCTGCTATCAAAAGGTCTGAAGTGGTTGCTAAACCAATGAGATCCCCAAGGTCCCAACTTCCCAAGTGAGTTTGCTTTGCCTTCCCTTCCCTATGGATGTGGTTTGTTCCAGGGAATAATATGACTTAACTGGGCTCCCAGCTCCATAAGGAATTATTCAACCAGTCCTCCCATTCCAGACGAGAGTCAGTACTAGGTTTAAGAATTCCTCTCCTCCTAGCTACCTCACTCCAGGGATCCCAGGATACAGCAGGCAAACTAACAAACATAGAGAGCCCTTGATGCCTTCACAAATGGACGATGACGAAAGGGGATCGAAGCTCGGAGTAGCACCCTGTCGATCGATGACTTCAATACGGGAAGCCTGAACCACCACCTTAAACTACAAGCTACCTACGTCGGTAGTCCTACGTGGTGCTGGGTTACAGATTAGAGAATTCGCTACAAGCACACTCGGATCCCCTCCTCTCTCTGCGCTCTATCACTCTGTTCACTTACGCCAAGATTCTTCTTTGGTAGTTTGTTCCTAGACTTTTCTTACATTTAACCTCTTTTATGACTATGACTTGATTGTGAGATGCCTTAACCTCTATCTTTTTCTACACAGAACTGGAAATAGAATCTCAATAGAGTCCCTCCCGATATGCTCCTATTTTTAGATATCGACTAGAGAGACTATTTCACACTCTCCCACACAGATATTTCAATAACAGAAAAGAAATAATAAGATGATCATCATTTGAAAAACATCATTTGCTAAAGATCGTCTTATCGTCTTCTATTCCTAGTTCTATCTTCCTTTAGTTCCTGTAAGCCAAGGTCAGTCCTATTTACTTTCCTTTAAGTGGATGAAGGATGAAGGAAGGTGCTTTTTCCCTTGTCTAAGTCTATTTAGAGTTTTCTGATGTGGGTAGTTACTACGTCCTGTAAGAAGGCTTGATAAAAATCTCTATAGTCCTCCTTATAATCCCTTCTATCTATCCCTCTCTTTCTATAATCTCCTGTAGCTAAGTGACTAGGGTAGATATTTCAGTTCTAAGGAAAGAGAGGTGCAATTTTCATATTGCGTATATAGGTATGCGAAATGAGATGGTATCATGAGAATCAGTCCTATGCTTCTCTTCTCCTAGCGTAGCAAGCTCGGGAACCCAACCCCTATATCATCATATAAGGGGAAGAGCGATAATGAAGATGTAAAGGTAGAAATATGGAGACATAAAGCTAAAGAAGAATTAGACTATGCATTATTACCACTCAAAATATATAACAAAAAGAGTAACAGGTATTCCGAACATAGAATCAGACTATTCCAAGAAGAACAAGAACTGGAGGAAGCAGCGGAAAGGCTAATGAAATAACTAGAACAACTATAACAAGAGGTAGAAATAGAAGGTTCTCAGGTACTCTTTATATATAGTGATATATTATATCATTAGCAGCCGGGTGAACTATATAGGAAGAGTACCCATAGATCTTACCCTTTCTTTAGAAAGGGTCAGGAAAATATAGAAAGAGTACCCAGATATGACCCTTTATAAACCGAATAGGGTTTAGTAGCTGAGTTCTCATAGATCTGACCCTCCCTAAAGGGCTGCTACTAAATATATAAGGGTTTAGAACCTTTTCTTATAGGTAGATATCGTCAGGTTAAGGAGAAATACTCCTATCGTAGTGAGTTCCTGGGGTAGCATGCTTTGAATCATGAATTTCCTTCTTCTCCTGCAGCGCATGACTGAATTTGATTCCTTCACCAGCTTAAAAAGGTTCAGAATGCTGAGAGACGGCGTCAGTACTCTACTCTAATAGTGCTACTACCTATATTATACCGACGAACTCATATTTGAGATTATTCTTCTATTACCTACCATAAAGGTCTACTTTTAATACCTACCATGACGAAAATGATAGACTCATGTTGATTGATCCTTTTATCATATATGAAGAGATGCATGGTCGAGTTGAGAACACGTCAGGCAATCGTCGAAAAAACGTCACCCGCTCGATCGTCCCCTTCAGTATTGTCCCAGCTACTCGACTTGTTTTTGGCACTAGCAAGAAACCGGTCCATAGGCAATCCTATCAAGGTCAAGGGCATCTTGTGTATCATCTCTCGAAGATCGACCCAACCACGATCGTTGTGTTTCCTACTGACCTCAAAGTCAGCAATGGTCCAAGGTCACGAACCGACCTCTCATTTAGCCAACAACAAGCGGCTATTCAGGATGCAGTAGTGAACAACAGGTAGAAAAATTGAGGTTTTCGGTTCCTTTAGCCATGGGGGGAGGATCGAATCAGCGGGGGCTATGGAAAAAATGGTCTATCAGACGGACAAAAGTCTTGGAATCATATGACTGGTTGTGCAAGACATTGTTGTGGTTGTCGATTGAAATGCACACCTATGATTGGTGCTGCGATGCTATCGATATCGTTTAGCCAGGGCGATACCACCTGCTGACTGAACTAGGATACACCTGCCCTAGGAAGAACCTCACCCTTGGTACTAGTCTACGAGCACTAGCCAAGTCGTAGCTCCAAAACAAAGTATTGAGACCAAAGTATTGATACCTGAGTCTTGAGACCTCAGACACATAAAGACTCAGGTCTAAAGACTCAGGTATAAATACTCAGGTCTAAAGACTCAGGTCTCAATACTTTGGTCATTAAGGACCTCATAACCTCAATACTTTGGATGATGCAATGTTGTGAAGGGGAACGGGAAAGAAGCAACGATTCATATGTGGGAGAATGCAATACGCGCAAGCGATTTAGTGTTCAGAGATGGAAAAATGCTATATACTAGAAAGGTGAATCCATAGAGGTAATACCATTGAGTTGTCCTCGTTCTCTCGTTCACTCCATTCACTTCGGTCCTCGCTTTCCGGATGGATCGGGTGAAAGAGATGCAGCTTGTTCCGTTGCTTGCCCTTTGTGTTCCGGAGTCAGTCCCCACTCGTTTTTCCGCTTGCTCACTCCTCGATCCCCTCTATATCCTCCATTTCGGATTTGTTCGAGCCACCCATGAAGAAAGAGATGCTTTCCTGCCGCTGCAGCAGGAAACTAAGTAGTCAAAAGACTCACCCTCTATAGAAATGTGTGAAGCATGCATACATACCGAGCCGCCTATTCCCATGCCATCCTAGGCATTCCTCTTCTTTAAGATGATGGTTTATTGTGGGTACGGTTTCATGGATCTCTTGGCACAAATGGACAGATGTCCACTATGACTACTACGCGTCAGGCTGGGGTTGATGGAAGGTATGGCATGGATGGTTTCAGAAGGCCGATCTCGGTATAATATAGTCGGACCACAATAGGAACCAAAAAAAGTAACTATAGTGGTGCCTATAGTGGTCTGCCTATAGAATATATAGAAGAGTACTTGGCTATATTATACACTATCTAGATTATATACCGAGTGGTGCAGTTGGCATTGCAGTTGTTGGGGGGCAGATGACAACGATGATACCTCGAATCCCCAAGGTGTTTGGAAAATCAATGGGAACCATTTCAATGACAATAGAGCGACAGAAGCGAGTTGGAGAAATTGGGTAGACTCCTCGGTCTCATGACCTGAATGACTGCAGGTTCGAATCCTGTACCCAGAAAGGAGATGGTGCGAGATCGGCAATGCTAGGCTTGGCACCACCACGATCCGAATGGGGTTGATGGGGTTCAAGATGGTGACCTAGTTGATACCATTGTGTAAGTGGAACTATTAGATTAGAGTACTAAGGAACCCCTACTACTCTTATTGAATTGGTGGTATTGGCTTTTGACAATGATATAGGATGATACCGAGGTCAATCAGTCACATACTGTATGAATGAAATGGAGTTGGTGGGGTTAGAATAGAGACCGATATAGGATGATACCACTGGAATGCTACTGGGGTCGGAGGGTCAGGAAGAAACTACGTACACCGCCAGCCGGGACCAGACATGCGATCCAGTACTCTAATCTAAACTATATAGGAAGAGTACCTGGGATCACTATATTATGAGAATACATGAGATGGCCAGTTCAGAGTTCCCGGCTACCGGTGAAGAGCAGTGGGAACGATTCAATTCAAAAGAAAGGTTTTTTTGTTGTACGGAGATTGATGGAGTGAGCGTGGTTTTCCAGATGGAATGGACTCAAGCCACTTTACGACTTTGGGATAGGTTTTACTGGCAGCTACGACGATGGCTCAACGATTGGGCACCTATCGGCCAGTGGTGGTACCTCATGACATTCCAAAGAGACCAGGTGAGTGGTGTGTGTGCAACAAGTACTCTCTCTATATAGTCCAGCATTCTTGGATGGGGTTGAAAAAATGGAATCGATGGTTCGTTGGAATGGAGATGGCCATAGTGGTGGTTCATAGGCGGTTGGGAGAGCTGTATGCGGTTCAATGATGCCAGTACAGTTTGGGGCTGGTTTCCACCCTTATAAGTATTCGGACTGTTTCGACAGAATGGGAAAGGCTCTCACATTTTATAGTTATCCGATTCCAGAATCCGATCCAGCAATGGGACAGTCACGTATCTTAGAAGTAGACAATCAAGTCTTCCTACCATCAAAAACGCATATCCGTATTCTAGTCATAGTAGCTGATGTCTCTCATAGTTGGGCTTTGCCTTCCTCCGTCTTGAAATGTGATGCAGTACCGGGGTTTTTAAATCAACTTAGCATGTTTATAATACGCGGTGTAGTATTCTATGGCCAGTGTAGTGAGCTTTGTGGAACAAATCATGCCTTTATGCTTTGGCCCGGGAACCTCACCCAGTACCTGCCGGCTAGTCCAAACCACACCACCAGCACCATTAGTTATTTATACTTATAAGTCCAACCCCATGCGGCTTCCTTCCACTCTCATGCTCACATGTCATATGATTCATTGTAACTTGACTGACTAGATACTACTTGATTTGTTTTGTCAAAACAAAACAAAACAAGTAGTAGTTAGTGGAATGGTCTCAAACAGTTCGGTCAGTGGGAATCGAGGTGGTACGACCAACTAGACTATATATGGAGAAGCCATAGCCTGAGCGGCCAAGGGAGGATGGGGCATCTGTCACACCTAGAAAAAAATATTACCTTTCCACTCCAACTAGGCGTAGCTCAATACCGGAGGGGCCAATGTATTGTGCCATAATGGGATATCTCAGCAGTTTCACAAAAGGGGAAACAATACTGGAACGTCAAATCGTACAGCGTAGAATGAAAATACCACACTATATGTAATATAATAGTGTCCTCAAGGTCTAGATTGTGGGGTATGTGTGATACTGATAAGGTTAAAGAACTCGAAGTGGAGTGGGAGGATCAATGGAGGGCATAGAGTAGCAACCTGGTGTGGGCGAAGCCAGCTCTATTCGAATAGTGATTTGATCGACCATCTCATCCAAAAAACCCTTTTTTTACATGGGGCTCAAGAAGTCCACTATTAGAAGAGTACCTGTCCCCCGCTGCACAAGGTACCTATCATGCCTATGTCTCCAAGTCGATCGATCGGTCGTACTACTATGATATGATATGATATGAACCCGATAGGATATGGTAGATAGCATAGCTGCTGGAATGGAGTTGGTGGTGCTCGGGTGATATGATTTCGGTGTTCCGAGTGAATGGTCAACCCCGCTACTCAATTGATTCTATATCTGCTACACCCGGGAGCTGGATACGCTCAAGCGCATTCCCTTCTGTTCTACTACCTATATTATACCTACTCAACAGTTGGAGTGGAGTTGGGGGCTTGAGCAACCTAGGCCGCCTTGTTGCCCGACCTGCCAGATGGCGCATGGGGGGCGTGGCACGGGAAGATGAGGTCTTCCATTGCCACTATCCCCACATGGTTCCACGTCGGTATAATATAGGTAGAAGACTACCCGCCCGGCTTCACCACTATGTCTAGTCGAAAAACCATAGACTATTGATGCCAATAGCCACTCCAGCTGAAAAAGGTCGGTATAATATAGGTAGTATAACCACGACTATATATCTATCAATCACCAGTACTCTTCTAATAGTGTGCTCACGAGTCCAACTCCAGACAGACAAATTGGCACCTGAAACGGGGTGCGGTACTCTGTCTATCTAGTGTCCGATCATTTGATTGTCATATATATGGTGGAGGGATCATGAAGTGGTGGATGTGTTCTTACTACTGAGGTTGGTCAAGGCCGAAGGCACATATACCACACCAACCCTACCGAGTGAACCGGAAGGCCATGGAATGGATATGGGGCCTCAGTTGGTATAGCACCGAGGTGGCAGAACGACCCACTCGTACGATGAGCCCAAAGGGTGGGGGTACAGGTAGGATGAAGCAGAATGGACAGGACTATTAGAGTAGAGTACTTATGGGTTAGGTATGCCATGACAATATGGGGTGATAGAGTTGGTGGTGAGTTGCCTGGGAACTGGGGTGATTGATGGTTCAGGGCGAGCTCATGGGGCCCTTTATACTACAAGCATAACTACCATTTCCATACACCGAGTAGAAATATGACGAGTTGATGGTTCACAACTATATGAAAGATATCGATGGGGGTAATATTGGTTCACTGACTCCACCGCCATGTTCAAGAAAGAGTGCTGTCATTGATTTGGCCACTGAATGCACTTGATTGCCCACATGGTTTCATAGAGAAAAGGCTATATCCGCTGGCATTAGAGTTGAGATGGGTTGGCATTGACATGGTCGATTTCACCACCAATTCAATAGTGTGAGTAGTTGTGTGAAGTCTACTAACTATATGACACCGAAACTATTAGAGTAGAGTGCTGAAAGAATATCCTGTTCTTTGAGAGTTTGTGGTAGTGGGAATAGGCACATGGCGGTGACCCCACGTCTTGATGCACAACCAGTACTAGTGGCATATGGCTAAAATAATGTTTGAGAGGTCTGGTAGGCAACCCCATTCACCGAATTGATCATCTTAGAAGTAGTGGATCAGAATGCGTTTTGTTCTTGGGTGTCAAATAAGACCTACGGCTAAAGCGATGCATAAGAGTGAGGCAAGGTGAATCGCGCTCAGGAATTTGGTAGGATGTCAGTACTCTTCTAATAGTGAGTACTCTACTCTAATAGTACTACTGCTTATATTATACCGACCAGTATATGGCCAAAGGTTCTAAAATATCTGACACCTCTTAGGTTAAGGTTTTAAACCCTTATATTATATATTCAGTAGCACCTATCTGACCATTTAGTTAGAAAGGGTCAGGAGGGAGAGGGAGAACTGGTACTGATATTTATTGATGGGTTGGGGCCAATCTCGGTACTGATTCATGTGGTCATGAATTAGTACCGATATCAGTCTTGGTCACTCTTCTACCTGCTTGTCTCTCATTCAGTTTATAGTTCGATTACGCATCTAGCTCACGGAGAAGCACTGCTACTCTCCAACCAGGAAATCAACTTCAGTTGGTTATTCAGGGAAAGGATCTGGAAGAAATCGACCTAAGCCCTGGCGCTCGATGCGGGTCTTTGCCTAGCCCTATCCTTTTCTAAAAGTCTTGGAAGCTCTAATGGTAGGGTCTGGACTGAAGTGCGAGTGGGCCCCTCGCAGCTCAACCATCTATTTTCATCTTTATTGAGGGGGCGATGGGAGGTTGTTTTATGGCATTGCGCATACCGGCTCGATCTGATCGATTTCAGCAGTGTCCATCGCTCCCTCCGGATGGCTATTATGGTGAATGGATTGGGGATAAAAGGCTAATGCACCCTTAGAGGTGAGGAAAAAACCAGACCTATTGATCCTCAAGAGCATGCACAGGATTCCCTTACATTGAGGGGGAGGACCATAGCCGCGACGAGGTTGAAAGATTTCGATGCAGGCGACTGCGGAAAGCCCCGGTTTTGATTGAGCAGGCGGTCAAGCCGAAGCTTTGAAACCATGGAGCAGTGGGGAAACTAGAATTCTAGGTCTTTGAGCTTCGTTCTATCAACTTGGCTTAACAATAGGTGTTGGAGATCCGGGTGCATAGCCAACCTTCAACAAGGGTTCCGAGGGAGGGAGGTAGAGGCATGGGAACCGGTAGTTGCATCAGTAGCATAATCTGGATATTGAAATGGATATATAGCCACACAGCTGTTGATTCCCTCGCTTTTCATTTTTTAGTGATATCATAAAAAAGACTGAGTATGCACAAGGAAGACTAATCACAACTAGTCGTGTGTTGAGATGGGACATAGATAGTTTGTCAATCAACCACCTCTCCTCCCCTGACCAGAAATAGAATCTGATCTCAAAAGCCAGAAAGCCACCGTCTTTATCTCCACAGCCGACAACCTATCTCTTCTATGTCCTCAAGTACCACCTTCCCTAAAGCTACCACCTCTCTAAGACTTCCCTTAAAAAAATCCGAAACCCCAATCATTCACTTTAGTCTATTGACCCCTAGAACAGAAACTATGCTAGATCCTTTCCTAACTATCTCTTAAAAAACATGAAATGGCCTAACTTCTTTTTTTATTCTGGGCGGTAGTTCACTATTAGAAGAGTACTGAGCTAAAAGTAGTGATTAATCTTTTCTGATCTGTCTGCTGAACGTGTTTTAGATTCATTTGGAGTTTCGACTTATTGTAAAAAGACGGATTTTCTCTGGTTTGTTCTCGTCTACTCAACGAAGAATCCCACTCGCTAGATAAAGCCGATACCGAAACAGATACCACTAGCCCAATTTAAAGAGTAGAACATCATATATATAAGTACGACCTCCCTCAAGTACTAAGCTTACCAAAAAGGAAGAGATATTTTTCACTTCACTTACACCTGAAGCAAGAGCTAACTAAGCCAAGAGGCGACAAAAGGAAAGAATTTATAGGCTACTACCTATAGAACCTGTGTGTGCATGTTTGGAAATCCACAATGCACTATCCATGGCCTCAGTACTCTTCTAATAGTGTGATCAGTCGATAGCTCTATTGGAAGACAGATAGGGATAAGGTTCTAAAAGTCCTGACACCTTAGGGTAAGGTAGAACCTTATCCCTATAAGTGTGGAATGGTCGCTCGGTCGGTTGCTGCAAGGATCCCACTGCTCTGACCGTACTCTTGATGCTCGAAAGCATATAGTGTAGTTCATTGGACACTGGAATGCATAGGCAATGGTCATATTAGTTGATGCATTCTCTTGATACGGATAACAGAGCGGTGGAATGGTAGAAAGATACGTGTTTTGGGGGGGGGGGGGTTCAAGAGGATCAGGTACTCTTCCTATATAGTACTACTAGAGTAGAGTACTGAGGGCCCATACTCAAATATATCACTCGTGGAGGTGGGAGTGAAAGCGGATGGGCAGTCGTTGGAATCATCAGAGAAGATGGAAGACAAGCTTTAATTGAGCAAGGCTACACTAGAACAACCAGTATATGATTTCAGATCCCGGGGCTTCCATGGTTGGGTACACGACGAGATGCATACTGGTTCAATGTCGGCATCCCAACAACCCCATTAATGAACCAATCGCAGTAGCAAAATACCCCATTCTCTTCCATATTCTCAAGTTGCTGTTTTGTTTAATGTAGGAACCCGTATTGAGCCAATACATCTTGTCTCTTTAATAACTGACAGTTCACTAAACGTATGAAAGGATGGGGGACTCGGAAGAAGACATTCCGGTGTGGTTGGAGTCTGTTTGACTTCGACAGTCAGACTCGAAAATCGAGTAGGTGCCCTGACAGATGTGATCATCACTACCACTACGAAACGAACAATCCCAATAACCGATAGATATGCGCCATAGGAGATCAGGTCATTTCAACCCTCAAAAGCATCTGGAAAATCTGGAATGTGACATGGCATGCTCGCTAGGCCTATGAAATGCATTGGATAGAGGGTAGGATTCACCCTGAAAAAAGTGATCCAAAAATGGAGTTTCCCTAAGCATTCCGGGTAGACCAGCCCTGTGAATTTACCAACCCAATAGTGAAATCCAGCAAATAAAGAAAAAACAGAGGCCATCAAATGTACATAATGGAAATGTGCCACTGCATAATAGGTATCATGAAGTGAAATGTCAAGCCCAGAATTAGCGGGTACTATTACAGTGATTCCACTGATTGTGAACAAAAAGATGAACCCCACAGCAAACAACATGGGTGTTTTGAAGTACATGATCGAACCGCCCCACCAGGTAGCGAGCCAACTAAAGATTATAATGCCAGTAGGAACAACTATTATCATGGTAGCAGCAGTGAAGTATGAATGGGTATCGATGTCTAATCCAACAGTAAACATATGATGCGCCCGAACTAGATAGCCAAGAAGACCAATACTGATCATGGAATATACCATTTCGAGATAGTCGAAGACCGGTTTGTTCGAATACTTTGAAACGATCTGACTGATGATTCCAGAGCTAGGCAGAATGAGGATGTAAACTTCAAGGTGCTTCTCTCTTCTACTCATCAAAAAAAGCGAAGAATGGTAGACTATATCATCAACTGATTCCATTTGTCTATGAAAGCTAGCCATGCTTTATGGTGAATACTGTTAGGTTTAAATGCTTTGAGATCTTAAAGACTATAATATTCCTCAACAAGGAAGAATTGTCGTGATTGATGACTTTGGAATGTCCTTTATTTAAATTAATCTAGCATGATGATCACATCTTTTCGACATTGTACAGACCATTGATAGTAACCATTTTGACTACTATCAAAGTAGATATTTCCTCCAAATACTACCTTATAATACTCTACATCTTGTAGAAGTTTATTATTGACTCGAATACTGAGTTGAGGTAGTTGATGCTTCATAGCGATACCAATGGTACCATCAGCATCAATGAATTCTGCAAACCAATTGGATTGAGCATCTAGTGTAATAGGTAGAATGACAGGGATATCCAGTACTTGAAAGACACGATGTAGTTGAAGTAGTCGTGATGAATGTCTAATATGACCATTAATAAAATTCATGAGTTTCATCATACCAGGTCGGTGATGTAGTCAATAACGATAAGCTTTAGCACCTGATCACATTTTAATAATTCCACCAACCATATGTTGGATATATCGTAGTAGTCGTATATCTTCCAGTCCCATAGTAATTTCAAGTGAAGTATACCCTTCCCAATAAGATCTTTTAGAACCTTGTTGACTCACTTGAATACTTCCATCACCATCGATCATTACAGCTAGCCACTCAAATAAGGATTTAGGATCATTTGTTGCACATGTAGTCTCTGAGGTTCCTACTAGACTGCTTTTATGTTGTCGGTTACCTGATGATTGTGTCTTAGATACTCCATTTTGACTAGATCAGGGTTTGACTAGAAAACCACTTATGAACATAGTATGAGTACCATGAAGCAGACCGTCCCAGCATATAGTGCAATGCGTATTCAGATTTGAATATGAAAAGGGCCATTTAAAACCGAAGAACCAAAAGAGATGCTGGTATAAAATGGGGTCTCCACCGCCAGCTGGATCAAGAAAATGTAGAATTGGAGTTTCAATCCGTTAATAACATTGTGAGTCCCCCAGCCAGTACGGGAAGAGCCAACACTATGGGGCATGCAGTCACAGGAATGGACCACACAAAGAGGGGTGATCTATGCATCGTCATTCCAGGGCCACGCATGTTCGATATCGTTGAAATAAAATTGATCACACCTAAAATGGAAGATAACCCTCTAATATGCAGACTAGAAATTGCTAAATCGACCATGCCTCCCGAATGGCTGGTGATCCCACTTAGGGGCGGATAGACCGTCCAACCAGGGCCGCTACCCAATTCCACTACTACTGGGCACAATAGGAGCAACAGACTTGGAGACAACAACCAGAATGATATATTATTTAATCGTGGAAAGGACATTTCGGGGGACCCAATCAGAACCGGAACAAGCCAATTTTCAGAACCTCCTATCATAGCCAGCATCACCATGAAAAAGATCAGGGCTATAGTGTTCTCCATAAGAAAAAAATTATATAGTTGATGGTTCCCACCTAGTAGTTTATCGCCTGGGGTTGATAATTCCATATGAATCAAAACTGAAAAGCATGTTACAATCAGTCCCAAAAGCACACCGAAGAGGAAATAAAGAGTTCCAATATCCTTGTGGTTTGTCGAGAAAATTCATTGTTCCTTTGTAGTTGATTTGGATTTTTTGTGATTGCCTACCCGCTGACCCAGTTCTTCCAATGCCATGGAAAACTCTGAACCACCCTGTGCCCCTTGACTCCCCTCGAACCATTCCATCTTGCCCACTTCACTACCTATTCCAGCACCATACCGTACCAGCTATCGCCTCCTAATTGGATGAAGCTAAATAAGCTATCAAAAAATGGTACTGATATATATTGGGGGTCTAGCTCAAATCTTACTTCAACGACTATGGTTGAAAATTAATTAGTTTTTCGGTATTTCTCCTGACCCTTTCTAACTAAAGGGTCAGATCTTTTAGAACCTTCTTTGTGCCGTAGGGTTGGTAGTAATTCACTATGTCTCTGCTACTGAACTAGATTCATCTTCAATACTCTACTCTAATAGTCGATCGATTATTTTAGTCAGCGCTTCTTGCGCCTATATTCAAGCTTATGCTTATATAATCCATCAATATATATCAGTATCAGTATCAGCCTTCCTGACCCTTTAGAATGGGTCAGGTATTTGAACCTCACCGTACTCGGGTCAGATCTTTTAGAACCTAACCCTCCTTAAAGGTTCTAAAAGATCCGACCCTACCTTTTAGGGAGGTTTAGGATGCCTGCTCGGAACTGTAAATGGAAGGCAGAGCAAGTACCCATTTCCGAGTGTATTTGTCCAAGAGTGCCACATCAAACGGGTACTTTTCCTATATAGTAGTGACCTTCCAATGTTTCAAGAGTACTTTTAGAGTATATTATTGATGATGACCTTATATATATAAATATAAGAGTACTCAGTATAATATAGTTAGTAGAGCTTCCATTTTAAGGTATTCCCCTTTCAACCTTGTGTGAGCCGCACATCGCAATGTGTCCCGTCTTAAGATTGGAGTTCGGAATCCCCATACCAGATTCCAGTAGTCCCATACGAATAGCTTAACGACCACCCTTGAGATGGAAAAACCCCCAACACCAACATCGACCTCCGGCTGATCCGATCTCTTCCCACCGCTCTGTATCATGATACCAGTATCAGTGGATGCCCAACCCCGGAACCCAAGGTCCACATATTAGAGTAGAGTACTGAGACACACATTATATGCTAGAATACCTGCATATAAAGTTTTCCTTTCACCAAGTGTCCGCGTGGTAGTAAAATAGACTGATATGACCTTCCACGCCTAGCTTCCTAGTGATTTCTCCGATGCCCAAGAGCCCGAGTCATTTGATCTGGTGACCCCAGTACTAGCCCATTCCTGTACACCAATTGGATACTTGGAATCGATATTCGGACAGATAGTCTACACCGGTGCGAAACCCATGGCTGAATTCATCTTGAAACAAGTACTCTTCTATATAGTCCATGTCTATCAATTTTAACAGTAAGGTCCCTCCCAGAGTTCATAGGCGAAACCATACTTTCCGAATGCAGCTCAACCCCCGAACTCCAACCAGGATCATATATATATAGTATGTCGAGAGTACTAGGCATAACAAGATGAATTGTGTCTAATAGTGGAATGCATCCAGTTGCAGCATCAGAATTCGATCTAGAAAACCTGTTCCCAACTCGCTTCCCCCCAGTTGTTCCTAGCACCTCACCCTCAAAAGATACACCTCTTCCGCCTGATTTGACCTCGCTTCCATCCATCTACTACTTGTCTAGTATAGACCTATATTATAAGAATACCCGTCCCTACCGCCAGAAACACCAACCGCCCCCGACAGGTACTCTGTCTATATAGTCCTGATTCCGAGCACCGTTTGTCCACGCAACCCCCCAGCCGTTCCCATTGTAGCTGCTCTACTACCTATATGATACCGACTCGAGTGGGTGGGCGTTCCAATGCCAAACATGTGATTTACCAACCTCACTATTAGAGTATAGTACTGACCTGAGAACACCATCCCTGAATGAATAGGAGTGCAGTTCCGAGACTATTAGAGTAGAGTACTATTTCTATGATCTTGATTTTTTCGCCCTCTTGACCCGTACTGGAGTGGGACCTTGTCATTCTCAGGGATACTTCATGTATCCCTCGGGTAATCTAGCCAGGTACTCTTCTATATTGTCTATAGCCACCACTATAGGCACTAAAAAAGGTGCCTATAGTGGTCCCTATAGTGGGCCAACTATATTATACCGAGATTCTTCTTGCTTTCTCTCTTTCACTGACCACCAACATCTCTATGAAAATAAAAGGTACCGCGCCCTTTATTACAATGAAAATAAAGACATTTTTTAACCGAACCGCAGCTCTATCTTGATGAAGCTGTCCCAGGTACTCTATCTATATAGTATAGCATATGTCCATCGTGCCCACACCACCGCAAGGAGACCAGGAACCCGGTGAAAGGACTATATAGAAGAGTACCTGACTCTACTCTAACAGTATCGACACCGATATAGGAGGATACCGTCCGCCCCCATTGGGAACCCACCCACTCAGTGCATCTTCCCCAGTGACCAGTCCGGAAGTGAACAACCCATGTCAGGTGCTATTCGATTCTGCCAGTGGATATGGCCATCGTACCCGCATTAGCTATTTGGAATAGATCATGGACGTTGCAAACCCAATCACATAGGGCCATTGTGTTTGGGGGGTTATGGTTCTAAAAGATCGGACCCTTTCTCAACCAAACCGAATAGGGTTCAGTAGCCGAGTTCTAAACCCTTATAGATTCAGCAGCAGCCGTTTCTAAACCGAATAGGGTTCAGTAGCCGAGTTCAAAGATCTGAACCTTTCTAGGGTCAGGAGACAGCTACTATATTCTAATAGTTGACCACCAAGACTGTTATACATTTATTAATAGTAGTCCTGTGAGGCACGATTCGTTATGCTCCTTAGATCGGCTCGTTTGGTAGGGGGTACAAGAGTGATATCGAAGTGAATATAAAAGGGAATTTCTATTAGAGTAGAGTCAGGTACTCTTTCTATATAGTCGAGTAAGATGATTCATTTATAGGCTTGAAACCTCACTTTTCGGGAGAGCGAAATGAACCAATCACACATGAAATAGTTAATTCCTAACACTACAACTAAGGGGTTCATCCATAAACTTAAAAAAGGAGGTGAATAATCTCAACATATATTTTTTGATAACAGACTGCTAGCTTTCAAGATTCCAGTTTTCAAACTTGCCAAAGCTCTCCATAGCTTTATGTATATCCAGCCGCTCTATCTCTAGCATTCTTATTTGCTTTCTCTAGAGCTCACAGGTTTCAAAATGAGAACTTCCTTCCCCTCGAACCGACATGGGATTGGCCCATCATTCAAATGAAATTTTATAGCATGCCAACATGACTTACAAAATCAATCCAACAACTCCCTTTAACTTGAAGTCAGTATAATCTAGATAGTAGGATACTTATCCATAAAAACAAGAATCGACTAAATACAGTTCTTTATCCTTATCAGTCTATTTCATATTGAGTCGATGAATCTTATCGTTAGCCTATAGCGCTATCTACCCTTAAGACTGACTTAAGGGACGTAACAGAAGTCTCAAGAGAACTAACAATCGATGGACTCGAAGGGCGAGAGATAGAAGAGCAAAGAGAACTCCATCTAGAATTTCCACTCCTTCTACCAAGTACTACATTAGCAATTGAAGAGCTTAGTTAGAATGGATGGAACTACATCGAACTGGCTTGATAATGTCTGGGAGATTAGCTAGGTTATATTCTTTTTACCAAAAATCCAGGTTGTTAAAAAGATTGTGGGCTATCTTTTGATGCCCTGGATTTCGGCATCTTTACATAGGGATTACCTGGGCCAATCATCCAATATATATCAGTACCAGCCCTGCAAGAACAGCTCTTCTTTAGCCACCCAGGTGTATCGATTTTGAATTTGGGTTCCCGCCGTATTGATGAGTGGTACGTCTTTTATGTCCTCATCAACCCTGGACTTACCTGAATATAAAATGTAGCTAATCCCCTTACTGCATGAAACAACAAACAAAGGCTTCTAGCAGCTTTTATGCCTTGTTCTAACTTCTTCTTATTTTCTTGGTTTCTGGGTCAGACGTTGGTTTCCTTGGGAATGATTTTCCGGTTGGTAAAGCCACTGACGGAACACTTGAAATATATATGTGTGATGCCACGAGTACGTTTTCTTAATGAATAAGACTGAATAGGGAACATATAAAGGATCCTTAAAAAGGAGACTGACATAGGGAACATAGACAAGTGAGCGTCGATGGATGCTGAATTCCCCTTATTTATTAGGGCGCGAACGTCTCTTTTAGTTGTTTTCTTTGTTTCTTTCAGATTACTCACTATTAGAAGACTATGCTGCATGCGATCCATCTGTCCCATCACCAGAGGCGAATATGTGCCCTGGAATCAGATGCCTTTCAGACCTGTAAGGGAAATCAGTCATAGGTAGGCCCATGATACGGATAGAAGATTGGTCTCCATTCATTAGAAACTATCAATTACGAGTCCGGGGTAGGCTAACCACCAGCATCTTATCTCTTTTCATCCTTTCCGGTGGCACTAATATAAAGGAAGTACTTGCCAATGAACCTTGACTCTCTACTCTCTCCCAGCGAATCAAGAAATCTAGCAATTTCACAGATGAAGAAGGTGTAGGTCAGTACTCTTCTAATAGTGTTCTTCCCATTCCATTACCAATCACCAAGAAGCTCAAGATGATGAGACCAACAAGATAAGAACTTTTTATCTGTGCCGGTCAAACATACACACTTCTATATAGTCTCACAGAAGAAGAAAGGCTCAGGGGAAGGTTCTAAAATATCATACACCTCTTAGGTTACGGTTATAAAACCTTATACTATATATTCAGTAGCACCTTTAGGGTCAAACTATATAGGGTCAAGTACCATAGATCTGACCCTTTCTAACCCTTAGATATCAAGTACCTGATAATTTGAAAGCATTCGTGTGAAGAGTCAAGGTCATGCTAGAAATCCAGGAATATATATAAGTAGCAGCACCTATTGGGAGTTCTGTATTAAAGTAGAAGCTAGAAAATCAAGGGGGATACCATGAGCTGACAGCCACAACTAGTTCCATTCTATATCCGGCCCTCCCCTTTGCATCTATTGATCGCTATCCATTCTCCTTGCATCCATCCTGGGAGCGGAGCTGTACCGAAAAATATTGAGAATTCATATCAGTCTTCTATGTTCTCACCCTCCCTGTTCTGATAGTGTGGTTTCGAGCCCTTATATACATGAAGAATAGATCAAGATATTGAGTCACATGAGCAAAGATATAGTCAACATCGAACGAAAATTCTCCGTGATGACTCTGAATTCCGATTGATTCGGTCAAGCTCACCAAAGCACGTAAAGAAGTGAGTCAGTCCATTCGTCGAGCTGAATTTGGACATCATCTCGTTTGGATCCAGAGAAAGCATCGTTCTATATCGATCGAGCCCTATAACGTAAGGGAAGTCTCCGGTATTGAATATGAATGAAAAGTTCCATCTCCTGCTACCTTGATCCTCTACCGGTTTTCCAAAAAGGATAGTAGTGATAAATTCAAAGAGTCATCCCACAGTATAGCGAGACCCCAACCCTATCTCTCCCATTGCCTCTATATTCAACCGAGAAACCATTATTGTAATTGAAACTAATCTTGAATCTCTCCATCTCATGAGACATTAGCCTAGTTTTTGATAGACTGGGACCTTCGAGCTTCAAGAGCTTCCTTAGTTGGGTAACTGCACGTGGGTTCCCAAGCCTACGTCAGTTCTACAGACTACTATCATGGCTTCCTGCGGGGTTTCTTAGCAGCCTCCGCCGATCATTCCAATATAGGTCCGTCCTTAGATTCCCTCATTCGCTTTTCTGGGTGTCGTTCCTGGCCCTTTTAGAAAGGTTCTAGTTATATATCAAGGGTTTAGAACCTTACCCTAAGGTGTCAGATCTTTTAGAACCTTTGATGGGGCCCTTCTTGCAGCAGATTTGTTCACAGACGATTCAATAGCAACCCCTTCTTTTCTTGAAGAAAGAGGGTATTTGAGAACAAGATCCTCTAGAGATGAATGTGCAGTTGATTCAATAGGAGCTTCTACGATCACAGTAAGAGCCTCTATGAAAACAACGACAACTGTCACAGTAGATATACAATGGTTACTGAAACCGTTAGCCAATGAAGAAGTCCGGTAACGAAAGAAACATATATTCCAACAAAAATAGGTATTTTCACAATAGGAATCTAAAATTTCTCGTCTTCTGAAGGCCACTCACTCGCTTGAAGATGCCGAATAACCGCCGGTTCTTTAGTACTTGGTTGGAATACCCAAGAGATCCTGCTGGATAAGGCTTATTCCCTACTTTTAAATGAATGGTTGAAGGTCATTTTTTCATACTGTCCTATTCTGATTCTATGGTACTATTATATATAGTGATAGAAGAATACCTGGATTATGATATGATTCACATTCAATAGGTACTCTTCTATCACTATATATAAGAGTACATGTAGGGTAGAGTATTGACTTTCTGATCTTCCGACTCCTTCTTGCTAACATAAGGTTCTATCCCGCGTAGAATGAATACTTGTCTTACCGCATACCAGTTGCATGTGGGAAGACCAGAAGCGGGGTGAAGAATCAATAATGGGCGGACGATCACATCGTCCGATAGCTAAATGGATGGTACTTGGCTAACCCAGATCTCTTCACTCCTCATCTCACTCACTCACTTGAAGACCAACCGAATGTGGACATTAGCAGCGCGTAGTCATTCACCTAATTACTCTACTCTAATAGTCAATACTGTAATCTAAACTATATAGGAAAAGTTCCCGTCTTCCTTAAGCCAAAAGCACCAAGAGTCGCTACTCCGACAAGAGCAGAAAAGGCACCAACATCGGTGACTAGTAGAGATCAGTTCCAGTTTAGGCATCATCCTAATCATCATACAGGGAAGCTGGGATCCTCTACTGAATTCCTGGAAGTGAAAGAACAATTATTTCCATTTTCGATCTAGTTGCTTGCTCACTCACCTCAATTTACTTTTAGTTTGAAAAAAGCTAATTTGAATCACGATCTCTGGAATCGAAACCAAGACCAATGAGCCCCTTACCTTAACCTTAGTCAAGCGAAAGACTTACGACTTTGAATTGAGGTATAATCCTAAGGAATCTCTTTCAATCCCTCTGGGCACAAAGGAACTACACAAATTTTTATCCCTTTAGTGATCAGTCTTTTCTTCTCTTAATAGAGAGTGTTGTTCCAGAATAATCCTAATCAGACTATTGCTTGTACCTCATCACTGCTGAAACCCTCGGTGAAACTAGCTTAAGCCTGACTACATAGCCTATCTATATCTATATAGGGATATACCACCTGTAAACCAAAGCACATTCTAACTCCCTTTGGCATAAAATAAAGTCTTATATCAAATCAAAATCGTCTTCTATGTGGTTGTGAATTGTAAACTCTCCGTTCCTTCTTGACTCTCCTTCCGGCTTCTAGCTTCTTAAACATGATTTCTCACAATTAGAAGAGTACTGAGAGGTACAGGAGGCCGCACGATGCAAGAGGAAATATGTATAGGCTGGATCAATAAAAGAAAGATAACGAAGGTGTACAAGATTCCAATCTCAGAAGGAAGGTGGCGGCAAGGTTCAAATCTCGATCAAATAGCTACTAACTATATTATACCGAGAACCGTGCCAAGCTGTAAGCATAGAGAGTTAGGTATCATAAGGTTGAAGTACCGACTTTGAACTACCAGAATCAGTAGTTGCCCTATTGTTGATCGGTTGGAGGTCCCTAGTTATAGAGAGGCTTTCTCCTTCCTTTTTCCATCCATTTGAGTGTTTGAAGAATTCTTCCTATTTGACCCGATGTCGTACCCTTCATGTGTTCATGATACAGGGCCGGGGTACATATTCCACAAAAACAAGGTTTGACTACGAGGTTGTTCATTTTGTAACCTTCACCTCTATCTACCCAGTTTCATTTCTACACCTTCAATGAGCAAGACTGAAATATGGTGAGGTTTCAACAGGGCAAGCAGAGATTCTCCAACCTGCAGTCAGCTATGATATACTCAACTTATTCTTTTCACCTCCCTCTTCGAGACCTTAGCGACATCTCAAGTCCTCCGATCAAGTTGGAAAACAACCCTTGAGACCTATGATCTCCTAAAGCAAAGAACGAAATAGACATACTTAGACGAGGGCATCTTGAACCCCTCTCCCTATGGTCGAGTTATCCCATGACCTCAAGATCAAGAAGATCCAGCCATACATTGAAGACAAGGGCTCGACCAAATGAACGTAGCATCATGAGATGATACTGATATATATTGCCGGTTGTCCATCTATGGAACATGGGGCTGAAGACCTCTAGAGTACCTACTAGAAGAAAGACCGAACCACTTCTATATAGAGTAGAGTACTTTAGGGGTCAAAACCATTTGGAGGAAGAAGCAGATGGGTCACTTGTGAAAGAACTAGCTGAAGGGGACCATCACAGTTGGGGCGGTGGATTACAGGCTTTCTCACCAAGAACATCAGGAGAGGTTGTGGAAGACTTGGCTGCAACAAGGGGTCAAGGGATTGCAAAAATTATTCCCATCAATCAGAAGAAAAATATGTTCCAGGAAAGAGGGGAACAAGGATATCCAAAAGAATAGGCCTTTAAGGAAGGCATGAATGAGGGCTGCAGGATATGCTACAAGGTTGAATCAGTCCACTAAGGTTCTATATGATTTCAGCGAAGTGTTCAAGTCAAGGACTTAGGCAATCAAAGACAGGTACTCTTCTATTCTAATATACAGATAGAGCGTCATATACAAAGAAATTATCCACAACTAAGGCATCCATCCAATATAGATAGAGCGTCATATACAATGACTCTATCCTTTGGAAACCACCTATTACTCTCATCGACTAACTTCACTAGGGTCAAGATTCATGGTATTCTAAGGGCCAGAGCAAGGGATTGATTTCATCTCTTTCTATCCACCTGGAATGGAAGTTATCGTTAAGCTTATTTGGATCAATCGATAGACACTATTAGAAGAGTATTGACGCTCTACTTCGCTTGATTCTCATGCCAGTGGGCTCGTCGCTCAGCTTTAGCCCTTATTAGCTTCATTTCTGAAGTGAGCATGAAGTCTGATCAGTATCTCTGTTTTTTCTGTCGGAGACACTAAGAAAGCATCTTTCGTGATTAAAGTAGCAAGTAACTGAATAGGGTTCAGTAGCCGAGTTCTAAACCCTTATATATTCAGCAGCACCAAATACCGAATAGGGATCAGTAGCCGAGTTCTAAACCCTTATATATAATATGAATATATCAGTATCTGCTGCTTATATCTAAGGGTTCTAAAGGGTCAGGTTCAAATATCTGACCCCTTCTAGGGTCAGGAGATGAACAATTTCCTTTTCCTTGAAACCCTGCACCACCATGAAACAATTCTACCAATTATTAGAATAAATAGAAACATTACAAACATATCACATGAGTCAATAGGCTCAAGCATCTAAGGTCCCCAAATCATTCCAAGCCTTAGGTTACTACTACCTATATTATACTGAAAGGCTACGACACCACTCCGCACCTCGGTGAACTATGTGAACTAGAGATTCTCAACCTTGTCACATTCCATATTCGTTGACTATTTCGGCTATTGGATGAAGCCCAAATAGAGATTTTCTTCGATATTCCCAAGACCAACCTATTAGAGTAGAGTACTGATCTTTCTCGAAGACCATATACTGTAACAGGCGGTGACGTTCATAGATGCCCAAAGAAAAGAATGTCCCACACCTTCAGTACTCTACTCTAATAGGTATGAAATTCTAGATTTAGTAGGTTGGTCAGTCACACAAAAAGGAGTAGCGAAGGGTTCAATTGCATTCACTTCTGCGGATAGGAGGGAGAACTCTCTATTCTTAATACTAAGACTGCGTCTCTTCCATACACTTACTAAAATGCAGATAATCTTGAATGACCATCGGTCATTTTCAGGTGGCACCAGTATTTTCATGAAATTGGAATAACTATATAGAAGAGTACAAGTTTTATACCTGTAGGCACTAACAAATCAGTCAGAAGCAGGTCCGATAGTGAAGGGAGAACACTTGTTGGGTACAACTCTCATGTGGATGTCCTGCTTTATATAAGAAATCAGTATAAAATCACAAAATAGGCAGAGGCTATTAGTCAAGCCCCTTAGGAATTGAGTGGATATGATACCTTCTATTCTATTGATCTGGAATTGGGACAATACCATTGATAGGTAGTTGCCTTTTCAGGTAATGGGCTAGACAAATTCCTCTGTACACACGTGGACTAGACTGTCAGTACTCTTCTAATAGTGGGATAGGAAGACTGGGTCAGGAAAAAAGACTGGTATGACTCTCCTAGAAGAATGGATGTGTAGAAGCATCTTGATAGTTTATACTTATCAACGAAAAGGATTGTTGATGTTCTGCTTGTACACAAGAATTCGAATCCAGCAACTATGGATTTTTCTTATTAGGACTAGGTACTGCTTTTGGATGATCATAGGACCTCAGATAATGATTGTGTCAGTGCATGATGACCCTAAGTCTTAGTGTAGCTGACAAAGGGGCTTACAAGCTGGTATGACTCTCCTAGAAGAGCTGAACTAGCTTGCGCGGAAAAGAAAACTATTTAGTAATGAAGAAAGTGCTAATCTCGCAGTCAACTGCTATGAAGCGGCGGAGAGAGGTGTAAATCATGAGTCAGTAAGCCTTCCAACAAAGTATTTCACCGTGGAGATTTGGTCCTTATATTATGAAAGAATATGCATAAAAGAAAGACTTTACAACCTTGAAGCGGGTTCGGTTATCATGAAATGTATAGGGCGGGAAGTGAAGATACTTGCATAAATATGGACTTCGGGCGTAGACTATTCTGATTCTACGGTACTCATATATATAGTGATAGAAGAGTACCTGATTTGATACGTCAAAAAAGGAAGAGTGTGCCCCATCACTAACCAGGAGGTGGTGTTCATCAAGCCCTCTCTGTAATAACAGATGCAAGTATGTGCTAGCTAGGATCTAGACATAGACAGTAATCAGGAGAGAAGATAGAGTGTCTAAAGCACCTTTGTTTGGTATTTCAAGGTAGAAACTTCAGACCTGCGATGTTATGAATAAACATGGAATGGCTTACGACCTCTATTGCCTGAAATACTCTCTACACGTGGTCAGGGTGTATTGATGTAGCAATTGGATGCCCTTCTATGCCTGTTTAAGCAGCTATCAGGGGAAGAGCAGCTGACCCCCATATAGAGGGGATCAGCCATCGTTGACCAGTTTCAGTTTGTACTTTTTTAGTGCTCATTGCCCCTTTCCTCGAGGTTTTTATATGAAACTGATGATTTGAAGGTATCCTCATCTGTATCCTTTCGAGTTTTCAGGGTGTCTCTTAAGGCAACATTGAAAGCATTCGCTGTAAAGTCTCCTTTTCTAATTGAGATGATTTTGGGAAGGCGGGCTTTGTGGAAGTAGTAGTGACATTGCTCTCCTCTTTCTGTTTATGGTAATGAGATCAATCTACGCGCTTACGCTAAGGTGACTGAGAGTGGGACCACTAACCTTTCGATTCGATTTACCGTGTAGATTAATTACTTTCTATCTATAGATCTAGCGAGTGCTCATTCTATGGTTGATCTTTTTATTATGGTAGTCCTGGCTAACTGAACCGATTGCTGCTCTCTTTGGATGGAGCCCTTTCCTAGAAACAAAGGGAGGATCATGAGTCATGTACCCATTCTCTATTCCCCCTTTCTCTTCCTAACGTCCATGCACAATGAGAGCGAAGTCATGCGAACTCAGAAGCAGCAGCATTTGTTCCGTTTCCGGATGGCCTATATTGTATTGCTTTCTCATCGTGGTATACTTGAAATCTATCTTTTCCTATCTGATGGAAAGTGAAGTAGCTTTCACACTTCATTTTAGTGATGGTCTCTACTGCATCTTATCCAGGACCGGATGCTTCGTCTCTTGTTGTTGTTTCAGTGGATGCACTTTTTCTAGGAACCTGTTTATCTTATTCAGTATCAACTGACGGGGTATCCCTGTGCTTCAGATAGGGACAAAGCTCGAAACTCCCCAGCGAATGAGGAAATGACAAAATGAATAGTTGGTCAGGTGGATGAAGAAGATCCACTTAAAGGAAGGCGTAAAGAAGGCCAGGAAAGTAGCCAACACAAAGAAAGAAAGAGGAGAACGAAGCGAATATATCGAATGGCTCGAACGGGCACGAACCAAATAGGCAAGAGACATTTGTTTCTGTTGCTAGTTTGGGAGAGTAGGTGTAATAGGGCTAGATGAGAGCAGATAGGCAAAAGCTCTTTCTTAAACGAAGGGATCTGAGCCTTATAGTATGTCTCCTTCGGTTGTTTGGTTCGGTCCCAATAAGGTCTTCCGAAAGCACGGGAAAAGCTCGTTCATCAAGTCCCTTTCTAAACAGGTTTAGGGAAGGCCGTTACGTAATAGGGGACTCCGGGATGCAAGACGAGAGGAGTCAAAGGGATAGGGATCAGAGGAAGAAAGCACCCTTTTATGCCCAAAATCAGACAAGGTCTGTGTTTCATAGCTAATAAGATTAGGTCTTTCTTTCCGGGATCGATCTGTCATTGCCGAGGAAAGATGCTGATGTGAACTGAATTGATTATTCCTAAATAAGCGAATCGTGGCTAGCTTTCATTGAAGTGATAGGTGCGAATCTAATCCCTGAGACTTATAGGTCAAAGAGGAAGGAGATGTATAGGCTTTCCGAAACGGAAAGCGAAATACCCATTATTCCATTTTCAACTACCAACCGCACAAGAAAAGGTTTTTATCCCTGTTGAGGGAGGAATAAAAACCTTTCTGACATAATGAGGTGTGGAATAAGATGTGCAGCTTCTCTTTCTCTTGTTAATGCACTAGGGGAGAGAAGCCATTATTGTACTAATACAAGAACCACCTATTTTCTTACACAAGAATTTCTGTACTAAAGTGGTCGTGGATAAAGAGAACTTGCTCTTACTTCTATTGATAGGTCCCATTATTCGACTAGGGAAGCCCCTCTACATGATCTGATCTTTCTCGAGGAATAGGATATTTAAGCCAGCGAGACCTTAGCCCTTTCCGGGAACAAACTCAATACCTGGCCTCAAAAGGATAGGTCAGAAGGAAGCTTATTGGTTGAAGCTCCTCAGCACTTTGCCTATTGGACACAATTCATCTGGTTATGCCTAGTACTCTCGACATACTATATATCCATTCCTGGGTCTAACCACAAGGTGGATGTCACGACCCTGGTAGTTGAAGGCCTTCACACTATTAGAAGAGTACTGAGGATCCACCCACTCCAAACCACAACCCCCACCTACCATCTCAATCACAACACCACTGCCTACTGCTTTTCTACTCGACCACCTTCCAAAAGGCGACAATGGATACATGGTGGCATCACACTTGCTTGGAACGGATAAGCGGGGAGTCCGCCTGGCTATGGTAGCACCAACCCCATTCCATTCTTTCCCAATACCACAACCAGTGTCCAGGCATTCAAGTCTACTACCTATTTTATACCGACATCCAAACTGTTGAAAGTGGGTGCTCTAGACCCAACTTGTCTTGTACTTTGATTACTATTACATGTATTCAGTATGGTTTTATGCATGTGTTTATCTTGCCATGATAGTGTAGATACTTCTGCATCCACTTCATCAATGGCAATGTCCTTAGATTACCTGTCGCATCAAATGGTTATAGCAGTTCCCAGGCTATAGTGAGAACCCTGAGATTCCATGACAGTAATCTTAAAGTAACGTCCTATGGTCCAGTTACATCATTCTGAAAGGACACAGATGATGTGTGACCATCAGGTGCTGGGGTCTCATAAGCATTGAGACTTCATCTCATGAAGTTCGCATTTGATGATCTCTAGCTAACGAGATCATGAGGACAAACCCGCTTAATAGGAACACCACATGTTTTTGGTGTCATTGGTCGTTCCTATCTATGGGCATGTGTAATGGTCTCCTGACTTGAGATCATTATCAATGAATGTCATTTAATTACGCACTTTTGATATAAGGCGAAAACCATGGCGATAAAGTCGTGGCGAGGTAGTTTGTATTGGGTACGTCATTAATGGCATGGCATTGATTGAATGATCGAGAAAGGATTTGTCGCTTCCAAGTTTAGGAAGAGATATCTCGGGCCTAGTTGATTAGGATGGTTGCACCTTCATTAAATCCATGGCCATGGTAGTCAAAGGTAAGACCGTCCGGACAAATCAACAAACAAAATAAAGCAAATAAATAATGATGACACTATTATGCATTCTGCTTTATTGAGATATCGTTGACAAAGAGATTATATTACACTGACCATGTTCATAGGAAGGCAGCCATTGCTTCGACTTTGTCTTATCTCTATAGGGGCCTCGATGGGTTGCTAGACCCCGCTCTAAGTCGGTGATATTATTCACTGCTGTTGAGATAAGGGCCTAGAGGGTCACACACGATAGCGCCTTGAAAATCTGCCCTATTCTGTGAGTAGGAATTTAGAACTTGGTGGGCCCCGCCAAAGGGTCCGAGTACTATCCATGTTCTATGGATCACCAAAGAATAAATAAGTTCATTTAATTATTCGAGTTAGAATAATTAGTTGAATTTATTTATAACATGTATTTACAAGTTGCATGGTAAATACACGTATTAATATTATTCGACTGGATTTAAATATCCTAGGTTCGTTTAATATTAGCAGGAGGAATGAGTCGAGTCAAAGACTCATATTTATCACGTAATATATTTATATATTACAAGTAAGTGATAAATTGTAAATATTACTTATGGCATAATTTTATTTTCCATAAATAATTATTTACATCACATATATAGCGGACGCCTAATACACGGGGGCCGAGAACCTACACCGCGTGTTTTAATACTCCCTATATAAGTGAGAGAGATGCTCTCCCACCATAACTATTCATGTGTCAAATTTGAGAGCATCTCTCTCCTCCTGGAATTTAGAGAGAGAGTCTCTCAAGCAAGGAGGATCTTCAAGCTTATCCATCCCGGATCGAAGCATCCTCCCTTGCGGTGATCATCACTGCGCAGAAGTGTGCGTCGTAGATCCGCGCTAGCACCCGGATCTTGACGAACGGCGCGCGTGCAGATTCGCAAGGCGTGTGTGGACGATCTAGAGGGCTTCGACGTCGGAGTCTTTGAGCAACGATCGCCGGTGTCCTACACGTCAATTCTGAACAAGGTAAACGTTCAATTTTATTTTGTGCTCCTTATGAACCTTGCGAGATCCTCGGACCAAGCTGGGACGAGATCACCGGAGTCGACAGGATTATGTCACTCCGATGATGCAGAAAATTTTAAAAATCCCGGCCCATTGGCATCTGCTGCGCAGTCCCGAATCCAACAGTTGTATCAGAGAGAGCGCAAGGTTTTTTCTGAGTCAAAAATATTAAATTGCATTAAATTTAATTGCGGGGTGTTAAGACAGTTCATTCGGATTTGACCGCGCGTCTTTTCTATTTCAAATGATCAAGATACGATCATTTGAAAGTTTTAATCGGATCGACGCCCGTGTTCATGCTTGTTTGGTGTTGAGAATTAACATCAAATATTTTTATTTTATTATATTTTAAAAGAAGAAGACCAAGACTTTTGGGTCTTATTCTTTTTGTTCAAAAAAAAATGGGGCGGCTGGACTTTTGTGGCAAAAATTTGGGGTCTTTGATTCTTTTATTAAATAATAAAAAAAAGTGGGGCGGCTGGACTTTTGTGGAAAAAAAAAACAAAAAAAACAAAAAAAGGGGAAGAAGACCCTTACGGGTCTTCTCCCTCGCGCTGCCTAAGGCCGGCAAACCCTAGGGTTGCCGGCCGCGGCCTCCTCCCGGACCGCAGCCGTCGGCCGCGGTCTCCTCCCCGGACCACCTTCGCCGGCCGCGACCTCCTCCCCGGACCGCCTTCGCCGGCCGCGACCTCCTCCCCGGACCGCCTTCGCCGGACGCAGCTCGCGGCCCGCCTCGCCGGGCCGGCCCTCCTCCTCCGCACCGGTCGCGGCTCCTCACCGGACCGCCTCGCACCGGAGCTCCTCCGCGCCGGCCCTCCTTCTCCGCGCCGGTCGCAGCTCCACACCGGACCGGCCTCGCACAGGAGCCCCACCGCGCCGGCCTTTCCCTCGCCAGACCGGCCCCTGCCGGCAGCCGCCGGCCACTCCGGCCTCACCCCCTGCCGGACTACCCTGCTCCGGCGTCACCTCCTGCCGGACTGCCTCGCACTGGCTGACCCCTCGTCGGCTCGTCGGAGTTGCAGGCTGCTGGGAGATGCAGCCGTTGCGGGAAGCGGTCACGCCGCGGTCACGCCACGGTCACGCCGCGGTTCAGGACGACATCCCGCGGCGGTACGCAGTCCCGCCGGACTTTTCTCCGGCGAGAGGTAACCGGGCACTGAATTAATTTTAATTAATTTAGTTTTTCTTTAAATTAAATTAATTGAAATTAATTTAGGGGTTTAGATTTTATTTTAATCCAAGAATATTAATTTAATTTAAGTTTAGAATTAAATTAATGGTTTAATTTAATTTAATTTTAGAATTAAAATTAAATTAAACAAATGGAACAGATAAAAATAAATTATTTGAATTTAATCAAATTCATTTAATTTATTAAAACACCCTCGCATAATTTAAATTTATTGCAGTTTAATTTTATTGCGCTTTTACCCCGACTGGTCTTGAGCTTTTGACCGACCTGTGTATGTTTGGCAAGTATGTATTTATTTAATTATTTATTCAATGCGTGCGATGATTGTAATATTTAATTAGATAAATGACGGTCTGCGAATCGTCTTTTAATTCAAATATGTATAAGGGCCTGCGCGTCCATTGCACTATATGTATTTTGTACCCCAGACCCCCTCGCCTGCGTGCGAGTATATTTGTAATTATTCGTGACGATCTGAGAGGCAGACCCCGCCAAGATGAGGCGGTAGTCCAGATATGAGTTGGGCTTTGCACTGGGGCCAGCAGCAACCCGAGTCTTGTATTGAATCAGGTACGTGTGCCCCTAGGTGATGATTGATCAGTTAATGATCAATCATTATTGAATGCTCAAGACCAGTCAGAATGCTTGATTTACTTTATGCATAGTTTATCATTTTATGCGACTGCATGATTATTGCATGATCACATAGGATAGTAAACAAGAGAAAATGCATAAAGTTATGACGAATAAATACTCTTTTGAATGTTCAGTTGTGAGCGAGACAACCTAGTTTGAACATAATAAATAGAAAAGGGATTATATTCGTCAATTAATAATTTAAAAATCCCTCAAAGATATATTAAGTCATAATGCCTTCCATTTCTCATATCTAAACGAAACTGGCTGTTTGGGTGCTCATCAGCCTCAATTGAGAGTGCCTCTTACTACCGGGGCATTTCCATGTGAGGAATGGGTCGACTTAACTAAAGTGAGTAATCAAGGTTTAGCCTTAGCTAACTTATTATCACTTTAGAGGCAAGAGGTTGAGGGAATTAAGTATAGATTCCAAAAGCTGGGACTTTACTCAACTACACAAGGAACCACAAGAACAGGTGGTTGGCCAGCATAGCGCCTACCTTGAAACCCTCCAAGTAGTGTCGTAGCCCTAGCTTGTAGACTACGAGGGAGGTTTCGAGGATCCTTTCCACTAGAATGCTCAAGCGATAGAGTATTCCGAATCTAATGGTGAGGGCCATTAAGGTTCGTTAAAATAGTGGGAGACATTAAATGATATAATAATTTGTTAATCATAAAATGTCAAAAGGTAATCAAGACAAAGTACTAACTGCTAAATGTTTATCTGATGTAGATTCAAAATGGCAATCACCAACACCACAAATGCTTTATCACTGCGATCGATCCTGGATAAAGAAAATATCCTGACCGGCAATAACTTCCAGGAGTGGTACAGGCGCTTGCGCATAGTACTACGCCAAGAAAGGAAGTTATATGTGCTGGAACCCCCAATTCCTGCTGAGCCTCCTCAAGGAGCAAGCAAGACGGAAAAAGATAAGTGAAAAAAGCATGTAGATGATGCAATTGATGTAGAATGCATCATGTTGTCATCTATGTCCAGCCAATTGCAAAAAATGCATGAGGAATAGGATGCCTACAAGATGCTTTCACACCTCCAAGAACTGTTTGAGGAGAGGGCTAGGCAAGAAAGATATGAGATCTCAAGTGCACTTTATAAGTGCAGGCTAGTAGAAGGGCACCAAGCCGATCCTCACGTACTCAAGATGACTGGGTATATTGAGAGGCTTGAAGCCCTTGGGTTCAAACTGAACCAAGAACTAGCAGTGGATCTCATTCTTGCCTCTTTACCATCAAGCTTCTCGACTTTCATTGTCAATTATAATATGAATGATATGACAAAGTCGCTCCCAGATCTTTTGGCTTTAGTTCGCCAAGCTGATAAGGACATGAAAAACACCAATAAATCTGTCCTTATGGTGAACAAGAAAAGAAAGGGCAAGGAAAAGGGGTCTAAGGCCAAGTCAAGGCCAAAGACACCAATGCATCGTCCTGCCAAGAAGACAAAGATTCAGAGGCAAAGTAATGAGAAGGAAGCTGTCTGCTTTGGATGTGGCAAGAAAGGCCATTGGAAGAAGAATTGCAAAGCAGGGAAGAAGAAGCAAGCTGACGCTTCTGCTTCAGGTATTTTTGTCATTGATTGCAATCTATCTTTATCTACAAGTTGGGTATTGGATACGGCATGTGGCTCACACATTTGTATTCATATACAGGAACCAAGTAGGTTCAAGAAGATTGCAAAAGGTCAAGTGGATCTCCGAGCTGCAAATGGTGCAAGTCTGGCAGCCTTGGCAGTGGGAGACTATCACTTGACTTTACCAACTGGTTTGGTTCTTGTTTTAAACAATTGCTATTATGTACCGCCTGTTACCAGAAACATCATCTATGTGTCATGTTTAGACACTATGGGTTTTTATTTCAAGTTTGGAAATAAAATGTGTCTCTTTTATAGGGATAACATATGTTATGGTATGGCACATCTTAACAATGGTTTATATATACTAGAACTAGAGAACTCAGTAATGGCCATCAATGACAAAAATAACCAACATGACTCAAATAACACCCGCCTATGGCACTTTAGGCTTGGTCATGTAAACGAGAAGCGATTACAAAAATTACATCAAGAAGGGTATCTAGACTCGATACAGTTAGAACCCTTAGATGTATGTCAAGCTTGTTTACAAGGAAAGATGACCAAAGCACCTTTCTCAGGAAAGGGAGAAAGAGCAAATGCAGTACTGGAATTAATACATACCGATGTATGTGGTCCATTTCCAGTAGAGGCAAGGGGTGGTTTTTTATACTTCATCACTTGCACCGATGATTATAGTAGGTATGGCTATATCTACTTAATGCGGCATAAGTCAGATTCCTTTCGTTTCTTTAAGGAATATCGAAGTGAAGTAGAAAACCAACTTGGTAAGAAGATAAAAGCACTTCGATCAGATCGAGGCGGAGAATATCTTAACCAAGCTTTCATTGATCATTTGAAGGAGTCTGGAATAGTATCTCAACTCACTCCTCCTTATACACCACAATGGAATGGTGTTAGTGAAAGGAGGAATAGGACCTTGCTTGACATGGTCAGATCAATGATGAGTCATAAAACTCTTCCATTATCCTTTTGGGGATACGCCTTACAGACAGCAGCATATACCATTAACCGAGTACCAACTAAAGCCACAGATGGGATTCCATATCAGTTATGGTTTGGAAAGAAACCCAATATGACACACATGCGAGTGTGGGGGTGCGAGGCATTTGTCAAGACTTTACCAAGTGAAAAATTAGCATCCAGAAGCACTAAGTGCATCTTTGTAGGTTATCCTAAGGAAACTAGAGGATACAACCTATATAACCCTTTAGATAGAAAAGTCATTGTGGCAAGATACGCCATATTTCTTGAAAGGGATCACATTTCTACTGGAAATAGTGGGAGAAAGATTGACTTCGATGAAGTCAATGCTCCAGATGCACAAGAGTTGGTAGAGGAACAATCTCAACAAGAAAAAATGGAAGAAGAAATTGTTCCTGAGACACAGATACTGCGTAGGTCTACGCGAGAGGTTAAAGAACCAGAACGTTATGGTTTTCTTGTCACCGAGTCAGGTGACACAATAATCCATGAGGATGATGAACCTCTGACCTACAAGGAAGCAGTAGAAGGCAAAGAAGCTGCAACATGGCAAGAAGCCATGAATTCTGAGATGGAGTCCATGTATCAAAATCAAGTTTGGATTTTGGTAGACCCTCCAGCTGATGTGAAGCCCATTGGTTTTAAATATGTATTCAAGAAAAAACTGGACATGGATGGTAAGGTTAATACCTTTAAAGCAAGACTGGTTGCAAAGGGATTCAGACAACGTCAAGGCATTGACTATGATGAAACCTTCTAACCAGTGGCAATGCTTAAATCCATCAGAATATTTCTTGTAATAGGAGCCTTTCATGATTATGAAATTTGGCAAATGGATGTCAAAACTGCTTTTTTAAATGGGAAGTTGGTTGAAGACGTCTATATGACTCAACCCGAAGGGTTTGTAAAGTCAAAGAATGTCAATAAAGTATTCAAGTTGCAGAGATCCATTTATGGATTGAAGAAGGCATCAAGATCATGGAATGTACGTTTTGATGAGGCCATAAGAGATTTTGGTTTTGTCAAAAATGAAAGCGAGCCTTGTGTCTTTAAAAAGGTTGAAGGGAATGCTATTGTTTTCCTAGTTTTATATGTTGATGACATATTAATCATGGGAAACGAGGTGCAAGTCTTACAGTCAGTTAAGACTTGGTTAAATGAATGCTTCTCCATGAAATACTTAGGTGAAGCGGCCTACATTCTAGGGATCAAGATCTATCGAGATAGATCTCAAAGGATGCTTGGCCTAAGTCAAAGTACATATATTGACAAGGTACTCAAAAGGTACAATATGGACCAATCCAAGAGAGGATTGTTACCAATGTCACATGGTATTAATCTCTCCAAGAAAATGTGTCCACAAACACAGGAGGAGATTGACAGAATGAGTAGAGTCCCTTATGCTTCAGCAGTGGGTTCTATCATGTATGCCATGCTATGTAATAGGTTTGATGCTGCCTTTGCTCTAAGCATGGTGGGTAGATATCAAGCTAATCCAGGAGAGCTGCACTGGTCAGCTGTTAAAACTATCCTTAAGTACATGAGGCGTACTAAGGATATGTTCCTGGTGTATGGAAGAGATGAGGAACTAGTTGTGAGGGGATACAATGATGCTAGTTTCCAGACAGATCATGATGATATGAAATCGCAGTCAGGCTACATCTTTTGCCTGAATGGTGGTGCAGTGAGCTGGAGAAGCTCAAAGAAAGCTGTGGTTGCAGATTCTACAGCAGAGTCCGAATATATTGCAGCTTCTGATGCTGCAAAGGAAGCAGTCTGGATACGTAGCTTTATCTCAGACATTGGTGTTATACCTAGCAGTGCAGACCATGTTCCAGTATATTGTGACAATACTGCTGCAGTGGTGCTTGCCAAGGAGCCCAGGTCTCACCAGAGGACAAAGCATATTCTTCGGAAGTTCCATCTCTTGAGGGATTTTACTCAGAGAGGTGAAGTGACAGTTAGCAGAGTAGCCACAGAGGACAACGTGGCAGACCCCCTAACTAAAGCCATTTCTCAGCAGAATCATGATTCACATGTGAGAGCTAGCGGATTGAAACCTGTTAGTAGTTGGCTTTAGTGAAAGTGGGAGTGTTGAAAGTGGGTGCTCTAGACCCAACTTGTCTTGTACTTTGATTACTGTTATATGTATTCAGTATGGTTTTATGCATGTGTTTATCTTGCCATGATAGTGTAGATACTTCTGCATCCACTTCATCAATGGCAATGTCCTTCGATTACCTGTCACATCAAATGGTTATAGCAGTTCCCAGGCTATAATGAGAACCCTGAGATGCCATGACAGTAATCTTAAATTAACGTCCTATGGTCCAGTTACATCATTCTAAAAGGACACAGATGATGTGTGACCATCAGGTGCTGGGGGCTCATAAGCATTGAGACTTCATCTCATGAAGTTCGCACTTGATGATCTCTAGCTAATGAGATCATGAGGACAGACCCGCTTAATAGGAACACCACATGTTTTTGGTGTCATTGGTCGTTCCTATCTATGGGCATGTGTAATGGTCTCCTGACTTGAGATCATTATCAATGAATGTCATTTAATTACGCACTTTTGATATAAGGTGAAAACCATGGCGATAAAGTCGTGGCGAGGTAGTTTGTATTGGGTACGTCATTAATGGCATGGCATTGATTGAATGATCAAGAAAGGATTTGTCGCTTCCAAGTTTAGGAAGAGATATCTCGGGCCTGGTTGATTAGGATGGTTTCACCTTCATTAAATCCATGGCCATGGTAGTCAAAGGTAAGACCGTCCGGACAAATCAACAAACAAAATAAAGCAAATAAAGAATGAAGACACTAGTATGCATTCTGCTTTATTGAGATATCGTTGACAAAGAGATTATATTACACTGACCATGTTCATAGGAAGGCAGCCGTTGCTTCGACGTTGTCTTATCTCTATAGGGGCCTCGATGGGTTGCTAGACCCTGATCTAGGTCGGTGATATTATTCACTGCTGTTGAGATAAGGGCCTAGAGGGTCACACACGATAGCGCCTTGAAAATATGCCCTATTCTATGAGTAGGAATTTAGAACTTGGTGGGCCCCGCCAAAGGGTCCGAGTACTATCCAAGTTCTATGGATCACCAAAGAATAAATAAGTTCATTTAATTATTCAAGTTAGAATAATTAGTTGAATTTATTTATAACATGTATTTACAAGTTGCATGGTAAATACACGTATTAATATTATTCGACTGGATTTAAATATCCTAGGTTCGTTTAATATTAGAAGGAGGAATGAGTCGAGTCAAAGACTCAGATTTATCACGTAATATATTTATATATTACAAGTAAGTGATAAATTGAAAATATTACTTATGGCATAATTTTATTTTCCATAAATAATTATTTACATCACTTATATAGCGGACGCCTAATACACGGGGGCCGGGAACCTACACCGCGTGTTTTAATACTCCCTATATAAGTGAGAGAGATGCTCTCCCACCATAACTATTCATGTGTCAAATTTGAGAGCATCTATCTCCTCCTAGAATTTAGAGAGAGAGTCTCTCAAGCAAGGAGGATATTCAAGCTTATCCATCCCGGATCGAAGCATCCTCCCTTGCGGTGATCATCGCTGCGCTGAAGTGTGCGTCGTAGATCCACGCTAGCACCCGGATCTTGACGAACGGCGCGCGTGAAGATTCGCAAGGCGTGTGTGGACGATCTAGAGGGCTTCGACGTCGGAGTCTTCGAGCAACGATCGCCGGTGTCCTACACGTACATTCTGAACAAGGTAAACGTTCAATTTTATTTTTTTCTCCTTATGAACCTTGCGAGATCCTCGGACCAAGCTGGGACGAGATCACCGGAGTCGACATGATTATGTCACTCCGATGATGCAGAAAATTTTAAAAATCCCGGCCCATTGGATTCCACTGCGCAGTCCCGAATCCAACACAAACCCCCACTCCTCACCAGAGATATGCTACCTAGTTTGTGATTCGCCACTATTAGAGTAGTGTACTGAGGTATGGTCCACGTGTTTATCGAACCACTCCTGACTCTATATAGTAGGGTGCAGGTCGTCGTTCAAGTACCAAAGTCGAGTTTTTTGGATATTACCATCGCCGAATGCCCTGATACTGATATATATTGTCATGAGATGGCATCAATCATACCGCTTTGTGATTTGTGATTTGTGATATAGTTGGAAAAGGACTTCATATATATCAGTACCAGGTGGGGTCTGGAAACAAGTGTTTGGGTTTCACCAGTTGGAAGGCCATTTGTCTGTTGGTGGTTGGCCTCGATCACCTCACCGTACCCCCTGTCTCGGTACTTCAACCTTAACCGTGACGCATCAAAAAACTCAACTATTAGAATATAACAGTCAATAGAATATGGTGTGGCTTCTCCGACTGGGGCTCAATGACTGATAGGGATAAGGAACTCAGAGATGGGCATCTATTTGTAGATACCTTGTGCATCAGGGCGGCCAACTCTTTGTCTGGGGATAGTTTTCATTGGATAAAATCTATGCTATAGCCACTGATCCTAGTCGAAAGAGCTCTCCTAAGCTAAGGAAGAAGATAAATACTAAGGTCAGTATGATCTCCCCTGCCGAGGGAGGCCAACTCATGGAGATTGGAATGTCTAACATCATCATCTCAAAGCTTAAACAATGTGAAAGTTGGTACGAGATATATAATGATACCATCTTGAGAGATCAAGCTTTAAACTCCTAGAAAAGCTTAAAAAATCTATATGGAAATCTTATGTCACTTCAAGATAGTCAGACGACCATAGGAGAAAGAATTCTATCTGAATTTAGATAGAGAGGGTCAACCAGATGAATACGTGTTAGAAGAACTTGAGCATATCTATCTTCTGCTTGACTGGTTGGCTTGTTGCCTGTGCTTTGACCGTAATATAATGTCGAAGAAAATATTTCTTTATGGGTGACCGCGAACTCAAAGAAGTATCATCTTCCATATGCTATCCCGCGTGCTCAGGATACTATTCACCAACAGCTTCTGATTCCAAGTGGAAGAGACTTTTGGTAATCCCTTGGATCTCTGCATCCTGGAAGAAGACCCTGATCAATGCTTGAACGAACTTGATGGCAATCCACCGATCTTTCATAAAAAAGGTAATATACCCCTTACCCTTTAGAAAGGGTCAGATATTTGAACCTCACCCTATTCGGGTCAGATCTATGAGAACCTGGTGTTCAAGAAGCGCTAATATATTTCATGCCGCAATTCAAGTAGAAATGAAGATGGTTACACTACAACAACCCCTTCCTATCATGGTAACAACTTCCTTATTTATAGAACATCCTATTCTCGACCTTAACATCCCTATTATATTCTAATAGTGGGGGTCCTTCACAATCCGGATTCTACTATTTCTCCTGTCGAAGTTTTTAAAGCCTTTATGCACTCATAACATGCATAGCTCGTTTCCACTATTGACCAAAAGACATGTACACAGAGTGTTGGCTATAAGAGGTGGTGGGATCCACTAAGGCTTTCAGACTATCTGAATAAATGGGACAGGAGATAATAACCAATTCTCATGCAAGGTATAGATATGTTATATCCGGAGTAGATGCACAACAAGTGTTAGGAGAATGCAATGATTGGCCCAAAAGTCAAATATGTAGCCGGTAAAAATGAGTAAGACCCGCCTTACAAACTATCACCTGAGGTTCACTTGAATATAGTATGATGCATACTCTATTTTATGTTGATCGGCTCATGATGAGTTATGCTCCATTTCGTGCTTTCGAGTTATCAGTTATCATAGTAGAGCGAGAAGCCGTTTGAAGTTTGAAAGAGAGGGGAAAGCCACTAGGGTCTAGCTCAACACTATATAAGGTAGAGGAAATGAGTGAAGCTACCAGCGGGAGATATATGTGGTTCGAAATTCACTATATAGAAAGAGTACCGTTGGTAATTTGGTAAAGAGATATTCTTTAATTGGTTTCATTTTTCTAACAAATACGAAATAATCAGATAGTCACCTTCTGAATGCAACAAATGGCCCATTTAGTCAGAAGAGTGGTGAGACCTTACGTTCACCTAACCATGAGGGAAATACTTAAAGAAGTAATAAGTCAATATCTCAAAAGCCATAGAAGACTTCTGCTTAATGGAGCTCCTTTACTTGAACTGTGGAGGATGTGCGTAGCATTATTAGCTAGCTGGTGGAAATTACTCAGAGTTAGAAATGAGCTATCATTTGATTTGACTTTTTAGCAGCCACTTGGAAGACCAAAGGCCAGGAAAGGCTGATCTAAGTCTCAAGCTTGGTGAAACGGGTTCTCCTCATATACCCAAACCATGAAAAAACAATCTCTTATGATTCTTTATAAGATGAAGAAGGGATAAGGCCCTAAAGATGGAAGAAGAGCAGGTAGAGGGAAGGACGAGACACTTGGTTCAAGACCGTTCACTCATGATTTGAAATGGGGATACATAAGGATGTGCCATCAGGAACGGTTGGATACACCACATTTGATGGATCTGATCATTCTAAATACTGAAAAAATAGTAGCATCCTGACAAGGAGCTAGCTAGGCCCGTGAGGGGACCTTTGAAAGATCTCGGTCATGAATACCAAGAAGATTTTGGTTACAACTGGATCGTCGTAGGATAACAATAACTGACTGACAGCTCGGATAAGGAAACAGTACTGGGGGAACTGCTAGAACCCCTATTACACTTGGATATTTCTTTCCTATGTCACTTGTACAGTCCTGTAACATGGTAAGTGTGCCGTATCCTAGGGTTGAGGATGATTCAACGTCTGATTCTGAAGAGACACAAACCCTAGTCAGCGTAAATGATGTAGACGGAAGGCTTGATTACCACCACCGAGACGGTAGACCCCACGGTGAATACCCAGCTTAGATGAGCCTTTCGATTATTCTTTTTTAGCACAAGTAGCTAATTCCCCAGCTAGAATGACCATGTATGACTTGTTGAGGTTGTCACCTGACATCCGACAAGCTGTTGTCAAGGATCTATCAGAAGCCGATCAGTATGCACCCCATGTACACTAGATACATGTGAATGATGTACCTCAAGAATAGAACTGAGGAATACAATATAAGACAAAGGTGGAGGAGCCGAACCTCACATTTTCTCGAGAAGAATTGTTGTTAGGGGACCTTCACCATAATCTTCCACTGTACCTTTCAGGATATATTGGTGAATTCAAACTCTGCCAAGTGAAACCCTAAATGTTATACCCCTACCCCTAAAAACGGTAAGGAAGCTCGGGATCCCCACCAAGAAGCTAAGCATCAGTAAGACCCAGGGTACAACGCTGAGTCTCAGAAATCTATGGGGCCTGTTTTCAGATCATAAGAATGAAGTCACTTGCTACGTGATCGAGAACGAGACTTCCAACAGTAGATGGGAAGGCCATGGATCACATTGTACCTTCAACTTTGCACCAGTGTTTCAAGTACGTTGACATGAACCGTAAAGTACAAAGAGTCTTTGAGGAGAGTAAGCCTAAGGGGGTTTAATTTTATTGCAAATATGTACGCCAATGACCCGGAAGATGAAGAAAAATGAAGCCCTTGAAAAAGTGGTCAGGTCCAAAAGGGAAATATGTCATCCATATAAATGATGTTATTGAAGTCCCTAGGTCCCAACATATAAAGATGTTAGTTGTCAATGTAATTCCCCTTGAAACTCCAATACCTCCGATGGAGGATGGAGAAGGCAAGATGGAGTGGCCGAATAAGAATAGTGCCCCCACTATCTCCAGAGTAGAGATCTTTCAATGTGTTTATTGTAGGTGAAAAACAAATCCTATTATTTAAGGGGTCTGACACACCCTTCAGGCCAGATCAAGGTGGGTTGGTGTGGCACCTCAGGCAAAACCCGAACTCACATACTTCCCTTCATAGAATCATGAAAAACATGGGATACGACTTTGAGTACCCCAGGGGCTTGAATGGGGGGCAAAGGCATAACTACACCCCTGAAGCCTTACATAAGAAAAGACCAATAGGAGGTGATGGAATCCGGAGGATACATTGACCTTCGCCCGTACGACTTGGGGTAACAATTACCTATAATGCTACATCTGAAAGAGACAGCGAAGTCAGTGAGGTTGGGGAAGCTTTCCCTTATTCCACTACCACGAGTTGGGGGTCGGCTATTACGCTGCCAAGCTTCATGAGACAGTCGAGTCGAGACGAAGATGAATAAGTACAATCATAGAAAAAGGTCAAGCCTAATGTTCTTAAAACAGTGTACAGTGAACAATAGACGAACCGTCGATGAGGAAGATGAAGTGTATGAGTTCGTTGAAGAAGAGACAGAACAAGAATCAAACCATATCCCTCCAACTAAAGATGAAGTTCCGGGAACACAACTAGGAAGATAGACGGTACTCTTTCTATATAGTCATGTGCCTGTTACAGGTGTTTTCTGATATATTCCCATCGATCTATGCGGAAATGCCTGGAGTAGGTCGTGATGCATCGTCTGAATATCAGCGAAGATACAAAGCCAGTGAAGCAACCCGACGATCATGGAGAAGATCGAGAAGGATGTCCAGAAGCTGAAGGATGTAGGCTTCATCCGTGAAGATGGGTATAATATAGATAGTGGAAGACTGGTTGGCGAACATAGTCCCAGTCACTATGAATAACATTAACCTCATTGTTTGTATAGACATCAGTAACCTAAATTATGCATGTCCACCCATCATAGAAATAATGATAAAAAAGACTTTTGGTTACAAGCTTACAACCTCATTCCGTACGCGTTGACTGCTAAACAGTAATGTTGTTTGGACTCAAGAATGCTGGTGCGCCTTACATGATAGGGCCAGAGGGCCATGCCCAAGATCTTCAAGGACATGTTTCATTAGAGGGTCGAATGTTATGTGGACGACCATGCATTCAAGAGCCGAGACAAAGAAGATCACCTGCAAGACCTACTTCGAAAGGTTACGACAGCACAACCTTTCATCGAGATGGTAGGTCGTATGTACGCATGAACAAAACATTCATTTCTTTTTCATATGAAAGGAATGAGAAATAATTGATAAATAGGATTATTATAATTAAAATATAATATATTTGTTATATATGTTACATAATTTCATTAATTTCATCCTTTATATGTTCCATGTATGTCATTAATGAGTCATATCACTTTGAGGGGGCGGTAGTCCGAACTTCCTCAAATGAAATTATCGTGTTTACATATTACAGAATGAATAAAGGTATGATGTAAAGGAAAAATACAAAAGAATATATTAAATATAAATATAATATACATCACATATAAATAATGTTCTAATATAATGACCACCATGAGAGGTGGTAGGGGAAAATTGAACAATCATTGTTTCGTGCGGCAGTAGTTCATCGTACATAGATACAGTATGTGCGTATCCATTATATAGAGGTGTGTGTAAGTTAAGTTCTAGTAAATCTCATAAAAACATCCTTGTATATTTAGGATACTGATTTTGTTATGTAATAAAATAATTAGAAGATCACAGGGAGTGAAGAAGTAAAATAATAGAAAGGAACTTTAGAGAAGACACTACCTCTAGAATGTGTATCTTCTTTTAATTTTGGACAAAAGGCTTTCTGGAATTGTCTTATGCAAAAGGTAAGGATTATAGGAGGAGGTTTGGGATTTTGGGAGATTATTTCTACCGAAATTGGACAATTAAAGGGGCTTGAGAGGTTTGAGTTATGTGGGTATTGGTGGTGGATTTTTATAAGAGGAAAGAAGGCCACTTTAGGAAAGTCTAGAAATATATATTTATTATAAATAATATCTCATTAAAAAATGAGTCCCAATTATATTAGTTAGAATTTAAGATGCATATAAGTCAAAATAAAATCATCTAATAATAATTATATGGGTTATGAAAATTTTTAAATCCATATATTTTTATTTGACCCTTTTTCACTCATACTATTTTATCAATCATTTAACTCCTAGAGAATCAAAATAGTTTCCAAAACATGTAAAATGTCCAAAGAAAGAGTTACTTATAGAATTTGAGACTTATAATAACCATTTTTCTTAATTTTATAATTTTTGGAATTCAATATCATTTAATAAACTATTTTATATTTTAAGTTATGAATTTTGTCAATTTTGGACACTATTCATACATGATTTTTTTTACAAATTCATGAAAACCTTATTTTTTCAATAAAAAGAAATTAACTCAAACATACTATGTCAATATCATCCGAATTTTTTTTGGATGAAGTCAAAATAATCAAATTAAATTTATTTTAACATTTATAGTATCGATTATTTAAATCCTCTGTTAATGGTGCAATCACTGCATCATTATTGTGTTATAATTAAATTTATTTATTTAATGTATAAAAATTATAAATATAATACATTCATCTAGAAAATATTTTTATATTTTTAATGACTTTTTATAGTCAAATTAATCAGTTATATAACCGCACATAAATGTTATTTTAGTAAAAGATACAAGTTTATGTTATATTTTACTTTAAATTCATTCGTATAAAATGTCTTTATCACATTCAAGTGGCTCCATGTGGTCCCAAAATCAACCCAGGGATGCCAATAGTTAGGAATATCTCATGAAATAGTATTAGGACATGTGTTATGGTAGTTTTATATTATTATAATATTATTTTATACCCTTATTTACCAGATTTACCCTTTAACCATTGTAAATAAAATAATTACTGAAGTTACTATTAATAATGTATAAAAATAAAATGTACTTATTTACACAATTTTTACCTTATAATTATAATTATATAATCAATTTTCCTAAATTAGAAACACAGAATTTTCCGAAATTAAATTTAAATTAATTCCCGTTTTCACATCCAAAAAGAGTGTTTTTATGAAGTAAAAACTACTAAAATATTGACATGTGTTTATTTCAAATTAAAATGTGAAATTACATACAAAGAATAAAAATTGGTTTAAATGATAAAAACATAATCCAATTAAACATTAAAATTAATTAAAAGGACAATATAACTACAAAAATAAATTAGATGAAGATGCAGTTTTGAATTAAAATGTTTTATTTTTCACTATTCATTAAAAATGAACTTTATGAAAAAATTACAAAAAACTTAACTAAATTAAATTTTGATGCCCCGATTAAATTTTCTTTTCCAAATAAAACATATAAAAGTGAAAAAGACATGATTTAAAAATGGTTCACCATCAAAAGGTGGTAAATTGAACTTTTTAAAATATTAGAGTATTAAATGCTTAAAATGAAATCCATTTTATTTTAAGCCTCTAAAATTCGTTAGATAAATGAAAAAACATTTGACAAATATGTAAAATCATAATATATTTAATTCTATTCATTCCCTCTAATACAACAGAGTGGCTATAACTATCATTTAATATAATAATAATATTAGTGTATTATTATTTAGTATAACTCAACATTGTGTGAAGCATCAGATTTCAGTGAAATCTGTTGTTGCATGTCGAGTATGCTATCAGAAAAAGTGACATTTTAAGGTAAAATTAATATCTTATTCATAAATATTAATATAAATGATAAAGTATTATTCTATAAATTCATGGGATCCTACATATAGATAGTATCACATATTGGATTTGGTAATGATCCATTTCGGATTATTTATACATGTTCAAAATGTTGGAATGATTTACTTTTTTCAAAAATTCCATGTGTTTCCTCCTCAATTATAAAATGTAACCCCTTAACTACTTAATAAAATATATATTACCATTTTAATAAACCAAATCCTACCAAAATATCTCCTCAACAACATTATAAACATTCTCTAGGTTTTCTTATTTTGGGAATACCTACCCTAGGGTCCCTAATAAGAGATCCAAAGGGGTTCTTATATGAGAAGGTAGTTGTTTTTATGAAGCTCTTTCATTGTAGTCATTAATTTTCCACCATCAATTATGTATTTAAAAATAAAATATAACAAAATAAGTATACACCATATATTTATTTACATTTTTATATTGATTTCATAATATTTATGCATCTCCTCATCCATCAAATTGGAAATAAATCCATCACTCATCGATCATTCATTCATATTACCTACCATCTCCACAAAGAAATGAGACACATTTGTCATCATTGATATTAAGGAATAGATTTAATGATTAATAAAATAAAAAATTATGATATTTATAATATTAATATTATTCTTAATATTATGTAACTATATCCAATACAAAAGAACAAGAACATTAATGAAAAAATAGGCATGAGAAAACAATGCAATTAACATCAGGAACAATAATAATAACAAATTATTTTTAATGAATGATTGTTAATATGTTATAAGTGTATTATATATGATGTTATAAAAATTAATATGGTTCATTTTTAGATTAATAACAAACATAAAACAACTACAATGGATGTTAAAGTGCATTCAACCAATAAGAAGTTTGAGATAATGAATTTTGTCTCAATTTTGTTTCTTTGAGGTGTATTGTAATGTGACTAACATAATTTATTTTTTATAGTGTATATGATACTAATTTTACATATAATAATTTTAATTATTCATACATTAGGATATTTTATATTTTAATATTAATTATTTCATCAAAGGGTTTTTGACTTAAACATTAACATGTGGAATGAATTTCATAACTCATTTTCTTTTCATTGGTTTACATTGCTTATTAGTTTTTTTTATATTATAATATTTTTTGTATAATTACATATGACTATATTATTTTTAATTTACAATTTTTTATATATATTTAAATTAGATACACGTAATCAATTTATTGATTAATTATAACTTCAATGTTTTGATTATAATAAGGGATTCTCATATCAAATTTTATTATTTGGGATATATGTTATGTAATATGAATATATTATATTATGAGCTATTTATAATACCCCATTAAAATTTTATATCATAAATAATATGTATATAAAAGGAATTTAATATTGAATTTTATTTTATTCTATTCAAGGGGATTAAGATTTAGAAGTTTCCAATGTGGTAAGAGATTTATGTTTTGATATCGTTTTAATAGAGATTATTTATAATTAAATTTATATTGAAAAAAATTATTTGGTAATTATCTAATAAACCCTTTTAGTTTTATTCTAATATAGTTATTCATTATGTTTTCATGTAGTAGTACCACTTTCACTTCATTTGAAATTAAAATGATTGAGAAAATGTTTTCAATAAAATCTTGATTTATTGATCTCTTCGGACAAAAAATGATTTCTTTTCCAAAAACATATATCATAAAAAATAAAACAATGTTTAAAAATAATTTTTTAATTTACCTTTTACCCATAGTTTTATTTTTTTAAAAAAATTAAAAACAATATTTCTGTCATTTTCCAATTAATGTATTTTTGACTCCTAATTTTTTTTGAAATTATTCTTTATTTTAACATATACTACCTGAATAAAACCATTAAAAAGTCATGAATAATCATTTATTTGATGAATATTTAAATTAATATATGTTTCATTTCATTGAATATATTTTCTTGATTTTTTTTGAAATTTCTAAAATTTTAATTTAATTGTGAAAGTGAAACTGTATTTTTATAAAATACAGCATGTAATGGTCATTTCATGTTATTTTTTTTCACCAATGAAAAAAATAATATACATTACATATAATGTATTGGGGTTTTATCAAAATAATATAATCATTATCTTTTATATGGATGGTTTATGATCTGTTTAGCCAGGTAATTTTTTTACATTAACTTTGTGGATTATTTTGGTATTCAATAACATCTCTTTGATATATTCACTTTATTATGATCTTTAGAAATTAAATATATCTTATAAATCAATATTCTTTATCATTGATATGATTATTTCTTAAAACATATTTCTTCTCTACATGCAATGTTTTAATTTGAATGTTATTTTTTTGAATGGGGAAATATTAATATTCTGTATTCATTTGATGATGCTTATTATTGAAAAATTAAATCAATAATTAGATATATGTGGAAATAATTATAAATTTAGTGATATTTTGTCATTGAAATTATATATCCCCTTGATTCATTAATTATCTCGTGAGGTGAATTAGTAATATAACATTAAAAGGGGGGTTTTCAATTGTTTTAAACTACCTTGTGAAAGGTCTTAACATTAAAAATGTTAGGATGTATGAGATCATGATTTACAATATTAATAATTTCCTATATTATGAATTAAATTATTATTATACAAGAGATTAGTGAATTTACATTATCCATTTATTCATTTTCTGATCAATTTATGGATAAAATTCTATGGGTGTTAAGTTATTTTGCCTTTTATATTGATTATTCCATATCTAATCATTATAATAATGTTATTGATTAAATGGAATGTGTTTTTATATATTTAAATTTCATTATTTATTATTATTTATTTATTATACCTTATTTATTAAAGATATATTCTACTTTGCATAAATATTATTGATCATCTGAGCTCACCCATATTGGGTTTCCTTTTCATAGTATATAAAGAAGGAATATTTGAATGAGTTCAAGGATGCATAATTTTTACATTCACAATATTTTATTTCATGTATTCAAATCTAATATGAGATTAAAGTATGTATCTTTTTTACCAAGACTACAAAACAATTTGGTCTATTAGGATGTGATTATCTATATCGTGCACTAATATTGTAATGTAACCACCAACTATGAGTTACAAGGTTTGTTTTAGAGGCCCAAACCTCTCATACATAGATATCTTATATTAAAAAAATAACATTATATACATTGGATAAACACATTCTTAAAGACAATAATGGTTTTGTTTCTTTGGAGACTAGGTAAAAAACTTTTATATTTAGTGAAAACTATTCTACATCTCCCACAAAAATTTTCAAATTTTTGTAATATTTATAAACATACCCTATATAAAACCCTTGACCATACCCTGGGATGGGTCATATAAGATACGGTGAGCTCATATGATCAGTAAGGGTAATCCTTGATAATATATAAGTAGAATATGAGAATATGTGTATGATAATACGAGAAAAGAAAATGAAAACCATACCCTACATATAAAAGATCAATATATTACATCATAGTAAAAATATTGCTAGCTCATAAAACATGAATCTCAATGTAAACAAAGTACATGATCTATGAGAACAAAACATTGGCATAAAACAGCAACATCAGGAATATGTATAAGAAAATAAATCCCATTACCTAGTAATCATGGATCATTACCAAAACTATCATAGCTAAATGGATTCACTCCCCCAAACCATTATAGTAGTAGAGGTTCCCTCTTAAGACTGTAATAGTTGAAAAAGTCTCTTACTAAAATGGGTTCACCTCTCCTTCGAGTCCCCTTTATCCCATGTGATATAAATATTTACCCAATTCATTAAAGAGAGACATAGGTCCCACTATTAATATAAATAATATAATAATTATCTGTTCCACAAGATCAAAAAACATTCCACATATTAGAACCCATGAAAATAAATGTATTTCATAAAAATTTAAACATATCATAACCTCTGGAAAAGAAATAGGATTCAAAATAATTTTATCATTTCATCACAGCATAACTTGTAGAAAATGTATCAGGTTTCAAAAGAATTTTATCACAGTATAACCCATGGAAAATAAAAATGATTCATAATAATATTTTCATCATAACCATAAACCACTGAGAGAGTGAATAAGAATGGTATCCTAGTACTATAGCCCCAGTAAAGTATAAGTGACATAAAAGGATGCCATCATTGACGAAAAATGATTTTGAAAGACTACATGGAATATTTAATGAGGAAAATATAATATCCACTCTAGATTTTTTTTAAAAAAAAATTAAAACATTTTTAAAATCCATTTCTTGGAAAATAACATTGGAATATTATAATGTAATTATTAATAATAATTTAAAACATTTCATGAGGAAAATAATCATTCCACTTTGAAAAAAATTAAAACATAAAACACTTTAAAATTCATTTTTTTGAAAATAACCTTTGAAAACATATATAATAATCACTAAATAAAATAATGGTCATGAAAGTAGAAAAATAATTCATTATAATCATATTAAAACAATGATTCAATATATATATATTTGGAAAATAGAAATAGGCCTTGTTTGGAAAATGAAATGAATATTCCTTTTAAAAAAATTGAAAAAATTAAATCATGGTAAAAATTTCATTAATAAATTTCTTTATTAATTAAAAAACATTTTTAAAAACATTTTTAAAAAACATAGATACGGAATTAAAATTAGTTTTTCAAAAAAATACTAATTTGGTATATTTAATCCTCTAAGAGAAGAAAAATAAGGGAAAACATTTATTTTATTGAAATAACCAAAGGGTAATAAAATTTTTGATTATATTGAGAGATTTATCATTAGATTTCATCTTTGTAAGTGTAAACATAAACAGTCCCAATAAATAATGAGATTGTATCATATAACACATAACATGTTGGTAATATTAAATCATATTCTCAAAAAAAGAATAAAAATAAATGAAATATAAGGTGTCCTGAGAATAAATAAATTCATGAAATTAAATTACAATGGGGTTGTATATACACCACATATAAGAAGATAGCTGTATAACATAACATATGTCTCAATGAACGAAAATTGAGAGGAAAATCCCTTAATGCTTTGATATATTTTGAACCATGAAACCCATGAAAGATAAATCCTAAAATTGATATTTTAATCCACATAAGTTTTAGGGGTAAAATATTAAAATGTATTCCTAGTAAGTATATTCACCAGAAAAAAGAAACATGTTGTTAATATGGCATGTGTCAAAAAGAAAATAAAATTAAGAGGAAAATCTATAACAATAAGTCTCAACTTCCTTAGTACACATTGGGAAAAAAATTATATTTAATATGTTTTAATTATAAATATATTATAGAACCATTTGTATATATAACATAAAATAGTTGATGTCATTATGACCTTATATTACACGTTTATTGACAATTCCATGTTAAATTTGTGAAATAACTATTTTTTTCATATGTATTGATATTTTTTTTGGTCCTATAACATTTATTATGGTTCCATAATCACTCATATATTATAAATTATATTGATATAATATATATTCATTATATATTTATTTAGTGTCATCTAATAAAGTAATAGATAGAAAGTGAAATATATCATTCAATCAGACAGTAGGTCGTACGTATGAATGAATATTGTTTAAATTTTCTCAACATATTCAAGGAACTAAAGTGAAATAATATATTATAAACATGAAATAATATTTTTTTCATATATATTAAATAGTTCATTAAATCCATTTTTATTACCTTCCATGTAAAGCGTAAATGAATCACATCGCTCCACGAGGAGGTAGTCTATCATACACACGATCAATAATATTGTGTTCCCATAAAACATAATTCCAAAAGAATAATAATATTTTATATATCATATATAAAATTTAATCCATAATTATATCCAGGTATTATTGGTGGTGATGGAATCAAATAATAATCATTTGTAAGGTTGTAGTCCTCCATTCACATGAATGAATATTTTGTATCCCATTCGATGGAGGTGTAGATGGATACATTATATTTCATTAAAATAATGAAATAAAAATATTTGTTAGATATTGATATTATTATATCAGAAAAATTGAATAATATTTCAAGGATTTATATAAAGTAAAACAAAACAAATTGTTAAAAACATTACATCTTCATAAAAAACTTTTTATGTTTAATTAAATGCATTAAGAGATTGTATTAATCATTTCAAAAAGGAACATAGGATGATTTTTGGTATGTAAGGCATATATTTTGGAACATATTTCAGGATATAAATGGTTGTTTATGTTTGAATATGATATTAGAGTGGGTATACTTTTATATGTGAGGTGAGTGACACACCTGTAATTTTTAAAAAGAAAAAGGTGTAGCCATGATCTTCACTTGAAAAAAAGATAAAAAACTAATTCATTATTAATCTTAACTGGTGATAAGTTATAAATAAATAAATAAATTTCCTTTTTTTAAATGTTTGGGTACTTTTTAAATCTTTTATTTTCAGTTTAACCCCTACTAAACCCTTTTTTACCTTTAATGAAATAAATAATTTTTACTGTTCTTACTATTCATTATATTAAAAAATTATGATAAAATTATTATATAATTTAAATTATTATTATTATAAATATGGAATATGTTTTTCAAAAATAAACTCACATAATATAAAAAATATAATTCCAAATTAAACTCGCAAACATGATGAAAAACGATTTTAAAAAGAGAAAGTCCGCAAATATTTAAAAAGTTTTTTTTAGAAAAATGAAAAATAATTTTTTTTTCAAATGAACTATATTGGATTAATATATATATATATATTTTTAAACTAATTTTAATTTGAAAAAAATATTAAAACTATTTTGTTTTTTGAATCATTAAATGAAATGAAAATTATTAAAAAAACCCTGTATTTTTCACAATTCATCACAAAATACATCTTCTCATAAATGTATCAATAAATAACCCTAATATATTTTTCTACATTCTGATTTTAAAATTTAATTTCATATTTTCCAATATATTTTCAAAAAATATTGAAATTCAATACTACAAGAAAATAATCATTCCACTTTGAAAAAAATTAAAACATAAAACACTTTAAAATTCATTTTTTTGAAAATAACCTTTGAAAACATATATAATAATCACTAAATAAAATAATGGTCATGAAAGTAGAAAAATAATTCATTATAATCATATTAAAACAATGATTCAATATATATATATTTGGAAAATAGAAATAGGCCTTGTTTGGAAAATGAAATGAATATTCCTTTTAAAAAAATTGAAAAAATTAAATCATGGTAAAAATTTCATTAATAAATTTCTTTATTAATTAAAAAACATTTTTAAAAACATTTTTAAAAAACATAGATACGGAATTAAAATTAGTTTTTCAAAAAAATACTAATTTGGTATATTTAATCCTCTAAGAGAAGAAAAATAAGGGAAAACATTTATTTTATTGAAATAACCTAAGGGTAATAAAATTTTTGATTATATTGAGAGATTTATCATTAGATTTCATCTTTGTAAGTGTAAACATAAACAGTCCCAATAAATAATGAGATTGTATCATATAACACATAACATGTTGGTAATATTAAATCATATTCTCAAAAAAAGAATAAAAATAAATGAAATATAAGGTGTCCTGAGAATAAATAAATTCATGAAATTAAATTACAATGGGGTTGTATATACACCACATATAAGAAGATAGCTGTATAACATAACATATGTCTCAATGAACGAAAATTGAGAGGAAAATCCCTTAATGCTTTGATATATTTTGAACCATGAAACCCATGAAAGATAAATCCTAAAATTGATATTTTAATCCACATAAGTTTTAGGGGTAAAATATTAACATGTATTCCTAGTAAGTATATTCACCAGAAAAAAGAAACATGTTGTTAATATGGCATGTGTCAAAAAGAAAATAAAATTAAGAGGAAAATCTATAACAATAAGTCTCAACTTCCTTAGTACACATTGGGAAAAAAATTATATTTAATATGTTTTAATTATAAATATATTATAGAACCATTTGTATATATAACATAAAATAGTTGATGTCATTATGACCTTATATTACACGTTTATTGACAATTCCATGTTAAATTTGTGAAATAACTATTTTTTTCATATGTATTGATATTTTTTTTGGTCCTATAACATTTATTATGGTTCCATAATCACTCATATATTATAAATTATATTGATATAATATATATTCATTATATATTTATTTAGTGTCATCTAATAAAGTAATAGATAGAAAGTGAAATATATCATTCAATCAGACAGTAGGTCGTACGTATGAATGAATATTGTTTAAATTTTCTCAACATATTCAAGGAACTAAAGTGAAATAATATATTATAAACATGAAATAATATTTTTTTCATATATATTAAATAGTTCATTAAATCCATTTTTATTACCTTCCATGTAAAGCGTAAATGAATCACATCGCTCCACGAGGAGGTAGTCTATCATACACACGATCAATAATATTGTGTTCCCATAAAACATAATTCCAAAAGAATAATAATATTTTATATATCATATATAAAATTTAATCCATAATTATATCCAGGTATTATTGGTGGTGATGGAATCAAATAATAATCATTTGTAAGGTTGTAGTCCTCCATTCACATGAATGAATATTTTGTATCCCATTCGATGGAGGTGTAGATGGATACATTATATTTCATTAAAATAATGAAATAAAAATATTTGTTAGATATTGATATTATTATATCAGAAAAATTGAATAATATTTCAAGGATTTATATAAAGTAAAACAAAACAAATTGTTAAAAACATTACATCTTCATAAAAAACTTTTTATGTTTAATTAAATGCATTAAGAGATTGTATTAATCATTTCAAAAAGGAACATAGGATGATTTTTGGTATGTAAGGCATATATTTTGGAACATATTTCAGGATATAAATGGTTGTTTATGTTTGAATATGATATTAGAGTGGGTATACTTTTATATGTGAGGTGAGTGACACACCTGTAATTTTTAAAAAGAAAAAGGTGTAGCCATGATCTTCACTTGAAAAAAAGATAAAAAACTAATTCATTATTAATCTTAACTGGTGATAAGTTATAAATAAATAAATAAATTTCCTTTTTTTAAATGTTTGGGTACTTTTTAAATCTTTTATTTTCAGTTTAACCCCTACTAAACCCTTTTTTACCTTTAATGAAATAAATAATTTTTACTGTTCTTACTATTCATTATATTAAAAAATTATGATAAAATTATTATATAATTTAAATTATTATTATTATAAATATGGAATATGTTTTTCAAAAATAAACTCACATAATATAAAAAATATAATTCCAAATTAAACTCGCAAACATGATGAAAAACGATTTTAAAAAGAGAAAGTCCGCAAATATTTAAAAAGTTTTTTTTAGAAAAATGAAAAATAATTTTTTTTTCAAATGAACTATATTGGATTAATATATATATATATATTTTTAAACTAATTTTAATTTGAAAAAAATATTAAAACTATTTTGTTTTTTGAATCATTAAATGAAATGAAAATTATTAAAAAAACCCTGTATTTTTCACAATTCATCACAAAATACATCTTCTCATAAATGTATCAATAAATAACCCTAATATATTTTTCTACATTCTGATTTTAAAATTTAATTTCATATTTTCCAATATATTTTCAAAAAATATTGAAATTCAATACTACAAAGTATGAAAAATGTGACAAAACCTCTTTTTATGAAAATAATGATTTTAAGCATAAAATTGGATTTATTTTATCTCATTCCTAGAACGAACATATGATAAAATTGAAATGTTATATTGTACATAAAATCTATTAATTTTATTAATATAATTTATAAAAAAAATTTGTTTATTTTATTGATGTGAAACATGTGAGTGTATATAAAAATTGTTTTCTAAAAAAAGATTTTATTTATTTTAAGATTGTTCTTATTTTTTTTTACAACAAATTGTTCAGAAAAAAATTAATTTTATATAAATTTTAAAAATATATATTTTCATAATTTATTTAATCTCATCCATAACTTCCATTCCCATAGCTAGTTTATAACAGTCATATGAAATAATAATATATCAATAGTGTGTCATGATTCATTTAATTTCAGTGTTGCATGTAATGAAAGATAAACTCGGTGTTGGGTGTGATGATAGATATAGGAGAAAAAATATTTATTTGAATATAATTTTCACAAAATCAAAAGGTGTTATATTTGATGTATTTATAGTTAGTATTATATTATATTTAGGATAAACCATATTTGAAACATTTAGGATAACATTTATTATGGAACATAACCCTATCATAGGAATTGAGGAAAATTATACAAGAACATACTAATGATTTACTAAGGAAGATGTATTATGGTTATCCTATAAAATTTTCTCACTCAAGATACCACCAGTAGAAATGGTTCCTGTATAGTTTTACATAGGGGTAATAGATCTAAAAAGATAACATTGGAATTTGACTTGATCATTACCCGGTGCATGACAATAGGCCTTACTCTGTAGCTAGTTTGACACTCCTCAGAGATATTCTAAGGATAATTCATTATTTCATTATAAACTATCATTAAGTATTTGAATATATAAATACAAAAATTGACCTAGTTTAATCCATTGGTGTCTTATATTTACAATTTAGTGTCATATTTTTGACATCCTGAAATAGATTTTATATTTTCCAACTATAATTATTTTTCTCACAAAATGATTATGGGTTTTATCGAATGTATACAACCTGAGAGAATTTTGTAAAAATTGAATATTATAAATAATTTGGAAATTTTGAGAAACCGTATTGGATGATTACTGGAGTGAAATATTTTATGTAAACTTATATTCAGATATGATGATATTTGATAAAAAACCTACCCCTTAACCAACCCTGATGCTCACCAAATAAAAAGAGGATGGAGTCTGATATGATCTCGACTTTTGGAGATCATAGATGAAATAATTCTATATTTCATTCCTAACAGAAATTTTGAAAGTTTCACCCAGGAGAATTTATAAAGGAAACAAAAAAATTATTTAAGTGTTGAATGAAAGAGAATATAGATACATGTTTATTAGGAAAAGTGAGTGTTTCGGTGGAGAAAAATAAATTTTTTCCTAGAAATATGTATAATTTTTTTCTAAAATGTGGTGGACCCGGTAATTATATGATTTTATTCCCTTTTTTAATGGTTAAATATAAGACTATAGAATTAAATATGTTTTAAAAAACATTAGTGTAGATGGGTGGACGTTTTAACGTATTATGATAGATGAACTAAATTGGAGAAGTATTCCATGGAATGGAATTTTGGTAACAATAATCATTAAACATATAAGGATTGTGTTAAATTTGGAAGCATATATGTCATCATATAAGAATAACTTATGGGAAATGGAGATCATCCTTGGTTTATGAGTTCAAAATTGGTCATAAATATAATGTTTTAAAATCCATTTTTATTTTATATCTGATATGATTTTATAAGGATTATAGATATTTTTGGAATCATTTATGAAAATAAAACCATTTAGTTTAGAATATGAAAGTGTTATTTATTTAAGAATTCATTTTCATTTGGCGAACATAAGATTAAAGATATTTATAACCATTACAGTTTATCATAACTTTTACATTATGTGAATTATGGGTCACTTAAATTTGGGAACCTATTAGGAATTATATTAATATAGTTTTTCAAAAGGAAAAATAGATGTCGGGTGACTACCCATCTTGTTGAGAGAGATCATAGGTCTAGAACCCACAACTAATAAAAAATAAGGGTTATGTTCCTACCACGGGCCAACATTATGTACTAGTTAATATTACATTATTTTTACATAAAAAATATAAAAAAAATAATATTAACATGGGGTGTTATTATTTAGTTTTATATATTACTATACTGTATTAACCTCTCATAACCTTTTATTGGTAAATATTTTGAAACATATAGAAATAATTGGCACTCATTTATGGATCTTATGATATATTAAAAGTAAATTTGAGTTCTTTAATCATAAAAAATCATTTTGGATATTTATTTCTTAGAGTAAGAGATGAACTTGAAATTTTTTGAAGTATAAAAAAAGGATAAAATTGTACTTATGAATTTTAAATGATTTAATGTATATTTAATTATATTAATAGATAGGAAAAATAATCACTCAGATAAGTAAAAGGATCTTAAAAGAAAAAATTAACTTATAACCATCATATTTTATTAATCAAAATTAATTTTATCTCTTTATATATTAATGTTTTTTCTATTTAACTTTCTCGTTATCATTAATTTTCTTGCAATCAATGATTTCCATCAATTTTCAAAATTATTTACCATTTTTATTCATGTAGATATTCTCACTTCCCAATAATGTTCTAATTCATCGAAATAGAGTAATGTGTTATTCTATGTGACCTTCACAGATCCATTTCTCTCATTTCAATATAACATTTTTTTAACCATTTTTACGATTTGATTTTACAAAAATGGACTTTTTAAATTTCAAAACATTAATTTCCAAGTGCTAGTTCTGATTATGAGGCTTCAATTCATTAAATGAGGGGATAATGTAACATCCTGATGTTTTAAATTATATTACCTATAAATAAATTTAATTTAATTGATATAATTCCGTACATGAAACCATAGTACTATCAAATAATATAATTATGTCTGAAAATGTATATGACGCTCAACAAATAGCCTAAAAGAACAGTGCAATACTATTTAAATAGGATCATTTTAACCTAGCTATTTAATTGGATGTTATGAATTGGATTCTCTGAATTGGGAAATATATAAATATAGAGTTTTTAAAAATTTATTCATAAATTCGTTGTAAATAATAACTCAAATATTTAGTAATGTCATTTTATACTTAGAAATACAATTCAATAATAAATTGTTTTATTTTTCATTTTTTATGTGGAACTATAATCTATTTACACAAATTTTAGAAATTTTATTTTATAATGATATTATTTTTTAAATAAAAATATCTAAAAAATATTATGTGAAATTTTGCGTTTTTTTAAAATGGGTTATTTTTCAGTGAATATTGAAAAATACAGATTTTTCAAATACTATTATGTATTTTAATTAAATTATATAATTATAGTGTCCCATTATAAATTAAATTTTTTAAAAAATTTAAAAAATAATATATAATTATATTTAAAATAACTTTTTTTAAATTCTCTATGTACTTGATTTGGACAGAAGTCTATTTTTAGGCTTCAAAACCCAATTTTTGATAAATTATTTTTATATTTATAGTTTTCATAAATTATAATTAATTGAAATAATACATATTGATGAATGATTCAAATTAAATTTATAGATTGTATATCTAACTATATGAATTTAAATCCATCTCATGATGATTACTAGTCATATATATAATATAAGAACATCATATGCTTGAAAATCTATTTCCTGAAAACCAATTTTTCAAAATGATTACTGGTTTTATTTTAAATTAAATTATCTAAAATATATAAAAAAAATTAATAAACATGGGTTCCATATTTTTAATCGGAAAATTTTTAATTATATTATATTATCAATTTAATTTTTGGTCTTAATGAATAGTAAAAATAGTAAAAAAATCTACAAAAATTAGAGTTAAAATGGTTTTATTGAGGTTGAACCATAGAAGATAGGGTTTAAAATAACATAAAAAAATTTCTAAATCCTATTGGATGGAAATATTTTGACTATACAACATTTATAGTTCGATAATGATCCATTTTTTAGTGTTTTTACTTGTGAGAAATGTTGGTATGATTTATTTTTAAAAAACATATCATTTGTTTTCTCCCCCTTAATTATGAAAGGGAACACCCCCATGTAACATATTCACAACTATCAACCCATTTTGATGGACCATACCCTGAAAACATATCTCCAAAAATACTTTTCAACATTCTAAATTTGATGGTATTCCTAAGATACCGACCATAGTGTCCTTAAAAAGATATCCAAAGGAGGTTCTTCTATGAAAAGGTTATTGTTTTTAATAAGATATTTCTTTTTTATTCTTCTTTTTCCATGTTAAATTATATATTAAAATTTATAGTATAATAAACCCACCGTATCTCATATACTGAGATGTGATTATGTTTAATTAATAATATTTATCCATCTCCTCCTCTATCAAATGGTAATCAACTTCATTTCTTGTTTGTACGGTATATTACCGCCTCACGAACAGTTGTAATTTGACTTCCAGCCATGACTCACATGAGTAGTCATAATGATAGAAATTATGAATATATATAATACATATGACATTATAATTATTTTTTAAAAGTAATATACCATCCAATTTCTTACCCTTTCACCCATTACATGAATGATATTTTCTCTCAACCATATGTACGACCTGCCATATCCATTTAGTGATACAACTCATTTTCCATGTCCACATTTCATGAATTTCATTAAAAATGAATATAACAAGTAAATAATATATTAATACTGTTATAATCATTTTTTATATGATCTAACTATATTCTATAAACATGAACCAAAAAATTTATGACAAAACCATCTTGAGAAAATAAGGCAATTAACACCTAAAAATTTAATAATAATAAATGATTTTTGAAGAACATGTGGGCAGTTATTATAAGAGGATTATTAATGATATTTAAATATGAATTTGGTTATTATATAAATAAAAAACAATATTTAATCCATTATTCAGTAGGTTAAATTTCATTCAACCAAATGGAAGTGCGAGTTAAGGTATGTTTTCTGAATTTCCATTCAATAAGGAATAATATAATGTTTGGCACATAATTTCATTTATATGGTGTATATACTTTGAATTTTACATGTAATATAATGAACCCTTAATACATCATGGTATATTAATTTTTAATTTTAATTATTTATTCCATGTGGAATTGACTGGGATATTACCAAGTGGTGATGAATTTCATAGCTCAATTTTGGTTATTGGCCCATAGTACTTATTAATTATTTATTATATTCTATGATTATGTTCTTAATGAAGTTTTATTATCTTATTTTTAATTTTATTTGTTGTTTTGTATTTACATTTTATATACATAGTCAGTTCAATGAATAATTATCACTTAAACATTATGATCATTGTAAGGGTTACTCATCTCATGTTGTCTCATTTGGGACATATATTATGTTACAAACCTATATTAATTTATGAGGTGCATATACTAACCCATTGATGTGTTATATCATGAATAAAATAATAGTCATGTTGTTTAATGATTATTTTATGTTATTACATTCATTGGCCTAAAAATTCAAAAGTTACCAATGTTGTATGAGATGTAAGTTTCAATATCATTTTTATCTTGATTGATTATAGTTGAATTTCTATTGAAAGAAAATAATTAAAAAATTTATAATAAACCCCTTACATTTTATTCTCCTCTAGTAATTGATTATTTTTTCATTTAATTGTATCATTTACTTATATTTCTTTATTATATTGTGGATAATTGTTTTTAATAAAACCATAATTAATATATATCCTCTATCGAGAATCATTTTTCTTCAAAATACATATTTTGTAAAAATGATTTCAATTTTTTTATATGAGTGTTTAAACTTATTTTTTCAAAAAAAATTATTTTAAAAAAAACATTAACAAGAAACTTCATATATTTTTCTAAACAATATATATTTTATTATTTTTTCCAAAATTTGAATATAATTTTTTTATCATTTTCTGCATGAATGTAATATTTATAACATCATAACCACGCATTTCATTGAAGATTATTTTATAATTTTATAAGTTTTTTAAAAAAATCATTTTTACTTATTTTCTCAATTTATTATTTTTAAAATATCTTTTCAATGTGAAAAGTATATTTTCCTCAAAAATGTTTTAAATGATCTTTTTTTGGGAATTTAATTAATCAACAACAAAAAACCATTATTATATATATATATACTCAGAGAAGGATACATTTTAATGGTACATTTCTTATACTTTATCTGCATTGTTTATGATTAGTTTGACCAAGGAATTTGTTAACACAGATGTTATTGATTAATTCTTTATTAATTAACTTCCATATAAATATTGAATTTAATTTGACAACTGTATATTAAATTTTCCCTAAATATCCATATTATTTTTCATGCATATCCTTAATACATAAATCATGTATCATATCTAGATATGATATATCACATCAAAAGTTCTTTGATTGAATGGACAAACATTGATATTTCTTATTCTTTTGATAGTTCATATTGTTCATGAAATAAATCAATAATTCAATATATATTGAAAGCATTGGAAATTTAGTGAAGTATAGTCCTGTAATTATATATCCCCTCAACCCATCGATGATATCATGAATTTAATCAGTAAGGTAGATTATGTAACTTTTACTAAGAATCTAATCTCAGCCACATTTTCCCCTTTCCCAAGGATATAAAGAAGGAATAGTTGAATGGGATCAAGTATGATGAATTAATTTCATTAACAACGTGGTATTTCATGTTTTCAAAGGTAATATGATATTCAAGTATGTATATATCTTTCAAAAGTCTACTAAACTATCTATTTCTTTAGGATGTGATGGATTTTATATAGCACCTATGTGGTAAAGTAACCACCTACTCTAGGATATAGGGGTCAGGATATTTATATAATGTAAAACAATTTTTCATAGGTAAAAAAATAATGGTGATCATCCATTAGAAATTATAGATCATATATATTAATCTTATAGATAAATATGTTGTGACCTATTTCATAAAGACATCAACCAATAACTTTTTTGTCTTCCTTAAAATTATCTCACATGATTTTAATTTTATTATAATATAATTATATAAATAATTCGAGAAGGAATAATTCCAATGAAATCTAATATATGTCATCTTAAGGATTACTTATAAGTTTTATGGGCCCTAATAAAATATTTTTTATTATAATTTGGAAAAAAATTGAAATAACTATATAGAATTTCTCATTCATAAATAAAAAGGAATGCACTAGATTTTTAGAAATTTATATCTACTATAATTTAGGTGGTAAATTTGATATGGTTATTAATGGTTTATTAGAATTATCTACATAATCCTTACCAGATAATTCTTCACCAAAATGAACATTTTATAGATTGAATTTGGGGGTAGCAGACCATTTATTATTCTATGTACATATTTATTATTCCAAAAAATCTCTGGACTAGAAATGATTTTCAATTATTCAATATTTAGTTGCATGGATAAAAGTAAGAAAATACTCATTAGTTACTTAAAATTTTATATTATAAACTTCTTAGGAATAATAATATACAAATTCAAAAAAAAATAAAAAATTTTGTAGCTTCAACCCCTTTTAAAAATGATTGTTCAAAAGACAATTGTTCAAAATAATCATTATTAATTTCACATTCAAAATTTTCTAAATATAATTTTCATTAATAATTTTTCTATTTTCAAACAATTATATTTAAATAAATGTCAATATCATAAACAATTATATCAAAATAGGATTCATCATTTTTAAAATAAAATGTTTCACATATAATAACTTCAAACTAAGGAATCATATCATTGTAGAACCACTAAATCATGTTTACTTCAGAAGTTGATTGGTTTTAAATTGGTTGTTTTTTTGACTAAATCATATAAAAAATAACTACATATTTTCTAAATTCTAAGGACAATGTTACTTTATTGACATTAATAATGGATTTATTGTTTTGTAAAAAGGTCTCTTAAGAATTATAATTTCAAGTGATCAAAATTTGTCATCATCCATATCTAAAACATAAATATTAGTAAGGTAAACCACGTTTTATACCTAGACTATAACAAATCCAATATCACCACCATCATTTGTGGCACTTTGGTTAGTAAATTGAATAAATATTTTAGATGTTTTTGATTCCCCAACCCGTAATGATGAATAAACAGAGTGTGGTATAACATTTATATAATCTATTAATTCAATAATAACATACCATAACATAAATTCTCCAATGGTAATGGTAAATTTTAATGTTATAAGATCATTAAATTTGACTGAAAATCCATTTTGAATCATTAAGGAAGCATTTATATATATTTCCACATTGTCTCCTCCCATGAAAATTATTTTTTTGGAGAACATATCATTCAAAAAATTTCTATAATTTCTAATATGTTTCACATAATCATTAAATGGGATATTAAGTTTCTCTTTCATGAAAATATATATGACTTCCATCTATAGAAATTTTTCATAGCATCTTTTGTCTTGTAATATAGTCTTTGGAAATGAAAATGGTGGATTCAATGTTTCTAGATAATTTTCACCATAGTTAAATGGAATCCTTTTCAAATATTTTTTCATTCATTCATGAAAATACTATTCCTATGAATATTATTTCTCATTCAAATTATATTCAGAATGATCAATTTATTTATGAATTTCAACCTAATATTTAGCAGCTTATTTCTATAAATAATTTTTTAAAATAAGTGAAATATGTTTTGAATCTTCTTGACACTATTTGTGTTTGGACACTCACTTAAGAAACTTTGTTTGTTTGTTATTATGAATAGTTCCAATCCTATTTTCAATGGAACATACCTTATTCATTTTCTTATCATAGGGGTTTAGTTGGAGTTATGATGGTATACCTCCACTAATTGGGTACGTATTCCACCCATGTTCGTATCCAATTTTCATACTCTAATCTTAAACATACTCATAAAAATATATTATTTTCTTATATATTCAAAAAGGATATTATATTATTTTTAGACAGGTATAGTAGGGTAATAATTCCTTGCAGTTTGTGCATTTTGTTTTCTCATTGAGGTATTAAGATTGATTATTACAGTACTCAACTTGAAAAAATTTTATTAGTTTTTTAGGCTATCTAAATCTATCTTGTATTTTATTATTCCATCATTATTTAAAAAATGGGTTTGTATAAAGGATAATTTTGGGTTAGAATGAAATGTTATTCCATGAATACAACTTTATAATTCTCTAAAGTCACATTAATTTGAGGTCATTGATCACTGAAATTTTCACTGAAAGTGAAAATTTTCTTATTAGTGTAAACAATAAAGATAGTTTTATGTTTGGGTTGTGGTTTCAAAATGATGGATATAATCACACACCTCACTACTATACATAGATCACTAATTCGTCTTGAAAATATTTTGTTCTCTAAATTTTGAATGGGTAAGTCTTAGAAACAATTTACAAGTAACATGACACTTATTAACAAATATTGATCATTGTCTACCACAGTTTCAATTAAAATTCATGACATAAAGAGTGTTTATTTTACTAAAACATCACCAATAGCATCATCAATAATACTCATATATGTAAGAATTATCCTTTTATAAAAATATTAGATCATAATTAGTTCACTCATTTGGTTATGGAGGAAAATAAAACAATGTCTCTTGAATCATTCTCTATATTCATGAAATTTTTCTTCTTCATTTTTATTAATTCCATAAATTTATTCACTAATAGAAGATGTTCTAGATGTAGGAAGAATCTTTTCAAGTATTTTTTATGTTATTCCAATCTCATATCAATGTAAAATGTAAATAAAAAATATATTAGAAGAAAAATTAAATCTCTCAATTCTATTTTTTTACATCTTTCCCATGGGGTTTCATTTTGACACCCAAATTACAAAATTCTTGCAATTTTTTGTGTGGAAATTCCCCAAGAAATCCATTGAATTTTTGAAATTGGTATATAAAACAAGTTTATGTATCAAAATTTTAATGGGAATAAGGGTATTATAAAAGACTTTGTTGATTTTATTCATAGTATGTATCCAATTCATTTAATGTTTTGTTTTCATTTATTTGAATATTTGTTTCAAGATATTTTATTATTGGTGGGTTAATTGTATAAACATAATATGGAATTGTAGTATCTATAATATTTCCAACCCTAATGTAGAATTATTCACATATTTTAGGATCTAAATGTAACTAGTTATGGTTTGAATTTATAGTCAACTAAAAATAAAACCAAATATACTTAAGAAATATCATTGGTAACAGTACAAATTGATGATGAAGACTCAGCTACCTTACCCCAATAATTAACTTGTATCCCCTAAATAAATGCATAAATTTATCTCATTGGGTTGTCTCATAGAGATGATTTTAGACATAGTCCAAAAACTATAACCTTATTTTCTATTTTAAATTAAAATTCATATTGTATTTTGGTTTTTTTGAGTATAGAAAAAATATATATAAAATATAGAATTGAGAATTTAATGATGAAAATATTTTGATTGGAAGCATATGGAAATAGAGAATAAATTAATTTTATAAATAATTTCTATAGAAACTAGGGATCCTTTTCACATCACAATTCATCATTTTCTGAAATTATTATTTAATTTTTATTACTCTTTGTTCACAAAAATACATGCATGAAAACCACTAAATCCTTCTATGTACTATACAAAGACCTCAGTATAAGAGTTTTTCAATTTATAAAATTTATTTCTAAGAACAAATACCTTAAGGGAAAAACGAATATCAATATTACAATTAAAAAAACCTTGTGAAAAAAGATTAAAAAATACTAATATTTTATTTACTTTTATTAATTTTTAAACTACTCATAATTTTTTATAAGAAAAGAAATAATACAATATGAAGAACCCAATCATTAAAAATATTGATCTACAGAAAAAAATAGATACAATTTAAATAAAAACTTATAATTTTCTTACTGGATCTTAGAGCCACACATACTATGAAGTTTATCCAGCTATAGAAATATTAGCTCGCATTTTCGTCCTTTATCCTGCCATTTCTAGCTCAGTCCCCACACATTAGTTATTTACACCATCCCATTGTGAAAACAATATGTATTTCTTGCATTTTCCATGTTATATCATATTTAATGGTAAAAATCTTTTATTATAGTGGAGGAATGATTTTTTGGTTTTGATTACAAATTTTAATTATTCCTCAGGAAGCTTCTTATGCATGTAGAAATTCACCCATAAATTCTCGAGGTAGTGATATTACTAGAAAAAATCCTATAATATATCCACATGGATTAATATTATTAAATTTTATTATGTATGACATGAATATATTCCATTTTATTCTGTTCCTCGCACAATATATGACTACTCACCTCCACCTTAAATGAATACATATGGTTCAACCTTCATGATTTCTTGAATGTACTAATATAATGCCTAGAATTTCTAAAATTTAAAAAATTTCTAGTTTAATACTTTAGAAGATCAATTATATGAATTTCCTCATCATAATTCTTTGATTCTTTATTTTGGATTTAAATTCTTTATGTTTAGGGACGAAAAATGTCTTATGATTCTGGGTTTTTTTATTATGGGCAATACCAAGATATCTTATAATGGATTTTAAAATTATTAGAACTTATATTTAATGACTTAAGGTGTGGCAAGAATTATTTATTTCATGATTTATTGTCAAGACATCTCCAAAAATCACATTTCAAGTTTAGAAATAAAATATTCCACAAATTACTTAGAATTAATAACTAATTTACGGACTGATCAGTTTATTCACGAAACGGTTTAAAATAATTATAAATTATGAATTCATATATATTAAATAAAATTCATATAGTATTCCTAAAAATAGTAAATTATTAAAATCATCTAAGAATTAGAAGTGTATTGGGATTAAATTATAAAAATACACACGAAAATTTTGGGAAATATTTTTCTAATCGTTTATTTAATGAATTATTCATATATAAAATATTATTTTTTAAAAATTTCCAAATCAAGCATGTTATAGATTTCATGTTTTTTAACTATACATGAAACATCCATAAAATTATCATGGAATATCAAAACAAATTCTGTAAATAATATTCTATTGACATCACTATTCTATATATGATAAAGACATAAACTTGTAATATTGACTTACATAGCCATACCAAAACATACAAGTAATAGTTGAAGCTACTAATAACCAATGATCAAAATAAAATTGCATAATATAATTAATATTTAATAAATAAAATTTATATATTATTATAAAGGGTAATAATAATGAATATTTTTCTAAAATATATTATTTAAAAGAACACATTATTATTTATAGGAGGGAAGGGTGTTCTGGAGAAATAATTAATCCATGGTATATATTTCTTTCATAATCTCTCTTTTGATTTGAGAGTTTTTTTGACTTACCGTTATTTGGATTTTTTTTATTCTATTTACATTTGAAAACTAACTTTTAATAATTTTTTTTTATTTTTCTATTTAAAATATATTTATTCATATCCCATGATTTATTAATTTTCACCTTATTAATTTCCCAAAGTTTATTCTCCACGTAATGTCTCCATTTTAAGGATATAATTTTTTTTCTTAAAAATATTCCTTCTTAATTAAATGTTATACATTATGGAATTATATTATCATTGATTTTTATTTTTTTACATTTACTCATCATATTCACTCCTTGAATAAATTTTAATACAATACAAATTACAAATCCTTGAGTATTGTTTGATGGAATTTAAATTTTATGATACATATTTCATAATATCAATTAATTTTATATTGTATTCTGTTATTTGTTGTAATAGTGGGTTCACTAGACTATAATGACCTAAAAATTTATTAATGGAAATTACGTTCTTATAATAATTTCATAAATAACATAAAATAACTTATATAACACAATAAAATCATTATAAATGAATAATTAATTAAATAAATGTTATTTCTAGTAATCAAGGAACATATACCTATGGAGTAGTAACTCAGACATTGAAATAGTAACATGAATATTTAGAATAGTAATATATCCAATATAATAGTAACCCCACAAAGGAAAGTATAAATAAAATTTATGCATATTATAAATGAAAATAATATATATATATATCATATATAAGTAAATATATTTTTTAAAAATTATAAATCAAGTGTTGGTACTTTTTTTAAAAATAAATATTTATTAATGGTTTTATAATTAATATAATGTTCCAATAAAAATTTTAATATAACATAATAGACTCATAAATTAGTATTTATTTGGATAATAATTATAAGATAATTTTATGTGAAATTAATTAATTTTTCACTGTGTCATAAAATTGGTTATAACATAAAAAATCATATTTTTCAAAATAAATGATAACTTTAATTATAAATTAAATGTATTGTATTTATAAAATTATTTTCATAAATTGGATTAAATTATTTAAATCATCATACCCAACATTTCCATGGCTATTTTTTTTGGTAAGTGTCTAAAATACATCATTTTTTATCTGCATAATAAAAATACATTTTTTCATATAACTACTACAAATCAATTGAAATCATCCAAGATGTTATAGTGATGTAATCCTTTATAGAACTTCTTATTGTACCATGGTATATTTAATTTCATATATGTTTAATTAAAATAAAATAAACTCAATTTTCAAACCTAAAAAGAACATTCCAAAACCTAAAGCCCAATGTGATTCTTTAAAATAACTATTTTCCTTTAATTTCAATTACATTTTTATAAACTAATTAATTTGGATTATAAATGTGTTTTAATGACTTAAAATAATTATATTATATTTATTTATGATTTTTATTTTCAAAAAACACTGTTAAAAGTTTTACATTCGATATATTATTTTATTCAATATTTTATTCTAAAAATACCCCTCTCCTCATGTATAAATAACCTACCTCCCTCAACTTGGAAAACTACTCCCTCCATCCATTCCAAATTATAATATCTAGAAATATAATCGATATTAATCTTCTTAGTATCCATAAGAATGATATGAATCAATCAAAATCCAATCACCATGTATTTATAGTGCGTAATAAGAGAAGTTACACTGAGGAGATAGTAAGTATCTATTTTCACTTCCCTCATGTATTCTTATATTTCTTATTTTTACCAAATTTATATTAGAACCATATAGTAAAAAAATTATTATACATAATTTAACATTATTTTAATGATTTTTACCTACTTTTATTATCATATTTATGACAAATATAAATACCAAATTCCCTTTCCTTTTTTCGATAACACCCCATGAAAGGTTGGTTAAGAACCTATAGAGACATTGCCAGGATAATTCATATAACCACCTTCAGGGATTAAAATTATGTATTATATGTAATATATTATTGTGTAATTACATGTATTATATGCTTCTACAATTAATTATACTAATGTATAAATTACATTTAATAATGTAGAGAAATCAATGAATCATGGCAAATTTTTAAGAAAAATATGATATCAAAATGCTTCAATTTTATCAACTAAAATCCTGAAATACGATCCATTGACTATAATTGATAATTAGTTTTATAAATTAGTATAATATAATTAATAAAAAATGTTTTAATAAATCTATTTTTATTATTCAGTAGGAACAAAAGAAATGAAATTAAGATAGAATTATGGTAAGGGGATTCATAACTCAATTCCTTTATTTGGGTTATTCTATTTTCCAGAATATTAATGTTCATATTCTGTTATTGAAATTTCCTTTACCTTTATTACTTAGGAGATATACATGTTCCTACCATATCAAAAAAAAAGTCTAAGAAAATTTTATTTTTTCAAAGTGACTTCAATTTTTGAGACATTATATTTTACTTATCTTGAAATACTTCCTGTTCACTCAAAAATAATGATATATTATGTTCAAGAATTATTTCCATTATTAATTTTTGAACTAGTATTTTTATTTGAGAATGTATTATTTATGAAATTCTTACGAAACCCAATCTATTAATTGAGATTACTTGATGACTTTGATTGATATTCATTCTACGTGGCATGCATGATTATATAAATGTAATGATGTGATGGGTGGGAATAGAATTATATATTCCTATAATGAATTGGGTATAGTGATACATTTAATGAGGTAATGAGTAATAAGTTTGAAGATGATTCTATATCTGTTAACAATGATGATGTTATGATTTTGAACACATGTTATGTGTGAACATGATGTTATCATTATTCACAACAATGTGTGGTTTGAATACTAAGACATGATATTAAATTTTTAAACATTTCCACATTAAATTAATTTATCTAATTCTTCCTCTCATGATTTTGAGGATGATCCCATGATTTTATTATTATGATGATTCTTATTCCCACCCATGTTATATTGATTCATTTCATTATATATCCTCTTACTGGGATTTTAAATCACCCCTTTTATTGATGTATATCCTTAAGTGATTACCTGTAATGAGTAAAATGTGAGGGCTATATATAAACTATATTAGAAGGAATTAAATAATTTTTTATTATATAGAAGTTATGTATAAGCCTATTTTTTCAAATACATTAAACTTCTTGATCTGGGATATGAAATTATACTATTTTATTTATCATAAAAATGATGTAACAGACGTGTAAAGAAATCTAGAATTGTTATAGATACTATGAGATCATGTTTTTGTTATTTTGGGAATTAGTATTACAGAACATTAGTGAAAACTTTCAAGACAAGACTATGTGTATATAAACATCAAAGAAGCTTTAATTTAGAAAAATGGTTAACATAGTTATCCCATAGGATATGCCTTTATAGTTAATTTCAAATAAGGAGAAATTATTTATTCTTTATTTGTTCACTTTCATTTTGTTAAACCTTCCCTATTTTAGAAAATTATGGGTAAGAGGATAAACAATGCCAATAACCCTTGTAAGGGACAATAAAGTGATTATCTAAACAACATCCCCAAATACATGGGAGGTTGAGCTCTAAAAATTATAGAAATTATTAACCATGAATCTTAGGATATAAATAATAAATCGAATCATTAGGTACTTCCTCTTTCACTGAAGAAGGATTAACTAGCCATTGTGTTCTTTATACTTCAGCGACCACCAATTTTTAGTGGAACATATAATCTACATGTCACGAAATAGCGTGTTATCTCAATGGAGAATAAGTTTTCAATGATCCATTTATCCATGGAGGAGAAGCATACTCTTGTGGTTTATCTTTTAAATTGATAAGATAATCAATTTTGTTGGTTGGTAAAGAACATCAAGACAAATGATGGAATATAATAGGTAGAGTGGGAATGCTTTAAGAAAATACTTCTTACCAAGTAATTCACATGAAATATTTAAATAAATATGGAAGGAAAATTCATAGAGATGAAGCAAAAAAGAAGTTGAATTATTCATGAAATATGAGGAATACATCACAAGTCCATCCTGATATGTCTCAGATTTTGGTATCAATAATGATAGAGAAATAGATAGATTCTATAGTGGTTCAAAACCATACATTAGAAAAGTTGTAGAAATCCGAGACACTGGGAGTTATGAAGATGTGGTTCAATTTGCTCTCAGAGTAGGGATAGAGTTCATATAATGGTCCCGTGATTATGAAGATAAGAATAGAAGAATGTATTTTCAATTTGGTGGGTGAAAATAAAAAAGAGTAAAGAGGATCCAACTACCAACATGTCAAAAATGTGGGAATAAACATCATGTGAATTTTATCAAAGGGATGGGTAAATCATTAAAGTGTGGGATAGAAGTCCAATAAGATCATTAATATATAGGATACCTCAATAAGCTATAAAACATTATGGATGAAAAGAGTATGCCTCATAATGCACCACCCATGGTTTAATGCTTCCATTATTGGAGGAAAGGGTACTACGCAAGCTCATGCACTATCCCTTGAGTCTTTGAGGGTAATTAACAAAAGTATCCACCAAATACTAAGGAGAAAGGGAAAGAATATTCAATTACAACTACTGAAGTGGAGTACAAAAAAAATTAATACATGGTATACTTCTTATCCAATCAATAATGGAAAAAGTGATGGTAAGAATCATGATAAATTATTAATTACCCTATTTAGAAGATGGAGTTTCAACCGCAGAGCTCGCACACTGGTGATCAACCATAGAACCCTAGCTCTAATCCTCTATCCTTCACAAATGTCATTTCTATAAGATCCATCAAGCCTACTGAGAAACCCAATGCTAGTAGTGTTATAGATAATGACTTAGGTATAGAGCCGATGCTTTTTCTTTACAAAGGTCACCCAACAATTTCATTATTATCTAATGACGTTCACTCTCATTCTTATCATATATTATTCATGCTCATTAGAAAATTCATGAATCATGGGCCTCCTTTTAATTTTTAATGAAGTCACTTGAAGCAATTGGTTTTACTTGTTTCTATATTGGATTGATGAATTACTCAAATGTAATTTTTTGAATCTCTTCCGAAAACAAGATTTATATGATTTGGGTGAGATGCTGATGTGTTTTTTGGGGTTGTTATATAGATGTATTAAACTAGACCCTAAATTTTGATTGTTATGATAAATGTCATATTTTTCTTTTCTAACTAGGATTCCATGGACTTATACTTCACCTATTAAAACAAATTTCCTTGTTTTGGATTTCCATCTGTATTCGCCATCTGCTAAATCTAGAATTTGAAATGAGGAATCATTCAAGATCCCCAATTTCTAGGGTTTTCACTAATGTTAATATTTCACAAGGAGTTACAACCGAAATCATGATACAGAATGGAAATATTTGCTTCTCTCAAGAAGTGGTATGTGAAAACCTACCTATTGCTGACGTGATTGACTTAAGATTAAGCACACTACTGAGGATGTTGGCAGTAATTTTTTACATAATTTGGAAGGTTAACATAGAAGGGTTGATCAAAATTAAGAAAATCTGGGTCAGGAAGAATGTAATGATATAATTATAGTTATTTTGGCCCTTCTGGTGTTCATGATCATCTTAGGAGACTGAATGAAGCTGATGTTAGGCCTGATGATTTTTTTGAGTCAAGATGTGGTCAAAGACCAGAATATTATTCAATATTCAAGTCAAACTATTAAGGATTAATGCATATTAGGTTTTTTTTCATATTTCCCTATATATCTCCATTCCCACCCTAGTAGAGGACATGAAGGATCCAAGTATATCTTTCAAAAACTCCCCAAGATGTACATGAAAAATCATGTCAAGCTGAAGAAGATGCCTTTCAATTGAGTTCACAAAAAGGAAAAAACACATTGGTCGACCTGAATGGTTTCATAACCCATAATTATAAGAATACATTAAAGAAGAGGTATTATTCTAAATTTGTGTAAACCATTGTCACTAGATACACTGGGAGATGCACTGAGGAATTAAAAACTCCTCAAAAATTTCATGTTATCAAGGACCCCCATTTACTCTTTGACAATAAAAACCTTTATGATACTAACAAGATAAACAATCATTAAATTATTTCTATGAAGGGCCTTAAAGAATATATTTATCATTGAATTGAATATAATAAAACTCCGACCTTCAAAAGATATCAAAAGGAGGTGATAACTGCTCATGAATATTTACATATTAGATATTGAATGATTTCTAAAATTGAATTGGGATTTGAAAGGGATCCAAACATTGACTATCATTTCAATTATTGGGAACATATTATGGTTTAGTGAGAACATTTGAAGTGGATATTTATGTTCTAAATTAGATAAATCCATTTTATATACAATGGTTGTTGGTCCTGGTGTTCAAGCTCGGGTATTTTGGTTATTACATGGTGTTTTTTGGATCACTCTTTTAGGAGGTGGTTGATACTGATAGGATATTTTTTCTAATATTTTATTGAACATGTTGTTCTATGTTTCATGAGGTTTCTTACAAAGAAGTTGATAATCTATTACAATAATAAATAAATAGTGGTAGTGTTCATTTAACTTGCAGCTCGAATATGATTAGATTTTATTCTTTCATGGGAAGCTATTGTTTTTCAAATCTGTTCTATGATGATTCCAGTTACTGATGTATTGTTGAGATAGAACATGTAACACACGAGACTTTTATATTATATAAATCATCAAAGGAATCTTTTTCTACACAACACTTTCTTGGCTTGCTTTGCACGAAATCGCGACCTTCCTCGATAGCTTGCGTCGTACGGAATACCGAGTTTCACTAAACAACAATATGCTATTAAAATATTATTAAAACTAGTCGTTATGAATAGTAATAACCATTTTTTGAAATTTTATAAATTTTATTTTTCAAAATGGACTTCATTTTTGGATTCGGAATATCGAAATTAGCTTAGGGTGAAATTTTGGTATTTTTCTGAAAATGTTCAATTTTTGATGAATAGTGAAACCACTAAGTGGTAGTTAAAAAACTGAATTTTTCAGAAAACTTAATTTTACCACTTCTGTGAGTGGAATTTCAAAAATCCAAGAGACACAGTTGATGTCAGTATGTAAAATGTGGTTCAATGAGATGAAAATAATTTTTTGGTGAATAGTAACTTTTTACTTTTTTTTTCCAAGGTTAAAAGTAAATAGGGGAATTAAGGGTAAAGATGATATTATTATTACCCTAACACATGTCCTAATTCTATTGGAAAAGTTTAATTCGACCAAAAAAACTTAGGAATAAAATATGATCATTTAGGCCCACATGGATTAGATTAGGACATTTATTATTAATTTATTTAAAGAAGGGTTAAAATAGTTAAAATCAAAGTTTAATAAGTAAATAATTTTTAATATGGGGTTATACATAAGATAAATTCGACTATAAATATTCATTAGAACGATAAAAATATTTCCTACATAATGGTATTTTATTTGTAATTTTTAGACATTAAATAATTTAATTTATTTATGACACAAAGATGATGCATTAATTATCTTATTAATGAAATATTGACATAATTAATGTTATAAACACCAAAATAAATGTAATTTGAGACTTTTTATGAATTAAAATAATTTTATAGGTTAATATGACATTTTATTATTGATTTAATTAACTTTTTTCGAACTAATCATTCTGTTATGATTTTCACAAAAATCAATTACTAAATAGTGTCAAAATTGACATAAAATAGTTTTTAAAACAAATATTATATTAGTAATTGTTATTTTATTCCTAAAAATCTATGGTTCGGCCAAATGACTTATATAAGGTTATATATATTAATAATAAACAACTTGGGGTTCGTTTGGCTGCTTATAGTATGTTTATTAACCTTATAGTATAAGAACACAAGAAGACACGGTAAAAGTAAAATTATTTAACATAATGTTAAATCTAAATGATAAGGTTAAGATAGGAACCTAAACATGTCTAAATTATATTGGATGAGAGTCTTTCGACCCATCCCCACCTTAGCTTCGAAATATATCAATTTGGAGCTATTTAAAACCGAACATGACTTTATAATAAAATAATATTTTTAGTTTTCCCAAAGGTGCCCCTCTCATCCCTTATAAAAGGGCACCTCCTCCCCCTCTTCCTCACACCACTTTGAGCCTTCAAGCTCGGCCAACCCCTTCCAATTCCTCTTCTACACTTCCCTAGAGACATCCTAGAGGTCCTGGTCTTCTTCAAAGACCAATTTTAGTTCCCTAAAAGAAGGTCTCAAAGAAGCATTTCAAAGAAGAGGTAATGTCCGTTACCGATTCTTTTATCTTTATTTCTTCTTCCACTTCTTCTTATTTAGTTGTTTCATTATGAAGTAATAACATCAGTATCACTCATATACTGATATGTTATTATAAGTATAAAACAACCCTATTTCACCATCTATCCATCCTACGAAAAAAGAAATCACCGCGTGTGCGTACGTACGGAATACCGTCTCCATGCTGTGGTGTAATCTATTTTCCACCACCACCTTACTTCGATGGGTATAATGGTGTAAATAATGACTATATATGACTATTATAAAGTGATACTGATTCTTAAATAGTATACATACACTCCAATACAATTCCACGATCATAGGAATGATATCATCCCTCGTGCGTACGTACGGAATACCGTCTCCACGATGTGATGCGTCTCGTTCTACATGATCTTCATTTCATAATGATTATATAAATGAATTGAATGAATGAATATGATATATATTAAACTAATACCATTCTGGAATGAGGTATCTATAACCTAAATAGTAGAATAAGAATTTATTCGACAACACACGCATAAGAACAAAAAGATATAAACACCGGAATAACAAGTAGCAATGAAATATTACTACTAAGAAGCCAAGAATATGACCAAATATGATATCATAAAAATATGTATGATTCTGGAATAAGTAAATAACATTATTTAAATCATTATACAGGAGGTTCGGACATGTACAAAGCATATCGGACCTAAGGTAAGAGAAATATCACAATCTCATTTTTATCTGAGATTGTTTATACTTTGAAATTTACTAGGGTGTATTTTATCATCCACATCCATGTTTCCTCAATATGTAATATTTACATCATTATAAAATATTTTATACCCAATTTTACCCTTAGGTGAGTTTTTAGTAAAAGATATGAAAGGAATATTTTGTCGTTTTTCGTACGAGGTACTTTTTGACTTTTCTGAAAAATGTACGAGAAGAATGTTTTTTTAACTTATACGGTGTGAACGGATTTTTACGGTTTCATAACGCCTCATTTTCAAGAAGCTTCCTCTACAATATTGCATGATTATTTTCAAAAAAACCCTTATATTTTAAAATTTCATGGAATTTTGTGAAAAGAAAATGACTTTAAAGAAGAAAGGATGTTTTCCTGAAGAATTCATTTCAAGTGTTTTATCAAAATTATTATCCATCTAAGATAATATAAGGTTCTGTTTATATCCCTATAATTACATTGATATGATTATGTTGTGATGGATATATTTTTATGAATTCCTTTATCTTATATGAATTGTTTTATGATGTCATGATGTTTAAGATTCCCATTTTTATTACATGGGTTATGAAATGATGTATGATTTATGATTTTGTGGCACACATAAGAATTGTATCATTATGAGATGGATGGGACCTATATCTCCCTCCAATGCATTGGGTAAAAATTTTATATCTCATGAGATAGACATGGCTGGAACGGTAGGTTATACCGGTTCAGTGAAACAGGACTGAAACGAGGGTGACTCGGTTCAGAAAGGGACTTCGTCCACTAAGATAGTCTTGGCAATGAGTCTTGACTAACAAGAAATTATTCTCTATGATTATGTGTGTATGCCACAAAGTTTCATGTTTTAAGTTATGATTATTATTATTACATTTCACTACAATGATTTATCCCATGTTATGAAATTATGATCTCTTTTGTAGGTTAAGATTTCCAAAAGTTATGTGCTTATGTATACGATGTGATTGATATTTCTTTTGTTTACCCTTACTAAGCATTTGAACTCACCCTTTTGTATGTTTTCTTTCCCCAGGTCAGGAAGAAGGTTATTAAGTAAGATATTCCAAAAGGGACTATAGATATGATGAAATAAATGGGAGACAGTGTAGTTGCTTTATGAACCAGTTGTTTATGTTTCCCAGTTTCTAAAGTCACTATACCTATATGGTCCTTTCATGCTTTTGTTAAATGTTGTAATAAGTATGCTTCAATTTTGAAGTATTAACAATGTATGTAATGTATGGGTCGTTATAGAACATGTAATTAATGATGCTCTATTATCTCATTTTTGGGGATAATGAGGGTTACCATCCTAAATGATGCTCTGAACGGCAGGTATAATGCTGCAAAGAGGGTTAAATGATGGTTTATGTTCAGGAAATCTTCAAAGGGATCAAGGGACCCCCAAGATCTTTCGTTCCAAGAAATTTAGGTTGGTAATATTGTCTATATCAATAGGAACTATGGATCCTTGAGAAGATAGGAATGAACTTGAAATGTCTATGGGGGGTTTTGATTTTTCTTCCCCTTCACACAAGGGGAGGGTTCAATCATTAAATATGGTTTTTGGAAGCTGGAATGGTGAACCAACAAAGTGTGATGATTGGTTATCTTCTTTTTTGGAAATTTCACTAACATGCTTACAATAGAATGATTTATTATCCCCTCAATTTCTAGATTGTGTAATATCATTACACATCATGTGTGCATCATTATTCCCTTTTTCTTTAATTTTTTTGGTGATATGGGTGGGGTGACCAACTCCTATCTCAAATCATTTCGGTAATAATGAAAAAGATTTATTTCATTTTGGTTCTAAACATTCATTTATATGCTGGGAATTTTCTATAACTATTGAATTGAAGAACCAAAACCTTAAAGTATAGATATCTTAAAAAACACATTTTTGTGAAATCATTCCAACCCAGGTATTGGACTCTTCTCATGTTGGTATATGTGGAAATTTTCTTCTAGAAATATCATTATTAATTCCTTTGTGTAATTTAATGCTATACTGGGCATGGATTGGTCCCCTTATATAGAGAACAAGTAATTATTCAAGAAAATGAAATATACATTCATGTTCCAAACCATCCAGTCCTCCTCATAAAATTTAAATAAGATCATGAAACTCCTTTGGAAAATCACTTAATGGTGTGGGTATTGATACCTTGTAAAGAATATTACCTTGATAAAATGGCTACATCAAAGGAAATAATCATACATAAGGAAATTACATTATTAACGGATAAACTAATATATTTCTTAATGAGTTAATTGGACTTCCCCCAGACTATGTCACAGAGTTCTCAACATAACTTATACTCAAAGCTACTCATAACTCAAAATTCCCCTATTGGTTGTCCCTGATCGAACTAGAAGAGTTAATGAAGTAGTTATAAGAGAATTTGGAAAAAGGGTTCATATTCCCTAGTGAAATACCATGGGGTTCACTAGTTCCCTTTATCAAGAAGAAGGATGGATAAATATAGTTTTGTATCGATTAATGAGATATAAAAAAGATCACAATAATGAAAAAGTATTATCTACAAAGGATTGATTACTTCTTGGATAAACTATAAGGATATTGGAACTTATAAAAGGTGGATCTTTATTCTAGATACCATCAAATTAAGATAAATAAGGAATATATTCATAAGAAAAAATTCCATACAAGGTATAAGAACTATGAGTTCATAGTGATGTGCTTTGGACTTATTAATTCCCCTACTATCTTCATGGATTTGATGAATAGAGTCTTTAGAGACTACCTCAAAAAATCTGTGGTTGTTTTTATCCATGATATTCTCATTTACTCCAAGAGAAACGAGGAACATGAATATCATCTATGGATTGTTCTGATGACATTAAAGAGGTGAAAATGTATGCTATGTTCAAAAAGTGTTACTTTTGGATACAAATAAGTTGATTATTTGGGGCATGTGATCACAAGTGAGGGAATTTAATCACTAGCTTCAGGGAAATACACAGGTTTCTTATCTGATCTTTGTATAATCGAAGTTTTGTGACAAATATTCCATGATTTCCTAGACCTCTAACAATGTTTATATAGAAATAGTTAAAGTATGTCTAGATGGAATAAAATGAGGGACGTTTTAACGATATAAAGAATATGCTAGTCACTACACCTATAATCACACTCTCAAAAATTAGAGTAGGTTTTTTTGATATAAATTTAGGCTTCAATGAAAGAATTGAGTTTGTGTACCCATGCAGAATAAAAAAGTGACAACTTATGCCTCACAACAGTTGAACAACCAGGAGATGAACTACCTGACACATGATTTGGAGTTAGAATCTGTAACATTCACTATAAATATTTGGATTCAATACCTCTATAGTAAGAAGTGTCACATATATACTGATCACAAGAGCCTGAAGTATATGTTAAATAAAAATGAGCTCAACATGAATCAATGAAGATAACTAGAGATATTCAAGGACTGTGATTTCTCTATTCACTACCATCTAGGAAAGGAGAACAAGGAAATTGATGCTCTTATCATAAAATAAATTGCTACTCTATCCATGATGCAGATTGATAAATAACCTATCTTTATGGAAATGAAAATGATGGATCTGAAAATCCTAATGGGAGGCAATACATCCTAACTTTTTCAAATGATTGCATAAACATCCATCAAATAGTTAATCATGGAGGCACAAAGAGATGACATGAATCTGAAAAACAAGGTGAAAGTAGTAAAGTAATGGAACCATCAATAGTTACATATTGATGATGATTGTGTGATTTGGTTTTGAATAAGGACTTGTGTGCATTCATTACCTGAGATAAATAAAGGGGAAATTGGATAATGTACATTGTTCAATTCATTCTATCCATCATGGAAGTACCAATATTTCCCATGATCTTCGATAAAATTTCATGTGTGATTACACAAAGAAGATTATTTTGTATTATATATCAAGGTGTTTGGTATGTCATAAAGTTGTTGTATAAAAAAACAATTCCAAAGAGATCATGAAACCATTTCCTACACCCATGTGGAAATGGAAGAATGTAACTATGGACTCTGTCATTAGTCTCCCGAAAATATCTGAAGGAAAAAAATGATATGGTTTTTATTGGATTGACTCACAAAGACAACCCACTTTATCACTATTAGGGAATATTTCTCACATGATCAACATGGAATGATATATGTTAACAATGTGGTGAGGTTGCATGAGGTACTAACTTCAATCATATTTGATCATGATTCAAGGTTTGCCACTAAATTTTAGAGAATTATTAAACATTATTTGAGTTTTAAATTAAATTCCATTAATACCTACCACCCCCAAACTGACAGACAATCTGAAATAACTATTTAAATGCTCAAATACAGGATAAGATCCTGATCTATGGAATTTAATGGAGGATGGTATCAGTATCTGAAGTATTTTGAGTTATTATATAACAACATCTTCCACTTGAGTATTTAAATGGATCCATAGGAACCTTCATATAGGAAGTGATATAGAACTCCAACTTGATGGGATTATGTTGTTGAAAAAAAGCTACGCGGACAAGAAATTGAGCAAGAGATGACAGATAAGGATCAATCCATTTGAAAAGATATCTAAGGTGGTCAAATTAGACAAAAGTGGCATGATGACAATCATCGAAGGTACTTGGAGATCTATGTTGGAGAAATAATCTTCCTTAGAATATCACCATGGAATTTAGTCATGTGGTTTGGAAATATATCTAAGCTTAGCCCAAGGAGCATTGGCCCTTTTGAGATCCTTGTTTGCATAGAAGCAGTTGCCTATCAGAGTGAACTTCTACCAAGTATGGATCAATTTCATGATGTGTTCCATGTATCACTCTTCAGGAAGTACATACCCAATCACTCACATGTACTAAATCCATTGGTGGTACAACTAGAGAATGAAATCTCATATAAAGAGCATCTGGTAAATATCATAGAATGAGGAAACAATGTCCTATGCAACAAGACAATTCAACTTGTCATTTTTTTAGTGTAACTATATGTATGAATAAAAATTTTAGGAACTAGATGAAATAATAAAATAGATGTACCCTCATATATTCTAAACAATGAATTAGTTGAAATTTTGGGGATGAAAATTTCTAAAGGGGGGAAGAATGTAACGACCAAAAATTTTATCAATGAAATTTAAATTCTTCTAAAAATGTTATAAATAACATAATATCACATAGTTAACACAATAAAAAATTTATAAATTAACAATTAATTAAAAAAAGTATTTATAGAAATTAAGGAACCTATAGCAAGAAAATAGTAACTCAACCATTGGAATAGTAACATGACCATTATGAATAGTAATCATGAAAACAGAATAATAACCTCACCTATCAAATTATAAATAAAATTTATGTATCTTATAAATTAAAATAGGTTATAATGATATTATATAATAATTATATAATTTTTTTAAAATGATAAATTATGTTTTCGTATTTTTGTAAAATAAATGTTTATTTACAATTTTATAATTAATACAATAATTTAAGATAAAATTTAATTTATAAAATAGGCTCATAAATTAATATATATTTTTATCATAATTATAGGATAATTTTATGAGTCCTTAATTAATTTTTCAGAGTGTCATAAAAGCAGCTATAACATTAAAATCATTATTTTTTTAATAAACGATGATGTGAATTAAAATTAATTTCTTCATATTTATAAAATTATTTTTATAAAATAGGGTCCATTTTTTAATACATAACATCAAAATTATCCAACGGTTAATTTTTGGTAATTTTCTAAAATACTTCAATTTTTAGGTGAATAGTAAAAATAACATTTTTCACATAACCAGTGTAACTGAAATTAAAAAATTCATGATGTAATGGTAATATAATAATTTATATTAATCTATTTTCAGAATTTTAATATTTTATTTCATAAATGGTTCATTATAATTCAATAAACTCAATTTCCTAAACTGAAATAACTTTCCTAAATCTAATGTCAAAAGTTATTCTTTAAAATAACAATTTTCCTTTCATTCCACATTCCATTATAATAAAATAATGAATTAGAATTATAATGGTTATTTAAATTCATAAAAATATTATATTATATTTATATAAGATATATATTTTCAAAAAATCACTATAACAAGTTTTACCTTTAATGTAATAATTTATTAAATATTTTATTCTAAAAATACCACTCAACTCATGTATAAATAACCCCTCCTTGTTCCCTTGGAAAACCACTATAGCCATCCATTAAAAAGAACAAGATATTCCAAACTCCTCCCTCTTAATCCACTAGTATCCAAAATAGCGTTCGAGAGAAATCAAACTCTAATCACCAAGGAGTTATAGTGTCGTATAAGATAAGCTACACTATTGAGAGGGTAAGTCTCTATTAACTCATCTCGATTTTCTTATTTTCTTTCCACTTTTTACCCTATTACATTCTAAAACATATCGTAAAAATTATTATTATACTTTATAATAACATTACATTAATTATTTGAACCTACTATAATTATCATAGTTATGAAAAATACAGATTTCATACTTTCCTTTTATGCTCTTTTGACACCATCCCGTTAAAGGTTGGCTACCCTACTGCGGAGACATCGAAAATAAAATTATTATAACCAAATTCATGTATGGACAATTTGAATAATATATAATATATTAATATTTAGTTAAATGTATTATATGATTTTGGAATTAATTATATGAATGTATAAATTACATTTATGAAAATAGAGAAATCAAAGAATAACTAGAAATTTTTATGTAATTTATGATATCAAAACACTACAATTCCATAAATGGAAATAAAGAAATATAATAAAATGATTATAATTGATAGATAGTTTTATTAATGGTTATAATACACTTCTGTAAAAATGTTTTAATAAATATATTTCTACTATATGGGACGTGGAAAATGAAAGATATTAAGCGGGAATTAAGGTAAAGGGATTCTCAAAACCATTTCCTTTGTTTGGGTTATTCTATTTTACATGGTATTAATGTTCATATTATTTTGTTAAAATTTAATTTGACTTTTACTTTGGAGATATACATGTTCTTATCATGACAAAATTTATTGTAAGAAAAATCCCTTGTTTTTTAAACTAACATTAATTTCCAAAACATAGTATTTTACTTCTCTTGAAATACTTCTTAACCAATAAATAATAATAGTTCATTATGTTCAAGTATTACTTCCTTTCTTAATTTTGGAATAAAAATTTTATTCAAGAATGTATGATTTATAAAATCCTTGTGAAACCCATTCTCTTCCTTGGGTTTACATCATTAAAATTAAATGATATATGTTTTATATGGCAGGCATGATTAAGAAAATGTTATAATGTGATAGATGGTCTTGTAATTATATAGACCTATAATGCATTGGGTAATGTGATTTATCACATGATATAATTTTAAATAGGCATGAAAAAGATTCTATATTTTTTCACAATGATGATTTTATGTTTATGCACATATGTTTTGTGGGAACATGATGTTATATTTGTTCACAACTATTTATTGTTTTGACCACTACAACATGATGATTGATTTTTATATATTTCTAAATTAAATTATTTTATATAATACTTCCCATAATGATTATGTAGATTATATTATGATTATGTTAGGATGATGATGATTATGCTCACCCAAGTTATATTTATTCACGTCCTTATCTAACATCTTAATAGGCTCTTAGCTCACCAATTTCATTGATGAATATTATTAGGTGATTACTTGTATTAAGTATCAGGATAGGGCCACTAAATAGATAGAATTAAAGGATTTAAAAAATTATTATGTTTTATTATGCAAAATTTATGTGTAAGGATATTTTTCCCAAGATACTAAACTATTTGATCTGGATATGTAACACTATTATGTTTTTTATCATTAAAATGATATAATAGTCATGTAAAAAAAAGTAGGTTCTCTATATTGACCCAAAATAAATATTATATTTTGATTACCATATCATGTCTATAGAGAGTTATACATGATTCAACCATACCATAACAATGTTTATATTTATGTGTCCACTATTTACATTGTAATGTCCATAGATAAATTGTAATTTCAAAATTGTATACCAGTTCCTAGAATATTTTGAGAATTTAAAGATACTATGAAATTAACCATAAATATATGTCATATATTCTAGATACATAATACCATATAGAAATATATGATTCTTTACTATCAATTTTTAGTATCTCATAAGAATTGAGACTTCTTCTCATGAAGTTCACATTTGATGATCTCAAGATAGAAGAGATCACGAGGACAGAACCACCAACAATAACACAACATGTTTTAGGTTTCATTTGTAGTTTATATCTTTAAACATGTGTAATGCTATCCTAGCTTGATATTATTATCAATGTGTACCATTTTATCATGAACATTTATGCAAGGAAAAAACAATGGCACATAAATTATATCAATGTAGCTTGTCTTGGTTGTGTCATTGGTGGTATAACATTTATCGACTAATAGACACTTAAATTATCCCTTTTGAAAAAAGTAACATTTCAAGACGATTATATCATTATTGAATTACCTTCAATATATTCATGGCCACGGTCAAAGAGGGTAAGTCACCCAATAATGTCAATGAATAATAATGCAATAAAGGATGAATACATAAAGTGTACCTCCTTCTTAATGAGATATAGTTAGAAAAGAAGATTATATTACACGGTGTGTGTTCTTAAGAATTGTTTTAATTTATATTAATATACCTTTTCACATTCGGGGTATTCATGGGTTACTAGAATCCACTCCTTCTATGGAAATATTATTCCCTTCTATTAGGATAAAGGTCTAGAGGGTCACATAATAAGTATATTCAAATGTCTTGCCTATTCTGATGGCTTGGAGTATATGAAATGGTGGGCCTGAACATGGGGTCAGGTATATGATCAAAGATATAAAATCATTGAGAATATTGAAATTAATTTAATTTGAGTTTAGTTTAATAAGTAATGAATTTAGTTATTAAATGTATTTAAAATTATTAAAGCAAATACAAGGAAAAATATTATGAAAAAAAAATTATTTTAAAATTAATGGTTTATTTAATAATTTTTGTAATATTGAGTATAGTTAATTGACCCTTCTTATAATATAATATATTTCATAAAATGTACTATTAACCACATTATAGGTGAGATCCTCTCTCTCTTCTTTCTTGCATCATAGAAAATCTCTTGATCAAAGACATCAATCAAAGTTCAACATCACATATCAATAGATCGATGTAGTAGTTATCATTGTGACATTGACAGATTAATCAGATTTTTTCTCTAGCTCCATGAATTCAATGATCAATGCTCATATAGAATTTCAAATAATGTGTAGATAATCTAGAGGTAATAAACTTATATTCCTTCAAGAAAAGGTCGATAGAAAGCCACAAATATCAAGAATATAATTAGATCATATGTAGTAATTTTAAATTCCAATTTTATAATTTATGTTCGTCGCATGGGGTCATATGATATTGTATTAAGATGAACATTAATGGAAATGTTTTAGTTACACATATCATCGGTGATAATATTTAATTCTGAAGCACATTTTCTACCCCAGCGTGCCCATATAACACCAAATTGTATTTCATTAATCATGTAATGTTTTTAACCCATGAAATATTATGTTTTTAATAAATATATGCATTAGGTATGACAAAGTTCGCAAAAACATAGATTATGAGTCAATTTTACATTGCATGACCAAATTCCATATGTCCAATGTTTTAATTTGGATTAAAATCTAGGATTTGTGGGTCATAAAATTAATGAATTTAGTTTGATATATTTTATATATCTCTTAATTTATACCTATAATCAGTCATCACTTCCCAATACAGATCAAAATATGTATTCTAGAAGGTTATTCCCATCTAAAAAAAGTGTTTTTTCAATTGGGTTCTTTTTTCACAAATGTGTATTTTCTTAAAAAATTAAAATTTATAAATGAACCTAATATATTAGTCTTTGTGAATGTTTTGAAAATAAAAAAAAATAAATAAATCATGTGGGTTTCCACCATGGATCTCCCAAGCCATGAAAAATTTATTTTATATAACTTTTTAATTTTTTTATAATGTGTCTAGGGTAAAAATATTTTTATAAATATTATTGATGGTGACATCTCCACTTATATTATTTGTTTAAGCAGAAAAGATTTATCATAACTACCACCTTGCACCTAAAAAATTTATTATTTCAAATATTCTTTTAAATATATTTATAAAAATTATTTATTTATTATATATATATAACTAAAAAAATTTCAGAAGAAATTATCTATAATTTAATATATAGTAGTACATCCGCTACAGAAGTCTGGATTCTTGATTCCGACAGAATCTCTCACCCATAACTCCCTTTTATAAGTGTGTTTTCCCTGAAAATCATTCTACATTTCTGATGTGGGATTCAGGTTCTCCCTTTCTTACACAGGACATTCTGTATTTCTAATGTGATATTTTGTTTCATGTACGTGTCTTTGAAATACTCTAAAAAAAAACTATAAGACCAATATAAATTAAACTTAAAAAATGTATTAATCATATAATAAATAGTTGAAAATAAATATAATTTTGTAATAAATGTTAATAAAAAATAATTTGTATGCTTTCAAAACCACATACTAGAAACTTAAAAATGAATCAAGTATGTTACTTTGAAAGACTATAAAATATAAAATATCATAAAAATATAAATAAAATATAAAACATTGATTGAAAATATTAGAAAAATTTGAATACCATCTTTTGTTTAAAATATTTTTTTGATGAAAAATAGTTTATAAGATTTCAAAGAAACCAAATTGAAACATAATTTTTTTTATGTATGTGACTTTCAAAGCCTATAAAATATAAAATATATGACCAATATAAATTAAAATTAAATAATTGATTAAACATATAATAAATTGATAAAAAATAATAATTTTATAAAATATGTTGATAAAAATTATTTATAGTCTTTCAAAACCACCTACTTTAAACCTAGAAATGTTTCAAGTATGATGATTTGAAAGTCTATAAAATATAAAATATAAGTTGAAAATGTAATTATATTTATAAATATATATATTTATATAATATGATATATATATATATATATATATTGTATTTTATGTTTTCTAAAATTCCATCAATAACATTTGAAAGTGATCATGTTTTTCTATAAAGAAAAGGATTTTTTGGCGCTCAAATTTGAGTCATTTGTTTGAAATAAGTTTCATTTCTGGTTGATCTTTAGGTTGATATAAATATCATTGGGTGAAAATGGGTATTTAATAGATAAATGTTCATGGAAGTTAAAGTGAATATATATATATATATATGTTCTAGTGACTCAATGCTTTAAAAAATAATCGGGTATTAGATATAATGAAAAAATTTCATCCTGGCCATCAACCTGGATCATGCTCTCCATATGGTCTATTCATCTGTGGTATGTTGAATTTAGTAGTCCATTTGGTTTGTTTCACCTGTACCTCCTTGTTAGGGGAATTGATTATGCCAGATCTATTCTCCATATTTTTATGTGATTAATCGATCACTTTTTCTTTGGACCCTCTTATATATTCTTACTTTTTTACTCTTACTTTCGAGTAATCCTAGAGTGACATCGAAGAACCATGGTTTTCGTCCAAATAACTTATTCAGAATGACTTATTATGGAGATAATCTCACCATTCCATCATCCTAAATGAGATCTCATCCCAGTGTAAATTTCTAATGTAGATGGAGTTCTCGTCGACAACGTGTAGTGTTTCACATGTATTTATGAAATCTTTAACCGGTTTTCACTAAGGAGCATCAACGTGCAGATTTTATGTTTTTAAGAAATTTATTTTTTGTTGCTCAAATTTGAGACATTTTTTAAGAATTATGTATGGATTATGGTTCATCACAAATTTTATATATATATCATTGCATGAAAATGGGTATTTAAGAGACAAAAAGTCATAGAAGAGAAAATGGGTCTTTAGAAGGGTACAATATCTAAAGTTAGTTTTTATCTAAAATGTTCCAAAATCATATATATTTTATTAAAACTTAAATTTTAGTATTTTTTTAATCCATTAAATTGTATTTATAATATTTTGTTACATTCCTTTCATTTTTATTTATTTATGAAACTCATTTTATTTTGAACAACTATTTAGATATTTAGGATTTCTATTAAATTTTATTTAGATTTATTTAACTCAATATATTTTATAATATTTTTAAGTTAGGCACTTGAAATTTAATAATTACACATTTTATTCAATTATTAGACTTTTAAAGCTTATAAAATATAAATTGTGCATAAAATATTAAGGAAAAATGAAACACTGGTAAACATGTAAAATGGGATGATTGTAATGATTGTATCTTGATTTCAAGAGACAATAAATGTATTAATGAACATGAAAAATAAATGTATATGTATATTTATATGGGGTGAGATTCTATCTCACATGGTGGTTGTAGAGACTCGAAGCTTGACGTACATGGACATTACATTACTTTTTAGGAATACCTAATATATAAGAAAAACAGACACACAAGGACTGTAATAGTTTAGTGTCTTTGGAAACTCGGAATAAAATCATCTAATCGTGGTGAATGATCTTCAACATCTCCCAATAATAATCTTCCCTTTTTTTCTTACCTAAAACCTTTGTTTATATCCTGGGGAAAAGAAAACATAAAAGGGGTGAGCTCAAATGCCCAGTAAGGGTAAACATAGAGAACAAAAAACAATCCATAAACATTTGAATGCAAAAACATGAACATAAAATCTAAACATCAAAATCTTGAGAAATGACATAAATCATGGAAGTACATAAATCATAGATCACAAAAGAACACTAATCATGATAAAATAGCTTGTAAGTAAAACTTGTAATTGTGGAAACCATTAAGCACATAATATGATTTCTATAGTAGCCAAGGCATTGCTGCCAAGACCATCTCAGTGGACAAAGTCCCTTTCTGAATCGAGTTCACTCCTCATTACAGTCCTGTATTACTGAACCGGTTTAACTTGCCATTACAGACATGTATATCTCATGAGATATAAATCTTTACCCGATGCATTGGAGGGAGATATAGGTCCCACCCATCTCATAATGAAATCATTCTTACTTGTGCCACAAAATAAGCATACATCATTTATTAAAACCCAATAAATAAAATGGGTTTCATAAACATAATCACATCATCACATAATCCATATAAAATAAATTGATATCTTTTCATAATAAGAAAAGTGAAACCATGTAAATCATAGAGACATTATACTTGAAACATATTAAATAATGTCATCTTAGATGAAAAATTGTTTTGATAAAACACTTGAAATGAATTCTTGAGGAAAATATCCTTTCTTCTTCAAAATCAATTTCTTTTCACAAAAAATCGTGAAATTTTAAAAGAATGATATTTTGTTGAAAATTGTCATGAAATCTTTTGGAGGAAGATTCATGAAAATAAGGCTTTATAAAACCGTAAAAATCCATTCATGTCGTATAAGTTAAAAAAACATTCTTCTTGTACTTTTGAAGGAAAAGTCAAAAAGTACCTTGTAAAAGAAAGATTCCATACAAAATATTTAGTAAAAGTAAAAAATGGGTAAAAAGGACTTTAAACATACATGAAACCATATTTAGGAAACATGGACATGGATGAGAACAATAACCCCAGCAAATACTTACGAATAAGCAATCTCGGATAAAAATGAGATTTGCAAAATTATCCCTTACCTTATGTTTGATATGATTCATATGTATCCAAACCTCCTGTATAATGATACCGAATCATATTCATTGTTATGATATCATATATGGTTCACTTATAACTTTATATTACCCGTTCCTTTGTAAATTCCATGTTAAAGAGCGGTTTGGGTAAAATCGTTTCATTTGTCGTTCGTGTTTTGACATTTAATTATTCATATGATTAAGTAGATCATGATTACTTAATTACAGAATATAAAACACGATTTATATATAATATATATTCAGAATATAAATATATATAATAGATTGATAAATGGAAAGAAATACACCATTCATGGAGACGGTAGGTCGTACGTACGCATGAACGCTATTTTCGTTTCCTTATTTAGTTGAATGGAATTAAGTAGATGAAATACATATATATATACATAAATAAAGTAGATTTATAATTTAATATATTTACTTATGATTTCTTATATATACTTTATAATCATTCTTAAATGGTTAACATGGAGAATGAATCTCATCGCATCGTGGAGACGGTAGTCCGTACGTACACACGAGCGATGATATCATTCCCATAATTATTGAATTGAATTTGATAGAATGATACAATATATCATAATCAGTATGATGTTATAATAACTATGTATAGTAATTCTTTACACCATTATACCCATCCAAGTAAGGTGGTGTTGGAAAAACAGATTACACCACGGCGTGGAGACGGTATTCCGTAAGTACGCACTCGCGGTGATTTCATTTTCCATAGGATGGATAGATGGTGAAATAGGGTTGTTTCATACTTATAATAACATATAAGTATATGATTGATACTGATTTTATTACTTCACAATGGAGCAACTAAAGAAGAAGAAGTATAACATGAAATAATGTTGAAAGAATCGGTAGCGGACATTACCTCTTCTTTGAAGCACCTCTTTGAGACCTCCTTTAGGGCACTAAAATTGGTCTTTGAAGAATACCATGACCTCTAGGATGTATCTATGGAAGTTTAGAAGAGAATTTTGCAGGGTTTTGCCGAGCATGAAGGCTCAAATTGGTGTGAGGAAGGTAGGGAGGAGGTGCCCTTTTATAAGGGAGGAGAGGGGCACCTTTGGAAATCTTAAAAATATTAATTTATAATAAATCTAACCGGACATAAAAACCTCCAAAAATGAATCATATTAAAATATTAGATAATATAAGGTTGTAATCACATCAACCAATATAATTTAGACATTTTAGGAATTTATTTTAAACATTATCAACTTGATTTATCCTTATTTAATCAATTTAATTTTATTTATGGTAATAACATTCTAAATTTTAAATTATAACAAATAATTACTTATTTGTTTTGAATTGTCCATAATTGGATAATGAATAACCTTTTAGACCATATATATGTAAATTTATAATTTTTTAATATTTTTGTGATTTATAAACAATTTTATAATATGTTATTTTTATAAAATAACAATAGTGTCAATTTTTACACTATTCATTTATTTGAATTTAAATAAAATAAATACAGAAAATATGTTAGAACTAAAAGATTTAATAGATTCATAAAATGTCATATGTATCTATAAATTTATTGGATCACATTCTATAGTTCATATAATATTTATTTTATTATTTTTAAAACCATTTATTTGGTTTATCTCTTAATAAAATAAATACTCCAACATTTATTTATAATTATTTAATATAATTATTTGTTGCATAAAAATTAAAAATAAAATCCTATGATGAATATAAATCTATTACCTTTCACAATAATACTTTTACTAAAATTTATCATCTTAAAATCACAATATTTAAATTGTTATATTTATTAAATTATGAAGGTGACAACTTTGGCATTATTTAAAATAAAATAATATAACTGTCATAATCGCTTCTATAAGTCTCCAAATGGTAAAATATTCGACAATTGGATGATTGTTGTTTAAATTTACATGAAAAATAAGTTTTGGTCTGGGTTTTGTGCATTTTATGGTCACTATTAGTTTAATAAAAACTATATTCTTGATTTTTCACTAGATAAACAATTTCTGCATCACTATTGTGTCATAATTAATGATAATTATTTAATCCCTAAAATTATAAATAAATACATATAATTTAGATAATTTTATTATCTTTATGGATCCTACTCATGTTCAATGTTTCATGAAGTTTATCAATAAATTAAAATTATTATACTTATAAGATTTAAGAGAGTGACATGTTGTCACATTCTTTGGTTTTAATAATAATTAATTTATTTTCATGGTCAAAAGTCCATAAAATGAATCTAATCTGACCCTTAGGTGATATGGGTCTAATTTGAGCCATGCAATAGAATTTTGGCATGCGTTAGGGTAATTTTATAATATTATATCTACCCTTAATTACCTGATTTACCTTTAACTAGGGTAAATAAAATTTACCGTAGTTACTATTAATTATTCCCAAAAATAAAAATTAGCCTATTAACATAATTTGGACCCAATAATTCCAAATATGGAATACATTTTTTCAAATTCAATTCTTAGAAGCTGCAGAATTTAAATTAAAATTAATCCCGTTGTCAAATGAAAACGGGTTTTTGTTTAAAACATTGCAAAAGATTGAATTGATTTAACCTATGAATTCAATGTAAAATCAATGATAATGACATAAAGTATATTAAATGGTAAAAATATATTCTATTTATACTTTAAAACCTTTAAATATTATAATTTATCCACATAAGTTATTACGATGAAAAAAAGTTGTTTTAAATTAAAATATAGCGTGTTTTTACTATTTATTAAAATATGAAAGTTATCAAAATAATATGAAAAATTTATCCAAGGTAAAATTTTATATTCTTATTCCAAAGAAGAATTTTATTTTGTCAAATTGGACTTATAAACATGTCAATAATTAGATTTAATGTGGGTGCTCCATCAAAAGGCGGCAAAACTGCAATTTTTGAAAAATACTTATTTTACCCGAAAAATTTATTTTGTTCTTATACCATGTTCTAGAAAATGTGTAAGATGAATAATAATATTATAAAATTCAAAATTTATTAAATACTATAATATTATAATAATATATCGTTGTTTAGTAAAACCTGGTATTGCGTACAACACACGCTATCGAGGAAGGTCACAATTGCGTGTAATGAAAGCCAAGTTAGGGTTGCATGTTGTGCAAGACTCCTTTGTTGTTTCATATAACATAATACAACCATATTTCATTTATACATTTAATATATATATATATATATATATACTTTCAATGTTTCATAGAATGACTATTATCAAACGAACTTGAATTTGTGTGTAACACAGTCAAAGAATAGTGTTGTGTATACTACAAGCTAATACGGTGTTGCGTATAGCGCAAGATAATCTTGGTGTATTGTACAACACAAAATATGAAAGAAATTAAAAATATTATATCTTATAAAATATCGGCTTATTACATTCTACCTCCCTTAAAATGAATTTCACCCTCGAAATTCGTCGGGGTTATAAATGGTTTCCTACATGAAAGTTTCTTTAATTGAAACCCACATCGTAAAAAGGAATACCAAAACTTATCTTTATAAATTAATGTATGAAACGTAACATTTACCCAAATAAACTAATCACTCGGTTTCCACATATAATAACATAGGTTAAAATATGGATATGGAAGAGAAATCTAACCATCATGTTCTGATAGAGAGTGGTAGAGAACATGGCTATAAAAAAAGCCAATAATCACAAAGCCATAGATTTGTGATGATCTAAGGTACCATATGATTAATTGGATATAAGAGAACCAGGACAACATTTTTGGTTTTCAAGATCATTTCCCTAATATTGATGAAATTGGAATTAGAATAAATACTTTCGTGATTTTGGTACAGTCTCACCGTTGGCCGTTCTTTGGAAAATTTCCACCTCATCTCTTAAAGAAATGAAGTTGAATTTTTCATTTGTGATGTGTTAACAGATCATGTGATAGAATGATGGGTCATTCCATCTGTCTCAAAAAAATGTTATAAAAGTTATCAAAAAATACATAAGTCCATCTATAGTGAGATTAATCATATATGGTTCCTAAAATGGAATTATACTTCATATATCATACTGCTTAATATAATAAAACTAGTTTTTACTAAATGGTGACTTCCTGTAGGCCAGTGGTAGGCGATAAAGGCCAGTCGCACTTCGGTTGTGGGTTCGATTCCCACAGCCTTGTACGACGCGATGGGTTGTCACCCGTCCTGCAGGTTATCCTTTTTCTAAAACTACATTACTATAACATCCCATCAATAATATCGAAAAAAGTTCTATCCTTAAATAATAATAACTTATGTCCAACATAATCCCTTCCAATCTTTAGGCTTATCTAAAATACTTCGGTCTAAGCTCATAGTATAAAGAAAACAATTACTATAAAGGTTATCTACCAAGCATGTGAATACCATCATTTATCCCCCATATATCTTGTTGGTCACATTCCAATCATGAGAATACCTTAATCATGTATTTTCTTGAAAAAATGAATACCCATTAAACCTTAGTGAAAACATGAATGCTGTCAAAAGTTAACTATTTCTACATACAAAAATCCAAAAATTCTATATACTCAAACCATGATATAACCTTCTCCTTATATCAGTCATGAGCTCATGAATACTATCAAACATTTAATTTTCTCCTTATCCCTTCATTATGCACATATAATCTACTTTCCAAAAATATCTGAATAACCTTTCATGGTTACTGGTACCATTAATCATACACTTTCAAAGCATAATGAAAGAAAATAGTGTAAAAATCCTTAGATGTCTCTTTATTCCATAGTACCATGAGATTACTTATACAACATTACACTTTATAAACATGTAATCATTGCACTACCTTCTTAATCCATTGATTGAGCTTCATCAATTCTTTCATCTCACATATCATTTGTAGTCTCTTCATCATCATCAACATAAATACTACCCATACGACCATACTGATTCTCTTCATTAGACTTTCCTTAGGGAATTAGTTTGCATAATACCCGTACATTCCACATTTAAAACATTTAACCATTGTTGATGTCGTAGCAATACCATTATCCTCATCCATGGTGTTAACTGATCCTTTTCCTTTGAACTTACTGGCTTTGTGTCCTTCTTTTCCAAACCCAAAGCATCTTCCAGTTCCTTTGAAACAATCTCCCCGATGCCTCTTCCCACATGATTTACATGAGGGAAATTGGACTTTCTTTCCTCTATGATCATTATGAAACTCCATCTTTCTCTTATTATCTGAGTCGGGAAACTTAACAAAGTTGAGATTATTGATCATATGATGAGATTTATGATTAGGAATATTAACGATGTCTGGACTTCCAAATCCCATTTCATTTGGTTTCTCAAGAAGAATATCATTCCATTGTCCGTCATATCCTCCATTATCGTGAATCTTCCTGTTTCCAGCCATTTTCTAAAACCCAAAAAGAATAGTGTGAGAGGCAAAAATCATGCTAGGGAAAACAACATAGTAAAGGGGGATCACACTCAATATCTAACATCTTAGGTTAAATTATAAGATCATTACCGTAGTTCTAGGACTATATCCTATACGTATACTTATCCTTATGGACATCCCTAGACATACCTTAGAAATATCTCTAGGGATCTCACTAATTTTTTCGCATCCTAGTTTCCAAAGGTTAACTATACCTTTCCTCTGATACCAACTGTAGAGACCCGAAGCTTGAAGTACATGGACATTACATTACTTTTGCGGAATACTTAATACATAAGAAAAACAGACACACAAGGACCGTAATAGTTTAGTGTCTATGGAAACTCGGAATAAAATCATCTAATCATGGTGAAAGATCCTCAACATCTCCCAATAAAGATCTTCCCTTTTTTTTCTTACCTAAAGCCTTTCTTTATATCTTGGGGAAAATAAAACATAAAAGGGGTGAGCTCAAATGCCCAGTAAGGGTAGACATAGAGAACAAAAAAACAATCCATAAACATTTGTATGCAAAAACATGAACATAAAATCTAAACATCAAAATCTTGAGCAAAGACATAAATCATGGAAGTACATAAAGCATAGATCATAAAAGAACATTAATCATGATTAAATAGCTTGTAAGTAAAACTTGTAATTATGGAAACCATTAAGCACATGATATGATTTCCATAGTAGCCAAGGCATTGCTACCAAGACCATCTTAGTGGACAAAGTCCCTTTCTGAATCGAGTTCACTCCTTGTTCCAGTCCTGTATTACTGAACCGGTTTAACTTGTCATTCGAGCGAAGTCTATCTGATGAGATATAAATCTTTACCCAATGCATTGGAGGGAGATATGGGTCCCACCCATCTCATAATGAAATCATTATTACTTGTGCCACAAAATAAATATACATCATTCATAAAAACCCAATAAATAAAATGGGTTTCATTTACATCATCCCATCATCACATAATCCATTTAAAAGAAATGGATATCATTTCATAATAAGAAAAGTTAAACCATGTAAATCATAGAGACATTATACTTGAAACATATGAAATAATGTCATCTTAGATGAAAAATGGTTTTGATAAAACACTTGAAATGAATTCTTGAGGAAAATATCCTTTCTTCTTCAAAATCAATTTCCTTTCACAAAACATCATGCAATTTTAAAAGAAGGATATTTTGTTGAAAATATTCATGAAATCTTTTGGAGGAATCTTCATGAAAATAAGGCTTTATAAAACCGTAAAAATCCATTCGTGTCTTATAAATTAAAAAAAACATTCTTCTCGTACTTTTGCTGGAAAAGTCAAAAAGTACCTCGTAAAAGAAATATTCCATACATAGTATTTAGTAAAAGTAAAAAATAGGTAAAAATGACTTTAAACATACATGAAACCATTTTTAAGAAACATGGTCATGGATGAGAACAAAAACCCCAGTAAATACTTACGAATAAGAAATCTCGGATAAAAATGAGATTTGAAAAATTATCACTTACCATATGTCCGATATGCTTTGTATGTATTCGATCCTCCTGTATAATGATACATAATAATATTCATTGTTATGATATCATATATGGTTCACTTATAACTTTATATTACCTGTTCTTTTGTAAATTCCATGTTAAAGAGCGTTTTGGGTAAAATCGTTTCATTTGTCGTTCATTATTTGACTTTTAATTATTCATATGATTAAGTAGATCATGATTACTTAATTCCAGAATATAAAACATGATTTATATATAATATATATTCATAATATACATATATATAATAGATCTATAAATGGATAGAAATACACCGTTCATGGAGACAGTAGGCCGTACGTACGCATGAACGATGTTTTCGTTTCCTTATTGAGTTGAATGGAATTAAGAAGATGACATACATGTATATATACATAAATCCAGTAGATTTATAATGTCATATATTTAATTATTATTTCTTATATATACTTTATAATCATTCTTAAATGGTTAACATGGAGAATGAATCTCATCGTGTCGTGGAGACGGTAGTCCGTACGTACGCACGAGCGATGATATCGTTCCCATAATTATTTAATTGAAATGGATAGGATGATACAATATATAATAATCAGTATGAATTTATAATAACTATGTATAGTTATTCTTTACAACATTATACCCATCCACATAAGGTGGTGTTGGAAAAACAGATTACACCACGGCGTGGAGACGGTATTCCGTACGTACGCACGCGCGGTGATTTCTTTTTTTGTAGGATGGATAGATGGTGAAATAGGGTTGTTTCATAATTATAATAACATATATGTATAATATTGATACTGATGTTATTACTTCATAATGGAACAACTAAATAAGATGAAGTAGAAAAAGAAATAAAGTTGAAAGAATCGGTAAGGGACATTACCTGTTCTTTGAAGCATCTCTTTGAGACCTCCACCTAGGGCACTAAAATTGGTCTTTGAAGAAGCCCAGTACCTCTAGGAGGTTTCTAGGGAAGTGGAGAAGCGAATATGGATGGGTTTGGGCGAGCTTGAGGGCTCAAATTGGTGTGAGGAAGGGAGGGATGAGGTTCCCTTTTATAAGGGAGGAGAGGGGTACCTTTGGAAATCTTAAAAATATGAATTTATAATAAATATAAACCCACTTAAAAACCTCAAAAAATGACTCATATTAAAATATTAGATAAGATATGGTTTTAATCTCATCAACCAATAGAATTTAGACATGTTAGGAATTTATTTTAAACATTATCAACTTGATTTATCTTTATTTAATCAATTTAATTTTATTTATGGTAATAACATTCTAAATTTTAAATTATAACAAATAATTACTTATTTGTTTTGAATTGTCCTTAATTGGATAATTAATAAAATTTTAGATCATATAAATTTAAATTTGTAATTTTTAAATATTTTTCTGATTTTTAAACAATTTTATAATATGTTATTTTTATAAAATAACAATAGTGTCAATTTTTTCACTATTCATTTATTTGAATATAAATAAAATAAATACAGAAAATATGTTCGAACTAAAAGATTTAATAGATTCATAAAATGTCATATGTATATATAAATTTAGTGGATCACATTAAATAGTTCATATAATACTTATTTTATTATTTTTAAAACCATTTATTTGGTTTATCTCTTAATAAAATAAATACTACATCATTTTTGTATAATTATTTAATATACATATTTGTTTCATAAAAATTAAAAATAAAATCCTATGATAAAGATAAATCTAGTACCATTCACAATAATACTTGTACTCTAATTTATCATCTTAAAATCACAATATTTAAATTGTTATATTTATTATATTATGAAGGTGACAACTTTGACGTCATTTAAAATAAAATATTATAAGTGTCATAATCTCTTTTATAATGCTCAAAATGGTCAAATATTCGACAATTGGATGATTATGGTTTAAATTGACATGACCAATATGTTTTGGTCAGGGTTTTGTGCATTTTATGGTCACTATTAGTTTAATAAAAACTATATTCTTGATTTTTCACTAGATAAACAATTTCTGCATCACTATTGTGTCATAATTAATGATAGTTATTTAATCCGTAAAGATTATAAATAAATTCATATCATGTAGATAATTTTATTATCTTTATGTAGCCTACTAATATTCATAGTTTCATGAAGTTTATCACTAAATTAAAATTATTATACTTATAAGATTTAAGAGAGTGACATGTTGTCACTTTCTTTGGTTTTAATAATAATTAAATTATTTTCATGGTCAAAAGTCCATAAACTGAATATAATCTGACCCTTATGTTATATGGGTCGCCTTTTAGCCATCCAATATAATTTTTGCATGTGTTAGGGTAATTTTATAACATTATATTTACCCTTAATTACCCGATTTATCTTTAACTATGGTAAATAAATTTTACCGTAGTTACTATTCATGATTCCCAAAAATAAAAAGTAGCCTATTAACATAATTTGGACCCACTGATTCCAAATATTGAATCCATTTTTTCAAATTCAATACACAGAAGTTGCAGAAATTGAATGAAAATTAATCCCATTGTCGAATGAAAACAGGTTTTTGTTTAAAACATTGCAAAAGATTGAATTGATTTAACCTATGAATTCAATGTAAAATCAATGATAATGACATAAATTATATTAAATGGTAAAAATATATTCTATTTATACATTAAAACATTTAAATATTATAATTTAACCACGTAAGTTATTACGATGAAAAAAAGTTGTTTTTAATTAAAATATAGCGTGGTTTTACTATTCATTAAATATGAAAGTTATCAAAATAATATGAAAAATTTATCCAAGGTAAAATTTTATATCCTGATTCCAAAGAAGAATTTTATTTTGTAAAATTGAACTTATAAACACGTCAATAACTATATTTAATGTGGGTGCTCCATCAAAAGGCGGCAAAACTGCATTTTTTGAAAAATACTTATTTTACCTGAAAAATTTATTTTGTTCTTATACCATGTTCTAGAAAATGTGTAAGATGAATAATAAGGTTAAAAAATTCAAAATTTAGTTAATACTATAATATTATAATAATATACAATTGTTTAGTAAAACCCGGTATTTCTTACAACACACGCTATCGAGGAAGGTCACGATTGCATGTAATGAAAGCCAAGTTAGGGTTGCATGTTATGCAAGACTCCTTTGTTGTTTCATATAACAGAATCCAACCATATTTCATTTATACATTTAATATATATATATATATGTATGCTCAATGTTGCGTAGAATTACTATTATCAAACGAACTTGAAATTTTGTGTAACATAGTCTAAGAATAGTGTTGCGTATACTACAAGCTAATACAGTGTTGCGTATAGCGAAAGATAATCTTGGTGTATCGTACAACAGAAGATATGAATGAAATTAAAAAGAATATATCTTATAAAATCTCAGGTTATTACAGTGGTCTTTGAAGGGGATGCCCAAATCTTGATCCTCGAGCTCCAAGCTATGGAGGAGTCACATGACATGGATAGGGCTGGTCCTAAGATACCAGAATGTTGAACGCCGCATGTTCCACCTATGTTTTAGTGGTAGGAGGTGTCAAATGCATATCATACTATTCTCCCAATCCTTATACCACTGGGGTTGTATAAGGACCTACCATAATCATAGCAGGGATCCAAGACTATGATGGATATAGACCCCAAGACTGTGACGGATCAGGACCTCAATGATATGATGGATCTGGACCTCAAAATGGAGAGAAAAATGCATATCCTATCAAAAAACGAAGAATCAAATGTCTCATGAGGCACATCCTCAATCAGCTGAGGATGGACTTTTAGAGGGCCAATCATTAGAACAGGTGAGGCATCACATGCAACAAGACGCTATCTACACTATCGTCATCATGGATCCTCCTCCCTAGTAGCTGGTGGAGAATGTACCTCTGATGTAGGATCCTCCTCTCTCTAGGATTGATGATGCTCTCAGAAATCGCACGATAAGGTGAAATCATCTCCGGTGCATCAGTATGAATCGATGCCTAGCGGAAGACCCCTTCCTCCACTTCATCACTATGCGAAAAAGTTTCTTTGAGTGACTTCCTTGTAAAGAGATTCCAAATTAATTTGAAAATAGTTCAAAAAACAAATGAATGGAAATTTATTGACACAAAATCATATTAATCTCTCTTGCAGGTCAGGTAATATATAGTATATAATTCCGTCAAAACCATGGCTCATACTCCATCTACTCTAAAAGAATGATTCTCATCACATGTACATCATAGATACAAAACTTTTCATGTATTTTCTAGTTGTCGAGATTGTCGGCATGTTCTCAGTGTCAGTCCTCATCATGCTTCCCTGTTCACTTCACACCATGAAGCTCCTCTTTCTATCTCGGTGAAAATGGAATTAAAAGAGCATAGAAAAAAAGGAACATGAATCTATCAGACTGATTCCACTCAATAATATGGAAGTGAATGAGGGTCACTACAACCATATAATGCTCAAATCTAGTAGTGCAGTATGGTGGAAATTGGTCCTATATAATCTAGTATGGAATCCATGTAATCTAAAATGACATGCGACCTTTGTCCAAAAACCTTCATACTACAAACAAAAATTGACGCTTTTATTAAATTGCTTAGATAGTGGTTGATTGTATATACATACCTGGTCGGGTATGGGAATGTCCAACTTGAGGCGATATGCACCCAACTGGTTTTTTGAAAACATGCAGAAATTGTGTCTCTAACACCAACTATAAAATAAAACATATAAACTTAAAAATATTGAGAATTTAAATTAAATAACTTCATGTAGAATTAGTAACAAATAGCGATGAGTGATCATACCACCATCTACATGGAGCATCACACAACACCTTCATATCGATTGGAGGAACCTTAAGCTATGGGAGGAATGTGGTTACACACTCCCATTCACACATTTGAAGATGGATGACACATCCCTCCAGATATGTATGGTCACTATGAGATACCCAAAATAGTGGTTTATATGTGTATTCTAAGTAGGCTGATCCCCAATTGTACACCCTAGCATGATGAAAGTCCTCTATTATGGATAGATAAATCATATGCATGTGCACCCCCTGAGGGATCAGCAAACATGGTCCCTCCAATGAGACATAATATATATGAATAGGCATAAAGCATGATAGTCTTGTCATCTGCATCATCAGGTAAATCTGTAATCTGATCCTCCAGTGTTGGTGTAGATATCAACTAATCATTTATAGTCCTACAGTCCGCAAAAATGTATAAGCATGACATTCACAAGGCAAATCCAGGCCAAGATGCTCGGGTGGGCCCAATAACGACTCCCCACTGGATTTGAAAATCGAGAAACACTACCAGATATGGGGGGTTATTTTTATCTCTCCCTTTGATAGGAGGAATGTGTGTGTATCTGGTCTCTAGCTCTCCAAGAGACCAGCTAGAAGGTGATGGCTAACAAATGTAAAACCCAATACTGTAATGTCGTAGAAGCAATCCTAATGCATGAATGGTCTAATAGAATGTGGAATCAAGCTATGATGAAAATGGTGCACTCAATGCATCCTGATCAGTTGAACCTCACCACCATCTAACAGGACTTGGGAAACATGCCAATACTACTCAATGAGTTGCGTAGTATCATACATTTGTATATAAATAAATGAAATTAATTTTTAGTATAAAATGTAAATATAATGTTATGGTCATCCAAATGTTATGACTCTTATAATTTAACACATTTCATGTTTATTCACATTGTTTTATGAAGCTATTTCTTAACAAAAGAAAGTTCCATGTCTTCTTGTTTTTCAAATCATATTACTAAAGTGTTTTTAAGATATGATTTTACCGTAAAAGGGTGTTATATATATATATATATATATATTCTTCATCATGTTAATTTTTATTATAAAATGTTGTTCTTTGTAATTTATGTATGATTTTCAACATGATGGTATGATTCATGATTATTTTCTCACTTGTATGCTTTATAGTTTATCCATGGGAAGATTGATTATGTGTTAATGTCACCTCAAATGCACTTTTCATATTCCTTATAATGTGTGAATGATTCCATTCTTGTAATATTATAGTAAAAGTATTTATAAAATTTAGACATTTATACAAAATCATGAATCTTATTCACATATGCACATGCTGTGATGTCGATCCGATATCAAACAAAAAAGGTCATGTCTTCAAACTAATAAAATTGATTCTTATAGTAAACAACCAATAATTATCATTAGTACAACTGATTCTATAACATGATGTGAACTTAATGAAAGAAAATGATAGAAATTAACCATATTGTTGGAGGAATAGTGAATATGAGGACGATGATGGAATGGGTTCATGACAACACCATCTTCGTTGTCATTGTTCCTCCAGCGCCATTGTTCATTTTCCATGATTTCTTTCTTCAATTTCACATAGTGTTACGAAATCAGTTATACTAACCACTATTGTTGGTTTTGTACTATAATTAGCTCCTTTCCCAATCTGAATAACCTCTCCATTGGAGCACACATATTAAAAAAATGACTCTCTATGTCAAAAATGGGTTTTGATCATCATTATGATAGTGTAACTAATATTGAAAAAGATGTTTGATCAAGTAATCTTTATTATACTAAAACTAAAAAATGTATTTTTATACACAAATATATGATAATATTGTTTCATTATATAATGATTTATTAGAATATCAGTCACATAATATTTTTAAAACTGCTGTAAAAAAGAATAGATAACACCATATATTTAACATTATGTGAATATCACAATAGATACAATACGTCATTTTGGATGAGAGTATAAAAATAACAAAAAAATAATTTGTAATAATTTCCGGTTATGAAATTCTTGATTAAATATGTTTAATATCAAACATTTCCCTTGTTCTTGAGTCCAATCCATCTCATTTTGCATCCTACTAGCCTTTGGTCTCCCACGATTATACAGCCAGTTGATATCAGGAATCACTATCGATTTTCCTTCGAGCATTGGGAAATAAAGAACCTCCCTAATAGGTATGAATGGTGTGGCATAATAGTTAAAAAAAATTTACATCAGTTACACTGGATCAACATATGCTTCCAACGATATGTTCACAGAGGCACATGTTGCGATGGTGTGTGCACATAAAAACCGTAAGGCCTGAAATTTTCCACATTGACATTTCCTTGTTTCCTGTAATACCAACATTTTTCACCAATGAAATTTTTGATGGGTTCCAAATACTCTTGAACTTCAAATTTAGAGTGTTCTCGGTGGAAAATTCTGACATGATAACCAAAATCTTCTTAAATGTTATTTTCAATATCTCATTGAAAGTGTCTTCCATGGCTTAGTCTTTGCTAAATTTTTTCCGAGACTTTTTTTGTCTATCAAAAATGTTATTTAAACAACAATATAATTTATTTTAAACTAGGTACATTATAGGTAACTTTCCAAGCCCCTTGAATATACCATTGATTCACTCTACAATGTTTGTGGTCATGTGTCCATACCTCTTCTCTAAATCATATGCCAATGTCCATTTTTCTTTTGGAATCTGCATCATATAATTATGCACTTCTTGATTATTCTTGTGGATTTGTTCAAAACGTTCTTCAAAGAATCGCTGATCCAGCTCATATTCTACACAGAAGTGATCACATTTCAAATAAATTATTTTTATCTTTATGTTGAGATAACAACAAAGACATTACATACCTATCATCATGATTTCCTTATTAATTGGTTCATTTTGGAATTCTTATACACATTTCTATTAATGTTTCTTATGTAGAATAGATGATGTGGATTTTGGGGTCTCCATGTATCAGGGTCTATATTGATTGCCTCATTGATTTCATTATGCCAACTAGATATTAGACAAACTCACTGAATTCAGGTGTAATTGTGGCTGATACATCCAAAAAACCAACTCCACGACTCATATATTTCCTTTTACACAATATAAACTGAAAGAATTAGAGGTTAATAGTTTCCATATTGGTTTTCCACAATCAAAAATATGCCCATGTAGTTTCTGTATAGAAATATTCCATCAAGATGAATGAATTGTTTGGTGAAACGAAATATGGAGTTAAATGAGAGGAATGCCCAGAAAAATCGATGAAATAGAACTCAAGAAGGATCATGCTAGTTATCTTGAGACACATTTTTTTTTGTATTAAGATAGAATATATTTGGGTTTTGGTGCCTCAGTATGGATAACAATTGCAGCAACAACCAACATTATTCATCCTAATCACCATATACCATCACAATTTCCTTATGTTTTTTCATCCAAACCTTATTATAAGAATTATTATAATAGAATTTTTATTGAATCATCTATTTCAAAAGGGATATAGGAACATATTGGAATTTCCTAGTGATCACCACAATAATGGATGACAAATATTCTACATCCAATGTGGTTTGATGTTGTGTCCGACTTGGTTGAATGCATATATGAGCTGCCTCAATCCTTAAGATTCCCCAATGTCAAAATTAAATGTCTGGAATCACCCACAAGTGTAATCTACAATCATACCCATACTTCTCAAAATTTATGAGATATTTACTGTGGAATGATTCCAGAACTATATATCTGCAATGCCTCTTATTGTGAAATCTCTTTAGCATGATTTTTAATGCATATTTACATAGAAAATTAGTTCCAAAATATAAATTTTGGTCTACCTCACTATACCTATCTAGTACAACTTTGGGAAACTCGTTTATGGGGGTGAGAACCTTGCAGTCGAATTCAATAAAATGTTCCATCACTTCTAACGAAGATGAAAATAGTTATTGATGATTTATTATGGGTTGATGATGTTGTACCACTAATGCATTGCTAGAAACATCCTCCCCAACTTCCTCTGCTCCCTCCTCATCAGCACTATTGTCAACATCTATTCCATTATTACAAAAAATTTTATCAGATGCTGGATCCCCATGTATATAAAAGAGATCATCTAGTTTTTCATCATCTGCAATATTTGGAATAGGCTCAATTTCATGGGGTGGACCATCTTCAAACACTCTTATAAGTCTATGTATTTTTACAACTAGACATTGTTGTTGTATAGTAGGAATGTCAATATATAAATACATCATGATACCATATGACCACTGAGAAAATCAATTTATTTCTTGGAACCACTACGCATCAGCAACAAATGGACATGCTAGATGCCACAGTGTGTCCAGTAAATGCATATGTCTATAGGTCATAGACTTGATCTCTTAATCGGTTCACAAATTATAAGAATCATGAATTCTGTCATGATGGTAACTTATGGTTACACAATCATCTTTACTAACCACTATTATTGGTTGTGTTTTATAAGAAGCTCATTGCTCTATTTGAATAACCTCTCTGTAGCAGTACACATAGGAAAACATGTATCTCTATATCGAAAATGATTTTTTATCAAAATTAGGATAGTGTAACTAATATTAACAGTGATGGTTTACAATAGAATATTTATTAGAATGTAATTTTAGGACTAATTTTTATACCCTAAAATATGGCAGTAATGTTTCATTATATAAAAGTTTATTAGAATATAAGTCACAAAATATTTTCGAAACTGGGGTAAAAGGAATTGGAAACATCAAATAAGTGTATTTATACTAGATACAATGAATATTATGATCATATAAAGTGAAATTGAGAAGAATAATTACATTAAATAACATATTCATTCATTACAACATACAAAAAAAATATTGACATTTTTCAATAGAACCTATTTTTGATGAGATGAGACACACTTCAGACATGAGGTAAAATCCATCTTATTTCCACTCAGTATCTTAATTACATCATTGAAAGGTATATATTTAATGTTAGAATTCTGAAAATCATTCAGCCTTCTAATAACTTATTGTAGATGTTATCATAGGCATTATTAGAAGGCCAAAATATTTCCAAAATTCCAATATTAAATACATATCCTTCGAAAAGGTTACTAAGCTACCAATTGAAAATAAGCTGTATTTTACCTCATTTATGAAGTGAGGCGCATCTCATCCAAATCGGGTTCTATTGAATAATGACAATGTGTTTCTTGTATGTTGTAAAACATTAATGTGTTATTTAATGTCTTTTTTCTTCTCTATTTCACATTATATGATCATAAGTATCATTAGATAATCATTATATGTATTTATTTTTTAGTCCTATGTTATTTATTAATTAATATATATCTAATCATTACTAATAAAGACTATTATTTTTAAACTATATAATCTTTATGATACTAAAATTTAAAAACATTTTGTTATATCCTAAACTATGATACTAGTGTTTTTAGTACAATTTTTACTAGGTTAATCATTCTTTAATCACTTATTAACTATTACTATGTTATTCATTAGTTAATCATTCTTCAATCACTATATAATCATTCCTTATTCAATCGTTAATAATATGATTTTCATTAGTTAATTATTATTAACTAATCATTATGTGTATTCAATTATTAATCCTAAGTTATTAATTAATTAATATATACTTAATCATTATTATTAATAATAATTATTTATAAACTATATATAACTAATTTAATTACTTAATAAATAAAATAATTAAAACTAACTAAAAATAATTCAATTACTAATAATATATTTCATTGTTTAATGTCTTTGTCCTGGTCCATTTCATTTTATATCATCATAATTATCATTTTATCATTGATAAATATATTTATTTTATTTTTATTTTCATATGTATTTTAGTAGTTTATAAAGAAAATATGAATCATATAATGCATATCGCATAATAGTGTTAAACTAGAAGTGTATAATGGCCCATTTTCATGCACCAGTTCCCGTTTGAGTCTATCTCAGAGCTCTTTTTTCAGGTTTTTCACCTAGGTACATCTATGCCAAATCCGCATCAATTTTTTTATCCATTCAACGACATGACTTCTTAGATAACCAAATAATATTTATGCTACCAAAATTTTAGAACATTTAATTCCAAGTTACTCTGTCGTTAATCTATACTTAATAATTACTAATAATAACTATTATTTCAAACTATATATAACTAAATAAACTGATCAATAAAAAAATATTTATAACAAACTAAACTACATAAAAGTGAAAAATTTTATAACTAAAAACAATTCGATTAAAGAAGTAAATAAATTTAAATTAAATTAAAAATACCTCTTAATGATGGTTCCAAAAAATAGGAACTTCTTTTAGACCACCGAATCCATTACTCATGAAAAATAATTTTTTTAGAGATATAAGTAGTGGAATGAAGAGAGATGGGGGAAAATGGAAGTGAATAGAAGGGGGTGGGTTCCCTTTTATAGGGTGTTAAGGAAAAGGTGGAAGTGGGGGTGACGCCTTTCTCTGAGTGTGAAGGAAAAAGGTGGTGCCCCCACTACAGCCTTTCACCTAAAGTAAAGAAAAAAATGTGAAACCCCCCAACCGCCATGGCCATGCCACCAATTTGAGACAAAAGCGGTCGGGGGAAGGAAGGTGGAATCCCGACAGCTGCCTTTCTAGAAAATTTATTTTATAAAAATAATATGGATATATTTGAAAAAAGAATTAAAAAACACATTTAAAATCCCATGCATGGTACCTCCAACATTAGAACATTATAGGAATGCCATATGGCCTCGTGCATCCTCCCTCTTGGAAAACTGCAATCCCCATCACCATCTGATTCCTCACCCATCATGTGTCGTTGTATGCCACTGATTGGGTCCATCCTTCCCACTGGTGAGATATTACATATCCTACCTCACTGATCGGTCTTATAGCACTGCAACCTCCTTGTACCACATTCACATGAATAGTAGTCCCTCCATTACATTTCCACGATCAATATGACCCAAAATAGGTCAGGGTGGGTGTTTCCCAGCCATGGATTGGCTGAGGTGGGTCATACCAAACCTCCCCAACCCTATCCAGGCTCAAAACCCCATTCAAGGGTACTCCATGCTATGTAGGGGTTCAGAATCAATAATATTTCAAATTTATAAAAATATATATTTCAAAATAAGTTATAATTTTGGAAATATATATTATATGTTTTTTAAAAAATAGATATAATTTTTGAAATAAATAAAAAAAATAAATTGGGAGAAATAGATATTTTTTGTTGAATTAAAAGAATTTTAATTTTTTTTAATTCATGTAATTCAATCAACATTAATTTATCATGAATTTATTTTATTACATATTTAATTAGAACATTATATGATCTTGAGAATTAAACGATCAGTGTATGTCTATGATAAAATTCATTATTTGATTATTAAAAATACATTTGGTATGTAATAATTATTTTAAATTAACAATATACATGTCATAACTTTGTCTCACATAATAAGTATTAGGAAATACGTGTACATCAATATTATTCAGTAACTATTTTTTCCTCCTGTGACTCCCTCACATGTGTGTGATTATTTATGTATTTTGATGAGTATGTCATAAGAGATGGATCAATCTAGGAAATTTTTTTATTCAATGAAATATGGTAATACATTGGACCAAGGAATTATTTGTGATACAAGTCAATAATGACTAAGGTATTCTTTCCCATGGTTATGGACGATCCATTAAATGTAAATAGATCACCAAATATAAAATGTTGAAAATATATCATGTATTTTATTTAATATTTGCATCATTTTTTATTTTTTTGAATTTAAAAGATAAGTAAAACTTATAAATTAAAAAACTAAAATTTATAGATTGATTGAAATTAAAAACATATTGTTTTTGTATAAATTTATTGCCTTGTTAGATTCGAGTGTGTTCACAAATTTCATTCTTATTAGCTAAAAAATTTATTCATCAATAAATAATCAAAACCATAAAATAATTTTTAATTCATAATTCCTTATATAATTTGAATTGGGACAAAACTAGTTGTACATGGTACTCATCAGCCCTAGTTAAGGTTGCCTCCAACAACTATAGAGTTATTATGAGATGTATTGGCTCAGAGAAGTAAATATGTTAGAAAATAAGTATACATTTATGGATTTTTGATTCATTAGTGGAAATGAATTGAGTAAATCATTCTTATAATTTCTATATTCTAGGATATCACTCAACAATTTAGGGAGCCATGAATTAATGTGGTGGACTAGTAAAAAACCAGCCTTGAAACCCTATGAGTAGTGGAAAAACCATATCTTGGACTATTATCATTTTTTAGGTATTCATTACACTAGAATTCTATATTGAATTATTATTCAAAATATACTACTCAGGGTCACTACATTTTGATAAATTAGTGGGAGACATTTAATGATTTAATTAATCGGTAATATCTAATATGCGATTATGATAAAATTTACAATATCCGAGTATTTATTTTCATAGAAAATGGAATATAATAATATAGATATACTATTATTATTTTTTGGAAGATACAATTTCCTAAAAGGAATGAGCTTCTGAGAGTAGTACGGGTTCTTTAGCATAGTACTACAATGAATAGAAATTTTTTATTCAAGAGTCCCCATAACCTATTAACACACCTCAAGAAGTGAGTCTAAGAATGATTCATATAAGATACACTTATGTAACTAATGTAGAGTATACATCATAATTTTATCATCAATGTCCAATAAGTTTTGAATACTTCATAAAGAAATGGATAGTTTAACATTTTTTCTCATCTCTATGTGAGGAGAATGAGAAGTGAGATATGAATGGGTGAGGATTAAAAAAATGCTTTTAAATTGAAAAAATGAATCTGGATAATTCAACACATCCCTATGTAGTAATTTTTTTCATCCAATTTCATTAATTACATTTAATATTAAAAAAAAAATAGTAAACGTAGAAATTTTTTCATTTCAGTTGTGTAAGGGTTTTCATGGTGAGAATAAATTAAAAGAGGATTAATAATTATTTATTAAGGTGGGAAAATTAAATGGAATGGTTAAAAGGGAAATTTAATGTGTAATATCAAAGGCTACATCACAACTTCATTCAAAAATAGATGTTTATAATCACAAGTTAATTAATAAATTAAATATTACTAGAATAAATGTGTATTATCCAAGTAGATAATAAATGGTGCTTCCTAAGTTAGCTGTGAGATAAAAAAACTTCTAATTTCCATGATTATAGAGTTTAGTTAATCATTTAATGACTATGACCAAAACATTTATCTCACATGTACATGGGACATAAAGAGATATTCTTCTAGTTTTGGAAAAAATGTTTTTGTGGGGCCTAATACTCAAATAATGGTTCAATGATTCCTTAATAATCATAAATAACTAATGAATATTAATTGTATGTATCTAATACCAAAATATGTAAAGATGGTCATTTTTCTAGTAAAACCAAAATTTATTTTCATAGATATAAAAAGTGTTATATTTAGACTCTTTAGAGCTAATGATGGTAGGTTATATAGGAAAATTTAATTATATATTGTTATGACAAATATTCCTTTATAAATATTGGCATTACATAAAGATTTAATAATTTTTATAAATAGAAAGAATTAAATATTCAAAGGATAATCTCATGTTAAATAAATAAACATTATAAGATTAATTTATGTGATTTAATGATTAAAAAGGTTAATTATCAAAAATATATTCTGTTAGAAGATTTGAGTTTCGTCTAGACCATGTGCTGAAGAATATCCTGACCAATTCAATATACATATACGGACAAGGTATCAAAAATAAACATTAGCCAAATTAGAGAGACGATTATTAACAATATCACATGGAATAAATATCTCCAAGAAAATATGTTTGATACATAAGAGAATATTTTAGTGTTGAGTATAATTATATTATCAAAATAAATGGATCTATCACTTATGACATAATATTTACTAGATATGATACTTCTAGAATATACATTAGGGGGGGGATATCAAGATATTTCCATAAAGATACCTTGGAAGTGGTCAGAACTATCCAATTATGTTGAAGAGAGAATAATATGTATGTTCCTAGTTGATAGAGAAGACATGGAATTAGTTTAATGGGAATAAACTTTTCCTCACTTGGATCATATGATCTAATAACATATTATATATAATGTAATCGGAATTTTAATGTTATTTAAGCCTATGGTATCCATATCTATTTATACCATGTTTTTTGTGGATCCTTATGTAGATAAAGAATTACTGATTAATACATAATGATTCGTTTTAGTTATTGTGATCACATATAGTTAGAAAAGATTTTCAATAATATAAATCATGATAATCCTGCTACATATAATATCCATGATGTCAATATTTGAAAGTTGGAAAATGTAATTTAATCTAGGATATCATCTCTTGGGGAGTCTTACTCAAGGTTGTGAAGTTAAAAAAGAATAATAGCCATGCAGTGGAGGCATCATAGAACCAATGATAAAATACATAACTAATAATTAGCATGATGTTATCATGTGAATGATAACAATGTTATTTAGAGAGTATCCCCTAGTGAAAGTGGGAGTTTTGTAATAGTGGTTTCCCTATACCTAAAATAAATATTACATTTTTATTACCATATCACGTGTGTAGGGAGTTATTTGTGATGTTCCATTTATATAATAGTGTTGATTTTATTCATCTAAAATAAAAATGGTAATCTATATAGATAATTATTCATATCAAAAGGATATAGAATTTATCAATATTTAAGGTCCTGAAAATTTTGATGAAGGGAAAGAAGATACTACCATAAAATATGTGGAAGAATATACCCAGTTTTCATCAATAATTTTGGAAAAATATGAAGAATGTTCAAAACAAATGATAAGGGGCCTAACCTGTCTATGTACCTGTTCATCATCATTGGTACACATACGGTTCAACAAACCACGCCACTCGTGGATGCCGTTGTTCGCGAAACGGAGGTGAAGCTCCTACAAGGGTGCGAACCAAACGACTAGTGAAGTGTGGCCAGACTGATACATAGACCCAGACTACACACAGTTTCATTCATGAAATAGAGGCAAAACCATGTGCGGTTGTAAATCACCCCTTTGACCAAGTTGGTTCGCAGGAGATGTGCATTCAATATACCCCATGAACCTCGGGTTGACTAAGTCATATGTAGGCTGGAATTATTGTCATGGGCCTCCGCCGAAGGTGTTTCAAGACCATAGATACAACCCTTTCCCCCCTCTATAAAATTATTTCATGGGGGAGAAGAAAGGGATGGGTGGATTTGAGGATCCGATTCTTGGCGATATGCTTTTGGTGAAGGAAGAGGCTTCCGAGAGCTTAGGATTTCATGGACCATGATGTTCGGATTCACGAACCTACAACAGGTATAAACTAGGGTTGAATTGTTATGAACTGAAGAATCCATAAGTAAATTGATAAACTTTGAACCTAAAATTGGTAAATTGTGAACCATTTCCCCTACACAGATGTACTTCCCGCGGACTAGGCAGCTTATACCCCTTCTTCGATCCAGCATGTCGTGTACCGCCATCCTACGTTGGAAAATCCCTAACTACCACTACTCCCAGTAGCCACTGCTCGAGCAAACTCCAGTGGCACGTACCAATTTTGTACATGGTCCAAACCCGACGCTGCATACCACTTTAGTATGTGGTATTACCCTCATTCCTCATACCACACTGGTATGCAGACAACCTATCCACCTACGTAGCACCTATCTATGTAAATGACACCACTCCTCATATGTCCATGTGGCCTGCCAAGGCCTTCGGTGTTTCCAACCCCTATGTCTGATAAGGCCCTTCATAATATTACCTATCTTCCAGAATCCCCTGAGTATCCTATAAATCGACATCATTCCAAGGCCTCTCCCAAATCCCCCAGACTGACATGTTGAAACCTTCAAGCACATTATCATGCCCTTCTGAGTTCACATACCCACGGTTGGTGGAGAAAAAAGTATTTTCCAATCCCTTCGGTAAACATCTACTGTACTCCTAAGTTCACATACCAACGGTTGTGTATAGTCTGAGCCCCAAGAGCCAACTTTTTGCCTCTAAAATATTCAGGATTGAGGGATCCCGCTCGCTTTTCCATTCAAGGAGCACCAATGGTTAACACTTATCCCCTACCCTAGAGAGAGTGTTAGGGCATCCCTCTTAGAGTAATCCCCATTCCATCCTCATCGGATGAAAATATCCTTCCCCCATTCATTCGGGAAATTTCATTGTTCCGCGCCCTCACCCACAGTCACCCTGACCTCTTCTGTCGCGGGCTTTCCCTCCCCCACCAATTGGGGTTGAGGCATGTGTGTTGTCAAATCATTCACATCTTCTTGTTTCTCACAATGATCATGACTCTCGTGGGCTTAGATTTCTATAAGGATTACAAAATCGCCACACTTTCTGAACTACGTGGACATTGATATTTTCTAGAGTAGGTACATAGGATTCCCCCCTGAGGATCAAGCCCAACAACTATTAGTCCCGAACCCCTTCATGTCAGTTCACCAACACACTATCTGAACTATGTGTACATTTATCCTTTCCAAGGTATGGAACGTAGGGTGCCTCCATAAGGTTCAATCCCAACAACCGTTGGTCTTGACCCCCTTCACATCGGTTCACCAAAACTCAATATGAATCACATGGACTTTGATCCTTACCAAGGCAGGGTACATATGACACCTCCCTGTGGTTCAATACCCACAACCATTGGTCCCAACCCGCTTCACGTATGTTCACCAACATCATTCTGAACTATGAGAACTCTGATTCCTGACAAAATTAGGATATGTAGGATGCATGTTAGAAGGCTCGGGATCAAATGGGTGCATATCCATGAAGGGTCCACACAACCATGTCCCGTTAAATGGGAAGCATTCATGCGTAATTCCCACACTATCTGAACGATGAGAAATCTGATTCCTAACCAAATCAGGATACATAGGATGCCTATCAGAATGCCTGAGCTCGAATGGGTGCCTATCCATGAAGGTTCCACCCACCCATGTCCCGTCAAATGGGCATCTTACATGTGTAAGCCCCAAACTATCCGAACTACGTGGAATTTGATCCTTGCCAATGTAGGGTATGTAGGAAACCTATCTGAGGTTCAATCCCAACAACCATTGGTCCCGACCCCCTTCACATCAGTTCACCAACCTCATTCTAAACCATGATAACTCTGATTCCTACCCAAATTAGGATACATAGGATGCATGTCAAAAGGCCCAAGCTCAAATGGGTGCCTATTCATGAAGGGTCAACACAACCATGTCCCGTAAAATGGGTAGATTTCATGCATAATCCCTACACTATATAAACTATATGGACTTTGATCCTTGCCAAGGGAGGGTACGTAGGAAATCTCCATAATGTTCAGGACCAATAACCATTGGTCCGTACCCCCTTCAATTCAGTTCTAAAACACTCAATCCGAAATTTGAGAAAACAGATTCCTGACTAAATCAGTATACGTAGGACGCTTGTTAGAAGGCCCAATCTCAAATGGGGGCCTATCCATGAATTCTCCACCCAACCATATCCCGTTAAATGGGAAGCCTTCATGCTTAATCCCCACACTATCTTAACTACATAGACATTGATCCTTTCCAAGGTAGGGTACATAGGATGCCTCACTAAGGATCAAGTACAACAACCATTGGTCCTGACCCCCTTCAAGTTGGTTCACCGACACTCAATCTGAACTACGTGGACATTGATCCTTGCAAAGGTAGGGTATGTAGGATGCCTCCCTGAGGTTGAATCCAAACAACCAATGGTCCCGACCCCCTTCATGTCAGTTCACCAACCTCGTTCTGAACTATGTGGATCTCGATTCCTCCCACAAGGATATGTCGTAATCCCATATTTCGGGTTCAATCCAGATGCTCAAGTCACTCTCTGTCCCCCTAGTTGACAATAAACTTTAGAAAGCCCAATTATAAGGCTTAAGACCAGTGCTATCTGAACAAACTCAAACATCCTCAGAATCGCTAATCCAATAAGGGATGGTAATCTTTGGATGTATAAATATCTGGAACTCTGTGTATAGCTGAGACTTCCAACCTAGGGGTAATAATTCCATACTATTCTTGGGGATAAAAAAATGATTTTTGAACATATGAACACTTCATAAATCTATAATAGATTCCCATAATCGGAAATAATTCCCCCCCCAAAGGGTTCGATGAGCCCAACTTCCCATCCTATCGACTAATGTGATCTTTTAAGGGAAGTTGTCAATATCGCCCAATGAGAGCCTGACTTTAGAAAGCAGGTCCATGGATCATTGGATACAATAACCATTGGGAATTTCTGGCTCTATGAATAAACCCATTGGAAACCAGGAGAAGCTACAAACATAGGGAACTCAATAGAAATGATTAAAAAACACTGAATCCCTTTAATCAGACACGGGAACCGATCACGTCCCATTAGACATGAAACAAAAATGGTGAACCCAACATGAATCTGTAACCTGCATGATGGATTTTGACTAATCTGAAATTCTCCATAATACTAAATGGATGATTAATATTTGATGGGATATATTTTTAATTCTCCAACCAAAAAAAAATGGACCCGACCATGAGCCTCTAGCAGTGGTGAAGAAATAATCCCACTTTGCACCCCCTTTCGTGCTCAAAAGACGGGACATGTAAGATAATTATGTATGCATGGGATTATGAGATGCTAAATTGATAGTTTTTTCTATTTGTACTTTCAAAATGTTATAACAGTTATGTAGGAGAGAATTCTTCAATCCAATGGCATCTCAAAAGAGCTAACAGACACGCACTATGATCAACACGAAGACAGGGACTCCCAATCAGTAAAGGACCTCGTCACCCACCCAGTGTCTTCAATGCTGGGTATCAGACACAATGATCCTAGTGTACCACCAGAATGGTATTCTCCCTACTGTGGAGGCAGCTATGTACACCCTCCAGTCAGGTAAATCCCATCGGCCGCTTGCCTAGTAGCGACCGAGGGAGAAGATCTAGGTGGCCCCTATAACTGTCTTGAACTTTTCAGGATATTATCCCCCAAATGAGAAAATGAATACCGCCCATATATTATGGAGGTAGATGATGTCTATGCTGATTAATTCCTCCCTACCAAGAAGAGGTTCTGCTCCAAGGCCCCCACTGGAAGACGTCACCACAACTACACCACGACCTCGTATCCTCACCCTGAAGAGGATACAACCACAAGGATCTACACCACCGCTCCCTGAGATCCAGCCCATCGAACCGCCCACCTAGGGCAGCGGACATACAACCAAGAACAGATCATCACCCTAGGTCCCATGGAAGAACTCTTCTACTCAGACATAGAGTCATATCACGGGTAGGCCCATGCACAGGTCCTCTCTTACAAATCCCACCATTCCAACATGGGGTAAACCTATGAGTAGGCACATATCCCCACCGATCCTCACCAATCCTGTTGCCCATACAAGACGACACCTACCCGGAAGGCACCTTTTCCAGCCTAAGATCATGAAACCTTCCAACAAGACATGTTGGCAATCCAGTTCCTGCAGGACCTGCTCCTCAAAGATGTTCCTGAAATCATCCATTCGAATATGGTGGCAGTCAACAGGAGAGCACGTCTCCCTGCCAACAGAGACCACCGACCTGATACGTCAGGACACCAACATATGTAGGGTGTGCTCCCTATGGATGCAAGTAAGGTTCTCCATCCTGATGTGGTGACAAATGGATATTTATGCTAGAATATCCCATCATAGCGGAAGACTCGTTCACCTTCCCCAATATAGGAGAATCATCAATATCCACCGACCACTGGAGGACTGGAGCTGGACATTCCTACCTCGAAAAAGGAATGGACTCTCATACACGTTCCATCCAAGGATGTCTCTCTACATATCCTTGAAATGATAGAGGAGTAGGTATCGATCCCAGATCATATCTTGAAGACTACTAGAATGTAATTGCATTAGTGAAAAGAGCTTGGACTTGGGTCCGTGATCCCATCTCCCCAATGGTGGTGAATCGTTTAAGAGATGATATAGCCACCTTGGATAATATATACATATCTGCTTCTTCCAAGGAGGGACTTCAGCTATATCCCTCGATACAAGGGAACCTAGATCGAGCATACTCACTCATTCCAACTGGGGGAAACCCGTCCATCACCGTGGAAGCTCTATGGTAGGCATATATCCCTACCAAATCCCAAGATGTTCGTCGGTGTATCCTGACAACATCAGAGGACCCAATTAGAAAGTTTCTGATTGGTGACGACCTTTAACAACAACATACGGTCCATGCTTCTCACAAGAGAGTGCCTAGAACGCGCCAAAGGAAGCCGAAAATTAAAGAGTGGGTCCATGACTCCACAATGCTAGAAGCTGGGGTTCTCAACATCACCAAACATGTTGCAATGGTTTGGAACCCTACCAACCCAATACCATATTATGGGAGTGACTATAGCAGTTACGAAGGTCCTTCCCATAATGTCGCTACCAACATCTCTAAGGTCCTCCCCAGAGCACACATGAGGGCCTCCCTCATGGTTATACCAAGATCAATCACGAGATTTCCTCTTTTGATGTGAGTCACGGAAGCCCTCCATGTGGCCAAAAGATCAAGCACCAAGAAGGTCCTCCACTTATTATGGTCCGCCCTAACAGTCCTCCCCGGGGTATACACTGCAAACACTCTCTGTGTAGTGGGAACTCAGATTATGATGGTAGTCCTCACCATCATAGTCTCAACTGCGAAGGTCCTCCCCACAGTAACATCTCATCACGGTAGGAAGGTCCTTCCAATATATTGGCATGCCCTTAAGGTCCTCCCCAGGGGTTACATTGAAATAATATTTCATGCATGTAGGCCTCATTTTAGGGTACTAGTCCTCACCACTATAATAGAGAAGGTCCTCCCCAAAGAGACATCATGAAAATAGAAGGCCCTCCCCTCATTACGGTACATTATGAATGCCCTCCCCAGGATTTGCCCTACAGATATTCTCCCAGAGACAACTATGATGGTAGTCCTAGCCATAATGGCCGTCATTGTGAAGGTCCTCCCTCCAATATCCTTAAAAAAAATAAGGTCCTCCCCTTGCTACAGTCCACTCTGAAGGGCTTCCCCAGGATATTCACAATGGAATTGTTTCTGGAAGTCAGACTTCAAGCCATGATGGTAGTCCTCACCACTGTAGTGCCAAATGCTAAGTGCCTCCCCTAGTGACATAACATACTGATAGGAAGGTCATCCCCCTAGAAAATCAATTATAGAAAAGCCCTCATATTCTGAGGCACTCAGAAGGAGGGAATCAAGAATGGCGGATTCCCAGTCAGCTATCAATGACACCCTTTGTCAGTAAAAAGATGGCTCGGGACCAAATTCATTATTTGAGCCACCCTAGAGCATCCCACATAACTTTTTGACCCCTACCATCCTCACTACCTCCAATCATACTATCAAGGAGCATCTCTGTTGGGTGGATCAAGTAGAGGAATCGCTGGTGGAGGCACATGACGATTTATTGCACCTATGGAAATGGTTGTCCCGATATGATATACAAGTAATGTTTTGGACCACAACATCCTCTCAGTTCGGCATACCTATAATGTTTTCAGAAAGAAGAATACATGAAATCTGCTCCAATTTTTGGAAAACCCTTCACCAGTTGAAATTAAACATCTTACCATATGAAGGGTATGTAGATCATGTGAAGACAATAGTAGAGATCCTGCATCACATTGACCTGGAAGCCCTTCCTATGGAGGGACTACCTTGATCTGAGAGGTGAAAAATGGACCTTGAGTCAAACTATCTTCGTGCATTTCAAAAATTGCATCTCCTTATTGATGAATCTCCAATGGGAATTCATAACCTTTGATGGGGAGAACATGGTGCTCTGCATTTCACTCCACATCCCATCCAGAAAACCCCATTCGGCATAAGGTCTTCCAACATCATCATGTCAATTCGACAATTGAATGAAGTCCCTATTCAGGTGGGGCAACACATCCGAATGAAACAGGACTTCAGTAAGTCACAAAATAATCAGGCCCAACGGGAGAGATCCCATCACGAAATCCTGAATCAGGCTACAGAAAACATTCGTCTTGATTCTCACCTAAGAAATGCCATTTTGTGATTAATGATTTCCTCCCCAGAGGGAATTAACTCATAGTTGAACTTGACACGATGTCCAGCTCACCCTCGATTGGGAGCAGGTGAGATCCAGAAGGAAGCGATAGCAGCAGTAGCTATCGCAATAGGGGACCATCCCCAACCTATATGGATGGGGGTATTTTTAACAACAAATTTGACCTTATGAACAGAAAAAATTGGAAGAGGCACGACACCCATGAAATGAAGCCAACCCTAGCCTCCAAGGTTGGGGGCATTTTTTCCTCAACAAAAACCTCCCCACGAGAATCAGTATTCTCTCATCTAGGGAGGGTAGTCAGAATAGAAGGTTCATTTCTAGTACCATCCTTTGAAACATCATCCCCTCTAAGGGGGAGGCATGTCATAAGGTCTCACTAAGGATCCATCTACATCAGCATTCTTCAAGAAACCCAAAGACAATCCCTAGATTGAAGGTGGAAAACTAGTATGAGGCGCGGAAGGTCCTCTTACTACATGATTGATGACACCTCCTCCACCCTATATTAGGAATCTATCAACATCGTGGATTCTAACCCCCTAGGAGGCACCAAATACGATGAAAATCCAGATGGATTGGGAGAATTTGGTTCCGTTCAGGATATGATTCACAATGAGCCAGCAGGCGTGCACACCCGGAACCAGAGGGTCACCCCAAACCTGACCGCTCTAGAAAATCCACCTCTACTTACCCAACAAGTCTCCAATAGAGAGAGGAACAACCTCGATGTTGTCCTCAACCCATCTCCATATCTCAACCCAAAAAATCCTCTCACACTCAAAGATAAGTTCGCTTGGTCAGATGAGGAAATGAAGGAATTAAAGAGGATTAAGGCCGAGCAACTCCAGTGGAACTGTATTGTCGAATAAATTCCTCAATATGGGTCACAGTACACATTTCCAACAATTGAGTCTTAACAAAATGGGTTTTCCCTTGGTAATAAACAAGGTCAGGGCCCCTACCCAGTGCGGCACCTAGCTCGTCGAACTACGAAAACATGGATTCATATGCATACTAAGACTTACCTCCACTCAGGAAGCCACCAGAGTGAGTACATATAAATTCTATGAAGGTACCACATATGGAATGTGCGCCTCATGTACCAACTGAGATAACACTTAAATTAGTACCCTAGGTTGTTCCTATTTAGGGTCAGGCCCAACATGATGTAAACCAGGTTCTCGCCAACACCATTGCAGCACTGATAGCTCGATCGGAAGCGATGGAAGGCTGAGGTGCTCCGATATAGGCAGAGCGAAATCCTTACCCAGACTTGTTGAGAAACAGGCCACCTCCACCAATTTTTGGGATCCCTATATTCACTATATTTTATGGCTTATGTGACCCGGAATAGCATTTGATGTACTACACATCTCATTGAGACCCTGTGATGGGAACTCTGGAACAACAAAAGTAGTGAAACTCAGATGCTTCGTGTGAACCTTACATGGTTTGGCCTTCGTCTAGTATGCATGTTTTCTAGATCAGTCAATAAAAGGATGGGAGGATCTTTGGAAGAAATTCCTTCTTCACTGCAGCTCCAAATTACCAAAGACAACAGTTAACAACCGTATGAACTACAAACATAGGGACATCGAGAGGGTCTCAAACTTCATCACCAGATGGAAGGATCTGACCTACTCTATAAACAGGCCACTATCCTAGGATGAGATGTTCTCTATACGCATCGATACCCTCTAAGATTAGTTGTGAACACCGCTCATACCAATGAAATGCACCATCAGATTCCGGGATTTCTCTACTATTTCAACGATAATCAAAGACTCCCTATAGCGGACAAACCTTAAGTCTCGGATATCCTCACATGCTCCTGTAAAGAGAGTAGGTAGAGATGTAGCGTCCTCTATCACACTCAAGACATCCCCATACCTAATCCACCACCTAGGCCTCCTCCGAATCGCCAAGGGACTCCGACATATCAATGACTACCCCTACCCAAGCGAGACGATCATGGAGGACCTAGGTGAAACCAATTTTTGGAACAAAGAAATAAAGTTTACTCCTTCTGAGAGGACCAAGTCTGCTACAATTTGATAGACACCATGAATTTCAAGTTTCTCCACTTACCAGAGCCAAGAAATCCAAAAGTAGTCAGCCTTGACATCCAACCAGATTATTCTCCTTACAATCGGATATTGGGAAACAACATTCAGGAAAGCTTCTTCTTGAATGTCCTCCTACAGATAATGGTGGACCCAGGGATGGTCAATCTAAGACCTCCCCCGACACATGTAGTATATGATTCTGCCACTGAACCAGATGAGGGAGAGGAGTGGTAGAATGTGATTAGTAAAAGGGAGTGTATATTTGATTGATGGATGACTCTAAAGATAGTAATCCAATATAATGGAAACATCCAAGCTCAATTGAAGAAACTGGTTGTACCGCCAATAGTTCCTAATGTAACACAACCACTGTCCTTGGCCCCACACACCTCCACAAGCCGATCATCTATACGTAATCAGAGAGGAAAGAAACATGTACCTGAGGAGAAGTCTGTGATAGTTCCAAAGCTATTCCTAATTCTTTTGGATTTCATGCCCTCAGAATTGATGCAACGGGCACCGACCCACCAAAAAAACAATCAGAGGCAGCCAACCAGGCTAATTTGTCATCGAACAAGAAGGTAATCTTTGGTTATGTCAACATCATCCATTTAATGAAACCATTCTGTGACGAAGAGTATATTTATGTACTCTAGTTCCTGATACCCAATCAGGGGTCTGGAAGGGGAAATATCCAAGGTAGGGGATACGAAGGTGGACACAACTGTGACTAAAACCAAACCTACAGTTATGCCCTGGATCAAACCGTTAATATTGAGAAATCTCACAAGAGATCCATTCAACAGACCCAGTAGAAGAAAAAATGTTCCCCGACCCCCGTGAGTAGCCACCCTCGCCCCATTATTCTGTGGTACACATCATATGAGGAACAAGTGTCTAGCCACCCAGGGTACATGAGTAAACCCACCAGGTCATCCCCCAGAATGCAGGAGCACCCCCAACTCTTGTCCCTATGACTAGTGCCTCCTCATATCATGATCCAGCCCCTAAAATTCCCGTTAAAGAGCTCCCCCATTTTGAAAAGAACCAAACACTAGATAAAATTTATGATATCCAAAAATTGATGGCCTCAGTACCAGCCAAGCTATCAATTCTAGATGCCCTGAGTTCGTTATCTGACCTCCGGGAGTCACTCATAGAAGCCCTACTCATCCATCATTAATTTTATGACAATGTCTCTACATCCAAAATATATTGAACATAGACTCACTAGGCTCAATGTAAAGCAAGTATTTCCTTCATCGATCAGGACGAAGACACCGCCATGCAATGGCACATCAAATCCCTATATGTGTATGGGACACTAGATGATGTTGATGTCCGGAAATTATTCATCAATAATGGATCCATATTCAACCTTCTCCCACTAAGAACACTTTGTTGGTTGTGATACAATGAGGAAAACTTGGAACCCTTAGCCACAACTCTCTTGGGTTATGACACGTGAGAACAGAATCCATTGGAAAAAATCCAACTCAGAACCCATTTTGGTGACCTTGTGTCCCATTCAGAGTTCCTTGTGGCTCGGAAAATCACAACATTCAACGACCTGTTAAGAAGGCCATGGCTGGATCAACACATGGACATTTCTTCCTCCTAACACCATTGTATAAAATATTACGTCAATGGAAAATGTGGGACATTGCGCGATGATAAATCCCCATTTGAGCTCTCTGAGTCGCATTACATTGATACTGACTTTTTTGAGAAAAAAGGGAAGACATCAGTAATTGATGGTATTTTTTGGGTAGCCACCCCAAACAGTATAGAAGTGGTTCTCGAAAACCCCCTAAATTATCTTGTTGAAGATTATGTGATGCCCATCAACTATGTTGAGAGTAGGAATCCGAGTTCAGATGCGTATCCAGTTGTTCTCATTATCTCAGTCATGACAGCTGTGTCTGAAAACATAGAAGCACCTAATGACCCTCAATCTGATGATGAATGCTCAAGAAAGGGTGCCCACACCCCATACTTGGAATCTCAAGATATCACTTCCACACTCCCTGAAGCGGCATATGTACAAGTCACCCGTCACCCCCATGCTTCTCCCTCTCCATAGGTTCCCTCACAACAATTTGAGTTAGAGGAGGTGTCTTTGGCCAAAGAATGCCCCTGAGAAATCTTACCTCCGAGCTTTGGAGAGCCCACATCAAGATATATCTCCCCGTCAAAAGAAGATTATGAGGAGGATTTTGGGGGACGAATAGGAGTACAACCTTAGAGATTCCCCTTCTTCATTCGAAAAGGGTGTCTCTAACACTGTTGATGAACTCAAAAAATAGACATTGGTACCATAGATGACCCGAGACCCACTCTCATTAGTGCATCCATGCATTCTGAGGAACAAGAGGTATATACATCCTTATTGAGGAAACATTGAGATGATTTCACCTGTAATTACATAGATTTTTCTAGACTCAATCCCGAGGTGGCGTTGCACCACCTAGGACTACAATAAGATCATCGAGGCTATATGAAAGCCCCCCGAAGGACGCACCCCACGCATGCATCCAGGATAGTGGCTGAAGTAGACATACAAATCAAAGAAGACTACATTCGGTGGGTCCAATATCCCATATGGTTGGCCAACATAGTCCCCATTAAAATGATGAAAGGGTAGATCCACATCTTCATCGGTTTTAGGGATCCTAATCAGCACTTCCTAAAAGATGATTTCCCGGTCCCAATCACTGAACTCTTGATCGATGTGACAGCTGGATATGAGGCTCTCCCCTTCAGGGATGGTTATTATGGATATAATCAAATAAGAATGTCCCAAGAAGATGAAGAATCCACTGCCTTCAGTTCCCCCATGGAGTATTTTGTTACAAAGTCATTCCCTTTGGTCTAAAAAACGTTGGAGCCACATATCAACGTTCCATGCATCACATTTTCAAACCATTCCTTGGGAAGTTCATCGAATGATATGATGATTAATTGGTGGTCAAATCATTACATCGCTTAGATCACCAGTCAAACATTGAAACTATATATAACAAATATTGAGAACATAGCCTGATGATAAAACCCTTGAAATGCGCCTTCGAAGTTACCTCAGGTAAATTTATCGGCTTCGTCATATGCCATCGTGGCACCGAAATTGAATCTGAGAAGAAAAAGGATATTTATAGTTTTCCACCTCTGTGCAACGTCATTGAGCTGAGAGGACTCCAAAGACACTTGGCCTATATCAGGAATTCTATAGCCAAACTCATAGGAAAATTTCTTCCCTTTACCAGATTGATTAAGAAGGGATTTACCTACCAATGGATAGATGATTACCAAAAGGAATTCGACACCCTCAAGTAGTACCACTTGAGTCCACCGGTTCTCATGCTGCCGGTTGGAGGAAGTCCACTTATCATGTAAGTAATAGACATTGAAAGGTCACTAGTAGCCTTCGTCACATAGAAGAATGATGTCGGTAGTGAAAACAACCATTATGATCTCATTCGAACCATGATAGATGTTGAGACCTGGTATTTAAATATAGAGAAGAGCTAATTGGATATGGTATTTGTTGTTCATAAGTTGTGACATTATTTGCAACATCATAAAGACCATCTGACCTCATCCGGTAATCCGCTGAATTACATCCTCAGCAATCCAATGATAACCAAATGCCAATCCCAATGGGAAGTCATCCAGAAACAGTTTGACTTTCAGTTAGTGATTCATAAATCTATCAAGGGACAATCATTGACTGATTTTCTGGCAGAGCATCCCTTAATAGAGACCGCCTCATCAGATGCAGAATTCCCGGAAGAATATGTATTCTATGTGAAAATGGATTACTAAACATGGGAAAAATATTTTGATGGTGCATGTAGAAGCTCATCATAAAAAATAATGAAATATCCAAGTTCAACAAGGTGGGGCTAAGAGTCATACTAATATCCCTAGAGTAGATGATTTTTCCGTATTCCTTCCTCTTGTTAGAAGGATGCACAAACAATGAGGCAGAATACTAGGCCCTCTTTGAAGGTCTAGATCTCACACTCCAGTCGTAAGTGCAACACCTCAAATAAAAAGGAGACTCATAACTGGTCATAAAGCAAGTCAATGGTGATTATGATATAATGAAGGAGGAGCTGATCCCCTTATTCGACCACGTACAAGGGTTAATGGAAGAGTTCCCCATAGAACTGACGTTGACCTATGTTCCCCAATCTCAGAATTCCCTGGATGGTGTGTTAGCTAATGAAACCACAACCCATGCTGACCTAGATTGAGATGAAACAGTTATTAGTATTGCTCACCATTGAAGGGTATTTCCATTTTTTTAAACTAAATTAGAAGAAATCGACAAAGTCATCCATGTCCCTGATCCATATGCTCATACTAACGGCTGGATGACCCCCATTACAAACAACCTTCAATGGGGAGAAAACCCATCGAATAGGGTTGGGAGAGAGATAATATGGATAAGGGTAGTAAATTTTGTCCTATATGGTGACACAAGCCAACAAAAGACCCTTTACAAGCGAGGCTTGACAGAGTCCTTCTTAGATGCATTGATGGAGAAGAGACTATCTTCATTAATGAAGTGCATGCCGGAGTGTGTGGAGAAAATCAATCGGGACCCATGCATTCTCATTAGATTTGAGGGCTTACATACTATTATCCCACCCTAGCACGGGATTGCAGGAACATTACCATGAAATTCCACTCCTTCCAAATTCATGCCTACTTCATTCACCAGCCCCTAGAGCTACTTCACCAAGATAAGTACTCATGGTCGTTCTCCATATGGGTAATGAATTTCATGGGACCATATCCTCTCACCACAGTTAAAAAATTCCAATATATTCTCACAATGAATGATTTCTTTTCCAAGTGGGCAGAAGCTACACCACATAAAGAATTCGGGGCATGAAGCATCATCATCTTCATGAAATCCAAATCATCAATAGATTTGATGGCCCTTATACAATACTAAAGAAACAAGGAAAAAACTTATTCTCTATCAAATTGGAGAAAATATACCAGGAATATGTTATCAAGACCAACCATTCATCCAACTACCATGCTATAGTCAACAGACAGCCAGAAAACTATTTCATGCCTTGTGGGCCTATCAAACCACAACTCGCACCACTACCCAGGCCACTTCATACTCAATAGTGTATGAAATGGAAGTAATCATGGCCATTGATCTCCAATTACTATCACTCTGTGTTCCCATTTCTCATCAACTGTCTGATGATGAGCATGTTGAAAAGCCATTTGAAGAGTTGGATCAACTAAATGAGAAGTGGTTTCACATTTTGTACCACGTAGAAGTATATCAAAACAAGATTTCATGATCCTTCAATAAAAACGATTCTCATCAGTCTTTCTTGGAAGGGGAATTTGTATTGGTCCTTTAGACCCTGATGATACATGGAAAGAAGACACTAAAGCTAGAGACAAAGTGGGATGGACCATATATCATATACAATGTCTACTCCAATAGAGCATATGCCCTGATCTCCATGGATCGGAAACTCACAACCACTCCTAAAAACATGAGATTTCTGAAGAAATATTTTGTGTAACCATAAAAGAAGTTTTCATCTGAGCTGTATGATGTTAAATTGCCAAGAAAAATACATCCTTAATGCATAACAATAAACTACCTAGTAAATCATCAGAGTTGCATGACATTAAACTGCCATGTCGAGAATGTCCTTGCTGCATGAAAATAAACTGTATAGTAGAGAATCCTTTTTGAAAAATATTAAAATGCACGGTACATTGTCCCTGTGACATGAAAATAATCTATTCAACGATGGATCAAACTCTATGACCCTAAACCAAGAGCCAAAAATCATAATATTGTGACCTCAAACTGTCTAGGATTTTTCCCTAGAGGTGCATGTCAGAGGCTCCCTGCCTCATTCACATCATTTCTTCTACAAAATCAAGCATGTTCCGCTGTTTGGAAGCGATTACTGCCGGTCCAAGCTCTATGAACCCCAAACTAAGAGAAATATGTCCTGGTTGCATGACTTTAAACTGCATAATGATACAATTTCTTTACCTGAGAAGAAATTGGTCTCCCAAAAATTTTCATCTACTGTTCCACATTTAGAGAACTATATATGTCTTGATTTATGCCCTCGTATAATACATTGTGATGCAAAGATTTCTATATCATATCCCAACTTTCATGAAAAATTTCCTCCCTATGGCATATAAATCATATTTGTGCAGGAATCCCCTTGGAATTACAAGGGCTTTGAGAACTACACATGGCTTGATTATTGACCTCACAGGATACATAGAGATGTCAAGATATCAGTATCTTGGCCCATCCACCCCCGAAAAAAAATGATGACCCTCGTCCATAATGCATGACTTTAAAATACATGGAATCCCCTTTCACATTCACTCAACATCATCCTTACCGCATGACTCTACACTGCACAACAACGTCCTTACCACATGATGCTAAACTGGACGACAATCATCCTTATCACACGACTACAAACTACATTGTCTAAGTCATAATCCACTACGGATACACGGTAAACCATTAGTGGAACACTCCTTTCATGTTTTGATGCATCCTTCCCATGCATCGGACTCCATGACCCATAGGATTACAGATCTTCATAATCACCCATGGTCATCGAAAGTTTAAGGTCATCAACCTGTAGACACCATTGCATGAATATGCATACCATTCCCTCAGTGGATCTTCATATTGATCACCCCTAGCTCATCTACCAAAGGCAATTATTAAACAAGAGACAGTCTTACTAGCTCTATAAGCTTACCGGCGCTAGAGCCCCCATATCACATTTACTGATCCAAAAATCCCAAAGAAATGGTTTACATTTTTGTCCCCTTCACGTCCAGATGTTTCCAGGGTGCCCCTCCCTGGTTAGCTTTCATGTCCATCTATTGTTTCTATGAAGGTCTGCATCCATGAAAAAACACCAGAACTGTGATGCTTTAACCCAATAGGAAATTGTGATATGGTTGTTTCTCATATGCTCAGACACATCTCTCCCCATCTACCAGACTCTGTGTCATGGGAGATCTCGGATCTTCATGATCATTCAAGGCCATCGGATGTGGAAGGTCCTTGACCTTCGAACACCTTTGCATGATTATTCATACCATTCCCTCAGCAGCTCTGCATATTGATCTCCCCTGGCCGGTCTAGAAAAGGAATGTCTTCCTGAGGAGACACTCTACCTATGTTTGTACACTTACCAGTCTCAGAGCCCCCATACCACATCTTTTGATTTGAGAGATGTCAGAATTACCGTTTACACCGTCATCCCCCATTTCTGATTAGAGCACGCCGGAGAATCCTATTTCGATTATCCCACATGTAACCATAGCATCCGCCAATGCTGGTCCGAACTCTATGACTGTTAAACTAAGAGAAAATCGTCCTTACCGCACGATGTTAAACTGTATGGAGTGAAAGTGTACCCCACATAGAGGGAAAATCTATAATGGAAACATCCCAAGAATTAAAGATAATTGTATCCTAATCTCTCCAACATGACAAGACATCCCCTTTCCATACATCAGACTCAGTGAACCAGATATTCATGGATCCTCATAAACATCCAAGTCCATCAGACATTGAAGGTCATCATCCTACAGAAACCTTTTTATGAATAGAAATACCATGCCCTCAGCAGCTCTACATATTGATCTCCCCTGACCCATCTACTAAAGGAAAGTCTTCCACATGCGACACTCTTCCTAAATCGTACACTCAATGGACCCAGAGCCCTCATATTAGTCCTCCTCATCCAAGAGGACTTTGAATTATAGTTTACAATATCTTTATCCTTCCCATGTCTTGGACGTGGTAGAGTATTCGTACCTAGTTACGTTCTAATCATGAGTGACCCTTATTATAGAGTCCTTACTGCATGACGATAAACAACATGGAGCGTGTCCTCACTGCATGATGATAAAATTAATAGGCTATGTACCTAGACATTCAGAAATTCCCCTAGTTAAGAGAATTTATATATATAAAAGAAAAAGAAAATTCACCACGTCCTTGCCGTATGATGTAAAACTTCACAGAGACTTTCCTTGCCGCATGATGTTAAACTGCACGGTCTTGAAAGAACTCTTCACGATTCAATTAGGAATGGAGGACTCCCTCTATTCCTTAGTGCACAGATCATACCTACATGGATCATTATCTCACACCTATGTGAGAGTGATGACTTCACCCATTCCCAGGATATCTTAGCCCAAAATGCTCCTCCAGTGACTAGACACCCCATCCTCATGAATCACACTCTGTATCTAGAAAGAATTGAAATCCCACAAACCACCTGTAGTGGTCCTGAATCCCAAATTTTCTGAAGTTTCCTAGAAATCAAGAGAATATGACTATTGACCTAGGTACACCTTTGAACCACTATATATATCATGCCTGCAATGACTCTTCATATTGATCGCCCATGGCATGTCTGCAAAAGGAAAGTCTTCCTTCGGAAATGCTTCTTTCAAAATTCCTCCTAGAATCTAAGCCCTTATATCCATACCGAGATTAAGATACTCTCTGAACTGTAGTTTAAAAACCTTTTCCACAATCATGTCTGAGTATGGTGGGGCATTTCTGGTTAAATTCCCATGAACTGGGGAAATCCCTTCCATTTTGAAATAAAGTCCTGGCTGTATGAATTTAAACTGCGTCAAGCTCTAACCCTCCATCACAATGACCATGTGTGTGTAAGAGTGGTCTCATATCTATATCCATGATTGATATGGATTTACCAAAACCCTTTAGAAATTATGTCCCTTTTAATCCAACCCTGGTGGTCTTCATGATTAGAACTTTCATGAAGTTACTCGGCTATCAGAAAGTGAAATTCATTGACTTAAAGACACCTTTGTACAACTATGAATAAAATTCCCTCAGCAGCTCTACATATTGATCACCCATGGCCTATCTACCAAAGTCAAGTCTTCCTTAGGCGATGGTTTTCCCACCTCTGTACGTCCATATGGATCCTATCCCACATGGCATGCCCTGCATGCTATTCAAACATGAGTTAAAAATTCCCCCTATATATCTCTGAAAGGTATTAAGGCATCCACAATCAGTAAAAATCTCATCGGGGCCCTTCCACCCCCACATCTGGTCAATGTTGTTCGACCTAAAACATCCGTAATGATAGTATTGTTTGTAGGACTTCAGACTTCTCACAGAAATAGGTATGAAACTTGCTAATATAGAAACACGCAAAGGAATCCTTGGGCAAAAGCTGATTATCATCTCACCAGGCCTACATCTTTTATGGCCCTGTAAAAACATTAAGATGTAAAACTCAAGAGGTACAAATCCCATTATTTCAAACACCTGCAAAGGGAGGCCTAAGGAAACGCTGAGCTATACCCGCTAAGTCCACACTAAATGGGCATAGGAAAAAATTATGGTATCATCAGAAGAGAAAAAAAGATTGTAGGGTTTTTCTATGAGACTCTAGAAATAGTCAAATTATGCTTGTTGAGCCCCTTGGCTCAGGAAATAATTGGAGCTTGATTCGGTGATCTCAAATTATTGATCTGGATATGGTTGAAAATTAACATAAACCTAGATTGATGTTAATAGGAAGACACAGATAAGAGGTGTTTACAATAAAAAATTTGTTCCATTATGTTCATCAATAATGGAGGAACATACCCAATTTGGAGTCTCTCAATAGTAAAAAGGAGGGAGGGGAGAGTACATGCTACTATTTGGTACAAAGCTACAATAGGGATTGGTTTTCCCTTCCCATAAGAATGGAAAGTGATTGTCACGGCCATCAATAATTTGTTCGAAGGAAGTTCCCTCCTCCATTTTGGATTTAGCCGTTGGAAGCACCCGCTCCAATACATCTTTAAGGACCCTCACTTTTTTTGAACAATGTCAAAGGTCACATGTGAGGAGGCCAATTGTCCCCTCAACTTGGTTGTGTGGGCTTCACACTCCTATAGATCTTCCTCCAGAACAACCACAAAATCAAAGGCCTCCACTTCCTTGGTCATCAGATGATTAACTATTTCTTAAATATCCCGAAATGTTTCTACTTAGTAGTGGGAAAATTAGAACTTGGTTAGCCTGTCCTCGCTGGAGGCAAGGTCTCCCTAGGAAATGAAAATTTGGTAAATAAGGGAGTGAAGGTGCTGGTAATCAAATCCTCTAGAACCCATCTTAGTAAATAATTGATTCAAATTTTCACCCTCATCGCTGAGACTATCTAGGGATACTTTTACGAAAAGAGAACGCAATTGTCTCCATGCCTGTTTGCGCTCTTCTTGGTGTCTTTCTACAAAATCAACACTTTGATCCTCCTCTTCTATGACATATTTATATGTAGAAAACATCCCCATAGGGGTGGAGAGGGACCTAAATCTAGTCGCCCAAGGATGAAGACTCTCTTTTCCATCAAATGGCCTAACCACTAGAGCCAGAGGTGGAAGACTAACCACAACCTCCAGGATGATTGGAGATACTTGGTCAGTACTAGTCCCATTAAGATCTTGGGTAATATCCGCATGAGGAGAGCCATCAGAATCCCTCCCCCCAACCCCGAAATGGGTTGCACTGATAAAATTCCTCAGAGACACTTTTGAGGATGGATCGGTCACATTATCATCATGAGAGAGGGAGTAGTAGGTATATCCATCTGGGTTGCTGAAGGAATGGAAGAAGAAGGCATTTCCATTGCACCTCTCATGAAAAAGGGAATGTGTTGTGTTGCTATCATGGTACGAACAACACAAGAAATGGTCATGAGTTTCTATACACACCGAACTGGTTCTCCCATCATCTCTGCAGGGTAACAATCAACCCATAGTTGGGAATACTCCAGTGATAGGAATGTGGGACCCGTTATGGTAGGAATGATGATCTATCTTGCAGCACCATCATGCATAATTACAAGACACAATTGACAGAGAACCACATGATGACATTCTCACCTTATTTTAATGACCTGAAAAAGAAAATTTATTGAAGGTATCCAAATTTAGAGGAAAACTGGTAAGGGATGTATGAATCAAAGATAACTAATATGTCTACATGGGTGGTGAGAATCTCATCCCGATGAATGATGAGGTATGTACATTCCTCCAAAGAACTGTCCTTGTCACCACTCAAGGATCCATGATGAGTAGGAGGTGGTGTGAATGAGAAGTAAGAAGTGTCGTTCAACAACCCGACCGCATTAGCAACAATCAGAGTCTGGGGAAGAAACATGGAAATAATGAAGAGATCTGGATGAATGTTAGAATAGGGAACCCGTGCAGTATACTGATACTCATAACAGGAGAAGTGTTCCAACATCCACCCATTTAAAAATAGAAATGGTCCACTGAGACGTTTCAAAGAATTTCCTTCCTAAATCTACCAAAATAATTTATCAAGTCAAGAAAGGGTAGGAAGGGACAAATTAATAGATCGACCCTCTACTAGCATGGCCACCACCATCAAAGTGCAGGCCCAGACCTCATTGTATGCATCATGGGATGGGAAGATCCATCCGCTAAAGAAAATGGTTAAGAAACCTGCTAGCCTAAGCTGTGGTGAAATGACAGGCCAAAGCTCATACCCCCCCGAGGAATACTTCCCTGCTTCAAGGGATGTACAGTATGACCCGAGAGTTTGGCGGGATTAACGGGTTGGGTGAGTTCGACTATGGTGCACCTTAGGCCTAGGCCTGTTTTTCTGTAAGACTAACCCTATCAATGATTCGAACGGGGTGAGGGAATGGTCTCTGAGAGGATGACTTAGTAATCCATCTGTTGTAACAATCAAACTCTTCATCAAATGAGACACGTGATTGGATTTATTCCACGTAGAAGCTCCTGGGAGAAAATCCTTGTAGATTTCTCTAAGGATAGAAACACCTCCAAGCTAGTAGATGTCCCACAAACTGATCCCCACTTCTCCAGAATAGGTCAATGGTGTTGGTTCTCGAACACCAGCAACTCAACCATTCTTGAAGGATTTTTCCTGGACGTAAGATTGAAAACAGAGACACCTAGGCTGCCTGGTGCAAGCCCACTGCCTCTAGCTACTCAGAGAACTCTTGAGAGATTTGATGCACCCAAACCGCCCAGGCCTACTCATCAAAGAAGCATCCTTAGGCCCAAAAATCCCACTTAGATCTCCATCCGCCATTAGGATTTTTTCATGGAGATGCTGATAATGGATGGGTATTCCTAGAAATCTAGTCTCAGAATACCATCATGACATGTGCAGTTACCCAGAGTCCATGCTGAGCCTCATAGGATGAAGTTGTTCTCCTCAATCGAGGTGGCAATGATTTCTCATACTAGGGAAATGTTGACGTGGTCATGACCTTAAGGTTCCTCTAAATGAATGAAAGGGAGGTCAGGTTCAGGTAGGGATAATGGTACGTTAGTAAGAATATCAAAATCGTAAAGTGAAAACTATTCAGATAATGGGTAAGCTAAGAGATATGGCGTTAGGAAAACTGTCAGAAATATTTCACAGGGAATGACATGGGTTTGAATATCATCATTGCCATTACATTCCAAGGCGACCATCATCTTCATCAATCCTATAGTAGCTCGTGGAGGAAACATGTTTTCTTCTTGCATAAGGAAACCATATCAAGGTTTAGTCCAAAATATAATATTCCAGAAAAGTCTAAATGTTTATAAAAGTCTTCACAAAAGGAAATCCATGCGTACCGACCCCGGAGTTGGTTTGCGATACCCATATTCTGTGAACAGCCGGTACGCAGATGAGGACTGCATCATCCTGGCCCACGAAGAAATGGCCCACAGACCGCATATCAATCCACTACGAGGATTATCATAATTCAGGACTTAGAGTTAGTTAGAAATGAAATGTTCAATGTTTGAAATATAATTTCAGTTTGCGAACCACTTAACTGCATAACGTTTTCCCTACTTGGCCCCTTTGAGTTACTTTTTGAGGATGTTAATGTTTAGTTCACAGCTGGGATGTTAGTTCGCGGATGATGGCGAGAATATATGAGGATCAGTTCGCGGAATCCAAAACTGGTTTTCAGATGAAGCGGTTCGCTGAGGAAGCCAAAAGAGGAGGCTGTTCATAGAAGAAGGGAATGAGATAGCTCTTAGCTGAAGGATTTGGAAAAGGACTTGTCACGTGGACCCCTTTATATAGGTTTGGTCTCCCACCAATTTGATCTCTATATCGCAAAACACTTTAGTTTCAATACCACTCTACATCAGAATAGCCTCCTCTTCATTCTATGTAGACCCCATTCCGATGGGGAGAATTTGTAGGGTACTGAAAAATCCACAGAAGGGAAGGAAGATACTCCCTTAAACTCATTGAAAGAATCTACACATTATTCATCAATAATTTGGGAAAAATATGAAAAAAGTTCAAGAGAAATGGTAAATGACCTAACCAATCCACGTGCCTGTTTATCATCAATGGTACGTGGCTGGTTCGGCGAACTACGCCAGTAGCGAACACTGTCGTTTGCAAAACATAGTTGGAGCTCCTACATGGCTGCAAACCAAATGGCTAGTGAAGTGTGGCTAGAACTATACGCAGACGCGGACCACACAAAATGTCATTCATGAAATGGAGGTGGAACCATGTGCGGCCACGAATCACCGTCTTGAAAAAGTTGGTTCGTGGGAGAGGTGCATTTATTATACCCATGTGAACCTTGGGTTAACTATGTCATGTGTAGGCTGGGTTTCCTTTCATGGGCCTCCGTAAAATGTGTTGCACGACCATAGATACAACCCTTTAATCCATCTATAAAAGGAGGTCAAGGGGGAGAAGAAAGGGATGAGTGGATTCAGGATCATATTCTTGGAAATTGACTTTTGGAGAAGGAAGAGACTTCCAGAAGCTTAGGATTTCGCAAACTGTGATGTTCCAATTCGCGAACCAGCAAAATGTATAAATTGGGGTTGAATGTTTATGAATTGAAGAGTTTATAAGTGAATTTATGAACCGAGAACCAAAAATTGGTAAACCGCAAAACATGGATCCTACACAAATGCTCTTCCCATGGACTAGGGAGCCTAAGTCACTTCTTCAATCCTACATGCCGTTTAGCGCCCTCTTATGCAGGCGAAGCCCTGACCGATGCTACTCCCAGCCACTACCACTTGATATGACTCCGTCACTGCGTACCAATTTGGTACACGGACCAAACCCAAAGTCATGTACCACTCTGATACACGTGATTCCCTTCAGTTTTCATACCATAGTAGTAGGCGGACGATATCTCCACCAGCATAGCACCTACCTATGCGAAGGGAGCCATTCCTCATATGACCATGTGGTTCACCAAGGCAATCGGTGTTTCCACCCCCCAAGTCAGATAAGTCCCTTCAAATTCAGTCCAATCTTCTTGAATCTCCTCAGTATACTACCAACCGGCATCAAGCCAAGCCCTCCCCCAAATCCCTCGGACTGATATACTAAAACCTTTGGGCACATTTGCACGCCCTCCTGAGTTCAAATACCCACGGTAGGAAGAAACAAATGGATTTCCCCATCCCTTGGGAGGACATCCAGAGCACTCCTGAGTTCACATACCCACAGTACTGTAGAGTCCGCTCCCCAGGATCCCCCTTTCTACCTCTCCACTCTTTAGGATTGGGGGACCCCGCTCACTTTTCCTCTAATGGAGTGCCTCTAGTGAACACTTATCCCCTCCCATGGAGAGAGCGGTGGGGAATCCATCCTGGAGTAAGCCTCACGCCATCATCACTGAATGACAATAGCTTTTCCCCTTTCATCCGGGAAGGATCATTTTTCCGCACCCTCACCCACGGTTTCCCCGGCCTCTTCCGCCATGGGATTTACCTCCCCCACCAACAGGGGAGGAGGTCTGTGCATTGTCAAATCATTCACATCCTCTTGTTTCTCACAGCAAGCATGACTCATGTGGGCATAGAGGTTTCTAAGGATTACAAAAATCTCCACACTTTCTGAACAATATGTACTTTTATCTTTACCAGGGCAAGGTACGTAGGATTCCTCCCTGAGGCTCATGCCCAACAACCATTGGTCCCGACTACCTACACGTCAGTTCACCAACACACTATACAAACTACGTGGACATTGATCCTTGCCAAGGCAGAGTAAATAGGATGCCTCCCAGAGGTTCAACCACAACAACCATTGGTCTCGACCCCCTTTATGTTGCTTCAAGAAAACTCAATCCAAACTACGTGGACTTTGATCCTTTCCATAGCAGGGTACATAGGATGCCTCCCTGAGGTTCCAGCCCAATAACCATTGGTCCCAACTGCCTTCACGTCGGTTCACCAACCTCATTCCAAACAATGAGAACTCTGATTCCTGACCAAATCAGGATATGTTTGATGCCTGTCAGAAGGCTCGAGCTCAAATAGGTTCCTATAGAAGAAGGGTCCACCCAACCATGTCTCATCAAATGGGTAGCTTTCACATGTAAACCCCACACTATCCAAACTACAAGAACACTGATTCCTCGCCAAATTAAAATACGTAGGAGGCCTATTGGAGGGCCCGAGCTCAAATGGGTGCCTATCCCTGAAGGGTCCACCCAACCATGTCTTGTCAAATAGGAAGAATTCATGTGTAACCCCCACACTATCCGAACTATGTGTACTTTGATCCTTGCCATGGTAGAGTACGTAGGACACCTCCCTAAGGTTAAATCCCAACAACCACTGGTCCCAACCCCCTTCACGTTGGTTCACCAACCTCATTATGAACTAAGAGAACTATGATTCTTGACCAAATCAGGACACATAGGATGCCTATCAGATGGCCTAGGCTCAAATGGGTGCTTATCCATGAAGGGTCCACCCAACCATGTCCCATCAAATGGGAAGCTTTCATGTGCAAGCCCCACACTATCCAAACTACATGGACATTGATCCTTTCCAAGGAAAGGTACGTAGGACGCCTCCCTGAGGTTCAATCCCAATAGTCGTTTGTCTTGAACCCCTTCACGTCGGTTCTCCAACACTCAATTTGAACCATGTGAACTCTGATTCCTGAACAAATCCGGATACGTAGGATGCCTGTTAGAAGGCCTGAGTTCAAATGGGTGCCTATCCATGAAGGGTCTACCCAACGATGTCCCATCAAATGGGCAGATTTCATGTATAAGCCCCACACTATCCGAACTTCGTGGACTTTGATCCTTATCAAGGAAGGGTACGTAGGACGCCTCCCTAAGGTTCAAGCCCAACAACTATTAGTCCCGACCCCCTTCGCATCGGTTTCTAACACTGAATCCTAACTACGTGGAATTTTGTAACACCTTGAGATTTTATGAGATATATTATTTTTAATTTCTTTGATGTCTTCTATTATACACTACAACAAAATTAGCTTGCAGTATACGCAACACTATTCTTGGCTCGTGTTACACACAATTTCAAGTTCGTTTTGTGGAAATTATTCGACACAACATTAATTATAGATTTTGTTTAATGTATAAATGATATATGTTTTGATTATGTTATACGCAACACCAAACATGGCTTTCACTACACGCACCCCTGACTTGGCTTTCATTACACGCAATCAAGACCTTCTTCAATAGCGTGTGTAGTACGCAATACCAAGTTTCACTAAATGAGATATTATTATAATATTAATATAAACTAACCGTTATGAATAGTAATACCAACTTTTTGAAATTTTATAAATTTTATCATTCAAAATGGACTTTATTTTAGGATTTGGAATATCGAAATTAGCCTAGGGAGAATTTTTTGTATTTTTCTGAAAACTTTCAATTTTTGACGAATAGTGAAAACACTAGGTTACTATTTAAAAACCGACTTTTTATTTAAATAATTATTTATTTTATTTAAATTTATTTTAGGTAAAAATTGATACATAATACCTACATAAGTTCAATGTAATTCATTGGAGTAATTTTATAATAATTGTAGATATATAAAATGTTTATTGAACTTTTCAGCGTCATTTACCCACCTCCTTGGAGAATTTGAAAATTTACATAAAAAATAATTTTACCGCTTCTGTGAGTGGAATTTTGAAACTCCAAGAGACACGGTTAATATCAAGGAGTAAAATGTGGTTTAATAAGATAGAAATAATTTTTGGTGAATAGTAACATTTTACTTATATTTACCACGGTTAAAAGTAAATAGGGTAATTAAGGGTAAAAATTATATTATTATTACCCTAACACATGTGATAATTCAATTGGATAAGTGTAATTAGAACAAAAACAATCTTAGGAATAAAATATTACCCTTTAGGTCCACTTGTGTTAGATTAGGACATTTATTATTATTTTATTTAAAGAAGAGTTAAAATAGTTAAAATCAAAGTTTAATAACTGAAACATTTTTAATATTGGGTTATACATAAGATAAATTCGACTATAAATATTCATTAGAAAGATAAAAATATTTCCTACATAATTTTAGTTTATTTATAATTTTTAGACATTAATTAGTTTAATTTATTTATGACACAATGATGATACAGTAATTACCTTATTAATGAAATATTAACATAAATGATGTTATAAATACCCAAATAAATGTAATTTTAGACTTTTTATGAATTAAAATAATTTTATAGGTTAATATGACATGTTATTATTGATTCAGTTATGTTATTTCTAAATAATCATATTTTTATCATTTTCACAAAAAACGTATTACCAAATAGTGTCAAAATTGATATAAAATAGTTTTTATAACAAATATTATATTTTTAATTGTTATTATATTCTTAAAAACCTAAGGTTCGGTAAAATGACTGATATAAGGTTATATATATTAATAATTAACCACTTGGGGTTAGTTTGTCTTGTTATAGTAAGATTGTTAACCATATAGTGTAAGAAAACAAGAAGACACGGTAAAAGTGAAATTATTTAACTTAGAGTTAAATCATAAAGATAAGGTTAAAATAGTACCCTAAACTTCTCTAAAACCTATTTATTGAGAGTATTTCTACCCATAACCACTTTATCTTAGAAATAAATCAATTTAGAGCTATTATAAACCGAATAGAACTTTATTATAAAATAAAATTTTAAGTTTTTCCAATGGTGCCCCACTACTCCCTTATAAAAAGGGCACACCTTCCCTCTTCTCTTCACACCATTTTGAGCCTTCAAGCTCGTCCAAGCCCTACAAATAACTATTCTAAACCTCTCTAGTTACATCATAGAGGTTCTGGTCTTCTCAAAAGACCAACTCTAGTGCCCTAAGAAGAAGTTTAAAGGAGGTGCGTCGAGGAAGAGGTAATCTCTTCTATCGACTATTTCATGTTTTCTTTCTTCTTATACTTCCTATTATTTAGTTGTTTAATTATAAAGTAATGAAATAAGTATTAATTATATACTTATATGTTATTATAAATATTAAACAACCCTATTTCACCTTCTATCCATCCTTTGGAAAATGAAATCACCGCGTGTGCGTATGTACGGAATACCGTCTCCACGCTGTGGTGTAATCAGTTTTTCCACCACCACCTTACTTGGATGGGTATAATGGTGTAAATAGTAACTATATATGATTATTATAACATCATAATTATTCTATGATATTATATCATCCACTACAATTCAATTAAATAATGTTGGGAACGATATCATCACTTATGCGTACATACGGATTACCGTCTCCACGATGCGATGAGATTCATTTTCCATGTTAACAATTAAAGAATTATGATAAAGTATATATAATAGGTAATCATGAAATTTATGACATAATAATGATACTTGATATATTTATATATATATATTTATGTCATCTAATTAATTCCATTCAATTCAATAAGGAAACGAAAAACAGTGTTCATGTGCACGTACGACCTACCGTCTCCATGAATGGTGTATTTCTTTCGATTTATCGATATATTATATATATGTATATTCAGAATATATATTATATTTAAATCATGTTTTATATTCTGTAATTAAGTAATCATGATCTATGTAATCATATTAATAATTACAAGTCAAAACACGTACGATAAATGAAACGATTTTACCCAAAACTCTACTTTAATATCGAATTGACAAATGAACAGATAATATAAAGTCGTAAGTGAATCATATATTATACCATAAATATTATTATGGTTATTTTACAAGTTAATAATATTCTTATACCCACTATACAGGAGTCTCAGACACATATGGAAGAAATTGGACATAAGTTTAGGGATAACTATTCCAATCTCGTTATTATCTGAGATTGTTATTCTTAATTATTTACTTAGGTTATTGTTATCATCCATGCCCATGTTTTATAAAAATGTTTTCATGTATTTTTAAAGTCCTTTTTACCCATTTTTGAATTTTACCACATCTAATGAAAGGAATCTGAATTTTTTTACCACATGGGGAACTTTTTGACTTTTCTGACAAAAGTACGAGAAGAATGTTATTTTTAACTTATACGGTGTGAACGGATTTTTATGGTTTCATAACGCCTCATTTTCATGAAGCATAATCTACAAAATTTAATGACTATTTGCAACAAAATTATTTTCTTTAAAATTTCATGGAATTTTGTGAAAATAAAATGATTTTGAAGAAGAAAGGATATTTTCCTCAAGAATTCATTTCAAGTGTTTTATCAAAACCATTTTCCATATAAGATGGAATTATTTCATATGTGTATGATTCAAGTATAATTTATCTATGATTTACATGGTTTCACTTTTCATATTATGAAATGATATCATTTTTTTGTATAGATTATGTTATGATAGGATGATGTTTGTGAAATCCATTTTATACTTTGGGTAATAATGATTGATTTATGTTCATGTTGTGGAACAAGTAAAAATGATTTCATTATGAGATGGGTGGGACCTATATCTCCCTCCAATGCATTGGTTAAAGATTTATATCTCATGAGATAGACATGGATGGAATGGTAAGTTAATCCAGTTTAGTGTTACAGGACTGAAACGGGGAGTGAACTCGATTCAGAAAGAGACTTTGTCCACTAAGATGGTCTTGGAAGCAATGCCTTGGCTACTATGGAAATCATAACATGTGATTAATGGTTTCCACAATTTCATGATTTATTCCCATGCTATTTTATCATGATTTATGTTCCATTATGATCTATTCTTTATGTACTATCATGTATTATGTCATTGCGCATGATTTTGATGTTTAAATATTATGTTCATGTTTGGAAGTTAAAATGTATATTGTTTGTCTTATTTTCTCCATCCTTACCCTTACTGAGAATTTTATCTCACCCTTTATATGTTTTATTTTCCCCGAGATATATAGAAAGGTTATAGTTAAGAAAAAAATGAAGATATTTATGGGAGATGTTGAAGATCTTTCACCAAGATTAGAAGATTATATTCTGAGTTTCCAAAGACACTAAACTATTACGGTCCTTTGGTGTCTATTTTTGTTATATATTAGATATTCTACAAAAGTAATGTAATGTATATGTATGTCAAGATTTGGGTCTCTATAGTTGGTATCAGAGGAAAGGTTTAGTTAACCTTTGGAATCTAGGATGCGAAAACATTAGTGAAATCCCTAGACATATTTCTAAGGTATGTCTAGGGATGTCACTAAGGATAAGTATATGTATAGGTTACAGTCCAGGAATTATGGTAATGATTTTAGAATTTAACCTAAGATGTTATATATTGACGGTACTCCCCCTTTATTATGTTTTTTTACCTAGCATGATTTTTCCCCTCACACAATTCTTTTTGGGTTTTAGAAAATGGCTGGAAACAGAAAGATTCATGATAATGGAGGATATGATGGACAATGGAATGCTATTCTTCATGAGAAACCAAATGAAACGAGATTTGGAATTCCAAACATAATTATTAGGCCTAATCTGCAATCTCTTAATATGATCAATAATCTTAACTTTGGTAAGTTTCCTGACTCAGCTAATAAGAGAAATATGACGTTTCATGATGATCATAGAGGAGCGAAAGTTCAATTTCAATCATGTAAATCATGTGGGAAGAGACATCAAGGAGAAAGTTTCAAAGGAACTGGAATATGCTTCAGGTGCGAAAAAGAAGGACACAAATCCATTAAGTGCAAAGGAAAAGGTTTAGTTAACACCATGGAGAATGATAATGGTATTGTTACGACATCAACAATGATTAGATGTTTTAAATGTGGAAGGTATAGGCATTATGCAAACCAATGCCCTAAGGGAAAATATCTTGAAGATAATCAGCATGGTCATATGGGTAGTATTTATGTGGATGATGATGAGGAGACTACGAATGATATATGAGAAGAAAAAAGGGTTGAAGATTGGTCAATGGTTTATGAAGGTAGTGGAATGATTGTATGTTTATCAAGAGTTATGTTGTATTGGTAATTTAATGGTACTATGGAATAAAGAAACATCTAAGGATTGTTAAACTATTGTTTTTACTAATGTATTTGAAAGTATAAGTTGAATGGTACTAGTAACCATGAAAGTTTATTCAGATATTTTTGGAAAGAAGATGATATGCGCATAATGAATTGATAAAGAGAAAATAAAATTTTGATAGTATTCATGAGCTCATGAATGATATAAGGACAAAGTGATATCATGGTTGGAGTATATAGAAATTTTGGGATTTTGGTATGTGGAATGAGATAACTTTTGACAGAATTCATGTTTTTTCTATGGTTATATGGTAATTCATTTTTCAAAAGAATACATTATTAAGGTATTCACATGTTTGGAATATGACCATCAAGATATATCTTATGATACACGGGAGATAAATGATGGTATTCACATTCTTGGTATATGACCTCTCAAGTAATCAATTTCTTTATGCTATGAGATTGGAAAGATGTATTTTGCATAAGACTAAAGATTGGAATGGATTATGTTGGACATAAGATAGTATTACATAAAGATAGAACTTTTTTTCGATATTATTTCTGGAATGTTATAATAGTATTGTTTTAGAAAAAGGACAACCCATAGGACGAGCGATAACCCATCGCGTCGGACAATGTCGTGGGACTCGAACCCACAACTGAAGTACGACATGCCTTTATCACCTACCACTGGCCTACAAAAAGTCCCGGGATTGTAGAAACTAGTTTTATTATATTAAGAAGTATGATATATGAAGTATAAGACCATTTTAGGAACCATATTTGATTAATCTCACTATAGATGGACTTATGTATTTTTGATAATTTTTTCTAACCTTTTTTTGAGATAGATGAAATGACCCATAATTCTACCACATGATCTGATAACACATTACGGATGAATAATTAAACTTCATTTCTTTAAGAAATGAAGTGAAAATTGTCCAAGGAACAACCAATGATGGGACTGTACCAAAAGAAAGAAATTATTTCTTCTAATTCAAATTTTTTCAACTTTAGGGAAATGAACATGAAAACCAAAAATGTTGTCTTAGTGACCTTATATCTGATGAATAATATGGTAACTTAGATCATCACAAATTTAAGGCTTTGTGATTGTTGGATTTTTCATATCCATGTCATCTACCACTCTTTATCAAATGTTGATGGTAAGACTTCTCTTCCATATCCTTTTTTTCACCCATGTTGTCCAATGTGGAAACCCAGTGTTGAGTTACTTTGGGAGACCTCTATGATTCTAACTTCATTTTTTAAAATGAAGTTTTAGTATTCCTTTTTATGATGTGGGTGTCTATGAAAGGAACTTTCAAGTAGTAAACCATTTATAACACCGACAAATTTCGAGGGCGAAATTCATTTTAAGGGGGGCAGAATGTAACACCCCAAGATTTTATGAGATATATTATTTTTAATTTATTTGATGTCTTCTATTATACACTACACCATGATTATATTGTACTATACGCAACACCATACTAGCTTGCAGTATACGCAACACTATTCTTGGCTCGTGTTACACACAATTTCAAGTTCGTTTTGTGGAAATTATTCTACACAACATTATGTATAGATTTTGTTTAATGTATAAATGAAATAAGTTTTGATTATGTTATATGCAACACCAAATGGGGCATTCACTACATGAATCCCTGACATGGCTTACATTACACACAATCAAGACCTTCTTTGATAGTGTGTGTGGTACACAATACCATGTTTCACTAAACAAGATATTATTATAATATTATTATAAACTAGCCGTTATGAATAGTAATACCCACTTTTTAAAATTTTATAAATTTTATCATTCAAAATGGACTTCATTTTTGGATTCGGAATATCAAAATTATCCTAGGGTGAATTTTTGGTATTTTTCTAAAAATGTTAAATTTTTGATGAATAATGAAAACACTGAGTTACTATTTAAAAACTGACTTTTTATTTAAATAATTATTTATTTTATTTAAATTTATTTTAGGTATAAATTGATACATAATACCTAGATAAGTTCAATGTAATTCATTGGTGTAATTTTATAATAATTTTAGATATTTAAAAATTTTATTGAACTTTTCACCGTCTTTTACCCACCTCCCAATAGAATTTGAAAATTTACATAAAATTTAATTTTACCACTTCTGTGAGTGGAATTTCTAAAATCTGAGAGACACGATTAATATCAAGGAGTAAAATGTGGTTCAATAATATAAAAATAATTTTTGGTGAATATTAACTTTTTTACTTTTATTTACCACGGTTAAAAGTAAATAGGGGAATTAAGGGTAAAAATGATATTACTATTAACCTAACACATTTCTAATTCAATTGGATAAGTTTAATTCGACCAAAAACAATCTTATGAAAAAAATAATACCCTTTAGGATCACTTGTGTTAGATTAGGGCATTTATTATTATTTTATTTAAAGAATAGATAAAATAGTTAAAATCAAAGATTAATAACTAAAACATTTTTAATATAGGGTTATACATAAGATAAATTCTACAATAAGTAATCATTAGAAATATAAAAAGATTTCCTACATAATTTTAGTTTATTTATAATTTTTAGACATTAATTATTCTAATTTATTTATGACACAATGATGATGTAGTAATTACCTTATTAATGAAATATTAACATAATTGATGTTATAAATACCCAAATAAATGTAATTTTAGACTTTTTATGAATTACACTAATTTTCTAGGTTAATATGACATGTTATTATTTATTCAATTATGTTGGATCTAACTAATCATTTTGTTATGATTTTCACAAAAATAAATTACCAAATAGTGTTTAAATTGAAATAAAATAATTTTTAAAACAAATATTATATTATTAACTGTTATTATATTCCTAAAAAATCTAAGGTTCGGAAAAATGACTTATATAAGGTTATATATATTAATAATTAACCCCTTGGTGTTCATTTCTCTTATTATATTATGTTTATTAACCAAATAGTGTAAGAAAATAAGAATACATGGTAAAAGTTAAATTATTTAACTTTGAGTTAAATATTAATGATAAGGTTAAAATAGTAACCTTAACTTGAATAAAACATATTTGTTGAGAGTATTTAAACCCATACTTACTTTAGATTCGAAATAAATCAATTTGGAGCTATTATAAACTGAATATGACTTTATTATAAAATAATATTTTAAGTTTTTTCCAAGGTGCCCCTCGCCTTCCTTATAAAAAGGGCACCCCTTCCCTCTTCTATTCACACCATTTTGAGCCTTGAAGCATGACCAACCCCTTCCAATTCCTCTTATAAACCTCTATATTTATATCATATAGGTTTTCATCTTCTAAAAAGACCCAGTCTAGAGCCCTAATAAGAAGTTTATAGGAGGTGCGTCAAGGAAGAGGTAATCTCTTCTACCGACTCTTTCAAGTTTCTTTCTTCTTCTACTTCCTCTTATTTAGTTGTTTCATTATAAAGTAATAACATAAGTATTAATTATATACTGATATGTTATTATAAATATGAAACAACCCTATTAACCATCTATCCATCCTATGGAAAACCAAATCACCGCGCGTGCGTACGTACGGAATAACATCTCCACACTGTGGTGTAATTAGTTTTTCCACCACCACCTTACTTGGAAGGGTATAATGGTGTAAAGAATAACTATATATGATTATTATAACATCATACTGATTCGATGATATTATATCATACACTCCAATTCCATTCAATAAATATGGGAACGATATCATCGCTCGTGCGTACGTACAGATTACCGTATCAATGACGCGATGAGATTCATTTTCCATGTTAACAATTCAAGAATGATTATAAAGTATATATAACAGGTAATCATGAAATATATGACATAATAATGCTACTGGATTTATGTATATATATATATATATATGTATGTATGTATGTCATCTACTTAATTCCATTCAATTCAATAAGGAATCAGAAAACAGCGTTCATGCGTACGTACGGCCTACTGTCTCCTTGAACGGTGTATTTCATTCCATTTATCGATCTATTATATATATGTTTATTCTGAATATATATATTATATATATATATATCATGTTTTATATTCTGGAATTAAGTAATTATGATCTAAGTAATAATATTAATAATTACAAGTCAAAACACAGATGATAAATGAAACCATTTTACCCAAAATGATGCTTTAACATGGAATTGACAAATGAATGGATAATATAAAGTGATAAGATAATCATATATGATATCATAAATACTATTATGGTTCTGTTACAAGTTAATAATATGCTCAAACCCACTATACAAGAGTCTCAGACACATACAGATGAAATTGGACCTAAGTTAAGGGCTAACTATTCCAATCTCGTTCTTATCCGAGATTGATATTCGTAAGTATTTACAGGGGTTATTGTTATCATCCATGCCCATGTTTTCCAAAAATGTTTTCATGTATTTGTAAAGTCCTTTTTACCCATTTTTAAAATTTACCACATATTAGGAAAGCAATCTTACTTCTTGTTACCACACTGTGAACTTTTTGACTTTTTTGAAAAAAGTTTGAGAAGAATGTTATTTTTAACTTATACGGCATCAACGGGTTTTTACAGTTTCATAACGCCTCATTTTTATGAAGCGTACTATTAAAAATATAATGAATATTTTCAACAAAATCCTTTTCATTAAAATTTCATTGTATTTTGTGAAAAGAAAATGATTTTGAAGAAGAAATGATATTTTCCTCAAGAATTCATTTCATGTGTTTTATCAAAACCATTTTCCATATAAGATGGCATTATTTCATATGTGTATGTTTCATGTATAATTTCTATATGATTTACATGGTTTTACTTTCCTTATGATGAAATGATATCCTTTTTTATGGATTATGTTATGATGGGATGATGTTTATAAAACCCATTTTATACGTTGGGTAATGATGAATCATTTATGTTCATGTTATGGCACAAGTAAGAATTATTTCATTATGAGATGGGTGGGACTTGTATCTCTATCCAATGCATTGGGTAATGATTTTTATCTCATGATATAGACATGGCTGGAATGGTAATTTAATCCGGTTCAGTGTTATAGGACTGAAATGAGGAGTGGACTCGATTCAGAAAGGGACTTTGTCCACTATGATGGTCTTGGTAGCAATGCCTAGGCTACTATGGAAATCATAACATGTTCATAATGGTTTTCACAATTACATGATTTATTAACATGATATTTTATCATGATTTATGATCTATTAAGATATATGCCTTACGTACTGTCATGTTTTATGTCATTGCTCATGATTTTGATGTTTAAATATTATGTTCATGTTTTGAAGTTCAAATGTATATTGTTTGTTTTATTTTCTCCATGCTTACCCTTACTAAGAATTTGAGCTCACCATTTATATGTTTTCTTTTACTTAGAATATAAAGAAAGGTTTTAGTTAAGAAAAAAAGGATGTTCTTTATGGTATATATTGAAGATCTTTCACCAAGATTAGAAGATTATATTAAGAGTTTCCAAAGACACTAAACTATTACGGTCCTTTGGTGTCTATTTTTGTTATGTATTTGATATTCCGCAAAAGTGTTGTATTGTATATGTACGTGATGATTTGGGTCTCTAAAACTTTGATCTTCAATAAGGCAGGGTACGTAGGATGTCTCCCTAAGGTTCAATCCCAACAACCATAGGTCTTGACCCCCTTCACGTCGGTTCACCAACCTCGTTCCAAACTACGTGGATCCCAATTCCTCAAACTAGTATACATAGGAAGCCCATATTTTGGTTTCCATCCAGACTCTCATGTTACTATATTTCCCCCTGGATTAAAATAAACTATATAGTTCCCAATTATAAGGCTTGAGTCCAGTGTTGTCTAAACAAACTCAAACTTTCTCAGAATTTTTAATCCAATGAGGGATGGAAAACCTCAAATGTAGACGGTTCTGGATCCCTGCGTATACCTATGACTTGCAACCCAAGGGTAATCTATGCATACTATACGTAGAGATACACCAAAGTTCTAGGAATATATGAACATGTCTTAAATCAATAATTGAGTCCCAAAATAGGAAATAATTCCATCCCAAAAGGGTGTGATTATCCCAACATCCCATCTTCTCGACCAATTCGAGTTTCCAAGTGTCGTTGTCCATATCACCCTACGAGAAACTAGATTTGGAAAGTTGGTCCATGGATTAATGGATACAAAAAAGTTTTGGAATTTATGGCTCTATGAATAAACCCATTGGAGAACAAGCAAAGCCACAAAGATAGGGAACATGACACAAATGATTAAACAACATAGACTTTCATTAATCAGACATGGGAACTAATCATGTCCCATTCCCCATGAAACACATTATAATGTGAACCTCAAATTACTATGACACTAAATCTAAACATATGTACTATGTTCTATATAAATCTTAATGAATTGACACAAATGAGGTTTGAATATATGGTGTTGGGGTCTCGTAATCATTGAGACATCTTCTCATGATGTTCACACATGGAGATATTGAGTAGATAAAATCATGAGGACTAACCAAAAAATAAGAACACCCCATGTTTCATCTATCATTATTAGTTCTTATCTAAAAAAATTGCAATGTTCTATTAACTTGATATTATTATCAATATGTACCATTTAATAGTTCTATTTTATGCAAGGAAAAAACTAAGAAATTGAAATAACAGTGAGGTATCTTATGTTGGTCATGTCATTATTGGAAAGGCATTGATGGAATAATCAAGAGATAATATTTTTCTCCTGAAAAGAATTCATATCTTGAGCCTAATTGATCAATATAGTAGTACCTTCACTAAATCCATTTCTATTGTAGAATAAGGATATTTCATTTAGTAATGTCAATTAATAAAAAAGTAATAAAGAATGATTAAATAATGTGTCCATCCTCTATACTATGAGATATTGTGAGAAACGAAGATTATATTACATGGTGTGTGTTCTAAGGAATGGTTATCATTTATATGACTATATATTATCACTATTGGTGGCTTGATTGATTTATAGACTCTACTCTTGGACTATTAATAGTATTTACGGCTATTGAGATAGGGTCATAGAGAATCACATGCTAAGAATATTCAAATTATAATCTTTCATAACAGATAAGTGTATATTACATTGTGGGACCCACTATGGTTTATTTGTTATATCTGATGATATATGATCACCAAGAATAAATAAATTCATATTATCCGAGATTTGAAAAATAATTATTCAATTTAATTATTAAATGTAATTATAGATATTAATGTAAATACATGGGAAAATACAATACGAAAGATTATTATTTTAACAATCAATGTTTTTTAATTACTTCTGGTAATATAGAATATGTTGATGGCGCATTTTTATCATGAAATATATTTATTATAATACCAGTATATGATAAAAAAATATAGTTGATATTTACAACTCGGTGAAGTAGACATAAAATATTGTTTGTAGTTGGTAATAAATATCTAGTGGTCAAGAACCAATTTCAAGTATTCTGAAGCTAACTATAAATGTAATAAGGGTCTCACATGAAGTGTTCTATTCATCACAAAATGGATAAGATCCTCTCTCCCCTATCCCATATCCTAGGGAGAGAACCTTTTTATCTATGTATTTGATCTATGTTCAAATTCATGTATCAAAGGATTGATGCAGTGATGATCATCAATATCTCAAAATTTTCATCAAATATTTTTGTTAGCCCTGTGAATTCAACAATAGATGCTCCCATGGACTTTTGAAGCCGTTGTAGATGATCTAGAAGGTATTGAATTTAGTTCTTTCATTAAAAGATCATTACTGATGTGAAGATGTTATCATGGCTTCGTATTTAAAGTGTTAATTTATTAATTTAATTATTTTTTCAACATTTATTCACCATAGATGCTCTATAGTTTTGCCGAACTATGATGCACTTGTAATGAATTAGTTACATCAATAGGTAGTGAGAATTTTCAATTTCATAACTCGTTTTTTTTCAACATGAGACAAAATACCTTGCAATTTATTACCCACATTAAAATATTTTATCATAGTTCACATTAGGTTCAAGGTAGTTCTAAATCTATTTCATTATCCCTCTTTCATATTCTTTTAATTCATAATTTAGGAATGAAAACACCTTTTCTTAACACAATTGTATTTTCATTGAGTTGTCCTCTTAATTATTAAATTATGTTCTTATATGATTAATATATTATTCTTCTAGACTATATGATATGGAATTTTCTATTTTATTCTATAGATGTGATGTTTTCCTCCAAAAAATATCTTTGATATTATTTATAACTTCCTAAATATCATTATTTATTTGTTAATTTACTTCATTGTCAATATTTATCTCTACCAAAAAATGGTTCTTTTTTATCATAGTAGGTTTTTTATATATATCCCCTTTATTAAAAATTCTATTTATCCTTATCTTTATTCAAAAATAAATTCTATTATTATTTTAGTGATTTGTATTTTTTATAACTGTTAAATATCCTAAAATGGTATTTCATTTCAATTTAGAATTTCTTTATATCATTTACACCATAATTATTCTTCATTGGATTTATTATTTTCAAATATAAAATTGTTGGTATTTTTACTAATATAATAATTTTTTTAAATTAATTTTATAACCATTTATGTGATTTAAATGTGAATTTCATTAATTTTTTTATTTATATCTATGGCGACAGTCAACCCATGGTACATAAACAATAAGAAACCACAACACAGAAGATCAATTAGAGGTAAAACATGAATCCATAAAAGAATATATAATTTTAAAAATAGTTATACCATACACTGATGATAATTATTTATATCCCTCATTAAATTTTTTTAATAAATTTCCTATAGAGGCAGGAAAAGAACTCCCAACTCTGTTCTGTTTTCACAATATGTCTTAAGTTACCCATAAATTTATTCATATATTCCTCTTATGTCATGTAATTATAGTTCCATCTATGTAAATGATAGAAAGGTAATGTTTTTTGGGAGGTATTATTGGAGGAATTGGAATGAATGATTGATCACACACTCACAGTAAGGACCTTATGATATACAATTTAGGGTTTCATGCATGTAACTACAAAAATTACTGATGTGCTAAAAAAATAATTTGTAAAGCATCATCAAGTGAAACATTAGTGACATTAACATAGGTTAATCATCCTAAGTGTTTGATCATATGAATCATATTATAATATATTATATATCTGATGAATAGAATGGTTTAACATTCAATGATCAACTTAACGGGATAATAATAAAGATTCTTCTAAATGGTAGAATATGATTAACTGATTTATTATATATTCAATCATATATAACTATTTGTAGGATCAATTGGTAGAACCCCACTAAGAGGGGAGATGGTGAATCTATGAGAACTAGATTTTTAAGACATTAAAACTTGTATCCCAACTATACATATATCAATTATTGGGTGAATGGTATCCTTTTTAAAATTAAATGTAATGAGAATGAATATGAATAAAATAATAAAAAACACTGAGATTTTTTAACAAGGTTATCCTACAATACAGATGAATATGTCACTCGGATTTTGTTTAAAAATAAATATAGGGAGCAACAAAGTGATAAAAAATTCATAGAGGAGTAAAACATAAAAAAAAGGAAGGAGAAGAAGAGCTTGGGAGAAAGAGATTTATGTGATTAAGTAAATGATCTCTATGTCCAAGGAGAGGTAGAAATATCACTAGATTTGGGATAAAAAAATATTGGTAGATCTCAAAGTTTCACACACAGAAACCCTATCCCAAAATGGGATGATAAAGAAGATGAATAAATGTTCCACCAAGAACATTGAATGTATGAACTACTACAGTCAACATCAAATATAAGATTTAATAAATTTAGGGAAGAGAACACCCATGTCCAAGAGGTTATAGTTGCCAGTGGCTGGAAGTCTACGGAGCTATAGTACTCTTGTCTTTAATGTACACCCTGTTACAGTATACATAAAAAATGTATACACTGCTATAGTTCCCTGTTGGTGTAATCTGATCATCTTTTCTTCAGCCAATCAGTGTTTCTATAGTGCCCAAAAATATGGGTTGGGTCCCTTAAGGATCTGGACCCCCAGAGCAGGGAAGGGTTCCCCCTAAAACCCCAATGAGCTCACCATAGAGCTCGACTCGCTGAATTACATCCTAGTGTGTAATATTGGTTGAATGAATTTTTCCAGATATTGTCCAAAATGGATCAGGGTTCTCTATTCTAATAAGTATTTGGTGTTTACTATCCCACATTCACACAGATCCCTTATTTTTAACAACGAGATCACATGCAAAGGGTTTTCTTGGAAACATTACCATGGAACCAATAAGGTACATTTAAATTTTAAAATATGAAGGAAGACATTAAAATATATCAATATGTCCCTCCGAAAGTGATCAGATGTGTAGAAAAAGTATTCTTCTATGATCTCCAATGTATTCAAATCAAAATCCTTAAAAAGAATCAATAAAAGGATGCATATTTTTCACTAGAAAATGATAACATATATATATATATATATCCATTAATCAAGAAGACTTGTTCATCTTTCCTCTTTAGACAGAATAGATTTATCTAAACATATTGACTGGATATATTAAAAATCACTAACCTGTGTAATAATTACAAAATAGTAGATTGGAAACCATTTAAAAGGTTTCATTAGATATATTACAAAGAATATTATATATTGAATTTAAATGTTTTATTATCAATATAAAACACATTTTAAATAACGAATTGTTTTATAGACTTCAATATGGTGTAACATATTCATGATTCAAGTGAAAAATTATTTTCATTATGAGATTTTATTTCATATCAAAATATCTCAATAATTCACACTTATAAACATCATGTTCTTGAAATATGAAATCTAAATGTTTCTATATTCACGTATATCATGAATGAATGTTCAAGCACTATGTACATGGTGTCACAATTCTCTTTCACTTAAGTATATTACAAAACATATACTTCATTTTAAAAAAATTGTGGTTTAAAATAATGAAATTTCTTTAGTCATTATGTAATACTGTATATACATAGTGAAAGTATTCATATTATATTTTTTTCCTAAACAAGGAACATAAATTCTTCCATTGCATAAGTATGATTATTTTTTATTCTTCTTCAGGTAGTAGTTTCTATTCGAACCTTTTATTTACTTAGTTAGGGGTTCACATGATATTCTCATTCACATAAAGGTATCATGAATGATAATTATCCATGGAGTAAAGGAATTACATGGTATTATTTTCATTCACATGAAAGGACCATGTGGGTAAACTATTTCTTTAAAAATGAGAGCTCTCTATCTGGTAATAGTTGTTAATTTCATCACACATGCCTCTTTATTTAAATGTGAGGTACTCACCACCATGGCCACCATTTTATAATCCAAGTTATGATTTATTGAAATTCAGGTTGGAATAATGATCATTGAAAGGAAAAAAACTCTTTATGTTTTAAACTCCATGAGATAATGAAGTGGATATCTAATAACTGTATTTCTTTTCTTGATCTAGTGACACCTCAATGCTTCCCTTGGTCTTCTTATTCATCATCTGATTCCTTAGGGGGTAAGTGATGGAAAAATTCCAATGTTTTCATATAATAGTAGTTTTCAATGATAGAATCTGTTTACATACATTGTTATTATGTGACCTCATGGTAGTTTTCTCACATGATCAAATTATCCAAGAGATGATTTAAAATCAGTTAATCCAAAGTATTTCATGTGCCTGAGCCTTGTTCTTACAATGACATGATAGAATGATTACTACAACATCATTTTTCATTATTTGTAGTATCTTGTTATTTGAACAATCGTATGCATGAAATATAAGGATTTGCTAAATGGGATTGGGATATCGAGCATGTCTTCTTAAATTTGGATTGATCGGTGGAGATGCATAACATGAAGTTCCTAAAATGCTCAAATTGAGTTGAAATTAGTTGTCTCGATATCTTTATTTAGTATATTCCATTAAAAAATAAATTTCTAAAGATTATTATGTGGCATGATCATATAGAATTCATTTATTGGATCAGACAATATATTTCATATGTGTATAATATAAAATAGTGAAACATTATTGTTTTTACTAAAAACCTAAATCATTTTTGTGCTTCATGTTGTTCTTATTAATAATTCACATCATTATTTCAGTGGATTGATGTGTGAATCCTAGGGTGTTCTCCCAGAATAACACCACACGCACACACTGAAATTCAACCACTAGATACCCAGGTTTAGTCATTCTAGAACCTCCATGTGAACTCTCCCATGTGCACACTCATGTTCCGATACAGTCTCTCACCCATGACTCCATGGTAGCCCGACGTTACTGGTTCCCATGTAGGTTGGATATTTCTTCCACAGTTTAATGATTGATCTATCTTTTTTTTCAATATATGGTTTTCCATTTTTAAGGTCCAACCCAAAAGTACACATTGAGTAATTCAATGTATGAAATTTAATAATAATACTTCCTCCAATTCCATCATAAATAATAATTATTATATAAAATCTAAATGATTTCATGGAACAATACATAGTCATATTCACAACTAATCATCTTGAAAAATAAATATTATTTTTCATGGACATCATTAATTCCAATTCTTCAAATTAAAAAAAATAATTAGCATAACTGAAATATGTCTTTGACATTAAATAGAGGTTCAAAATAGTCACAAAAATATCTTCATCATCCAAAATATAATATGTGGACTTTTTACATCTCATAGATGTAACTTATTAAAATTATAAACTACATAAAATATTCCTTTCCCAAACTGTATGAGATCTTGTAAAAATAGATTTTGGTAGTACCAAAAATGCATCAATTCATTTTGAATTAACCATTGAGCTTAAAAAGTAATTCTAAACAATGCACATTCTTCCTTGGGTAAATCAATACTATAATCAAAAACATTTTTGGGAACTCCAATAAATATCCATGATGTTTATCTTTAATAAATTCATATTGAAATCATGTGATCTATAACTTAATAACATTTTGAAAAAATTTAAACACAAACACAATGATTGATAATAAATATACCTCATTGTATATGGTGTCAATACTAATGTAGAAAATGATATGTCAACCTATTCTATTTAATTATTCTAACATTTTATTTCCCACTCTGCAACATTATTGAAATCAAGTGAAAAGTTCCTGATAAAGGATGGTATCATGTATTTATTAAGAAATTTAACATCATTTATTCCTCTCTAAGTCCACAATATAAATGATCAATGTACAAAAAAGAGGGTCTAATTTGGACATCAATTATTCCTATTCTGAATTCAAACTATGATACCATCTCATATAACACAACTTATTTCATTCTTCAAGTATTGTTCAAATGTTTTCAAGAAGATAAAAAAAATATTGATTGTAATTGATACTATTAAGGTGGAATTTTTATTATAAAACATGTAATAAAAATAGTCATGATACATTAAAAATGATTATCTATCACTCATCTTAGCCCACATATTTAAAGCATTAAATATCAATTTGTAGGTAATTATCATGAAATCAGTAATACATATTCATTAAAATTATTTTTTTCATGCAATTAATCAATTTAATTTATCCCCCTTAAAATTAGAATTCATTTTATTCTTGTGACTAAGGATATGAGAGTGTGCCAACATACCTAATCAATGATTTATTAAAAAATTACCTTCAAAATAAGTAAGATATGGATGGAATTTTAAGGCTCTATGATGTTCTTTAGATACTCTCCATAGAGGGATGATCTCCACATTTTCTTCATTAATATGTATCTTCTCATTAGTTTTTCTTCTCAATGAAAATTAATATGAATAAAATTTATTTTGATCTCTTCTATTATGGTGGTTTTAATTTTTCACACCATCTATGATTACATTATCAGAACCATCAATATTGGTTTCAATTTTTTTATAAAAAAATAAAATTCATGATATCAATATATATAACAAACTCGGATGATGACCTCTATAATGCATGTAAGTAATATTCTATCATGAATATTTAGTGACATTATTTCATAAACATGGTTTTCCCCTGAGTTTGGACGTCAAATTCTATTCGAGGAAAATAATGACATAGACAATATAGATGGTAATAATGTGGATCTTTTTTCTATTCAATGAGATCTACGTGGCTTATAATTTCTCCCCAACCATGAAACTCCATTATTTTATGACCCATGGGATTTCAAAGACCTCTAGACTACTCTAATTTATTTCTTATGCATCATTCATAGGATGGTATCTTGACTTTTTTTGTGATAAATGCTTTTAGAATTTTCAATTTTTCATTTCCTATTAAGGAATATTCAACACATTGTGCTTTTTGGCTTTTAATTTTTATTTATTCATAATATATTGTTATAAATAAGACATAATAGGAGATATCTTCATCATTTTAAAACATTTTCAATAGTACATATGATATTATTTGGTTATCATTTTTTGAGAGACTCTCATGAAATTCAATTTAATTATATAGAATATTTTGATTCCCTTAATCATTTTATTTCATTTGTGATGCTTCTAATTTTCATTTTATTTCTAAATAATCTATCGAAATTACCAATATATCATTTAAAATACTCACATCATGGATTGTGGTTCCTTATAATTTTTCATTAGTAAACTTTTCACTTTGGTCCTTTCATTTTATCGATGAACTATTATTCACCTTTGTTTCATAATATATCCTCCATTAATTATGATGTCCATTTCCTACTTACATATATCCGGGGTCTAACAACTTCTTTTACAAAATAAATTACATATTCTCTTTGGTCCATCATTCATCTTTATCTTTTCAAATTTATATTGAGCATGATTATTCTCTTAATTTTTACCAATGGTATAATTATCCATATTCCTCACCATCTATGGTATATTATTATGAATTATTTTAGTGGTATTATTGAATGATAAATACGTACATACTTCATCACATTGAAAACATCCATCATAAATCCAATATATATTCTTCAAATTTTCAAATATATTTGTAACAGTCATAATATTCCTTTCCTTTAATGCAAATTTAATCATTAATAATTTTATCCCCATTGATATAGAAATATGTTTATTTTCTTATATGGAAATATTTTACTGGAAACCATATTTGATGATCCTAAAATTGTCAAACCATGAAAATAATCCAACAAATAATAAACTTTTCAATTTGGTAAAATCAGTTCCTAAGTGAAATACTTATTATTCCTATTTCATTTCATACATCTAATTGTATTATTTATGTGAATGGTTCATTCTACACATATCTTTATTCACTATATAAATAATTAGAGGTACTTCATTTCTAATTTTTATCCATATTTTCATATGTTCTTATTTTTATCCTACACTATGCAAAGAATGAAAATTAGAAAAAAATATTATTTATAGATATGAATGGTTAGTTTTAAATTGATAATACTATTGATTGATCATTATATGATGTAATTTTATTTTTTTACTAGATGTTGGTGTTTTGGATAATATTACTCCTTATATGTTTCTATGGTTGAACCTCAAGCAGTAACATCCCTTTATTAATCTTATTGTGAAGAATAGGGTTGAAAATTTTCAATATATTATTGTTTGACTCTATTCTACCTCTGAGGTGCTGGGTTTTCAGGTGGTGTAGAGAAGAATGATGAGGTTCATCACCCGTGCCATTTTCCATAGAGACAGTATCTCGTGAAATTTACCATTCCTTTGTTTTGACCCATTCTGCATCATTATCCTTTAAAGAAGGTTGAATTAACCATGTGGGGAATTTTTGGTCCTAGCAGGTGATTACGTGGGGGTCAAGATATTATGAAATCAGTCCTTCTCGGGTATAACTTCATCGGATGGTTTCCAGTGGGTTTATATGTGGAGCCAAGAACACCCAACGGCCCTAGAATCCATGATTCATGGACCTACATTCCAAAGGCAGTCACTTGTTGGCTAGCGATTTGGCCAACAAAACTTGATGACTCCATCGGTCGAGAGGATGGGAGGTCAGGCTCACCACACCCTTACGAGGGATGATTTATTCATGTTATGGGACTCTCTTATAGATTGAATTCATTTTCATATATTCGTGAATCCTTGGTTTATCCCCGAAGATTGTGTCCACGGGCTACCCATGGTTTTCAAGATCATCGTGAGTATGAATTTGTTTAATGCCATAGAGATGATGCAGATATAGCCACATTATAAGGCACTCTGAAGTTTATCATCATCTAAGGGGACGGAAGGTGGATTGATGTTGGTATGGGGGCCACAAAAAGAGCTTTCTACGTATCCTTGGTAGAGAAATTATAACCCACGTAGTTTGGATTGTGAGGGGCTTATGTATGGGAGCCTCCCATTTGATGAGACATGATTGGGTGGACCCTTTATAGATGGGAACCCCTTTTGAGAACAAGCCTTCTGGTAGGCATACTACGCATCTTGTTCTGGCCAAGAATCATTGTTCTTGTACTTTAGAATGTGTGCTGATGTTATAATACTCACAATCCTCTAATCCCACAGGAGTTATTCAGGGTGTGAGAAATAAGAGTATTTGAATGATTCAATAATGAATGTGCCTCCTCCCCTATTGGTGGGGGGATGGAAAGCCTATAGTGAAAGATGCTGGAGAGACCCTGGGTGAGGGCATGAAGCAATTATCCTTTAAATGTGAAATGAAATAGAAGGACACATGGCTCTGCCTCAGAAGTTTTAGGACTTACCTCAGTAGGAGGGCCCAAGAGCATGCTCTGGGACGGGGAGGAGTTTTTTCACCATCAAAGGGGGGACAGAATATAACCTCTTTGACTGCTCACTATTCCATATTGAATAGAAAACCATGTGATCACCCCTAATCCTACGAATTGGGAGGTTCACATCGGTATACCAAGGTTGGACTTCAGGTTACCGGGGGAATGAAGCCTTACTTGAATTCCTGAAACCTGCACCTTCATTTGGAGGGAATTTGTGACTCTTTTTAACGTGGGGATGTGGACTCAATGGGGCACGCCGATGCGCCCAATGGCCTGATCGTATGGGTTCTATGGATTTGGAGGAGGCTTTGGCCTCGCACTGGATAACTGGTTAGCAGAGGGATTATGGAGGGAAAGACGATAACAGAGAGGTGAGGTTGGAAACGGAAGGAACGATGTCCAAAAACACCATCTTCCACATACTAGTTTCTCATGCAGGATGCGGAAAGGCCTCGCATACCATAGTGGTACATGGATAGGAGGGTTATTTGCGTATCAGTGTGGTACGTGGGGATGGTATCCCCAACTGTGTACCAAAGTGGTACGCGGCTCACTCTGCCGCTTTGGTTTACATCCATGTACCGATTGGGTACACGATGCTGGGTTTAGTCCACGTAGTGGTACACTATGCGGAGCGCCATATTGAAGGAGGGTCAGGGAAATTACCATTCAGAGGAAATTAATCCATGATAATACTTTGGTTCACGTTTCACCAGTTGGTTTTGTGGTTCTTCTTCTTATTATTATTCAATTCCATATTTTTATGGTTTGTAGCTGGTTGTACCTGCGGAAGATGTGGTTCGTGGTTCGTGCTTCACTGATGAAACAAGATGGAGGCCAGAGTGTAACCTCTGAGTTTCCCTTAATCATTCATCACCATTATTTCCCTATATCTGTCCCCTATCATTCCTTATTTTCTTCTTCTACTTTTCTCTTTTTATAGATCATTAGAGTGATCATATCTACTTGGAACACAACACCATTTGTGGAGGCACATTGAAGTAATTTTCTAACCCGCAGAAGACTCGGTCAACAGGGGTTTTCAGAGACTTTGGTTCATTATAATGTTTTGTAGAACCCTTCTAGTCGACTTAATCGGTAAGCTAAGAGGGTCATGGTAGGGTACACAGACATTCTTTCATGCAGAACTCCTCTTGTTGACACAGTTCACTATTTTCCCTACTCGTTGGCCATTATTTTGCGGGCCAGTAGTTTGTGAACCATTTTGCATATGTGGCGGTTTACTATCCAATTTCTCTGCGTACATTTCCCTGTGATGGTATGTGGTGCATTTGAAATACAACTTAATTTGAGTCCGTTCACCGTGATAATCTTATAAAAGTTATTAATTCCATTTGCAAAGTGATTTTGGGGGTATTTATTCTCTTTAGTGAAATGTTTCAGACCCTACAAATTCCCCCCATTGGAATGGTGTCCGTTTTGAATGAAAAAAGGACTATTATGATTTAGAATTGGTCTTGAACAGAAATGGTTCGCGGGAGAATAGGTAGACCCTGTAGGATGGGACCACACCTATATATAGGGGCCCATGACAATTTTCATTTACCATTTATCACGTTGAAAAGAACTCCCAATTTCCCAGCCTCCTTTACTATTTCGTATCATGTTCCTTGAGAAAACCACATTCACAAACTATTCTGTATGTTCTGTGAACTGATTTCCCACCATTTCCCCATCAGCATACCACATTTCGATTTCCGCAAACCGAACTGCGGAACTTTTAAACATAAAATACGGATTTCGCATAGAAGAAGGCAATGTGGCTAACTTGTCTCATATCTAACATGGATCGGTGAACTGAACATAAATAAATATTAATACAGACGAAAATTTTAATTCATAACTTCTTAATTCAAACTTAACCGAGGCCGAGGTTCAAGGTCTCTACATTCCGCGAACCGTTCTGTTTGTCGGCCAATGGTTCCTGGGCTTGCACGTAACGATCATTCCACATACCATGGTTGTATGTGATGGATAGTATAATCACACCATTGCTATATGAATAGTGTCTTATACTTTTTATACTGTACGCGAAATTATCTTTTCGCATACTGTTTTTATGAAGAGTATGCAGAGCCTTTTGAGGACATGTTTTAAGTCCTTTATCCATTTTTTCCAAAGTATTTTACCTAAAATTCTTATCAGACTGACTTCCAATCAATTCATGGAACTTTTTATGTAGGTTATAATGGATAATTCACATACTGCTGACAAATCGATGAAGATGATGGCCTCCATGGCAAGGAATAGTGATGATAATCTTCAAACCTACGTCATTCCCTAGGACAGCTTTCTGATAGTCTTCTTAATGCCAGATCTTCTAGCTTATCCATTGTCCGTTCAGTTTCTACTTTAGAGCTTTGGTCTCCCTGTCGAAGCTCCTATTTCTTTGCCTATCCTTGACATTTACTTCATCCTTTTAGAGGCACCACGAGATCATGATTGTGCCAACATTTTCCCAACCATATAATTATTCGCCACTCCTAATTATGAAAACATTTCCTTATTGTGAGTTTCAATATGGACTCAAGGTAATCACAGGTGCCGCAATGGTGGTCCATGACTGGAAATCTGAGAATACTCATCAATAATGATCATTTCGCGAGAAACTCTTAGTGGTGGGTGGATCACCATGTGAGATTTTTGGGTCGTAGGATGTTTCTCCAATGGGTGGGACAGAGCGTTCTGGGTGCATCAGACCTATCTGGAGTCCCCCGATCAGTTGGAAGTGGTGGGCATATACCAGAAAGCATGGGACACTTAGTTTTCAACCTTCTCTCTAGATGAAATACTTCAGAAAATTTTTAGTCACTGGTGTTCTAGCACCAACACCTTTCATCTATTTCATAGAGAAGTGGGGATCCGTCTGTAAGATATCTACCATCTTGGAGGCCTCCCTATCCTCATAGAGATGTATGACGAGTTTCTCCCAGCAGCCACCACATGTAATGACACTGATCACATGTCTCCTTTGACAAATATTTTACTGGTCACTGACGTGGGATCACTAGATCATCCCCTCAAAGATCATCCATTCATCCCATTCAATTTGTGGATAAGTCTATTCTTACAGACGAAAATGCATGAGCCAAAGGCACGCAGCAGTGAAACTCACCCAACCCGTCCATCCCGCCAAACTCCAGGGTCATATTGTGCTACCCTTGAAGTAGAGCGGTATGCCACATGGGGATATGAGCTTCAACACAACATTTCAACTGCGCTTAGGCTAACGGGTTTCTTTTCCATGTTCTTAAGTGGATGGATGAACCCATCTTGTGACATATACAATTGGGTTCAGACCTGCACCTTAATGATGGTGTCCATGATGGTGGAGGGTTGACCCATTACTTGTCCCCTTCAACCCTCTACCGACTTAATTAATTTTTAGCATAGATTCAGGAAGGTAGGTCTCTATATCATCTTAGTGGACCGTTCCAATTCCAGTATGGGTGGATGGAGAAACACTTCCCATGTTATGAATATCAGCATACCGAATGGGTTCCCCATTCTGACATTCATCCGTCTCTTCTCAGCATTTCTGTTGTCCATCCCCAGACTCTATCTGTTACTAATATGGTCAGGCTATTGAATGAAACCTCTCATTTCTCATTTTCACCGAATACTACCCCATATGGGTCATTGAGAAGTGATAGGGGAAAATCCAAGGAGGAATATTTATACCTCATTAATCATTGGGATGGGTTTCTTACCACTCGTGTAGACCAGGTAGTTATTTGTGAACCATACCTCCCCTATCGGTTTTCCAGGTAGTTTGGATGCCTTCAAAAAACTGTGTTGCTTCCAGTTGTTTGACTAAGGGGAGAATCTAATCCTGTGTTTCTCCTTCAATATGGCTTATGATGATGCAAGATGGTTCTGCTAGAGATATTACCATTCTTAACATTATGGGGTCCCCCTTCCTATCGCTGAAGTAAGCTCAACTATGGGTCAATTGTTACCCCATGAGGAAGATCAAAGTTCTATTTCGGCGAGTATAGAAACTCTTCACTGTTTCCTTTCCTAAAAAACACCACACATTCCATTTATTGCGAGAGGTGGAACAACCGCACCTTTGACTTCTGTCTCTTCAGAAACCAATACAAATACTGCTCCTTCTCCTGCTCTCGTGGTGAGAAGGTGCTCGATCTGTCGTCAAAAGAATTTGGGAAGAGTTTCATCAGTACAACCCAGTTTGTTGGGGAGCGATTCATTCTACTCCTCTCCTATGGATATTATTAATGATCTTGATGAGACAAGAACCAGTTGAGCATCGTCAATCATCCTGGAGGCTGCAGATAGTCCTCTTCATCCGACTCTAGTGGTTGGGCCATATGGGGGAATAGAAAGTCTCCCGCCATTGGTGAATAGCTTTAGGTCCCTCCCCATTCCTACGGTGATGCTTCCCGCTTACAAAAATGTGAAAAAATGTGAGGATATAAGTGATGATGATGTGGTGAGACACCAAGAAATGTGCAAAGAGGCATGACACCAGTTACATTCTCCTTCTGTGGAGAAGCCCCGGGATAATTTCGCCAACAAGAGTGACAATTTCTAGTGGGTATTAAATAAGCTTGGTTCTAGAGGATTTTATTATCAACAACTTCACATCCTTGTTTACCAAATAATTATTTCCTAAGAATACCTCACCTCATACGAGGAAAAGTTGGCTAGATTCAATGCTTCCCATCACCAAGTGGAAAACATCCGATATATTTCGGAAGAATTTGATAATCTGATGGCTAAGGAGGTGAAGGCCCGTGATTTGGTGGAATCTTGGGAGGAGGAGATGAAACAGTGTGAATCCCACAGAGATGGGTTGAGGGAGGTATTGGATTCTTTGTGTTCCAATCATGAAGCCATCCATAAGAAAGGGAGGTGCCTTATATTTGTCCAGGGGTAGGTCCACCCAGTAGTCAAATTCAAAACAGAGGAAATAACTTCTTTGTAAAATACCATTGACGGCCCAAAACAATCAATTTCCATTCTCTTGGAAATGGTGAACTAGGACCTATTGTAGTTCTCTCCCAAATTATGGCATGTACCCCCCCCCTTCTTTTTTTACTCAGGAGACACTCTGAATTGGGGATGTTCCTCCATTTTTGCTGAACCCGATGAGGTAGATTTGGCTTCTAATTACCTGTTATTCATCTCTTCATGTCAGCATCATTTTAATCAATTGTTAATTCTAAACAATGAATTGAAATCAATAAAATGAGATTACCAAATTAAGTTCAATTTTTTTTCTTGAGCCAAGGGACTCAGCAAGCATAGTTTGACAATTTTTGTGTTTTTATGGAACACCTCATGAACCATTATGTCTTTTTCATTATTATTCTAATTTTTCCTAAGCCTGCATGACATGGGATTAGCGGGAATAACTTGGTTTTTTCATAGGCTACCGTTTGTGGGTTTCCATCCAAACAATACATACACTTTTTTTGATGGCTCAATGCATTTTTTTAGTGAACATATACTCAACTTTTAACTATAGGTTCCTTCAGCGAATTTTCCCTCTGTAAATCATAACGTATTTTTTTTGGGTAGTTCATAGTACTGACATTCAAACTTATTATTGATGTTTTATGTATAACATAACTGACCATATTTAATTTGGTAAGTCCCCGACTCAGGAGCATTAGTCAAGAATGTTATAGTATACATCAGACAGGGGTTAAGGATTTTTTTGATCCTGGATTTGTGGATTCTGGACATGCATGAGGCTTAAGAACTTCTTTAGGAATATAAAGGATGGACATGACTCTCCTAGGGATTAATTTTCCATTTATTGACAAACATTTTTGTGGGAAACGTATGTAGAGCCATCGAGGCTTGATATTCATAGACATGAGAAGGTGACCTCCAGACACTGGCGTTCTATTCCCAATGGTCTGGTGGGATTTTCCATATTTTGGATTTATCTAGATGTTGGGAGCCACACTAAGTGGCTCGCTTGAGTAGTGTTTTCTGAGAACATCAGGAACATTCACATTGTCCTTGAGTGGGAAATTATTCTAGTACATTTTTTTATTTTTGTGAGGGAGAGATGGCAGGTGGTTAGTTCAGTTAAGATTCCTTTCTATGTCAGGGGAACTTGTGATGAAGGAGGTACATAAGCTATCATTTAGGAGTTTTCCGAATCTTAGGGTGTGATAAGACGTGAATATCATTTGAGCATACGAAGGATGGAAATGAGTCTCCTAGGGAAAAATTTTCATTTGATTGATGACTATTTTTGTGGGAGACTTATGCAGAGCCACTGGGGAATGATATGAGTAGGAAATCAAAGGTGTCCTGAGGACACTGACCTTCCGCCTCCAATGGAATTTGAGGATTACAGATATTGGGAACTTTTTGAAGCCTATGTGTGTCCATTGTCCAGGGGTGACCCTAGTCACAAGAGGAGGCTTTTTAGCTAAAATTCTTCTGGGAAACCCAAAAACGAGTGGGGTCAATCTTCCTTTTCATGTAGATCAACATTGATCATGAGGATATGATACCTTTTTAGAAACCTCAAAAGTGAACAAAGGTGAATCAGGCCCATTTATTCTGATATATCTAGAATGTGTGAAAGGGTGAAAAAGTAAACCATGACTTTGAGGGCCCTTGATTCTGGAGGGGTGGAATTAGGTGTGGAATCCATTGGGTGTACTAAGGTAGGAGAGTAATCTCTTGGGGATGAATTTTTGTTTGATTGACAACTATTTTAGTGGGCAACATAGGCAGTTCCACCGGGGCATGATAAGCATATTCAATCAAAGGTTTCTGCAGGACACTGGCCTTCCATCCTAGACTGACTTGGAGGGCTATGGAGACTCTAGATCACTAAAATCATGTAGTATATATTGTGGAAGGGGTATAATATCACATATTGGGTACATTTGGGCTATGGTTTTCTCCCGGAATGGATTTCCTTACGTACATCTAACCCGTACATAGGGTGAGGTACTCGTTCTATCTTTGGGGTACCCTGTAATTTAACTCCACATGGCCAGGACATGGGGGTTCTCTCGAGGAAGGGGACCGTGACATTCCTTTTAGGGTCGTGCTGCTAGGACCAAATTCTTGGGCCATTTTTCTATAATGTGCTAATATATCTCTTGCTAAGATCCCTAAGCTCATGCAATATATGCTCAGTGTGAGAAACAAGAGATCAGAAGGTTTTTAGTTCACCATATAATAATAGTGAATTTAATATTAGGGGGTTTTTTAGGCTAAATCTATTTCCTTGCTGATTAATGTCGTGTGGCGAGGTCGATTTTGGCCTTGTTGTTTAGAGTCATACAATGAGGATGATTTTGAATTTATAATTTAGCATCATGTGGTGAGGACGTTTTCGGCCTTGCATAGGACTTCAAAAATTTCAGGTTAATCGCAGCCAGGGTATTTCGAAATTCCTTAGACACAAGTGATGATGGAAGTGTAAACCATAGTCCCAGGGAGACATAAATCGGGAGGGATGACATGGGGCTTGAATTCCATTGGACGTACTAAGATAGGAGAGGTCTCTCCTTGGGATGAATTTACCTTTGATTGATGACCATTTTTCTAGGTGATGTATGTAGAGCCAACATGGCATGATATGTATAGTCTATCAAAGTTGTCCATAGGACACTGGCCTTCCAACATTGAGGGCCTTGGTTGATTATTAAGATCCAAGTTTTCCCATGTTATGGATTGTGAAAAACTGTAAATGTATGAATAAGAATGTGAGAATACCCAGACCATGATAAACCCTGACCCTCTGGGAGCTTCTACATAGGTCTAACCCATGTAGGGGAGAAAAGGGCATTTGTTCTCCGGTGGTTGGGCCAGGGTGTCAAATCTAGGCATCACTATGTATCCTGGAAGAGTATTATTCATGCCACACATAGTTCTGGTTGTTCCCTACAAACGTTTGTTTGATGTTTTAGGGACACTTTAGGGAATTTGGGTTTTACTTGATATGGGTTCCAGGCATACGATACTCCTCTATGGTTTACATGCGTAAGAGAATCCATACTACTAGTCCTAAGCTCATGTGAGCTATACTTGATGTGAGAAACAAATAGTGGTTATAGTGTCTCCTTTGCAAGTGTGAGGTGGAAGGAATATGATGGGGGCCTTTTCATTTTCTTTCCTAGTGGGGCTTGGCTAGGATTGAATATCAAGGCATATCTATGGATCTTGTGAGGGAAGGAATGAAGTCACACATAGTTCTGTGTGTACCCTATACCGGTTTGGCTCGGTCCAAAGGTTAGGGGATTTTTCATTCTACCCATCACGGTTGTCAGGTCCGCCATGTTTCCCTATAATTGACCTTAGTTGGAGAATCTCTATCTATAATCCTATGCTCATGGGAGTTGTACTTGGTGTGAGAAACAAAGAGTGATAAGTGTCTCATTTATGAATATGGGTAGATAGGGACCTGATGGATGCATTTTTCACTGGTGGATGGGCTAGGATGTCGAATATGTGCATCGATTTGTATCTCACGAGAGCAGGAATCAAGCCACACATTGTTCTGTGAAGGATCCTGTAGTCTATTGTCATACAACGAGGACGTCTTATGCTTCGTAGTTTAATGTCTTCTAGTGAGGACATATTCCGTATAGTTTAATGTTATGTGGAAAAGATGATTTATCATAGTTTATGGGGTAGAGTTTGGACCATGACACGGGGGGACACTTTTTTCTTCCTTATAGTTTAATGTCATAGAGCTCTGATGTAAACATTAAAGATTTTTCGTTATTCAAAGTTTAAGGTCATAGAGTCTGGACCATGATATGGAGACATTTCTATGACTCACACTTTAGGGTCTTTGTGTTTGGACCTTGATATGGGAGCATATTTTTACCACATAGTTCATGGTCTTGGATTTTGGACCTTACCATGGGGGCATCCTTTATGACTCATAGTTTAGGGTCATAGGGTTTGGACCATTTTAGCTCATTTCTTATGGTATTATAGTTTGTACCATCACCTAGGGGAATTTTTTATGAATCATAGTTTAATGTTGTAGAGCTTGAACTTTAGCATTGGGGTGATATTTTTACCTCATATTTTAAGGTCTTAGAGTTTGGACCATGATACGGGGACATTTTAATTCATAGTTTAAGGCCTTATATTTTTTACCATGGTATAAGGATATTTAAAATCATAGTTTCTGGTCACAGAGTTTGGACCATGGGGACATTTTTAACTCATATTTTAAGGTCTTTGAGTTTGGACCCCGGTATGGAGACATTTTAACTCATAGTTTTTGGTCTTAGAGTTTGGACTGTGGGTACATTTTTATCTGAATTATTTCATCAAGAACTTCGCATTTCTGGGAGCTATGTTGAGCTTTCCATCCATTGATATCAGGGTGTATGCTCCAATGAAATAGAACCGATGTATAAAATATGGTCCTTCCCACTTTGGTTCATGCATCGGGGGATTCTTAACTAGTACCGTTGGGGTTATAAGGACACACACCATTTCTCCTTCAAGGAATGATCGAAGGAAAACCATTTTGTTGAAGGCTTGTGGAATCTGGTTTTGGAATATTTCCAAAGGGTAATGAGTGTGCATCTGTTTTTAATCTAACTACTCCATTTCATCAAATCATCTCTGGGATCACTCCTCCATGGACAGTTGATCGCAAATGGCCACATGAAGTGACATCACATGGATTTCTATAGGTAACACTACCACTGCCCCGCATACTAGTGATTACGGGGTTTCCTGAGTGGTGGTGCAGGTCATGGTCTGGTAATCCCAGAAAGAATGAAAGAGATTGACTGGAAAAAATTTGTTATCCTTGTCAACCATATTTTGTAATATGTTGCAAAGAGTCTTATTTAGAGATTATATCTCCCATTGGTCGCCGCGTGATAGATGGATTACCGGTTGTCCTTGATTCCATATTCCAGGTGCAGTATATCTTGTTCAGAAGATCATAAGTTGGTGTCGTTGTCCATCAGTATGGTATGAGGGACACCAAATCCGGTGATTCTGTTTTCCTACACAAATATGACGATGTTTTCACCCCTACTTCCTTAAGGGTTATAGCTTCATCCCATTTATAAAAGAAGTTTATTGTTGTGAGTATAAACTTCAATTGTCTGGATGTAGTGTGAGGATGTGGTCCCCAAACACCCATCCCCCCTGGGGATGAATGACCAAGAGTATTTAGCCGCATATAGAAATTCCGAGGGGGGGGGGGGGTGTATGAAATTAGCATGATCATGGAAGTAATGGATCTTCATGGTGAATGTGTCACAATCGTTTATCACTATGGGCCAGTAATACCCAAGCCTCTTGATTGGGTGAGAGAGCTTGTTTGCTGATTGGTGTGTTCTACAATATCCGGTGTGCACTTCTTTCATGACTAATGTAGTCCCTTCTCCATCAATGCACCTTATAAGCAATCCATAAAGGCCTCATTTGTACAGAACATCTTTTGGTTCACTCCATTGTACAGGGTAAAATTGATTTCCCGTCATTGGACATGCTCTCTTTAAGCCTCAACTGGTGGGAGTTCCCTATTCTAAAGGTAATTTGTGGTGGGTGTCATCCAAACGGTGGTATGACAATGAGGCTTAGGAATATGGCTAATTTCATTAATTTTCTTCTGTACTTATCGGGATGAATGGAAAGACCATATGGCATTGAGAAATGTTAATGAATGTTTCATCTCAGTCATGATCATCCAAGGTTGTGGCTGCATTTTCTAAAGTGTCAGCTTGAGAATTCTGTGACCAAGAAACATGAGTCAATGTTGGTTATGATGGGAATTCTTCCATCAGTGCTCGAATATTGTTCTTTAAGGGAACCAATACTTATTTCTTAATAGAATAGTCATTATTGACTTGTTTGATGACAAGCTCTAAATCACCCTTTATTTTTAGGTGTCTGGATTGCACCTGGAGTGCCAATTCTAGACCTACAATGAGGGCCTGAAACTCTGCCTCATTAATTGTACATCCATATGAAAGCAGGAAAGAGTAAGGCATGATGGCCTTTTCAGGAGATACGTGTACAACTTCTAGACCCACTTTGTTGAGCTTGGGATCCTCAATACTTTCCTCTTTCAGGCATTGGGAATCACTGTCGAAGTACATTTCCCATATATGGGGGTTCTCCTAGATAGAATACACTTCTTCATTTGTAATTTCAGTATCTAATTGTGTCATCTCCTTCAAGGGGTGCTCATCCATGAATTCTGCTAACACCTGGAATTTAGTGGCCTTTCAGAGAACATAATGTATCTCAAACTATTGTTGGATGAATGCCCATCGTTAAAGGCACCCATTTAGCATGGGACAGTTGAAGATATACTTGAGTGGGTTGCAGCAGGAGACCTGGTGGCCCTCATGGTGCTGCAGGTAATGCCTAAGCTTATGAACTATGAAGATTAGTTTTAGGATGTTCTTTTCATTCTTCAAATACCGAGTTTGGGCATCAATCATTGTCTGTCTAAGGTAGTAGGGGCTCTTTTCGCTACCAACATCATTCCTCTGCATGAGGAAGACTCTTAATGTCCATTCTAGAGAAGTTACGTATAAAACGAGTGGTCTCCCCTCAACTAGTGGCATGAGCACTAGCGGGCTTAGAAGATATTATTGGAGGTTTTCAAATGCTTATTGACAATTGTTATCCCATTCATACATAACTCATTTTATTATGAGTTTTTTTTAAAGGTAAACATTTACCTGAAAGGTTGGCTATGAAGCACCAAATGTAGGCATGGTTCCCATGGGGATCTCTCAAATTAGTGCATTTATGAGTTAAGGACTTGGTAATAATGGATTTTCTGTTCCCGAGGTTGACTTTTATGCCACGATGGCGTACGACAATGCCAATAAATTTTTCTGAGCTAATGCCAAAGGCAAATTTTAGGGAGTTCATTTTAAATGGTGTTGTCTCAATTTTTTGAAGATAGTTTCAAGATCATCCTGGTGGTTTGAACGTTACTATGAATTAACCACCAGGTCATTGGCATAACACTAGATGAATTTTCCCAAAAATGGTTTGAAGATACAATGCATGGGATGCTGATATGTGGCACTATAATTCTTTAGACCTAAGGGCATCACTATATAAGAGAACACAACCTAAGGGGCCATAAAAGTGGTAGCTTATTCCTCTCATCCTGCCTTATGGATTTGATTGTATTCAGAATAGACATCCATGAAGGAGTGGTATTCGTATCCGGCTATTTCATCGATCAATAATTTTGTGGTTGGGATCAAGAAGTCATCTTTTGGGAAATTCCGATTAAGGTCCCTAAAGTCAATACTGATTCTAATCTGTCTATTCTTCATCATGAAAAGGACTATGTTGGCCAGCCAGATCAGATATTGGAACTCCTGTATGAATTTGGTTTTGATCAGTTGGTCAACTTTAGACTCTATTTTGGAAGCATGCATCCGTTGGGTTATTATTCCTGCCTATTTATAGCACCTGCGATCTTCTGGTAAGCCCAAATTATGGGTTGTGACTTTAGGATTCGAGGCCTGGCATTTCTATGTAATTCTAGACAAAACATCTCAATTATTATTTAGGAAGGAGGTATATGCCTCATGATCCTTAATAGGCATAACCACACAGATTAAAGTTGGTTGTGGGTCATTTTTAGTGCCCATATTTATCTCTTTATGTTCCTCAATGGTGTAGGAAAATCTTTTTCAAATGCAGGAGAGAATATTTGTGGTCTTCTTCATCATCTTATTCATCATCTTGATCATCCTACCCATCTGATAGAGAAATTATTTTTGAGATAACTTCTCTAATATTGGGAAATAAATCTTCTTTTTCCTTAGTGTGTGAGGAAAGGGATGTTTGATTATCCATGTATGGGTTGGAAGCATCTTTGATAGGGATTTTCCTGAAAACATGAGAGTTAGACCCTTCTATTATATCTTTGGACTTGGTGGTCATAGCAGAGACCATGTAGACAACTGAGTCTGTATGTGGGCTTATACTTACTCATTCAACTAGGTTGATGGGTATTATGTACTCCTCCGCATGCTCCTAGAAGGGTTCGGCAGAATCCATATCCAATCCTTTTGGGGCATTGATCCAATCAACTTCATCAGCCAAGAGGTGTTTTTCATCTAACTCATTGAACCCCACGATGATGTAATGGGACTCACAAAACTTGAACAGGGATTCATCAGAGTGCAACATCCCATTTATTCAATTAGTGCAATATTTGATGCACTGATAGTATGAGGAGAGAATTGCAGCATACTAATGCAGCCAAGGCCTCCCAAATTGAACATTTAAGGATGTACTTTTACACACAACAAGAAACATGAAGTATGATATGAGATCATCGAGGCAAGTTTAAATCATGATTTGTCCCAATGGTTTCTAATAACTTTTATTGTATCCCAGTAAAGTTGTAGTGCAGGGTGTCATGCTATCTACATCATATCCTAGTCGACTAAGAGTTCTTAATGGGAAGAGGCTAACTCCATATCTGTTGTTGATGAAGATCCTCTGAACATCAATTCCATTTATCTTTCTAGACATATAAATGGGTTTGATGTGCCCTTTCATGATGGTGTCTTAATCCCTCTATGTGAAGGAGATGACGACATGAAATTCTTTGGGGTTGGTCTCCGTTTGGTAGATTTTAGCCACTGTTACATCATCCTTGAACTCTTTGTGTCTTATCCAGACTTCGATGAGTGCCTCCCTAAAACTTGCAGACAAAATCAATACATCCATGACTAACAGCTTTGTTGGTACTCGAGACAACTTCATTAAAATGTAATATTTCTGCTCTAAAGGTCAATACTTCCTGGATCAAGGTTTCTCTTTCTCAGACACTTTAGGGGCTTGATCATTGGAATTAGATGATTAATCCACTGTAGCAGGATCCGGCAGTGCTGTAGTCCTCTCCACATTTGGTCAGACTAGTCATCCTATATACATTGGGAAGTCTGGTACATGTTCTTCCCCTGATATATACTCCAAGATAAATGGGCATTAGTTTCCTCGAATAGGGGAGAAGAAGAATTCTGATTCTCGTTGCATCTGCCGGAGGGTCCATCCGCAATTTTCTACGATTTTAACAGTTTGACTCGTGGCATGGCTAGGATTTTGACTCCTACCATGATTATGCCTTCTGGGAAACCCCCGTCTTCTGTGTCCTCTTCCTCCATCTCTCTAGTTAGGCACGAGGAATTTTGTATTGTGGCCATTATCTTCATTTGATAAGGGGTACATCAATTGAATGACATTAATAAAGCCAAAGATCAGTTCTTGATCTGATACTGTTCCCATCTGACAATCTCCTTCTGAAGGTAGCATTTGGCTGGGCAGTTCCCCTTGAACCATTTGGTGGGGCAGTGACTATTGGACCGAGTCTATTTTAATTAAGTCAGAATGTGTCAACATTGACTTTGGCTTTGGTACTATCCAATATTCTTTCTCTTTCTTTCTACCCTTCTTGCCTTTTGAAGACCGTGGGTCTGAAAAGGAAGGATGTAGTGTTTTAAGGGCATTTAGGGGCACAGTTGGTTATTTCAACTATTATTGGAGGAATTTATAGACTAAGTCGATAGTCTTCCTAGACATCCCATTGTCAAACATTTTCTCCTTCATTCTAGAGACTGTTTGAGACTCCTCTTCCTCTCTTGAGTCTATGGTGGAAACACACACCACTTCTGATGGTAGTGGGCCCAATGTGAATTACTAGAATCCACTATCTTTTGTAGTAGATCCTTGAACATAAAGAATTCCTAGACAGTTTGTACTAGTATCTGGTGATATAGACAATAATTTTGATGGTCTTCGAGATGCACTTCATTGACTCACTTTGGCTCTAGAAGCCGGAGTATATTGCAATTCATGGAGGCAATGAAATACTCGTGGACCAGGTCAACTAGAAATGAGTAAACTATATTTCATAATTCATTAAACTGATTTCTTTTATCACCCCATTGCTTATCATAACGAGTTGGGTGTATTTGTTGGCGTCCATGGGGTCCCACACGGTTCTGTGGGGGCCTCACAACTAGGGATTGTGTCGGGGGTGGCTTAAGCAAGGAAAAAGTTACTTCAGATTTCTCCATTCTTATTTTAGAGGACACTCAAGATTTATGGTTAGTCCATTATAAGGAGTATTTTATCCTTTGGGCGATGGTAGAGGAGTCTTGAAATCCACTAGTGTACTTCACTTGGATGAGCAGCATTCTCAATTCATACTGAAGGTTATCGATGCATATGGTGAGCATCTCATTCTATGCGAGTGGCCAATTCCAGGAATATTTCTGGCCATTCCATCTGAAAATTATGTCTGAGACTCTCTCATTCTATCACTAATTGTAGTTCATGAGATCAAAAATAGTCTTCTTGGGAAGCGTCGAAATAAATTGGAAAAGAAACTATTGTCGGAGGTCCTCACATCCTGTAATTGAATTAGCTGTCTTGATAGTATACCATACGAAAGTCGAGCCATGAAAAGTTCGTATAAAAACCCAGAGTTTTATAGCTTCTTGCTGCTCTCAATTTCCCATCATGGGGTCATACTTAAAGACATAGTGCATGATATGCTATTCTGGGTCTCCCGAGCCATTGAATATAGGGAATATGGGGTTCCCAAAGTTTTGTGGTGGAAAAACATTACTGAACCAACTAGAGTGGGGATTGTGCTCTAGTTATATTAGAGTACACTAACTCTTAATAGATTCTAGACAGGATGTCAGCTTCTCGATAGTTTTTTAGAACACTTGATTCATATCTTGTCGGGCTTGAGCTTGAGCTGCTGTGGCATGGGCCAAAATTGGGTGTTCCAACACAACTGGAATTTGGGGGGCATGCCCAGCTGGGGAAGGGGGGTCATTAATGGGATTACCTGGGTATATTCCAGCTACCTTCCCAATGTGGGAATGTTTTTATGTCCTTCTAGGGACGTGTTTAATGGTCCTCTGGGCTTGGATTCATTCACCGAGATGAGTGTCTGTGGTATGGACACCTCCTTTGGGAGAACCTACTAACGTTTCACAAATAGAACTCATTCGGAGAGATAACTCCGTCGACGTAGCTCGGAATTAATTCATCTAAGATCATTCGTTTCTTCCTCTTTCTTAGAGAACTATTCCTCAATGGTGGGGGACACACTCTCATGGGGAGGATGAGTGTAGTCATAGACAACCTTAGATTTATTTTTCTATTTTTTGGTGTTTCACGTGAGAGGTAATGTTGGATTGACTAAGGGGGAACACATATTTATGACCTCCCTCTATTTCTGGGTATGAACACAATCAGGCCTAGTGTGGGATGACTCTGGGAGGGAACCATCTTTCTTTGCATCATCTCCCTCTGTGTTATTCCATTTGATATATGTGGGGTTGACGCTCACCCTGTTCACTAAAGCATAAAAAATTAAGGGTGTTGTACCCAGTGTCAAATTGTAGTAAGGATTTTTGTTCAATTTATTGGACTTTATATTTTCATAATGTGGTATACTTTGGTCTTCTTGATGAATATTGTCCCTAAGAAATTCCAGGTCTGACCTCCTAATGCGCCTTTGTCTCGGAGGGTGCGGACCACGAGAAGGGGTGGAATAGGTAACTCCTCTGTCCATCATTCTTCATAGATGGTGGAAGAAAGACATCCATTGTGTGTGGATTTGAGGTAAAAATGCCCCCACCCCTATGGGATGGGGTTGTTCTTGTTCTCTTGTCGATGCACTATGTACGAGATTGGTTGGTATTATGGATGAATTTGGATTTAAAAATGCCCCTGACCCTTGGGGCTAGGGTTGTTCCCGTATTGCAATGGTAGACAATGCTATTTCAACCCTTTCAATTTCACGTACCCTCACGTTTTTTAAGACGAGTGTGGCATTGGTATTGTACGGGATCTACGGTACTTTGAAGACATGATCACGGCTTGCAAGTTGGCTTCACTTAGGCGGAAATCCTACCAGATGTTCTTGGTCACCTGACTCAAAAGCTTTTGGATGGCTTGATTTATTCGACCCTGATGCTTTTGAGACTTACTTCATGTTGGTTTTTGTTGAGTATCCCATATTTCGTGAGTAGGGGTTTTGTTTGATTTTTTCCGCTCACTAATGACATTGCGGGATGTCATTTCCATTGGGGCATGCTGAATGGGATGTGGGATGAAGTGTAAAGCTCCATGTTCTCCCCACCCCCAAAGGTGAACTCTAGAAATGGCATTTCCAATGAGGCGATGCAATTTATGTAGTGCATGGAGGTAGGCCAGTTCACAGTTTTCCTTTCACCATTCTGATTATGGCTACCTTGTAGAAGAGAGGGCTTATATGTCGATCAGATGGAAAAACTACCCTATTGTACTGACATGGTCTATGTACCCTTTAAAGGGTAGAAATTTTTCTTTCATCATCCAAAGATTTGTCCATATATTAAGTAGAATGTCATGTGTGCATTCCCCGAACAATTCCCTAGGTATGTAAAAGTGAGAGGTGGTCGTAGGACAACACATCACTGGTATGTTATCCCTAGCTTGTTTTCTTTTTACAGGAAACATATCATAATGTTGTTCTTTTAGAGGCTCCTCTACATAATATGTCTAGCTCGACTTCTTATTGATGATTTTGTTCCAAGAAACCAGGATGGTGGGGGCCTTATTGATTTGCGGATGCCGTAGTGGTGGATCAGAATATGAGTGTGGCCCTGGGACATCCTATGGTTGAGAAAGAATATCGCTTGTTATAGACAGAGTGACTGATGTTTCTGACTCCTTTCCCAGTGCCTCAAGATAAGAGGGATTTCTCATAATTGTTCGGGAATGGTGAGGACCTTCTTGACCGCATGTTTTTTGGTTGCGAGGAGGACTTTAGAAAGTGGTGCTGCGATGGTGAGGACTACCATAGAAACTTGATTCTCGACTGCAAGAATTTTCCTAATTGCGTGTACCCTAGGGAGGACCTTGGGGGTGGGATGTAGATAGGTGAGGACCTTCTTGCTGCTTGACATCACTATAGGGAGGAACTTCACTATAACTACCCAAACTTTACATACATTGTTAATAATTCAAAATTGATGCACACTTATTACAACATATAACAAAACCATGAAATTACCATATAGGTATAGTGTCTATAGAAACTAGGAAACATAAACAACTGGTTCATAAATAATCTACATTGTCTCCCTTTTATTTAATCATATCTAGAGTCCCTTTTGGAATATCTTACTTAATACCCTATTTCCTGACTTGGGTAAAAGAAAACATACAAAATGGTGAGCTCAAATGCTCAGTAAGGGTAAACAAAATAAATATCAATCACATCATATTTATAATAATATAAAATTTCAGAAATCTTAACCTGAAAAAGAGATCATAATTTCATAAAATGGGATAAATCATTGTAGTGAAATGTAATCCAAATAATCATAACATAAAACATGAAACTTTATGAAATACACACATAATCATAGAGAATCATTTCTTAGTAGTCAAGACTCATTTCCAAGACTATCCTAGCGGACAAAGTCCATTTCTGAACCGAGTTCACTCCTCGTTTCAGTCCTGTATCACTGAACTGGATTAACCTTCCATTCCAGCCTTGTATATCTCATGAGATATAAAATCATTACCCAATGCATTGGAGATAGATATAGGTCCCATCCATCTCATAATGAATCCATTCTTATGTGTTCCACAAAATCATAAATCATACATCATAGAATAACCCATGAAATAAAAATGGGATTCTTAAACATCATAACATAAATCATATAAGATAAAAGGGTTTCATAAAAATAATTCCATCATAATCAAATAAATGTAAAAATAGTTATAGAAACATGACCCTAAATTATCATAGATGGAAAATAATTATGATAAAACACTTGAACTTCATTCTTGAGGAAAATATCCTTTCTACTTCAAAAACATTTTTTCTTTATTAACCTGTCATACAATTTTATACTAAAAGGAGTTGATTAAAAATAAACATGAAAACTTTTAAAGGATGCTTCATGGAAATAATTTTCTAAAAATCCATTCATTCCATATAGTTAAAGAAAAAAATTCTCCTCGTACTTTGGCCGGAAATGTCAAAAAAGTACCTCGTACAAAAAAAAGACAAAAGATTCCTTTCATATCATTAACTAAAAACTCACCGAAGGGTAAAATTGGATTTAAACAATTGTAGGAGGATAGAAATAATATTACATATTGAGGAAACATGGATGAGGATGATAAATTGTAAAGACCCATAAAATTCAAGGGAAATTTGTTCTTAATTTTCTTTGGGATTTTACAAGAATGCAGTTCTTAACGGCACCTGATTATATGGCCTGGTGTGCCCGGAATCCTTTTCCAAAGCTTAGAACGGGTACGTTCAGTGATCGAATCAGAGGGTTTTCTTAACTTTTGGACTGGTGCTCGGAATCGATTTCCGAGGGCACCGATGGAATCGCAACGCCAGTTTTCACTTAAGAGGACTTTCACCTCGATAGTAGATGATCAGGTTTGAGAGTTGGTTTTTGGGTTCACGTGGAATAATAAAATAAAATAAGTGACAACATTTTTATCTTTGTTGAACCCACACCATGTGGATAGTGTTGATCAAAATATCCTCATGGGAGTTGGTGGTGGGACCGCCACACCCTAACCTCCCATGGGAGGATAATTAGGGTGGGGACCACCCGAGCAGCATAACCTCCCACGAGAGGTTATGACATGGGGTCCACATAGGGCTTAACCCCCCATTTATTGGGAGGGGAGGAAATCTCTCAATACTCCCCCATTAATGAGGGAGAGCCTCTTGGACTCTAACTCCCCTCTTAATGGAGGAGAATAAAACCTCCTCAAACCCCCCCCCCATTTAATGGGAGGAAAATCCTTGACCCTCTCCTTGTTAGTTAGGTGGGGACCACCCAGGCCCCAAAACCCCCTCGAAACTCCCCAAATTAATTATTTCATCAACTCGGGAATTAATTTGGTGGAGCCTCTCCACTTTTTGAATTTTGAATTGTGCTAACCATCATGAACTTAATTAACTGGGTCCCACTTAATTAATTTCCAGCACCAAGAATAATAGATTATATTCTATTATTTTGGGCATGTTCTTGAACCTTTTTTGTGGAGAGCTTGAGAGAACTTCTTTCTCCAACGAAGAACGCGAAGAACACTGATGACGCTTCTTCCCCGACCTTCTTCGGCCTTCTTCCTCGGAGCCCCCCTTTCTGACGTGGTGCTTCTCTGACGACCCTCCTTTCTCCCTCCTCATCGTCAATGCACCGACGCACGAACTCGGATGTGGAAGAGTGCGGTGAGTGACATCATCATCTTCCCCCGCGAGGCCACATTCCGCGATGCACTTCGAACATCATCTAGTTATCAAGGTAGGGGTCAATTGATTTTGTTTGTGATTACTATCATCACCGTTCATCGTTTTCTAAATTGGGTCACCTGTTATCGCAATAACGGGATGAGGTCGGACCGCACGAACACGGCTGACTCTCCTCCCCCTTGATGTTTGAACTTGTTACGGCACGAGCAAAGGCATCGCGGTGCCGTTGCACTGCGCAGAAGAAATGAAGGATGGGTGAAGAAGCGCGGCGCCGTCACGCCGCTCCATTGAGGTCGAACAAAGCCATGGCGCCATCGCACCGCGCCGGAGAACCCCGAAGAGGCCGTGGTCGGAGTGGGGCCATGGTGGAGGGGCGCGGCGCCGTCGCGCCGCGCCGATCGAACAAGACCGCGGCCTATGGCTGCAGTGGTGCGGGGAGCGGTTGCCGAAACCGTCGGCCGCCGAAGCTGGAGGGCAGGACCGCGGTGGTCTTGCGATGGCAACAACCGGCCGGCCGGACCGGGCCAGCCATTTCAGGGGGAGACCGGGGGTTCGTAACCCCTGGATGGAACAAAGAGTGGCCCCCATGTGGGGGTCGCGGCTCTTCAATCAGTGGGCATCGCGCCCCCCTGTCCCGCTCATCTTGATCAGCCGAGATGGCCACACGGGCCGCCCGAGCACGCCAGGTCGTCGGTCCGGGCCACCCGGGTCGTGCCCTAATGGGCCGGACCCGGACCCGGGTCGGGTCGACCCTGAGGGGGGGGGGGGGGGGTATCGGGCCGGGTCAGACCGGGTCTGAACACCCTATTTTTTGACAGATCCATTCAAACGCTCATAACATGGGCTACGGACCTCCGATAGATGCACCGTCCACTGTGATGTGATCCATGGATCCAGACGATCATTTCGGTATATTACACTCGCGGTTTTGGAGAACATTGGGCATGGCCAGGTTGGTTCGAACACGAAACCTATTGGTCCCTCTGAGAGGAAACACTTATAACTTGAGCTCCAGACGTGCCGTTGAATTTGTTGGATTCCTCTTAGTGAGATGGAGCTTTTGGATTACTCCGCTCAAGGTTTGGATGTAGATGGAGTACGGCCAGGTTGGTTTTGACTTAAAAACCAACCGGGCCACTGGAACGAAAAAGCCAATAACTCTCAGACCGGGAATCCGATTGATGCGCTGTCTATCACGTTGAGTTCCTTTTGACAATACGGAACTTTGGGATACATCAACTCCAAAATTTATTTCAGTTGATGTACCAACCCCTCAGCTCATGGATAGGACCCTCCCAAAACGATCTTGTTATGTGCGGGAACCCTAGAGATGGCTGCGACTGCGGTGATGATGAAGACTACATGGGAATCCTTCGTGGGTTCGACAATGATGACTACAGCACTCAGCGATCCTGTGTGGATCAGTGCCTACCGATCCTGTGTGGGTTAGATCCTATGTGGGTCAGCGCTCAGCAGTCCTGTGTGGGCCAGTGCATAGTGATCCAGTGTGGGTCAGATTTTGTGTGGGTCATTGATGGGGTTAGTTCCTATCGATCCTATCTGGTTCATTGCGGGGGTTAGTACCTATCGATCCTCTGTGGGTCATTGCGGGGGTTAGTACCTATCGATCCTGCGTGGGTCCGACGTCTTAGATGAATTAGTGGCTCCATCTGATCATCTCTATCATCTTACGAAGAGGTATACCTGTGTGAGCTGAGTCTTGACTTTCAATCTTATCTTCGATAAGATTGACTTGATATCCTGTGTGGATTACATTGTGCATTCCTGTGTGGATTGGGTTACGAATTCCTATGTGCAATGGACTATGTTTTTCTGTGTGGACTGGTTTGTACATGGGCTCAGATGATGGAGCCGAACTGGAATTGATGACTTAGGTATATGTATGTGCATATACCTAAGTAGTGTCGTATGTTACTTCGGGATTGTATCTTTCCTTTGTGGATTATCCTTTGTGGATTCTGGGAGGCCTTTGGGGGTCTCGGGGTCCCTACTAAGTAGTGTATACTCACCCCTGCATGGGAAATTCCTGCACTACGTTGTGTTGGATGCAGAAGACGAACAACGCTGATCTCGGATGAGGCTCATGGAGCGAGACGGTACCTGGAGGTGGACCACAGGGCGGGACGTACACGGAGCGGATGGCTAGACCCATGGAGCTATGGAGACTATTTGTACCTACCCTTCAGGTGGGACTTCCAGTGGATGACTCGACGTTGTGGCTTTACTTTTTAGTTTCTTTATATCCTTTTCCAGATGTATTTTACTTTCAGTTTGGGTTTGTATTCGGGCCCACTTACTTTTCCGCACTCACTATTGTAACCATTTTTACTTAGTGTTTACTTCTTCTTGTTTACTCTGTGTGTTTTTTACTTTATAAAGGTAATGCCTTCCCTTTTTATCTGGAATTACACCTTGGTTCTAGTCGCCAGCCCCTGGCCTATAGAAGGCGGTCTTGGGGTAGTCACAGAACGGGCCACGAGGATGGTTTGTGACCTAAATATTCCCCAGTAAATTCTGATGTATAAACAATCTCGGATAAAAGTGAAATAACGAGATTTTCCCTTACCTTAGATCTGATTTTCGTCCTACATGTCCGAACCTCCTGTATAATGATTAAAATAATGTTATTGACTTATTCTAGAATCATACTCATTTTTATGATATCATATATGGTCATATTCTTAGCTTCTTATTGGTAACATTTCAATGCTACTTGTTATTCGGGTGTTTATTGCTTTCTGTTCTTATGCGTGTTTTGTCGAAGAAATTATTATTCTTCTTTTTAGGTTATAGATACCTCATTTACAGAATGGTAATCATGTAATATATATCATATTTATTCATTCAATTTATTTATATAATCATTAAGCATTGAAGATCATGTAGAATGAGTCGCATCACATCGTGGAGACTGTATGCCATACGTACGCACAGGTGATGATATCGTTCCCATGATCGTGGAATTGTATTGAAGTGTATGTATACTATTTTAGAATCAATATAAATTTACAATAATCATATATAGTTATTCTTTACACCATTATACCCATCCAAGTAAGGTGGTGGTGGAAAAAATATTACACCACGGCGTGGAGATGGTATTCTATACGTACGCACGCGTGGTGATTTCGTTTTCTGTAGGTTGGATAGAAGGTGAAATAGCTTTTTTTTTTCAAATTTATAATAACATATCAGTATATGAGTGATACTGATGTTATTACTTCATAATTAAACAACTAAAGAAGAAGATGTATAAGAAGAAATAAAGTTGAAAGAATCGGTAACAGACATTACCTCTTCCTTGAAGCACCTCTTCTTAGCCTCCTCTTAGGGAACTAAAGATGGTCTTTGAAGAAGACCGGAACCTCTAGGATGTTTATAAAGAAGTTAAGAAGGGAAATGGTCAGGGTTTGGACGATCTTGAAGGCTCAAAGTGGTGTGAAGAAGAGAGGGAGGAGGTTCCCTTTTATAAGGGAGGAGAGGGGCACCTTATGAAAAATTTAAAATATAATTTTATAATAAAGTCATATTTCGTTTTTAATTTCTCCAAATTGATTTATATAGAAGATAAGGTGGGGATGGGTCAAAATACTCTCAACAAATAGATTTTACACAAGTTTAGGTTACTATTTTAACCTTATCATTTAGATTTAACTCTAAGTTAAATAATTTAACTTTTACCGTGTCTTCTTTTTTTCTTACACTATACAGTTAATAAACATACTATAACAAGACAAACGAACCCCAAGTGGTTAATTATTAATATATATAACCTTATCTAAGAATTTCTTCCAAAACCTAGATTTTTATACATAATATAACAATTAATAATATAATATTTGTTTTAGAAACTATTTTATGTCAATTTTGACACTATTTGGTAATTGATTTTTGTGAAAATCATAACAGAATTATTAGTTCGAAAAAAGTTAATTAAATCAATACTAATATATCATATTAACCTATACAATTAGTTTAATTCATAAAAATTCTCAAATTACAATTATTTGGGTATTTATAATATCAATTATGTTAATACTCCCTTAATAAGGTAATTACTGCATCATCATTGTTTGATAAATCAATTAAATTATTTAAAGTCTAAAAATAATAAATAAAATACGATTATGTATAAAATCTTTTTATCTTTCGAATTAATATTTATAGTTGAATTTATCTTATTTATAACCCTATATTAATAATGTTTTAGTTATTAAACTTTGATTTTAACTATTTTAACTATTCTTTAAATAAAATAATATTAAATGTCCTTATCTAATTTAAGTTGACATAAATGGTCATTTTTTGTTCCTAAGGTTGTTTTTGGTCAAATTAAACTTATCCAATAGAATTAGGACATGTGTTAGGGTAATAATAATACCATTTATACCCTTAATTACCCTATTTACTTTTAACCGTGGTAAATAAAAGTAAAAAGTTACTATTCACCAAAAATTATTTTTTCCTTATTGAACAAAATTTTACTCTTTGATATTAACTGTGTCTCTTGGATTTTTGAAATTCCACTCATAGAAGTGGTAAAATTATGTTTTATGTAAATTTTCAAACTCTCCTAGGAGGTGGGTAAAAGACGGTGAAAAGTTCAATAAAATTTTTATATATCTAAAATTATTATAAAATGACTCCAATGAATTAATTTGACAATATATAGGAATTATGTATCAATTTTGACCTAAAATAAATTTGAATAAAATAAAAAATTATTTAAATAAAAAGTCGGTTTTTAAATAGTAAACCAGTGTTTTCACTATTCATCAAAAATTGAAAGTTTTCAGAAAAATACCAAAAATTATCCCTAGGCTAATTTTGATATTCCAAATCCAAAAATGAAGTCCATTCTAAAGGATAAAATTTATAAAATTTCAAAAAGTGGGTATTAATATTCATAACAGCTAGTTTTAATAATATTTTAATTGCATATCGTTGTTTAGTGAAACTCGGTATTGCGTACAACACAAGCTATCAAAAAAGGTCGTGATTGTGTGTAATGAAAGCCAAAATAGTGTTATGTGTAGTGAAAGATTCCTTTGATGATATATATAACATAAAAACAAAATATTTCTCATAAAAATATTCGGTGTTACATTCATATCAACTGTCTTTTCGGTGAGGGCCTTCATAATGACCATCATCATGAAGAGGACTACCATCATGAATTGATACCTAGCTGTAGTGAGAATTTCTACAGTGTACATCCTGGGGCGGAACTTCGGGATATACTACAATGAGGGGAGGACATTCTTTTTTCTTGGTGTTACTGTTGGGAGGATCATCACAACAACTGTCATTGTGGGGAGGGATTTGACAATGAAAGTCATCATGGAGATGACTACCATAATGACTTCATATATAACTATAGGTAGAAGCATATCTGCGGGGTATACCCTGGGGAGGACCGTCAGGTAAGACGACATTAATGAGAGGAACTTCTTACTGTTTGATCTTAAGGTCTAGAGGAGGTCTACCCTGACATGAATCAAGAGATAGTCTCTCATTATCGATCATTCATACCCCATGGAATAATCCCATGTGGGTTCTTTGTGGAGGTCCTTCAGAGTTTCTGGTAGCAACATTTCGGGGAGGACCTTCACAACTGATTCTACCACTTCCATAATTTGGTAATGTAATGACAGGGTGTTGAGCCTTTTCTGATATATGTTTGAGGGCGTCGAGAACCCCAGCATCCAGCAAAGCGAGATCATGTACGTGTTTTTCATTTTATGGTTCCCTATGGAATTTTTCATTTTGCAGTGCTCTCTTGTAGGTTACCAAGGGCATCTTCTATTTGTAATGGACTTCATATACGGGTTCCTATCCTGTTGGATCCGGTGATGTCTTCTGGATATGCCAATGAGCATCTTGAGTTTTGGTAGGGATATATGCATGCCCTGGAGTGGCCACCACATTGGACCAGAATCCCCTAGTAGGAACATGTATTTGTTCTCGATCCGGTTGTCTATATTTAACGGTATATTGTCGTTGACCCTCCAGAATTGAAGCAAGGATGCATAACTGCTCCATACTAACTAACTCATTTTTCGAGTGAGTTATTCTGTTCATGATAATCGGGTTGTGGGCCCGATTTCTAAACTTTACCATCGATGCGATGATATCTTGGCATGTTTGGAGGATATAGTCTGGAATCGACATCTGATCTTCAATAATGTATAATATGTGTTGAGACACATCTTTGTATGGAATGGGTATGAAGGCCCATTTTTATGTCGGGGAAAGAGTTTGTGCCTCCTCCAATCCTCCATGAGAAGCCAGTAGATACTGAATGTTCTCCAGTGCCAAGATAGAGGAAGAAGTCTTTCACCGGTTGTCTTCTCTAGTTGCCACCGTATTTGAATGGTGGTCTTCATATTCATGAGTGGGGATTTTCATCCACTCACTTGCCACTATATTAGTCTCATAGTCTTTGTATGTATCCGTAGGAATTTGACTCTGCTAATATATTCTGTCCACCCTATTTGGATGGTGGGATTCTTGTGCATCAACAGTTATTTGAGACTGAGAATAGCCTATTGCTAACCTATTAGATGGAAGGATTAGAATGCATCAGCAGGTGTTTGTGCCTACATATAGCTGAGTGATGCCCTATTTTGATGGCGGGCTTGTTGTGCGTTGGAAGATATCTACATCTACATGTATCTAGCCACTCTATCTGCATGACAGGACCGTCGAGCACTAATAGAAATGTTCATGTGCTCATATTGTGTTACAATATTTCTGTGGTGGGATTGAGTGGAATGGGAAGAGTTGTGTGTCTGCCCGTTGAACTCTGCCACATTAGTATGGTGGAGCTGCTTTTCAAGAACCATGGTGGTATAATATCACTGGTTATATATTTTCTACCCTTGGCGGGCAGCCTGAGGGACCTAGGTCTCCTAGACTTTTCCAGACGCCCTCGGTATAAGGTCCTCCTCTGTGGGAGTTTGTCTGGTCATTCTGTGTTAGCGGCGACGCTCTCTAGTGGGGGCCCATGGGTAGGGACCCTGTGTATCTTGGATGAAGTCACCAATATTGACTTCATCTACCTCCCTAAGATAAGGGAGGTAGTCATTGTCATGTTCCAGGGAAAGGATCCCAAAATTGTTTGAGGCGACCACTAGGGCCGCTATGTGCTAAGGTACTGGCAGTGGATGAAGAGGAAGTTCGCGGACCCTCGCTGACTGTAGGGCTTGCCTTACGACCTCTAGCATGGGGAGAGTACCATTTCGGTGGTACACTTTGATCAGTGTATTGGAAACCCAGTGTTGAATACACTGGGTAGGCGAAGGGGTCCTGCTCTTTGTTGAGGCCTTGGCCACCTGCAAGATCGTCGATTCATGCATCTTCATGGATCGTGGGGTTGTAATTTTGATTAAAGTTTTCTCTACAAGAAACTATAATACATTTATGATATATAGACCACCAAACATCATTAAATTAGCATTCCATTAAACACATTCATATTTGGAGATTCATCTTGGCCCATTTCCACTTTTTATTTTCTGTGGGGAGAAGAGGCATAATTAGGGTGAGACCCCCACCTTGGTTAAGGATTCATATTGGGTTAACCATTTTTGTTTCGCCTATGAGGTGGTGCATTTTCCATATACCAGGGTAGAAAAAATGGTCTGACATGTAGTGTGCTTTTCTCTTTTATCATTGTGGGTAGAACTGCCACCTTGGATAAGGATTCTTGTCGGGATAAACATTTTTGTTCCACCTCCGAGGTGGCACATTTTTGAGCGGTGCATATATGTAACGATGAAGCTCATCCCATATTCCATTTTCCATATAGATGGGATCTCTCTAAATTTTCCATACCATTATTTCAACTCGTTTAATGTCATTATCCTTTACATAAGGTTGATTTAACCCTATGAGGAGCTGTTGGTCCTAGCGGGTGATTGCGTGGGGGTTAAGCAGTTATGGAATCAGTCCTTATTAGATATAACATCCTCAAATGGACTCCTACGAGTTTATTCGTGGATCCAAGAATGTCCAATGGCCTTGGTACCCATGATTAATGAACCTTGCTTTCAAAGGAAAGCACTCGTTGGCTGATTATTTGTCCAACGACACTTGAGAACTCATCTGGATGTTGCAGTTTACGGTTTTCCCTACTCATTGGCCATCATTTCGCGGGAAATCTATTCACGAAATATTTTATATACTTGGCAGTTTGCGATCCATTTTCTCCACATACCATTCCTGTTGATGGTATGGGAACCATTTGAAAACATTAATTCCATCATGTTTCGTCGAATAAATACAACTCTATTTGATTCCTTTCACAACGATAATCTCATAGAAATGCTTAATTCCTTTTGCAATGTCATTTCAGGGGAATTTAATCTCCTTAGTGAAATTTTCAGGACCCTAAAAACTCCATATTTAATAAATTTCATATTTACCATTAAATTATCATCCTATTCTATCATTAGAATATCTTTACATCCTTTTATGATCTTTTTAAATTATTCTTCATTAATTTTATGTTCCTCAAACAGAAAGGTGTTAGGCTCCTTGAACACGATTAATTTAATCTCAAGTTGACCATTCCTAACATATACGATGGATTTATATTTTTAATTAATGCATGATATTTCCCTTAAATCCCCTAATTGCATTTATATTTATTTTGTATTATTTTAATCCCATCCATCCCAACTATAGAATAACACTAGTACAAAAAAGTATTTACCACGTCAGTATTTTTTACAATGGTTATAAATAATTGATGTTACAAGATGAAAAAACTGATTTATCATGTCGGTTATATTATAATCATCTTAAAAAATGAATTAACATGATTTATCACATCTGTAATTCTATAACCGAAGTGATATATCATGTAACTATATTTGTCACGTCGGTTAGTACATAAGCAATTTTGTAAATCATTTTACCGCATTGATTATAAAATAACCGACATGATAAATGTAATAATAATATCTTTATAACATCTATTATTAAATAAAAATTGTGATAACTCTTTTTTAATTTTTATGAAGTCTCATTTCATGTTATTCTGCTATTTTTCTTTTAGGCAATAGTGACTCAGTCTCTCTCACACGGAAACCCTACATTCAATTCATCAATCCTGTTGCCTCCAAACTCATTTTGAAAGCTTCGTTCATCATGACTTTATCAGTGCATCTATCTTCTCTACTTGGAACACTCAGGTAAGCTACACACTCTTTGATTTTGGTCATTATTATATTCCCTAAATCTCATATTTATATTCTATTATGTATTTCACTATTTCTTATTGAAATTGGTTTTGTATCATGATATTGTTTAATAATTGGTCTTTCGCAGATTCCCTAAATCTACAGATGCCCTAAATCCAATTTTTCAATTTCTTTTTTACTATTTTTTGATGATTAGATTTTCATATAGATAGAAATAATTTTTTTATTATTTTTTTCTTGTTGTAATCCACTAGATATTAGATTTTTTATTTACACTATTTCCAATCATTAGGTTGTATTCTCTTTGTTTGGGTGGTTATAAAGATGTTTGGGCTGAATGGAGGGGCTAATGTTTCCTTATTTGGATGAAAATAGTCTATCTTAGTTCATTAAATAAGATACATTATTTTGATTTCTTATAATATTTTCAATTCAGGACTAATGGTGGGTTTCACTATAGTTTATATCTATATCTAATAGGTTTTTATAATTGAAAATATTATAATTTTTAAATATATGAATGTTATTCTTGTATTTTCCCTAACCTAGTGCTCCATCATGTGACCTGGTCGGTTGACTATGTGACCTTAGGTATACCTCTACATATGAAAATGTTTGTTTAATAATTTTGAGGTAGCATGTAATATAGCGTGGAGACAATAAGGTATTGTAAAGTGTTGCAATGAGAGAAGAAATATAATAGAAGAGTTTAGTGAATAAGAAAAATAATATATATAATTTAATAAGAATCCAATAATGAGATATAAAAAGGGGAATAAATAAAAATAAAAATCATATAGTGGTATGAAAATATGAATGTAACTAAATGATATACTAGAATTAATATATGTAAATGATAAGAAGACTCAAATATTGACTCCAAAGACCATAATGTTTAACCCCATGTTGTTCTCTCGTCGAAGATCAAACCCATCCATAATGTTATGAATCATTCGCCATTCGCAGATGCCCTAAATCTATGTTTTGTGATTTCATTCATCAAGTCTTTCACAATTAATTTTTAAAGGTGCTTTATCATCCAGATATTGTTTTATCATTTATTTCCTGGAATTTTAATTCAATTTTGTTTTCCCATTAGTTACATACCTTAATTCCAATGAGTATTTTAGGTAGATAAAATTAAGTATGGATTTTAATTAAGATATGCTTACCATGTCACCCAATCTACATTTTTGATGTAACCAGATATGTTATAAATGGATGATATGATCATTAGGATGCTCAACGACAGTTGTACTAATTGATCATGAAGTCATTAGAACTTATTATTCATATGGGATATATTCACCACCTTCCCAATATAATGTAGGTTAATCTCAAGGCTTTTACAGAAGACCGTTTTTTCACAATACCATTTTCCTCAAAAAACTCAATAATAATCTTAAAGCCCATAAATGTGACCCAAAGAAGATATTTCAATTCAATATAATCCTAAGATAAGTTCGGATAATATTTAAGATAATTTGGATACAAAATTACGTAAAAAACTCAGGATATGATGGGTTAACAATACATCATATTAGAGGATGAGGTTTTTTTAAATTTAATGGTTTTATAAATTATTTCTCAAAAACAATATCATTATAATTTTCAAATAAACATATAACATTTTTATATTCAAAAATTGTGTTACTTTCAAATTATTGAATATTTTATATAAATAAAAAATTGTCTTATCTAACTATATTTTCTTTTTTAAAATTATGAACATGCGTAAATTTTTATAGTTTATCATTTATATTTAAAATTATCTTCCATTATTTTGTAGAATTTGTAATTATATTTTTAAAATACACATATATTTATTTTATATTTCAAAATTATGTTAATTCTATATTATGAAATATTTCATATAAATTTAAAATATTATTATCTTACCAAGATGTATAATTTTGATATTTATTATTGGTAATAATGAGTTGATGTTGGTTTATGGTACATCGAATGTGTGATGAATATGAGGAAGGTGTTTATGATTTTTTTTGGAATTTCCTAAACAAAATGTTCCAAATAATGACCTATTTTTCTATCCATGCCTAAAATGTTTAAATATCAATTATTTAAATAGTAAAGAGATAATGCAACATTTAATTTGTCATGGTTTTAATCCAAGTTACAACCCTTAGATTTGTCATGGTGAAACTGGGATGAATTTCAGATCAACTGATGATGATGCTTTTCAAGATGGTAAATCTGATGAAATTGAAGAAATAATTTTTGATATTGAAGAAGAACAAATTTAGAATGAACCAAAAAGTGAGTTCCTCTATGGGGATGCTGAAAAACCATTGTCTCCAGGTTGTATGAATATTATGCTTGTATTTTCGGTGTTAATGTTGATTAACATAATTGTAAAACAAGGATGGAGTGATATGTGTTTTTCAGAGTTACTATAGTTGTTAAAATACATTCTTCTAAAAGACAACAATCTTTTAGATTCACATTATAAGGCCAAGAAAATATTATTCCCGATGGAATTGGGATACAAGAAAATAAATGACTGTCCGAATGAGTATGCGATATTTATGAAGGAGTATGAATTTCTGTCAGAGTGTCTTCAATATGGGACATCATAGTATAAGTCCAAAGAAAAATAACTGGTTGATGTAGATAGTATAGAGATACCTACCAAGGTAATTTTGTATCTTTTAATAATTTATTATTTAAAACATTTATTTTATAATTAAAATGATGCAAAAATGTAAAGATGGATTGCTGCTAAGTGGATATGTGATGAAAAAACACGTCAATCATCAGATTTTCCATAATGGAAGAAAATTGATTAATAGAATCCTATAATTTGAAATTAAGTTAGAAATCTCAGACGTTGGTTGTTCATGGATGGAATGAATCCATATTGAATCCTCCATAGCACACATAGTTCCTGGCCAATTTTATTGTCAATTTACATCATATATCCTGAATTTTGAATGAACAATAAATTTATCATATTGAGTTTAATGATCTCTGGGCTGAAGCAACCGGAATTGAAATTGATATTTTCTTTTCATCATTAATTGATTATTTTAAACTCTTACTGGAATATGGTATTAGGGTGTATGATTATCACAAAATAGAATATCTTCAACTACATGTATTGAATATGTTAACTATAAATGAATTCCTGGTATACGGAAATTTTTCTGGATACAGTGTTAAGTGGCATAAAGTGTGTCCCATTTTCAAACAACAAACTACATATTGTCAGTTACATCAAGGTAGGAAAATAATATACATGGTTAATCAAATGTTTTTGCCTACGGATCAGTCTTATAAAAGATTAAAAAAGTCATTAAATGGATCATATTAATTATATATTACCCAAAAAACCTTTATCCATTGATGAGTATTTTAAGAGGGTGAAAATCCTTGATGTGACATTGGGAAATTCACATAAATTTGGTAATGATTGACATATTTGGAAGAAATGGTCATTATGTTTTGGGCTACCTTATTAGAGATATCATAAAGTGAAACGTAACATTGATTTTATGCACGTGGAGAAGAATTTATATGACTGTTTGATTGAAAAATTGGTAGTTATTAAAGGAAAGACTAAAGATGGGTTGAATGCAAGATTATACATAATCTGAATGGGAATAATTTTGGAGTGATCTACCACTCTTACTGGAAGAAAAACATTTCTTCCCCAGGATTTTCATACATTACCCAAGAAGGGAAAAATTAGATTTCTTCAGTGTCTTCATGATATTAATTTTCCACAGGGTTATTCTTCAAATTTAATTTTTTTTCTCTTTCAAATATTTGAATTTTACATGTATGCAATCCCATGATTGTCACATCATGATGAAATAACTTCTACCAATTTCATTGCCTGGAATATTTCCCAACCATGTCAAAAAGACTATCAGGAAGGTGTTTTATTTTTTTAATTCAATTTTTTCTTAAGGTGATTTATTTGGATTATATGAACATTTTTGAAAACAGATAAATTTATATACATGTTAAATTGGATATTTATTTTCCTCCAACCTTTTAGATATAATGGTGCATTTAAAGGTTTATCATGTTTGAGAAATAATTCTTTCTGGACATGTATATCTATGTTAGATGTATTATTTTGAAAGTTATATGAAGATATTGAAGGGGTAAGTAAGGAATTAATATTGACGTGAATCCTTCATTTTTGAAAAGTATATTTCTAAGGCGGTTGCTGGGTTTTTTATGAGATACTTTTCTTTGGTGGAGAACATTGGTTTGTCTCAATATCTCCATGAATGAGTTAATAATGATGGAAACAGGATTTGTGTCATGAAAGTTAAATCATTTTTAGGTGAACAAATGAAGAAGGTAGATTTACACATTTGGAATAGCATGGATTTTTCTCAACCATATATAATATTTCATATTAATTAGTTGAAATAGTTTCATCTAAATAACAAATAAATGTTTCTTTTTATTGAGCATAATATAAACTTTTACCATGCTTTAAAAAGTAAAAGCTTGGAAGATCTAATTCATCAAAAAAAATAATATTTGTAGTGGGTGGTCCCATTTTAAATGTGATAACATGGTCTGGGTATGATATTAATGCCTATATATTTCACACAAAAGCTCGAGAAAACATAAGTGTAGTTCAGAATAGTTATGTGTTGGTGTTCGCAGAAGCAACACATTTTTTGGGATCTATATAAAAACCCAATTTTTGTATCAAGTGAATATTATGGGGTCATTTAAAAAATATGGGAGTTTAATTACATTAAAATTAATGTTACTGTGTTTAAATATAAATGGTTTATTAGTAACGATAGTTTCAAACATGATGAATTGGGAATGACACTTATTAATATGTATATATTAGAAGAAACAACTGATTCTTTTATAACGGAAACACATGAAAATGAAATTTCTATGTTCTTGATCAACCCGATATGTAGTGGTAAATTTTTTTAGAAGGGAAAAACTATATTTTTTTTATGATCAACTTGATGAAAATGTTGATTTATGTGAGATCCCTACTTCAATGTAAAGATTACTAGATAATAATGACGAGAATGTTATAGACACTGTTTTTTCCATAAGAAACAATCATTATGAATGAATTTGTGAAGATAATCCATTAGTAAATTCCTAATATTACATTTAAAATATTTCTATTTCTCATTTAATATTATTAATTTAATAAAATGGAAGATATTGTTCTTTTCATTATTTAAACATGTATTAGAACTAATAAGTTGAAATGATTGTTTATTTTAGTTTAGTATAGTTTAGTATACCATGATTAATATTACCTAACTTATATATTTATTGATTTTTTGGAATGAAAACTATTTTAAATCTTTATGTTTTAAAAACAAACTTTTTTGAGTAAAAAATTTATTTATTATCTTTGATTATTTTTAATATTCCTACACCAATTTTGGTATATTTTTCCATTCATTTACATGATATTTCTAATATCATTACTGTTGTTTAAATTTTAGTTAACTATAAAAAAATATTAATAATAATGTGTTAAGTTTTAGTATATCATTTTGTTTCATATTTTTTTGTTTATATTAGTATTGTAATATGTGAATTTTCATATTTTTTGTACTAAATGTTTGTTTCCTTGATTTGAGGGACAATTATAGATCAATAAGTTGATCAACCAATGTCTTATGGTGATTTTATTCATGTTCATATCTATGGGGAGGAATATCCACATACTTCTCTTGATGTTCCCCAATATTCTTCATGTTCTTCCACAATGGAAAAGAAGAGTATGAGTGTTGGTAAACGTGGAAATACACATTTACCAAAATCATCACTTTATCATAACTAAGACGATAGGATAACGGTAGAATTTAATGATAATGATATTCCAAGAGTTCATAATACAAAATTGTTCATGGTTTTGGTATCAAATTAGGGTAAAAGAAATGTTATCATTTTTTTAATAATTGGAGAAGTGTTAAAAAACAACACTAGCTCAGTTGTGAGAGACCATTTTTGTAATCTATTTTTATATTGTTGGCCTAATCATAAAATGTTTAACATATAATATGTTTTCCCTCTACTTTATTAGATGAAAATTGATATACCTAAAACTAGAAGAGTTAAGAAGAAACTTTTATCGATGGATTCTTGGAAATGGAGGGATTTCAAATCAACCCTCACATCATATTTAATTTTTAGGGATAGGCAACATGAAATTCCATGTAATATGTATCCTTTTATAGATAAATACACATGGAAATATTTTGTTGAAAGTATAATACATGAATCCTTTTTGGTAAGTGAAATGTAAAGTTTTAGATGTTTTCTTATATTGATGATATTATCAATTACTTATTTATGCTTTATTATTATTAATTTAAATGAATCATGGAGTGATTATCAGGATATCCAATCCAAGAATGTATGACCTCATATATTATTTCTGGGAGGGTATAATTTATTGGAAGAACAAATGATAGCTGAAAATTTACATAAACATAGAGTAGAGTCTTCTTGCACCGGAGAGGTTTCCCCTCCACCCCCTCTGTCTAGACATGAAAAATGGAAAATGGATCAGATGAGAAAAAAGGGGAAATATATTTTAGAAGAATCTAGGGTAGTAACTAAGAGAATTGTGAGTTGTCTGTTATATTAATTTAAGTCAACTAAATTTCTTATATACTTTGAATCATTACATAATTTTTCAAATAATCCTTACAAGATTATCTTGCAGAGCAGAACATACATGGGATATTTAAAGGTACTGTGAGACATGATATTTTACATATTACATTTGAAATCTCGAACACTTGGGTTGCGTAAGAGGATACCCGGTGGGAGTATCATTAAGAAAAGTGTTACAATGTTCTTCAAATTTTTCCATGGAGGGTTTATAAAAAAAATTTAATTTTTGGGGGATAATGTTCACTATATTAATGTGATAATAAAAGAAAAGATCAGAGCATTAGTATAATATTTGTTTGTAGACATGTAAGGACTATTTCAGACTATAGTTCCCGATCCACCTCCGCCAGCAGCTCCCACTCTCCCACCTCCACCTACAGACCCCATTTTTTTATCCTCCAACTCCGCCTACAGACCTCATTATTTATCATCCACCTTTTCTTGCAGTCCCCATTTTTTAACATACTCATTACCCACCTCCTCTATATATCCCTAGTTATTTTGAGTTTTATGATGATGATCCTCACTATCATATAGTTGCGTATGAGATGATATATTATATAGAGGTCCAATTGATAATCAAATGCTAGAAGTAGAGTAGCATAGGGGAAATGTACAAGATATTATAGATATATTAGATGGTGTACCATTAACTATAGATGAGGTGATGACTATTGGACAAAGTATCATTCTCTTCTTAGATTTTCCATCTGGACTTCCAAAACCCATTACTATAGTGTCATGTGTATGTTATATCATTAATTTTATTTTTTTATTAAATTTGTTTTAACAATTGAATGTTAATATATTTATCTATTTATTTATCGGAATACTTTAAAGGTACAAAAATATTATAAGCCAATACTTAAGACAAAGGGTTATGACCTCAACTTCTTATTCTATTAGTCTTGATATATGGTCAAGATATTTAAATTTGTTGGCATCTCATTATTTGTTTCCAATGGAAGTTCATGTTTTTAGACATGAAATAGATGTGGGGATTGGGAAGAATGATATCATGGAGCTTGTTATAGGAGATAAGTTGTGCATCAATGTGATGCAAGTTTTTTCCTTGTATGTCTTAACCAAAATATTTACCCATGTAAATTTAATGAAAATTTATTTTTATGTATGTTTTTATTAGGTATCTTCCTAAATTGAGTGAGAAGAATGAATATAAAAATGTATATGGTTTGATGGAACCACATTTTATTTCATCTAAATCTCATCTATTGTATGAGGAACAAAAAGCAGTTTATATTACCAAAAGATTTCAACCGAATATATTTACGCAGTGTTTGATGTTTCCGTGTATTGAGAGGTATGAAACATATATCTCAGAAATTTTTATTTATCTTTTATCATAATATCCACTAACATTAAATTTTCTTTCATATTAATGACCATTGGATGTTAGGTGTTTTTAAGGGAGAAATAACTTTATTGGATAGGCTCTGTCCATGGAGATGTGTGAGGAAATTTTACGATCATTTTTGAAAATTATGTTTAAATTACTTAATATTTGTTTATATTATAATCAATTTTAAATTTATTTTATTCATATTATTTTCTAATAGGGGATTGGATTTCATTTAAAATCCACAAAGAAGAAGAGTGCCAATATTATATATGTAAAAGTAATGGTGAATATCTAACTATAATTAGTAAATTTTGGATGTATTATATAAAATTGTTATTTTTGAGTTGAAAAAATCTTTTAAACAGATTTTTCATAAATAATAAGGTATCATCAAATGCCGATATTATATGATAAAATTTATGTATGAAATAATTACAACTGGAATAATTTAAAAGTTTAACCAGGTTAGATTTCCTTATAAATTATTCATTAATATTTCAATGCTTTTATTCATTATACATGTTTACTACATTATTTTTAATATATAACTATTTTATGACCCTCAACAATACAGTGCACAAGAGTTCAAACACTTCTAATTGGAATGTAAAATTATTTTGCAGGTTTGATTGGATTTTATTTTGTTTTTAGTGAATATTTTATTTTTTAATGTTGTAACTGTAAATATTTATTTTGTAGTTTTTTGGCTGGATTTAGGTTTTTTATTTAATATTTTAATTATTGAATTTTGTAAATGTGAATAAGTAAAATTTCTAATTGTTTTTCTTTTTTGTGGTTTGTTTCTGCTGGTTTTTTGTCTGGTTTCTAGTCTAGTTTTGTTTGTTTCATCTCTGGTTTTGTATTAAAGAGTAAGGGTTTCAAAAATTAGAAAAAATATTAGTTTTTGCATCTATTATTTTATAACAATTGTTAAGATACATTTCGGTGGGTTTTTTACACCAATTATAAAATAACCAATGTAAAAAATATTTGGGATTATGGGTTTCTACATTGTTTTTTATAACTAACAACATATATAGTTGTTAAGTCGATTATTTAATAAACAACATGAAAAATAATCATCCTAAATCATTTTTCACATGATTTTTTTAATAACTGATAGAAAATTTTCATTGCGATCAGGGTTTTCCTGGTTGGTTATATAAAAACTAACATGATAGAATGTTTTTTACGTTGGTTATCGAATAATCAATGAGAAAATATGTCACTAAAGTGTCCTTAATATCTGTTATCAAATAATCAATGAAAAAAACTTCTGAAATAATTTCTTTTAATGTTGGTTATACTAACCGACATTAAAAAATATGTTTTTACGTCACATGAAACAGTGTCACCATAAAAATGACTTGAAAAACATAAATAAACTAATGAAATTTTTTCACTATTTTAAATTATTTTAACCTCATTTAATCTTACACATTTAAAATTAAATTATATGGATAAATAAACACATGTCATCACCCTTTATACAACTGCACACTCTCTCCTATTTTTTTATCACTATTAAGATGAGTCATATTATATTGAATATAATTCCTCAAATATGTACAATAATCATAGATTGTGGATTTTCATCAACAATTTTTCTTTTTTATTTAGTTGGAAGATCATGGAGAAACATAACTAATACCTCTTCGTCGACATCGATGTTTGGAAATTTTTCCAATTAAATGTTAGTAAATTATACTACAAGATATTCCCCTTCAATTAATGTTATTTATTTCTAATAAATAATGCATTTGGAAACAGATGTGCCTTTTTATTTATCCTAAAGGGATTACATATTCCTATTTCTCAATTCATTCATCAATATGATCTCCAAATTCTAAGCTGATATATGATTATATTCTTTAATAGATACCAGTAATAAATGCTTTAAATCAATTCAAAATTGATAATAGAATTAAAATATTTAGTAATATTAAAATTAGAGAATACATTATGTGTTGTGACATGTCCCTCTGATACAAATTGGTACGAACGAATTCATATGGCCACATTGATGGGGGGAGTGAAACTCCATGGGATGAATTTTTATCACACTAAAACTTTTATCCCTTTTTATACCTATGTCACATATTAAGTTAATCATTTTATTTATTACATTACATGTAACAAAAAATTGTGAAAATGTAATAAAATAATAATAAAGAACACTTTGAGTTGTTAATAAGGATCTCTTCTAATGAGGACAAATATGTCCCTGATTTGTAGTGTCTATTATCCCAATCACACATAATTTTTTTATTATAAAAAAAATCATGAGAAATGGACTAGCCTTGGAACCATTTTCCTATAACCATCAAGGTATGATAAAAGAATAAATATTGAAGCACTATATTTAAGGATGTTAGTGTTTCTCTCTTTATGTGATAAAAATTGTAGTACATGTATTCTTCAATGAACTCCAATTAATTCTGATCAACATCATTAAAATTTCGCAATGAAAAGGATTCCTCAATTTCAAAAAATAAAAGGGATTTGTCATAACACAATAGGCAAACAAGATTCCTCTTCTTTCTTCATCTATCAGAATAAATTTATTTTTTATATAGACTATATATATTATTATTATTAGACCCATGTATTATTGATAAAATATCAATGTAGACAAAGGTTCTTGTTTTTATTTAGATTTTCAAAAAAATATGTTAAATTGAATTAAAATATGCGATTCCCAATTCCACACACACATATTTTATCACCAAATTTAGTATCAATTTAAATTTGGTTCATGTTATTCATTTACCAAGTGGATGTTTAATTATACCTTGCACTATCTTTTCACATAAGATTATTTCATTAATGTACACATGAGATCACCTTGTGCATGAAATACTAAACATCAACGTTTATTCTTCCAAATAATCCATGAATTAATTTAAATTCACTAATTACATGGGGTCGCGGTTCTCTTTTATATATTTATATTACATAATTTCTACTTCATCATAAAAACATGGGGGTTTATCGATATGAACATGTTGTTATCTTCATGTAACTATTTTTAAATATTGTTAATGCATTATTCTTATTATACTTATTCATGTGAACATGGAACAAATATTCATCCACTATATAACTAGTATTATTCTTGGTTATTCTTGTCTAATGAATTGCAGAAAGATCCACTTCTTTGCATAGAGTATTTCCTTGCAGGATCATCTCTTTTTCATAAAGGTATCAAGGGAAATTTTTCTCCTTTCAATGAATGGATCCTAATGGATTATTCTATTTCACATGAAACGGTCATGTGGGAACTATGTCTCAATAAAAATTTGGGGTCTCTCTCTAGTAACAACTGTAAAGACCCGGATTTTCTGTAGAATATTTTATCTTAAATACATGGGAATTTTAAGTGTCTGTGAAAACATACGGTGCGTGATTCCGAGGCCCGGTGTGACCAGAATCAATTTCTGATCTATTGTTCGGGTACGTTCAGTAAACGTAAAAGCAAGTTTTAATAACATTTGAACTGATGCTCGGAATTGAAATCTGAGGGCACTGTTGAACTCACAGTGACGATATTCGCTATAGGAGACTTTCACTTCGAATGTAGTGAGTCGATTATAGAAATTAATTTTTGGGTTTTCTTGAAAATATTAATAAAACCAAGTGTGAAATACTTTATTTTAATTGAGCCGCCAAGTAAGTGTTGGGTGGTTAAAAGCTCCTCTTGGAAGTTGGAGGTGGGGGCACCACACCTTAACCTCCCATGAGAGGTTATAGTGGTGGGTCCCACCTGAACTCAACCTCTTATGTGAGGATAAATGAGATGAGGACCACACAGGGCTTAACCCCCTATTAATGAGAGGATAGGAAAACCTCTCAACTCCCCTCATTAATAAGGGGGGGGAGCCTCTTGAACTCCCCATTAATTAATAGAGACAACACATAGTTTATTATTCCAACTTCACCCCACTAATTAAATAGGTCATATCATTTAATTAATCACCAAAATTTCAATTTTAAACACAATAATCTAAAATAAAATAAAATCTTTTATTTGGAGGGGATATCTTTTCATTTGCTGGAAAAGGAGGATTAGAGGATCATAGGAAGAAAGCTCCCAATGAAGAACCAATCTCCCAATGAAGAACACTGGCTACGATCTTCCACATACTTCTTCCTCGGACTTCTTTCCCGGATACCTACTAACGTGAAGCATCTTCCACAACTATCATGTGTATTCGAGAGTGGAAGAGTCCTATGGACGCAGCGAACGACAATGCTGTATTCATTTCACGACTCTACCATCAACAACTGATAATCAAAACATAGGGGTTTTAATTTGAGTAATATACCTTTCTATTCCTCATATTTGTATGAAAGGAATCAATGCGAAGGTTTGTATGAAATTGTTATTCATCGTTCTCCTTTGATGAACCAATTGCTATCACCTCTAAACGCGGAGGGTGTGGGCCAAACTAACATGGCCTGACTCCCTCTATCGATCTTTTGTGATGTTTCTTCAGCAGGGCGATGAGGTGAAGGTGATGAAGGCGACAATAACAAATGCTAATCTACTGGAGGCCCCCACAAATCGTTCCACCCTTATGGCACACCGATGCTCCCGAACGAACACCGCTGGCCCGCGCTACAATGAACCAGCCTACCCTTAGCCTCCCACGGGCCCTGTCGGCCAACCTGCACCCTGCCAGGTGCCCCGCGCGGCCTGGACAGCACCCCTCTGGCCTACCCGTGCCATTTCTGTGCCTTGTACGGCCTCCCAACGCCCCACTCAGCCTCCCGCGCGCCCTTCCGACTTGCCCAGTGCCCTGCGCGGCCTGCCAGCGCCCTGCACAGCGCCCTTTCGGCATGCCCCTGCCCCGTGGGGCCTCACGGCGCCCTGCCTGGTGCCTCTCCGGCATGGTCCTGCCCCACACGGGCTCCCAACACCCTCATGGCGCCCTTCCGACCTAATGGGATCGAGCCGTCGAGCCATGCCCCTCGCGGCACTGGCGGAACCAGCCCTGGCCTCTAGGCCCAACCGCCTACGTGGCGACCTCCATGTCAAACCGCCCCCGTAGTGTGCTGGGCCGGGCCCAGTGGACTGGGATGATCCTAGCGGGCTGACCGGGTTGACCCAGACCGGGTCGGCCCCGTCTGGGTTGGGCCGAGTCGGTCTAACCGGGTCGGACCGGGCCTAGGCCCATTACCGACCCTTTACATTCTTTGGCCATATCATTGGCACCAGACTTCCATTTGACGAACTGTTAGTGACACAGATATTATTGAAACGTGATGGACCCATTGAGTATACCCCAACGAGATTTCAGGGTAATTTTGAGATATAGTCAGGTTGGATCGTACACGAATCCATCCGGGCCCCCATGACTAAAAATCTTATAACTCATAGACTGAGCCTCTGATTGACATGCCGTCTATTGCGTTGGGACCCCTATGAAGAGGAGGAACTTTGAGAAACTTTTATGTGGGACATAGTGACAGTTGGAGTATCTCCCTATAGCTCGTGTAGCGGGCCCTCCTGGAGACGAATGAGTGGAGTTCGAAGACCTAGTAGCTGGCTGAGACCTGACGACTGCTTGACCGATTCGACTCAGAGTGATTCGAATAGCCGAGTGGGGAGCACCTAGTAGTTGGCAGCAGACCCACGGAGAAGGAGGGCCTGGTACTTGGCGGCAGACCCACGGTACTATATAGGTGGAGTACCTCTATAGGCTATTAGGGGGAGTGCCTGGTAGTTAGTGGGGGACCCACAGTGGGGAGTGCCTCTGTGTGAGCATGGTAGACCCACAATACTCGACAGGATGAGTACCGTAGTAGTCCAAGTTTAGCTGAAAGCGTCTAGTTGTGTCGGTATGCCCATTGTACTCGATAGAGGAGGAGTTCTCTAGAAGCCGTGGTTTCAATAATAAAAATCCTGGTTGAGCTGAGTGAGTAATTTTTGTGTTTACCTCATGATTGAGATGGATTACTTGATAACTTAGGTATATGTATGGGCATATACCTAAGTAGGGTTATCTTTTGATTTCATACGTTTTGATTTATACTTGTTGTATTTGAGAGGACTTGAGGGTTTTGGGGTCCCTACTAAGTATCATTATACTCACCCCTACAAGGGCTATGCCTGCACCTCATTGTGTTTCTTGTAGACAACAGACAGTGCTGACTGAGGATCAGAGTAGCAGGACTGGGCGGTACCCAGAGGTGGAACTTAATATGATTCAGTACATGGTGGAGACTAACAGATGTGGAGTGCTGTGGAGGCTATCTTTACATACACTTCAGGTAGAACCCTAGAGGACGACCCAGTAGCTGATTTACTTTTCTTCAGTTGTACTTTCTTTTCAGTTGTACATGTACTTTCTTGTTGGGATTGTATTTACAGCCCCTTTTACATTCCAGAACTTCTTTTATATACATATTTACTTTGTGTTTACTTTCAACTCATACTCTATTGTGTGTGATTTCAGTTTATAAAGGTAATTCCTTCCCAGTTTTAGGGATTCATGCCGTTGGTGCTAGTCACCAGCCCCTGACCTATGGAAGGTGGGCTTGGGGTAGTCACGACACGAGCACCGGGGGACGGGTCGTGAAAAATTAGTATCAGAGCAGTCGGTTCTATTTTAGAACATATGACTCTGGTCATTCTTTTCTATGAAGCAATAGTGTTAAGGGTACCGAGTGTGGTTTTCAGTTTAGGAAGTTTAGTGTTGGTGCGGCGGCCGAAATATCCATACACGAGGATCCTAACTTCTGATTTCCAACTCAATGCATGAAGACACTGATTTAATCTGTGTTTTCAAAAGTTTTCGTTAAGTCATCTCAACCCAGTTAGCTCACCGGGTATAATCTTTTGATCATGTCACATCTGTTTTTTTCAAGATTCCTCCTCGCGGATAACCAGATAGAGCCCCGAGAGTTTTACTCATAGATATCCCACTGATCGACGAGGCCTTCATGCAGGGCCCTCCTCCAGCAGAGCCACCAGCAGTACCACTTCCTGTAGGGCCACCGATGCCACCAGCCCTAGCAGCAAATGATGCACGCCTCATGAGAGCGTTTCATGTGTTCCAGTGCCAGAGGCCACCCATGTTCAATGGAGAGACGGACCTACAGGCTGCTGAGGATTGGCTGGAGGCTATGGTGAGAGTTTTCCGACTAGTAGGGACACCAACAGACTTCTTGGGGATTCTTACTGCCAACCTTTTATAGGAAACAAAAGGCAGAAGGTGGAGCCTGATGCTCCAGGTGCATGATGAGGCGACACTACTCTGGGCTAACTTCGAGAGCTTATTTCAAGCATAGATTGTCCCAACCACCTTACGAGCAGTGAGGATATATGATCTACTGCATCTACAGCAGGGTAGCATGATTTTAGCTCAGTACTCAGTGAGGTTCACAGACCTTTCATGCTACTCCGCTGATATGGCATGATATCCATTTTTCGGGTCCCATACCTTCAATAAGGGACATAGGTACGAAATCCAGGCTTCGATGATCTCCATCAGCATCCCGATACAGACAGGGGTGTTGGAGCGATCCCTCTTAGTGAAGAGTTTTCTTTCTTAGCAGCCTCCAGCAGCGAGACCCACCGCTAGTCGACATGCAGCATAGTCTTATATATCTGGAAGTAGGTAGATGACGTAGAGGTCCAAGGGGACCAGACCTACAGGTGGATGATGACATGACTTAGGATTGGTTGTGCGGGGCACCCGAAGTGGAGACAGACCTGCCATGAGCAGGCAGTGTTACTCATGCGGCGTACATGGTCACATGGATCATGCGTTTCCGACCTGCCGTTCAGATGAATAGAAGATGGTCGAATGACCACCCATGCAAGGACAAAGATTCGATCAAGGCGAACAGTAGGGAGCAGGCAGACGTGGAAGAGGAGATGGTGTTGCAACAGGCGGTGGGCGATGATTCAAGGTGTTACTGCCACCTCCGCCATGAGTTCCACCATGACCATAGGGATTAGGTGGACATGGGAGAGCTCAGATCCAGGAAGCTGAGGCTTACGATCATGGTGCTCCTAAGATGATTTGAGGTAAGATCTTTGTCTACTCCACCATATCTGTAGTTCTTATAGACACAGGTGACAGTCACTCTTTTATTTCCACTGCCCTCATTCAGAGTTCGAAGATTCTAACAAAGCCATTGGCTTGATCCTTACAGCTAGAGACTCTTACGAGAGCAGACTCTACGATTACACATTTGTGCTGGTAGTGAAATATTACTCTATGAGGTGAGATATTTGGCTTGGATCTCCTCGTAGCGGCGTCATGTACTTACAACGTCATCTTGGGTATAGACTAGTTTTCAACAGTCGTTGTTCAGATCGACTATATTTGGCGCAAAGTGCGGTTTGTCCGCATGGATGAGACAAGGTTCATCTTCACTGGAGATAATGGAGCATTTTCAGTGTAGGACAAACTTACTCGGAAGAGGATGCAACCAATCACTCATCAGTTGACCTACCATACCTTCAGAGTAGTTGATGTGGAGAGTCCGAGCTATCCTGTAGTGGTGGAACATTGCACAGATGTTTTCCCTGAAGATGTTCCAAGAATAACGCCTTTTATAGAGGTGGAATTATACATTGATATGTGCCCCGGGAAGTCACCGATATCTACTCCAGAAGATCGAATGGCTCCCACTGAGCATCATGAGTAGCGGGTACAACTAGAGGAATTGCAGGGGAAGGAATTCATCCTGCCCAGTGGTTCTCCCCAGGCAGCCCCAATTTTGTTCACCTAGAAGGCGGATGGGAGGTTGAGGATTTGTGTCGACTAACATCACTTGAACTAAGTGACTGTGAAGAATAATTACCCACTCCCAAGGATTAATGACCTCCTTGATCAACTAAAGGGATCACAGTGGTTCTCGAGGATTGACCTCAGATCAGGCTATAACCAGCTCATAGTTCGCGACAAGGATGTGCAGAAGATGGCCTTCAAATGATGGTACGAACACTATGATTTCTTGGTTATGCCTTTTGGAATAACCAATGCTCCATTAGTGTTCATGGGACTCATGAATAGGATCATCCAACCTTACCTCGATCACTTTGTCGTAGTATTCATTGACGACATTCTGATCAACTCGACTACTGAGGATGACCATGCCTACCATTTGTGGGTAGTACTAGACACACTACAAGAGCACTAGATTTATGGTAAGCTCACTAAGTGACGGATCTGGATCAGAGAGGTTCACTTTTTGGGACATGTCATCTCAGAGGCTAGAGTTTCAGTGGATCCAGCGAAGATTGAGGTTGTACATGCTTGGGAGACACCCAGGAGTGTGATGGAGGTACGAAGTTTCCTTGGTTTGGTTGGGTACTACTGGAGGTTCGTACTAGACTTCTCTAGAGTTGTAACACCACTATCAACCTTAAAAAAGATGGGTAAACCCTTTTTAGGGATGGAGAGATTCCAGAAGAGCTTCCAGGAGCTAAGGTAGAGGCTAACTAGTGCTCCCATATTGAGACTTCTAGAGGAAGGCATAGGGTATATAGTTTACTGCGACACATTAGGGACCCGACCCAGGTGTGTGCTGATGCTGGAGTGATCAGTGATCGCGTATGGTTCTCGACAATTGAGACAACACGAGTAGAACTACGCAACCCATGACATGGAGTTAGCTGAAGTGGTCTTCTCCTTGAAGATGTGGAGACACTATCTTATGGGAGAAAGTTTTACCATGTACTATGATCATAAGGGTCTCTGGTATATCTTCTTTCAGAAGGACAAAAACCTGATACAGTGGCGTTAGCTTGAGTTCCTCCAGGAATATGACTTTGAGATAGTCTATACTCTTGGGAAGGGGAACGTTGTTGTAGATGCACTCAGCATGAGGTCTGGTATACAGATGCTAGGAGAGGCGACAAAGCAACTGGATGCTTTATAGATATCCTTTGTGGATAGAGATGGAGAAGCCTTCCTTCAGACTCCTACAGTCACTCCCCTACTTCTTCTACGAGTCGGGGAGGCGTAGCGTGGAGATGCTGACTGCTAGGCACGACGTGCTCAGATATCCACAGGGTAGGCACCTGATGGATTTTCTGAAGGTGGGTAGCACGCAATCCTTTTTAGAGGAAGCACATTGGTACCAGTATCACTTCAGGAGGAAGTGTTGAGGGAGTTCCACACTTCCCCTCTAGCGGTACATCTAGGAGTGGCGAAGATATACCATGACCTTCGAGGACAGCACTGTTGGCCAGGTATGAAGAAGGCAGGAGTAGAGTTTGTCTCTCGATGCCTCACTTGTCAGCATGTGAAGGCAGAGCACCAGGTACCAGCAGGCTTGGTTCAGCCTTTAGAGGTCCCAGAGTGGAATTGTGATGAGATATCCATGGACTTTGTGATGGGTATTCCATGTAAATCTAGGGGACACAACTTGATTTGGGTGATCATTGACTGACTCACCAAGTTGGTCCACTTCCTACCAATCATAGAGCAGGGCTCAGTAGAAATCTTGGGACGTCTCTATGTGTAGGGGACTGTGCGGATACATGGTGTGCCTTTATCTATTGTATCTTATCGTGATGCATGCTTTACTTCCCAGCTATGGAAGGGGTTGCAGGAAGGATTCAGCACACAACTTCGTCATAGCACCACCTTCCATCCAAAGTCGGATGGCCAGACTGAGAGGACCATTCAAACCCTTGAGGACATGATATGTGCTTGTTTCCTCGACTTCGGTCACAGCTGGGAAGATCACTTACCTTTGGTCGAGTTTTACTACTACAACAGTTATCACTCCACCATAGGGATGGCCCCTATTGAGGCGTTGTACGGGTGACCTTGCATATCACCCTTTTGTTGGACAGACTCATGGGAGTCAGCACTAGTGGGACGAGAGATGGTATGGTCTACCACAAAGAAGGTGCAGATCATCCAAGAGAGGATGAAGACTGCACAGAGTAATTAGAAGTCATATGCTGATAGGAGACAGAGGCCTCTAGAGTTCAATGATGTCGGCCACGTCTTTCTATGGGTCTCACCTCAAAGAGGTCTACGAATATTTTTCTGAGGTGAAAAGTTATCTCCGATATCCATCTGACCATTCTAGGTCCTAAGTAGAGTAGGAGAGGTGGTTTACTGCCTAGATATTCCACCTCAGTTGCACCAGGTGCATGATTTCTTCCACATATCTCATCTGAGGAGATACGTGCACAACCCTTCCCACATCATTGACCATGGAGAGATGGACATCGATGATGGGGTGACTTTTACGGAGGTTCTAGTGGAGATTGAGGATCGACGGGAGCAGTTCCTATGTGGACAGTCGATACCTCTGGTGCGCGTTCGTTGGCAGCATGGGAACCTTCAGGAGAGAACATGGGAGTGGGAGGCTCAGATGCATGCTTAGTACCCCCATTTGTTTCCATAGTTCTTGTTGTAGAATACGAGGAAGTAATGCTCGGAGGTGGGGAGAATATAAAGTCCCAGAATTTCCGTGGAAAATTTTATCTTAAATACATGGGTATTTTATGAGTCCGTGAAAAGTGAAGACATGTGATTCTGAGGCCCGGTGTTCCTGGAATCAATTTCTAATGTTTCGTTTGGGTACATTCATTAAATTTAAAAGCGTGTTTTAATAACTTTTAAACCAGTGATCAGAATTGAAATTTGAGGGCACCGTTGAACTCGCAGCGACGATATTCGCTTAAGGAGATTTCACTTTGATGGCAGTGATTCGAGTATAGAAGTTAATTTTTGGGTTTTCTTGAAATTAAATAACAAAATAAAGTGTGAAACACTTTATTTTATTTGAGCCTCCATGTAAGTGTTCGGTGGTTAAAACCTCCTCTTAGAAGTTGGAGGTGGGTCCACCATGCCTTAACCTCCCATGAGAGGTTATGGTGGTGGGGCCCACCCAAACTCAACCTCTTATGTGAGGATAAATGATATGGGGACCACACGGGGCTTAACCCCACAATTATTGAGAGGAGTGGAAGACCTCTCAACTCCCCTCATTAATGAGGGGGGGGGGGGGGGGGCTCTTGACCTCCCCATTAGTTAATGGAGAAAATGTATAGTTTATTATGACAACATCACCCCATTAATTAAATTCTCCATATCATTTAATTAATCTCCACAATTTGAATTTTAAAATCAATAATCTAAAATAAAAGACAATATTTTATTTGGAGGGGATAGCTTATCAATTGTTGGCAAAGGAGGATTAGAGGATCATTGCGAGAAAGATCCCAACGAAGAACCATTCTTCCAACAAAGAGAATCGACTATGATCGTCCACGGAATTCTTCCTCGGACAACTTTCTGGGACACCTAACGACATGAAGCATCTTCCATAGCTGTCATGCGTATTCGGGAGTGGAAGAGTGCAGCGGACGGAAAGAGCGAAAACTCTATCTTCTTTCCACAACTTCACCATAAACGATCGGTAATCAAGAGGTAGGGGGTTTAATATGTATAATATACCTTTATTTTACTCATCTTCATTTTAAAGGAATTGATGCGAAGGTTTGTAAGAAGGAAGCAATGATAAAGGTTGTGCTACCCATGGCCTCCACGAATCGCGCTGCCCCTGCGGCGCACCGATGCTCCCGGCCGAACCCCACCGGCCCACACCGGCCCGAGCCGTGCCGAACTGGCCAGACGATGACCTCCCGTGCACCGGCCAGCCTGCCCGTACCCTACACGGCACCCTGCGCGCCCTGCTCAGTGCCCTGCCTACCCGCCCAGGCCCTGCCTGTGCCCCGTGCGGCCTCCCGGCCCCCTACCTGCACCTCACGCGGCCTCCTTTTTGCCCTAAACAGCACCCTTCCGGCCTTCCCCGCACCCCCCCCGCAGCCTTCTCACACCCTGCCCGGTGCCTTGCCGGCCTACCCATGCCCAGCATGGCCTCTCGCCGCCCCTCCAGCCTGCTCGTGCCCCGTGCGGCCTCTCGGAGCCCTCTCAGCGCCTTGCCAACCTCTCGAGCTGAGCCGCCGAGCCACTCCCCTCACGACATGGGCCAAACCGGCCCCATCCTCTGGGCCGAGCCAGCTACGCGATGCCCTTAGTGCTAAACCTCCCCAGCAGTCTTCTGGGCCGAGCCTAGTGCAACGGGCCGAACCTAGCTGGCTGACCGGGTCGACCTTGTCTGGGATGGGCCGGGTCAGTCCAACCGGGTCGGACTGGGCCCATGCCCATTATCGACCATTTACTTTCTTTGGCCATATCTGTGGCACCGGATGTCAGTTTGAGGAACCTTCGGTGGAGCTGGTATTCTTGGAATGCGATGGTCCCTTTGAGTATACCCCACTAGATTTCGGGGAAATTTTTAGATACTATCATGTTGGATTCTACACGAATCCATCCAGGTCCCCAGGACTAAAAAGATTATAACTCACATACCAGGCGTCCGATTGACACACTGTCTATTGCATTGATACCCCTATGACAAGGAGGAACTTTGAGATACTTCTAAATGGGTCTTCATGACTGTTGGGGTATCTACCAATAGCTCATGGAGCGGATGCACCCAAAGACGAGCGAGCTAAGTACATTGACCTAGTAGCTGGCTGAGACCTAACTACTGCTTGACCGATTTGACTCAGAGTGATTCCTCTAGCCAAGTGGGGAGAACCTGGTAGTTTACAGCAATACCTCTATGGGAGAGTGCCTGGTAGTTGGCAGCAGACCCGTGGTAATTGACAGTAGAAGTACCTCTGTAGGCTATTAGGGGAGCGCCTGTTAGTTGGGGGCAGACCCATAGTGGGGAGCACCTCTGTGTGAGCACGACATACCCATGATACTTGATAAGAGGAGTAACTCAATAGTCTAAGGTTAGTGGGAAGTGCTTGGTTGTGGTGGCAGTCCCACTGTACTCGACAGAGGAGGAGTTCTCCAGCAGCCGTGGTTTCGAAAATAAAAATCTTGATTGAGCTGAGTCAGTAACTTTTGTGTTTACCTCTTGATTGAGATGGATTACTTGATATCGTAGGTATTTTTATGGGAATATACCTGAGTAGGGTTATCTGTTGATTTCATACTTTTTGATTTATCCTTGTTGGGTTTGAGAGTCCTTGAGGGCCTCAGGGTCCTTACTGAGTATCGATATACTCACCCCTACACGAGCTATACCTGCACCTCATTGTGTTGGTTGTAGACGATAGACAGCCTCGACTGAGGATCAGAGTAGCAAGACTAGATGGTACCCGAAGGTGGACCTTAAGACGAGTTTGTACAAGGTAGAGACTGATGGACGTGGAGTTCTTTGGGGTCCATCTTTACCCACCCTTCACGTTGGAACCCTGGAGGATGACCCAGTAGTTCCTTTACTTTTCTTCTGTTGTACTTGCTTTTTAGTTGTACCTGTACTTTCCTGTTGGGGTTGTATTTCCATCCCCTTTTACTTTGGATTTCTTCTTTTGTATATAGCTTTACTTAGTGTTTACTTCCAGATCGTACTCTGTTGTGTGTGATTTTAGTTTATAAAGGCAATGCCTTCCCAGTTTTAGGGATTCACGCCTTTGGTGCTAGTCTCCAGCCCCTGGCATATGGATGGTAGGCTTGGGGTAGTCAAAAAACGGGCCCTATGGGATGGTTCATGACAACAAAAACTAAACTCATTTCCCATACCTCTTTATTTAATGTTTAGTTACTCACCAGAATGGACTCTTTTTATTTTGTCAATTCAATGTTTCATTAAATAATTGAATATATCAAGTGGTTTTAATGATGAAAAATTTCATGTTTTAAACTGCATGAGACAAATAATTGGATATGAAATTACATGATCACTACACTTGACTATATGAAAAATCAATGATTCAATTGATCTTATTATTATTAAAACAATTTCTTCGTGTATATTCAAAGGAAAAATTAAAACATGTTAATGTGATTGAAGCTCTGCATGAATAATAATTTATGGTTATGATTATTTTTTCATTATTCACCATGAAAATTGTCTTTCTTGATATAAGTATTCACAAGATAGTTCATGATCGTGTAATCCAAATAATTTACTTAATTTATGCTTGTTCATTTTATGTCTTGTTGGAAATCCTGTTGAAACTTCATTTTTCATAATATTTCATATAATGTTTATTGAAAACAAGAATCCATAAAATATGTTGATTTTATGAATGCATTTTGTATGCCGATAATTTCTTATTCCTATCAGTTTTGATAGTGGTCTTGGCCAGCATGATGTTCATTGAACACTAAAGTCAAGTGGGAATTAGATTTCTTGTTCTCCCTTATATGTAGAATCCCTTTAGAAAAAGAAGGTAAAAGATTAATGTGTGTAATATTAGATGTGTTTGATTAATTGGATTAGATGACATTGGTTATAAGAATATTATTTAAGACAAAGGAATAGTGTAGTGCTTCCTAGAAACCCACATCAGTTTTTCTATTTGTCTCATGTTTCTTAATAAGTAATGTCGTTACTTTAGCATCTCAATGTGAGTAGATCGAGGTCTACTCCTAGAACCACACCACACACACATAGCTAATACACCACCACACCATAACCTTTAATGATAACTATATAACCACCATACATTCTCACCCATGTGCACACTCGCCTTACTATGTAAGCACTTACCCATTCAACTATTGGTGGATAGCCTTGCAAGTTTTCAATCATTAATGGGATTCCACCCACAACAGCTAGTCGAGTTTGCAAGGCTATCCAACTATGGTTGTCTATTTATTTTGTTCCAAAATGAATGTATTATTATAATTATTATTATTGTGGAATATTACACCAATCCTCCCCAAATTACTTCTTCAAAATTTATCAGGCAATAACATCTATATGTTTTCAGGGAACATTCAATGTTATTATTCTAAATTAATAATCATGAAAAATATATAATATTTTTCATTGATTTATTTAATTTACCTTCTTGAAATCATTGTAAAAAATGTTTCATCCCAAACATAGTTTTAACATATAATTCAAAATAATTTTATTTTCAACAATATTCAAACTTAAATCAAATTCATACAGAATATAATATGTGACTGCTGAACTTCACATGGATGGATCTTCAAGTAATATTTTATTTCATCAAGTATTTCTTTTGATTTTATAAAATTTCATTCTAATAATAGTATTTATTAGTATGAAAAACAAATCCAATCTCCTTTAATCAACCATTTATCTTCATAGTGAAATTCTCAACTAACAACACATGGTTTCTTGGGAATGCTACTTAAATGTTCAACAAACATGCTTTAGTTAACCAATGAACATCTATGTTGTTCTTATTTGCTAAATTTATATTGACATCACATGATTCATCACTTGATAACACATTAAGAACAAATGAAACACATATATAAATATGATAATCTATTATTTCTTAATGTACTCTCATGTTATCAATAATATGCCTTAGGATATTCCATTATCATATTTATGATATAGCCAAAATTCAAATCATTCATACTGCCTATAGGGTGCCTATACTTTAGTTTTTTGGACAATATCACTAAAATGGGTTGACAACACCTTCTATAATTTCACTAATTTTTTTCTATTTCTTTATAAGTATATTTTTCATTGAATTTATTTCTATATTTTAAAAATATATTTTTAGGTAAATACACTTATCTATTTTTTTTAAAATGATTTATAATCCATTACTTTATTTGACTATTTAAATGGTGTTTAAATGAAGAGGAATTGAACACTTATATGATTTACAACTTCATTTCCTATACTAAATGATCATTTATCTATAGAAATATAATTTTAATTATAATTCCTATAATTATGTACCTATCAAAATATATTACTATATCATGATAATATATTTAATAATCACCAAAATTCCAATGCATCAATGGTTATGAGGAAATGAAAGATATTATAGAGGATTATTTTATAACTTCCATAGTCTTATATTTTTTGAATCTATTTATATATATAATATTCCTTCCAATTACTATCCATTGTGGTTTTCCAAAACATCATTAATTGGATTAAAGGGAGTTTCACCAAAATAAAAAGACCATTTGATTGGAATGGGAAATTAGTTTCACATTATCACATATCCTTTTATTTCATATATTGAGAATACAAAATAATTAATATATTTATATTGACAGTTACAAACATATATATACTCTTTTATTTTTAAAATGGTTTTTATTTCTCCCGATAACATATATGTCACCAATTTTATTTTTATTCATTAATCAGGATAGAATGTATGATTTATTTCATATAGCACACATAGAAATGGTTATATCATTATGTGATGGGTTGGATTGGAAAAATATATCACTCTTATTCATTGGGAAAATATTATTTTGTCCCTAGAGATTTATACAACCACTATAATGGTAAATTTTGTAATTAAAAATTTTCCTATATTCGAACCACCCGGTTAAAAATTTAACTAAATATTCCCATGACTATTTATCATATATGAAACAAAAATATGAATAAAAATGAAATATTATTAAAAATTGAATTTATATCAATTTATACTCTGCCAACACTCTCTCTGTGAGATTATTAAATTTTACGAATCTAGTTATTTTTGTGTAGAACTCAACATCTATATGAATGAAACCATAAATTTTTACAAAGGTTCCAATATATTTATCATTGTTTCTCCTTTAAAAGTATTCTCTATGGAAATTTTAAACAAATATATAAGGTTGCGTAAATTAAAAATAAAATTTATTTGTAAAATCTTGTGTGTTAAAAACACTATCCCAATCCCCAATTAAATTAAAATTAACTCTTTAAGGGAATAAAAAATACCTGAAGTTATATCTCTATTAGTTATTTAGCTACTAAATATAATCTTTAAATCATAGTAGGAGATGATGTTCCTCACATAGGCTTTCAACACGATTATGATACAAAAAATCTAACATAGGTTTTTGTTTATCAAGTTACACCATGTCCTCTTTTTTATTTAGTTTTTACTAACATATATATATATATCAATATAAAGAGAATATATAAATTCTGAATATAAAATCTCTAAAAAAATTATCATATGTATTTTAAAAATTTCAATATTTAGAGGTTTCTATTGAAAGTATATACGTTCATTTATTGAACTATATAGTTTCATATAAATAAATTATTTATTAAATTTTGGGTTTCTTTATTTTGAATGGTTATATTCTGAAAAGAATGCTCTGATAAAGTTTTTAATAATACCACAAAGAGTGTAAGTTCCTCAATAATCAAAATAAATATCAATAAATAATTAAAATTTTTGGACATCATATTCATCATATTTATCTATATATATTCTAATTTCATGACTTTTTTCATTTGTATAAGACATTAAGCTTCATATTACCCTATTATATAGTGAAACATTATTCTACTGTATATGAACATTTTAATTTTTAGAGTTGAACTAAGTATTTGAATAAATTTATCCCTTAAAATAAATCATTAGATTAATTTGATATTATATATCATAACACATTTAAACACCACAAGAAAATATATAAATGCTATTTCATTGGATAATATTTGCACTAATATGATTTTAGACTTTTCTAAAAATAAAGATCATGCCAGTTTCTATTTCTCATAAGAAAATTTACATTAATAGATATCTAGTTCTAAATTCATTTTATATTTATAAGAAAATTACTATATGATATTTCATTCATATTATATTTTCATATATCATATAATATTTCATCAATGCGAGAATCTCAATTGATATTTTTATTTTAAGTATTTATGATCTGATGTTTACTCAAAAGTTAATATTAATCTGTGGGATATTTTTGTGAGATAAAATATAAAATTTTGCTACTCGTATGTTGTTTTATAGGCTCTTTTGATATTTCAATTATGAAAACTTCTTGAAATATTAATTATCATTAATCAAACTAAAACTTTAAAATGAAATAAAATAATCTAATTTAAATGTATTCACTTCAAATCACATGGATAAATTCATCAATACAAAATTGTATTTTTTATGACATAAAATAAAATGAAATATTGGTATGTATTGGAACAACGTATGTTTGTCCAATAATATCCTCCTTTTTTATGAAAATAAAATATATAAAAATATAAATAAATGTGATAGTTATTTGAAAAACTGATTGAATAAATTATTTGAAATTTGAAATAAAATATTATGTTTAATCAGATCTTCTCTGCCTTTTCTGATCTAAAAAATAATGATATGTAATTGGGATAAAAAAAATTCTATGTAGCACAAAGGATACATATTCTGACATAATGCGAACACTAATATGAATAGGTATATGGAAACTTAAATTTAATGAAATAATAAAATAAGAAATTTAAGAGGAAATAAGAAATTAACATGAATCAACTAAAAAAATGGGATAATGATCCATCATTCATAAGCATTTAAATATATAAATATATAATAAATTAAAATCATAAAAAATAGTTAAAAATAAAAGATAATATATCAAATTTATTTCTTGGGAGGTCATTTGGGAGATGATTTGTTTCTTATATGATAGGAATCAAGGGTGTCTAATTGTTATTTCCATATTGTAGGATACATATGTTGTGGTATATTTCATAGATATCTTCTATAAATGAAATGGTAAAATGAATATGCATGCATGCCAATCTACATGATAATGAAATATTTAGAAATGGTTAGGATAAATAAATGATCATTTTGTATATTCCGACTAATCCCTCTTTCATTTGTTATATATTGGAATTATATGTATTGATGGAAATTAAATTCATCAACACCTCCACACGAATTTTATAAATATCTAAATAAATAGAATATTTTAAAGAAATAAATTTATTTTTTTTACAATTATCTATGAACAATAATTTCACATTAATTGGAAATATCTATCTAAAAATAATTTTCCTCCTTACCAAAACCATTTTAAAATGATTATTTAAAATTAGAGGTAAGATAGTCTTACAATTCTTCCAATTTCTAAAATAATTATCATTAAAATCTAAAAAAATTATTATCCATGTGAGTTTCATTATTTAAAATGTATTCTAGAGTAAAATGTGACCATTAAAGGGATATCAAAGATGTGTCATTCTGATAGACTACATTCACCATGAAAAATAAAACTAGACCACCAAGAATTGTTTCAAGTCATTAAATAGTAAATCAATTTATATCATGATCCTCTTTGATCTCAAAAGACAAATTCTATTTAACTTCTTAAATATTTTCAACACAAATTCATTATAAATTTAAGATAGTCTTCTAATTAAAGAATCCAAAGTTGATGAATGAAAATTTATATTTTCCATCATTCATCCTATTAGAGAGAAGGCTTTAACACATTTCTAAATATGTTGTATGGGATGTGGTTGATCATTGGGGATCCTTTTGATATATTCAAACTGTGAGACTGGAATGTTTTTTTAATCATCGAAATAATCATCTAATATAAAATAGATTTTAAGGATTTTACTTTATCCCTAAATTCATTATGATTAGTAATCTAGCCATCCAGCTATTATTTCATCAAATTGAATTCAAACTTGATATTCTTGTAAATGGATTGAAATTGATAGTAATTTTGCTACATTCAGACCCTTGGTTTGAAATCTCAACTAGGGTATCACTCAATGGTTCCCTTGTCCAGTGGGCCCAATGGAATTAATCAAACCTCCCCATAACTCAGAGGATTATAAAAAAAATCTAGGTCCTATGATGTTTTTTTGGTAAAAATGACATCAAGTTAGAGAGAACAACATATATAATATAATGTAACATTTGTATTAAAATAGAATAATGATAATAATTAATAAACGTGACTGGAAGCGGTATTAATGAAAATAAACCGTCAATAATAATCAAATAAAATGATATATAGTATTATATAAATTAGATGATGATGTAATTTCACATCTCTAAATAGTAGGAAAATGGGTACCCATTGAAGAAGGTAATCAGTATAGTGCATGCTATAGAAATTTGAAAAATACCAAATCCTATCCAAGAATCCTTAGCACCTGCCAAATCATCTGATACTAAGATTCATCCTAATATAAGACAGTGATTCAGGTGACTAATGAACAAGTCTTCCCCTATTCCATTTCTACCATCATATAATCTACACGGGTTCCAACATCGACCTGGATAGGGTGTGAGATAAATCTCAGTAGTCCACTACCAATGGAGTCAATAAAATCTAGCTTGTGTATACAAATTTAAATAGTGTGCATGTGAATATAAAGGTAAGGAATTACTACAACGATCACTCACACTTGTTGCACCCTCATATGGTAATGTTTATTAACCTGAAATTATTTATTTATTTTATTTATTTTATTTTATTTAGATAAATCATATGAGAGTGTCAACAACACTAAAATAGGTCATATAATAATATAAAAGTGGGATCCACTATGAAACTAGGGAATCTTTGAACATAGGGTTCACCAAAACAATAGAAATATCACATGAACTCTAAAAATAAAGGGGTCTAAGTTCAATCCAATTGGAATATCCGAAGGCATTCCATTATAATCAAAATTAACTATTTCTAATGATCTCGTAAAAGTTAATCACGGGCTGATCATGACGGGCCCGATAGGGTAAATTCACAGAGGCACGTGTCTAAAGACATCAAGATGGATCCAAGGTGTATATATGAGGCATCCTAATATCTGGATAGATAGTGATGGGATCTTAAATCATCATATTTATCATCCACTAGTAGTAAAGGATCAAGTTTCAAGGTGGGTATCTTTCTTTGAAATTGGTTCCTTGAATTGGAATGGAATCATCTAAGTGCTCAAGACATTCCCATAGGAATATAAGACTGACTGAAGACTAACCACTCCAACAAAGTTAAAAAGGTATATATTCAATTTGTAACTTATAATAATTATATATTTAAAATAGTACCATGCAATACTCATGACATTAAATAATTTAATATGTTAATTCCATTACCTTTCACTAAGAATGAGAATGTGGGATAAGGAAATGAAACTAATAATTAGTACAACTATAATAGAAATAGTTATGTTCAAACAATTTACATTCTTTCTAAATGATATTGAAATTTATTATTATGAAATAAATTTCAAAATTCAATTATAATTCAATTCTATGTTATATCTATAAAATAATTTCCATATAAATATTTAATGTTTCATTAATTAATTTAAAACACCTGCCTTATCAAGGTTATGCACATCTCACTCTAACGGTGGAACAGATAAACCCCACATTGGTTACTAAGCCATAAATATGGAAGGAACATACTTGGGGTGGATAGTGTTGAGGTTATAAACTCCTAGAACAATAATATTAATTACAAATAGGGCTTTAGAACATGAATAAAATAAATATAATAAGGACAAATCAATTTGAAGGGAATCACCTAGAAAAACTAGAATGTGGCCCAACAAAAAAATTATAAATATGATAATTTAAAATATGGGTCATTAAACACCTGACTTATGCCTATAACACTCTCCTAATCTATTATCATCCATTATATTAGCCTAAATCGAATGAAAACATAACAGTTGATCAATACCCTGAAAATTATTCATGTGATCCTACATCAAAGTACCAGCTCTGAAATGAAAGAAAATAATAAAATGAACCTAATGATTAAATCAATTACTAGTGGGTATCCTACATGAATTAAGGATCTTTAATTGGTTTTCACATGAATGAATGATTGAATAACATATATTAGTCTTGAGGGATTTTCACTGGGATAGATCATACTGTGTAGAAGAGGAAATAAATGGGTGAGGGAAATGAGAAGAGTTATTCCCATCTGAAAACATTTCATAACATTTAAATGGAATTTAATTTCTTTAAATGTTGTGTAAATTCTTGGGTTTTCACCTCCGGGGAATGTTTATTATTCACCATTAACTATCCTTCTCATTCCATTACACATCATGTATTGGTTACACACCTTGCCTTCCCAATACACATGTATACATTTCCAATAGAAATCCTTCAGCCTCCCACATCCTTTATTCCGAAGTCAACCTAGTTGGCCTAAATATTAGGTTTTGGATTCAATCCAAAAATAACCTAAAACAATGTTTAAATTAAAGTTAAAGTATTGGTATCTCATATAAAACAATACGATCTTACAGTCTTCCCCCCATAAAAGTACTCATCATCAGTTTTCCTTTATGAGGGAGGTAAGTTGATGTATGTGAAATTATCTAGCCACTGAGAATGTATGTTGGCGTCCCACTCACAAGTACCATTATGTACATGGTCGTTCATCTATTATACACTCAATAATGGGGTATACTATACTTGGATATCCTTCATGCTTCATTTTACAATTCATATGTGATACTCCTCAAAATAATAATCCGCATCTATCTCAACATGAAAAGGATCAAAAGTATGGGAGGCATTATCATGACAATGGAAATGCTATGAAATTTTTAAGATGCCAAGAATGGTACAGTATCACTATGTTAGTATTAACTGATAGGTTACAAGCTTGACTTTATCCATGATCTAAAAATTTCCAAAAAAAAACAAGTTGAAATATTCCATTAATTTAGTATCCATCTATACCCATGTCTAGGTGATACCCTCATGAAAAAATGATCCCCAAACATGAACTTAATAGGTTATTAAAAATGATCTTTGTATCATAAATTTATAGACTAAATAGTAGGAATATATTTTCTAATTAACTATACCTTGTATGATGTCTTCTGTATGAGATGAGGACCTAGTAGTGTTGCATCTTCTGACTCTAGTAAGAATTGGGTTTAATAACATTACCTACCATATAAATCCTCAAATAGACCCGTCTGATTCATTTCCTGATATCTATTATTGTAGGATAACACAACGAGAGGGATATGATTATCTCAATAACAGCTAAAATCAAGGAATCATACATGGAGAATGTACTTTAACACTTGTATCACCCATTCTAATTGGACATCAGTTTGTGGATAAAAAGTTTTTCTCTATGGAACCTGTATACCCAAATCCCTCTGAAAACCCTTCTAGAAGCTTGAATTAAAACAAGAATATCTATATTAAGCTATAGTATTAGGGAGCCCTTTTATCCATATTATCTAACTAACAGATAGTCTTCACATCTCATCAACATACAAATTCTCTAGTATGAGATTATGGTTGGATACTTTTTTTCAATCTGTCAACCACTAACCCAACCATCTCGCAACATTGAGGGGAAATTTTTTAGATGACAAAAAAATACATTGTAAAATATTAACATTTACATTCTGGGATAGGTAACAGTCATACAAATATAGTAGTTCACTGGTTCTTCCGCCTTCACACATGGATAGGTGGAACACCTAGTGATAAATCATTTTATCTATTGTCTCATTTCCGGACACCTATATTGTCAATGCATTTGGTGATATATCTTGAAGATTATTGGATGAAGTAACCCCTGAGAATCATGGGAATCTTGCATCAGTTCATCCCCCATGTATGAATGAACCCAAAAATACCTATGTATATATGGGATGTTGTCTCCAACAACAAACAAATATAAAGGAAGTGACCCACTAGAAATAATCTCCCTAATAACCAAGACTTTCGGTCCGAAATATTTAATACTCTTCACCCTATCAAGGAGTGGAGAGGTAGCTACCAACGATATAAGATAATAATTCTTGTGGATCTCATGAAACTCTATATGAATCTCAAGACATATGGCCATATATTTCCATTCATCATTGTATGGCTTGTTTTTGAGTCATCTAGCTCAATGCATCATCTACCACATTTACATTTCTTGCCATATACGCAGGCTCCAAGTCGAAGGAATGAAGGTATCCAACCCATAATTGATGTCTGAGATTCATGGCATGCTTCATAAAGATATATTCAAGGTTTATGGGGTTTTTATACACCAAAAAGTTCTCACCCATCATATAGTTCCCCCATAAATGAATAGTATTTACAACTACTTCTATCTTGAGTTCACGCATCGGGTAATTACCCTCATGAGGTCTCTACTGGTGAAACTCATATTGAATAAAGCTATCCTCCTATATCAATATTTCACCAAGGTTGATTGTTGATGCATCATATAAAGCTATATATCGTCTTCTAGGCTCTAGTAGAATCATAATTGGTGTCAAGGTAACCCTTCCTTGTAGAACATGAAAGGATTTATTATATGCTTTAGGCCACAAGAACATCACACCCTTCAATCTAATATGAGTAATATTTTCAATAAGGTGAGATAATTATTGTGTTAAATTCTTATAACATACATCCTCTATCAATATGATAATAATTCCATGTACCACTTCACTATCAAAAAATTTCATTTTTGGGTCAACTGATACTCTGGATGCCAAAATAATATGACCCCAAAGTGGACTTCATCAATCCAAAAGTGGAACATAGATTTATTATCATATAGTTGATGCTCTCTTAGTGTATTCAAAATGATCTCAGTATGTTTATATTGGTCACTATGAGTATGAGAATACACCAATATGTCATCCAGGAAAACCATGAAAAAGGAATATATAGAGGGGTAAAACCCTTATTCATTTAGGACATGAAAATGGTGCACACGTTATTAAGATTGAACAGAATAAAGAGATACTCATATAAACCATACATGCTTCGGAATGGAATATGTGGTATATCTGAAGGCATGACACACACTTAATGAAAGAATGATCATATATCAATCATCGAGAATACCCTAGATCATCGAAGATACTAAAAAATATCACCTATCAGAGTTAATAGATACAAGTTCTAAACTATAAGATGGTTCAACCATCGGTAATCCAAACATATTCAATGGTTCATGTCCCTCTTCTTGAAAAAAACAATGGGTGAACTCAAAAAATATGTATTGGGTCATATAAAATCATTTAATTTTAAATACTTCAACTATCTCTTGAGCTCTTATAGCCTAGTCTGTTCCATCCTATATAAAGGAATAGATACTATAACAACTGCTAGAACACATTCAATTATAAATTCTCCTTCTCTCTTAAAAATTTATCATGAAAATCATCCGAAAACACATCCCTAAAATGATTTTCCATGGGGGAAAATTTGTTCAAATGTATTCCGTAATCCTCCTTGAAGATACTAGAAATTTGTGTGGTTTCTCTACATAGCCTAAAATTATCTAGTATATCTCTATGAGCCTAGAAATTCCACTCATGCTTATTCATATATCATCATCCCTCTGGGGATGTAAATGATACCATGTTGTGATATATGTCTTCATATGTATGATATGGATCCAGCGAATACATTTCTAGAATAACATCATAACTTGTCATGTAGAGTGTGGAGGGGTCCCATTCGAAGGGACAACTTCCTTCATTAATAGGATATTCCTTGAATTGGAATATTTCATATGACAGCACTCCTAATGGTGTGTCCATGGTCATCACACCAGATAAGTACGGATATCATAGCCTATGAATTTTTATGCTTGATAAAGAGATATAGGTGTGAAAATTACCTATATCATTTAAATTAGATATAATAGTAGAGGCTACTAGAATAGTAAATCGTACAATAGAAGGTTATGCACTATGATCCTTAGGTATCATCTATAAATCATGCTACTGACCTAATTCGCTACCCTGAGGTAAAACTGGACTACCCTAATCAGGTTTGCTCTACCAGCAATGATTATCAAAATTTTGGCTACCAGGACCATTACCTCCTCCTCATCCTATCCTATCGGTGGTACTCCATCTTCCCATATGATGTTGAATAATTTATCTTTCCACTTATGGTTGGTATGGTGTTGATACTCTATCACTGGAAATAGTTGGTAAGGTGTGGTAGAATCACTAATGATTCCTCATACCACCACAATAATAAAACCTCGGAGGGTATCTATAACCTCGAGGCATAATAATCCAATGTTGAACACAATGACATAATATAATAGAACTTTCAGTGTAGATACCCTAAACACCACTGCTCTAATAAGAAGCCTCAAGTCTATGCATCTGGATACTGGAATAACTACTTCATACCTAATAAATGAACCTATATTCCAATTAAAATCCGCTTATATCAGGTTTCACTCATTAATAATATCTTCATTAACAATATTATAAAATATATGTAGGCGATATACATTCACCTACGAGGGATTACATACTAGAGCCCATTTTCAGAATATATCTCTAAAGGTTGCTCATCAAAAACATGAAGTGGTTAAAATTATTTCAACTCATTAAAAAACGATGAATAATACATGACGTATATAACACCTTTATCTAGGTATGTGAAATATCTGGATTGGTCATCACTAAGCATGTGAGGGAAAAATTAATCATAGAAGGCGATCTGAAAGTCAACCCATAACATGCCCTAATAATGACCATTATGAGTATTCACATCTAACTAGTTCTTAGTGGAATATTGATGAATATAGGTGGAAATAATGACCCTCATATTTGGAGGTGTCTTTAGATACTCAAAGATATAAATAATGTCATATATCCAAGACTCAGTATCATAAGGACCATCATCCACCAAAAATATGGGATGAGGCTGATTGTAGAACACATGATTCAGAATAACCATGGTATAGATTGTTTTTAAAGCACCATACATGGACTACAACAGACATAGAATACCCTATCGAAACTAAGGGTCACTTCTCAGTTCGGGTATAGCTGTCGGTGCCTAAAATGGCACTCCTAGCGATAAGACACGCAGCTCAGGGCCCACCATCTTTAGAGTATGGTCATCACCTCCCTCCCGGTGCATGACACTAGGATGTTGTCATGTTATAGCTAAAAAATAAAAGTAACATTACTCTAATCAATAGTTTTAAATAGCTAGAATCACAAGAGAAATTATATCAAAATAATTAGGGCCCACTGCCAAATGTACTACCCCAACTTCCCACATAAAATTACATGGTATTGGTAAGTGTTCAAATTTAATTTATAGGAGTTAATTAAAGAGAGGGTTCAATTACACATTTCCTCTTCATATAATAGATTTTATTTCTATTTTTAATTCAATATTTACATTTAAATTCTTTATTTCCATATAAAAATAAAACGTGGTCCGATTAAATGCAACATTATTCCCTGCAAATAAAATATCATACACTTAATAACTGAAAGTGACACCCATTTAATTTCTATTTTGTCATCTTAATTTTCACCATAAAATGTAATTGGTAAAAATTATGATAGCTGAAATCCAATTAATTACCCTTTCCAATCTATAAGTTCTCGTACAACATACAAACTAAAACTTGTAGTCATGAAATTTTCTCCAATGTCCTACTCATGTAACCATGGGTACATAGCTAACATGGGATTAAAATAACTATTTACATTTCCACCATCAAACAATATAGTAAAAAATTATTCATATTGATTATGACAATTTAAATAACCAATTTACTTATCTTATAAAATATGTTAGCAGACTTGTAATATTTAACAATAATGGCTCACTCAACAATCATGGAAAAAATAGGAAATGTAGGAAGTTAAATACACCCCAATGGCATGGAATGTAAATCCAAATTTCTATAAGGATTATTGTATTAATGATCCATATCATACCAAGAAAAATAGAAATAACCAATAATCATATCAAACACCACAATTCATGTGCAACAAAAAACAGTAAAAATATATAAACTGTAATAAAAAAATAAAGAACAACAATTTTTCATTCCTTAAAAACATGGTATTTACCCCGAATGTGGGTTAGCTACTCATAGGAACAACTGATAAAAAATTTCTGAAATGTACCCAATGTCATATATAAATTCCCAAAAAAAATAATATAAAATTAAAAATAATGGATCTGATTCAGCTTTGTGACCCCCCTACCTGGGTGCCAATCAAAGGTGCCTCAATCAGTTGGTCACATGGTCTCATGTATTCCTCCTTGTATGGTGAAGGATTCTAAATAGTATCAAGGGCCTTGTATATATCCATAGGGAGACTATTATCCCATGTTAGAGTAGATAAAAAAGGATTAAATCTAATATAACAGGTTTATGACAAAATAAGAAGCATAAAAATGAATAAATGAGAATGTAAGTGGAAGTTTGAAATATCAACCATCAATAATAATCAACTCAAAAGGTAAAAAATATCATATAAAAAATTATATGATTTAAGGTTATGTATTTTCTGAAAAAGATAAAGGTACACATTGAATTGTGAAATTAGTATGGTGAATGCTATAGAAAAGAACCAAAGGACCAAAAACAATCAAAGCCTCACGAGAACTGTCCTAGTCATCTATTACTAAGCTCCAACCTAAAGTAATAAATCAATTCAAGTGTCTAAGGAGGGATGATTCCCCATTTATATACCTGTTATCGTATAATATTACTGGATACCAATGGAAGCCAGATATGGTGTGAGATAAATCTTAGTAGGCCACCACAAATGGTGTCTATATAATCCAGTATTTGTATATAAACTGAAGTAGTGTGTAGGTGTATATAAAGGTAATGTAATTCTATAATGATAACTAATACATGATTCATCCTCAAATGGTAATTTCTACAAACATGATATCATTTAATAAATTAATTTTAGGTTTGTTTATATAGATAAATCACGTGATAGTGTCAAAAACACTGAAATAGATAATATAATAATAATTGAGGATCCATGGTGAAACTAAGGCATCCTTGACCTCAGGGGTTAGCCAACACATTTATATATCACATGAAATATGTATATAATGGTGTCTGATTGTAATCCAATGGAAAAATCCCAAATAATTCCACTATAAATAATTCTAACAAAGTCTATGGATCTCTTTTGAGGTAATCAAAGACTACGAAAGACTGGGCCCGAAGGGGCGATTCTATGGTGCCACGTTCCCAAATACATAATTTTATATCCAATGAGTATATCTGAGGCATCCTAATATCTAGAAAGATAGTGAAGTTATCTATCATAATAATTTGGGGACCATGTTACATGGTTGGTATATCACATAGAAATGTTCTCCTTGAATAAGATTTTCTTCCTCTGAGTGCTCAATGAATTCCCTTGGGTATCCAATGTATTCTCAAGAATGACCACTCCTATAAATGTAAATAGGAAAATATTCAATATGAAACTTATAATAAATCCCTTTTTAATTTAAATCCATGAAAAAATCATGTCTTTTACTCATTTAATAGGTTAATTACTTTACCTTTCACAAAACATGACAATGTGGGATAAGGACATGCAACCAATAATCAATTTAATTATAATAGAAATTATTTGGTCGATATAATTTCATTTCATTTTGCATGAAAGGTTAAGGTATTTTTTATGAAATCGATTTCAATTTCAAAGTATAAGTCAAGACCATATTATATCTATAATTTACTTTCCATATAACTTTTTAAAAGATCATTAATTAATTTAAAACACTTACCTTATCGAGGATAAGTCCAAGGCACCTAATGGTTCGATGGATAATCCTATCATGGGTTACCAAAGGAATAAATAATGAATAACCATACTTGGGGGGTTGGAATTTTGTTCATGACAACCAAAAAAATAACGAAAAACTATAAATATGCCTCTAGAACCCGAGTTCAATGATTATAATAAAGACACCTCATTTTAATGAGAAATTCTTGGTGAAAACAACATGCGACACAACAGAAAGAATTTATAAAGGAGAGTCATTAAGGGATGAGTCATATAAATACTACCTTATGCCTTTATCACTCTCCTAATTCAATATAAGCCCTTAGTTTGGCTTGTATTATAATAAAATATAATAATATATCAATTCCATGAAAATAGGGAATATGAGCCTGCATCCAAATAGTGTCATCAAGAGAAAGTAAAATAATTAAAGAAACCTAAGGACTGAAGCAGTTACCAGTGTTTATCAAACACAACTTAAAGATCAGGAATCAAGTTTCGGATGGATGAATGATTGAATAATCTAGATTTAGGATTGAGGGAGCATCACTAATAGAGCTCCTAGTTTGTGAAATAATAAATAATGGGGTGAGGGAATGGATAAGGGTTCTTCCCCTATAAAAAATTTCTTCACCTTTACATGATGTGTAAATTATCTACACATCATTTAAATAATCTAGATTTCCCTTTTGGGAATAGTTCATTACAATCTATATATTCTTAATACACATTGTGTTCCTAACCTATGACGACCTTTTAATCTACTACATCATTTATTCATAATATAACCCAACTAGTCTAAATCATGGTTTCTGATTTAGTCCAAGAAGAACCACAACAAATGATTAAAAAATAATGTATCCGTACATTATATAAAAAATTGTTGTTTTACATATAAACTACTCCAAGTCCCAATCCCCTTTTTATCCTTGTTTTTCATTATAGTCTTATTATTCTATTTATAAAACAACAGAGAGTGTCCAAAATCTACTCATATTATTTTTTATTTCAATATATATGTATTTCCATCACATTCCTCTCTATTATAGATAATAGCCCATGATTTGAAAATAATACTTTATTAACTTTTACATACGTAATGAGTCTAACAAACATATATGAAATTGATCATTATATAGGTATCACAACTAAATAGGAGGAACCATAGGAAATGGTGGGAGTTATTTTATCTTTTTGATCTATAGAAACCTTCCATCAAATAGTAGGATTCATGTCAAAGGTAGAATAATATCATGATACATTAATTGTTATGCCACAATTTTAGGGTAATTTTCATCACAAGAATTCAAAATATCCACTTCAATATTATTATAACCTCCACTAACTATCTACACATTAGAAGTGATAAATGGGTATTCTGGTGCACCTTCTTTCTCTTCTCTACCTCCAGCTTCAATAGAATGATTATATTGAACTAGTGAAACTACAATAGTAGAGATAAAAATACCCCACGCGATATTACATGCCTTGTTATTATTCTTAAAACAATAGTTTTATTATATATTATTTACTCTAAATCATTATCTGTATGAATATCAAAAGTTCTAACATTATCACCTCCAATAACAAGAGCTCCAAATAATGCCTCCCCCTCAACTTGAATAGGGTTCTCCTTATCAAGTCATTCATACATAAGGATTATATTCATCCAAAAAGTGAAATTACAAAAATACCCATTTTTTTAAAAAAATTATATCTCTTATGGATTTTAATAATTAGAACTCAGTTTCCATTATCCCCCAATACTCAATATTAACTCTTCCAAATATCATATTTGAATTGGTCCAAATGAATCCAACATCCATGTTTTTTAATCGGCATAGTATAGATACCCCATAATACATTTGGGTAGATTCAATCTCTTCTCAATAAATTTGTGATAGTGAAAATATGGTTTCAGGAACAAGAATTTCTCAAACTCACACTTTCTAGGAGAAATCAAAAGACGAATGAACATCACTAGTACCTTTTAAATAGAATAATATTTTTTCATTTGTTTCTTTTTTGGAATCATGATCCCAAAATAATGATATAACAATTTTAATAGGAATTAAATCATTTAAACTAATAAATCCTGATTTATGATCACATCACCCATTATTTATAAAACAAAACAATTCATCTATTTTTCCAAAAGATATCGAGAAATTCATTTCATTTACTATCATGATCAACATGACCTAATAATTTTCAAAACTAAAATTTTCAAATTTATAAAACTATCAATCCAATTTAGCAGAGTATAACACTATCTTTTTATTATCAAAATGAAAAATCCCAACCATGAATGTTCATAACGTTCTTTAGGATCATCAATGTGTATTACATCCAGTAAAAATAAATATCTCTTCCACTTATAACATTTCATGAAACCATTTCCCTCATTGAGATTCCTAAATAAGTATCCTATGATATTTTCATCTTCCACATTATCAGTGATAGAGATTTTGTTTTAAGATCTCAGGATATTGTTTAGTGGGATAAGGGTTCATATTTAAGAAGGAAGAGACTCTAAGGATTTAATGTGTTAATGTATTTCCAAAAAATGTATTCCCTTATATGGAATATAAAGAGTCACTAAGAGAGATTCATTAATTATAGGATAATTAATATAAAAAACGTAATGGGTCTTTGTGTAATCTTATGACACATAAAAAGATTTAAAATAATGAAACTACAATTTCAATAATGAATTATAGCAAATAATTTATCTCAAATTAGAAAATATAATCATAAAATCATTATAATAAGAATACATAGTGATATAAATAATATTATTTCAAATAAAATAATCCAAAATCACTTCTATTAAAATAAAATTGATCCGTAAGATAATTTTATGTTTCAGATTATTTAATTCTATTGTGTAATAATTCTAAGGAGATATCTCTGGTTTGATAGTGATCCATTTACAAATGATCCCTCAGATCATTTTTTGTTATATAATTTCATGTTGGATTTTTTGAAATAATGATAGTATAAATTTGATCCCATTTAATAATTAAATTTTTATATATCAATACAAACCCATAAAATTTTGTTTTATCCTTGAATTTGTTTTCAAACAACTACAATATTAAATCTACTATATTCAATAGTTCATATTATAACTTAATTTTTCTTCTTAATAGAATAGGAAACTAATGTTTTACCATGAATGTGGTAGGTTCTTGGTGTACTCTTATTATATAACCTAAACCCCATATAGTTAAAATCAGAATATAAAATTAAATAAAATCAAGTGTCTTTTGGAAATAGTAAAGGTAATTAAATAGTTAATTTAAGTATATTAAAATTATTTTAGTAGTAGTTAAATTACATTGTTCAATATTTTCACGTAATTTAGCACATAGGTACACTGAAAACGTTATATATGACCTAATAGAAATTAGATATAACAATATTCCAAAACCTCCACTATATAACTTATCATTAATAATTTTACTAGCTTTATCTAATTCATTATTTCTATTGGAAGTTATGGGAGTTTAATACTCCTTGACATTTTCAATTCCAATACTTTTTTAAATAATATATGTATTTTATTTATTATGAAACATTTTAAATTGTCTTTCATGGACCTAAAATCCAAGAAAGAAACTTAGTTCACCCATCATACTCATTTAAAATTAATTTTTCATGATATTTTAAAAATCATCAATTTTTTTTGATATATAGAACAAAATATTACATCATCCTCATCATCATTAACTAAAAATTTTCATGAATTATTTTTAAATAGTGTATGATTTATATATCCATTAGTTAATAAATTTTATAAAATAAATAAAATAAATCATTTTTATCAAGAAATGAGTTCTTGTTCAACACTATAAAAATATTTTCTTTATTTGATAATAAATTTTTTCTAATTTGGATTTTTAAAACAGTGAGGTTTCTCATTAAAAACATACTCCATAATAAAATTATTTCAAAAATTAAATTATACATTGTTTTGAAATAATATGAAATTCAATTATGTAAATATGATAGAAATATTTGAAAATATTATAAACTTTCTACGAGGGGTAATTTTCATAATATATTACTTATTATTAGCTATAACCATTTGAAACTTTCCTAGCATTATTTCAAATAATTTGATCATCCTTCTTATTTATAAATACACATTAAATTATATATAGAGAATTATGAATGTGAATATCAACTATTTTTCTTATATATTACCTTTTGAACATGGTTAATTACTATTGTTTTTCTAAAACCATACACTCATCATTCAAATATTCTCATATAGTTTAAGGTTCTTATTGGGATAAGAAAGAAGAAAATTCAGAAAGGATTGAAACACCTTTTCTAGTCATCTCCCCATCATCAATGATTCATAAAATATATTCAATGAGATGGCTCATAAGTGTTATAGGCTGTTTAGCTATCACGCATAGACATTATTCATATTCAATTATTTTAGGACTAGATTTTCCTTGATTATATTACATATCATTAATCAATTATCCTCAATGAGAGGTTTAAGTCTCATTTTATCTATAATATTATATAGGACACAAACATGAATTTTTTTCATCAAATAGGTCGCCTTCATTAAATTTAACAAGAGAAAAATCATTTATAATCCTGGAAATATTATTAAAAACTCCATTAAAATTATAGGTTTTAAAATAAACTAGGAATATTCCACCATCAAAATATAGATTAAATTTACCAATATTTTCATTTCTGTTTTAAATATAAAAATTTCTTACAAAAACCTTATAATATCCAACATATTTATTTTTATTATTCCTTAGATCATAGGGTTTTCAATTCAAGATATTCTAAAATAGAACTCTTTTGGTAATATAGCATTTTATGTTAACATTTATTACCAAAACTGAGTAGGAACCATATATTCAAAAAACATTTTATTGTAATATATTTCATGTTCCTATAATTTCTTCTAAAATAACAATTTTGTTGAGGTGTCCTTGGGGTAAATAAAGTATTTATAATGATATGTTTTGCAAGAACATAATTGAGTTCAGGATTATCAACCCCCCTCTCCCCCCATGGAACCTCTAAAAGACCCAAAAATATACATTTTTTATTTTATACTTGTCTAAAAATGTTGTTAAAGATAGAAAAATATTATAAATAATGTATTCAAATATACACCGATGTAAATTAGGAACAATGATCAATAAAAACATTAATAAATTACTTTCCACCAAGGATTTCAGTTCTTGATTTTCCAAACTAATCAATATTGATATGTTAAAGTTGTATAAAAGATTACATCTATTCATTTCATTTGAAATATGACTTATGATTCATTGAAATTTATCATTAATCACATTGTTGATTTTGTCTAGTTAAATAGATGAAAATAATAAATAATATTTTTCAAGGAAAATATTGTCAAGGGTAAAATATTATAATTTCAAATCCTTTTATTCAATATATACGAATCATTAACTTCAAAATTCGTGAATTTACATTTTTTACCAAGAGAATGAAGATCTAGACTTTGGAAAATTATAGTTTGCAGAACTATAAACATATTCCATATATGTTTAAATAATGAAGAATAATTATTAATAATATATATATAAAATAATACATCGAAATTATCACGAACCAGCCCAAATACCTGAGAAATCTGATACCTGAGCTGATACTAACCTAGCCTAAAGAGCATTCCCAATACCAATGGGTTGGAGAATAGAACATGGAATCATACAATAATAAAGGGGAAATTTTACCACAAAAAATGGAAGATAAAAGACTAAAAGTCATTATAATCAACACTCCAAAGGGGGAAAGTACCATAAACCAAACAGGTATAACAAAACATAGTGTAGTATGACAATAAAGTACTTGGTATATAACAGGATTAAAACTCAATCATCCCAAGAAACAAGTGGATAAAATCTCCACTAGTCCCATCCAACACTCCATGGTCCAAAGGATCTAGAACATACACCACATCCAAGTGGCACATTCCCATTTCTCAAACATGGTATAATAAGATCTAAAAAATCAAAAAGGCAAAGGTTGGGTGTGAGCTACAAATAAAAATACTGTATCACTAAGTGTTCCATAATCAATACACAAAAAATGTATCATTTATGATATCAAATAAAAAAAATATGACATGGAATTAAATTTTTCGTATTTAAAACCAAAGAATGATATTATTTTAAATTGATGGTAGATATATAAAAACAAATTTCATGAATTCTTAAATTCAAATATTTATATAAAATATATTATAAAAATCTGCTGGAATGAATAAAATAGTTTTTATAAATGAATGAAATGTATATCAAACAAAAATATAGCACCCACACATAAGTGAAAATTACATTCACAGCCGCATTGGAGAAATTACATCCACTCCAACTTAAGGGAAATTTAATGAAATGAAGTAGAAATCAATCATTTTAAACAAGTTTAAAACAAAATTTCATAATTTTAATTTTCAAAATGCCTTCTAATGTCAAAATTAACACGTATGATTTCCCCATGTCATGGAATTTTTATCACATTTCAATTTAAGTGATTTTCTCAAGATAAATCACCAATTGTTTTTCCTTAAAATTATTTCCAAAACCAAGACATAATTTTCTATAAATCCCTTACACAATTTTAATTCCACGGTAATTAGATTTTATTCTCAATTTCTATACCCATCTCAAATCAACGATCAAATTGTAATGTCTCAGACCCAGATTCCACTGAAAGGTTCCCCGAGCAAAGTAAGCCACATGGCCTCAAGCGCATCTCTCCAAACAACAGAGGCTTTAGATTTGTAGGGAGAGACTAGGTGTGTATATAGGGATACTATTCCCTCATCACTAGTGTGTAACACAATGGATTATCAATATCATACAAGTAGTGGAATAAGTTTAATGTCCATACAAGAAGTAAACAATAGAATACTGATATGTAAACAAATACATTAATCATTTTATATAAACAAATGATGGTTCATGTAATAGGTCTCTACAAAACATCCAAAATATTTATACATGTATGATGTTAAATACATATAACAAAAGTACAAAAATTCCAAAAGTATCCCAGATATCATCGTGAGACTCATCTCGATCCCATGATTCACTGATCCTAAGATGTAATTATGAAAATTTATTAGGGAACTTTCCCTTATCCATACCTACAATCATGTAGTCTGTTTTGGTACCAAAGGGTAGACCAAACATGTTGTGAGACATAATTCCAATAGGAAACCACCAATGGTCATGTACTAATCAGTTAGTGAATATATATAACAGACAGTGCAAATGCAATAAATAAATATGTAAAGGAAGTACTAGAAGTAAAAATGATATAATATATAATGACTCAGTCATATCCAAGTTCATGTATTCATTAAACCTTATTTAATTAATAAGTCTCGACACCAGTCACACATCCTCGTATCCCCCATGATAACATAATCAAGGATGTATAAGCAGTATATCTAATAAGTGTAAGGAAAACACTGAATCCAAGTATGTTTTTTGGATTCTAATACAAATCATAATTCATTTCCTTATTTATTAAAATTTGAACTTGAGATCTTCCTTTGCATTCCTATGTTATAATCCAAGTGTCACTCTAGGTAAAATATGAACCAACACCCTATGTGTCAGTCCATGGAGAACCACTCAAGATCCTAGGCATCACTCTTGGTATGGTATAGTGACACAACCAATCATGTCTATTATTGGTGGTCCATGAAGGAATACCAAGTATCACCCATGGCATACACGATCAAATTATATTAAGTCAATCCTTGGAATTGCTAATTTTGAATCCAAATATCACACGACACATAACAATCAAGCCTCGATGAGTCTGTCCATGGCATTATTCATTTGAATCCATGTATCACCCATGACATATAAACATTTAATCTCAAATACAATTAATCAAATACATTAATGAATATCATGGAAATCAGTAAGAAAACATCATTTAAATCCTACAAACATTGTAACACAAGGAAGATTCCATTATTAGAAGGCTTTCCTTCCAAATACTCACATGGTTAAATAAATACAACAAGATAGTTGTACTCAAAAACCTATTACATGGAACAACCTATATTTAAATAACATGGGCATGCCAATATAAAGGGAGATTCAATCCTTATCAACAAATAACATAAAATAGCTTAGGGATGTGTCATCCATTCCCTTTCTTTATTCAATATCAATTAAATTTTTATATCACATTAAAATATAATTTCCATTTAAATTAATCCATTAAATACACATGGAAAAGGAAAAGGCAGACTCCAAAGGTATCCATGTTCAAGGACACCCATTTCGGTAAATTCATATAACCAACACACCCTAGGGTTTTTCTAAATCGAGTCATTAAACCTATAACAGTTTAATAATGTGCCTCATTTATCTAATAGGATATACCTTTAATATTATACAAATGATCAACATCTAAATTATGGTGTCACCCAAGAATTGGAATCATGACACAATGATGTATACATAAATCACCTGACATTAAAGTAAAATCATGGGACCACCTTTCTTAGTTATTTTTTTGATAGCTTGTCTAGTATCATCTCCTAATTCATCTCAGATTAGGTGAAAATCAATGAACATATAAGGAAACTAAAAATAGGGAAAATTTTAGTCCAAATAAATTTCATACATGATATCCATAAGAATGAAGAATGGATAAAAATTAATTGAGTACTCACTTATGCAGATTCAGTGAGACAAGTAGCGCTTGACATGGGGAATAGAAGGAGGATTTATCTCATATCCAAGCATAGTTATCGAAGAGGTTTCAAAGTGTAGGATTTTTTGTGTCAGATATAAATAGAAACATAGGTATTAAATAGATTCAATTTGGGTTAAATTGTTAATTTTTCACAAAATTATAGGGTTTCAGAGGTTAGGCACATGGCCTGCCAAAACAGTCCACCAACTGTGCAAGGTTACCTATAGGGAAAGGGCAACGACATGGTTTTTCCACACAGTTTGACTAACCATACACAAACCATTCCAAAACCCACTACCTAAATTTAATACCTTGGAATAAATATATATGTCTCAAATCACAAGGTTTTCACTAACCATGCACCATTCCATTTCACCTCAACACCTAGTTTCGGGCTCCAAAACATACCCGAACACCCCCAACACCTCAATAACCTCAAAATGAATTCATTTTAGGAGATATATAAATAGTTAAACTTATTTTTTTTTGAAATTAAATAATTTTTACATCAAGGAAGAACCAGGTAATTACAAATATCCCCCTCAATGAAATTCATCCTTGAATTGACTTCTCATGGTTGATCAGGAATTTCATAGAACATCTCCGTCCACTGTAATTGTACATGGGTCTCTAACTTCCATGTCTCATCCTATAGTAATATTTTCTTCTATATCACTTATTCTAAAATAACTAACCGTCCATGCAGAACCTTTGGGATATGATCCATAATATTTAGATGATTCTCCTAAAATGATGTATCTACCTGTAACTCAACCATTATGGGATAAAAGGCATGATATGGATCTAAATAATAGTGACATAGCTATGAAATAAGGAAAATTTGTTGAATGGATTGTTACCTATTTGGTAACAACATACAATAGGATACTAGACTTACTCTCTCTAGAATATCAAATGCATGACTAACCATGGGGAAATATTATCATGTCTCATGATCCTCCTCTGTTCTAGCCTCAGTGAAACTCATAACAAAACCTAATCGCTGACCTCAAACTCTATAGTTCATCTATGTATATAAATATATGATTTATTATGAGACTATATAATACCAATATAGTTTTGAATCAACATCACCTACTCTGTGTTCTTTTGAACAAGATGTGGTCCATGAAAAGCTTTCTCTTCTACCTCTAACCAACTAAGGGGTGATAGACATGACCTACCATATAAATACACATAAGGAACCATCTAAAAAGTATAATAAAATATATTCTTGTATGAAAATTCAACAAGGGGTCTATGCCTCTCCCAAGATCCCCCAAAATCCAGGATGCATGCATGTAGCATGTCCTCTAGAACCTGAATCACTTATTCTAGTTGGCCATCAGTCTAAGGGTGGAATATTGTTTGTAGTAGAACCAGTATACCTAATTTTTTCTATATGCCTTACTAGATATATGATGTAAACCATGAATCCCTATCTGAAATGATAGTATCTGGGTCGCTATGGATTCATTCTATATCGTAGATACAAAACCTCCCGAGATCATTCACACTGAAGGTTTCTTGATCGGTAGGAATTGTGTAACCTTCATGATCCTATCAACAATAAGACATAAATCATCATTACCTTGAGGTGAGATCGATAAAATTTTGATGAAATCTATCATGATGTCATTCCTTTTTCATGTGATAATGGGTTACTCATTTAATTCCCTGAGTTCTTTCTGGTGTTCCACCTTCACCTACTAATCGGTATAACATCTCATGAAAATAACAAATACATCTCTTTTCATATCTGGCCACCAGTACTGATGAGGTAAATCCTAATACATCTTGTTGATGATATGATGTATTTACAAATATATGGAATGAAAATATAGCATCATATCCTTGTGCATGTCTTCTGAAACCCATACATGACCATGCGATTGTAGAATTTCATCATCGCCTACAGTCCAACTAGGAAGAGGGACTTCACCAGCCAAACTCTCCCATAGGACTGAGGCATAGGAATCCAATTGCAACAACATCCTAAAAATAACCATAAGGGTAGAGATAATATGTAAGGATTATAGAAAAGTATTTCCCTAACCATCGTTTACCTCCAAGTGAATCTTAGAGAAAAACGACATGAGCTGGCCCTCACTATTGTCTTGATGAACTGCATATATATGAGTCATCCTGGTTAGTACGTCGACCAAAGAATCACCATTACTAGGCAGGTAGGAATACATGAAATCAAAACACTAAATATATTCAACCCTCTTTCTATACCTAATTATTTGATAATTCTATATAAATATGTACATGAGGATTTTTTGGTCCCACTCCTACAAAAACGGGCAATTTCAGCGCTCAAATCGGGCTTTAATAGTGCTAAAAAAGTGTTGTAAAGCTTAGCGCTGATAAAGGGGTGGGTCCCTTTAACAGCGCGCAAAAAGCGCTGTTAAATCCCTGCCTTCTGCGAATAGAAAATCTGCATCAGTACAGCCAGCCGAACAAAACCTGCAGAAAAACCAGTATATCAAACAAGAAAATGTGATCTGCTAATTATTCATTGTAAAAAACATAAAGGTACCATTAAATACTTACATTTCCCCAAACACCCATAACACAACCCAACCACAACCTTTATCTCAATGTACTCAACCGATCTAAACACCAAGATGGATTTTACCCAAGACGATATAATTCAAAACGCCGATCATGTCATCAACCGACCACTTAATTTCTATCGTGCTCCCCTCTATATGCTTTAGGTCACAAACACCACCATATAATGTTTAACACCTCCATCATCAGAAAAGAACCACTAGAACCCCAACTAAAACTCGACAACATACCCAACATGTCATCTATCTTACCATGCTTAGACATCCATGAGAACACCAACCAATGCTATCATCCATCCTTTCCATCAAAACAACTTTGAATGGATGTGAATCCATCATCCATACATGAATAAAGGACAATTCAACTTTTCCTCAAATATTGAACAAATTTTCAAAACATAATTAAAATTTCAAAACAACAAATAGATGTGGCTTACAACTCACCACATTTGTTCCTTTTTCCTGGAGGAATTTGAAACATGCACCACATAGGTTGTAAAAGCAGTAGAGGATAGATATCTTTGATCATACAAAGACATGAACCCAAGTTGATCCTTGAGGAAACTGATGAGTGATGTTTGTGAATACTTTTTGGAACTAGGAACTAACTCTCTTGATGAAACACAAGATATATCTTTAAATGTAGCCTCAATTGCTGAATCATTGGAACAATTTTCTGTATTGGAGGCTCTTAATGTCAGATTTAGAATCCCATATTGTTCATCAAATGGATTGGTCAAATTCCAATCTATCATGGAGGCTGCCGCACCACCTTTACATGCAACTAATGATCAGAGGCACCTTGATTAGCAAAACAATCCAGAGGGCACTGGACATGAAAGATCATGCGGTGCCATAGTTTCTCAGCAACCTCAATTTACCCCTCATGATATAAGGATATTTCATGATGTCCAAGACATAGCGAGAGGAGTAGAGAAGGTGATAGTCCCGTAGATGAACAACATCAACAATGAACATCCACCACCCATTCACTATATACATCAAAATCATATCTTTAAGAACGTCCATGTAAATTTCTATCTTACATCCATTGAGGATGATGCATGTTGGTCAACTTGTTTTGGAAATTGTTTATCTTCATCCTTTCCTTGTACTTGCACCCCATGAATTTGAAGGTGAGTATGCATACACGATAGTTGACATTATTAGAGAAGGGTTTCTGGAAGAGTATAAGAGACATGAAGCAATGAAGATCCTTAGAGTGTTGGAGAAAATTTGGTTGCTATAAACAATGTGGAAATCGGATTGTACAACGCGGCCTAAGATTCAACTTGCTGGTATTGTACTTTATTTTTTTAGAGGGTTTCAGTATAAATGCATTTTGGAATGATCATTGCTATTCATTTCATTTTAGGTTTTTTTGAAAGACAAGGGGAAAGGGTGGGGTCTGTAGACATTGGAGGATAAATCGAAGGGTGATTTTGTGTGTGAATGCGTTAGAGAAATGTTATCTCATGTAGAACTGCAAGAGAAAAAGCTAACTAAGAGTAGTGAAAAACATGCATATACAGTTCTCTTAGATGGTGATTAGGGTTCAGGGAGTAGTGAAAAGCAAGCATATACAGTTCTTTAGGTGGTACCATAGTATCTAACATCAAACCAAATGGCCTCTTTTCCCTTCAAGCTCCCCGAACCCTGATCACCTTCTAAGAGAACTGTATATGCATGCTTTTCACTACTCTTAGTTAGCTTTCTCTCTCACAGTTCTTCATGAGTTAACATTTCTCCAACATATTCACACACAAAATCACCCTTCGACATATCCTCTAATGCCTGCAGACCCCACCCTTTCCCCTCGGCTGTCAAAAAAACCTAAAAGACAATGAATAGAAATGATCATTCCAAAATGCATTTACACAGAAACCCTCCAGAAAAAAATAAAGTACAATACCTGCAAGTTGTAACTTAGGTCGCATTGTACAAGCCAATTGCCACATTGTTTGTAGCAAACACATTTTCTCCAACACTATAATGATCTTCATTGCTTCATGTCTCTTATATTCTTTCAAAAACTCTTATCTAAGAAGGTCAACTATCGTGTATGCATACTCACCTTGAAATTCATGTGTGCAAGTACAAGGCACAGATGAAGATAAACAATTTCCAAAACAAGTTGACCAATGTAAGTGTTTAATGGTACCTTTATGTTTTGAATAATGAATAATTAGATAGTCATGTTTGTGAATGCATTTTGGAACTAGGCACTAACTTGCTTGATGAAACTGAGGAAAGATCTTTAAATGTAGCGTCAATTTCCGAATCATTGGAACAATTTCCTACATTGGATGTTCTAAATTCCAGATTTATCATTCCATCTTGTTCATCAAATGGATTGGTGAACTTCTAATCTATCATGGAAGCTGCCACATACATGCAACCAACGATTAGATATTTTACTAGTTCATGCATGATATGAAGGTATTTTGGATATTTTTCTGTTTTTTTTGTCCAAAGCCCAAAGAAATGTGGTACATCATTCTTGCATGTTGCTGGTGCATTTCATCTGTTAAAATGGACAAATGACCCATTGGAGAAAGAATGTTTTCTTTAATAATAATTATAGTTTTTCTACAAACATTTATATACAAGAATGTTTAATCTTTTTATCTCCATGAACCCCTCTCAAAAATGTCCGCCATTTATACACTTCTGCAACTCTTGTAATAAAAGTCAGATCTTCATGCTATTTATGGACAATCTTGCATCAGGTATGCAGCCCACTCGTTTCTGAATATATCTACATTGTCTTGTGAATATGACGCTTTTCGGCATCGAGTGATTAGGATTTCACTATGGCCCAAGGATGAAAGTAGGGTTGGTGTGTATTGTTCAAGGGGGTAAATCAAGAGGGAAAAACAATATTTAAAAGATGCACTATATAAAATGTAATCTAGACATTTACCACAAACAATATAATCTAATTACAAACACATAGGCATATAAAATGATTCGAAAACACAATTCAAATCACAAAATTAATTTGTAGAACAATAATAAATGCAAAAAAAACTCATACTAAAAGCATCTATATATTTTAGGGCATCCACTAACCTTGGGTGAAGAAATTGATGAAGTCTAAGGAAAAACCGAAAGGGTGACGAAGCCTTATAAGCTGCCTTGGGAGGGGAAGACGCGACCGCCGGAGTGGGGGGTGCACAGGAGGAGGCGCCAACCGTTGAGTATGGTTCAGAGGGGAAGAGGAGGAGTAAGGTTCGGAGGGAGGGAGATCCGAGGAAGATCCGCCAGAGTAGGGTTCACGCAGAGTACAATCCAGAGGGGAAGTGGAGGAGTAGGGTTCGGAGGGAGGAAGATCCGCAGAAGAGGTTCAAGGGAAAGGAGAAAGAGTACGAAGGAGGTCTGGTAAAGGGAAGATCGAGGGAGGGAAGCTGTCGCATGGGTACAGTACCGTGAGGGCTTGGGGCCCGATAAAAAAGAGGACACTGTGTGCCTACTTTTAATAAAATTGGAGACATGTTTTATCAGCGCTACAAAGGTGCTGATAAAGAGAGCCTTTATCAGTGAAAAAATTTTAGCGCTGATAAAGGACACCATTATCAGCACTAAAAAAGCACTGATAAAGCCACCCATTATCAGCGCTAAAATCTTAGCGCTGATAAAGGGTCGATTTATCAGTGCTGATAAAGATTATCCTTTATTAGAGCTTTTTGATTAGCACTGATAAAGGGTGGCGCTTCCCTTGCCCATTTTTTAGTAGTGTCTGTGTACACCACAAAATCATCTACAATTAAGTAATGACTCCAACAACATGATGTGTGAACAACCACAGCTAACTCAATATCATGAGTCATGTAATTCCCCTTGTGTGGCTTCAACAGCAGAGACTTGTATGCTATGAATCGATCCCATTTCATAAAAACATCTCTTAACCTGATACATGATGCAGCATATTAAATAGTGGAACTCTTTCCTGGAACTATAAATATTAGTATCAGTGCTGAATTCAATCTATTTTTACGCTCCTATAAGGCCGTATCAAAAGAATATTACAATAAAAACATCAAACCCTTCTTATTCAAGACTCCAAGCAGTGCTAATAAGTGTTATATTTCTTATATGAAATGCATGTAGTAACCATCCATCCCATGGAAACTTCATAAAATAAATACATCCTTGGGATGCTCCGAGTAAACTACAACTCCCACCTTCTTAGAGTTTACTAAAACTCGTGTCTCTAAGATGATGTGACCCTAAAAGTGAATCTAGTCTATCTAAAATTGGCTCTTTGTGAGATTACCATATAACTAATGATCTCTTAATGTATTCCATATCATATCACGATGTTTGTCATGGTCGTGTAGATTATGATAATACACCAAGATATCATCCATGAAAAACACAACAAATGAGTCAAGGTAAGGATCAAAAACTCATTTCATCAGTTCCATGGAGACTACTAGAGATTTCGTGAGACATAATGACATAACCAAATAATCATATAAAATGTTACTTCTGTGAAGGTTTGGTTGTGGTATGTCTAAGGATCTAATATATACCTGATGATACTTGGATATCAAATCAATAATTGGGAAGTCCCAATATCCTTAGAGTTGTTCAAAGAGATTATCAATACATAGAAGATGATACTTGTTCTTAACATTCAGATGGTTTAATTTAAATTAATCAACACATATCCCGATGGTTTCTTCCACTATTTTTATAAAAAGGACTGGAAAACCCCATGGAGAACTATTGGGTTGGATAAAACCCTTTGAATTTAAATGATCTAACTTCCTCATGATATACTGAATCTTAGTATTATCCATCATATAATGAGGAATTGATATAATTATAGCTTATGGAACTAGATTGAAAGTTAAATATACCTCAATCACTTGATGTAATCCTGAAAATATTTCAGGGAAAACCTCCTTGAAGCAATCAACTATAGGATGAAACTCCATATTACATGTTCACTGAACATCCAAATATAAAATCGCAATTTGGGATATCACCCCTCTAATACTACAATAATGGATTCTAGCTCAGCTCTCTTGGGAATCCCATTAACCCTTTTGAATGAACTCTCGACTCTCTAGTGGTCTAAAACTCACACATCAGTAAAAGAAAACATTGAAATCATGGAAGGTAACCAACCATTCCATACCTATAACAATTTAAAAACCTATCATATATTTGAATAAGAGGTCTAATATGAAGTGACACCATCCAATATCAAGGTGGAACTCTATGCACTGACATACACCCTCACTTTTAATCCCCATAAAAGTTTCACCCATCATAACTTCGTTAGAAAATTGAATCACAGGCCCAGGGATATTCAAAATGGGAACATATATAAAGATATGATAATCACATATACGAAACAGGGAAATTGATAATGTAGAGGGTAGTATAATAGTACCTCTGATAGTATAAGGTCTATTATGTAACACCCGAAGCTTCCACGATACTCTTATCTTTGAATAATACAGTAGTGTGTGTTTTACTCAACTTTAAGTTCTAACACACACCACACCCAATCAAACTAGACGTTATGAATAGTAATACCCACATTTTGAAATTTTATACATTTTATCTTCCAAAATGGACTTCATTTTTGGATTCGGAATATCAAAATTATCTTAGGATGAATTTTTGGTAATTTGCTGGTAACTTTCATATTTTGATGAATAGTGAAAATTACTAAATTTTATTAAAAATAACTTTTTTAATTGAAATAATTAATAGCGATAAATTATGAATTTTAGTGTTTTTAAATTATATTTAGAATATAATTTTACAATTTAATCCAATTTTGGTCATTGGACATAATTTCACATTTAAACCGGACATAAACAAGTGTCAATCTTTTGATAGTTATTGTTTCTTAAAAACACGCTTTTTTGTTTTGACAACGAGAATTAATTTTAAATTAATAAATGCAACTTCTATATTTTGAATTTGGTAAAATATAATCATCATTGAATTCAGAATATCAAAATTATCTTATGGTAAATTTTTGGTATTAATCTGAAAACTTTTAATTTTTGATGAATAGTGAAAAATACTGAGTAATAGTTTAAAACCGAATTTTGGTTTAAATAATTATTTATTTTATGTAAATTATTTAATGTCAAAATAGATACATAATACCTATATAAGTTCAATTTAATTCATTGGAGTCGGTTTATAATAATTTTAGATATATAAATCTTTTATTGAACTTTTCACTATCTTTTACCCACCTCCTAGGAGCTTTTTCAAATTCACATAAAACATAATTTTACCGCTTCTGTGAGCTGAATTTCAAAAATTCGAGAGACACGGTTAATATTAAGGAGTAAAATGTGGTTCAATGAGATGAAAATAAATTTTGGTGAATAGTAACTTTTTACTTTTATTTACAACGGTTACAAGTAAATAGGGTAATTAATGGTAAAAATGATATTAATATTACACCCACACATGTCCTAATTCTATTGGAAAAGTTTATCTCGACCAAAAACAACCTTAGGAATAAAATATTATCATTTAGGCCCACTTTTATTAGATTATGATATTTATTATTATTTAAATCAAAGAAGAGTTAAAAGAGTTAAAATCAATGTTTAATAACTAAATCATTTTTAATATAGGGTTTTTCATAAGAAAAATTTGATTATAAAAATTCATTAGCAAGATAAAACGATTTTATACATCATGGTATTTTATTTATAATTTTTAAACAATATAAAAATAAATTTATTTATGACACAATGATGATTCAGTAATTACCTTATTCATGAATGAATCAAATAAATGGTATTATAAATATTAAAATAAATATAATTTCAAAGTATTTATGACATCCAAGAATTTTATAGGTGAATATGACATGTTAGGATTGATCCAATGTATATTTTTCAAGTAATAATGTTGTTATTATTTTTACAAAAAATAAATACCAAATAGTGTCAAAATTGACATAAAATAGTTTTTTAAAAAAATATTATATTATTAATCGATATAATGGTCCTAAAAATCTATGGATCGGTCAGAATACTTATATAATAATATATATTACATTAATGAACCAATTTGGTTTCTACGGGTAGTATATATTATGTTTATTAACCATATAGTGTAAGAATATAAGAAGACACGGTAAAAGTTAAATTATTTAACTTAGAGTTAAATCTAAATGATAAGGTTAAAATGGTAACCTAAACCTGTCTAAAACCTTTTAGGTGAGTTATTTTGACCTATCCCCACCTTATAATTTAAATAATAAACTTTTTAGCCATTATAAACAGAATATTAATTTATTATAAAAAAAATATTTTAAGTTTTTCCTAAGGTGCCCCTCAACCCTCTTATAAAAGGCAATCCTAATTATCTCTAATTCACACCATCTAAGCCATTTGTCTCGGCCAACCCCTGCCCAAATACCCTCTCAAATATCCTCCCTTCATTTTAGAGTCCTTAGTTTGATCATAAAGCCATCCTAAGGATCCCTTTTGATCAAATAAAAAGGAGGAACCCGAAGAAGAGGTAATGATTTCACCACCCTCTTTCAAGTTCATTTCTTCTTCAACTTCCTTTTTCATTATTGTTTACATTCTAAAATAATAAATCTAGTATATTATATATACTGTGATGTTATTATAATTATGGTACATCAAAATTCATTATTCTATCCACCCTTTGAATGACATGTCACCATACGTGCGTACGTACGGCTTACCATCTCCATGTCGTGGTGTAATTGTTATTCAAAAATATTATTATTTGGATGGGTATGATAATGATATGTAATAGATGTAAATAATAAATATTACAAGATAATGATTCTTTATATATGATATACAATCCAATTATATATTATATTAATATCAAAATAATGATATTTTCACTCGTGCGTACGTACGGATAACCGCCTCTACGACGCGATGAGATTCATTTCCAAGTTCCCCTTTCATTGACGATTATAAAAATATATATTACTAATAAGTATTTAATATATTACATAATAATTATACTGGAGATATATATATATATATAATTATTTATTTACTTACATATATCTTTTTCACTTACTTTCGTTCAATACTATATGAAAACGGAAATAGCGTTTATGCGTACGTACGGACTACCGTCTCCATAAACAGTTTTTTCCATTTAATATATACATCTATTATAAATTTTTATATTCTAAATATATATGATAAATAAATCCTGTTTTATTATATGGAAGTATTTAAATCATGATTTATCTGATACAATCAAGAGTAACAAGTTAAAACACGTACGATAAAGAAAGCGATTATTACCCGAAATATTAATATAACATGGAAATTATTGTTAAATGGGTAGTATAAAGTCCTAAATGAATAATGTATGATATCATAAATATTAATATGGTTCTTTTATAATTTAATAACATACAATAGTCTTCATACATGAGGCTAAACGTACCCTCGACTAAAGGAAAGTTCAAGGTAAGGGGTTTTCATCTCACTCCTTATTCCCATGAGAATCATGACATATTGCAACTATTACCTTTTGTGTGGTGTATGTACTTCCCATAAGTGTATTATTTATGTAATAAACTTTAATATATGTGTATTTACATATTCATTGTATGATACCTCTTTCATGGGGTGTATGTTTCGTAAGTTACCAAATTGGTAAGGGTTAATTTCACAGTCTCTTTATTATTTGAGGTTGTTTTTACGTAAGTATCTACTGGGACATATTTATTAACCATGTCCAGGATATATGAAAGTGTTTTCAAAGGGATTCTTTTAAGAGACGTTTGACTAAAACATCATTTCAAATGATTTTAAATATTTATTCTTCTAAATCTTTCTCATTAATTTCCATGTATTCAAAATGGTTTTTACGGATATATTTATATGGACATGAATGTTTTTAAAATTTTAATTCCTTTCAAAAGTTTCAAATATGTATGGTAAACTTTAATTAAAAAAGGTATTTAATTTTCATCCTTTATAAATTGTATGACTTTTAAATGTTTTCATGAAAAAGGAATATTTCTCTCAAAGAGTTTTACAAATCATTTTCTCCTATCATTAAATGGATTTTAGACTTGTTTGAAGTTGATTTATTATGATAAAATTCTTCCATATTGTGTTGAAGGTTTTGTGATATGTTTGACTATGGATGTGTTATTTTTATACAATTCATGGTTTATGGGTAAATTATTGACATTTCGTATGCCAGTTTTATTACGAATGTTTATGTTATGTTTAATCCTTTTCATATGAGGAATACATTGGACTTAGTAAGTGATGGGTGGAGCCCGATATAGCTCCTTGATGCATTGGTAGGTCTCATTAGACAAACTCGTGTCTTGGCATGAGTCCTTGACAAAATCTTATTTTTAGTCTTGGCACGAGGCCTTGGCTACGTGGTTATGATAGTCTGGAATTATGAATTCCATCATTATAAATGTGGTTAGTGATATTGCATTTGATTATTCGACTATTAGAATATCCACGTGAATAAGTAAATGGAATTACTTCATTTTATTTTTTTGCCATATTCTCCTAAAGATCAAGTTTAAAAGGCTTTTGTTTTAGTTATACATTACCTTAAATGTTTATACGTATTTATGAAAGTTTATGTTGTATTGTTATCCTTACTGAGCATCTGAGCTCACCCCTTTCTATGTTTATTTTTTCCCAAGATTCCATTAAGTTTATTGTGATTGATATGCAGGGTTAAGCCAAGGTAATAATGGAATTCATAAAGGATTATTTATGTTGTTTTGTATTTTATAATGTTAAATGTAACATTTTTGTATGTAATCTATTTTCTAATACTGCTAAACTGATCGGTCCTTCGGCACTTGATTCCTTGTAATCTTTCCAATGTATTAAAATAATGCATAGACTCTAGGTAGCTGGGGTCAGGGCGTTACAGTTGGAATCAGAGTAAGTTTAGCAATAACCTTGGAAACTGGATTTTGATAAACTGTTATTAGAGCACAATACCGTAGGATAGAGTTTGAAGATTAGTATAGAAGAATATCCTAGAATTTTGGTAATGTAAATATTATGTGAGTTTTCTAAGAAAATACATCCTTGTCTTGATACGAGCAGGTAGAGGTGGCTTAGGCACAGATGCACCTAGGGGTAAAACCCAAAAACACTGCTTTGAGCTAGACTCGAATGGGAACTGGTGCATGAAAATGGGCCTTGCTACACTCTTGGTTACGACACTCCCATGGGATATGCTTAGGATAATTCTCATTTTCTTTACAAACCATTATGAAGGGATTATGAGTATATATTTAGTCAACGAAAATATTTTTATGATTGTGGATTATATACATAAAATGTTTAATTTATGTTAAGTGATTTAAAAGTTTGGTATTAAGTATTTCTATTCATAAACTAATCTAGTGTATTACATTGTTTAGAAATGGCACCCAGTAGATGGAATGCGAACTCTAGAAATATGCATGATCCAAAGAGTAAGAAAGATCATATCTTTCATGGTCTTAAGCCAGAATTTAGAAAGGAAATAGTCTCCCACGTATTATCGTCATATGAAGAAATAATATCATGTGTTGATAAGATAGGTAAAGAATTATCGGAGTCCTATGGATTTGAAGGGATGCTAGAGAAGGAAATGATAGTCGAGAGAATGATAGATAAAGTGAATAAGGTAAAGAAGGATTTTCTCATATGTGATAACTATGGAAAGAATCACCTTCAGAAATGATTGAAGGGAATGGGAGTATGTTATAGGTGTGGACAAAAAGGACACCATGTACGTGACTTCAAGGGTAATAAAAAGGTTTCAAATGATGCTATTGGATAATAATCAAGTTATTATACTACCATAGATGAAGAGGAGTGACTAGTGTTCTTATATAGTTATTTTGGAATTATTTCATTTAAGTGTTGTATCAATGATGTTCAGGAAATAAATAAGGATTGTTCTGCAGTGCTATTTCATTGAGGATTTGAGATTTTATGGTACTTAGAAAAGTGAATCTACAGTGAGTTATTTTTTTTGGAAATTACATGGTTGAAGGAAAGATAAACCTTAATATGGTCCTAATATTGAGCTACTTATTTTGGAATAAGATATGGTTGATTTGGGTAAATTATATTGGATATTCTTGACTACCTTGAAACTGATTAAAGATTTTTATATTCCAACATTTTTGGAGTTGACAACATTTTTGGATGGATGAAGTATATCCAGTATTATATGGGAAATAAAGGATCATGAATGTAATCAATAGGTTTTATTGTAATTTAGGATGTTTGAGTGTTTTAATAGAATACATGATGAAGGTATTCACATGATATTATGGGGTAAAATGGATCTACATTATACTTAACATTCATATAAATTGTGGACTGAGAGTTTACAGAAGTATTTTGGATAAGTCTAAAGGTTGGAACAGATTACGTTTGAAAGGTTATTTTTGGATTTTTATAAAAGGACAACACGCAGACAGTGTGACGACCCGTCACATCAGACAAAGCTGCGGGAATCGAACCCATAACCATAGTGAAATTGAGATTTATCATCTACCACTGGACTATGTGAAGTTCCAGGATGGTATACTGGATTTTTTTAATGGGTGTTATATGTGAATTATAAATTCATTAAATTTTGAACCCTATACGATAAGGATAAGTAGAGTGTTTTTGAGTTTTATTATGTTTTGAAGTGAAAGATGAGTTTGTGGTAGAAATTTATTAATGGATAAAACACTAATTATAAAGTTAGTATATATCCTTATGATCTTATCCAATATCATAAATAAATTTCTCAACATTAAGAAAAGAAACTTAGAACAAAAATGTTGTCCTAGATGGTACCTTAGATCATAACAAATTTTTGGCTTTGGGATTATTGGCCTTTTCAGAGCCATGTTCTCTACCACTCTCCATCAGATATTGATGGTTAGATTTCACTTCCATATCCATATTTTACTACATTGAACCCTAGTATGTGTTAATTTCAGTAACCATCATACTTACCACTCTTTATTTTAAATAGAGGCCTCATTAATCCATTTTTGGATGTGGGATTTCAACTAAGATATTTTGAAATATCAACCCCATGTTTCCAATATCGAGCATAAATTGTAAGGACACAATTTATTAAAGAAGTGATGAATTTGACACACCAAACTCCCTTGGTACGCTTATCTTTGAATAATAGAGCAGTGTGTGTTTTACTCAACTTCAAGTTCTAACACACACCACAACCAATCAAACTAGCCGTTATGAATAGTAATACCCACTTTTTAAAATTTTATACATTTTATCATTCAAAACGGACTTCATTTTTGGATTCAAAATATATAAATTAGATTAGGGTGAATCATTGGTACTTTTTTGATAACATTCATATTATTATGAATAGTGAAAATTATTAATTTTAATTAAAAACAACTTTTTTAATCAAAATAATTAATATTGATAAATTAAGAATTTGAGTGGTTTTAAATTATATGTAGAATATATTTTTATAATTTAATCAAATTGTGGTCATTGTACAAAATTTTACATTTAAACCAGACATAAACAAGTGTCAATCTTTTTATAGTTATTGTTTCTTAAAAACACGCTTTTTTGTTTTGACAGCGGGAATTAATTTTAAACTAATAAATGCAACTTATATATTATGAATTTTGTAAAATATAACTCATTATTGAATTCGGAATATGAAAATTAGCTTAGGGTAATTTTTTTGTAATTTTCTGAAAACATTTAATTTTTGATGAATAGTGAAAAATACTGAGTTATAGTTTAAAACCGAATTATTATTTAAATTATTATTTATTTTATTTAAATTATTTAATTTCAAAATAGATACATAATACCTATATAAGTTCAATTTAATTCATTGGAGTCGGTTTATAATAATTTTAGATATATAAAAATTTTATTAAACTTTTCACCGTCTTTTACCCACCTCCTAGGAGTTACTGCAAATTCACATAAAACATAATTTTACCGCCTCTGTGAGATGAATTTCGAATATCCGAGAGACACGATTAATATTTATTATTAAAATGTTGTTCAATGAGATGAAAATAATATTTGGTGAATAGTAACTTTTTACTTCTATTTACCACAGTTAAAAGTAAATATGGTAATTAAGGGTAAAATTGATATTAAAATTACCCTCACACATGTTCTAATTCTGTTGGACAAGTTTATCTCGATCAAAAAATTTTTTAGGAATAAATTATTATCATTTAGGTCCACTTGGATTAGATTAGGAAATTTATTACTATTTAATTCAAATATTTCCTACATCATGGTATTTTATTTATAATTATTAGACATTATATAAATAAGTTTAATTATGACACAATGATGATGCAGTAATTACCTTATTCATGAAAGAATCAAATAAATGCTATTATAAATATTAAAATAAATATAATTCCCAAGTTTTTATGATATCCACGAATTTTCTAGGTGAATATTACATGTTAGGATTGATTCAATGTATTTTGTTTTGTGTAATCATGTTGTTATTATTTTAACAAAAAAATAAATACCAAATAGTGTCAAAATTGACATAATATAGTTTTTAAAACAAATATTATATTATTAATTGATATAATGGTCCTAAAAATATAAGGTTCATCCAAAATACTTATATAATAATATATATGAAATTAATGAACCAATTTAGGTTCTATTGTAAGTATATAGTAAGTTTATTAACCATATAGTGTAAGAATACAAGAAGACACGGTAAAAGTTAAATTATTTAACTTAGAGTTAAATCTAAATGATATCATTAAAATCGTAACCTAAACTTGTCTAAAACCTATTGGTTGAGTTTTTCTTGACTTATACCCACCTTAGACTTTAAATAATCAACTTTTGAGCCATTAGAAACCAAATATAAATTTATTATGAAATAATATTTTAAGTTTTTCCTAAGGTGCCCCTCACCCCTCTTATAAATGGACACTACCCCTTCTCTCTAATTCACACCTTCTAAGCCATTTGTATTGGACAAACCCTTCCCAATTACCCTCTCATATATCCTCCCTTCATCCTATAGGCCTTAGTTTGATTATAAAGCCAACCTATGGTTCCCTTTTGATCAAATCAAATGGAAGAACCCGAAGAAGAGGTAAATGATTTCACTACCCTCTTTCAAGTTCCGTTCTTCTTCCACTTCCTTTTTCTTTGATGTTTCCATTCTAAAATAATAACTCTAGTATATTATATATACTATTATGTTAAAATAATTATGGTACTACCAAATTCATTATTCTTTCCACCCTTTGAATGACATGGCACCATACGTGCGTACATATGGCTTACCGTCTCCACGTCGTGGTGTAATTGTTATTCAAAAACATTATTATTCGGATGAGTTTGATAATGATATGTAATAGATGTAAATAATAAATATAACATGATAATTATTCTCTATATATGATATAACATCCAATTATATATTATATTAACATCAAATGAATGATATTTTTGCTCGGGCGTACGTACGGATTACCCTCTCCACGACGCGATGAGATTCATTTCCAAGTTCACCATTCATTGATGATTATAAAAATATATAGTACTAATAAGTATCTAATATATGACATAATAATGCTACTGGAGATATATATATATATTTATATATATAAGTATTTATGTACTTACATATATCTTATTCACTTACTTCCATTCAATACTATATGAAAACAGAAGCAGCGTTTATGCCTACGTACGGACTACCGTCTCCATAAATGGTGTTTTCCATTTCATATATATATGGCTATTAAAAAAATTTATATTTTAAATATATATGATAAATAAATCTTGTTTTATATTCTGTAAGTATTCAAATCATGATCTAAGTGATACAATCAAGAGTAACAAGTTAAAACACGTACAATAAAGAAAGCGATTATTACCTGAAATATTAATATAACATGGAAATTATTATTAAATGGGTTATATAAGTTCATAAATGAATAATGTATGATATCATAAATATATAATATTTTTCTGGTATAATTTAATAACATAATATAGTCTTCATACAGGAGGCTAAACGTACCCTCGACTAAAGGAAAGTGCAAGGTAAGGGGTTTTCATCTCACTCCTTATTCCCATGAGATTCATGCCATATTGCCACTACTACCTTTTGTGTGGTGTATGTACTGCCCATAACTGAATTATTTATATAATACACTTTAATCAATGTGTATTTACATATTCATTGTATGATACCTCTTTCATGGGGTGTATAATTCGTAAGTTACCAAATTGGTAAGGGTTAATTTCACAATCTCTTTATTATCTGAGTTTGTTTTTACGTAAGTATCTTACTGGGAAATATTTTTTATCCATGTACATGTTTTATGAAAGAGTTTTCAAAGGGATTCTTTTAATGGACTTTTTACTAAAACATAATTTCAATTCTTTTTATATATTTATTCTTCTAAATATTTCTCATTAATGTCCATGTCATCAAAATGGGTTTTAGAATTTTTTTTATGGACATGAATGTTTTTAAAATGTTAATTACTTTCAAAAGTTTCAATGATGTATGGGACACTTTGATTCAAAATTTTATTTAAATGCATTCCTTTCTAAATTGTGTGACTTTTAAATGTTTTCATGAAAAAGGGATATATCTCTCAAAGAGTTTTACAAATCATTTTCATCTATAAATTAATGGATTTTAAACTTGTTTGAAGTTGATTTATTATGATACAAATATTCCATATTGTGTTGAAGGTTTTGTGATATGTTTGACTGTGGATGTGTTATTTTTATACCATTCATGGTTTATGGGTAAATTATTGACATTTCGTATGCCAGTTTTAATACAAATGTTTATGTTATGTTTAATCCTTTTTATATGAGGATTGAATTGGACTAGGTAAGTGATGGGTGGGTCCCACTATAGCTCCTCGATGCATCAGTAGGTCTCATGGGAAAAAATAGTTTCTTTGAATGAGGCCTTGACAAAATCTTATTTGTAGTCTTGGCATGAGGCCTTGGCTACGTGGTTATGATAGTCTGGAATTATGCATTCCATAATTATGAAATTGGTTAGTGATATTGCATGTCATTATTCGACTAGTATAATATCCATGTGAATAAGTAAATGAAATTACTTCATTTTATTTTTTTTGCCATATTATGCTGAAGTTCATGTTTAAAAGGCTTTTGTTTTAGTTATACATTTCCTTAAATGTTTATGCTTATTTATGAAAGTTTCCGCTATATTGTTATCCTTACTGAGAATCTGAGCACACCCCTTTCTATGTTTTATTTTTCCCAGTATTCCAAGAAGTGTATTGTGATTGATATGTAGGGTTAAGACAAGGGAATACTGGCATTCATAAAGGATTATTTATGTTGTTTTGTATGTTATAAAGTGTAATGTAACACTTTTGTATGTAATCTATTTTCCAAGACTGCTAAACTGATCGGTCCTTCGGGACTTGATTCCTTGTAATCTTTCCAATGTATTAAAATAATGCACCGACTCTGGGTAATTGGGGTCGGGGCGTTACATGGGATCCTTCTCTTCAAGGGTCGATTTCACTTCATATACCTTGCATGATATGTGTCCCTGTGATATTGCCTATATACATTGAGAAGATTCACACTACTGTCAATGTAAAATTGGAGTCTGAATACCATGGCCATATCCACCACATCAGCCTAATCGGTCATCCATACATCATATCCATGGAATATAAGAAGATATTAATAGTACTCATAAACATGGAGTAGGTGCATACCCTCTCTCTTGGGTTTTGGGTGGAAATATTTTGTATAAGTGTTATAGATGTCCCATCTTCCCGCAAGATCAACACTTGATTGGGTCTCCTGTACCTTGTGGCCTCATACTTTCGGGCCTTCTAAACTGGATGAACCTCAACTTGATACATGATTATCTACTCTGAATGTTAATGTCATCACATATAATCTCTAGATGATGCTTCCTACTACCATTCAAAGCAGTACCATATCGATATTTTGAACCACTCTTGATCGTACCTCCAACCTTTCTCATGTTATGCTCTATGATAAGTGCCTCATTCAATATTCCATAAATGTTATTCAGCTAAAATACATTCATATATGATTTAATGTTTTACTTAATACCATCCTAAAATTTTACTACTTTAGATTAATAATAAACCATTAGAATAGGGTCGAAGCACAAAATCTTTGTAAAATGGGATGAATATTCCATAACAGATAATGTGCTCTGTTCCAAAATCATGAAATCCAAATCTTTATTGTCCCATAATGTCATGTGATATAAAGATTTATACAAGTTCATATGAAAATCCCTCTAATAAATTTTCAATGTATAATCCGTCTAAGTAGTGACATTCCACCATCTCTTAGTAGAACCACACATCATATTTGTAAAGAGATTTACCCTCCTCTCAAGAGGAGTCTTTATATGATCAAAAACAGATAGTATGGACTGTATCCATGACTCTACAGCATGTGGCTCAACATCCGTCAAAACATGGGTGGATACCAATGCCAAAACTCACACGTTAACTCTGCCATAGTTCAGGTAGGTCACAATTCTCCCTAAATGGAATGCATGAATCACATAAAGTCCTAAAAAACTGTTCCTTAACACCTGTGTCTAGTATAACCTCTGGTTTCTCAACTGTAACTAATAGAGGATTCATTATTATACTATAGGTCACCACCTCTTGAGTGTGATCATCGTCACCCTCTTGGCGTATGACTGATGTTCATCATGGTGAAGTACCTCTTCAATGATAAACAAATGCCTCAGTTCATGCTCATTGTCAAAACACATAGTTTAAAAGAATATATATTTAAGTAGGATCAGTATAGGATTTCCTATTTCAAAACAAACCCCTATGACAACTCCATGAAAAATTTCTAGGTGATGTACAGATCTTGTATAAGCAAGAGACACCACCAAAATCCCACTACTATGTTTGGGTCTGGCCCAATTCATTGTCATATAAAACTCACATTACCATTTTCATTTCTAGTTCCATATTCAATTTCATTTTCATTTTATTATACAATAATTAAATTTAAAATTCTTTACTAATGTTTTTCAAATTTAAAATCCATGAGGGACCATACTCCCAAGGTACCAAATCTTGGCATTCATCTTTTCCATACTATAACTCATTCAAAAATACATATCACAATATATGGTATATCTATCATGAAACCTATAATAAAAGTATGCAACAAATAATGAATCCCAAATTTCATGGAATAATTCATGGAATTTGGTTTCTATACAGTTCCTATATGATTCATGAGATGTTATAACCTCTTCTCATCTTGTTGCAACATAATATAACTAAAAATCAAATCAATAATAAAATTATAATTCAATTGGTTTTCCCAAATGTATAATCATGTCAATTGTAATAGTAAAAACACATGAAATAAAAATTTCATTTGAGTCAATTTGGATTTTTCCTATATTAGGGTTAGCTACTCCCAGACATATCATATTAAAAAATTACAATTCCTTTCTATCCCTTTATATTGTTCCAAAATAATGAAGCATACTAGAAAGAAAAGAACTAATACCACTTGGTAAAATCCCAAACCCAAATGCTAATGAAATGTGCCCGAACTGGGTTAGCCACATTGTCTCAAGTACATCTCCCCAATTTTCAAAGGCTATTGACTAGTAGTGAGGTCCTATTTGTGTCTTTGGGGAGACTATTCCCTCATCACTAGAGAGTAACACAACAGAATCTCAACATCAAACAATTAGTATATGTTTTGTAATAACCATATAAGAAACAAATAGTAGAAGACTGATATATTAACAAATTGATAAGTCATATTAAATACCAGATGATGATACATTTCATATATTTCTCTGAAAAAAACCAAAATAGGTCTACATGTAATATGAATAATACATATAATAAAAGTAAAAAAATTATAAAAAGTATCCCAGCTAGCACCGTGAGCCTATGTTCTATCACATTCTCTCCTAATACTGATCTATAATCAAGAAGATATTGTAGGGAAATTTCCCCTATACATACTTCCAATCATGTAGTCTTTTTGGGTAGAAAAATGTGGCCCAAACAATGTGTGAGATATAATCCCATTAGAAAACCACCCATGGTTAGGTGCTAATTAGTGAATATATATAATAGATAGTGTGTTAGAAGTAAGTAAATAAGTAAAGGAATTTCTAAAAGTAAAAATCCTATAATATATAGAGTCTCATTTATATCTGAGTTCATTAATTCATTAAATCTCATTTAATTAATAGGTCTTGAGACCCAGCGTTCAGCTCGACATCCCCCATGATAACATGAACAAGGATTCCTAAACATTATATCCATTAAGTTCAAGGAAAAAACTAAATCCAAGATTCTCCTTTGGCTTGGAAGACACATCATAATTCATTTCATTCATTAATCAATTTTTAACCTATGTTTTTCTTTGGAATTCCTATATTGGAATCCAAGTATCACTCCAAGTAAAATATGAACCAACACCCTACAATATATTATATGGAGAGACTCTCAAGATCTCATGTATCTCTCTAGGTGTGGTATAATGACACTGCCAATCAAGTTCTTCCTTAATGGTCCACTAAGGGAACCCATGTATCACCTATGGAATACATGATAAAATTCCCTTGATTCCATACATGGCATTCTTAATTTGGAATCCAAATATCACACAACACATAATAGTGATGCCTTAATGAGTCCATCCATGGGAATCTTCCATTGAATCTATGTATCACATGTGGAATATAAAAATTCAATCTCAAATTAAATTAGTAAAATAGATTTAAACATGTCAACGACAACATCAAGTGAAATTTATTTAAAACTAAACTTAAAATTTGACACAAAAAAGGCCAAGCTTATAAGGCTTGCCTTCCAAATACACACATTATAAAATCACTACATAAAGATTCTCATGTTCATACGACCTATTAAATTACATAACCACTATTCAAATCCCATGGGTATATCAATTTAAAGGGAAATTCAAGCTTTAACATGCAATTTCATAGAATAGCTTAGGGACATGCCGTTCATTCCCATTATTTATTCAATATTAACTATAATTAACATATCATATTGCATTTATATTTCCAATTAAATTAATACATTTAAAAGTTATAGTAAAGGAAATGGCACACCTCAAAGGTATCCAAGTTCAAGGACACCCATTGTAGTCCATTTATATAATCAACACACCAAATGGGTGTTTCTAAATCAAGGAATTCAACCTATAACCATTTAATAATGGTCCTAATTAATCTAATAGGATACACTTATCAATTTATACCAAGGATAAAAAATACATTTTAAGGAGACACCTGATAATTGGGAGTGTAGAAAAACATTGTATATATAAATCACTTGACTTTAAATTAAATGCATGATACCACCTACCATATGTCTTTGGTTGATAGCTAGTCTAATATTAACTCCATATTTAGATCAGATTAGGTCAAAATAAAATAATAGATGAAGAACCTAATAGTAGTTAAAATTATATTGATCCCAAATATCATGATTGATATCTATAATAATGAAAAACATATAAAAAGGAATTGAGTACTCACCGATACAGATCCCGCTAGATGATCGCTACTTGAATTAGAGATTAGACTAAGGGTTTATCTCAAATAAAATAGTATTCATTGAAGAGGCTTTAAAATGGGAGGATTTTTTATGTAGTATATAAATAGAAACATAGGATAGAAACATATTCAATAAGGTTAAAAATGGTTATTTTTTTCTAAAATTATAGGGTTTTATATTTTAGGTGTATGAGTTTCCCGAACTGTGTTCCAAACATGCATGATTAGCTATAGGGAAAGGGCACTCGCATGGTTTATCAACATGGTTTGAATAACCATGTTAAAATTTTACCAAAACCCAATATTAAAATTGATGACTAGGAACATATCCTTCTGTCCCAACTCCAATGGTTTTCACTAACTGTGTGCTAGTCTATATCATCCCAAAACATGGTTCCATGTTTCAAACCTTCACTAGAAACTGACCAAAACCTCCATAACCTCAAAGGACATTCATATTTGAAAATAATTAAACAATTAAGCTATGAATTTGTGGAAATTAACGGTTCTATACCACAATTAAGAACATGGTTCTTATAAAATCATCACAATTCCATTTTTTAAATTAGTTAAAAATTAATTCAATATAATCATAAAATTAAAGGTCTAATTGATAGGGAAAAGAATTATGGAACCACCTGTCATTAATACATGATCTAGAAATAAACTTCTACAATGGCACTTGCCAAGAAAAGTAAGAAATAGAAGATCTTGGAATAAAACCTAGAACAAATATAAAACTAAATTTTGTTTAGATCCATCCAATATGAAATGGTCCATCAAACATTATATAGGAACAAAGGAGTGATCATAAGAAACCAATCATGAGGATATCCAGTTATCAGAGAGGGATAAGATCTTCTACTGACACTTTTATATACTAAAGGAAGAGGTCGTATAATCTAAAATTTCATCCATGAAGACTTCAGAGACATAGAAATTATATTAGGTTCGAGTAGATTGATTATCCATCTTAAATTGGAGATCGACAATTTTTAAAATAATATTTGTAATAATTAAATATCATGAGAACAATTTAAGAAATATGGCTACATGGTTAGGAAAAAATTCCCCAATTACACTACGACCCTACTATCTGAGGTTCTCAATTTCTCCAAGGTGGGTTCAATATTTCATAAGCTATGTGTCAACCATGAATTATCCACTGTACATGGGTGATTGGTTTTCAACTGGGGGTTAAAAGGTTTGGGAAAAAATGTGCCAACTATACACTGCCTATAAGGCCTCTAAAATCTTTAAATTCTTCCTAAAACACCCTTAATCAAGATCCAACCCAAAGAAAATCAAAACTAGGGTCAATAAATACCTAGCAAAAAGTAATGGGATATTACAAACATAGATTAAATAATTGATGATGCCTGAATATGGGTCTCCAAAATATCCAAACATAATAATTTTTTCTTTAGATTTTTCACTTAATGTTTTATAGTCTCCATTAATTTTACATAGTTAGTAGATGTTATAGAAATATCTACACATATTTCTTGAATCACCACTATCAATAATCAATATATAGTTTTTGTTCTTCTAGAATTTTTCCAACAAATTCAAATAAAATAATAATAATTTTAATTACCATAATGCTAATGGGTCCATTTTTTTGAGATATTAATTATTTGGGAACTCAGATATATCTATACCATATAAAATTTCTATTCTTAGAAAATTTTATAGATAATTTTTAAGAAAAAAAATCCTTCATTACACCAAATAATTTATTAAATCGTAAATAATAATCATTATTATAATAGAAATTTATACAAGTGAAATAATATGTAATATTAAAAATAGTTTTTTAAGAACTATGCATAAAATATTCTTATATAACATTTATTTTTCTCTATTAAATCAAATGTTTTTTTATTCTATGTATTTTTTGTTTTTATTGATTTTCTTGAGTTAATTTTTACCCTTAGTTAATACATTTTCATTATCCATTATATATACAACATTATCCCTGAATTTCATTATTTTTATGTCTTTAAAAGAAAAAATAGAATCAAATTCGTCTAGTTCTAATTTTACATCAAAAATCTATTTGGAAATATCATGTTTTCTAGTTAATTAAACATTATTGGATTTAATTTGATAATTTTATGTCTTCATAATATATTCATTGTAGTCTTACAGAATGTGAAAATACTCAATTAATTCCTCCAAAGTACAATATTCATAACTTGATTTAGATTAAAAAAATAACAATGTTATTTATTAAAATCCTTTTTAAAATCAATTATATATATACTGTCATTATAATTTGGATTATTAGACAATGAATCAAAATTAGTGTAATTAATTGAGTCTTCCAAAGCACTCCATGTAGACTTCATTTCCATTTCTCTTTTTTAGGGATCATTTTTTTATTTTTTATTTCATTTTAGATTTCTCTTTATATTTCAACCAAAGGAAATAAATGATGATATACATGAGAATCATGAATTAAAAGAAATCATTTTTTAATGTCAATAAAATTATTTAATTATTGATTTATTTCTTGAATAATATTCTATTAGTCTAAGACTATCATAATTTTATTTCAAAAAAAATAATCATTAAAATCTAACCCATTTCATTATTATTCATTGGATGAATTAGTCAATAATTTTTCTCTAAGTTTCCTCTCATCCATTTTTATAGATACATTCAAGGAAGTAATTTACTTTTTTTCAAGTAATATATCTTCTAAATTATAATTTAGATCAACCTCATACATAATAAGAGTGCTAATTTGAACCATTATTTTCAAATAACTATTATTATTGGACTATCATATAACAGGTGATATTCCAGTTAACTTAGAAGTAAATATTGTAAGAAATAATATTTCTAGAACTGGTTTTCGAATCAGATTACCCAAGGCTGCTAAATAATTCAAAATATTAATTATTCCTGGATTTAACTGCATTATAATTTCTCTTTGCACCATTGTGAAAGTATGAGACATGATATATTCGGTATTGTACCATATATTTATAGTATTATTAGTTCTATCATAATAAAATAAAATTGTAGTCCACATTTCATGATATGTACTTCACTATGAAACATGATTAAACTGATCAGGATATAATCCAAATATAATAGAATTCATGGATTTGAAATTTAGATCTTATTTAGATTCTGTTCTAGAAGCCCATATATTGGGTTTACTTTTAGAGACTTCATAGGGAATAATGTAATTCTAATAATCCTTAAAACCACGTTTTTAGGTAGATAATCATTTGATCTTACTATCACTATTATTGTTATCTATTGAACTATGGAACATGAATCATTGACATTAATGTTTTGTAATATAATATTATATAAAAATTATAATAGATAATTAAACTTTATTTTATTTTATTTGAGATATATAAATTCATATTCTCAGATACAAATTTTTTAACATAGAGTTGAATAAGAACATAATAAGGGGCCAATTGTGTTCTTAATTTTTTTTATAACTATTATCCAAAAACATAAATATTTAATCAAATAATTCCATGAATATTTACCATATATGAGGTTTAAATAGTTATTAAATGGATATATTATAACAAATAGAATTTATATTGGGTTGGGGCACAAAAAAACCCTTGTCTGCTCTGCTAACACTCACATAAAAATCATGGAGATTTTCTTTAAACTTTTATATTTTCTATTACCTGTAATGTAATGTGAAAAAACAATATTTTTTTTAAAGTTTATAATATTTATAACCACTATATCTCATCACAATACATCTTCATGATCATTTAATATTCTGAGAAAAAATGATCTTACATTATAATGAAGATAGATGTCTAAAATGTTGATGGTTCAGTACACAGTCTCAAGTAGAAACATATATATTATGAAGAATTGATCTAGATAATGAATAAAACATTAATTTGTAGTAATATAGGTTCCTTTATTTTGGAAAATACTCATGAAGGAACAATTTTTGGAGTTTTTATTTGGTTATTTATATAGAAAAAATGATGCTGTAAAAAACTATGTGGTTCGTGTTTCCATATAAACACTAAAACCTCCATATTTTTTTATTTAAAAATAATTTATATATGTAATTAGTTGTGTGAAAATATAATATTATTAAAATAAATTCTATGAAATCCCATTGGGACTTATTTTTTGATAATGTAAAATATTGAAGAATTCATTGAGATTGGTTATAGTATTCCTTCAAACTATATGGTTTCTTACAAATATATCATTTATTTAATTTGAATTTTTCAGAGTTTGAATTGTATAAATTTTATTAACAAAAGGTAGGGTTATAATTTTACTAAATACTACAATGGGAAAAAGTACCTTGATAACCAAAATAGTTATTCCAAAACACTTTTCTTCATATGAATTATTGTTCGTGATACATTTCTTACTATGTTTTCACCATATGGATCTTTCTTTATTGTAATACTTTAGAATTAATAGGAAATTTAGAATTAGAAAAAAAATATTCAACTTTGTATGAATAATTTATTATTTTATAGGTGTTATAAATCTTATTATACATTTCTCTATTGAGATAAATCCTTATCATTCAATTAAAATTTAAATCATCAGATAATTATTCATCACATGTTAAAGTAGAAATTATATCGGGTAGGATAATCTTCGCACTCATATGATATTTTATGTTTATATATTAATAGAATTTTCAAAAAAAATCATGTACAAAATTCCTTTTCTCATATGATAATTTAATTTACCACATATATGAAAATTAACTATTTCAAGATTCATAGGATAATTCCTGTAGAATATTTCTTTTAATATGATATTTTTTTATGTTTTATGATGTTTCTCATGTTTGAGAGTTATATGATCTTATAATTTCCATATTTTCAAACTAGATTCTACTTATAAGATATTCAAATAATGTTATATATTTTGTTTGATAGAAATATTATAAATTTATTGATATTAAGATATTTAACTGGCTCATAAGATATTTTCATTTGGTAAATTTCCTGAAAAATGAATGATCATTCTAATTATGATTTCAAATGAAATATGACATATAGAAATATTATATATTCTCATGAAATAATTTGGATAAATTAATAAGAAAAACAAATATTAATTTTGGGAACATTAAACCATAAAAACAATTGATAATATTAGAAAAAAATAATGTGTCCAACACTTATATCTTATTATATGATTATGTTATGGGATATGAGACATTATCCTAGCCACTATATTATGGGATTAGTGTGGTTATTCCTAATCCATTGTGTTGTGGGATAGAGGTAGTGATGGAAAATCAGTTACCTTATGTCTCGTATAGCATTGTATATTATCTAAATCATGAATAATAAAAAAATTTAGTCATTTATTTGATTAATAATGTTTTAATATTTATTCCCTTAATATTTTTTCTATTTTTTAATTTATTATCTTGTTTTTTAGTTAAAAAACTAATATGTTTTCATCAGATGATTAAAGGTCTTTTTATTTTTTATTTATAAATCAACCTTTATAGGTTGACTATGGACAATGTTTCATGGTTTCATAATATTAATTTTTTCAAAATTATTATATTTATACATTAAATATAACATTTTAAATAAACCATGTAATGTGTTCATTAAAAATGATACACCTAATTTGAAAGAGGAAGAATCTTCCACGTTCACATGAACAACGTTTCCATTTTAATAATGGTGGGAGGAATAAATAATATAAAAAAATATTTAATTTTAAAAAATCATAAATATGTTATAAATTTAATATTTATTGAGTATATTCATTATTGTGACCAAATATGTGATCAAATAAAGAAAACATTATCACATCACTTTGAGTACGTATTAGTCCACACATAGTCATAAGAGTTTTTATCAGCTACAACTTGTGGGAGGTAAATAATTTATGTTATATATCATTTATAAATATATTAATTTTGTTATAAATATAATATGTAAAAATTGTATTTAATATTTTAACCATCCATTTGATTAATTGATGAAAAATGATACTCATCACTTTATAGAGGTTCTAGTCAATGTATATACATTACCAATGTTTTTATTTCCCATTTGATGGAAATGAGGTGTAAATTAGTTATAAAATGTACATAATAATATTTTAATATATTCAAGATACATATCTCATCAAATTTAATTTTTTATAATATATTTGGAAGGAGGTAGAAGTATAAATTAACTTGAAAAAGATCAGTTATGAATTATACATCTTCCTTGATGGGAGCGATGATCTTGTAAATATATAAATATATTAAATATTATATATGTATTTTCATGTAAAATGGATCCAAAACAATTAGTTTTCTAAGATAAGGTGTTAGATATCTGTATAAACTAATTTTATTATATTTAATCATGTTTTATTTGTTATCTTTATGTATTATCTATTTATATTAACCCATTTTTTTGTTTACCAAGTTGTAACATTTTACCTTGTGATTAATTAAATGAAAAAAATTAAAGGGTTCATCTTACTAATTTTTTTGAATAATAATTTAAAATATATAATCCATTTTATCAAATTTGATTTATAATATTATCATAAATTAATTTTAATTAATTTTCTCAAAACACAGAATAAATGTTTTTAGAAAATGTAAAATTTTAAGTATAAAAATGATTTTACACTAAAATTATGCCTATAAATTTTTCTCATGATTTAAATTATATTTTCACTAAAAAATAACAATTATTAAAAATATGGGCCTTGAAAACAGAATTTAATAATATTTTAATACTATTAAATCGCAATGTCAAAAATAGTTTTAATTGGAATAAAAAAGAATGTATATTACAAAAAGTAATGATTCGGTTCCAAAATAATAATAAAAAATTCCAAATGATTTATTTTAATCTACATAAACTTAATTATTTTAACAAAAATGATTCATGAATTTTTATTTGAATCCCACATCATTATAATTTCATAAATTTTATGGTATTTTTTTAAAATGGTATTTTCACTATTCAATAAAAAATCTACCATTTCATGAAATATGAATATTTAAACCTATTAAAATTTGATGTGGGTAATCCAAAAATAATGTTTTATTAATAAAATTTTAATTTTATAATAATAAAGTTTATCTTTTAAAAAATAACATGTAATATTTGGAAAAAAAATTAGATAAATAAAACTATTCATTTTTTAATTAAAATTTTATATAAAACTATTTACAATACTATAAGGAATTTGAATCCATAAAATGAAAACATATAAATCATAATATTTATTTATTTTTTTAATTAATTTATTTTTCATAGTGATAATATGAATAAAAACATAAAATTATTTATGTGATTATCGGTCTTCCTCTTCATATCAGAGTGTGTGTGCCATGATTTGTTTATCACGATAGATCTAGTAGTTTGGTTCTAGGCTACATTAGTTGGTATCATAATGTGGTATAGTTGTTTTTTGATATTATTAAAAGGTGAGGAATATTATAAAACATAAATCAACATAGTTTTATCTAAATAATTCTTTTAAGTAATGGTGCCTAAAATTAAAATGATGGCATCATTGATTAAGAAAATAGATTCATAGTTGAACCAAAAGGGTCATATTTTAAATTAAAGGTGTCAATAAATAAGACATATTTGGATAGATTTATTACATTTATTAGACAAATTACTCTTGTTTTTTATTATCAAAATTTATAATAACAATTTTTTGTAATTGGATTGAAAATAGCATCATGATAATAATGTGTTGAAAGGAATTATTTTATTAACTCAGTCATAATAATAAATCATATCACCTAACAAGTACTAATTCGTGGAACAAAAGATTCTTGCTGATAAACATTTCAAAAAATGTTTAATGTCCAAAAAATGATGTGTTTCTTGGTCATACCCCTGATTCTAAGAATATTTAATCAATATAACTAATATATGGTGTCATTCATATTGTAACGAAACAGTCACTTGTTTTTTTATTTATGAAATTTCATTAAAATATTAAAAATTAAATTTTACAATGTTGGAAGAATTTTACATCATATATTTAAGTATAAATTTTCATTTATAACATTTCTTTATGGGGAAATCCCACAGGCCCTAGAACAATGCATATATCATCATATCATGCAAAATATTGTTCCCTCGGAATGGGGAAATACTTAACAGCTACCATGAGAAAAATATGGTAGCCCTAATCTAGCATAAAAATGTGATTAAGTTTAGGTAATGATTACATATTCAACCATAGGTTCGTTAAAATAATACTATAAAACCATTATATGTTGAGATTCTATTGGTATCCAAAACATTATAACTCATTGATTTTGTCTATTTCATTCAATACATTTCATAATAAAAAAATAAATTTTCAATTAGATATTCCATTTAATTTGGGTAGAGAATAAAATAAAAGAGATTTAAAATCGAATTTAACAATTTATTAAATTATAATAGAATATTAGAATTAAATTATATGAAGTTAAAATCTCATTACCTTGATCAGCTAATTTCCCACCTTTTCTAAGTCCCTATTTTCTTAAAAATCATTTTATGGGATTTTTTGGTATTACTATAGATTGAAGAATAGTTACGTGCCATGTACCTGAATTACATGTTGTGTACTTTGTTCTGGTTTCATTTCGTGGATTGGGGGATCATATTGTGAGCTGGTACACAACATGTACTTGAGGTACACTTTGTGTCGGAATTAAATAGTGGGTTTTCAACATGAGGCAACATGTTTTTCAGCATACTTATCCAGCTTTCCCTACATAGTGTGACCCATTGGTGCACATAGTGTCTCGGCCCGTGCCCAACTTAATGTCACGTTTTTAGTAGTTTTTTTCCCTTTTGTTGCTAGAATTTGTGTCTCTCAACCTAGAGTATTTTTGGTGCATTTTGGAGAGACTCAACTCATTCTAGATTGAACCAAATGGCTTGGGATAGTTATTTTTCTTGACTTCTATTCTCAGGTAAGGTTTCCCCCTTGTTCTTAAAGTATATATCCTTATATCCTCTTGGTATATTAATGTATCATCTTGGTATTTATAGATCCATGTTGTGTGGTTTTAGATCTTACTATTAGGGAGATTTTTGAGAATTTATTTACCATCATTATTTTTGGTGGGTGTTGTTGTGAGTGTCGATCACTAGGAAATAGGTAGGTGGTTCCATTTTTTTACCAAATTGATTACTGTTCTATTTATTGGTTTATTTCAATTGCCTATTTAAATTGAAATTATCAACCCATATTTAAATTTCTTTGATAAAAACCAATTCCATTAAATTGGAATATTAGAAATGGTTTTGACACAGAAACATGGAAAACTACTGATTCCATTGAATTGGGGTGGTTTTATGGAAATTGGATGATTCAAATTGTTGAAATTAAATTATTAATTTGATATAATTTCTTTCAATTAAATTGATGAATTTAATTGTGGATGTTGATTGAAAAATGGATGGAATTAGTTTTGAATGGATTTCAAACACATGAAAATGGCTTAAAATTATTAGATATAAAACAAGTGGTTTTTTCTTGTGAAAATGGTATATTTTTAAATAAAACTTATTTTCGATTTAAATATAAAGAAATCATTATTTTTGAAATGGAAGGATGGTATCGATCTTATTTTTATGTAGTCACAAAATAGTTCGACCATATTGTAAGAGTACATGCAAGCCTTAGGTAGTTAGTGAGTTACTTGGATACACTTTATGCTTTGAAAACATTCTAAAACATACTAGTGGTGGGTCACATACCCGACGGGTCAGTGATGAGTCTCTTTCGGCCAATGTAATAGGGACGTCTGTATACACATTTTTCTGAGTTCACATAGCGAGTGCAAAATCCTATAGCTGGTTACTATTATCGTACTTTTAGAAAGATGACCATGTTGCTCGCTGGTTTATTTATATTTGAGATATAAATGAATGCCAATGTTTGTTTGAACTAATTTACATGACATATGAATTTAAATAAAATTTTTCATATAAATGTTTTACATAATACATTATTTTAGAAATATACCATCACCTATAAAGTAAATCATATGATTAAAATATATACTCCATAATATTGAAATTTGATAACATATTTTGTTTAAATATACATTTTAATTGAAAAACCTATTTATTTTGAAAATTAAAATATTTTCTTTAGAAAATCTATATTTGGAATCTATTATAGAATATTTGGTGTTATCCTATTGTGCTTAGGCTCACACCCTATTTTTTTCCTTCTAGTGTTTTTAAACATTCTTCTTTAATTCTTGGGCAATGGGAAGAGATCTCTTTGAGGTGGTTCCACCTGTTGAGTGTTGGATGTGGTGAGTTGTGACCTGATGGACCTTGGGGATATTTTCATATTTAGTACATTGGGTTGTAGTACTTTGGATTTTATGCCTCTTGTGTTCTAGTAATTTTAATCCATATGGATTTTTCTTATAGATATGAATATTTTCTTTTATCTTTTGCATTCCCATTATTGTGGAAAAATCATTCTAACTTGTATGTTGTCTGATGATAGGTACAAGTCACCGGGCCATGGGGATCAAGTATTCCATTAGGGTTATGTCCTGACTGACTTGGTTATTGGGTTACCAGGGTACCCAGGATGGCTTGTGACAAATTGGTATCAGAGGATGTTTTTGATCCTTTTTCTTCAAGTAAGTATAAATATTTCATAAACCATATCGAGACATAAGAGGTATTTGGGATTGAGTGTCTGGACAGCTCTCACTGCAATGGCCCTTATGTCACCATAGGTTTTTAGGGAAATTTGTCTTGTGGATTATATCTAATTTTTTCTATATTGAAATTTTGATACAGAGAAGTCCAAATCTTTTTTCCCTTCTATTGAGAATATTTTCACTTTCTACTTAGTTTGAGTGTTAATCTAATGTCTTCTTTTTTTTTTCTACTAATTTTTTTGTAGCATCATGCCTCTGAAACGTTTTGTGAATAAAATTCAGGAAGAGGTTTTTGTTGATCCTCCACAAGAAAATTTTATTCTTTATCTGAATCTATTTGAGGTGATTGTGCACATTGTCCATGCTCTGGGATATGCACCACCTCTAGTTCCCACCATGTCTCCAACTGTGGATCCTCAATGGCATGTTCTTCAGAATCATTCTCAACATTTACTTGACCAGAAGAAACCAGTATTAAAATACTCCATTGATCATCTGCATGATGATGAATGGTTGGGAGGTATATAATGTCTTTTTGAGTTATGGTAGATTCCTAATGTGATCAGGGTGAGTTATGATACCTTTGTGCATGAGGGACCAAGCAGGAGATAGTGGTACACTATCGTTATAGTAGGGAAACATGAGGTCTTACAGTGGAAAGACATCAAGATTATTTTCACCAATCAGTTATATCTAGAGTCAATGGTGTTGGCTAAGGTTGTAGAGTTTTCCAAGAATGAGGGGCCCAAAAAAAACTATGAATGAATGTTCAAATCACATTTCGGAGATGGTGTTGTTTTCTCCTGAGATTATATCTAATGAGTGGACGAACGCTCGATGGTTTGAGTCAGATCTTTGATCAGATATATGTTCTTAGGTTTTCTTGATAAAGCTTCCCACATATTCTAATGTGCTGGATAGGCCGATGTTGGTTGAGATGGACTTGTAAAGAATGGTAGGGTTGATGGGAGTTCTGTTTTATCCCAGTGATAGTGTTTGTTCCGTCCAATGAAAATGAAAGTTTGATGATCCCCATGGCAGTTAACAATTGCAGCGTCATTCCAGACCTCCTATATCTTGAGGAGGAATCTCATTGACTTTCTATCAATGTGGCATTCCAGAACATTTTCAGAGTGTTTGCACTGAGGAACCAACGAAATGTAGGTCATGTGGATGTTTGGGACACTTTTAGAGGTTCTTCCATCACTTCCTTAATCCACGTAGTAGTAAAAGATCATCTTGTCCTACCAAAACTACAGGGAAATAAAGTGCTTCACTGAAAAAAGGGTTCCATCCACAGGAAACCAGAATAAAGATTCTTCACATAGTGGATGAGTCTTCAAAGGAAGAATACATGGGTCCAGAAACTATGATAGTTACCTTTACCATTGCCTCATCATTATTGACTACTCTTTTTGATACTGGTGTATCTCACTCTTTTATTTCAAACCATATCATTAATATATTAAATCATTATATGGATCAATTATCCTGTGCAATGTATATTACTATACCCCATGGTATGAAGAGAGATCCAGGTCTTCATAGCCCTTCCTATGTCTTCTTTCTATTAGATGTTGATCTAGCATGTATTTTTTTGGTTCTTGATATGAAATATCACAACATCATATTCAGGATGGATTGGATCATTACTAAAAAATCCAGAAATGATTTTTATCTTTGAAAGGTCTACTTTACAACACCTAGTTGTGTGCCTCTTGTATTTCATGGGGAATGGGACCCTTGTTCAAGCAGAGTCAGAAGTTATTATCCTGAATCAGGGAAAATGATATCAGTGTTTTCTTTTTTACTTGGAGCGAGTTTCAAGGGGTGGTGTTCTTCCTCTAGTCTTATTCATGTTTCCAGTGTGTTTCCTTCATATTTATCTGATCTTCCCCTGGTGACAAATGTTAAGTTTTCTATTGACTTAATGCCTTGTACTAAAATGGTCTGTATCCCCTCTTACTGCATGGAACTAGGTGAGATGAAAGAGATGATGTCTCAGTTGGATTATCTTCTTGAGAATGGATTTATTCATCCACATGTGTCACCTTAGGCAGCATAGGTTCTCTTTACTAAAATGGCTGATGGATCTCTTCAATTATATGTTGACTATCGAAATCTTAATCGAGTTATGATAAAGTAAAAATATCCATTATCACAGATTGATTATTTGTTGGATTAGCTAAAATGGGAAAAGTGTTTCTCAATGATCTACCTTCAATCTGGTTACCAACAGTAGAGGATAATAGAATCTCACATTCCAAAAACAACATTTAGGAGTAGGTATGGGAACTTTGAGTACCTTGTTATGGCCTTTGTTTTGACAAATGATCCTGCTGTTTTTATGTCTTTAATGAACAAGATTTCCAATGAGTATTTGGATAACATTTTGGTATCCTTTCTAGATGACATTCTTGTTTTCTCCATGTTCAAGGAGGATAATGTACACCATCTAAGAATAGTTTTGAATCAACTAAAAAATAACCTCCTTTATGCCAAGATTTCAAAGTGTGATTTTTGGATTCAGGAGGTGAAATTCTTGGGAAACTTGTTGTCTAAACATGTTGTATCAGTTGATCCTTAAAAGGTGAAGGCTATTATGATGTGGCAGCAGCCAGGAAATTTCTTCAAGATCCATAGCTTCTTCGGCTTAGATAGATATTATCTCCAATTTGTAAATTAATTCTCGAATATGGATTATCTAATAACCATTATGACTCTTATGGGGATGATGTTTTCATGGTATGATAAATGATAGAGTTATTTTATCAATTTGAAACAACTATTGACTACTACCCCATTGACGAATCTTCCAGAAGCTGGGCTGGGCTGTGTGGTCTTTTTTTTTGCATCAGGTTGTTTCTGGGGATGCATTCTTATGCATAGTTATCATTTAATACCATATGGATCTTGACAGCTTAGGCTACATGAGAAGTATTATCCTACCCATAACCTTTAATTTGTATAAGTGATGCACGTGCTGAATAGATGGAGGCACTAACTTTTGGAGAAAGGATTATGGTGTATTGAGACCACAAAATCCGGAGTTTTATCTTCTCCCAAAAATATTTGAATCTAAGGTAAAGGCATTGGGTGGTGTACCTGCAGAAATTCTACTTTGACATCATCTATACCATGGGTAAAGGGAATATCATTGAAGATGCTTTGATTAGGGAACATCCAACCTAGGTAATGAAAGAATCTTTGGAAGCATGGAACATGATGTCTCTTTTTACACAGTTGCATATTAGAGATCAGGAGGAAGGGGATATTGTTTTTTATCCAGTGTGTAGTTTATATCTTCTCTTCTTAAGATGATTCATTAAGATCAATATCTGTATGATGAGTTCCATAGAATTAGGGAATCCATTTATGGTTGGGAGACAATTTATCTTTGGTTATTCTCTAAAGATGGTATTCTATGACATCAGAACTGCTACATTGTGTGATTATCAGCAAGGAAGGATGTTATAGGATATTTCCATAGCTCTTAGTGGGCTATGCACCTGGGAACCACAAAAATGTTCTACGATGTGATGTAGTAGTTCTGGTGGCCGAAAATGAAATGAGACATTTTTGTGTTTGTCTCTCATTGTTATATGTTCCAAAAAGTGAAATCTAAGCATTGTAAACATTTTGGATTTCATCAACCACTTACATTCCCTACTTGAATGATAGATGATATATCTATGGACTTTGTGGTTCGGTTTCCCCATACCCAGAGAAGGAAGAATTCAATATGGGTTGTGATCGACATGCTGACCAAGTCAGCTCACATTATACCCATTCGTGATACATCCCAGGTTGAGGAGTTGGGTGATCTTTGTGTAAAAGTGATTATTAATTTTCACAAATTTCTATCTACTATAGTCTCTTATAGGGATCCTCTGTTAACATATCACTTTTGGAAAGGCCTTCAGGGGCACCAAGATCTCAGGTTGTTTTCAGCATGGCCTATTATCTCCAATAAGATGGCAAGAAAAAATAGCTATACAAACTCTTGAGGATATACTTTTTGCCTATGTTCTTGACATTAGAAGGGCCCGGGATGATCACCTAAGGCTAGTTGATTTCTCTTATAATAATAGTTGACCATTCTCTATTAGAATGGAACTTTTTGAGATCTTTTAGGGTAAACCTTGTAAATCACAATTTTTTTGGTTGGTGGTCTTTGAAAGTATTCCAGTTGGACCAAGATTGGTGTAGGAGATAATATATAAGATTCAGGTGATTTTTCATAGGATGTGGATAGCATAGATCTGATTTAAGTCTTATTTTGATCGACACTGTAGAACTTCAGAGCTTTCAGTTCGTGATCAGGTGTTCTTGAATGTTTCACCCCAATTGGGTCTTCGACGGCTTGGGGGGAAAGGGATGCTTTCTCCTAAAATTGGGGGAAATTTTAATGTTTTTCATCGGGTGGGGAAGGTTTATACCACTTGGAACATCCAATGAAGCTAATGTCAATAAATAGAGTGTTCCATGTGTCATATCTGAGAAAGTATCTATCTAATCCATATTATGTTTTGACCTAGAATGATATTAAGAACAAGCATAATTTATCTTTGACTCGGTCAACAGTCATGATAGTTTATTCTGATGCCAAATTACATAGTGTAAAGAAAAAACCTTTCGTTCTTGTACTAGGGAAAAATGGCTCTAAAAATCATGAGACATGGGAACATAAGGCACAATTGAGAGAGTAGTGGCCTCATCTTTTTGGAATGGAAGCTTATTCATAGGCTCTATAGGGGTACAAATGTTTTATAGTGGGGATGTTGTCACATATAGTTACCTTTATTAGGTAATGTTCCACCTTTTCTGAGTCCCCTTTTTGTTAAAAAAAATTTTAATGTGCTTTTTTTGGGTTAACTGTAGTTTGTAGAATAGGTACACACTGTATACCTGAAGTACACTTCATGTACATGGTGATGGTTGAATGTTGCGGATCGAAAGATCACACTGTGAATGCGGAGATCATGTTGTGACCTAGTACATGTAATGTACCTAAGGTACACATCCTTTAAGAATTAAATAGTAGTTTTTCACCTAAGGTGATTGATTTTTTGGCGTACTTATCTATTGTGGCCTACACATTTAGACCCCTTGGTACACGTCATGACTCGGACCACGCACAGCTTAATGTCATGAATTCAGTAGTTTTCTCATCCCTTTTGATTCCAAGAATTGTGGACCTCTAACTAGAGGAGTTCAAGTTCTTTTTTAATAGAATCAACTCCTTCCTGATCGAACCAAATGCCTTTGCGTCATTATTTTTGATGTGGTGCGATACATGGCTACAATTTCCCCCTTGTTCTTAAAGTTTCTCTCCTTATCTCCTCATTGAAATTCAATGGATCATCTTGGGATTTCTGGATCTTTGCATTGGGGTTTCGAATATTGAAACTATATAGAGTTTCAAGGAAACATTCACATTCTTTCTCATTGGTGGGTGTCATTGCCAATGTCGTTCTTCTGGAAAGAGGTGGATGGTTCTATCCTATTTTACCAAATTTATTACCATTGAATTTATTAGATGATTTCAATTATTTATTTCAATTAAAATTCTCATCCCTGATTTCAATTTCATTGATAAATCCCAACTCCATTGAATTTTTATATTAGAAATGGTTTTTTCACAACATTGAAAACCTTTCATTCCATTGAATTGGGGTGGGTTTATTAAAATTGGATGATTAAAATTGGTGAATTTAAATTATAGATTTGATCTAAATATTTTCAATTAAAATTTTTAATTTAATTATGGAAAGTAAATTCTAAAAGGATGGAATTAGTTTTAAATGGATTTCAAACACCATAAAATGGATTAAAATGAGTTGATAGAAACCCAGTGGTTTTATCTTGTGATAAAAAATGTTTTAGAATAAAACCTATTTTTGTTTTAAATGTAAAGGAATTGGAATTTTTGAAATGGAAGAATGGGATTGATAGTATTTTTATGTAGTATTAAAATAGTTTTCCCTTCATGTCCGAGTGCATGAAAGCCTTAGGTAGTCAGTGAGTTATTGGGATATGCACTAAGCTATGATAACGTTCTAAAACATACTTGCGGTCGGTCACATCCCAGATGGGTTGGTGAAGAGTCTACATTGGATGGTGTCATAGAGACATGTGTATACACATTTTTCTAAGTTCACGTAGAGAGTAAGAAATACTATAGCTGGTAAGTACTATCATACCATTTGGCAGATGACCATGTTTCTCGCCTGTTTATTTATATTTGAGATATAATTGTACATAATTTTTTTTAAACTGCATTGCATGCCTTATGAATTTATATAAATTGTTTGATATAAATTTTTTACTTAAGCCATTGTTTTAGAAATATTCTATCTATTTTAATGTAAATCTTGTGATTTGAATGTATTTTCCATCATATGGAAAATGAATAGAATTTTTTTCCTAAATATGATTTTAAATTGAAAAACTGGTTTATTTTTAAAATTGAATGTTTTTTTGAAGAATATATATTTGGAATATGTTATGGAATCTTTGGTGGTATCCTATTGGGCATAGGCTCACACCCTACTTTTTCCTTCAGGTGTTTATAAACTTTCTTCTTCCTAGATTGGGAAAAGGGAAGGGATATCTTAGAGGTGGATCCAACTACTTAGATTTGGACATGGTGAGTTCTGTCCTTATGGACCATAGGGATGATTTGTGTTTAGTACTCTGGGTTATAGTACATTGGCTTTTATACCTCTTTATGTTTTGGTACTTTTACTCCCTATGGAGTTTTCCTATTGATATGCGTAATGTATTTTATCTTTTGCTTCCACGTTATTATGGAAAAATCATTCCCACTTGTATGTTGTAAGATTCTAGTTTCTAGTCTCCAACCTATGGGGATCATGAACTCCCTTTGAGTTATGTCAGGATATGCTCAGTTATCGACTTACTTGAGTACTTGGGTTGGTTCACGACAATGAAAGTGGGAATTGCATATGATGGATAACATCACGTATATTGTATAGACAAAAATGGAATAATAAATAATAACGTTTTTTATAAATAAAGAATCCAATAGATAATCTCTATCCTTGAGTATCACTGTTATTAGTACTATACATATAATGAGAAAAAATATAAAGAAATATAATTAATATTTTAAAATCATAAAATAAAATTAATGAAATGAGTGGTGCAATTTGATAATTGAAAATATAATGATTTTATAGAATATAATGGTGTTAATATAGACATTGATTGAGATATTAAAATGTATATAGTCATTTGTAAAAATACCAATAAACATATTACCAATTTATAATTATTGACATGTTATTAATATAAAAAAGAAAATAAGGATAATAAAAATATTTATTTTTATAATAAAATAAATTCTTCTTCAAAAAAATGATATTAATTATTTTTTTAAAAGAAATAATTTTACTTTAAGGATGCTATTTTTTATACATTATATATTTTTATTAAATGTATTACATTTATATAACGGTTCCAATTAAATTTATTTTTAAATTTATGGTAATGATTACTAAAATAAGTAAATTATATTAAATAAATAATTTAATAATTATAAAGATTTATAAATGCAATGAATCATTTTTAGATAAATGTATTTTATTCAAAGAGGTTATAATATTTGTTTCATTTTCTTACGTGTAAAATTTCACTAATTTGGATAATGAAATTTAACTAAATTTTTTGTTTACATATAAAAAATGAATAACCATGTATAATTTATTATAAAATTGTTATAAATCAAAGTAAAATTATTTAATGATTAAAAATGTACATTTCAAAAAGGTATTTAGTTCGTATGATATTATTATAAATTATTATTTAAGGGTAAAATAATGATTTTAATATAATTAAATTTTTAAAAATTAAGAAAATATATTAATTGTAAAAAACCATATAATTTTAGAAAAAAATAAATTTTATTCCAAAATAGTATTAATAGACTATATATTATATATTAATGTACATTATAAGTGTTGAAAATTATTTTTTATTCAAAAAGGAAATTATTTAATTATTATTGAACTCATTTTTAGGTTTTATATGGTTTTGTTTAAAATATTAATTTCTAAATTTTATATTTTTAACATAAAAATTGAACATTATTTATGAAATTATCATGTTATTATTAGCTTATGATGAATTTTTGTTTTTTTATTTGAATTATTTATTTTTCCGTCAATATTAAAAAAATTGATTTTTGTAAAACCATATTTTCTTGTTCTTAGATGAAGTAAATTAATTTTTCCAAATAATAAAAAGTAAAATAACTATAATTTAGTTATAAATAATGTATTTAATTACATATATATCATTAATATACATTATTTTTCTATTTGATTATTTTTTTGGCTAAAAACCCATTTTTCTAGAAAAGTTTCATCATTTTTTTATGTTTTATCATAAATTAATTTATTCCTCTTATAGAAATTGAAAATTAAATAATGGATTCCATATATTGATTTTTGATTTCCAAATTTGGTAAATAGTTCCCTTATATTTATGGTCAATGTGAATAGTAATTATAGTAAATATTTTTACTTCTTGATGGGTAAATCGGGTAATAAATGATAAAAATATTGTCATAAGACCTCAAAATTTCCCTAACACACGTCTTGTTATACAATAATTTTTTATATCCAATGAACATGAAATACTAACAAATTTGGTAATTTATTTCCCTATTTTTTTGACAATGAACTTAATTAAATTTAAAATGAGAAATAAAAACAAAATGAGACTCTCTTTGTTTAAAGATAATAGAATTAAAAGGTATAAAAATAGGTTATGTTTGGTTATAAATGGTTATTTGAAATATTTATATTTTTTATAATGGAAATTTATTTTTAATATCTATTTATTTAATAATTACATTAAATTCTTACGCCACGCTGACATAGTGCTTTTACAACTAGTAAAACAATAATTTAAATTATTTTAAAAATAATAAATGTAATATTGTCTCAGTGATTTATATTTTCCCATAAATTTTATAGATTTATTTAAAATATTCAGATTTTTTTGAATGTTTATATTCTAATTCCATTATTATATTGATTATATTAAATTCAAATTAATGAATAGTTCCAAAATGACATTAACAATATTTACATTAATAAATTAGTCATACAGTAATTTAAAATTCATAAAAAATCATATATTTTTTCATATGAACTTTATATGGTTTATAAAATCATCTACGTTCTTTTTATGAGTAAATTTTCATTTTATATTAATTTTCTTGAGTGCATTAGTCTAAAAAACATTGATACCAAGTTAATCAACAAAAGGGTTAATATGGGTTAAAAATGAAAATATAAGAGTTAAAAAATGCACAAAATATATTCAAAATATATCTTATTAGATTATTTATACTCAAATTCATACCATATTCAAAATTTATTAATTTGGAGGCTTTGTTTCATGAAAATTAATTTATATTAATTTATTGCATTAAGTTATTCCAAGTGGGCCCCACCCCTCACATATAAAAGGGAACCTCCTCCCTTATCATCCTCACACCTTTTGAGAACTGTAGTTTATCAATTACCTTTCCAATTATTTCCCCAAAACCTATAGGTAATTATCTAACCAAAAGTAAAAACCTATAAGGCCAATGGTGAAATCTTATGATGTTGTCCAAGGATAAGGTATAATTCCAAATAAGACTATTTCAAGTTCATCTCATCTTCTACCTCCTTCAAATTTTCTGTATCCACATTTAAATAATAAAATAATTCTAATAAATATAAATAAGTATTCTTATGATAATGGTAAAACCCATTTTCTTCACCGTTATTATCCTATGAAAAATAAGAAAATCACTTGTGTGTATGACTCGATTACCACCGCTACAATGTGAGGTGTTTCATTTTCCACCACTACTTACCATGTATAATTATAATGATTTTATTAATATATTAATATATAATATATTTTAAATTTTTTCATTCAAAAATTATAATATATCATCTATTTTAATACCCTTATATCTGTTAGAAAATGATAGTGACGTTTGTACGTACGTGTGGATTACCACCTCTATATAGTGATGTGATTCATTTCTCTAATATCGACATCATGGATAGTAATAAAATTGTTTTATAATGTATAAATATTATCATCGTGTAATTATTAATATTATTTACTTTAAGGGATAATTATCTTTTTGTCCATGCTAATTCTAAAAATGTTGTTTTTTGATTATGAAACAAGAATCCTCAAAATGTCTGAAATAAGATTAACTTGTGAAATAAAAAAATAAAAAATGGAAATAAATGTTATAAAATGGATAATGATAATTGAATGAACATTAAATAGGTTATTTAGAAATAAAAATAATAATAGAACCAGTTATTTAGGAATATAAACAACTTATGTGATGAGTTCGACTCAATATTAGGTGTCTTCTATTAGAATTACTCTTTTAATGTTTCCCTTGAAAATGATTGTCCTTCATGTATATGTTTTCATAATTATATCAATAAAATTATTATTTATTACTAAATGGTTTATAAGGATAATTTTTTAACATTTTTTACTTTCTCTACACTGTTATAAAAAATAATCCTTTTTGATATTTTCCTTATGGGTAACTTTTATGACCTTCTACCCAAGTGTAAAAGAATGTTTTTTATTTAATATATATTTCATGATAATAATTACTCATCACCATTAATTTTCATTACATTGAAACTTAAATTACAAGTTTCAATTATCATTTTTAATTTAAATCATTTATATAGTATTTTTTTTTAATTTTTTACTTTTAAATGGTTTTCAATGAAAGGGGAATTTATCCCTCTTTTAATGTGAAAATGGAAGGTGTTTTAATTATGTGTTAAAAAGTGTTTTTAGAGTCTTTTGATGAAAATTTGATATAATATAATTTCTTTTTAATTATTTATTATTTTAGATCTATAGATGATGATTAGAATTCCCCAAATAGCTAATATAAACAATTGATTCCCATACAACATATACAAACGTGTTAGATTGATGTAGCTTATTGGGATATTGAGACCGATTTATCTCTCCACTACATTGGTTCATGTTTGTTTTCATCAAATGAAATATGAATGGATTTATCTTGGGAGTCTTATCCTATGGAAATAAATATGATCTATTTATTTCTAACATTAGTGAACACATGTTATTAATATGATTCCCTAAGTGTCCAAAATTTTATTATATTTGATAGATATGTTTTTTTAAAAAAAAATTGGTGGAAAAAGTTTTTTTTTCATGTGGGTATGATTTATTTCATACATTCAATGAATATAGTGTTAAAGGTAAAAGTTTTATAATTATTTATGTTTTTCACTAGACTACAATATTTTATTCTTTATTTTCCCTTACTGATCTTTATGTGATCATCCAATATTTTAAATATTTTTTCATAGAGTTTGAGGATGATTAAGAACCAAGGAGATTCCAAGTTGAAGGTAAAGAAGATTTTTCCTGTAAATAAGATGTGTTTCATTTTAAATATTTAATATTTTCAATCCAACTCTTTTTATTTCATTTTCTAACTACTTGAAAAAATCCTCTGATTCCAAGGATGAATTGCTATGCAACTCATGGGAGCCTATATGTACAAAAGAAGATTAAAAATACGAGAAAGGGTTAGAGTCCATTAGTTAGGAGACAATACACTTAGTATCACTTCATGGAATAAAACAAATAATCATAGTAATCATTCATGAACTAAATAAATTTCATAAATTTCATATAAGTAATTAAAATATTAATTTGGAAGTACTTGTAGTGTTATAAAAAATATAAATAAATAATACCATTGGAATTTATTTTAGAGTCTATCTCTGTCCACTGCTAGATTCATCCTTCTCTACACAGCTGTCCACCATAGGGCTCTTTCCTTTATCCAGATCCCTCATGAAATCTAGAGGTACACTAAAATAACAAAGTATTGTCTGATTACAAGGATCAGTAAGACACCACAAATTAATCCCTATCCTTATGTGATAAATTATAAGAGTTTATTATATAATTATATTAAATGTGTATTGGAATAAAAAAAATTAACATACAATCAAAAATCCAAGAGGTCATATGCTAACCAAACCGCCACAAACCTCCTGAAAAACCTGCATCGGCTCTATACCAGAAAAAATGGAATGATTTAGTAGTAACTGAATATTTCATTTTAATTATGTCTTCAATGAGATGTGAGAACATTCCACATAGGTTCATCTATATCTCAGGATGACCATGCCACTTTTCATCCTCTAGTAAAGACAAGATTCAACTCACATTGACCAAGAAACCTTATAGTTCATGGAATATGGAAATACAAGGACTCATAGAGTCTATCCTAAAAAAACCCACAGAGAGCTCATTCCCCCACCCTATTCTTAATTCATGAATCACTGTCATCATAATTCAACACAATCCCCCATTAAGGGATAAATACATCACAATAGTCCACATGTCTCATGTTCCACTAACACTCAACAAGGAATGGTAAGACACATATAGTGTGATCACACAAGGTGGAATAATTGCCACAACCGCCATTTCAATTTATTTTATTTTTATTATTTCTTGGTTTTGAGTGTCTGAGTTTTGGTCTGGGCTGCGCCCGGATTAAAATATTTGTCATTTGATGCTTTTTCTGTGTTTCGAACCCGTGCGCGGTCGCCACGTGGTTGGCGGTCACCGCGCAGTTGGCCCGGGTGTCGGGAAAGTTCTCTCTCTTTTTTTATAACTTTTTTTATTTTTTTATTTTAATTTGGCTTGGCTCACATTATTATTAAATAGTTATTTTTATTAATTTTTATTATTGTTAATTTTTTTATTATAATTATTCTGTTATATTATTATTATTATTATTATTATACTTCTATTTTTATTATTTAATTTTAGATTTTATTATTAGTATTATTTTATTATAATAAAATGAAATAAAAACACAACTAACTAAAACCTAAACCTAATCCTGCACCACGCCCTCATTTCCCCATTTCTCCATATTCTATGCCCGATCCCCCCCATTACCCAGTCCTGCCCTCCACGCCGCCTCCGTAGTCTGGCCACCCCCCATCCGGCCGCCTCCTCCTACCGGCGGTGCCCCGTCCGACCTCCCTCTCTACCAGCACAACACCCCATTTTCTCCTCCCCGTTCTTGCACCTCAGCAGCTCCCACACCCCTTCCCTTCCCCTGACCTGCCTTCTCTATGACCCACCTACCTGGCTCCTTCCCGGTGTGCCGTCGACCTCGCACCCCGCCGCTCCCCGTGCCGCTTCCGACGCTCCCAGCTCCCGCACTCGTGCGGCCTGACCACCCTGGCTCAACGTCACCGCTACGTGCCTCCCCTGCCAGCCCTTCCGGCGAGCCCGCCACCGTCCAACGGTCTCTGGAACCCTCCAGCGACCTCTGTCCAAGCCCCGGCGAGCCCCGCCTCCGGCCAACATCCCTCCAGCCGTCGTTCCCTTCATACATCCAATATGCAGCCCCCCCCCCCCCCCCCCCCGCGGTAGTTTTTCTTGGTTTTAGATGCTAAATATTGTTAAGGTTTGTTTTTCAGGGGTTAATCTGGTCTTAGTTGGTATGATTTTCATTGCGTATGGTGGTTTTGGATTTCCTCAGGTGCGGTCGTGGTGCGAATGAGGTTTCACACCATTTTCAGGTGGTCCGTCAACATCCGAGGTAGGTCTTTCCGTGTATAAAATTTGTTTGACGAATTAATTTGTGAGTTTAATTATTTTGTCATGTTTATTTATTTGTTTGCGTGCTGCGAATCTGGTTTTGTTTTATATTAAATATGCATTTGATTTTTTAGGTATCATGTTTATGCGTTATGCGTTTAACGATTGTTTTATGAATTAATTTTCTTCTTAAATTAGTTTATCATATATATTAATTAGTTTGTTTGAAGCAGATCATGTTTATAATTGAATTTGATATGAATATGTGGTATGTGAGTGTTTTCTGTGAATATCCATATAGAATTGTTTATTCTCATTTCACAGACATTGCATTATGTGTTTTGGTTTAGGGTCAATGTGCAGAGAGTCATAAAAGATATTTTTGAACAGGTTTTGGTGTGTGTAAACTGAAAAGTGGGTTTTTATAAAAAAACGGTGATGTTTTGTGTGTGAAAATGTGTGTGTAGTTTTATAAAATGTTTTATGGGTATGTTTTTAGGTGTTGAGTCGTGTTTTGGTGTGATGGTGTTGTGTGTTTTATTTTAAAGTGTTTTCTTATGTGAAACTGAGTATGTTTTGATGTGAACCTTGCTTTCACCGTCCACGAATGTTTTATAAATTATTCAAATGGTTTATTTCTTAAATCATGTGGTGTGTATGATGTTTGAGAAGTGGTTAGTGTGTCTAAAGTTCATGATTAGATTTAAATATAGATTTTGGTTGTGTTTTGATATGTGTTTTGGATGTGGTATTTTCAAAACGTGTCGAGCTGGTTGTTTTGCATTGTTGTTCATTTGTATATTTTAAAGTCCATGTTTATGTGGATTTATTTGTTTATGCGGTTGTTACATCATGTTGGTGAGGAAACCGCGATACTACGATCTTCGGTTTGGGCGTGCTTGCACACCTTTGTGAGGCGTGTCGCATCATCGCATTCGAGCTACAAATTGAGGTAGGTCTCCCACTACACTTACCATTAGATTTATAATTTATTAATTGCTTGTTGTTTTATTAATTTTTAATGAATTGGAAATTATATAAGATAATAAATTTTTAAATGATTATTTAGTGTGAAAAGAGCCGTTTATTTTATACCGAACACTTGGAACATTTGCTTGACGAGCGAACACACAGTATTGAAAGAATGCCTGGTTGGACTTTAACATAATTCACAGAATTTCAAATGTACTTTTAGTTTTAATGATAAATTATTTCTTCTGAACAAGTGTTTTGGGCTTTCTCTGAAAATGAGGTTTTGCTTTAAAATTTGTGAAGGCCCATTTGGCACTTTAATAAAATAAATTCTTTAGGAAAACCCATTCAGGGGTGATCTTTGGTGTGCTTTTATTGCATGAACTGTATGTGATGTTTGTGCATCGTGACTGATTTATTTACATTGTGGACACACCCCTATTTATTGCTTGTGTTTACATGGGAACCTTGTATAGTGAGTAAATCTTATGAGAACGATTGCTGCACTAGTTTAGAACACGCACTATCTAGTGTCCCCATAGCAGGGGAATACTGAGTTATTGATGCTATGGGGATTAGCGTCCCTCGGTTAGGCCATGCAGGGCTATACCGGGTAGTAGTATGGGTGTTATGACGTCATCAAGTTAGGGCATGCCTTCAGGATGAGTCAGATGTATAGTATGTTCTGGATTGTTCACGATCTCCTAGGTTCAACCCATGTTTCTTTTAGTGTTTATTTGTATATGGCAAACTAGTGAGAGGTCTAGTCGGTTGCTGGACCCGTGTGCCACTTTTTACATTGCCCTTTGTGTGTGTTGCGTGTTGTGTGGTTTTCCCTATTTACTAACAACTGAAAATTGAATTTCTAAATTATTTGCAGCAATGTTTTAAAATGCAATGTACATATTCCTTTCAAACATTAAGAATTGTTTTTAAATTATAAAGGGAAATGGACTGATAATTGTTTTAGAAGTGAAAGTGTGTGTGTGTGAAAAACCGTATCTTTTATATTTAGTTCAAACCTGAAATTAATAAATTTCATTATTTAAAGGTAGTGCATTGGGAATAGTTATCGAGCTAGCCTACTGAGTTTTAAATACTCACGCCTATAGTGTTTTCTTGTTTTTTGTTTTGTTGCAGGTTCCAGATTTAGTTGTTCGCCTTGAGCAACGTTGTTTTTAGTATTGGAGAGTGACCCACAGAGTCACATGGAGTTTTGGTTGTGGTCAGGTTAGTAGGGTTGTTGGTGGATCTTTATTTATTTTCTTTTGTTCTATTTATTTTCATTAGTTAGTTGTTTAATTTTGGGCCAAATCGTTCCCACCTGTTAAATTTTAATGCCCAGCACTAGTTGCCAGCCTGTGGGTATTGGGAACGCCCCTCGGGCCATGTCGCGGGCCGGCTCAGGTGACCGGTTCAGGGTCGACCCGGGTTGGTTCGTGATAATAACATATCACAATTATTATATAGTAGCACACATAACATCATTTGATCATAATAAAACAAGACAACAAGCTACTCCAGTATCACTAATTGGGTATCTCAATGTGTCTCATAGGCTACACACACACACACACACCCACATGCGATCACAATCAATCATGTTTATCAAAATATCCACACATAATTTAAATAATAATCTATTGTAAATTAATACCCAAAAAGTAAGGAATATCTTATAAAATGTGTCAATGTAAATTTTGAGGCCTGCTGAGGGTTTTGTTATCCAAACCATCTTCTCACACAAACCTAAATATGATCTCACTCAATGATCTCCTAGAATAGGCATAACCACACAAGTCAAATTGTCCAGAAAGAGGAAATATAGAAACAAGAGAAATTTGGTTAATAAAACCAGAACTTGGGTATATATTCACCAAAAAATATCCACAAGGTCAATCTGGGAAGGGAGAAAAAAAGAGATTCGGAAAAATTGGGGTTCCCTACAGTTCAAGGTAGAGGCTGTGACATAGAGGCATATGTGACGAACCACCACTATTCTAGTAAAATGGATATAGTGAAATGATTTTTCTATGACACAATCATGAAACCATGGTGTAGATAAATTCTAGATTATAATCACCATAATGTAGGGTTCTCTCCATCATGTAGTCATGTGGATGATAGAAGTCCTACATAGAGAAGAAAATATGGCTCTAGTAATGGAACCACTATGAAAGGAACCACCATGATAAAAACTGTGGATTTGTGGCACAGAACTAGGCTACAACATGAGGCATTGTAGCATAGAGGTTGGGTCTACAATGTGGATGAGTGTTTAAAGTCCAAAAAAATTTACAACCAAACAAGAAAAGGATATAGATTCAGGTATTTTTAGTTCTCAAACATGTGGAAATTCATCATTAAAGAATCAAGAATTTTCCACCATCAACTACATAAAATAACCTACAATTTAATTTCATAATATTCTATTTAATGGATGAAAATTAGAAAACCAACCAGAAGACCATCCATCTAAAACTGCTGTGGACATAGGCATTATGGTATTGTCTAACCATTTATAGTGAAACCCTCCATAAACAAACCTAAATGGAAATTTATTTAGGGAAATATCCCCTCATACAAAATCTCTATGGTGTAACATTTTTAATTTTGGTGTATAAGTTATGCCACAATATGGATATGGCATAACCATGTCTTCCGTGGTGTAGGTCACTAATCAACAGTATGGTCATGAGAACTAAAGTGTGGGAACACTTATTTACATATAAATACTACCAAATATACCAATAATTCCTCTTTTATCTTCTCAAAACCACAAGTATCCACCCAAATATTGTCCAACTGATGGTAAGGACAAATAACCAAACTTTTTTTAAATAAAAATAATTTTACTGCATAAAAAATAAAATATGTTAGTAAAAATAATTGAATTTTATATTTATATATAGAAAATACAATATATTATCTTCACACTTTGGTATCACTATTTTTGGAAAAAAAACCTAGATTCAAAAAAATTATCTAGATATTAGAAAACATTTTGAAAATTCCTAATTAAAATTTAAAGGAGTTAAAAGTCTGATTTGATAAGATTGAACAGAAATAATTTTCAGAATGTGATGGGGATAATAATTTCATTATTTGACCATCATAAAATGTATATAGTCACAGGATATAATATAAATAAACATATTGAAATTTTATTACTTTTATATGTAGTGAATATTAATAATGATTATTTTCATTTTAAAAATAAATATTTTCAATAATAAATTAAAAATTAAATTTTACAGAAAGAAATAAACTCGTTTTTTAAAATAGATATTTTTACAATATTTTTGATATGTTATTATTTTAATAAATATTTTAATTTCATAGAGATAGTTTAATAAAATAGATTATTAAATTTCAATTAATTATTATTAAAATAATAAAATAACCATAAAAAAATGAATAAGAAATTATGATGAACAATAATTTAATTGTCCTGGTTTAAATAAATATTTTAATTTCAAAAATGTATTTATTTATTATATGATTTCATATAAAAGTAACATTTCCCATTTCTGGATTATGAAATATAATGAAATTTTATATTTATATATATGAAAAAAAGAATAATGATCTATATATTTATTATTTCTTTTTTATGAATAATGATAAAATCATTTACTATTTTAGAAATAAGTTTTTAAAAAAACTATGATATGAAATTTATTTTTACAAATGAAATATATAAATACTAAAAAATTATTTTAATAAAATTTCAATTTATCCTATCTATAAAATTTTATTAATAGTTAGGGAATTCATTGTAATTTATTTTTATTAATAATAATAAGCATAAATTTTAAAAATATTATTTTTTATAGTTATAGTTTTTATATATTTTATTTTTATCAATTGAGACAATGATGCCTTTAACATAAAATGGATCTCTACTTCATGATCTCCAGGATTTTCTCTTTGATCGCCTTGGTAGGGCACCCCCCCCCCCACGACATCCTACCTTTTTATTACATAAAGTTTCATTACATTTTACAAACATAAGATCTTTTAATGTTTAATTTCTTAGAAAAGGTACTTAATATATAAAAACATAAAAATAGTATTCTAAAAACATGAAAGTATTTTAAATTGGATCTTATTCAATACTTTTATTGCATCTCATAACATGGGGACATACATCAAAGGATAGGGTGATCATAAGGCCAAGTAACATAAAACAAGGGAAACATTTTACTTGTTATATTAAGGAATATCTATAAGAACAAGAGGGGATAAATAAAGAAATGGGAAATTGTAATATCATAATAATAATAATAATAATATTAATAATAACATGAATAATAACATATAAAGGTGAATAGAACATTTAATTAAGTCATTCATAAGAATATCACCATGGTTTATCACTAAGGTGTCATAAAAATTACTGAGATTATTCAACAAGGTATCTTAAAACATGTCATATCTAGGGATAAAATTATTTACCCAATGATTTTTTTTGATATTAGGGAACACCATTAATATTTATTAAATAATTTTATTCAAATACATCATAATAAAACCTTTCATAAATAACTCATCGATAATAAAATTAATTAGTTTCATTTCAAAATCATTGTCTTTTTAAAAGTGCTTAAAGAACAAGATCATTATGTAAATTTTATCCCACAAAAAGGGAGTGAAGGTTTTATTTAGGTCAAACCCAAACTATAATAAATCATTTAAACATCTTGGTAAATACCCCTAGAAAATAAATACATTTAGTGTTCATAAAAAATAAAATAGAAGATTGTTTCATGAGGAGAAGATAGAAATTTTTATAATTAAAATCGGTAGCATAATGGGTATGAAACATGGTTTAAAAAAAACTAAAATATATTGGAAAATTGTATCATATTCAAAAAAGAATCTTATTATAGTAAACAGATAAAATAATATTTATAGAAGATCATTGTATGGAAATTTGAAAGATACACCACATGAAAAATGAAACCTAAAAAGAAAATAGAAGTTGAGAATTCCCTTTCTTTGAAGAGCAACTCCTAAAACATGATGATTGTTAGATTGGAGGATTGATAAAACCTTGAGAGAACTCCATTGGAATTAAAACAATAATATATTCATGGAGGATGAATTTGGAATGATATATAATGGAGAAATCGGTGGGTATTTATAGAAAAACATGATGATTTGTTTACTAATTCCCTTAGACACCTAGGTAGTGGTAAATTCAAAACCATGTACTTAAACATGGTATTTTCCAATGAAGGACAAAAATTTAATTTTTTATTATTGAACGATGTGTGGATTGGTAAGGTTTAAAATTACAAAAACATAAAAAAACATAACAAATATAACATAGAAAACAAATCAAGGAATCCTAAAGTGATAGAGCTTAAGTAGTAGTGCATTGGTTGATATTAAGTTTGCAATTCCTAACATTATAGGAAAAATCCTAAGGAGGATCTCCCTTCCTTTGAAGAAGTCATAAAAATATATCTCAATAAGTTTCAATAACCACAACCATAATATTAAACATTTTTATAAGGAAATACCTATATTCATGGTTCTAATTTCTACTCCCTGAGAATGAATCAGGCCATAGAAATAGTTGAATCCCAAAATAGCTGAGTAACATCTATCCCTCATGAGATGAAAACCCTCGTATCTCCATCTGATAATGTGACTTTAACATTAATCTTTTACCCTTAGGTGGTGGAACCCAATGGATCAACCTACCATGATTAGCGGGGTGTGTAACTAGGCTCACCCAAGACCTTGCGATAAATAATCATAATGATGAATAATTCCACCCACCATGGATGATTTACTTGAACTCCACAACAAGAACCTTCATATGCATATTACGATAAATGATATAATTATTTGTAATTTCTCATTCTAGGTTTCTTTCTTCCCACAGGTTTCAATAGATCACTAAAAATATCATTCCATGAACCTTCCGTTCCAAATTGAGGGTCCTCATTCCCCAAAACTAGATAAATATTAGTTCCTGCATAGAATTACAATTTCCATCACCATTTAAAATAATCCCCAATAAAAACCATATTATTCATATCGAATCCCTCTACACAAACATATGATCTAAAATTTCCAATTGAGGTATGTCACGAAAAATAGCAAGAAACAATAGTCACCCATTTGCATTGAATATTATCATCCATTGGGATTTCTTGATTCTAGATCCACCAGACAAGAAAATTCAGTTTGTTTGGAATATCTTTACAACATAATTTTAAATTCCATTCATCCAGCATGCCATAATCTTGAAAAAGGACCTATGTTCACAGTTGCTAAATTTTTAATAAACCACACCTATAAAACAGCCAACATCCATCTTGTCAACAATGGATATAGTACCAAGAATAAGTTTTTTGGTCTTTATTGATGATATAATACCTCAGTTTTGGGATTCTAAATGTCTCTTTTAACGAAATATTCCAGACTTTTCTCTCAAGAAACAAACTTTTTTTTGAGCCCATTTATCCCCCCATAAGTGGATATCACTCATGACAACCATCCATCGAGTATTCTCCTACTGGTCTTCATTCTGAATCTGCATGAACATAGATATATTTGATAGACACCTGTTATGGCCATACCATTCCTCCCATATATCACTATACTTATCCCTAATAATCCATTCCCATAGGGATTTTTGTTCAATAATTTCCCATGGAATCTGATCCTTCATTATGTTCATGGTCACATATATGATGTGGAGACCAAATCCACCCTCTTTAATTGGTTTATACAAATTTTTCCAATAGGCCTAGTGGTACCATTACATTTGGTTAGCATCACAAAGTCCAAAAATATGTTCTATATTTTTGTGATAGTCACCTTAGTCGGGATTATAATAGATAACATGTGCATCGAAATTAATGTTGACACAATATTTATCAGCATAACCCTTCCTCCGAAGTATAAAAACTTATTCTTCTGGTTTCAAATTACTTATGTGATTTTATTGATGATATCATTGAATAGATATTTATTCCATCTACCATTAGAGATCGAGGCACCAAGGAATGTCATTGGGAGTTGTTTCCTTTTAATTTCCATGACCTCTTGAATTTCAATACTATGTCTTATGAAACTTTTTTGGAAATGAAAAGCTTACTTTAACCCATATTGACGTTTTGCCTGCTCACTTTGCTATATGTTGACAACATTATCACCCTAACAAAATTATGATGTTTTAAATTCAAAAATTATTTTTATTTTATATTAGTAATTCTCTAGGTATGAGAAATTTTAATTTTAAATATAAAAATACATATTTATTAAAATAATAGTCGATACCGAATGAATAGTAAAATTTCAGACACTTAAAAAAATAAAATTATGTTATCATTTAAATATAAATAAGAGTGTTTTAATCATACAATTTCTTTAAAATAAACGTTATTAATAATTCCATTGTTTATTATAACAATTATAACTTTTCTAAAAATTACAATTTCTGTTCAAAAAATCAATTTATCAAATTTGATATATCATTAAGAAAAAATAATCTCAAAATGGAATTAATGGAATAAGAATTTTATATATACAAATGGATTATACATTAAGTAACTATTTGTTTGACACATAACCTCTTATGACACCTACATATTACGTAATGGTAAGGTGTGTGATTGTGATAGATTCATGGGGTGGCTTAGCTAACATCACCCGAGTGGTAATTTCCACTAACATGAACTTCTGCCAAAGGTGATTCTATTCAAGCTTAACATGTTGAATCCCAGCATGGTCATAGTCAAGAGTGAAACACAGTGATTCTACCTCCTTACCAATGTCTAACACATGGGTTGTGTATGACATTAATCTACTAGTTGAGGTCAACCTTTCTCCTTTTTTCATTAATTAATTATTGTTATTTCTTTTTATAACACTAATTATAACATTTAAATTTATTATTAAGAGTTTATTTTCCAATGGTCATATTTACCAAGAGTCATAATTGACCAATGGTTATATAACAGTGAAAATAAGATAGTGAAATTTATAATTCTACTCAGTTCATAAATAATGATATATATGTTTGTTATGTATCATATAATTTAACATACATTTTTAGGAAATAATTATCATTCAAAAGGTTTGGGTCCTCACATTCTTCCCCCCTTAAGAATTTTTTTACTTCAAAATTCAAAATGTTCTCTTAGTTGAGAATATTTGTGGGTACTTCTTCCTCATTGAATCTTCTAGTTCCCATGTCGCCTCTTCATATTTTTTGTTCCTCCACAAAATTTTAATGAGGTGGGTAGTCTTATTTCATAGAACCTTGTCTCTATAGTCCAAGATCTCCAATGACTGCTCCTCAAAAGTGAGGTCATGTTCTAGTTTAACCACTCCAAGATTTAGTACATGTTATAGGTGGGGTATGTACTTCCTCTATAGATATACATGGAAAACATCATGCACTTGAGCGAGATAGGAAGGAAGTGAAAGATGATAGGTCATTGCTTCAATGTGATTAAGGATTTCACAGGGGCCAATGTACTTGGATTTGGACTTCCCTATCATCCAAAACCACATAACTCTCTTCCAACGTGAAATTTTATGGATGTGTTTGTCACAAAAAACAAACCAGAAGTTCCTTCGACGATTGTGAACATAACACTTCTTCCAAATATGACCAATTTTTTTGTGTTGTTGGATGGAATGAACCTTTTCTATCATCTCTTGCAAAACATCAATCCAAAAAAAATTTTCCTCACTATCTTTATCCTAACAACTAGAAGTTATACATTTATTCACATATATTACTTTATAGGGTTACATTTTAATACTCAAATTTATGGTATTTTTGTATGAAAATTCAACTAATGGGATATGTTGATCTCATCATACTTTAAAATCAATTGAGCATGTTCTCAGCATGTACTTCATTGTTGGAATAGTTATTTGAGATTAGACATAAGTTTGAGTGATATAGACCATACTGAAATTCAATTCAGTTTTCAAATTATGTTTATGAATTCTCAAAAAAATTGATGTGAACCTTGGATCTTGATAAAAAATGATACAAAGTGTAAATACTTGTATCCTTACCACTTCCTTCACGTATTTCTTATTGAGTTGTTCAATATATAAATCTTCTTAAATAGACTAAAATTGAACGTCATGGTGAGACTGTCCACTATAACCCATATTATATTGTTTCCATTGGATTTTGTCAAGAAACAAGTGAAAAATTTCATAGTAATGGTGTCCCACTTCCATGTTGGTATGGGCAGTGATTGTAATACCTCGTTCGGATGTTTTTGCTCCTCTTTCACTAGTTGACACATCAGGCGCCTTGTAGTGTAGTCGAAAATCAGCCTTTTCATGTTTTCCAACTAATAATGATCACAAAATTCCATATACATTTTCGAGATCCATGGTGTATAGAGTATGTAGAGCTATGAGCTTAATCCATCTTCTGCTTATTTATTTCTGGAATAGATGGAAGACATTACCTTGTAATAAATGTCATCACACCTTCTTGATCAATATTGAACTCAGGAAACCTATCCCTCTCCATAACCTCTAACGTTATTTGTAACAACAGATATTATATTTTATATTTTTGGATATTTTCTAGTAATTAGGGTTGATAAATAATTTGGGATAAGGTTGTTGATGTCCCTTCCTTTACAATTCCCATGTCCAGATTCACTAGGTCTTTGATCAAAGGATCTCATTGAATCCACATCATTTATAGAACAACATGTTATTTCCTATATAGTTAATAAAAAATGTTCCTTGCTCTTTATGTGTGATAATTTATTGAACAATAATAGTCTTTAAGAAGTGAAAAACATATAATCTCTCTTAGTTTTAATTCATTTTTCATAAAAATATACCTCAAACATTGTGGGTCTATGTATATATCACATTTCTCCCCAAAAATCTTTTACCACTATATCATCAGAGAAAAAAAAACTGTATCCAACTCTAGGTCATGCATATGATAGTTCTTCTCATGAGGATTAGACTATTGAGATGCATAAGCAATCACCTTTCCATTTTTTATAAAGATTAACCCAATCCCTTTCATTGATGTATTGCAAAAAATAATGAATCCTTCTCCGATAGTGGGTAGAGATACCATGGGTGTGTAAAAAAATATCTTCTTTCGCTCTTGGGAAGATTACTCACACTCTTGTTTCCAACTGAACATTACCCCATTTCGAGTTAACTTGGCTAATTGATTAGAATATTAAGAATTTTTTTTACCAAACTCCTATAATAGTAAGATAATCCATGGAAACTTTGAATCTTAGTTAATATTGTAGAATGAGACCACTCCTCCACAACTACTTTATTTATAGGGTTAGCTGAGATTCCTTCATTGGTTACAATGTTCCCTAAAAAATAAACTTATTGTAAACAAAATTCACATTTGATGAAAATTAAAAATAGCATCTCCTTCAATAGAATTTTTAATAAAACCCTTATATGATCATAATTCTCCCCACAAATTTTAGAATATGTCATAATATAATCAATAAAATCTACCAGAATGTTATCAAGGTAGTCATTAAAGACTCAATTCATCAAATCGATAAAAATATCCTGATGATTAGTCAAGCTAAAGGGGATAACAACAAACTCTTAATGAAGATATCTTGATCAGATGGTGGTCTTTGTAAAATATTATTTCTTCACCCTCACTTGATGATAACCATATCTAAGATAAATCATAGAGAACAATTAATCCCCAGGATGTTGGTCAAATAAACAATCAATTCTTGGAAGAGGGTACCTATTTATCACTATGATCTTATTAAGTTATGTATAATCAATGCAAAGCTACATTGATATATTCTTATTATTCAAAAACTGAATAGGTGAATCCCATGGAGAAACACTTGGTAAAATAAACCACTTCTCCAAAATATCTTGTAGTTTCATCTTTAATTCCACCATCTCTATATTTTCCAGTCAATATGATGTCCTAGAAATAAAATTGGAACTAGAATTGAGCTCAATTGAGAACTCAAAATTTCATTATAGGGGAGTTACCAGAAAATGATCTGGAAATATGTCAATGTATTCAAGAGTTAAGGGGGAATTTTATATTAATAGAATTTCATTTCCATCTTTATCTTTACTGATCATTTTCCTAAAAAAAGATATTAGAGGTGCTTCTAGAAAATCATAGGTCGATATATCTATCTTTTTAAAAGAATCATAGGTTTTCCATTCTAGAATACTGGTTTTTCATTGATTCTATAGTTGATCAAAATATTATAATTTGAGATCCATCCCATCCATATTATAATTTTGAAATCCATCATGGGAGTTATTATTATATTTGGGATGATATTATTCTCACCAAAGTAAATACTAAAATTTCTATACATTATTGATTCTTGGATAATCTTTCTAGGAGTCTTAAATGATAATTATTCTTATAGAAGTTCATGGACTGATTTAATATTCTTTTAAAATAGGGAGGAAATAAAAGTATTTGTAGAACAAAAATAAAACAAAAAACATACTAGTTATGATAGAATAATGAGAGTATCGGAAACTATATAATTTGAAGATTAAATGTCAGCTGTCATGATTGAAAAAGAACAAAATTTCTACCTTGGAATATGAAAACATTGACGGCGACTCCCCTTCATTAAATTCGTATTTGGACGGTGATTGGAAATGTTCCCAATATGTCTACACTTGAACCATTGGACGTCAGGATGGGCATGAACCATCATAAATTTTTATTTAGTGTTGAGAAGTTGAGGCTTAATCTCACTATAATAGTTCAAACAAATATGGACCCCTCTTGCACACTAGTAATATTTCCCACTCCTAATCATGTTGTTCCCTGAATACTTCTTCTCACATTTTTTGCATGTGGAAATCTACACTTCCTTTCCTCCTCTTCCGTGATCAAAGATCATCCAAAATATTCTCTCCAAATATCTCTTCTTTTCATTCGATCTATAGGACAACATCATCTCACTAAACACTATTTCTACTTTCATATCAATATTCATGTTCTTATCATTGTTTTCATAGTCTCAGTTGGCACGATTTTTCCATATATGTGGTCTTAGTCCATAGAATAATCTATGAGTCTTGCCATTTAGATCCATGACAAAGCTATAGGTGTAATTGGAATGTATTATGAAGTTCATCTTGAACCTTCCCACATATTTTTTTTCTTCTGATTCAACTCAATGAATTCATTCTATATTTCACATCTCATTCAAGGAGGTGAATATATTTTGAAAAGCTTTCCCCTGAACTCTTCCCACATCGTTGTATCAATATATCTTTTTGGATTCATCTTTTAACAAGTATCCACCATTGATCTGCTTCACCCTCTAAGAGATACATTTCCTTGGTGACTTTCGTTCTCTCTAAACAATGGAGTAATGTAAAGGTCATTTATATATTGATTATCCACTATTCATAAATAAATGGGTCGATAGATCCAGTGAAAGAAGGTTGTCATTAATGCCTAAAATAATCAACAGAACATTTTTCCCTCTAAGGTGAATCTGGTATCATGGAATGATTCATGTTATTTATCATAACTTGATTCATTTGATTCATTATTCATAGGATGTTTTTGATTTTGGATTTCATCAGAAGGTTGTGAGTTCTTGGTCCGTTGCACTTACTGTTTACGTTGTTTCACATATTTTCTACCATTTTTTAAAAGAATAAAACCTTATTGAGAAATGTATTTCATTTAATAATATTATAACTAAAAAGGAATTTCATGTAATAAAACAACATGATTAAGATTTTTTTCTTCAACAAGAATTACATTTTCTATAAATCCATTGTAATGGTTGATAAAAAGCTGGTGATTAACTAAAGATATCCCCCATGAGTGTAAAAATAGGCATACAATAAGGAATTTTGTTATGTACTAGGTTACACTAAGTCTTTATTGATTCACATTTATAGATTTTTTATCCCCAGTTACAACTATTCCAAAACAAAATCCACTTATTCAGATCTGGGCATGTATTTCTTTGCTCGAAAACCACCTATTTAATACTTCACCAGAATACCAGGATATTTTCAAATATTTCAACATATCCCAAAAGTTCTTCCTAAATTTTTAAAATCATAATTTAAAAAAATAACTAAACCATCATTTTATATCAACTATTGAATCCATCCTATTTATTACATAACTTTTCATTACATTATACAAAACAAAGGATCTTTTAAATTTTAATTTCTTGGAAAAATGTACATAATGCATGACAAAGTAAAAAAATTATTCTAAAAAACATTAAAGGATTATTAATTGGTTCATCTTATGTAAATTTACTTAATATCATAACATGGGGACATACATAAATGGAAAGAGTGAGGATAAGAACTAGCTACGGAAAATAAGGGAAGCAGTTTATATGTGATCTCAAGGAATATCAATAAGAACTCAATGAAATACATAAAGGAATGATAAAGAGGATAATAATATTAATAATAATAACATTAATAATAACTTTGTAATGTGGATAAAACATTTTATTGAGTTATTCATAAGAATATCACTAAGGTTTATCACATAGGTGTCATAGAAATTAACATGGTTTTTTACCAAGGTATTGAAAAAATGGCATCTATGGAGATTAAATTCTTTACCTAATGCATTGGATCACTATCAGGGAAAACCTTTAATATGTATTAATTAATGTGAGAAACATATATCATAATAAAACATTTTATAAATAACCATTGAGATTAAATGTAATGGGTTTCATGTCAAAATCATGATGTTTTAAAAAGTCTTTAAAGATCATGATCATTAGGTCATTTTTAATCCACAGAAAGGGAATTTTGGTTTTATATATGTCCAAACTAGAGTAAAAATAAATAATTTAAATATATTGGTTAATAAAACTATAAAAAAATATTTTGTTTATTTAAAAAAATAAAATAGAAGAGAATTTCTTGTAGAGAAGAGAGAAATTTTGAGATGTAAAATTGTCAACATAACGGGTATGAAACATGGTTTTAGAAAATAATAAAAAGAGAGGGGAAAAGGGTATACCATTCAAACATTACTCTTAATAATGTAATGGGATGGAATAAAATGGATAGTAGAACATCATATAGAAATTTGAAAGACATACCACATAAAAATTATTAAAGGAAAAGAGAAGTTTAGATTTCACTTACCTTGAAGAGTAACTCCTAAAAGTCGATGATTGGGACCTTAGGGAATTGATGAAACCTTGGTAGGACACATTGGGAGATAAAACAATTATATTTCTTTGAATTATTAATTTTTAATGAAATATAATGGAGAAATGGTGGGTATTTATTTTAGAAAGGGAGTATTTGTTTGTTAATTTCCTTGGACACCTAGGTAGTAGTAAATTAAAAACCATGGTATTTCCCATGGTATTTTCCCTTGGTATTAGACACATAGGACAACTATTATGATATTTTAATGAAAAATAGTTGTCCATAATTTTATATTAACTATTAAATCATTATGATGTCATTAAATATATCGAAACAATCAAACTATATTTTTACTATTCAAAAAATAATAATGAATTTTTGAAAATTCTCATAAATTCTCTCTAAACTAATTTTGAAAAGATGATTTTAGAAATTATTTTTTATATTATCATAATAATAACCTATTTATTTTAATTTATCTTTTAAATAATAAAAACTTTATTTATTAAAAATAATTTTAAATAGAAAATGCATAGTAAAATGTATTGTAAAATTTATGACACATGAAAATATGAAATTATTTAATCATTTAATATTAAATAAGGGTCTCTTGATAATAATATTTAATTAAAATATGCATTATTAAAAATAACTTAGTTTATTATAATAATTATATCATTTCTAAAAAAGTACAATTTCTATTCGAAAAATCAATTTCTTAAATTCTTCATATTTTTTAGAAAAACTAAACAAAAAATGGAATTAATGGTACAAAAAAATTACTTATAAAAAGGTATTATACATTAAGTAGGTAAGTACATCAAAAATAAACTCGTAGGACACATACACACGACATAAGGGTAAGGTGTGTAATGGTGATAGATTAATGGGGCTGCTTAGCTAACATCGTCTGGCTGGTAATTTCCACTAAGTTGATCTCTCCCATAGGTGATTTAGTTCAAGATTAACATGTGGTATCCTTGAAAGGTCTTGGTCCATAAAAAATCCTACTGATTCTATCTCCTTCACAAGTTCCAAAAATGGGCTTTTATGGATCGACTATACTAGTTGGGGAAAATTTTATCTTTTTTTATTAATTAATCATTATCATTTCTATTTTTAAATCAAATTCTAACATTAAAAATTATTATTAAGATTATAGTTTCCAATGGTCAGGTTAACTAATGGGAATAATTTATCAATGGTCATATAACATTCAAAATTATTTTGTCACATTTCAAATTATACTCACTTCATTATTAGTTAGTTATAGCTTTGTTTTGTATAATATAATATAACACACATTTTCCAGAATCAATTATCATTCAATAATTTTGGGTCATTATACAGCCCCAAAAGTGTTATGATTTCATCCATTTTAATTTTATCCTAACTTAAACCCCACAGTAACGTTTTTCATCCTCCGTATTCCCCATGTTATGGGTTATTACAATTTTTTATCTTTCTATTCACTGACATTAGGTATCCATTTAGTTTGGGGTTATTTTATCTCTTTGAGTTGTGTTGTCCCCTTCACTTATTTTTATGTTTATCATATGATAATATCAAATTATACTACCTTGAATATCACTATCCGGATCTTATAAACTGAAGAAGAATTTTAATATGCATCTTGGTTTGATATAAAGGTACCCCCATTGTTTGGGATTATATTGGTAGTGACACATGAAAAATATTCCCATTGTCTGGTTTACCATCATCCATTATTTATGATTATGTCATTGTATTTTATTTTATATTGTCCAGGTATTATATTGCTTGTGGTTGATTTTGGATGATGTTAGTAGATGTATTCAGTGTCGAAGTTGTTTCCCTATTAGTGTCTCCCATGGTCTTGTTTTTATATAAATTAGAGATGGTATATGTGGAGGATTCATCATAATTATCCTTTAGGGATTCTCCATATTATTGTTTATCTTTGATGAAAGGTTTAATTTTATCTAGTACCCTCATATTTAGTATAGCATAGGTGATGAATTTTTTCATTGATGTTTGGTTTTATTTCAGTGACACATATGTAGGTGATGTGATTAGTTCCTAAATCAGTTCAATGAAGTAAGTTCTAAATTTTCATCCCCAAAATACAATGATATAAAAAATTATTGATTATGATGATTTTCTTTTTTTTGGTATTATGGTGATATTTCTCTCATCATCACTAATTCCGGAAGGTTATATAGGTCATAGATTGGGAAGGAAGGATGGTACCATAAGGCCGGTGGATTGACGATTTTTTCTTTATTATCAGGACAAAATGATAGTTCTAGTATCAATGAATATCGTACAAACATGCTCAATTTTTAAATTTTGAGTATTGAATTGATTTGTATTGAAATTTTTAATTGGTTTAGAATGTTTTTTGTTTTCATGTTGTTTTTGTAAGCTCTAACATAACCCCATAATAGTTTTTTTAAAATGGAAAAAATATCATTGGAGGATATATATTATATATTATCATTTAAAATTTATATATATCATATTTATAATTTTAATTTGAATAAATGGAGTTCACCTTTGCAATAATCACATCTAAATTAATATTGTTAGTTTTTATTTTTTTGGGTAAAAAACTAATTACCTTTGTAAAAAATTTAATAATGTAAAATTATATTAAAAGGGGTAAAATGGCAATGAATAAATATTTAATCATTAATTTTATGTCAAATAGTTTAATATTTTATTTTCAAGCATTATAATCAGTACTACAATTCCAACCATTATTTCCTTACCTAACACAACTAAATATCATGTGCGTTTATTTTTATCCACTACCTTATATATATTTTCAAGTAAATCTCCATCATATTGACAATAAAATACCTCCCCTCAAGCCACATAAAAACCACACCATGTTTTTGTTATATAGTATCAATATTCCCAATATGTTGTAAGATCATTGATTTTATTAAGATATTTTTTCTTTATATCTTATTTTAAATCCCTTATTTTGTTAAATAAGTGTTTCACAAAGATTGTGGGAAGGATTGGGATTGTAGCAAGGGTTTAGGGCACAAAGGAGGAGGCAAAAGGAATTTTTGGACATGTTTCATGGTTTGTAGACGATTAGTGAAAACCATGCAGATCATCCAAGGTTATCGTGAAACCATGAATAGAGGCCTGTGGATGGTTACCACATGGTTAAGACAACATTGTGGAAATCCAAGGTAACCATGCAAGGTGGGGGTCCTATAGTCTCATCTACACAGTTTGCACATAGTTTGGAAAATTGTGCATGTAAATCATGTGGACCAAAAAAGTTAAGAAATTTAGAAGAATGTTATTTCAGTGTTTTTGTGTTCCACTTGGTATTTACTATATTTATCCTCCCTAGAAGCCTAAAAAGTATCCATGATTTCAAGATCTTCGAAGAGATGATTCCCCTTCAATAACTGTTTGTTTGTTGTGTCATCTATTGCAGATTGAAGATCGGAGTGAGTCTAATCTCATCCTCTACTCTATTTTTTGTTTGGGGTTTCCATTTCTTCCTTATCTTAATCTGATGATCTAAAATGATCTTTTATGTTGTGATCTATGTTGATATTTAAAGGGAGGTTGAATAAGAATCTAATGATTCTATTGTGAGTGTGTTCACCAACATATTCAATTTTAGTGGTCTACAAGTTATATCCCATAATTTATATTTATATTTGTGCATGCAAGGTTTTATTTTTGTCCTCATATTGACATTTTCATGGTACTTTTGTTCATATTTTGTATAGTTAATTTCTAAATAACCAAATAAACCACTCATGATCCCCATGGGATGTATAGAGGATGTTGTGACAATTATTTGGTCCACCCATGGGGTGTGTCAACCCTTCCAAATAGTCTAATTGAAATATAAGATGCGAAGTTGACCATTATGATATATATAATTAGAGAATGTATAAAAACCCTATCCTTTTACACATAACATAAAATGGTTTTAAACATAAAAAAATCAGAGTATAAGCCAAGGATCGGGAAGTCTAGTTTCTTTAAAAACTAAGTACATAAAACATAAAACATGGGACAAAAAAACAATTATTTATTTAATTTTTTTAAAGAGATATTAACATCCATTTAACCCTTACATCTTAATAGGGTACCCGGGGAATCACATGAAGCATGGGTTGAGCGAAAATCCCTATAATTGAATAACCATAAGAAAAAATCAATAGCACATAGAATAGAAGGCATGACATAACAATTTAAAAAGACATGTAACATATGGAATCATAAAATATAAACATGGAATCACATTAACATAGAGTAATAATAATTTTGCGGCTACATAAAACATTAATTTAGCCTGATTTAAGGCAATCCTTCATGTAGTTTTCACATGGTAGAACAAGCCAAGGCTAACCGCCAAGACTGTCGCACATGGAAGCACAAGCCTAGGGGAACCGCCAAGACCGTCACATGTAACATCACATGACACTGAAGATTACCCAATGAATTGGAGCTCTATCTATAATCTCCCATATTTACTTTTAAAGAATATTTTTCTACATAAATTATCACACATAATCAATCTTACATAATCATAAGGGTTACCCATGGAAAGAATTGGGTACCACAAGCATGTCATATTGAATAAAAGATGGTCGTATCATAACAATGTCCATGAAAAAAAAGAACTAAAATATACAAAGAAATTGATAAGGTAAAATAATCATGTATCATTGAATGTGGTTTCAAGTATATGTGACCACATGTAAGAATGGTATTCAAGGAATTGTAGCATTGAATTTTTTTAGTGGTTTAAGGAAAATACTATAGTGCCTTTAAAATAGAAAAGGGGAAATCCTTTATTCAAAAAATAAGTGAACCTAATAGGTTTTAAAAATAAAAATAATTATTTTATAAAGACTATGATGGGTTATAATAGAAGATAGAATGCACTTGAAATCGGGTAAGAATTCAGGATGTTCCCTCAAAACATGTTTGCTTATCAGGAATTATTTTGGAGGGAATCACTTAAAAAAATGTATATCCTCAAAATATAAGTATGAAACGGACTTGATAAATTTATTTGGTAAATTAACACAGCATTTTCAGTATTCACATAAAAAATATAAGATAACTTAAATTTGGTAAAAGGATGACATGGAAACCTGAAGTAACAAAGGAGGATCCGGTAGAATCCCTAACCGATTATCGGCATGGTTTCGAGTTTACATAAGAGGGATTAATGAGAGAGAAAGGGAGTTTATAATCACTTATAAATCATGAAGTAAGTATGGGGAAGGTGAAAAATCATATCCCATCAATATTAATTACACATAAAGGGGCATAACATAGAGTTCAATCTTGAAACAAAGTGAAATATAGAGGATCCCTTACCATAATTCTGAGAGTGTTCTCCACTTGATATTAATGAACTGAATACTAAAATAAGGTTCATTAATTAATAATTAAAGAACCTATTTTTCATTTTAAAAATTTATTATAACTTTTTCATGTTCATTAATGAACATTTTGATTTGTTATGAGGTTTACTTTTATTGTTCAGACTCGTTTTCTTTCCTTAGTTTTAATTAATGGTTCACTTATATTCATTTTCATACACCCATGTGTGATGAAGGTGGTTTTCCAGAATTTAATATATAAAAAATTAGTTATCATACATAATATTACATTGATATAAAATTCAATTGGTTATTTGGAGTGAAGGTTAATAATTATATATAACATTAATGATAAAATCTTGTATTAACATGGCGATTTTCATCATAATTAATTTGTTTTGTATTTTAATTTTACATTAAGAATGAAAAAGGATTAAAAAACATAAGCTAAAATAAATATATTATGATATGTTTCAACCATTAAAATTCTTTTTTGACTAGTTTAGAAAATTGTACTGTAAATTGAAAACATATCATCCTTTTATGTGATAAATCAACACATGTCAGACCGTATTTTCATTTATATAATAGAAGGAGGAGGAAGGATATATTATGATAAACTATCCCATTATCATAATTTAATTCTAATACATTTATATTACTTAATTTATCAAACCATTTTGGTGAGGAATAAATAAAAATAAAAGAAAAGAACTTGAAAGAAAATAAAATAATCAGAAAGAGGAATTTACCTTTTGAGTTTACATCCTTTGAGAGACTCTTAAGGGGAGAGGATTTGGCCTTTTTAGAATACCAAGGGATTATGGAAAGGGGGGATCATGGTGAGTGATTTGGAAAGAATTTAGGGAAGGCACAAGTATTGAGAGGAGTGAATAGATGAGGGGAGTGTGGGTGGTTTTTATAGTGAAGGGAGAAGGGATTTATTATTATTATAATTATTAATTTTTTATTTTTTCATAAGAGAAGAAATGGTAATGATTATTGAGACCAAAAATAGTAATATTCTTGTGTGAGTTTTAACCAAAGGATATTTACATCATCCATTACTCACACATGATGCATAAATTCAGGTTTCAGTATTTATTGTGAATTATCATATTTTACTTTTCATAAAAAAATCATGTACTTTAGAAAAATTCCAAAAATTTACCCTAACAATTTTCCAATGTATAGAATCCAAAAATGAACTCCATATTTTATAAAATATTTTTATAAATATTATTTATTTCATTTTTAATTAAAATCATAATTTACTTAAAAATACATATTTTAAAACTATAACTCATTTTATAATGCTTTCAAAAATTACATAAGGTCATATAAAATTATCTAAAAACCATATGACATGAAATTGTTAATTTCTAAACACCTTTTATGAAAATAAATTTTCTTTTAAATTAATTAATTAATTGTAATTAATTATCTATGACTTAGAAAAATAAAAATACTTTTCCTATGGTCACATTATCACTTATAAGATGCCTAAATTTTATTTATACATTCATGGGTGAGGTTAATATTATTTTGTATGATTTAATATTCATAAGGGTCGTATTACAATTCCTAATATTATGTTTCTATTCATAAGGGTGGGTAACTATTCACCAAAAATTATGTTTGCCTTATTGGACTCCAAGCATCTTACTGATCACTACTGTGATTGTCAGATTTTTGAAATTAAAAACACAGAAGTAAAAATATTTTGTTTATAGGTCACGTAGTACATAATAGTTCATTTTTTTGTGGGTTCATTTTATTATATGATATAGTAAAATGAAAGTTATTTCCATTGTTAAAACATTGGGTCATTACATTATGCCCCATTATAAAATTTCTCCCTCTGAATTTGGTTTTACATTCTAAGCCATAAATAGGTGTGGGTAGTTTTCCTTCATTGTCTCCTCTGGTTTCCATGTTGCCTATTCGCGCTTATAGTTCTACCATTGTACTTTGACCAGGTGAGTAGTCTTGTTACATAGAACATTATCTCTATGATCCAATATCTTCACTAGCTGCTTCTCATAAGAAAGATCATCCTCCAACTAGACCACCTCTGAATAGTGTACATGTAAAGGATCCGGTATGTACTTCTTTAAGAGGGATACATGTAAGACATCGTGTACTTTGGACATGGTATGTGGAAGTTCCATTCAATAGGCCAAAACTATGACTCGATCATGTTTCATGAAGGGGCCGATAAACCTATGACTTAGATTTCATTTCATCCCAAATCTTCTGGTCATCTTCTATTGATATATGAATATAAATACCATGTCTCCAACTTTTACCTCAAGGTCTCATCAATGATTGTATTCATAACTATTTTGTCGACTTTGTACTACCTTGATGTTCTATGGAATGGTTTTCACTTTCTCTTCCATTTCATTGACCATTTCTTATCCTAGTAGCTTACATTCACCAACTTCATCCCAACCTACTGTTGTTCTGCACCTTTACACAAAAAGGGATTCATATGGTTCCAATTGGTTGATCGAGGGTATATTTTTTTGTAGGAGAATTCAACTAGTGGAATACATTGGTCCCATCCTCTTTTTAAGTCCATATAACATGATCCCATCATATATTTTAGTGTCTCAATAGTTCTCTTAGATTGGCCATCGGTTAGAGAATGATAGGTCGTACTGAAGTTTAGTTCAGTACTTAGAGCATATTGGAGACTTTTCATGAACATCGAGGTGAATATCGGATCTCTATCAGATAAAATAGATATCAGTACTCTATGTCGCCATACCAAATCATTAATATATATCCATGAATGTTGATCAAATGTGAATTTCTATCGAATTGTGATAATGTAAGATGTCTTTAAATGATGATCCACAATGACCCATATGGCATTGTTTCCTATGGATGTCCTTAGATGTCCAGTTAAAATTTTATAGCCACATTCTCCCGCATCAATGTTGGTATGGGTAGTGGTTGCATCATCCTCTTATACTTATATCTCTCAACCTTCACTTGTTGACATACCCTACAGTTTTATGTATACCATGAAATCCCCTTCTTCATATTGCCCCATAAAAAAGTTCTCTCAATGATCTCAATACATCTTTGTGCTCCCTAGGTGAATAGAGAAGGTTGAGATATGTGATTCATTAAAAATATCCTTCTTTATCTCTATATTGGATGGTGGACATAATCGTGTCCCAAATATTATAGCTCCTTCCTCATCAATCTTGAACATAGAGTATTTCCCATTTCTAATGGCTTCCACCCATTTCTGAATTTCCACATCTTTTATTTGAGAATCCGTTATTTTCTCCATGAGGGAAGGCTGATAAATCATTTGAGAAAGGATTGATGATGTTCCTCCCTTAATGATTCACTTTTCCATGCTCTGTATATATAAAAGATCAGATCCATTTCAATTATCAAAATTAATAAAGATGCAGGATCCTTTCTACATAGTGCATCCACCACCTTATTTTCCTTACCAGGATGGTAGGGGATTGGGAATTCAAAAGCTTTGATGAGATCTATCCATCTTCATTGGTGAATATTATGATATTTTTGTGGGAATATATATTTCATATTCTTGTGATCAATATATATCTCACGCTTCTCGCCATATAGATAATGACGCCATATTTTTTAAGCAAAGATCCAAGCCACAAACTCTAGATCATAAGTATGATAGTTTTTTACATGGATCTTCAACTTCCTTATGGTTTAGGCTATCACTTTATCATTTTTAATTAGAACACAACTTAAGCCCTTATTTGAAGAATCGTTGAACACCACGAAGAGTTATCCACTTATTAGGATTGGGAGTACTAGAATAGTGATTAGTCTCTTTTTGACCATCATAAAGCAGTCTTCACATTCCTGATTCCAGACAAACTTTACTCCCTTCAATGTCCACTTGGGCATTGGGTATTATAATCTCGAATAGCTCTTTTAAAATCATCAATAATACCTTATTAGACCCTGAATGATATGGATCTCTGTTATAGATGTTGGTCGAGGCCACTCTTTAATTGCCCTTGTCTTGCAAGGGACCATAGATATCCCTTATATAGAGATAACATGCCCCAATAATGATACTTCTTCCATCCAGAACTCACATTTACTTTACTTTTCCTACAAATTCTCCCTTCGCAATGTCTTTTACATAGTATGAAAATGCTCCTCGTGTTCCCCCTTGCTCTTGGAGTATATTAGAATATTATTGATAAAGAATACAAAAAACTTGTATACGTAATATCTAAATAATCTATTCATTAAATCCAAGAAAATTGATATAAAAAAGGGATTTTGATGGTCATCTCTATGAACTCATAGTGTCCACACCTTGTTTTAATGGTAGTTGTGAGAATATCTTCCTTCCTCACATTTAATTGGTGATATCTTGACCGATGCTCCACCTTTGAGAAATAGTCGGCCCCATGATACAGATTGAACAAGTTATCTATATATGGTAGGGGATAATTTTTCTTTATCATGATGTTATTGAGCTCATGATAATCAATGCAGAGGTTCATTGAACTATCCTTATTCTTGACAAAAAGGATTGACACACCCCATGGTGAAGCACTTAGGCATATAAAACCCTTCTCAAGATTTTCTTGTAACTGCTTATTCAGATCTTCCATTTATACGGTGGTCATTATATAAAAATTCTCTGATAGTGGTAGAGATCTAAGAATAAGATCAATTGAGAAATCAACCTCCCGATAATGAGGAAGACCAGTAATCTCTTCATGTAATACATCTGTGTAATCCATCACAATTGGATGTCTTTAAGAAAAATTCTCTCCTTTGTCTCAATCATTTGAGATATACATTCTTACTCTTAAGTAATTAATATCCACACTTGATACAATTATTCTAAATTAGATTCATCTTCCTCCATACACTTGTAAATAATTGGAGGATGCTTCATGATTTAAAGAGTTGTTTCCGTTTCCTGACAGTGGATACTGGCTTTGTATAATGATATCAAATCAATGCAAAAGATAACATTGAACTCTACTAAAGGAAGTATGACAAGATTTTTTTGGAGGTTCAGTCTACAAATATTTACCAATAAGGTGTTATAATCAATGGTTGAAATAATTTCCCCATTCTCTATTCTCCCAGATAACATATCCTCAAAATTTTGAGGTGGTTTTTGAATAATTATACTAAACTTGCAATATACGAAATAAGCCATAGAACCAGAATCAAATACTACATTCTCTATTCATGAATTAATAACTAGAATACCTTTCACCAGATCACTACCCATCTCCACTTCAGAAATAGTGATATCATAATCCCTTCTTTGTTTCCTTGGTGGTTGTTGTCGATTGCCTCTGACAACCCTTAGCATAGGGAAATTGTTCTCATCATTCCCATGCTCCTTACAGTTGCAACACTACACTATAGGGTAAGTGTTGATCCGAACCATTCATTTATCTTCCACATTAGCTGGATTCTTCATTTATCATCAGTAATTTTTAGACATATTTCCAAACATTCCACATTTAAAGAAATTACTAGTTCCCTTTAGATAGTTCCAAGGATTCTTCTTCACACAAATTTTAGACATGGGATGGTTAAGCTTCCTTACATCTTGTAATTTATTTGTGGGTCCACCCATATTAGATTCAATTTTCCTCTACATGCCACTGGTCCCATGATAACACTGAGAGTCTGTGACATTCATTTCAACCTTGAGGGAATAATGGACAATCTCCTCAAAGCTGTTGAAGTCTCGAATTTCCAATTCTTATCATATACTTGGATTTAGTCTACTAATGTAGAAATACACCTTGATTTTGGTGTTCTAGATAAAGAAATAGGTTTACCTTGAAATCCTTGAAAAGTTTGGTTCATACACCTTGATAGACTCATATTCTTTCTTCATGAGTCTGAGGAACTCTATTTCTATCTTCAGATGGAAGGTTCGAAGTAAATATTTAATGGAATAACATTTTCATAGAGTGCTATGGATGAATCAACTCCGGGGATCTCTTTGCCTTGTGGGGCCCGATGGTGGGTACTACACTTCCAGCATTTTGGAGTTTTGAAGCTTGCTGGTTGTTGCACTTCAGCCTTGGAGTCTTCTTCGGTTTGAATCGAGTATTCTAGGTTTTGCAATTGTGAAGAACTGGCGATGGTTTGCAGTCATGCTTTTGTCTGGGGGTGGTGCTACGATAGAGGAAGGAATGATTAGTGGAGTCCATGATTCTAGATAATTATCAGTTTGGTCTAAGAGGATTACAGTTTGGGGTGATTATGTTGAGGTTTGATATTCTTAGTGATGTTCTGCGGTCTGCAAGGTGTTGTTGTAGGATGCACCTTTTTATTTCTTTAGATGTGGTGAAGGTTTCCTTGGATTATGTATCATTGAATAGATGATGATTTGGTGGTTTGCGTTTGGTGTGATTTATTGTGGCATTGCGACCTTGGTCAAGGAGACTTCACATCCAGTTTATTTTCAAGGGACTGTTCTAAATGATGTTCAAAGCAGGGAGTGTTCCCATTTTCATCCCTATACAAATTTGGATGTTTTTTTAGGGTGTGGAATTTTCCATCAGTACCTGGAACATTCATTCTTACATGGGATAGCTAGCTGACCAGTGATGGGATGGTGGATGCTGATCATATTGTTTTTGTTTCAAGGGTGGGGATTTTCCATGTTTTTTTTATGTGGATTGTATTTTTCCTTGATGATATTGGTCTCGGAGGCATAGTTTTGTTTTATGTTTTTGAGGTCATTCTGGTTTCCCAGTTTCTCTTAAAAAGTGATTTAGAAATAAAAATTTAATTTTCAGTCAGAGGACATTGTATTCTTGATTAGTGTCCCCATAGATCAGCTTCCCCTTAAAAATGTTAGACCCCAATTACAACTTCCTCTTCTTCTTAACAACTGGAGGACATGGAATGTCATTTCAATGTAGTTAATCCACTATTCTACGAGGAGGGAATCTCAATATCCACTAAACATGGGAGTCCTTTGGCACATTAAGGATTCAATAACCACTTTATCTTTACACGGATGAGGGGATTGTTCCACATGACTCAAGTTATCAATCATATCTTGAGCCCGCTGAGCAAGTACTATCATGATGTTTTGAGAACCCTCTCCCATCAAATCATGCATATCATTAGGGAAGTATTAATATTACATATCACATCGATTTTTGGCATGTATTCTTCAATTTACCGACTATATCAATGAAACATTGTGTACAATTAGTGGTCTTAATACTTATCTATTAAGCATAAAATGGAAAATTTGGACATAAAAAGATATACTTTTAAAGAAGAACTATATTATAAATTGTGATTCCCTAGGATTCAAACCAGGTTATACTTGATCTATTTCGTGACTTATATTCTTACAGGAGATTTTTTTATTCTGTTAATAATGGTTTGTACCAAGCTCATGAATTTACAAAAACACACCCCCGAGAGTGTCCAACCAAGACTACAACAATGCCCATTGTCGTGCACTAGTTTCGATTTGAGTATAGATCATAGTGGTGTTTTTGGGTTTTAACCCTAAATACTTATGTTCCAAATCCACCTCTACCTATTTTTATGTAGCCTGGGATGTATTTTCATGATAAACCACTCACTCTATACTTACCAAAATTTAGGGGTCCTTATACATAGTATCATCTATACGGTTCATACTAACGTGATCTATTCCTTATCGCCAAAAATAACTAGACCATCCTTTGATAACAACTATAGATACCCTATACATTTACAAAAAAACATTACATGATTTTAAGCATAAACAAACATCAGAGTTCAAGACAAGGATCGTGAAGTATAATGTCTTTTAAGACTAGGTACATAAAACATATAACATGGGACAAAAAAAACTTCTTTATTTAATGCATATAAAGAGATCATACTTATTATGTGCCCCTACATCTACATAAGGTACCCTGAGGATCACATAAACAAATGGATGATCTAAAATCCTAGTAAGGGAATTACCATAAAAATAAATCATTATAACATGGAATAGAAGGCATGAAATAATGATATAAAAAGGCATGTAACATATGTAATCATAACATATAAACATTGCATCATATAAACAAGGAGTCATAATAATGTGTCAGTAACATAACACAGGACTTTAGCATGAGTCAAGGCTAACCGCTAAGACTGTCGTCCATGGTTCACAATCCAAGGCTAACTGCCAAGACTGTCGCACATGGTAGCACATGCCAAGGCTAACTACCAAGACCATCACACATAACATCTCATGAGACTTAACTTTACCCAATGAAATGGAGCCCTATCTAGGTGCACCCATATTTACTTTTCATTAATATTTTTCCACATAAATAATCATTCTTAGTCATTCTTACATAATCATAAGGGTTACCCATGGAAATAATTGGACACCACAATCTTGTCATTTGCATAAAAAATGGTTGTATCATAATCGTGTCCACCAAAGAAAGGAACTAGAATATACATGGAAATTCATAATGGAAAATAATAATGTATCATGGTAATTTATGTCTTGTATAAGTGACCACATGTACGAAAGTTATTCAAGAAATTGTAGCATAATTTTTTTGAGTGGTTTAAAGGAAAATACTATCAAGATTTTATAATAGAAAATAGAAAAATTATTTATTCAAACCAGAGGTCATCTTGGAAGGTTTTCAAAATAAAGATAATTATTTTATAAATACAATGGTGGCTTATAAAAGAAGATAGAGTGCACTTGAAATCAAGTAAGAATTCACAAAGTTCCCTCAAAACAGGTTTGCTTATCGGGAAGTATTGAGGAGGGACTCACTTAAAAACATGTATATCCCCAAAGATAATTATGAAAGGGTCTTGATAAATGAATTTGGTATATGTACACAATATTTTTAATTTTCACTTAAAAAGATAAGATAATTTCATTTTTGTAAAAGGAAGGAAAGGAAACCTGAAAGAACAAAGGAGGTTCGGGTAGAATACCTTACAGGTTATCGGCATGGTGTCAAGAATACTTAAGAAGGATTAATGAGATAGAAAGGGGGTTTATCATCACTTATAAATAATGATGTAATTATGGGGTAGGTGAAAAATCATACCCCATCATTATTAATTACACATTAAAGGGCATAACAAAGAAGACATTCTTGAATAAAAGTGAAATAGAGAGTATCCCCTACCTTAAGTCTGATGGCATTATCTACTTTAAATTAATGAACTGAATAATAAGTGATTAATAATTAAAGGACATTTTTCATTTTAAATATTTATTGTAACCATTTCATGTTCATTAATTACCTTTTTTATTGGTTATGAGGTTTAATTTTATTGTTCAGACACGTTTTCATTGTTTGGTTTCAATTATTGGTTCACTTATATTCATTCTCAGACACACATGTATGATGAAGGTGGTTACCATGAATTGAAGTTATATAACCATATTTATCACACATAAGATTACATGCTTATACAATTATATTTTTTATTTGGATATAAGGTTAATCATTATATAAATCATTAATGATAAATTCTTGGATTAACTTGGCGGGTTTGTTCATAATTATCTTTTTTTTGTATTGTTATTTTAAATGAAGCATGAAAAAGTATTATAGAACAAAATAAAAGATAAAATACATATATTATGATCTAGTTCAATGATTAAAATGGTTTTGTGACTAATTTAGAAGAAGGTAATGCAAATTGAAAACCCATCGTCCTTGATTGTGATAAATCAACACATCTCGAATAGTATTTTAATTTATAGAATAAAAGGAGGTGGAAGGATAGATTATGATAAAATATCCCATTATCATAATATAATTCTATTAAATTATTCTTAATTGAATTGTCAAACCATTTGGGTGAGGAATGAAAAAAAAGAAAAAAAAGAACATGAAAGAAAATAAAAGAAACGGAAGGAAGAATTTACCTCTTGTGTTTATCTCCTTTGAGAGACTCTTAAGGGGAGAAGATTTGGTATTTGCAGGAGACCAAGGGATTATGAAAATAGGTTGATCTTTGGGAGTGATTTGAGCTGAATTTAGGTAAGTCACAAGTATTGAGAGGAGTGAATATAAGAGGGGAGTGTGGGTGGTTTTTATCGTGGAGGAGAGGAGGGATTTCTTAATATTATAATCATTAGTTTATTATTTTTCCATAAGAAAACTAATGGTAATGATTATTGTGAACAAAAATAGTAATATGTTCGTGTGAGTCCTTACTAATGACCATTTACATCATCCATTACTCATGAATGAGGCATAAATTCAGGTTTAAGCATTTATTGTGAATTATCATATTTTACTATTAATAAAATATTCAAGTATTTTTGAAAAATCCTAAAAATTCACCATAACCATTTTTAAATGTGTATAATTCCAATATTAACTCCATATTTTAGAAATTAATTTCATAAATATGATAAATTTAATTTTTAATTGAAATCATAATTTACTTGAAAATACATATTTTAAAACTATGACTCATTTTATAATGCTTTCAAAAATTACGTAGGGTCATATAAAATTATCTTAAAACTAGAAGACATAAAATTGTTAATTTATGAATGCCTTTAATGAAAATAAATTTTCTTTTAAATAAAATCATTAATTTTAATTAATTATTTATGACTTATAAAAATAATAACACTTTTACTATGGTCACATTTTCACTTATAAGATGCCTAAATTTTATTTATAAATTAATGGGTGTGGTTACAATTATTTTAGAAGATTTACTATTCATATGTGTCATATTAAAATTCATAAGGGTATGTTTCTATTCATAAGTGTGGGTTACTATTCACCAAAAATTTTGTTTTCCTTATTGGACTCCAAAAATTTTACTGATCACTTCTGTGAATGTTAGATTTTCGAAATTAAAAACACATAAGTGACAATATTATGTTTATAGGTCACATAGTAATTAGTAGTTCATTGTGTAGTGATTTCATTTGATTATGTTACATAATTAAATAAAGGTAATTTCCATTGGTAAAACATTAGGTCATTACATTATTCCCCCCTTATGAAATTTCTCCCTTGAAATTTCATTTTAAATTCTAAGCCATAAATAGGTGCGGGTACTTTTCCTTTATTGTCTCCAGTGGATCCCATGTTGCCTCTTCTCACTTATGGTTCAACCACAGTAATTTGAACAGGTGAGTAGTCTTGTTACGTAGAACATTATCTCTATGATCCAAGATCTTCACTGGCTGCTCCTCATAAGAAATATTTTCCTCCAACTGTACCACCTGTGAATAGAGTACATGTGAAGGATCTAGTATGTACTTTTCTAAGAGGGATACATGGAAGACATCATGTACATTGGACATGGTAGGTGGAAGTTCCATTCGATAGTCCACAACTATGACTCAATCAAGTATCTTGAAGGGGTCGATGAACCCGGGACTTATATTTCATTTCATCACAAATCTCATAGTCATCATCCATGAAGATATGAATATAAATACCATGTCACCAACTTTGAACTCAAGGTCTCATCGATGATTGGATTCATATTTCTTTCATAAAATTTGGGCTACCTTGATGTGCTTCTAAATGGTTTTCAAATTCTCCATCATTTCATTGACCATTTCTGGTCCTAGTAGCTTATGCTCACTGACCTCATCACAACACACTAGTGTTCAACACCTTTTCTAATAATAGGATACATATGGTGCCATTTGTATGATCATGTGGAAACTTGTGTTGTATGAGAATTCAACCAGTGAAAGACGTTGGTCTCATCTTCATTTGAAGTCCATAGAACATTCTCTCAACATATCTCCTAGTGTCTCAATAGTTTTCTTAGATTGGCCATCAATTTGAGAATGATAGGCCATACTGAAGTTTAGTTCAGTGCTTAGAGAATGTTGGAGACTATTCCCGAACATTGTGGTGAATATCAGAACTGTATTAGATAAAATAGATAGTGGTACTCCATGCAGCCTTACCACATCATTGATATATATCTGTGAAAGCTGATCCAATGAGAAGTCCTCTTGAACTGTGATAAATTTAGTAGTCTTTGAATGATGATTCACAATGACCCATATAACATTGTATTCTATGGATGTCCTTAGAATTCCATTGAAAAATTCTACGGTCAGGTTCTCCCACTTCCATGTTGGAATGGGAAGTGGTTTCATCATCCACTAAGACATATATATTTCATATTTACTTTGTTGACATACCAGGTACTTTGATGTATACCTAGGAATATCCTTCTTCATATTTCCCCACAAATAATGTTCTATCGGAGATCTCGATACTTCGTTTTTTCCCTAGGTGAATAGAGAAGGTTGAGATATGTGCGTCATTCAAAATCTCCATATTTATCTCTAGATCGGACGATTCACATAATGATGTCCCAAATCATATAGCTCCTTCTTCACCAATCTCGAACATAGAGGATTTCCCATTACTAATGGCTTTCACCCATTTCTGGACTCCCACATATTTTATTTTAGAATCCTTTTATTCTCAATGAGGGAAGGCTGAGAAATCATTTGAGAAAGGATTTTTGATATACATACCTTAATGATTCCCATTTCTATCTGGCGCAAATATGAAAAGAATGGATCCTTTTTAATTCTCATAATTGATAAAGATGCAAGATCCTTTCTACTTAGAGAATCCACACCTTATTTTCATTACCGTGATGGTAGTGGATTGAGCAGTCATAATATTTAATGAGATCTATCCATCGGCATTGATGCATATTAACTCTTTTTGAGTGAATATATATTTCATACTCTTATGATCAATATATATCTCACACTCCTCCCCATAGATATAATGACACGAGATTTTAAAAGAAAATATCAAATCTTACAACACTATATCATATGTAAGATAGTTTTTCTCATTGATTTTCAACTGCCTTGAGGTGTAGTCTATCACCTTATCATTTTTCATTATCACACATCCAAATCCCATCTTTGAAGAATCACTTTACACCACGAAGAGTTATCCACTTATTGGGAGTGTGAGTACTGGTAGAGTGATTAGTCTCTTTTTGAACTCCTTAAATCTATCTTCACATTCTTGAGTCCAGAAAAACATTACTCCCATCTCTGTCAGCTTGGTCATTTGGTTTTACAATCAAGAAAAGTTCTTTTAAAATCTTCGAAAATACCCAACTTGACTATGAATGATATGGATCTCCATTACAGATGTTGGTATGGGCCACTCTTCAGTTGCATTTATCATATAAGGGTCCACATATATCCCTTTGCTGGAGATAACATGCCCAATGAATGATACTTCCTCCATCCAGAACTCACATTTACTTAACTTTTCATACAACTTCTCCCTTCGCAAATTCTTTTACATAGTATCCAAATTCTCCTTGTATTCCTTCTTGATCTTAGAGTATATCAGAATATTGTTGATAAAGAATACCAAAATTTTTGATAGGTAATCTCTAAATAATATTTTCATTAAATACATGAAAATTGAAAGAAAATAAGTGACTATGAAGGGAAAAACTATGAACTCATAGTGTCCATACCTTATTTGAAAGGCAGTCGTGGGAATATCTTCCTTCCTCACCTTTATTTGATGATATCCTGACTGAAGGTCGACCATAGAAAAATAGCTAGACCCATGAAGCTGATTAAATGAGTCATCTATCTATGGTAGGGGATACTTATTATTTATCATGATTTTATTGGGATCATGATAATCAATGCATAGGTGCATTGAATCATCCTTCTTCTTGACGAAAAGGACTAGCACACCCCACGGTGAAGCACTCATGCATATAAAACTGTTCTCATTATTTTCCTATAATTGCTTATTCAGCTCTTCCATCTTCATGGTTTTCAATCTATAGGGTGTCTTTGAAACAGGAATAGGTCCATAAATAAGTTCAATTGAGAGCTCAACCTCACAATAAAGAGGAAGAACAAGAAACTCTTCATAGAATACATCTGTGTAATCCATCACAATGGGATTTCCTCAAGAACAATTATCTCCTTTTTCTCAATAATATTATCTAGACATAATTACTCTTAAGTAACTAATATCCGCACTTGATACAATTATTCTAAAAGAGATTAATATTCCTCCATACACTTGTAAAGAATTTGAGGATTCGTTGGGATTTAAAGAGTGGTCTACCTTTCTCAATAGGGGATGTTGGATTTGTATAATGATATCCAATCCATGCCCTAGATAACGTTGAACTCCACTGAAGGAATAATGACAAGTTTTTCTAGGAGGTTCAGTCTACAAACATTTACCGAGGAGGTGTTATAAAACTTTTATGAAATAATTTCCCCATTCTCTATTCTCAAACATAACATATCATCCAAAGTTTGTGGTAGTGTTTGAATAATTATACCAAACTTGTAAGATATGAAATAATACATAGAACTAGAATCAAGTACTACATTTTCTATTCATGAATAAATAACTAGCATACCTTTCACAACATCAATATATGGATCCACCTTAGTAGTAGTGATATAAAAATACCTTCCTTGTTGCCTTAGAGGTTGTTGTTGATTGCCTCTAATATCCCTTAGCTTAGGGAAATTGTTCTCATAATTCCCAAGATCCTTACACTTGTAACACTGAACTATAGGCTAAGTTATGATCTGGACCTTCCTTTCATCTTCCACATTAGTGATATTCTTCTTATTTTGTCAGATGTTTTTAGCCATATGTCCTAATATTCCACATATGAAGAAATTTCTAGTTCCATTTAGATAGTTCCAAGGATTCTTCTTCCCACAATTTTTACACATGGGATGGTTAAGCTTCATTACATCATGGAATTTATTTGTGGGGCCACCCATATTAGATTCAATTTTCCCTTAAATGTCATTGGTCCCACGATACCATTGAGAGTTTATGCACTCCATTTCATCCTTGAGGGTATAATGGAAAATATTCTCATAGCTTTTGAAGTTTCTAATTTCCAATTCTTTTCTTAGACTCAACTTTATTCTTCTAAGGAAGTGATAAACCTTTCATTTGGTGTTCAATATAAAGAAATAGGTGTACCTTGCAATCCTTGAAAAGTATTCATCATACACCCCGATGGAATCATCTTCATTCTGCTTGTGTCTGAGGAACACTCTTTCCATCTTGAGATAGTGGGTTTGACATAAATATTTATTGGAAGATTAATTTCTTGGAGTGTCAAAGATGAATCTTCTCTGGGGATCTCCTTGCTTTGCGGGGCCCGATGGTGGGTACTGCTCTTCCAACATTCTAGAGTTTTGATGCTTGCTGGTTTTGGCATTTAGGCCTTGGGGTTTTTCGTAGTTTGAATCGCGTGTTCTAGGATTTTCAATTTTTAAGAACTAGATATGGTTTGCATTCATGCTTCAGTCTGGTGGTGGTGCTACGACAGAGGTAGGAATGATCAGTGGAGTGCATGATTCTTGATAATTATCAGTTTTGTTTAAAGGGATTATGGTTTTGGGTGATTCTATTGTGGTTTGATATTCTTTTTGATGTCCTTTGATCTGCAAGGTGTTGTCATAGGATGAACATTTTTATTTCTTTTGAATTGGTGAACGTTGCTTTGGCTTATGTTTCTGTGAATTGATGAAGATTTTTTGGTTTGAATTTTGTGTGATTTCTTATGGAACTATGGCCTTGGTCCAAGAGACATCGCATCTAGTTTATTTTCAACAAACTATTCTATAAGATGTTTAGATCAAGGACAATTCCCATTTTCATCGTTATCTGGATTTGGATGTTGTGAGTGGTTATGGAATTTTCCATTAGTACCGGGCCCGTGCATTCTTGCACGGGATTGGTATCCGAGCAGTGATGAGATGGTGGACGTTGATCATATTGTTTTTTTCTAGGGTGTGGATTTTCCTTGTTTTGAATATGGATTGTATTTGGTCTTGATGATCTTGTTTTTGGAGGTATGGTTTTGTTTTATGTCTTTGATGTCATTCTAGTTTCTCACATTCTCCTCAAAAGTGATTTTTAAAAAAAAATTTAATTTTTAGTCATATGAAATTGTATTATTGATCAGTTTCCACCACTGATCAGCTTCCCCATCAAAATTATAGACCTCCAGTATGACTTTCTCTTCTTCTAAGCACTGGAGGACAATGAATATATTTTCAATGTAGTTAATCCACTATTCATCAAGGAGTAGATCTAAAGATCCACTAAACATGGGAGACCATTGGAACATTAAGGATTCAATAACAACTTTTTCTTTCCATGGAGGAGGAGGTTGTTCCACATGATTTAAGTTATTATTCATAACTTGAGACAGTTGAGCAAGTACTGGGATGTTGTTTTGAGAACCCTATCCCATCATATCAGGCATATCGTTATGAAAATATTTACATTCCATATCACATTGATTGATGGCATGTATTCTTCTATTTCCTGAAAATAACTATGAAAAAGATTATACAATTATAGGTCCGTAATACTAATTTATTAATCATAAAAAGAAAAATTTGAACCTAAAAGGATATACTTAAAAAGAATATGTATATCCTAACATGTGATTCCCAAGGGTTAAATCTTGGATATCCTTTATCTATTTCATGACTTATATTCTTATGGGATATTTTTTTATTCCGTTAATAATGGATTGTACCGAGATCCTAAATTTACCAAATCATATCCCCCGAGAGTGTCAAACCAAGACTGAAGTAAGGCCCATTGTCATGTACCAATTCCTGTTCGAGTATAGCTCATAGTACTATTTTTGGGTTTTACCCATATTTACATATGTGCTGGAGCGACCTCTACCTTATTGTATATAGACTGGGATTTATTCTCCTGATAAACCATTTACTCTATACTTACCAAAATTTTGGGGTCCTTTCTTATACATAGTATCATCCTTATGGTTCTTACTAAAGTTATATATTCCTAATCTCCAAAAGAACTAGACCATTCTTTGATACCAACTATAGATATCCAATCCTTTTACAAAAACCATTACATGATTTTGGGCATCAAAAAACATCAGATTAAAAGCCAAGGATCGTGAAGTCTAATGTCTTTGAAGACTAGGTACATGAAACATATAAAATGGGTCTAAAAACACTTCGTTATTTAATGCACATAAAGAGATCCAAACTTATTTTGAGCCCCTAAATCTGCATAGGGTACCCTGGGGATTAGATAAACAAAGGGATGAGCTAAAAGACCAGTAATTGAATAATCATAAGAATAAATCATTATAACATGGAATAGAAGTCATGAAATGATGATATAAAAAGTATGTAACATATGGAATCAGAAAATATAAACATGGAATCATATAAACATGGAGTCGTAATAATGTGGCAGTGACCTAAAAAATTACTTTAGCACAAGTCTTGGCTAACCACCAAGACCATCGCACATGGTAGCACAATCCAAGACTAACTGCCCAGACCGTCCCACGTGGTAGTACAAGCAAAGGCTAACCGCCAAGACCCTCCCACATAATGTCTCATGAGACTCAACTTTACCCAATGAATTCGAGCGCTATCTGGGCACCCCATATTAGATTTTCATGAATAGTTTTTCCAAATAAATAATTATATATGATCAGTCTTACATAAACCTAAGGGATACCCATGGAAAGAATTGGGTACCACAATCATTTCATAAAGCACAACAAATGCTCGTATCATAAAAGTGTTCCCAAAAGAAAATATCTAAAATATACATGGAAATTACTAAGGAAAAATTTGCATGTATCATTATAAGTGATGTCAAGTATAAGTGACCATATTTAAGAAAATTATTCATGAAATTATATTATAAATACATTTTTGAGCAGTTTTATGGAAAATTAAATAGAACCTTTAAAATATAAAAGGGAAAATATTTTATAAAATACCATAGTTGAACCAAAAAATTTCAAAATAAATATAATAATTTTATAAATACAATGGTGGTTTATAATAGAAGATAACGTGCACTTGAAATCGGGTAAGAATTCTGGAAGATCCCTCAAAAGTGGTTTTCTTATCGGGGAGTATTAAGGCGGGAATCCCTTAAGAACATGTATATCCTATTAATAAAATGATGAAAGGGTCTTGAGAAATGAATTTGGTACATATAAAAAGAATTTATAATATTTACATGAAAACATAACATAACTTCATTTTGGTTAAAGGAAGATAAGGCTGCCCAAAGGAACAAAGGAGTTTTGGGTAGAATACCTAAGGAATTATCAGCATGGTATCAAGTGTACTTAAGAGGGATTAATGAGAGAGAAAAGGAGTTTCTAATCACTTACAAATCATTATGGAAGTATGTAAGTGGTTATAAATCATACCACATCATTATTAATTACACATAAAAGGTCATAACATAGAGGACATTCATGAATAAATGTGAAATAGAGAGGATCCCTTACCTTAAATATGATGGTGTTCACCACTTGATATTAATGACCTGAATAATCAAATTATGTAAACTAATTAATAATTGTATAACCTATTTAAAATTTCAATGATTTAGTATAACCTTTTTATGTTTATGCATGACCTTTTTTATTGGTTATGAGATTCACTTTTATTGTTCAGGTCTGTTTTCTTTCTGTGGTTTTAATGATCGGTTCACTTATATTCAAATTCAGACACACAAGTATGATGAAGGTGGTTGTAAAGTATTGAAGTTATTTTAAATTAGTGAACATCTAGAAAATTACACAGTTATAAAATTCATTTTTTATTTGGAGTGATGGTGAATCATTATATAAAACATTAATGACAAATGCTTGGATTAACTTGGTGATTTTGTTCATAATTACCTTGTTTTGTATTGTTATTTTACATTAGGTGTGAAAAAAGGATTCCAGAAAAAAAATAAGATAAAATAAATATATTATTATTTTTATTAACATTAAAATGGTATCATGACCAGTCTAAAAGATGGTAATTCAAATTGAGAACTCATTTTCCTTGAATGAGATAAATCAGCACATCTAGGACAGTAGTTTCCTTTATAGAATAAAAGGAGGGGAAGGATACATTATAATAAACTATACCATTATCATAATATAATTCTTGTACATAAATTTTACTTGATTTATCATAAAATTTCGTTGAGGAATGAAAAAAATAAAAGAAAACAACTACAAAGAAAATAAAATAATCGGAAAGAGGAATTAACCTCTTGAGTTTATCTATTTCGAGAGCCTCTTAATGGGGTGATTTGTTATTTTGAGTAGGCCAAGGGAATATGGACATGGGGTAGGATCTCTGGGTGAGATTTGGACAGAACATAGGGATGTAAAAAGGATTTATAGGAGTGAATAGAAGAGGGGAGTGTGGGTGGTGTTTATAGTTGAGGAGAGGAGGGTTTTCTTAATATTATAATCATTAGTTTATTATTATTCCATAATACAAGAAAAAATTATGAATATTGTGACCAAAAAAGTAATATTTTCATATGAGTTCAAACCAATGTTCATTTACATCATCCCTAACTCAAGCATCATGCAAAAATTCAGGTTTTAGCATTTACTATGAATTATCTTATTTTACTATTCATAAAAAATTCAAGTATTTTAGAAAAATCCAAAAAATTTACCCTAACAATTTTTCATTGGGTATAATCTATATATAAACTTCATTTTTATAAAATAATTTTATAAATATGAATAATTTAATTTTTAATTAAAATCATAATTTTTTTTAAAAATACATATTTTAAAACTATAATTGATTTTATAAAGCTTTAAAAAATAACATAATGTATTATAAATTTATATTAAAATTGGAAGACTTAAGAAATTTATTTTATTAACACATTTTTGAAAAACAATCTTTTAAATTCATTAATTTATTGTAATTAATTCATTATGACTTACAAAAATACCAATATATTTACTATGGTCATGTTATAACTTATAAGATGCCAAAATTTTATTTATTCATTCATGGGTGAGGTTAATATTCATTTGGATGATATACTATTAATAAGGGTCATATTAATATTCATAAGGGTATGTTACTATTCATAAATGTCAGTTACTATTCACCAAAAATTATGTTTGTTCTATTGGACTCAAAAAATCTTACTTATCGCAACCGTGAATGTCATATTTTCGAAACTCACAACACATAAGTGACAATATTATGTTTAAAGGTCGCATAGTACTTAGTATTTCATTGTTTTTTGATTTCATGTGATTATATGACATAATTATACAAAGGTAATTTCCATTAGTAAAACATTGGGTCGTTACAGAATGTATTCAATTAGCTTATGTATTGAGTTTTAAGGGTTGTGGATAGTTGTGTCTAATGTGGTTAAAGGATAAGGGATTGTTTAGTAGGAAGGTAAATGGTTTAAATGGTATTAATGAGAATATGTTAATGGATTATGTTAATAATTGAATATTCTTTGTGAGATGGGAATGGGAAATTGGGAAATTAGGCTAAATGATTATGGGTCATAAATGATGAATGTGTTAATAGATTGTTGAAAACTGTTAATTTTTCATTTATTGATATTGTTGTGATGTTTTTGATGATATTGGTAATTCTTTGTTGTAATGTGGTGGTGTTTGGAGACTGATAAATAATCATGTGCACAAGGCTTGGTAGAGCGGGGTATTGACATGAGGTTCAACGCCTATGGGTCGAGTTAGGCTGAGGCTCTAAGCTCCACCCTCTAAATGCATGGGTTAGGGAAGGTGGCGGAGTTTTAATCCCCTAACAGTTTAATTCAACCCAGACTAAGTCTCTGAGGTGAGGATAATGTGGTTATTTTATTGTGATGCCAAGTGGAATAGGACTTGATTTATTTACATACTCCATAAGAACATTGATCCTGACTAATCTATTTAACAAATGAATAGATTGAACTAAATCATGATTTTCATAAGTAGTGAACCTTGATTTAAGTGTATAATAACTTAAAGGATCATATTCTATAATGGATTATTGATGTTTTTCATTTACTTTCCATTTTTATCACTTTCATACACTATCTTCCTTGATTTGATATTTTGTAAACACCGTCGATGGTGGCCTAATGAGTTTTACTCACACCCTTCTTAGGACACTATTGGGTAACCAAGAAGATTTCATGGTTGCAGTTCAAGAGAGAGGCAAGGGTCTTACACTTGAGAAGTGATTCGGGTTTAGTATGTCCGTAGATAAGGTCAGTGAGTTTGATCCATGACCATTTTTCATATTTTGTTGTTTTCCTTTCTTTTTGGGGTTTGTACACTTGGCACTATAGCATGGTATCACATATTTACTATTCGATGTGGTTTGTATCCAGTGTAGGAAATGTTTGACTATTCATGTTATTGGTTGTTACTTATTTTCCACTATTTATATTTTGTTAAATTGTAGCTTACTCTCATAAAGAGGGTATAGTCTTCTGACTGACCTATTAGACCCTCATTGTTAGTCATAATCCACTAACATTCGTGAAGGCGTGCTTGAGGTCATGTGACGATTCAACTCGGGGCACTAATTTTGTAACACCATGCTCAAGGACATTACAATGTGGTATGAGATGAGGTCTTTTATCTTTGTTACAATTTGAGGATGGTAGACATGATATTGGGATAGTGTCGGGCCTTGGTAGTGAACTCATTCATGAGAGTATCTAACTCAAGTACGGGGAAAACCAATGTCACCCTTGGTGGGGATTTCTGTTCTTATTGTTAGTTGTTACATTTGATGATATTTCACCATTAGGTGATTCATGCATGGTGTGATGTGATAGTTTTCTAATATTTTACTCATGGTTAGAATGGCGCGATGTTGTAGATTCATGCATCATTCTAGAACCTGTGTAAATAAGTAACATATATCATATAAGGCACACGCACAGGATAGATGGATGGGACATTAAGAATAGGATGCATTAGATTTCATGGAAATGAAAAAAATTGGTACTAACAAAATGGTACAAATATAGAAAAGTATAAGTAAAATATTGGATAATAAATAAAGAATTTTTCTTGATATAGGGTAGTTTTTAGATTTGGGTGGTCCATGTGAGTAGGGACATTAAAATAGTCTTGAAATGGTGTAAAGTGTGAGGTTTGTAACTATGTGAATTGGTAACCCATGCTCGTATTTACCATGCTATGGTAGCCAAGTGTAGTGTTCTAATTGTAATCAGGCATATTTGGGTAGTGTATGAGAAATTTTTTGTTTATGGATCGTGAAGAAACAACCCTTATATTTTTGTTAATGTTTTATGTCTTGTGTTCTAAATCTTTTGTTCGGCATTTTAGAGAGATTCCACCATGAACACGTGTGTCGGTTGGGCGACATGAGATCGTTGTCAAGAATGCTCTACTAGTAATGGAGTAAGGGGACCCAATGGTTCAAAATGATAGGGAAGATCATTTCAATCACAACTTTTTTCATTTTATATAGATTATGGAATGAGACCTAGGGCGGGTGGCACCGAGTATGATTGAGATGGCTAGGGAGTTCCAACTACAGCACCCTCCAACCTATACCGGAGATGGTAGGCCTTAGCGATTAGAGTTTTGGATTGAGTCTATCTAGACTGTTCTTGACCACCTAGAGACTCCTCTTGATAATTGAGTTAGGTTAGTGGCCTATATGTGGAGAGGATGTGAAAATTATTGTTGGGACATCATGGATCAAACCAAGAATGCTAAAGGAATTTTGTGGATGAATTTTCAAGAGATGTTTCTTGACCAATTTTACACATAAATGTTGAGGTAGGAGAAGGCTACAGATTTTTGGAGCTTGACCTAGGGGAAAATTTCATTAATGTACTTTTCTAGTCACTTTACTGATTTGTGATTCTTTATTCCAACACTGACAAGAGATTATGCATTTGTTTCCAAACGTTTCGAGAATGGGTTGAGACATGAGTTCAGATCCCAGGAGAATATTGTACGTCTGAAAATATTTTCTGAGGTTGTGGATCAAAACCTCATTTCTGAATGGAACCTGAAGTGAGCTTTGGGTAGTGAACATTTGGTTTCAGTTTGGTGAGAATGTGGTGTGACTTATGATAGTATGACACACCATTTTGGAAAATTCTAGAAGGGTGGGTGTTCAAAATGTTGACAGAAGTGGGGACCAACCTCTCAGAGTTGTGACCAGATACTCTATTATTAGTGTGGTAGGATGGGGCACATGTGTGGCCATTTTCCAATACCACCAGTCGACTACCTAGAATGAAGAAGGCTAGGCCATGTGTATAGGTTTTTCAAGTACCCACGATAGTTGAGAAATGAGGGATGTCAAAGGCAGATGTCGAGTGCAGTTAGGGTTTCAGTTATATCATATCAGGCATGAAGTTGGACTTCTACTGGTCGTACTAGTATAGGTAGAGGATATGGAACTCGGGGGAAAGATCACCCACAACAATATGGCAGTGCCATGTACGATTTTTAGACTAGATCCTAGGGTAGAGAGGCAGGTCATCTCCATATAGTTCAGACTACACTCGAAGGTGGTGAGGTAGGACCATCTACTATTTAAGGTATGATTCTTGCACCTTCCACACTCACTAGTGCTTTATCTGATACAAGTGATACACATTATTTTATTTCTGCACAGTATTTAGTTTATTTGGGATTAACCAAGGAGACTGTATGTGGGGTAATGTCACTTAATACTCTATTGTGGGTATGAGTTGAGAACATCTTGTAGTGTAAGGGTTGTGCACTGAATGTTGGTCGATATCATTTTCTGTGGGATTTATTTGTTCTAGAGATGTTAGGTTTTGACCTAATATTACGGTTTGGTTAGTGTTGTATCAAGCCCATATCCACTATTACCGATATCAGGTAATGTTCACATCTCTATATAGACAAAAAAATTTCCTCCATTGTGAGTATCATACTCAGGTGGGTCACATGCTGCTATTCAATTAGTTGTTAGAACTCACAACCCAAATTGCATTACATATGTTAGATTATGGGGAGAAAGAGTAGAAAGTCTTCCCTCCTTTTGTGTATTGGTTTTATGATGTGTTTCCAGAGGGCTTCCTAAAACTACAATCTAAGAGAGACGTCAAGTTCACAATTTAGTTGTTACCATGAGAAGAGCCAATTTCCATTCCATCATATCGAATGGTGCTAGTAGAGAACCAATAATTGATGGTTCGGCTAGAGGAGTTGGATAATAAGAGGTTTATTCATCCTATTAAAAAACCCAGCGTGTCTCCGGTTCTGTTTTCTATGAATTATGAAAGATTTTAGAGGTTATGTGTAAATTATAGGTAGTTGAACCCGATGAAGATGAATAATCGATACCATTTTCCTATAATTGATGACATGTTTGACTACCTCAGATGGGCCCCAATATTTTATAAGATTGTTTTTATATCGGCATACCATTAGTTGAGGGCGATACATTCTGAGGTACCCTGGATAGATTTACAAAGTAGATATGAGTTGTATGAATTTTTGGTGATTCTATTTGGGTTGACCAATCCACCGGCTGTGTTCATGGCATTCATGAACTACATTTTAACCTATATTTGTATCAGTTTTGGGTTTTCATTATTGAGAGAATCTTGTTGTTGTCCATAACTCATGATGATCATTCCAAACAACCTGAAATTGTCTTGAGTATAGTAAATGAGAATATGATTTATTCCAATCTATCAAAATGTCTATTTTGGATTGATTTGGTGCACTTCATGTGGCACATCATTTACAAGTCAGTTGTGTGAGTGGATCCAGAGAAGGTGCAGGCTGTTGCATCTTCCGAGTACCACAATAACGTTTTTTATGTTCAATGTTTTCTATGTTTGGCTTGTTATTAAGTTATGTTCATTACATATTTCTCTCATTTGGTAGTTCCACTCTCCGATTTAACCATGAAGGGGGTCAAGTTTCAATTTTTAGAGGCTTGTGAGAATGATTTTCAAAAGTTGAAGATGTGGTTGATGACCACATCTTTTTTGATATTACCCAAACCTGGTATAATGTACACCTTGTTTTTTTATGTGTATGGTGTTAGACATGGGGTAGTGTTGATACAAGAAGATCAGGATATAGCTTATGCTTTATGATATTTGAGACAACATGACCAAAATTATCCTACTCATGACCTTGAGCTAGCTGTTGTGGGTCATTACTTGATGTTTTGGAGGTATTACTTGTTGGTAAAATGATTCACTGTGTTTATCAACCACAAAAGTATCAAATAAGCTTTATCTCAATGGGATTTGAATCTTCGACAGTGGAGGTGGGTCGAGTACCTAAAATCCTTTATTTTTGAGTTGGTCTTTACACTAGGGAATGTAAAATAGTGTAGTTAATGCTCTGATCTAAAAGACGCAGATTCAAGTGGCTCTAGAATCTAGTTCATAGTAGATGATGATGGCCTTGTGGGTTGAGAATCATTTGGTGGTACTGTATGGGCAAGGTCAGATGGCTATCGCATCCATATTAGTTGAATCTACACTTTTGGTCCTGGTCATGGAGAGTCAACTGGTGGATCTGAAGTGATTGGATATGAAGAAAAGTCTTAAAGGTGGGGACTCACCTTCTAGTTGGGCTTTTTGTGCTGAAGGAGTTTCTTATATTCATGCATGTGTTGTAGTACCAACTGGGGTATGGGATGAGTTCATGTATGTGTTCCATGAAATGAAGTGGGCAGCGAATTATGGCTTTAATAAAATGTACTCATACCTTCTTAAGTAGTACTGGTGTCTAGGAATGAAGGAAGATGTTGTGTGTTTTGTGGTGGGATACATTACCTATCGGCAGGTGAAGGCCGAACATCAGCATCTAGGTGGGTTATTGCTTCCATTTACTATTCTGGAGTGCATGTGTAATGACGTAATGATGGACTTCGTAGTTAGTCTTCTAAGAACATCTTGGAAGAATGATGTGATTTGGGTGGTTTTGGACAAGATGACGAATGTATCTCATTTCTTTTCCATCTATGAGACTTATATAGTGAACCATTTGGGTGATTTATATGTTCAAGGTATAGTATGGTTTCATTGTGCACCGAGAACCATATATTTGGAACATCATCTAGGATTCACCTCATATTTCTAGAAGGGATTTAAGAAGTAACTTGGTAGCCATGTGTTTTTTAATATGGCTTATCACCAGCAAACTGAGGGGCAGTAAGAACATAAGATCCCTGTATTGGAGGACATGTTGAGAGATTTTGTGCTAGATATCTTTGGTTCATGTGAAAGGAATCCATCACCTATTTATTTTTCTTATAACAACAATATTTAGGCCACAATTCAGACATATCCTTTTGAGGCTCTCTACAGGAGACCATGTAGATCTTTGTTGTGCTAATTAGATGTTGTGGAGTATGAGTTGTTTAGGAACGATTCATATGTAGAAGACATCAGATAAGGTTAAATTGATTCAAAAGTGTATGGAAACAAACCAAAGTAGGAAGAAATTATATATAGATCGACAAAATACCTCTCGAGTTTAGGGTGAGTGATAGTGAGTTTTCTTAAGGGGTCACCATGGTTGGGTCGCTGTCAAATTCAGAAGTAGGGAAAGTTGGTGCCTAGGAATGTGGGCCATTTGAGATTGTGGAGAGGATCAGATAGATGGCTTACTGATTAGATCTTCAAAATATTTACAGTGGGATTCATTATGTTTTCCATTTTTCATAGCTCTTACAATATCACCCAAATCTATCTCATCTGATAAATGATGATGATGTCGATCTAGAGGTTGATGCATACTTTCAAGAGAATTTGATTTGTATTGGGGATCATACTGAGAAGGTCTTGTAGGGAAAGGATGTACCTTTGGATAGTGTTCTATGGATGCATGGAAATTCTTAGGAAGAAACATGGTATTGAGAATCAAATATGTAGGCCTAGTGGTCTGATCTCTTTTCTTCAAAATCTCAATGATGCTCAAGAAGAGCGACTCAAGGAAGATCCTTCCTAATGTGGTGAGGTTTTATGATTTGGGATTTTCATAAGGTATTTTTCCATTTATGTCTCTTTTTAAGTCCCTTCTTTTTGTCAAAATAAGTGTTTCCCCATGATCATGATATGGTTTAGTGGTATTATGAATGTTTGGGGAAGAAAGGAGGTGGAAAAAACATTCTGGTCATGTTTCACGGTTTACGCACAGTTAGTGAAAAACCTGTGGATCATCTCAAGTAATCGTGAATCTTGGGACAAAGGCTTGCACATTATTACTTCATGATTAAGATAACCATGTGGAAATCCCATATAACAATTCAAGTGTGGGGTGGGGGTCAGATAGAATAATCTACATGGTTTGTACATGGTTTGGAAAACCGTGTGGCCAAATCATGGCCTAGTAAAGTTAAGAAATTTTCAAAAATTACATTATAGTATTTTTATGTACGACTCGTAATTTCGTACATTTCTCATTCTTTGAACCCGATATATTCTCCAAGCTTCCAATATATTACAAGAGGTAATTCTCATTTAATCATATGATTTTTAGAGGGCCATTAGCTGCAGATTAAAGATCCGGGTATGTCTAATCTCTTCCATTCCACTATTTTTTGGTTTAGGGTTTCTATTTCTTCCCCATTTCCTTCTAAAGCACTGAAACAATCATTTTCCAGTGAGATATAGGTTGATGATACAAGTGTGGTTGAATCAGAATCTAAGGCTTCGATTAGGATTGTGTTTTCCAACATATTCAATGTTGGTGGTTATCAAGTTATATCCCATAGTTTATATTTAGATTTGTGAATATAGGGTTTTATTCTTGTCCTCTTATTGATGTTCCCAATGTGTCCTTGGTAATATGTGGTATATTGAGTGTCTAAATAAACAGATCAACCACTCATGATCCCAGTGGGATGCATGGAGGATGTCGTGACTATTTTTAGGGAAACCCATGGGGTGTTCTGACCCTAAAAAATGGGATATTGGAAATATAAGGTGTGAAATTGACCATGATGATATAGACCCTTATAGAATGTGTTAAATTGGTTTATGTAATTAGTTATAAGGGTTTTAGATAGTTCTTTCTAATGTATTTAAGGGGAAGTGGATTTTTTTATTGGAATCTAAATTGGTTAAATGGGATTAATTAGAAATTGTTCAGGGATTATGTAAATAATTAAATATACTTAGTGAGATAGGAATGATAATGGGAAATGAGTATAAATGATTACAGGTCATAAATGATGAATGTGTTAATAGATTGTGGTATAATGTTAATTTCCAATTTATTGATAATGTGGTGATGTTGAAAATGATATTGTAAATGCGTGGTTGTTAGTTGGTTGTTTGTGGGTATTGATAAATAAGAATGTGAACAAGGCTTGGTAGAGTGGGGTGTAGACAAGCGGTTCTACGCCCACAGGTCACATTGGACAGAGGCTCTAAGTTCCACCCTTTAAATGCATGGGTTAGGAAAGGGGAAAATGTTCAATTCCCCTAACAGTTGAATTCCACCCAGACTAAGGCTTCGATGTGAGGATAAAGGGGTTATTATCATTAGATTCCTAGTGTGATAGGACTAGACATATTTTCATTTGCCTTATGATAATTGACCATGCCAATGGCAATGACATTCTATAAAGGGTGAACAGAATCATGATATACTTAAGTAGTGAAATTGGCATTAAGCATAGAATGTCATAAAGGGATATAATCTTTAATGGATTATTGACTGTTTTCCATTACATTACATTATTTATCACGTGAATTCACTTTTTTACTTTGAGTGGATATTTTGTAGACATTGTTGGTGGTGGCCTGGTGAGTAGTACTCACACCCTGCTCGAGCCACCCTTGGGTAGCCTAGCAGATTTCAGGGTTGCAGGTCTGGAAAAAGGAATGGGCCTTTTTTTCTTGAGATTCTATTTAGGTTCATTATGTGCACTAATGTGGTATGTGAATTGGTGCCACAACTATTTTGGGGATTCTAATGTTTTTTTCTTTTTAGGTTTTGTTCATTTGGAACTATAGCATGACATGATATATTTACTATTTATTGTGGTTTTTATCCCATTCAGGAAATGTTTGAATATGAAATTTATTGGTTATTTCCATTTTTTTCTATTATTTATATTTTTATGCTATATATTACTCTAGTAAAGAGGTTATTGTAACCCCATGTGACCAATTAGAACCTCGCTGGTAGTCGAAAACTTCTAGCTTATGGTGTGGCACAGTTGAGGTCATGTGACGACTTGACTCAGGGGACTGATTTAGTGGAACCTGGGAAAATGATGTTACATATTTTTCCCTAATAATCCTTCCACATGTTTGGGATCCCCATGTATTAAGTGGATACACTAAATATTACATAAATAAGAAGGCTTCCAAGAGAAAATATAAAATTTTCTATATTTAACTAAAGCCTTACTATCTTTATTTTTAATTCTATCATATTCCTCTACCTATTCCTAATTAAAATTTATAACTTAAATAACATATAAATAAAATCATAATGCATTTTAAATAGTGAAATTATAATAAAATCACTTTATATTGATTCTCATTCGTTGACTCTAACTAGTTCTTGTTTGGGTCAGTTTAACAACCAACATGTAAGATACTATAAATATATTTTCATTGAATACCATTACAAATTAATTATTTGTCATATATTACTAAAAATTAAATAAATTTTTTATATTATTATTGATAATATTATGATTTAACTAATTAATAATATAAGATCTTATGTTCGGTCAAAATTAATGGAACAAAAAATTACGGATTTTATATTTTTAATCCATAACTAAAACATACATGGAATGTAAATGGAAAATAATATAACATTATGTAACTACTATTATTATACCCTTACAATTATATATATGATATACTCTTGATCAAGAAATGATGATTGATACTACCATACTAAAATGGACAGGGAACAATTTGAACTAATAACAACTGATATTAAGTACAAACTTAAAACAAATAGTAAAAATATACTATATTATATAAAATATTAATTTTAAATTTGATGAATTTTAATATGGTTCCAATATAAAACATTTTTTGGTCTAATTTTATTATATAATACGTTATAGTGCATCTGAGGAAGTATGAATCTATTGTAATGGATTCTCTCTCGATCTCTATTTTGATTTCAGATTTTTTATATATTATGAATATTGGGAGGATTTATAAACCCATACAATATAAAACATCATATTAAATTAACAGTTATTTTTTTACATTAAATTTATTTATTATTCTCCATTTATCTATTCATATTTCACTATTTTTATGTTAGTAAGGGATTTATCCGTCATTTGGCTACCATTTTGGGTTCACATATATCCTTCTTACCAATTATCAATTAAAATATTTTTTTGTACCATATGGGATTATATTAAGATTAATTTTCAGTATTTTTTTCATATTCATATTAACTCCTTGATTAATCTTTAATACCTTAAAATTTGTAAATTCTATTATGATTCTCTGTCAAAATTTCTATTCTGTCTAGCATGTTTCATATAATACACCAATATTCATTTAAATATTGTATGTAATACACTCTTAACTTTTTTTATCATAAATTAATATGTAATTATAATCTCTACATGTCCATTTCATTATCTTTATTTTATATTTTTTTAGTATTTTCCTTACCAAATTTGGGTATGTTTTCATGAATTATTATTTTTTATTATGTATTCCACTTTATTCATTGATTATTTTATTCTCTGTTTAGTATATAATTCCATTTCAAAATATAATATTGTATTTGTATCTATAAAAAATTTTATTTATCCTTTCATTATCAATATCTTATAATTTCTTGATTCTTTCCTCATAAATGAATTCCTTTTTATTGGTACAATTACAACATCGAAAGAAGTGGAAGGGTGACTAATGGGTTTGATGTGCGTGGATCACAGTCGATGGTCTACGCACATGTGTTGTAACTCTTGGAATGTTTTTTTATGAGTTTAAATTTATTAGAGATTTTTTCATGTTTTCTAAGAATTTCATGTGTTTAGACTAATTTTGTTTAGTTAATTTATTTAACAAGGTATGACATAATGGTGATTGAATAAACATATCAATATATTTGTTTCAACATATTACTAAGAATCTCAAATTATGATGATTATTTTATAGTTATTAATGTTAATTAGAGTATCTAATTGTACTATAAACATTCACAAGGTTGTCTGCAAATAATGAGGTGAATATGAGTTGCTTTAGAATGTCAATTAGTGAATTCCATGGTTAAATATGTTTTGGAATTTACAAGATTCAATTCTCAGAATAAGAAAGAGGGTATTGGGAAGTGAAATTGAGAACATGAGAATAATTTGCAATAGTGGTATACTTGAGTTGGTTTTATTTTTCACTTGCATCATTTCTAAGTGATCAACAAAAAATTGGTCGACCAACTGGTTATCATTGGAAACAATGTGCATGCACAACTGAAGTGGGAACTAGGATCGACAATAGAATATGATATGGTGGAATTGGTAAGTTCCGGTATAGTAAATAGGATGTTAATGTAAAGGAAAATGGGATCCATGTGGTGTTGTTGTCGTGTTGGGATTTAAGATTATGGAGGAGGAGACAACACTTCTTGTTTTTTTAGGGGGGTTAAGAACGAACTCTGGTACACCAATCTAGTTAGATTAATGAGTGATTTCGGTTATATCAAAGTGTTTGGACGGATGGAATTTTTATCTTATAACACATGATAACACACACAGTTAATCCAAAAAATAAATACACATATATGATTCTTTTTTCAATCATATTCATAAGAACTATTTGAACGACACAAGATGTCATCTTCTACATTGGGCTCACCCAAGCATTACGACGCATGATGTTTTTTAGGTTTTAAAGATGTCATCACCATGTATAAGATGAGTATCATTATATAATTGTGGAATTTATGCATAAGGGTATTCTAGTTTCATAAAATAATTCATTTTAATATTGAGTAACTTCTGAGAAGAAAATTGAAAATAAAGAGATATGTTTTGAGTTTATGGTTTTTTTCTGAAGTAGTGTAATTTAAATCGATGCATGTATAATGATTTAAGGAAGTGAACGGAGGGTACTATGTTGTTGGAGTGTTGTACTAAAATACTTCATTCACCCATAATTTTCACCTATGATCCAAATTTAAATCTAATAGAGTATCTTGGTAGTGAAATAGTGTAGAGGAAGCACTTTGTATTCGCAAAGAGAATTACATGTGCTCGTGTTCTGCTTTCCCAAGACTTCACATTCACATGATGAATATTTGACTTCTATGAAACTTTGTTTTTTCTAAATATATAACATGTATTTTTAGAATAAACTGTGAAGTAATATATGAACCATAGGATATAGGAACTAATAATGGATACCACAAATAAATGTTACGCAGTGTTACCTGAATGATAATTTTCATTCATCTGATAATATAACAACCCTACTCTTTATTTCCCACTTAAACATAATTTATTATATAAAATATTCACTTCATAAAAAGTTAAACATGAAGAGGTATAGTATCTTTGGGGATTAGAAACATTACATCACAAATTAAAACATGAAATACACATCTTTATTGAAAACTACTTTTACATGACCAGACACATTCTTTCGTACTTATCATTGCATGGGATAACCCGAGGACATGCATAAGAAAAGGGTGAGCTATAAATCACAGTAAGAGATTAAAAAATTTAATAACATGAAAAAATAGTACATGTTATGAAATAGGCATATCAATGGATTATAAGAGAAACATGAACATAAATTCCTGATATAATATGATTATCATAACATGGAAATTTGGCATCAATATTTAACATGATATTAGCATGATACAAGGCTCATCGGACATGGAGCTTGAGTAAAACCTTGTTGATATTAATTTTTCATGATTAAACTCTCATTTCACTGCACGTATCATGATACTAATATGTACCCAATGCATTGGAGTACTATCTGGGCACACCCTTCTTAATCATTTTATTTCATGCATAAGTGTGCCACATGGATCATATAACATGGATTCATTAAAAAAAATTATTTATTACATGATAGAGGAATTTTAAATTCATACCTGTAACTATATAATCAATATGAAAATGTTCTGAACGTTGAATACCCTATATAGAGAAACGGGGATGGTATTCACTACACAATGACTTTGGCATAGAAAATCGCAGTGTAATTTTGGAAGCATAACGGTGTGACATAGGAATTCATAAATATGGTTGATGAGAGTGAAAGTAGTTCCTCATCATATGTACATGAAATGGAAACTAAGGTGGTCAAATATATATATACATGTCTAAACATATGTAATGGAATTTAGTTTCATAATACAAAATAATTACATAAATGTAAATGAGAAGAGAGAAGTTCCTTATGGAATTTCAGCATGGTAACATGTGTACATGGGAGGAATTAATGAGAGAGAAGTATTTCTCTCATCATTAAAAAATAAGTAGGTATGTATGGGTAGGTTTGAAATTATATCCCAACTTTTCTAATTGAAAAACATGGTATATCAACATAATGAAATTTGGACCAAAATGAGAGAAGAAGAAATCCCTTACCTGGAATTGTAATCCAAAGGATTGGGTGAGGCTTGATAGAGGATTCATGGGAGCTAGGAGTTCATTGTTTGGATACTAGAGAGATTAGGGTAGAGTAGGGACGTGATTCAAGGGTTTTGAGTGATGATAAGTGGGAGCTTGGGTGGGTTTATATATGAAAAGAGAGGGAATTCTTTATTATTTAGGTTTTGGACACAATACATTAAACTAATCAAACAAACTAACCAACCCATGGGTTTAGCCCATGGTATTTACCAAAGGGTAGTGAAAAAAATATTTTGTAAGGAAAATGGCAGATTTTTCTAAAAATATTAGGCTTGCTTATGTGGAGTTGAGTCATACTCTCAAGGAGAGCATTTTAAATGGTAAAATGTATTATAACTCATGGAGGGTCCACTAAGGAACTATAAAATTAATCAAAAATAATTAAAAAAACATTATTTTAAAAGAAAAAATATTTTTTAAAAATAAACATTTTATATTATTTTATTACACCACTATTGGGTCATTATGATTTCATAAACACATTATATATGTAAAAAATATTTAATTTTTACCCATAAATTCAAATATCTCAAAAAATTTGGAAAAATTAACTATTGGATAATTCTGAAATCCTAATTCCAAAAATAATATTCATTTTATATAAATAATTTTCTAAATATTTTAATTTTTACTTTTAAAATAAAAACCGACATTTATAAAAAATTCTTGGGTTAAAAAAAAAACAACTTTCAAAACATAATAAATATTACAATTGCATCCCAAAAAAATATATGATTTTTTATATTTTATAAAATGTAATTTAGTAATAATATTTTCAGAAAATATTATTAAATTTTGAAATTCATTAAATCTTCAAAAGATATTTTTTAATTGAATATTAACGAAAATTATCATTTGTGATTTAAAATCTATTTACGAAGTAACAATAATAAAAATTAATGTATATTCACTATAAAAAAATAATGCACATAATCATAGTGATAAGGTCTCGTTACGTAACCCCTTAAAACACACGCATAAGACCCAAGATTAAGGTGTGTGATGGTGATAGGCTCTTGGGGAGCCTCAGATAAATCGCTCGGGTGATAATCTTTTTTAACTTCCAATTCCCACATAGGCGGTTCCCTTCAAGCTTAACCTGTTAAATCTTATCTTGGTATTGGTCAAGAGATATTCACAATGACACTACCTCCATTCTGAGCTCCGAAAAATTGGGTTTTTATGGATAAATTCTACTGGATAAGGCAATCACTTCATTTTTCTGGGTAAATTGGATTTGTTAAAGCCATATATTTATACTAATCATGTAATCACTATTGAACTACTATATTAGAAATGGGAAAAACTCTAAATGGTATATTAAAATACAAAAACAAAAAACCAAGGAAGTTCATATGTTATATAACCATTTTACATAATAATACATTTAACTTGATCAAGAGGAATATTCATTAATAAAACATTGATTCGTCACAATATTACCCCCCTTAAGAAATTTCTCCCTCAAAATTATCTTTTCCCACACTAAAATAGATGAGGGTAACTCTGATTCATCACTTCCTCTGATTTCCACGTTCATTCTTCAAACATGTGGTTTTTCCACAACACCATGATAAGGAGAATTATCTTATTTCGTAGAACGTTTTCCATACGAACTAAGATTTTTATTGACTTCTCTTCATAGGAGAGGTCTTTCTCCAATGGTACCACCACTAAATTGAGTACATGTGAGGAGGTAGGTATAGAATTCTTCAAGAGCGATACATGTAATACATCATGTACTTGAGATTGGTTTGATTGGAGTGATAGTCTATATGCCACTACTCCAATGCGATCAAGGATCTCAAAAGAAAAAATGTACCTTGGACTAAGCCTTCCCTTCTTCCAAAATCTCATAAATCTCTTCCACGGTGATATTCATAGGAATACCATGTCTACGACATTAGACTCTGGGTCTCATCAATGATTATCATCATATCTCTTTTGTCAACTCTGAGGAGCATTAATGTGCTGCAGAATGGTCTTAACCTTATCGACCATTTCATCGACCATTTATAGACCTAGGGGTTTTATCTCCCCAACTTCAACCCAACATGCTGGTGTTTTACACCTCATCCCATAAAGAGCTTCATAATGTTCTATTGGAATTATTGAGTAGAAACTGTTATTGTAAGAGAACTCAACCAGAAGAATATGTTCATCCCATCATCCTTTGAAGCCGAGTGAGAATGATCTCAATAAGTCTTCAAGTCTTTAGATATTACAATAAGTTTGGTCATCAGTTTGAGTATGATAAGCCATACTGAAGTTCATTTCAGTATTCAGATCACGTTGAAGACTCTTCTAGCACATAAAGATGAATCATGGATCTCAATCAAATATAATAGATAGTAGTACTCCATGCAATCTTACCACTTCTCTGATTTATACATGTTCCAGTTGATCCAATGATAAATACTCTCAAATTGAAATGTAATGTGCAGTCTTTGTAATATGATCCACAACAATACAGACAGAATAATTTCATTTGGATGTCTTCGAATGTCTGGTGAAAAATTCCATGTCGATGTTCTCCCATTTACACGATGGTATAGGCAATGGTTGTATCATCCACTCATAATTTTTCCTCTTAGCCTTTAATTACTGACATACCAGGCACTTTCATGTATACTCAGCGGTCTCTTTCTTCATGTTATCCCACCGATAATGCTCTCTCTGATCTTGATACATCTTTGTGTTTCCTAGGTTAATGGAGAAATTCTAATTTTGTGTGTTATCCAGAAGATCATTCTTTAACTCCGGATATGATGGAACGCATTGTCTTGTCCCAAATCTCACAATTCCTTCTTCATCTATATTGAACTCTGAGGATTTATCTTTTCTAATAGTTTCCACATTTTTCTGAATTCCCAGATCATCCTTTTGAGAATCCTTTAACCTTTCTAAAAGAGATGGTTGAGAAATAATTTGTGAGGGGATGGATGATGTTCCCTTATTTATGATTCCCATTTCTATATTCATAAAATCAATGAAGAACAGATCCTTTTAAATTCTCACCAATGATCGAATCGCTAGGTCCTTTCTCCTTAGAGAATCCCCCACCTTGTTCGCTTTCCCAGGGAGGTAATGTAATGAGAAGTCATATTTGTTGATCAACTTTAACCATCTTCGTTAGTGTGTGTTCTACTCTTTCTGTGTGAATATATACTTGAGGATTTTGTGATCCGTATATATTTCACACTTCTCCCCAATGAGGTAATGTCACTAAAATTTTAAAGTGAATATTACAACATCCAACTCTTGATCATGTGTTGAATAGTTTTTCTCATGTAATTTCAATTCCCTTGAAGCATAGGCAACAAATTTTTCATTTTTCATTAACAAAAATCCCATGCCCTTCTTTGAAGATTCAATAAATACCAAAAAAAGTTCCCCACTTGCGGGTAGTGTGAGCACATGTGCATTGATAATCCTTCTTTTCAACTCCTTAAATATATCTTCACATTCATCACTACATGCAAGCTTTATTCCCATTTGATTTAGCATAGTTTTAGGGTTGGAAAATTGTGAGAAATTTCTCACAAATCGGTGATAATATCCAGCTGACCCCAAGAACATACAGATATCTGTTACGAAGGTTGTCCTCGATCATCCCTCAATTGAAACTATCTTATAGGGATCCAATGATATCCCTTAGCTTGTCATGATATAACCCAATAATGAGACATCCTTCAACCAGAACTCACACTTTTTTGTAAATTTCATAGATCATATCCTTCCACAAGGTCTCTAGTACAGTTATTAGATGCTCCTCATTCTCCTCCTTGGTTTTGAAGTATATTAGAATATCGTATATTAAGAATACCACAAATATTTTGTGGTTAGCTCACAAGACTCTATTCCTAAACTCCATGATGATATCTAGAGAATTTGTGAATCCGAAAGGAATTAATATGAAATCATAGTCCCCATATCTTGTTTGAAAAAAAAGTCTTGGGGATATTATTCTTCATCACCCTTACTTGGTAATATCTAGACCACAAATCCACCTTGTAGAAATATTTTTCACCATATATCTGATACAAAAATTCATCAATTTTGGGCATATGACACTTGTTCTTTATCTTGATTTTGTTGATCTCCCGATAATCAATGCAAAGGCTCAACGACCCATCCTTCTTCTTAATGAAGTGGACTGGTGATTTCCATGGTGAATCACATGGGAATATAAACCCTTTTATAAAAATGTTCCTATATTTGTTTCTTGAGCTCCTAAATCTCCACAAAAACCGTTCTATAGAGACTCTTGGATATTTTCAATACCCCAGGTATATGATCAATTGAAAATTTAACATCTCTTCTTGGAGGAAGACTAGGGAATTCCTTGGGAAACAGTTCAATGAATTCCCTCACAATAGGCATGTCTTCAAGGATGGTTGCTTCCTTATACTCAGTCATCTAAAAAAGATATGCATGCTCACAATGTAGTAATATCCACACTTGAGATGATGGTTATAAAGAAGATTCATCCTCTTACATTCACTTTTACAAAATCGGGGTTGATTCACCATATGGAGAGTGATTTCCATCTCACAACATTTTATAATGGCTCTATATAAGGAAAGACAATCCATGCAATGAATTACTACAAAATCAACCAAAGGGAGTATGGCGTGGTTTTCGTGGAAGATCAATCCAAATATTATGACTGTGGATGAAGTATATTCATGGCATGTAATGATTTCCCCATTTTCTATTCTCAGAGACATATTTACTTCCATGATTTTTGGTAATGTTGGTATCATTCTACTAAAATTTCAGGATATAGAAGAATGCGTAGAAATAGAATAAAAAAGTAAGTTTTATTTTATTGAATGAATAAATAGCATAACTATTGCTACTTTTTTTGGGGATCACTTTAGAGGTAGTAATGGAAAAAAGATCACCCATGCTGCCTTTGAGGTTGTTGGTTGCCTCCGAGAACCCTTGGATTAGGGTACTAGTTGTCAAAGTGCCATGGTTCTTTGTAGTTGAAGTGATGAATAATGCATTGAGGGTAGAATGGAGCGTTCATCTCCACTTTCACAACCATAGGTTTTTCTTGTCAGTAGTTAATGGCCAGGGGACCTTGTCTTCCAAACCTAAATCATTTTCTCATCGCCTTCAGGCATTTATTGGGGTTCTTCTTTCCACAACTTTGGAAAGTGGGGTGCAAGATTTTCATAGAACCATTGGATTTATCCATTTGTCCTACATAATTAAATACCACCTTATTCTTATTATACCCACAATAACCCTAATATTTATCAATCTCCATTTTACCTTGAGGGAACATCAGAAAATTTCCTCATAGCCCTCGAAGTCACGTATCACTTAGGATTTCTAGAGGCTAAATTTTATCCCCCCAAAGAAGTGGTAAACCTTGCATTCGAGGGTAATGATAGATCCATAGGCGTATCATGCGAGACATGTGATGCTTTCATCACACTCTTTGATGTATTTTTCATATAGTTTCATGTGGACAAGGATGTCCCTTTCCATATTACGTCAAAGGGTGTGAGGAAAATATTTATCAAAAAACAATTTCTAGAAATCCTTCAATTCCAACGACTCGATCTCCTCCTCAGGCTTCATATTTTTTATCAATGTCCACCATTGATCAGCTTCAACTTCCATAATATAAGTATCGATAATTACCTTATCTTGTTCAAAACATTTATGGATTGAAAATATATTCTCAATGGAGTTGGTCCATTTTTCGATGATTGAGGGATCATATGATTCATTAAAAGTAGGAGGCTTTTTTCTCATGAAGCACTCGATTGCAGCTTGTTATTTATTGGGGGGGGGGGGTTGAATGTTCTTCTTGTCCACGTTTCTATTCAATTCATGAGTTATGTAAGAGTGTATCATGGAAAAGTTTCTGATTCCTGCTCCCATCAGATTGGGAATCTCATTAAAATAGTCCTCACATTGATCTTCTCATCGATTGTTATTCAGAGTCTTCCTATTATAGTCCATTGGATGGAATAAAAAAAGATAGGGGTAACACATAAAGGGGGATCCAATGAAAAAAAGTGATAACTTATAATTTACAATTATTTCCATAACTTATATATGTTATCTATGATTTACTTCCCAACATATATTCTTACGGATATTTTTTAATTTCTTTAACAATGGTTCATACTAATATTATGAATTAACAAAATCATATCCCCTAGGAGTGTTGTAACCAAGAGTTCAGCAATTCCCATTGTCATGCACTATTTCTCCTTTGAGTCAACCTAAAAGCAGTGTTTTCAGGCTTTACCACTAGATATATATTTTCTAGAGCTTCCTCTACCTGATTGTATCCCTTTAAGGATGTATTTTCTTGATAAACCACTTAATCAGTACTCACCAGAATTTATGGATGTTTTTATTATACATAGTCTTATCCCTATGTCTTTCACTAGGGGTTTCAAATCATAATCACAAAACTGGCAAAACCTATCCTCTGATTCCAACTATAACAACCCTATACTTTATTTATAATGTAAACATAATTTATTACATAAAATATTCAATAGGTACAACACAGAAGATTGAGAGGTCTAGGGTCATTTGGTCTTTGGATCACCGCATAACAACTTAAAACATGAAATGCACATCTTTATTAAAATCTTCTTTTACATGACCACACACATTCCTTCTCACTTAAAATTACAACAGATAACCTGAGGACATGTATAAGAAAAGGGTGAGTGATAAAGCCTAGTAAGGGAGTCAAAAAGTCATAACATGAAGAATATAGTACATGTTAGGGAATAGGTATTTCAATGGATCATAAGAGAAACATGAACATAAAGGCATGATACAACATGACTATCATAACATGGAAATGTGGAATCAAAAATTTAACATGATATTAGCATTATCCCAGAATCATTGCACATAGAGAATGAGTAAACCATTATTGAACATGAATTTTCAAGATTAAGCCCTCATTAAACATGACTTATCATTATACTAATCTTTACCCAATGCATTGGAGAGCTACTAGGGTCCACACTTCTTAATTATTTCATTTCATGCATAAGTTTTCCACATGGATCATATAACATAGATTCATTAAACATAATCATTTATCCCCTGATAAAGGAATTCCTAATTAATAAATGAAACTATATAATCAATATGTAAATGTGCGTAAATGTGTGTATCATTGATAGAGAAATGGGCATGGTATTCAGTACACAATGACTTTGTCTTGGAAAATCGCGGTGCAATTTCGGCAACATAACAGCATTATATAAAAATTCATATAAATGGATGAGGAGAGATAAAGGGGTTTGTTTTCATATGTATATGAAATTGATATTATGGGGGTCATACTAATACATATCTCAACATATGTAATGAAATTTATATTTATAATAAAAAATAATTGCCTGAATGTAAATTAAAAGAGAGAAGTTCCTTACGGAATTTCAGCATGGTAAAAGGTGTGAATAAGAGGCATTAATGAGAGAGAAAGAGGTATATCATAATTAAAAATATGTAAGGAATTATGGGGAAGGTTAAAAATCATACCTAAACATTTTTAATTGAAAAAAAAATTATATTACTACATAATGAAATTTGGACAAAAATGAGAAAGAAATAAATTCTTTATTTGGATGTGTGATCCAATAGATTGGGAGAGGCTTGAGAGAGTCTTATTGGGAGATTGGGGAACCTTGGGGGGGGGATAATCGTGGAAATAGGGAAGAGTAGGGATGTTCTCCAATTGTGTTTAGTGAATAAAAGTGGGAGCATGGGTGGGTTTATATATGAAAAGAGAGGGAATTCATTATTATTTAGGTTTTGGACACCACACATTAAACTAATCCAAACCAAAAAACAAATCCATAGTTTTTGCCCATGGTTTTTGAAAATTTGTAGTGGAAAAATTATATTATATTTCAAATGGACCAACATCTTATAATATTAGGCTTGCTTAAGTGGAGGTGAGTCACACTATCAAGGAAATCATTTTAAAAGATAAAATATTTTATAAGTCTTGGAGGGTCCAGTAAGGCCTCATAAAAGTAATCAAACAAATATAAAATCTCATCATTTTAATGATAAAACATATATTGGAATAAAAAGAAGTTTATAGTATTTTATATAATCAATATTTGGTCATTATGATGTCATAAAACACAATATATATTTAAACGATATTTAAATTTTTTATCAAAAAATTTGACTATCACAGAAAGTTATGATAAATTCACCATTGGATAATTTCAACATCCTAATTCCAAAAATAATATTCATTTTATATACATAATTTTCTAAATATTTGAATTTTTACTTTTAAAATAAAAAATGGACATTTATGAAAAATTAATGGGTTTTGATAGAAAGAGATTTCAAACCTTAATAAAAATTAAAATTGTATTCATAAAAAATAATACGATCATTTATAATTGATAAAAATTAATTTTGTAATGATATTTTATTAAAATATTATTTAATTAAAAAGTCTATTAATTCATCAAAATATATTTCTTAATTGAATATTAACTAAAAATATTATTTATGATTTAAAATCTATTTACAAAGTAACAATAATAAAATGAATGTATATTTTATATACAAAAATAATGAACATAAACATAGTGATAGGGTCTTGTTACATAAGACCTTAAAATACCCGCATAATACCTCAGGTTAAGTTGTTTGATGGTAACAGACTTTTGGGGAGGCTCATATTACATCGTTCGGGTGGTAATCTCTATTAACTTTCACTTCTCCCATAGGTGGTTTTATTTAATCTTAATGTGTTGAGGCTTGGATAGGTCTTGATCAAGCGAGAATCCCAGTGACACTACCTCCTTTCTAAGCTCCTAAAAATGTTCGTCGTATAGATAAATTCTACTAGATGAGGCCATTACTTCCTTTGTGTGAGTAGATTGGATTTGTTAAAACATGATATTTATACTAATCATGTGGTCACTATTCAACAATTATATTAGAAACGGTAAAAATTATTAACGGTATTTTAAAATCAAAAAAACATAAAACCATGGACATGAATATGTTATATAACCATTTTACATAATAAGAAATTTAATTATATCAAGAGTATTTTCATTAATAAATGTTTGGGTCGTCTCCGATAATATACATATGTGAAGTAGAACTTAATGCATGAGTGTGAAATATGTGAAATATCATGATCTTCTAATATATTTGAATATTGTTTTTATGTGATTGATGATATACACACACATATAAAAAATATTGAAGTTAGTTCGTTGAGTTTCATGCATAAAAGAAATATTGTGAAAGTGTGACTCTGACGAAGATAATTATTTATAATGATTGAATAATTGAGGCTGTGTAATTTTATTTAATTATTAAAAATTTACATGCACATTAAATAACACATGAAAAAAGGTATTAGATTATTCTGCATTTTTATTATTGAATTACGTATATTGAAGAAGACAATGAATTATATTTTACAATCATGATGTTTTTGGAAATGAACATGCAATATAAATTTTAATGTGTAAAATTATTTTTTTACAATGGTTAGGGTAGAGTATCATAGGAGTTTATACCTGAAGTATTCATTATATTAAAAAGATCTAATGTATTTGAATTATTGTGGTTAGAAACAAAGAACATGCAGTTGATTATCAGTTTGCAATAATTATGAATCTTATTGGCCCTGTCAATTCATCAGTGGAAGAAAAAATATTCACATAGCATAGTTACAATGAGGAAACTGATAAATCATAGATGATCCAAAATATCATAGAGAGAAAAAAAAATATTTAATGGTTCTTGAACTGAACAAAATTATTATATTGGTTCTAGAAATATTTTCGATGTGTATTAACATCCATTTGTGTTGGAGAAACAAAGTTCCAAATATCTTTTTATCAAAGGATAAAACCCAAAAAGAATGTTCTTGTGACTGGGGGATTAACTAGTTGATGAATAGGCTCATGGATGTAGTGTATAAACATTCATCGGGAAAATGATTGAGGGTTTTATCCAACCGGATAATAAGATTTGGATTTTTGGGGGTATTGTTAGGAACAACTGATGTATAGACAACTGGGTTGTATAACTTTTTTCATCCTATACACCTATAATGGATAACATGATTATAATGGTGATTCCATGTATGGGGGATAAAAAGGTTAAATGATTATATATTAATACCAAAACAAATAAATATGGTCTATTTTGATCTGTTTCATTTTTTACATATGAGGTGATATTGTTAGATATCAAAGAGTGGATCCAAAACCTCTATAAGATCAATATTTTGAATTGAACATAAAAGAATTTGTACAATATAAACCTCTCATTAAACCCACCAATGGTCAATCCATAATGGTGACTTTTCTTTATTTTTAGACAAATTTTCACTTTAAATACCCATGAAATTTTTTATAATGTACATATTTCTACATTGTATGAGATACCTCATGAGAATGATTCACTATATATCCCTAAAATAAAAAATGTGGAAGCATTAGAAAAGTATCAAAAGAATTGGAGGAAAATATATGAAAAGAATGTGAAAATAATCTTAGAATAGAAATATTTTTTATGAATAATTAAGTTGTGATAAATAAATTCATTACTTTTTATGAAGAATGAAAATAACAACTTGTGAATATTTGATGAACAAAATAAATAGTTGATAAACAATTTCAATGAATTTTATGTTAAAATGATGTGATTGAAATATAAATTTTTTAAGTTACTCATGTAATTAAGACACATTCTAAACCCACTGTAAGTGTTAAATAATATTAACTATATACTAGAGAAGGGAATTTTGAAGTTCATTAAAATTTGTTACATGAATAAAGTAAAATGAATAAAGAGAAAACAAAGAAGCTGAAGGAGGATTGGGAAGATATGATGAGATAATTTTAGGATGATAAGAAATCCATCACCATGAAGTTTTTATATCAAAAAATTATGTTGAAGAATTAGAAATGATGATATTCTAGAACATCTCAAATTTTTAGAAAAATATATGCTTCCACATAAGTTTTTATTGGGTATTAAGACTCAAAGAAGAGAATGAAGTCATCTTCTTACCTTGTGGAATCATCATCCAAGAAGAATCTATCTCATTAACTGAAAACTTTATTACGTAAAAATGATCTTCAAATTGTTTTTATAGTTTTAAAACCAAACCTGGGGGATGTATTGATAGTGAAAAATACTAATAAACCCACCACATAAACGGTGCTTGATAAAATATGTATAAATAGCTATATTCCATGACTTCTCTAAAACTATTTTCAAGTGTTAAATAATATTAATAATATACTAGAGAAGGGAATTTTGATGTTCTTTAAAATTCATTACATGAATAAAGAAAAATGAATAATGAAAAAATAAAGAAGCAGATGGAGGATTTGGAAGATATGGTGAGATAATTTGAGGATGACAAGAAATCCTTCAACATGGAGTGTTTATATCTAGGAATTATGTTGAAGAATTAGAAATGGTGATATTATAGAGAATTACAAATTTTTAGAAAAATATATGATTCCACATAAGTTTTTATTGAGTATCAAGACTCAATGAAGAGCATTAAGTCATCTTCTTACCTTGTGGAAGAATCATCCAAGAAGAATATATCTCATTAACTGAAAATTTTCTTGCTTACAAATGATCTTGAAATTGTCGTTGTAGTTTTTAAACGAAACCTGGGGGATGTATCGATATTGAAAAATATTAATAAACTCACCACATAAAGGGTGATTGATAAAATATGTATAAATAATTATATTCCATGACATTTCTAAAAAAGTGCTGGTACCACTCAAAAACAGCAAGGTTCTTACCCTATGAAATAATGATAGAGTACAATAGTAAATAATAAAATAATATACATTGGGAATTGTGGGTGTATCTTGATGTTTGTGAACAAGGTGTTAGAATATTTGAATAATATGACAATTCATGAAATTAATCGAAGGACCAAATCAAGGGGGTAAAAGGTAATTAAATAAGAAAACTGAAGGGTATTAATGAATATCTTTATAAGTAATCTAACATTAATGGTGGAAAAATATCTTCACCTGGTTGAACCAAGAATAATATTTGTGTATTTTTTCCAACAACAAAGCTACAATGGAATATATTTATGAAATTACAAACCACTAGAGAAAATAATTCCCATTTTGATAAAGTAGAAAATAATAAGTGTACAGATAGAATGAATATCAAGGTAGAGGATTAAGCTTAAAATGTATTTTGGGTGCTAAAATATGTATAGAAACAAAGACTAATATTACAAGAATAACATTTTATTGAAAGGAAACAATCAGGAATCCATTGGAAGTTGTGTAAATCTAATGACAATATATTTTCAAAAAAATAATGTTGTGACTAGAAATCTATCCATGCTACCAATTCAGAAAAAATATATTTTCATAGAACATCACAAAATATGAAATTATGAGGTTATCACAATTAGTAAATCTATGACAAGTCTACCAAGAGATATTTATTATGTTGTGAAGTGAAATACACTTCATCAAATAAACAGTGGTAGAGAATTTGAATATTCTTATATAATAGATAATTTCTAGAAAGTGTTCCTAGTTGTTTGGAAAAATCAATTCTACATTTTTATGAAATTTGAGGGAAACGAAAAAATATTATATATAAAAAAGAGAACAAAGTGGCTATAGAAACTAAGGTGGAGAAAACTATTCCACATAAAAAATAAGTTCATGAGAATAAACATGATAAATAAAACAATGAGGCTCATAACAGAAATAAGGATCAAACAAAATATTACCATGATGAGATTGGGAGAATGTAATTTTCCAAACATAGAAGAATCTCTCAGCATAAATTATACTCCAGAAGAATAAAATATTTTCTCCTTATTCTTTTAGATATATTCTTTTTTACTAACATGAATATAACTAAATGATATGGATTCATCCCATGAGGGGGATCATTAATGAGTTAAAGCTATTAATTCATTATTAAATAGTGAATGTGGAATTTATAACAAGCTTTTTAAAACTAACATATGATGATTGGGTATATTATTGATGAATTAGACTATTTGCAACACCTATTGGAATAATTAAAAATCTATGATAATGATTTCAAATGCATTGTCATGTGTGGATAACATAGAAAATATTGGTTATATAAATTTTATTTACTGCACTAAATTATCCCACAAGAAATTATATTTTATTAAATATATGATATTTATTATAGAAAACCATATGATATCTTCCCTCTCTCAGAAGTGATCATGAAACAATCATATAAGGGAGGATAACTTTTTTGAAAAAATTGATGAGAATATAATTCGCCTAAATACACCATTTTATTTATTTTCGATAATGTGGTGATGAAATAGAGATAGAGTCCAATATTTACAAAATTATTTAATTGGTGGTATTGAAAATAAATTCAAATGGGGAGATTTGTACGATCGAATATGATGATCATAATTTGTCCGAATAAATGGTTTGATATTGTAGTTATCGTAGATGGATTTAACATGTTTATTTTTCTAAATATTATTGAGTATATAAAATTATGATGAACGTTGAATTTTTCTTAATGTAAATTACATATTCTAATCTTATTATGACAATTCACATGATTATCTACAAATTAAGATGTAAAGATGTGTTTATTTGGAATTTAAATAATTAAATTACAAGGTTAAAGATGTTTTGTAATTTTAAAGATTAAATTTTAGAAATAAGAAAAGAGATGTTAAAATTTAAAATTAAGAACATAAGTATAAGTTTGAAGAGTGGGAAACAAGATATGGTGGAATTTTTTACATTGTTAATTAGGACGTTTTCATAATTAAATATGACATTCAATTGGATATCCATGGGATCCATGTGTTTCCGTTATTGAGGTAAACACAAGAATAAAAAAATCATAGGAATAAGTGTAATGTTTGGGAACCTTCATTGGAAGAATGTTTTTCATATGGAGGTTCATGAGAGTGGAGTGATGGTTCAACCATACAGTGGGGGGGGGGGGGGTACAAAAATGTAAAAGGAGATGGCGTGGTTTGGTTCTATTGAGGGATTAGGAGAGGACCACATTACATGATTCTAGCCTACTTAATGAATTATATGTTTAATAAAGTAGAGCATTTTTAGACAAATTTTAAATAAGGAACTACATGAGGCTAAAAAATTTTCATATGCTTCAAATATATTAATATAAGTTAGTTCATTGAATCTAATTCATGATAGATTCTAATACACATGGGAAACCATATTCTACCATTACATTTTGATAGATATACTACACCTGAAGTTATATATGTTTCAAATATGTGATTTCCAAGTTCTATAAAATTATCATTACATTCTAAAGATGATAACAATATTCATGAATGATGTTTTTCAAGATTAAAGAAAGGAATAATTAAAATATTTAGTTACTCCTATGAATAAAAATGATAATAATGGGATATTATTTATAGTGATTCTGTTTTCTTAGGTCACATATGGTGAATCTATACATGTATGAATGTTTTAGTTGGTGAATAGATAGAGATGAGGTAGTCGAGTGTTGTTTATAAATACCAAGGACCATATGAATCTTTTCATATTCACTGAACATAATTATAAAAGAGAATATCGATAGAGAAATAGAGTATATAAAGATCCATGTATACAATAAGATAATTCTATGTGCTCGTGTTGTGCTTTTAAAACCCTTTATATTTACATTATGATGATTTGAGTTTCAAAAAATTCTTTTTTTAAACATTTATTAAAATTATTTATGGTAAGAAACATTGAATAAGTATATCTCCTTTAGTTAATATGAACTAATATTGGATATAGAAAAAAATGGTTTTCCTTGGTTTAGTGATTGATTATTTTCATGCATGTGATAATATAAATGAGTGACAAGGAATATCAATCATGAGTATATTCATAAATTATAATTATCATGATCTTATCAATGAAGCATGAGTGTTTTTTATTGATTCATGATATTAATGAATTAATGAAATATATATGGTTTTATAATGAGTTCCATGAATAAATAAAATATAGTCAGTGTATTACTTTCATTAAGAGAATGTTTTGTAGTGACAAAAAAAATTGAGGTAGTGTAATGTGTGTGTGTGTTATTCAACCATTTATTCCAAATAAAAAAAACATATAAAAAATGTGTTTGAATACTATTAATTTATTCATCAAAATTTACATTAAATAGAATTATGAATTGTATTTTTTGTGAACAAAATTTTTAAAAACAAATATGCAATATGATTTTTATAGTGTGATGTGATGGTTTGAGACTGAATCAGTCAATGTATCACAATATTTCATAACCATGTATTTAGTTTATTAATAAGGAACAAATAATATTGTGTTTTTTGGATAGTAATAAATATTATGCATGATATAAATATTTTCAATGTTTCTTGAATCTTAGTGAATTTGGGTCTTCATCGTAAGAAGAAATAAAATTTTCCCAAACATAGTTTCACTAAGGAAACGGATTTATCAAAGATGATAAAAAGTATATTAGAATTACCTAAAAAATGAAAAAATTTGTTTAAGTGCATAGAAGAAGGATATTTTATCTCATATATATTTTAAGTAAGATCATTATCCATTGGTTTATGTGAAAAAGTATAAGTTCTTTCTATAAAAGGATAAAACCCAACTGGAAGGATATTGTTAATGAGGGTTTTAACTAGTCACTAAAGATGATCAAAGATTGGGAGTATATAAAGTTTAGGAGAAGATGGTCGGGGGGTCTATCCAACCTTGCATTATGTGTTCTATTATTTTTTATAAGATAGATAAATTGGAGCATTGACTACGGGGGCATATAAATAGTTGTGTCTTAAACTACAATAATTGATAACCAGACTATATTGGATAATCCATGTTTGGGGAAATAAAAAATGGAACAGGAGTGGTTCTTAGTACTGAACCTTGTAAATATAGTATGATGTTATCTATTTAATTGTTTTTTCAAATGAGGCTAGACTATGTGTTATTAATGAGTAGATCGATAACATTATTGAGTTAAAGAGGATGAATTCATTGGAAAATAATTATTAAAAATTTAACCATTGATTCACCCCCACTATCAATGGTCAATTTGATATGGAACTCTACAATATGAATTATTATGATTGATATTTACATTATCTAACGTTATTTTTCTCATAGTTTATCAAAATTTTGATATGAATTATGAAAATTTATTTGAGGTGTTGATATAATGTAATTATTCATGGTCACATTCCATATGTCATGTCCTTTAGTGTATACATTTGTAGAAGATTACTTTTTTACACCAAAGAGATATTTTAAAATATCCTTAAATTTTAAGAAACTATTTTTCATTGTATAAATTAATCCTAAATATGATTTACACTTGTTTTAAATACTGAAATGTGTTATTGAATGTTTTTTGGTGTGATGATAGTGGTGTATAATTTAAAAATGTTAATATGGGGTAACATATTTTTTCTAATCTTGATAAATAATTATATTCTCGTATTTTATTTACTAAAAGGTTTTGAAATAGAATGGTTATTGTTATAGATTAATTGTAATCTATATTGGGTTTGTGAACTTGTAATTTTTGGATTCTAGTAGGATAACTTAAAATATTGATGTCTTTATTTAAATTTTATTATTACTAAATAAGTTTCATAACCCTTGATAATTGATTTATTTTATATGAATCTAAATTAGAAAGGGGTTAACTAGTCATTTTATAGACTAGTATTATCTTATCGCGATAATATAATATTATTAGATTTTTTTTAACATTTTAGTTTTTTTTTGTTTTCCTCTTCGTGGTGTCTTAAATTAAATAAAAATATATTTTTATTTTATTATAGATGTGTACATTTCAGAATTTATTTATTATGGTATATTTTTTTAGACATATTAGTAATAAAAACCCACATAAATAAGATTGATTGATTTTATTTTTCCTTCTCAAAATAAAATGTATCATGAGTATTTAAATGGATTATAATTATATCCATGAATATATTTTATATTGAGTTTTTAGTGAATATTATTACTATTATATTTTTAGTGGTGTTTTTTGAAATATTTAACATTTTGTATTAAAATGTGAATTTTTTTTACTTAAACATGATTATTTAATTTTACATAGAAATTTTATTTTTGATTTACGGTTTATTGTAATTTTTAACAAGATTATTTAAATATAAATAATAATGTATTTTCTCAATAGTTTTATACTTCATATAAAAAAATTATCTTATGAGAATTTTATTATTTTTAATTCATTCCTTTAAGAATGGATTTTTATGTTGGTTTTCCATTTTCTAGTTCATCATTTAAATGAATTTTGTTTTTAGGGTAAGGGAATATTTTTTATGGGTAGAAAACAAACTATGTATCTTGTTTTAATGAATACTTTTATGATGTTTAATTTTACTTTACATTTATGTGAAATTAATCCTCATTGTGTAAGTTTTTTCCTCTCAAAGGAGCAGATGGAAATTTTTATAGGTGGAAATTTATTTTTGGTGGGGATAATAGAAACATTCTAAAATTATTGTTCCTTTCTATTTTGTGTATTTATTATTATTTGGGTTTATTTCTTGATCTGAATTTTTAGAGTATATTTTTTTGTTTTTTTGGTTCATTTTAGTTTTTGTTTACCTATAGGATACATCATTACTAAGAGGGAATCACGATGTGGATGACTGGATATGAATGGTTGATTTTAATAGGATTAAAGAAAACATTGTGTCTAGGAGGCATCATGACATGATGGATGTCAGGAAGTTATAAAATATGGTTTTGTGTTGAATATAGTTTTTACCCCTCTTTGGTGGTTAATTTTACGTGGTGGAGGTGCCCCGTGTGTAAGAGTTATAGAATTTTTGAAATAGTTTTTTTTCGAGGGAGAGGTTATTCCATGGTATGTGGATTCTTGGAGTGATGGGGGTGTATATATATTTACTACATTTCCAATAGAAGTTATATATAATGTAAAGAATATTATTTTCTTAAATGATCCACATAATACATATTGGTATTTTCAAAAAAGAAATATATTTCAAATGGGTTACCATGAAAGTAAACTAAGTCATAAACTTTTAAAAAGTTATTTGTTTTTTTAGTAGAAAACTGAGTAGTAGTGAAAATACTAAATTCTATGAATTTTGAATAATGGTTTTGGCAGTTAAATATTGAAAATTCAAAGAAATTAATTTTACAATTTTTTCCAATATTTGGAAATTAATTTTATTTACTTTGTAGATGGAATTTTGGTAACTAATATCACCATTTATATGTAAAGGTCACCATGTGATGTAAAAAAATTGAAATGTGTTGAGTCACCCAAAAATATATAAGAGTATTCTTTGATACATAAATGTAACTATTCCATAACGGCAACATATAAGAGTAAATTCATTGGACACATACATCTAACCTGCATACATAAGGATCCTCCTCTTTATAGATATCATCTATGTATTTGGAGCCCAATGATTCATAAGGGTCATTTCCCAATATTTATAGGAAATTTCCTAAAATTTATGTGTTTTGGAATTTGTGATAATCCATGTTTGAAGAGGGAATGATTCATGTTGTTAGCCTGGGGGCCATGTCATGAAGGGTCCTTATGCAGTGATGTTTTGGTTCTACATAGAATAGGGTTTCCATGTATTAACATATATATTAATTAAATAGAACCTAACATGGAATATATTTTAAAAAACAACACATAAATAAAATTTTGTTCATAAGATATAATAAATAGTTGAATCTATTGATCTATAAACTATCCAAAATTATGATAAATTTAATTTTTTGATGTTATGGACTTATAAAAGTGATGGATGGAGGATCAAAACATGTTCATCGTAGTCATGCCATGATTAATTTGGTATATTTTTAACATTGATGAAATTATTATATTTTTTGATTTTTAATTAAAACCCATGGATGTCAATTTATTATTCCATTCTAATTTTAGTACCCATGGAATTGTCCCTCTCATTTTCATATCCCTATTGGCTATTGCATGAATTCGTTTCATGGGTTGATGATTATTTCTTCTTTTAAAGTGACATGAACCTCCCCTATCCTTTTTTATTATTCAACTTAACATTTTTTTATTAAAGTCATGGAGATTAAGGTGTGGTGCTTCTTGATTTTTGTTATGTTTTTTCTCATATTAGGATCCTCGGTTATCCTATAGAGGATTCTATTTCCTCTTATTGGTGGAATAATATAACAACCCTGCTCTTTATTTCACACTTAAACATAATTTACATCACAAAATCTTTACAATATACAAGATATAAGATCAATATGTATAGTGTTTTTTGGGATTAGGAATATTACATAACAACTAAGAACATAAAACACAATATCATTATTGCAAACTTCTTATGGATGACCACAACATTCTTGCATACATAGCATTGCATGGGATATCCTGAGGACATGCATAAGAAAATGGTGTGCCATAAATACCAGTAAGAGAGTAAACAAGGCATAACATTAAGAATATAGTACATTTTAGGAAATAGGAATATCAATTGAGAATAAGAGAAACATGAACATAAAGAATGATATAACATTATGATCATAACATGGAAATGTGGAAACACCATTTAACATGACATTAGCATGATCCAAGGAACATTGCACATGGAACATGAGTAAAACCTCATTACACTTGAATTATTATGAGTAAATCATCATTTCACTTAACATATCATGATACTAATCTTTACCCATTATATTGGAACGCTAAAAGGGCGCACACTTATTAATCATTTCATTATATGTGTAAGTGTGCCAAATGGATCATATAACATGGATTCATTGAAAAAACTAATTTAATACATGATAAAGGAGTGTGGAATTAATACATGAAACACTATAATCAATAATTTAATGTTCATAAAGGTGAGTACCCTTGATAAATAAATGGGCATGGTATTCACTACACACTGACTTTGGCTTGAAAAATCGTTGTGCAATTTCGGCAGTGTAACGGAGTGACATAAGAATTTGTGAAAATGATTTATGATAGTGGAAAGGGTGTTTAATAATATTTACATTAAATTTAAATTAATGAGTTCATATGGAACAAGTCCCAAAATATTTAATGGAGATTAGATTCATAAAGAAAAATAATTCCTTAGATGTAAATGTGGAGAGAGATATCCCTTACGAAAATTCTGCATGGTATCGGGTGTACATGGATGGAATTAATGAGAGGTAAATGGGTCTATAATCATTCAAAAATAAGGTGGAATTTATGGGGGTGGGGGTACGAAATCCTACCACAACATTTTTAATTGAAAAATAAAGGGCATAACAACATAATAAAATTTGTACAAAAATGAGAAAAGAAGAAATCCCTAACATGGAAATGTGATCCCAGAGGCATGGGAGAGGCCTGAGAGAGGCTTCTTGGGATAATTAGGAACCATGGTAGGATTATAGAGAGTGTAGGTCAGGGGTTGTTCAATCTCCAAAGGAATTTATTGAATATGAAGTAGGAGCATGGGTGGGTTTATATAGGAAAAGAGAGGGAAATCATTATTATTAAGGTTTTGGACACAACACATTAATCTAATCAAAGCTACTACCCAACCCATGGTTTTTTTCCCATGGGTTTTTCAAAATTGTATTGGAAAAAATTATATTATAAGTCCAATGGCCGAATGTCTTAAAATATTAGGCTTTTATTTGTGGATGTGAGTCTCACTCTAGAGGAAAACATTTTAAAAGGTCAAAATATTCTATAAGCCTTGGAGGTTCCACTAATGAATTTTGGAATAAATAAAACTAAACTAAAATCAAATTATTTTAATGGTAAAACGTTTATTGAAATAAATTACCACTTATAGTAGTTTATTACATCACTATTAGGTAATTATGATTTCATAAAACACATTATTTAATTAAACGGTATTTAATTCTTACCCAAAAATTTGACTGTCTCAGATAATTATGATAATTTCACCAGTGGATAATTTTGACATCTTGATACAAAAAAAATTAATTTTCTCTAAATAATTTTTTAAATATTTGATTTTATATTTTTAAATAAAAAACCGATATTTATCTAAAATTCATGGGTTTTGATAGAAACGGCTTTCAAACCGTCTTAAAAATTAAAATTTTATTCCTAAAAATTTAATGATAATTTATATTTAATAAAAATTAATTTAGTAATAATATTTTATTAAAATAATATTTAATTAAAAAATCTATTAATTCATCAAAATTTATGTCTTAATTCAATATTAACTAAAAGTACTACAGTTATTTAAAAACCATTTAAAAAGTGACAATAATAAAATGAATGTATATTCTTTATTATATAAAAAAATAATGCACCTATTAATAGTTCTAATGTCATGTTACATATCCTCTTATAACACCCGCAGAAGACCTCAGGGTAAGGTGTGCGATGGTGACAGACTCTTGGGGTGGCTCGGATAACATTGCTCAGGTGGTAATCTCTATAAAATTCCACTTCTCTCATATGTGGTTCCATTGAAGCTTAACATGTTTAATCTTGGATTGGGCATGGTCAAGAGCTAAGCCCAATGATGCCACCTCCTTTCCAAGCTCTGACAAATGGGCTTCGTACAAAGAAAATCTATATGATGTGGTCATCGCTTCCTTTTTCTTAGTAAATTATATTTGTTAAATGACTATATTTATACTAATCATGTGATCACTGCTAAACAGATATATTAGCAATGGTAATAATTCATAATAGTTTTTTTAAATCAAAAACCATAAATCCAAATATTTTCATATGTTATATAACTATTTTTAAAAATAAGACATTTAGTTAGTTCAAGAGGAATCTTCATTTATAATATTTTTGGTTGTTACTGTAACACCCCGAGATTTTATGAAAAATATTCACTTAATTTCATTAATGTCTTGTATTCTATGATACACCAAGATTACCTTGCGCTATACGCGACACCGTATTAGCTTCCAGTATAGGCAACACTATTCTTGGATCGTGTTACACATAATTTTGATAATAGTTATTCTATGCAACATTGAGTATATATATATATTCAATGTATAAATGAAATATGGTTGGATTATGTTATACTAAACAATGAAGGATTCTTGCAAAACACACAACCCTGACTTGGCTTGCATTACATGCAATCGTGACCTTCCTCGATAGCGTGTGTTTTACGCAATACCGGGTTTTTCTAAACAACGATATATTATTATAATATTATTATGAACTAGCCGTTATGAATAGAATTAACTAGATTTTGAATCTTATAACATTATTATTCATCTTGCAAATTTTCTAAAACATGGTATAATAACAAAATAAATTTTTGGGGTAAAATAAGTATTTTTTAAAAAATGCAGTTTTGCCGCCTTTTGATGGCGCACCCACTTTAAATCTAGTTTTTTAAATGTTTATAAGTTCAAATTGACAAAATAAAATTCTTCTTTGAATCATGAAATAAAAATTTACTTTGGATAAATTTTCATATCATTCTGGTAACTTTCATATTTTGATGAATAGTAAAAACACGCTATATTTTAATTAAAAACAACTTTTTCAATCGAAATAATTAATAGTGATAAATTTTTAATTTGAGTGGTTTTAAGGTATATTTAGAATATATTTTTAGAATTTAATAAAATGTTTGTCATTGAATATAATTTCACATTTAAACCAGACATAAACAAGTGCCAATCTTTTGACAGTTAGTATCTCTTAAGAACACGCTATTTGTTTTCACGACGGGAATTAATTTTTTAAATTAAATAATGAAACTGATATATTTTGAGTTTGGTAAAATAGACATCATTTTTGAGTTCATAATATCAAATATAGATTAGGCCTAATGTTTGGTATTTTTCTGGAAACTTTCATTTTTTGATGAATAGTGAAACCACTAAGTGGTAGTTAAAAAAAATGAATTTTTCATAAAACATAATTTTACCGCTTCTGTGAATGGAATTTCGAAAATCCGAGAGACACGGTTGATGTTAGTAAGTAAAATGTTGTTCAATGAGATGAAAATAATTTTTTTTTGAATAGTAACTTTTTACGTTTTTACCACGGTTAAAAGTAAATAGGGTAATTAAGGGTGAAAAATATATTATTATTACCCTAACACATGTCCTAATTCTATTTTACAAGTGTAATTCGACCAAAAACAACCTTAAGAATAAAATATGACCATTTAGGCCCACTTGGATTAGATTAGGACATTTATTATTAATTTATTTTAAAAAGGGTTTAAATAGTTAAAATCAAAGTTTAATAAGTAAATCATTTTTAATATGGGGTTATACATATAATAAATTCGACTATAAATATTAATAAGAAAGATAAAAAGATTTCCTACATAATGGTGTTTTATTTTTAACTTTTAGACATTAAATAATTTAATTTATTTATGACACAACCATGATGCAGTAATTATCTTATTAATAAACTATTGACATAATTGATGTTATAAATACCAAAATAAATGTACTTTGAGACTTTTTATGAATTAAAATAATTTTATAGTTTAATATGATATGTTAGTATTTATTTAAGTAACTTTGTTCCAACTAATAATTCTGTTATGATTTCCACAAAAATAAATTACTAAATAGTGTCAAAATTGACATAAAATAGTTTTTAAAAAAAATATTATATTATTAATTGTTATTTTATTCCTAAAAATCTATGGTTCGGCCAAATGACTTAGATAAGGTTATATATATTAATAATAAACAACTTGGGGGTTCTTTTGGCTTGATATAGTAAGTTTATTAACCTTATAGTGTATGAAAACAAGAAGAGACGGTAAAAGTTAAATTATCTAACATAAAGTTAAATCTAAATGATAAGTTTAAAATTGATACCTAAACTTGTCTAAATTATTTTAGATGAGAGTATTTAGACCCATCCCCACCTTATCTTCGAAATGAATTAATTTGGAGCTATTTAAAACCGAATTTGACTTTATAATAAAATAATAGTTTTAGTTATTCCAAAGGTGCCCCTCTCCTTATAAAAGGGCACCTCCTCCCTCTATTCCTCACACCACTTTGATCCTTCAAGCTCTCACAACCCCTGCCAAGTTTCCTTCTCCACTTCCCTAGAAACATCCTAGAGGTTCTGGTCTTCCTCAATGACCAATTTTAGTGCCCTAAAAGGAGATCTCAAAGAGGTGCTTCAAAGAAGAGGTAATGTCTGCTACCGATTCTTTCATCTTTATTTCTTCTTCCACTTATTCTTATTAGGTTGTTTAATTATGAATTAATAACGTCAGTATCAATTATATACTAATATGTTATTATAATTATGAAAAAACCTTATTTCACCATCTATCCATCCTACAAAAAACAAATTCACCGCGCGTGCGTACGTACAGAATACCGTCTCCACGCCATGGTGTAATCTATTTTCCACCACCACCTTACGTGGATTGGTATAATGGTGTACATAATAACTATATATTATTATTTTAATGTGATATTGATTCTGAAATAGTATACATACACTCCAATACAATTCCACGATCATGAGAACGATATCATCGCTCGTGCGTAGGTACGGACTACCGTCTCCACGATGAGATGAGATTCATTCTCCACGTTAACCATTCATGAATGATTATAAAGTATATATAATAATTAATAATGAAATATATGACATAATAATGATTCTGGATTTATGTGAATATATATGTATGTTATCTACCTAATTCTATTCAACTCAATAAGGAAAAGAAAACAGCGTTCATGCGTACGTACGGTCTACCGTCTCCATGAACGGTTTATTTCTTTCCATTTACTGATCTATTATATATATATATATATATTCTGAATATATAGTATATATATAAATCATGTATTATATTCTGGAATTAGGTAATCATGATCTAAGTAATCATGTGAATAATTATAAGTCAAAACACGGACAACAAATGAAAATATTTTACCCAAAACGCTCTTTAACATGGAATTTAAAAAAGAATGGGTAATATAAAGCCATAAGTGAACCATATATGATATCATAACAATGATTATGATTCTGGAATAAGTCAATGATATTATTTAAATCATTATATAGGAGGTTCGTACACATACGAAGCAAATCGGACCTAAGGTAAGGGAAATATCACAATCTCATTTTTATCCGAGATAGTTTATACTTTGGTATTTAATGGGGTGTATTTTATCATCCACATACATATTTCCTCAATATGTAATATTATTTCCATCCACCTACAATTTTTTAAATCCAATTTTACCCTTCAGTGAGTTTTTAGTAAAACATATGAAAGGAATATTTTGTCGTTTTTCATACGAGGTACTTTTTGACTTTTCTGACAAAAGTACGAGAAGAATGTTTTTTTAACTTATACGGCATGAATGGATTTTTAAAAATTATTTCCAAAAATCTTCCTTTACATGTTTTCATGTTTATTTTTAATCAACTTATTTTAGTTTAAAATTGTATGACATGTTAAGAAAGGAAAATGTTTTTGAAGTAGAAAGGATATTTTTCGTCAAGAATGGAGTTCAAGTGTTTTATCAAAATAATTTTCCATATAAGATAATATAGGGTCTTGTTTGTATCCCTATTATTACATTTACTTGATTATGTTGTGATGGAAATATTTTTATGAATTCTTTTATCTTATATGAATTGTTTTATGGTGTCATGATGTTTAAGATTCCCATTTTTATTACATTGGTTATGCAATGATGTATGATTTATGATTTTGTGGAACACATAAGAATGGTATCATTATGAGATGGGTGGGACCTATATCTCCCTCCAATGCATTGGGTAAAGATTTTATATCTCATGAGATAGACATGGATGGAATGGTAGGTCATACGGGTTCAGTGAAACAGGACTGAAACGATGGTGACTCGGTTCAAAAATGGACTTTGTCCACTAAGATTGTCTTGGCAATGAGTATTGACTAATAAGAAATTATTCTATATGATAATGTGTGTATGCCACAAAGTTTCATATTTTAAGTTATGATTATTGTGAATTCATTTCACTACTATGATTTATCCCATGTTATGAAATTATGCTCTCTTTTGCAGGTTAAGATTTCCAAAATGTTATGTTCTTATGAAAATGATGTGATTGATATTTCTTTTGTTTACCCTTACTGAGCATTTGAGCTCACCCTTTTATGTTTTATTTTCCCCAGGATATAATTAATGGTTTTAGGTAAAAAAAGGAAGATCTTTATGGGAGATGTTGAAGATCTTTCACCATGATTAGAAGATTATATTCCGAGTTTCCAAAGACACTAAACTATTACGATCCTTGTGTGTGTGTTTTTGTTATGTACTAAGTATTCCGCAAAAGTAATGTAATGTCCATGTACGTCAAGCTTCAGGTCTCTACAGTTGGTATCAGAGGAAAAGTTTAGTCAACCTTTGGAAACTAGGATGCGAAAACAATAGTAAGATCTCTAGAGATATTTCTAAGGTATGTCTAGGGATGTCCCTAAGGATAAGTATACGTATAGGATATAGTCCTAGAACTATGGTAACGATATTAGATTAAACCAAGGATGTTAGATATTGAAGTTACTCCCCCTTTATTATGATTTTTTCCTCTCACACTATTCTTTTTGGGTTTTAGAAAATGGCTGGAAACAAGATGATTCATGATAATGGAGGATATGATGGACAATGGAATGATATTCTTCATGAGCAACCAAATGAAATGGGATTTGGAAGTCCAAACATCATTATTATGCCGAATCAGCAATCTCATAATATGATCAATAAAGTAAAATTTGTTAAGTTTCCTGACTCATCTAATAAGAGACAGATGGAGTTTCATGATGATCATAGAGGAAAGAACATTCAATTTACCCTAGGTAAATCATGTGGGAAGAGGCATCAAGGAGAATGTTTCAAAGGAACTGGAAGATGCTTTGGGTGTGGAAAAGAAGGACACAAAGCCAGTAAGTGCAAAGGAAAAGGTTCAGTTAACACCAGGGATGAGGATAATGGTATTACTATGATATCAAAAATGGTTAAATGTTTTAAATGTGGAATGTACGGGCATTATGCAAACCAATGCCCTAAGGTAAAGTCTCATGAAGAGAATAAGTATGGTCGTATGGGTAGTATTTATGTTGATGATGATGAAGAGACTACAAATGATATTTGAGATGAAAGAATTGTTGAAGCTCGGTCAATGGTTTAAGAATGTAGTGGAATAATTATATGATTATCATGTGTAATGTTGTATAAGTAATCTCATGGTACTATGGAATAAAGAGACATTTAAGGATTGTTACACTGTTGTCTTTCCTTGAGTTTTGAAAGTGTATTATTAATGGTACCAGTATCCATGAAAGGTTATTCAGATATTTTTGGAATGCAGATGATATGCGCATAATGAAGGGAAAAGGAGAAAAGTAAATGTTTGATAGTATTCATGAGCTCATGACTGATATAAGGAGAAGGTTATATCATGATTTGAGTATATAGAATTTTTGGATTTTGTTATGTGGAAAGAGTTATCTTTTGACGGAATTCATGTTTTCACTAAGGTTCAATGGGTATTCATTCTTCAAGAGAATACATGATTAAGGTATTCACATGTTTGTAATTTGACCAACAAGTTATATCTTATGATATATGGGGGATTAATGATGGCATTCATGTGATTATTTTATTTATACTATGAGCTTGGACCGAAGTATTTTAGATAATCCTAAAGATTGGAATGGATTATGTTGGACATAAGTTAGTATTGTTTAAGGATAAAACTTTTTTGATATTGTAGATGGGATGTTATAGTAATATAGATTTAGAAAAAGGACAACCTGCAGGACGGGCGACAACCCATCGCGTCAGACAAGGCTGTGGGAATCGAACCCACAACCGAAGTGCGACTGGCCTTTATCGCATACCACTGGCCTACAGGAAGTCCCTGTTTAGTATAAACTAGTTTTATTATATTAAGTAGTATGATATATGAAGTATAAGTCCATTTTAGGAACCATATATGATTAGTCTCACTATAGATGGACTTATGTATTTTTTGATAACTTTTCTAACCTTTTGTTTGAGACAAATGGAATGACCCATCATTCTATCACATGATTTTCTAACACATCATGAATGACAAATTCAACTTCATTTCTTTAAGAGATGAAGTGGAAATTGTCCAAAGAACGACCAACGGTGAGACTTTACCAAAATCACGAAAGTATTTCTTCTAATTCCAATTTCATCAACTTTAGGGAAATGATCTTGAAAACCAAAAATTTTGTCCTAGTGCTCTTATATCTGATGAATCAGATGGTACCTTAGATCGTCACAAATTTATGGCTTTGTGATTGCTGGATTTTTCATAGCCATGTTCTCTACCACTCTCCATCAGAACATGATGGTTAGATTTCTCTTCCATATCCATATTTTCACCTATGTGGAAACCTAGTGATTAGTTTTTTTGGGTAACCGTTATGTTTCATAGTTTTGTTCTTAAATATTGCTTTTGGTATTCCTTTTTACGATGTGGGTTTCTATTAAAGAAACTTTCGAATAGTAAACCATTCATATCCCCGACGAATTTCGAGGGCGAAATTCATTTTAAGGGTGGTAGAATGTAACACCACGAGATTTTATGAAAAATATTCTTTTAATTTCATTAATGTCTTGTGTTGTATGCTAAACCAAGATTACCTTGCACTATACGCTACATCGTATTAGCTTGCAGTATACGAAACACTATTCTTAGATTGTGTTACACACAATTTTGATAATAGTTATTCTACGCAACATTGAGTATATATATATATATATATTCAATGTATAAATGAAATATGGTTGGATTATGTTATACGAAACAACGAAGGATTCTTTCACAACACGCAACCTTGACATGGATTGCATTACACGCAATCACGACCTTCCTCGATAGCGTGTGTTGTACGCAATACCGGGTTTTACTAAACATCAATATATTATTATAATATTATTATGAACTAGCCATTATGAATAGTATTAACTAAATGTTGAATCTTATAACATTATTATTCGTCTTTCACATTTTCTAAAACATGGTATAAGAATAAAATAAATTTTTGGGGTAAAATAAGTATTTTTCAAAAAATGCAGTTTTGCCGCCTTTTGATGGCGTACCCACTTTAAATCTAGTTTTTGACATGTTTATAAGTTCAAATTGACAAAATAAAATTCTTCTTTGGAATCATGAAATAAAAATTTACTTTGGATAAATTTTCATATCATTCTGGTAACTTTCATATTTTGATGAATAGTAAAAGCCGCTATATTTTAATTAAAAACAACTTTTTCAATCGAAATAATTAATAGTGATAAATTATTAATTTGAGTGGTTTTAAAGTATATTTAGAATATATTTTTACAATTTAATACAATTTTGGTCATTGAATATAATTTCACATTTAAACCAGACATAAACAAGTGTCAATCTTTTGATAGTTATTATCTCTTAAGAACACGCTATTTGTTTTCACGACGGGAATTAATTTTTTAAATTAATTAATGCAACTGATATGTTTTAAATTTGGTAAAGTAGACATCATTTTTGAGTTCATAATATCAAATATAGCTTATGCCAAATGTTTGGTATTTTTTTGGAAACTTTCATTTTTTGATGAATAGTGAAACCACTAAGTGGTAGTTAAAAAAATGAATTTTTCATAAAACATAATTTTACCGCTTTTCTGAATGGAATTTCGAACATCCGAGAGACACGATTGATGTCAGTAAGTAAAATGTGGTTCAATGAGAGGAAAATAATTTTTTGGTGAATAGTAGTTTTTTACTTTTTTTACCACGGTTAAAAGTAAATAGGGTAATTAAGGGTAAAAATGATATTATTATTACCCTGAAACATGTCCTAATTCTATTGGACAAGTGTAATTCGACCAAAACAACCTTAAAAATAAAATATGAACATTTAGGCCCACTTGGATTAGATTAGGACATTTATTATTAATTTATTTAAAGAAGGGTTAAAACAGTTAAAATCAAAGTTTAATAAATACATCATTTTTAATATGGGGTTATACATAAGATAAATTCGACTATAAATATTCATTAGAAAGATAAAAATATTTCCTAAATAATAGTATTTTATTTGTAATTTTTAGACATTAAATAATTTAATTTATTTATGACACAACGATGATGCAGTAATTATCTTATTAATAAAATATTGACATAATTGATGTTATAAATACCCAAATAAATGTAATTTGAGACTTTTTATTAATTACAATAATTTTATAGGTTAATATTATATGTTAGAATTAATTTAAGTAACTTGGTTCATACTAATAACTCTTTTACGATTTTCACAAAAATCAATTACTAAATAGTGTCAAAATTGACATAAAATAGTTTTTAAAACAAATATTATATTATTAATTGTTATTTTATTCCTAAAAATCTAAGGTTCGTCCAAATGACTTAGATAAGGTTATATATATTAATAATAAAAAACTTGGGGTTCTTTTGGCTTGATATAGTAAGTTTATTAACCTTATAGTGTAAGAAAACAAGAAGACACAGTAAAAGTTAAATTATCTAACTTAAAGTTAAATCTAAATGATAAGGTTACAATTGATATCTAAACTTGTCTAAATTCTATTTGATGAGAGGATTTAGACCCATACCCACCTTATCTTCGAAATTAATCAATTGGGATCTATTTAAAACCGAATTTGAATTTATAATAAAATAATAGTTTTAGTTATTCCAAAGGTGCCCTCTCCTCCCTTATAAAAGGGAACCTCCTCCCTCTCTTCCTCACACCACTTTGAGCCTTCAATCTCGGCCAAACCCTGCCAATTTATCTTCTCAACTTCCCTAGAAACATCCTAGAGGTTCTGGTCTTCCTCCAAGACCAATTTTAGTCCCCTAAAAGGAGATCTCAAAGAGGCGCTTCAAAGAAGAGGTAATGTCTGTTACCAATTCTTTCATCTTTATTTCTTCTTCCACTTATTCTTCTTAGGTTGTTTCATTATGATGTATTAACATAAGTATCACTTATATACTGATATGTTATTATAATTATGAAAAAACCTTATTTCACCATCTATCCATCCTATGGAAAGCAAAATCACCGTGCGTGCGTACGTACGGAATACCGTCTCCACGCCGTGGTGTAATCTATTTTCCACCACCACCTTACTTGGATGGGTATAATGGTGTACATAATAACTATATATTATTATTGTAAAGTGATATGGATTATGAAATAGTATTCATACACTCCAATACAATTCCACGATCATGAGAACGTTATCATCGCTCGTGCGTACGTACGGACTACCGTCTCCACGATGCGATGAGATGGATTCTCCACATTAACCATTCATGAATGATTATAAAGTATATATAATAATTAATAATGGAATATATGACATAATAATGATTCTGGATTTATGTGTATATATATGTATGTCATCTACCTAATTCCATTCAACTCAATAAGGAAAAGAAAACAGCGTTCATGCGTACGTACGGTCTACCGTCTCCATGAACGGTGTATTTCTTTCCATTTACTGATCTATTATAAATATATATTCTGAATATATATTATATATATAAATCATGTTTTATACTTAGAATTAAGTAATCATGATCTAAGTAATCATATGAATAATTACAAGTCAAAACACGGACAACAAATGAAACGATTTTACCCAAAACGCTCTTTAACATGGAATTTACAAAAGAACGGGTAATATAAAGCCATAAGTGAACCATATATGATATCATAACAATGAGTATGATTTTTTAATAAGTAAATGACATTATTTAAATCATTATACAGATGTTTCGAACACATACGAAGCAAATCAAACCTAAGGTAAGGGAAATATCACAATCTCATTTTTATCCGAGATTGTTTATACTTTGGTATTTACTGGGGTGTATTTTATCATCCACATCCATATTTCCTCAATATGTAATATTATTTCCATCCAACTAAAATTGTTTAAATCCAATTTTACCCTTCGGTGAGTTTTTAGTAAAAGATATAAAAGGAATATTTTTTCGTTTTTCATACGAGGTACTTTTTGACTTTTCCGACAAAAGTACGAGAAGAATGTTTTTTTAACTTATACGGCATGAATGGATTTTTAAAACATTATTTCCATGAAGCTTCCTTTACAAGTTTTCATGTTTATTTTTAATCAACTTCTTTTAGTTTAATATTGTATGACATGTTAAGAAAGGAAAATGTTTTTGAAGTAGAAAGGATATTTTTCCTCAAGAATGGAGTTCAAGTGTTTTATCAAAATTATTTTCCATATAAGATAATATAGGGTTCTGTTTCTATCCCTATTATTAAATTTACTTGATTATGTTGTGATGGAAATATTTTTATGAATTTCTTTATCTTATATGAATTGTTTTATGATGTCATGATGTTTAAGATTCCCATTTTTATTACATGGGTTATGCAATGATGTATGATTTATGATTTTGTGGCACACATAAGAATGGTATCATTATGAGATGGGTGGGACCTATATCTACCCCCAATGCATTTGGTAAAGATTTTATATCTCATGAGATAGACATGGCTTGAATGGTAGGTTATACCGGTTCAGTGAAACAGGACTGAAACGAGGGTGACTCGGTTCAGAAATGGACTTTGTCCACTAAGATAGTCTTGGAAATGAGTCTTGACTAATAAGAAATGATTCTCTATGATTATGTGTGTATGCCACAATGTTTCATGTTTTAATTTATGATTATTTTGATTTCATTTCACTACTATGATTTATCCCATGTTATGAAATTATGCTCTCTTTTGCAGGTTAAGATTTCCAAAATGTTATGTTCTTATGAAAATGATGTGATTGATATTTCTTTTGTTTACCCTTACTGAGCATTTGATCTCACCTTTTTATGTTTTATTTTCCCCAGGATATAAAGAAAGGTTTTAGGTAAAAAAAAGGAAGATCTTTATGGAAGATGTTGAAGATCTTTCACCACGATTAAAAGATTATATTCTATGTTTCCAAAGACACTAAACTATTACGATCCTTGTGTGTGTGTTTTTGTTATGTACTAAGTATTCCGAAAAAGTAATGTAATGTCCATGTAAGTCAAGCTTCAGGTCTCTACAGTTACAATATTCCCCCTTAAGAAATTTCACCCTTGAAATTTCATTTTCCCACAATAAAATAAATGAGGGTAACTCTGCTTCATCACTTCCTATGATTCCTACATTTCTTCTTCAAACATGTGGTTTCTTCACAACACCTTTACCAGGGGCTCTATCTTATTATGTATAACTTTTTACCTATGATCTAATATCATCACCATATTCTCTTAATTGGAGAGGTCATTCTACAGTGGTACCACCTATGGATTGAGTACATGTGATGGGTTAGGTATATACTTCCTCAAGAGTGAGACATTGAATAAATAATGTACTTGAGATAGGTTCGGTGGGAGTGAAAGTAGATAGGCTAATTCTCCAATGCAATCGAGGATCTCAAAAGGGTTGATGTACCTTGGACTAATCTTTCCCTTCTTCCCAAATCTCATAACTATCTTCCATGGTGATATACAAAGATATACCAAGTCTCCGACATCAAAATCTAGGTCTTATCAATGATTATCAGCATATCTCTTTTGTCAAATCTAAGCAGCTTTAATTTACTACCATATGGTCTTAACCTTCTCTACCATTTCATCGACCAGTTCTGGACCTAGGAGTTTTCACTCCCCAACTTCATCCCAACATGCCGGTGTTCTACACCTCTTCCCATACAGGGCTTCATAATGAGAAATTTGGATTCTTGAGTGGAAACTATTATTGTAATAGAACTAAAAGAGAATATTATATTGATCACATCCTTATTTGAAGTTCATTGAGGATGCTCAGAACATGTCCTCATATATTTGGATAGTCTGATCATATTTTCCATCAGTTTGAGGATGATAAGTCGTACTGAAGTTCTGCTCAGTATTCAAAGCATGTTGAAGACTCTTCAAAAACATAGAGGTGAATCTTACATCTCAATCAGATACAACAAATAGTGGTACTACATGCAGTCTTACCACTTCTCTGATATATATCCATCCCAGTTTATCCAATGAGAACACCTCTCGAATATCAATGAAGTGGGAAATCATTTTTAAATAATCCACAACAACCCAGATAGCATTTTTTATGTTGGAAGTCTTCGGAATTCTTATGAAAAATTCCATGGTGATGTTCCCCTATTTCCATGCTGATATGGGTAATGGTTTCATTATCCACATAGACTTCTGCCTATCAACCTTCACTTTTTGACATACTATGCACTTTTATGTATACTCAAAAATCTTATTCTTCATGTTATCCCACTATTAATGCTCTTCATGATCTCAATACATCTTCTTTTTTCCTAGTTGAATGGAGAAATTAGAACTATGAGTGTCATCCAAAAGTTTATTCATTAACTCTAGATTTGATGGAACATATAGTCTTGTCCTAAATATCAAAATTACTTAATCATTAACATTGAACTTCGAGGATTTCCCTTTTCTGATAGTTTCCACATTCTTTTATATTCCCACACCATCCTTTTGAGCATCCTTTACCCTTTCCAAAAGGGAGGGTTGATAAATTATTTGTGAAAGGATTGATTTTTTCCCATATTTATGATTCCCATGTCCTTCATAATCAAATCTAAGAATGTTGTATCCTTTTCAATTATCATATATGATAGAATTGTTGGGTCTTTTTTACATAGAGAATCTTCCACCTTGTTCACTTTCCCATGGTGGTAATGGATTGAGTATTTATAGTCTTTGATCAGCCATAAACATCTTCATTGGTGCATATTCAACTCTTTTTGTGTGAATATATACCTGAGGATTTGGTGATTCATGTATATTTCACACTTCTCCCTAGAGAGGAAATGTATCCAAATTTTCAATGTGAAGATTACTGCAGCCAACTCCAGATAATGTGTTGGAAATGATTCCTCATGAACTTTCAAATGCATTGAATCATTGGAAATGGCTTTTAAATTTTTCATTGACACGCATCCCAGACCCTTCATCGAAGAATTACTAAATACCAAAAAATGTTCTCCACTTGTGGGTAGTGTGAGCACGAGCATAGTAATAAGCCTCTTTTTCAACTCCTTGAAGATCTCTTTACATTCATCACTCTAAGAAAACATTACTCCATTTTGAGTTATATTGGTAATGGGGTTTGACAATTGTGCTAAATTTCTCACAAATCAACGATAATATTTAGCTAACCCCAGGAAGGTACAAATATTATTTACTTATTTTGGCCTTAGTCATCCCTCAATTGCACCAGTCTTAGAGGGATCAAAATATATCCCATTTCTTGGGATGATATGACCCAAGAATGGGACCTCCTTAAACCGGAAGACACACTTTTTTTTACTTTTCATAGAGCTTATCCTTTCACAATATCTCTAGTATACTGATTAGATTATTATCATGAACCTCCTTGGTTTTGGTGTATATTAGAATATCATCTATAAAGGCTACCACAAATATTTTGAAGTAATATCTAAAAAATCATTTCATTAAGTCCATAAAGATTTATGGATCATTAGTGAGTCCAAAAGGCATTACTAGGAATTCAAAGGGCCTATATCTTGTACGAGAAGATGTCATGGGGATATCCTTCTTCTTCAGCCTTACTTGGTAACATCCAAACAACAAATCAACCTTGGAGAAGTATTTTCTTCCAGGTAGATGATTGAACAAGTCATGAATTCATGGTAGAGGATACTTGTTATTTATTGTGATTTTTTTGATCTCATGATATTCAATGAAAAGGTTCATTAACCCATCCTTCTTCTTGACGAAGAGGACTAGTGAACCCCATAGTGAAGCACTTCAGTGTATAAAACATTTATTTGGATTATACTATAATTGTTTCTTCAAAGCCTCAAGCTCGACAACAACCATTCTATGTAGAGTCTTGGATTTTGGAAACACCTCAGGTATAAAATAAATTGAGAATTCAAAGTCACTTCTAGGAGGTAGACCAGTAAATACCTCAAGAAACACTTCAGCGAATTTCCTCACAATAGGAAAGTCCTCAAGGATGGTTGCTTCCTTTGACTCAATCGTCTGAGCTAGATACGAATCCTCACAGGGCAGTAATATCGATGATTGATATGATGGTGTTATAGAAGATTCATCCTCCTCCTTGAACTTGTACAGAATCGGAGGTCGATTCTCCATATGAATAGTGATTTCCCTCTCATGGAAATTTATATAGGATCTATATAAGGAAAGGCAATGCATGCCATGAATTGCATCAAATGCCACCAAAAAGAGGATGATGAGGTTTTCTGGGAAGTTAATTCAACCAATTATGATAGGGGAGGAGTTATATTCATGTGATGAAATGATTTCCCCATTTTGCATTCACACTAACATCTTTACTTCCATAACATGTGGTTGTGTTGGGATTGTTCTACTAAACTTCTGGGATATAAAATAATTTATAGAAATAGAATAAAAAAGTATGTTCACTATTCTTGAATGAATAACTAGAGTACATATCACCACATCATTTTGGGTGTTCACTTAGATGGTAGTGATGGAAAAAGATCACCCTTACTGCTTTGTATGTTGTTGGTTACCACTGAAAACCCTTGTATTGGGGAACTGGTTTGTAAAGTACTCCAGTTCTTTGTAGTTAAATCATTGAAAAATGTATTGAGGGTCAAAAAAGCATTCCTATACTTTGTTACACCCATAGGTTTTTCTTATTGGTAGTTTGTGGCTATTTTCCCTTCCCTTCCACACCTAAATCATTTTCTCAAACCCATTAGAATTTTTTTGGGTGATTATTTCCACACCATTGGTAAGTGGGGTGATGGATTTTCTTATCACTATTGTATTTAGCTATCAGAAAACCATAATTGAAGTCCACCTTGCTCTTCTTATCCCCATGATACCCCTAATATTCATTGATATCAATTTTGACTTTGAGGGTACATAAGACAATTTCCTCATAGCTCTCCAAGTCACCGATCACTAGGTCCTTCTGTATGATAGGTTTTAGCCCACCAAAGAAGCGATCAACCTTGCATTCAAGGGTAATGAAAAAGACAGAGCCATATCGTGCAAGCATTGTAATTTCTTCCTCATATTCTCCAATGTATTAGTCATCTTTTTGCTTGATGGAAATGAAGTCCCTTTCCATCTTATGTTAGAGGGTGTGAGGAAAATATTTTTTGAAAACATTTTTTAAAAATAAATCTATTCCAACACCTCGATCTCCTCCTCTGGATTCATATTTTAGATCAAAGTCCACCATTGATTAGCTTTACTCTCCATATGATAAACAGTTAGAAGTACCTTCTCTTTTTCAGAACATTAATGGATGGAGAAGATATTCTCAATGGAGTTGATCCATTGTTTGATGATTGATGGATCAGATGATCTATTAAATTTAAGATATCTTTGTCTCATAAATTTATCGATTGAGACTTGATCTTTCTTAGGGGGGTTTAATGTTTCTATTGACCCGTTTTTCTATTCATAACTTGAGTTAACTGGGAGTGTATCATGATATAGTTTGTGATTCCCACTCCCATCATATTGGGAATCTCATTAGAACAGTCATCACATTGATCTTCGCATTGGTTGTCAGCCTGAGTCATCCTTTTACCAGCCATTGGCTGGAATGAAAGGAATATTAGGGGTAACACATAATGGGAAATACAAATATAAAAATGGATGACTTATAAATTACTTTTACTTCCTTGAATTATGAATTTACAGGCTTCAATCTATGTTATCCATGATCTACATCCCAACATATATTATTAGAGGTTTTTATTTTATTCCCTTAACAATGGTTTATACCATGATTATGAATTCACAAATGAATGTCCCTGGGGAGTGTCGTAATCATGAGTGAAGTAAGGCCCATTGTCATGCACTAGTTCCTATTTTATTCTAGCTCAAAGCGGTGTTTTTAGGTTTTACTCCAAGATACATTTCTGGCAGAGCTGCCTTTACCTAATCGTATCTCAACATGGATGTATTTGTGTGATAATCCACATAATAAATACTCACCAAAATTTTGGTATTTTTTTATTTTTCTTAGAATTTTCCCAATGGATTTCACTAGGGTTTTCAAATCCACATCCCAAAAATAACTACACCTTTCCTCTGATACCTACTATAATAACCCTTCTCTTTATTTTATACTTAAACATAATTTATTACATAAAATCTTCACATGATACAAGAAAAAATATTGAGAGGTCTAGTTTCTTTGGAAAATAGGAACATTACATAACAACTTTGAACATAAAACACAACATCCTTATTGAAAACATCACATGACCAAAACATTCCTGCATACTTAGCACTGCATGGGATAACCTGAGGACATGAATATAAAATGGGTGATCTATAAATCCATGTAAGGGGGTTACAAAGTCACAACATGAAAAATATCGTACATGTTAGTAAATAGGAATATCAACGGATCATAATAGAAACATGAACATAAATTCTTTATATAGCATGATTATCATAACATAGAAATATGGAAACAACATTTAACATTATTTTAGAATGATCCAAGACTCATTGAATGTAGTGCATGAATAAACCCTCATTTCATTGGAATTATCATGATTACACCCTCATTTCACTTGAAGTATCATGATACTACTCTTTACCCAATGAATTAGAGCACTATCAGGGCGCACCATTCTTAATCATTTCATTACATGCATAAGTGTACCACATGGATCATATAACATTGATTCATTATAAATAATCATTTCTTCCAAGATAAATGAATGTGGAATTAATACATGAAAATATATAATCAATAAGTAACTGTTCATAAATTTTAATACCCTTGATAAAAAAATGGACATGGTATTCTCCATACAATGACATTGGCTTGGAAAATCATGGGGCAATTTCAGCAGTGTAAAGATGTGACATAATAATTCATAAAAATGGTTGATGAGAGTGGAAAGGGTGTATCATCATATGTACATGAAATTGAAAGCATGGGGTTAAAATTGATACATGTCCCACCATATATAATTGAGTTAAGGTTCATAAATAAAAAGAATTTTTTGGATGTAATTGAGGAGAGATAAATCCCTTACAAAATTTTGGCATGGTAACAGTTGTACATGGAAAGAATTATTGACTGATAAAGGGTTATCTCATCACTGGAACATAAGGAGGTCTGTACAGGGGAGGTGAAAAATCATACCCCAACATTTTTCATTTAAAATAAAATTTATTAACAACATAGATAAATTTGGACAAAAATTAGAAAGGAAGATATCCTTTACTAGGAAATGTGATCCCAAGGGTTTGGGTGAGTCTTGAGAGAGGATTATTAGGAGCTTGGATAACCTTGAAAGGTTTTTAGAGAGATGAGAGCACAGGTTAGTAGAGATCCAATGGCATTGAGTGAAGAGAAAGTGGGGGGTTGGGTGGGTTTATACAGGAAAAGAGAGAGAATTCATTATTATTTTGTTTTTGGACACGACAAATTAAAATAATCAAAACTACAATCCAAACCATGGTTTCTAACCATGGGTTTTTCTATAGGGAATGGAAAAAATTATTTTATAATTTCAATGGCTGATATTCTTAAAATACCTGGCTTGCTTATTTGGAGGTGAGTCTCACACTCAAGGAAAACATTTTAGAAGGTTAAAATATTCTATAAGTCGTAGAGTGTACACTAAATATTTGTAAACTAAATCAAACAAAACTAAAATCACATTATTTAAATGTTAAAACATATATTTACAACTTACCATTAATATAATTTTATTACATCACTATTAGGTCATTATGATGTCTTACAACAAATTATATAATTAAACGGTATTTAATTTTTACCCAAAAATTCGACTGGCTAAAAAAATTATGAAAAATTCATAGTTGAATAATTTTGACATCCTGATTCCAAAAAAATATTCATTTTATCTAAATAATTTTCTAAATATGTGAATTTTTTATTTTTAAAATAAAAAACTATATTTATCGAAAATTCATGTGTTTTGATAAAAACGGCTTTCAAACATTAATGAAAATTGCAATTTTTTACTAAATATTATACGATCATTTATATTTAATAAAAATTAATTTTATAATAATATTTTATTAAAATATTATTTAATTTAAAAACATTTAATTCATAAAAAATATTTCTTTATTGAATATTAACTAAAAATACTATTTGTGCTTTAAAAACCATTTACAAAGTAAAAAATAATAAAAAGAATGTATATTCTTTATTACATACAAAAATTATGAATATAATCATAGTGATAAGGACTTGTTACCTAACCCCTTATAACACCCACATAATATCGATGGGTATGGTGTTCAATGGTCATGGACTCTTGAGGTTGCTCAAATAACATCTCTTGGGGGTAATCTCTATCAGCTTCCACTTATCTAGTAAGTAGTTCCATTGGAGCTTAACACGTTGAATCTTGTCTTGGGCTTGGTAAAGAGTGAAGCCCAATGATGTCACCTCTTTTCTGAGAACCAAGAAATGGGCTTCATATAGGGAAATTCTTCTAGATGAGGTCATTGCTTCCTTTTTCTAAGTAAATTGGATTTGTTAAAGCCCTATAATTATATTAATCATGTGATCACAACTCAATGACTATATTATAAATGATATCAATTCCTGACGGTATTTTGAAATCCAAAATTATAAAACCAAAGATGTATATATGTTATATATCCATTTTACATAATAAGACATTTAATTACATCAAGATGAATTTACATTAATAACATTTTGGGTCGTTAAAAATAATTTGCTAAAAGATGATTTCAATTGATTGAGGTATTTTTATCAATTACTATACTTTTAAATTTAAATCCATATATTTTATAAAAATTTATACCACATTTTTATAATCATTATAAATTAAATTCAGTTTAGTTATTAATCCTTTCCAATAGAATATAGGATCCATTTAGATTTTTATTTGGCATAAATGTGATTTATCATGTTTCTATGTTCAAAAAATACATTCATATAAAATTTTCATAATATGTTATTTTTTAAATTCATTATAGGATTTTTGAAACTTTTTGATAATCAAAGGTGTGTTTTGATATTCAATTATAACATAAGGGATGAAAAATATATTTTATGAAGATTTTTAAAAAACAATTTGTATGTTTTTCCTCTTTTGTGTCCTTATGTTCAGTAATTATTTGAGATTATTTAATGGAAATTATATTACTTGGTTCTTAAGGATTATTTTGTAACATTTTTCTCAAAAAAGTTGTAACTGTTCTTTTGGAACTTGATAAAAAAATATTTATTGAAGTATTTTAAACCATGATGTGATCCCCTGCATATTGTCTTTTAAAATTTATAGTAATATAGATAATATATTATGACACGTGATATAAGGGTAAATTTAGTAAGAATATTTTGGAGGTGGTATTAGGGACAATTTTATATGTTATTGATATCTTTATTTGATTGATTTCATGATGATAGGTCTCTCTTTTATTTAATTGATCATCAAAAAACTGATAACATAGGAAGTACATAGACTAAGTACCTTCTAGTCATTAATGAAACTCTTTATATCCAAGGATCATGACAATGGTTTTGATGCTACTCTAACTAAGTCTACGATTTACACTATAGTAATTGATTATAATCATCCATGAATCTCTGGCATATATGGTTAAGATTGTTTTTGAATATAACATATTTTGGGGATCTTAGTGTTTTGTGACCATAGTTTTCAAGGGTCACTCACATTCCATCCAATATTATTTATACTACATAAGTGGGTGTTATTGATGTTTGGGTTTGATTTCGTGAAGTTATTTATTACCACTTATATTTATTTTTAATTTTCTAGGGTTTGATATTATTATGTCGGTGTTTAAAATATTTTATATTTTCTTTAAAATATGTGAATTTATATCTTTTGTGAATATTTTTGTTGGGTTTGGGAAGGATATAAAAGAGTGGTTTATTTTCCATTACATATAAAATATATGATTTTATGAAGTAAAATTTTGAAATCCTTTTTTAAATCAAATGGTATAACTTCATAAATTAATTTCAATCATGACTGTATTTTAATGGGTGAGATATTTACCCTGTATAATATTTATGAAAGCGATGGTTTCACATAAAATTTATTTTTAAAAATAAAAGGCATACATTCGTCTATTATATTAAATATTAGTAAAAATATAAATTATTTTTAAGGGTTATGAATGAGTTGTGTGAAAGATTCCTACTGGGTATTGTTTTCATTCCTATATATATATATATTGTTCTGCATAGGTTCTTCTTGGATATAGTGGTTAGTCAATGGATTCTGGCTTGAGTATGGTATTTTTCCATGCAAAGGATATTTTTTCCTGACACAAATATATGTTAGGGTATGTTTTATATTTTTTGGGAATTCAATTAACTATTGGTATTATACCACATTTGGTATTCTCTTATGCTACATTTTGGTTTATATTGGTTCATTTATTTATGTTATGATAACATATTTTGGTTATGTTCTTTTTTATATTTGTGTTTTATAAGTTATTTCATGTCTTTTGGCTCATTTGGTATTACTTATTATTGATTTTAATTATCCACTAAGTGTGATCATCCAACATATAGAGTTTTCATGATGGATAGACAATTTTAATATACACAAATCAAAAATAATTTTTTTTATATTCAATAAAGTACATGCAAGTTGAGAAAACACAGGCATAAAAATCATGGTGGTCTAAAGTAGTAAAGCCCCAAAGCATCCACTCTCACCAGATTATCCCTTTCAGAAGTAAAGGATCCAAGTCTATAAGAGTATATCATTATCCCCCTTGGAGTCCCCTTAGATTCTATAAAATTAGAAACTATATTCCCTTTGTTCCATGTATGATGAATCTTCATGTGATGACTCACTAATCCTCTACACTTTTGATTTATGTACTCAATTAACTATGGGATGTTACCAATGTCATAGAGTTCCTTATAAATAATAATGGAGTCTATATCAACTACTTCCAATTAGATATTTTTCTTCTTACACATCATTTGTCCAGTGATCTTTTCTAGCGCTTCTTCCTGAAGGGAATCACGTCTACTATAAGTGGAAAACAAACCCAAGATGATAAAAACTTTTATATACTAGATAACCCAAACCCTATAATTAAATGCCTGAGTAATGAGGAATCATTGTTATGTTTTAGTCCTTAGAGATGTGTCTTCCATCGAACCCACCACCCATTATTCAAACTAGTTTTGTTATTCAAGGTGGAATTGGATACCTGAATATGTCAAAGGGAGGGAGTGGACTACCAGTTTTTACCCATCATAGTTAGATCCATAAGTAAATTCTGTTTTTCGATAAAATACCTATTTGGGTGGCATTCCATACATTATACCTTGCTTAATTTCTTGTGGTCCAGATGTTTCAGCATCATGCAATGATAACGACGACTATGGACTACAACACCAATCCACAGTTACCCATGCACTGAAACCACCCATACAGAAAGACCACCCCTATAAATCCTTTGGAATCCATCCCTATGATCATCCCATATTTGTTCCAAACTTCTTTTCCCAAATAATTTTAAAAAATTAGTGCTCATTGGATTAGTTATTTTTTTATCTACAATACATAAACCTTGTGGAAACACTCACTCCCATGAGTTGTATCTTATCCTCCATCAGGAGATACATATTCCTTACCTGCCATAATAATTGGTTATATTTTTTTTGGGATTTTATTAGACCATTGAACATACCCCCATACATTTTGCATTATTTTTTTCTTTTAAAATATAGGAAAATAATTCATTGACAAGTTCCTAGAAGAGGAACCTATACAGACACATTATTCTAAATCAGAGATTAACACAATAATATCAAAGAATTACTGCTACAATTCATTAAAGACAACATTGGAAAACATAGGATACTCTATTTCTTCTTTGAAAGATATATTTTGTATAGGGAAAAAGGGAAATACGAACGTGGTATGCACCTAGTTATGCTGCCAAAAGTCTATATCGACCCTCCAAACAATCCATACAATGTATTATTGTAGGTTGGGAATGAAGGTTTGTATTAATTACTATATCCATGATTCCTTGACTTTCTACATGTTCACATCATACCCATATTTCATATACATGTACCTACCCCATAGGTTTCACCCCTCATGATATCCCATGACTGTATTGGCATGAAAACTAATTATGGTCCCTGATACACTTCGTTAATTAATTCCCCCATCATTTAATGATCTTTCCATCCAACTCCATGTTTCCCAGTGATTTTTTCCTTCCTGTTGTCCATCCCACATGAAATAATTTAACAATCTACCAAAATTAGATATGAATTCCATTGGAAATTTGAGGGTAGAAAGAATGTGCATTCTGATTGATTCAATCACACTGATGACAAGAGTGATTCTCCCAAAAAATGATAAAAAATGTTATTCCAATTTAGGACACGTCCCATAATTCTATCTATAACATATTTAAAGTGTTTTCCTTGTGTAATATACATGTTTAAACTTTTTTGTATCATGAAATAGTACTCACCTGAGTATATATTGATACCTGAGCACTAGTTTCGAGCCTAGGTGGATTGGGAACACCCTTTGAACAATTCTATAGGCCAACTCATGTACCTAAGTTTTGGGTAGCCTAGGCCAGTTTTTGAAAAAATGATATCAAAACCCAGTTCTATTTTCTGTTATTTAAGGAATAATGGTAGACAGAGTACAGAAATATCAAAGTTCAATAGGATTAAACAAAAAATTGTCCATAAAAAATAATTACTACCAAAACATTTTTTTCCATGGAAAAAAAATAATTTATAACATTGGTTTCAATGTTTATTTATCCTTTTATGTGGGTGCATTTACATCTTCAAAGGAGGATGGATGGGTAACCAATAAGTTACATCAGTTAGATGAATGAGGGATTTCCCAATTTTATTCACTTGTTTTTATAAAAAAAAATCATTGGTTGGATTATTTACTCAATTATTGTCCCTTTATTTGCATTTAATTTAACATATATTAGTTGGACTAAATTATTGTAATCATTATGAACAAATTGATGTATATAAATAAATGTGGATTTTTTGGCTTTATCATAGAATTTGTGAAATTAAAATATAGAGTCAAAAATAATATATAACCCTAGATTGAAAAATAATATCAAGCTAATAAACATGTGGTAGATGGAATATCTCAAAAGTGGTTAGTTTACTAGAATAGATGATCTGGAGTAGTAGGACAATGATATTGATGTTTTGACTAAGGTTTCCTTACATGGGTTGAATAAAAAATAAGAGTCCTCATGATTGATGTTTCAATGTGGGGTTTATTAAATCATAGAAACTATGAACATGCTGATATGACCCCATCCTAGTTATCTATGTGATGTAAATCTTGATTATCTAGGATATAATTCTATTCTAGTCACCCCTATGTTCTAAACTCCCACTGTTGAAACAAGGAGGTTTGAAGATTTATCTTTGTTTCTACTACAAGTTTTTGAGAAAACTATGGGATCCTGGTGCATGATTACTGTTCCACTGTGAAGTTGGAAAAACTCAATGAATGAAATAACTACAATCAAAATGAGATTAGTTAATTATATGAATGTAAACCTTGAAATAAACTCTTTATTCCATTGTGAACCTAAAGACACAATGAGAGAAGATATATGCCTTCATATGACTTATGTAATGGTTGAGGGTCTCCTGCAAGGGTGTAAAACATAATAAGTGAATCATGCAAAAGATAATATCATATAGATAATGTGATCACACTACACAATAAAAAAAATTACATATGGATGGATCTTTTAGTTTTTATGAAAAAATAATAATACTATGTATGATTCCACCATGAAATTATGTGGATCCATATTCAATACAGAGACAACATAACATGGATTCAAGGAGTACATAATTATAATTTGTTTTCAAATAATAATATAAAGTTTCATTTCACAGTAACTCTTGATCATTCCACGATGGAAAGGGACTATTTGAGGTAGTGTTGAGTCATATCTAATGAAATATGACTGACACTGTTAACCAAACTCATTTCATGAATAGTTTAGTAAATAGTTTTAAAAACTAATGATGTTCCGAGAACTTTGGAAGGATTTAATATTGTTTGAGAGTAGATCTTTTGGAATATGTGAAAGATAAATTTTTCAAAGGGTATATGGAAAAAATGGGAAGTATCTATTCCAATAAATAAGAGGATTCATACTGCGATAAGTTTCACTACTCTAGAGGATTCTCTCTAACTAATTATTTTTACTCCTTCATGATTGTTTTAGACTTCACATAATCACCTACCAAGCCTCTGGCCAAGTACACTTTTTTAGGTTAATTGGATCATTCAAAATTTACATGATATTAATTTCATTAATGATGAAATTTTTATGAAGAATATTAAAAAATATTTTTTCCAAAAGAAAGAGAGGATATTATTCCGATTAACTTACAATTAATTTAATCACATTATGAAATACCTTGATCTTGAGTAATTTTTGATGACGGAATTTATCATTTGATGGTTTTTTGGATATATTTTAATTATGTTGTGAGGAACAAAATTAGATCCATTATAGTCGTGATTAACCTGAGCTACTTCAATAAAAAAAACATTTTTAATGGTATTTTGTATACAAATATGGTATTATCAATCATATTTAATCACTCCCCTGATCAAAAAATGATACCATCAGTCCGGGAGGGTTATATATTTGATTTATCAGGCCTGATATAAATGGCGGAGGAGATAATCTCTTGATCATGATAAAAACCCCTAGATATGTTCTTTATTGAGATAAAATACTGTAGGGTGGAGAATGGTTTGAACGATGACCATCCTATCAAAATTATTATAATTTTTCAACAATAGAATCCAGGTTATTGATTAAAATTATTTAATTGAACAGAGACCCATAAAAATATGTTAAACTCAAAAGTAACTTTATCCCATGTAATATAATAACATTATTCATTTTTTCATATCCTATACTAAGCTGCACAATGATAAATATTTATTTTAAAATATTTTAAATAAATATTTTTCAGTATAAAAAATCATTTTCTCTCCTTTTCCCCAAAATTTATTGAACTCTGGAATAAATTTTTAAATAAATATATAATATTTAATAAATAAACAAAATATTCCATTCTTAAAACATTAAAATCAATTAAATATTTATTACCTCGGGAATATAAAGAGATAAATAAATTTTATATGTTCATGTAATAAAATAATTTAATCATAAAAAAATTTATTTAATATGCTCGATCAATTAAATAATCTTACATAAAAAGTTATTCTCAACCTAGAAATTGATATTTATTCCTATTGTTAAATGTAAATAATGTTTAATTGAGATTAATGGAATCAAATTATGTGTGACCCAGTGGCCCTCTTATAATATTAAATTAAGTGATATTTCCTATTTTCCATTTTTATATAATGTATTAGGTCAAGGAAGTCATAGAGGAAAAATATATGTCTCAATGACTACAACCACATATGAATACTCACTATGTAATATAATCAATATGTCACTATATCTCAATAGGATGGTTTAACATTCATGTCATTAACAAATATTCTAGATTAATCTTTCATTTTCTATTTGAAATAAAATATTCACTATGAAATGGAAATGTAATTAATATTCTGGATGCAGTTTTTTCAAATTGTCCAGATATCGACTTCTAAAAAATTAAATGGACAAATCCTTCATTTTCATGTTTATTAATAACATATAATTCTTGAGGCACCCAATATTCCATTCTTCTTAGTAGAATATTGCATCATGGTTTTGGTTACAACATAAATATAAGTGATTCATGATATGGATTCATAATATTGTTGAATTCTAATGATCATTAGACAATATCACTAACATGAATATCCAATGACACACTAACATGTAGAATTACTACTATTTGGTCTATTCAAATAATATCCCATATTGAAGATTACCAAGTGATAACTCAATGAGATGAAGTATCATCCACATATGAGTAAATTAACTTGATAATAATTATACTATGTGTCCTGCCATATAATTTTATCTGATCATAGTACAATATTTTTGAATATCATCAAATCCTTTCATGGTTCTCATTATAGTAGTGAATAACTATAAATTTTTTAGTGTGCCTGATAATCTTGCAAATTATAAAATTAATGTTGCTATTAAAATTAATAAATTTGTGATAAGATATTTATTAATATTCAAATCCATTAATATACATACAATATAATGTAAAAAAGCAGTTGGTTCTAGGCCACCAACTCTAATAGAGTCCCACTCACATTAGAATCAACTACTAATGAATAGTTACTTATCACATTATAAACAAGATTATTATTAATATTTCTATTACTATTGGGTATACCATGTTTCAATTAATAGGTTTTTTTGCCACGTGATTGTGTGAATAATTTAATTACTAAATCTTCAATACCTGTATAAATGCACTCAAGTAGAGAAATTAATGTGTATCTAACTTGTGTTGCCTTATCGGAACCCTAAAAGGTTGGGGATAAAGCATCATTTGTTATTAAGTCAAAGAATAGACATATTTAATAGGCTAGAGGGAGATCCATTACATATATTAAATTCAACTTAATGAAGACAAATGTTCCATTCTCTTTACCACTAGTAACCCTTGTTATTTAAATACTACAAAATCCTACAATTATACATTGTCATGTATTTTTTGGATAGTTTTAACTCTAATTTTGTGTCATTGTGTTGGATATATTTGATAGCCACCTACTATAAATCCTGCATCAACATTATCATATATGTGTATATATCATGGAATATGAGAAATATTCCAAGAACCTAAGCCTGTGAAATTATTTTAATCTAAAAAATCTCTCCCTATACAAGTACATGTTATAACCAAATGATTATATGCCAAAAAAATCTATTCTTGGTTTTCATAATAATTTTTTTATACACTATCTATGTATATGTTTTGTTAGGTTTAAAAACCCCAAAGATCTATTTTTTAGATCTTATACCCTAGATCATGGTTGAAAATTTAATCCTTTCTTAATGAAAATCATCCATAGTCTTAACAAAATAGTAAGACTTAATATTTTTTAATTTTTTTCAATATATCAATCTTGAAAACTTTTATCAGTCTTACTAAATTATTAGAGACCCATGGAACTCATTCATTTCAAAACAAATATTCTTTTATCACAATTTATGATTTTATTAATATATATATTTATTAAATATATATATCCTTTTCAAATTTATTTATTTTATCGATAATGTTTTGTTGTTCTATATATCCATTGACTATTAGGTCTCATTTGGGTTTCATCTTATAAATATATTTGATATATTTTTATCCAAATGACATGACTTTGACAGTCAACATCCTATTGTGATGACTATAGAAGTATGATTTGACATGTTGAATTGAAAATAATTTTAGTTACAATGTCTAGTGTATAGTTTTTATCAAAGCCTAAAATAATCCATCATGTTTTATTAGTGTCAACTTATACCATCCATGTCCAATTTCACTATAATTCTCCGATTGAGTATCCTATCATACAAACATTCATAATCTGGATTCCATAAATCAGGATATATGGAATCCATTACATTAATTCATACATTATTTTCAACCATAAAATGCTTCAATTTTATACTTATTTTTAGGAATCCTTCTCATTAATTAATTAGACCTTTTTCTCCCAACATGGTGAAAATAAACACAATCATAAATTATGAATTCCAATATATTATGTGTCTCTGTAAGTACTCCTCGCACTGATCTTAGTGGAGTTGAGCATTTCTATTCCAACTCATGTGAATCCTGATCGTTAACCTATAGAATATAAGTGTACACCCACTACCATTAAGGATATTGACTTCCATTTATAGAAATATAGTCATAATTTAATAACTATAAATATCCATAGTGCCTATAAGTTTACTAATTTTGTTTCACTAAATGTTTTTATGATCCTTCGTATCTAAATACATCTGTTAAAAAAGGTTATTCAATGAACACTTGATGATTTAAAATAATATATTCTTATCATATCATTATTAATATTATATCCATTTACCTATATAGTTAGAGAATGGTCATTTATTAGAATTAAATTGTCAAAATATTCCTTTTATGAAATTATTGAAAACAAATAATACCAAAAGGACTCACCATTAAATTTTATTTTACTACTATTTTTATATTGATGTGGATAAAAAATGTGTTTTTCAGAATACCTTCACTATATAGGTAAAATCAATGGTTACATGACTAATATATCCTCTAAAAATATATATCTTTGGTCCCTCTATCATTATAGCATGTAGTCATATACATTATAGAGCACTTATAATACTTTTAAATAATATCATGAGGTATATGAATTCACCTGTAGCTTCAGAATAGTTTACATCGATTTTAGAAATCATTTTAGAAGATATTGTCGAGTACCATTAATCCTAAACATTTATTTTCAAAAAAACAAGTAATATTTTCAGTATACCGAGTTTATTATCCCATTACTGACAAACCACATTTATTTGAATTAAAAAGTAAACAATTTTCTATTTTATTTGACAAATAATTATATCTTCTACAATTAATAAAGTGTTATATATTTTCTATTCATCATTCATGTAAATGGATATATATGATTTTAGAATAGTTAAACTATTAGTTTATTATTAAGTGCCTAATAAAATTATTTCCAAATATGAAATAATATTCCTTTGTGTCCATATGTACATTGAGATAATTTTTTTTTGGAAACACTCATTACAAATTGGTGTTAATATATTAAATAAATATAGATGTTGTATCTTATGAAAATTAATATATATGTCACCATTTCTCGACCTCTGGGTTAGTTAACTATACTTATTATAATATTTAAATAATAATTATTTATTGAATTATAATATATGTAAAAATTATTGAACTAAATGAATTATAATTCAAATGGAAATATTATACTCAATTCTATGTATTCGATAATATTATAACTACTTATTTTATTTTGTTACAATTATTTTGATAACTATTTCTTTCATATGAGAAGTAAATATCCTTATATAAATTTCCTTCCCTATTATTATTTATATCTTTGAAGAAAAAAACTATAAGAACCCTTGACACTACAAATGGCCATGATATTCTTGATAGTATCCATTTCTTCGTTAATATGGGATGAGGAAATAGGTTCCTTAAAAAATTACTATATGGTTAAGTAGTCTAAAAATATTTCATGCCCAGATTATCTATATATTCATATAGTCTTTGATGAATATTGATAACGTTGGTAGTTAAAAACATGATATGAGATTAGTGAAAATTTTATTATCAAAATGGAAACCCAATATTTCTAACATATCAATGTACTCTAGTATTTTTATGACATGGTCAATAGAAAATTGGCCTTGTTCTAGTTTATACTGATTAAGTGCAATGATAGTCACATTTCATTAATAAATATAATATTATCATTCCAAATTAAGGAGATTAGACTACATGGTTCAAGGATTCATCACCTAAAATTACATTATCATATCTGTGTACATTATTGATATTACAATTAAATGAACATCAGAAAATTCCACCATGACTCTCATATAGAAATACTTCTCACTATGGATCATTTAATAAGGTATAAAATCTATAATAGTAAGATCCCTTCATTTTTTGAGATGTCTAATGCTCAGTTTCTAGTACTCTTTTACCCTTGTTTTTTATATCCAGTTTGTGTTTTTTTCTGGGTTGATTTGGATGATAATTGAGAATTTTGGAAGGAATATAGGAATTTCATGGTAGGTGCGTGATTTTCCAAAACTGTGTGCCCATCCCATCAAACCATGAAAACCCAAGAAGATGTGACTTGGACAGTTGGTGTACAGTTTTCCAAATCATGCACCCTCTTGGTAGTAACCATGTGAACCCTATAAGGGGCCCATTATTAGGGTAAATAGATTCAAAAAAAATTTTCATAGCCCTAAGAAACCATACAGATGGTTTTTAATCCCCTGAAAATTTATTTTAAATTCCCAAATCCCTCATATTTCACACTCATTTGACCAAATATGACCCTAATGGTGTTCCTATGATTTTAGAGCCTCCAATATATATTCTATGTCTTAAACTCTATTCTTAAAGAATTGAGGTCCAGATTAAAGAATCATTACTTCTATTGATAAGAAATATCATCCCATGTGGTTTTCAATTTCTCCCATATCTCTTTTTGGATTAAGAGGGTTTTTACCCCTATTATCATTGGTTTAGATCTAAGATTTCATTGATATATTTTATTTCATCTTAGATCTAATTATTGGTTCTATATATCAATCATTATTATTCAATTGAACATTCAACTTCAATTTGGGGATTTCCGTTTTGGTGAATGATCACCAGTGATCTTGAGGTTGGTTATCTAAATTGTGAATTTCATAGTATTGATTTGGACTATGTGTAATTAATTTTGAAATTGAAATTTTCATGGTTGAAAATTACATCATGAATTGGATAAATTGATTTTTTAATTGATTAATGGAATGATGCGATTAAGAAATTGATGTTGTGTTGGGATTATAAAATTGGTAAATTAATGATATTGTATAATTGGTTAATTGATGGGAGATAAAACTAATTGATAATGGGAATTAGGGGATGTTTGGATTGACCATTAAGAGTTAATGAATTTTATGATTAGATGTTGAAAAACGGTTTAATAGTTATTTTTTCTTATTATTCCATGTGATTAAATTTAAAAACCATGATGAAGTTGATAATTGAAATTGGACAAATTGATGGGAATAGTTGATATGAAGATTAATGATTCTTAACCTTCATGAATCTAAAATTGAGATATATGAAACATTTTGACAAATGTGATATTGTTATATATAGATATACATGGGTGGGATATGGATTGATGCTTCAATAGTCCATATTTGAAAGATCGAAATAAATATGTTGGACATGGGCTAATGCTTCAAAAGCCCATATGTGAGATCAACTGGTCGTGCGACATAGACAGATTCCTCAAATACCAAAAGGGTGAAAGACAATGAATTCTTCGACCAAAATGTTTGCATTGGACTATGGTTCCAAGTAGTAGTGATATGAATTGTAGTTAAATATACAATATATAACCATGATATAATTATTTGTGATTTCCTTTGTGATATGGTTTAGAATACAACATGGGTCAAATCAGGTATTAATGGTTTTGGTGTCATCATGAAACTAATTTATTTATGTGGTTAATTAAACCTTTATATGGCCTGAAGACCTTAATTTTTTTATTTATTTTAATAATACACCTTTCGATGGGTGTGGTGGATCCCTTAAAAGGCCCTTAGGCGTATGTATTACATGGATTATAGGCCTTAGAGGAATTCATTGCCCATAGGTTTCAAACTTTACATACAAACAAGAAATAGTTTCAGGACATGCGTTAGAGTTTTTAGCATGTATTTATTTAGTGTTTTTTATATTGACACTTGATACATATATGACATGACATATTTACTCATTCAATTTGATTATTGTATTCTTGTTTTGGACATCATGTAATACTGGTATTATTCTGGTTACTGTTGTTATAATTAGGTTATTGATTATTTATTTCCAATGTTGTGCTACATTGGTAGATATGGTATAGTATCCCCATGCAACATATTTTACCCTTACTACTAGTCATCAGGCTCTGGCATACGGGGATATGCACTTGGGGTCACGTATAAAACTGGCTCAGAGCACTGACATGTGGCACCCGGGTTGGGATGTTACAAAGTGGTATCAAAAGAAGTTTATTTTCCTTTTCTTGTCTTATGATCACTAGTAGAAAAATGGATTTTAGAAACCACAAAGAGCCACCAGACAATGGATTCATTAGGCCCATCAATGTTTCCAATATTTTCCATCATTTGGAGAATGCTATAGATAATATTGGGATCAGCTATGGCATCAACCATTCAGTGGTTAGTACAGGTCATTCCTGCCTATAGCGACCACTATATGGTGGTCGCTATAGCCTCCCTCAGGATCGGTTATAGAGGCGACCATATGGAGGGCCCTATTGGTCATCCAAGAAATACCTATAGTTTCATCCATATGGGGACAGCTATTGGTTTTTTAATTTTTTTTAAAACAAATCACACAAGGATTGAAAAACCCACTATTTTTCAATAATAATAAAAAAATATTTCCAAAATATCCAAAATAAAGAGCAAATAAATATCATAGTCTCATAATCATACAAAATCCACACACATAAAGGAATAAAACAACATGGTAAATTTCATTAAAATAATTAGTTAAAAAAATATTCCAACAAATTATTGAAATGAAATAAATTATATCAACTAAAGCTTAATACACCAGAGTGAATTTATTTGATTTTGAAAATATATTAATAATTTCTATTCATTTTTTAAAATTCTAAAACCGCTTATTCTATTTGACCACGTGGAACACATGTTTTATTGATGTTTCATATTCTCATACTCATACTGAATAATAATAAGACAGTTATCCATTGATTTCATGTTATTCAGAGGTTGTTTCCAATGCATCTGACCATTAAAAGAATTTTCTAGTGTGTTATGAAACTAGAAATTTTATTTCCATCATCTCAGTCCAATGGAACCTCCAATTTAAGAACCATATTCTTGACCATTTCACAAATTTTTCCATAGTCGTTTCGTCTGATTTCACGACATTTGGAGGTCATTCAGTTGATTTTGACCTCCTGGCACACCTTTTTGAAGGAATTCAAATCTTTCAAAGCCACATATTCAGTTTTTCTACATGGACCTCTTGTATAATTGATGTATTTTATACTCTTACACATGAACAATAATAATAATAATAACATTTCCTATGATTTCAAGTCATTCCAAGGTCTTTGGATATAGATTTGATCGTTAAATGAACGTTTTGGTGTTTTTTGCCACTAAAAGTGATTATTAGATCCCCCTGACAAAAACCCCTAATCGAATTGAAGTAATGTCTACTTGACCAATTCAAAATTCACTGCAAATTTTTTTTCATCTTATTTCATGGAATTCAGAGGTTCTATGACTAGTTTTGACCGGGAGACAGGCCTATTTAAAGGGCGTCAAATCTTTCAAAACAACATATTCATTCATTCGGAATATATCTCACGTCTGATAGATATTTCATCTACTCTTACACATCAAAAATAATCATAACATGATTTTACTATGGTTTCAACTCATTCTGAGGTCGTTTTCTTATGGATCTGGCCTTTAAACACAGTGTTGTGTGTTTTAGGACACTAAAAGTGCATTTTCGGTCTTCCAGATCAAAATCCAACTCATATTTACATTTCACATTCTATACAATTTTAAAATTCATTATACGATTGTTTTCGTCTGATTTTACAGCATTCAGATGCCTTTCGAACAGTTTCATCTTTAATGTGGGCCTTTTTAAAGGGCGAAAAATCATTAGAAACCACACATTAAGTCATTCTGAGCAAAACAATTGTTTGATTGAAATTGTTTCTCCTCACCCACATCACTAATAATAATAAGGTATTTTTCATCCGATTTCATGTCATTCAAAGGGAGTTCGATATGGATATAACAGTTAAATGCTCTATATGGTGTTTTATGCCACTAAAAGTGCATTTTATATTTTCATGGTCAAAATACACATATTATTGAAATTCTTTCTACTCAAACATTTAGAAATTCTATCTATGATTGTTTTCGTCTGATTTCATAGAATTCAGAGATCGTTCGGCTGGTTTTGACTATTGGGAGCACCTTTTAAAAGGGCTTCAAATCATTAAAAACCACATATTCAATCATACCTTGTATACCGCATGTTCGATTGACATATAGTATACTCATACACATAATTAAAAATAATAAGATGGTTTTCTTTTTATTTCAATTCATTCGGAGTTCATTTTCCAAGCTTCAGATGGTAAATTTCAAGATTTTCTGTTTTATGACACTGAAGGTGTGTTTTCTGTCATATCGGTCAAACAACACCTCTGATTGACATACCATATTCTAGAACATTTAAAAATTCAATTCATAGTTATTGTAATAGGATTTCTTGTAATTCAAAGGTCGTTCGACTATTTTTGACCCCTCGAACTCACCTTTTAAAGGGGTGTCAAATCTTTAAAAATCACATCTTCAGTGATTCCCTGCAGACTGCACATCTGATTGATATACCATCTACTCTTACCCGTCAAGTATAATAATATCATGGTTTTATTATTATTTAAAGTCATCATAAGGTTTTTTTATATGGATTTGACCGTTAAAAATTTTTTTTGGTGGTTTTTGACACAAAAAGTTCTTTTTCAATCATTCCAGGAAAACTACAGCTCGAATTGATATTTTGTCTAGACAAACAATTAATAATTTACTCCACAGTTGATGTTGTCAAATTTCAAAACATTCTTTGTTTTTTCATCTTGTTTTGACCCCCAAACTAACCTTTTTAAGGGCACCAAATCATTAAAAACCACATATTCAGTCATTTCACGAAGACCGCACATCTGATTGACATTTTGTCTACTTTTACACATCACAGATAATAAAAAAATATTTTTCCTATAGTTTTTAGTCAATATGATTTTTTTCTATGGATCTGACTGTTAAATGTTCTTTTTGGTATTTTTTTACCTAAAAGTCTGTTTTCAGTCCTCTCGAGAAAACTCTATCTCTATTTGACATTTAGTCTACTTGAAAATTTCGCAATTCATGATATGGTTATTTTCATCTAATTTCATAGCATTCAGATGTTGTTTGGTTGGTTTTGAGATACGAAAATGTTTTTTTATAGGGAGAAATATCATTAAAAATCACAAATTAATTCATTCCATACATACCACATGTTTGATTAATGTTTGGTCTCCTTTTACACATCACAAATAATAATAAGATGGTTGTCTTGTGATTTCATGTCATTCGGTGGTCGTTTTCTTTGGATCTGACTGTTAAATGACCTTTTTGGTGGGTTATGACACTAAAAGTGGGTTTTCTTCATCAGAGTCAAAAGACACATATAATTGATGTATCGTTTGTTAAACCATTTCACAACTCACTCCATGGTTGTTTTGGTCTAATTTCATGGCATTCTGATGTCGTTTGGTTGGATTTTACAATCAGACACACCTTTTTAAAGAGCCTCAAAACTAAAAAAACATATTTATTCATACCATGCTAACTGCATGTTCGACTAATGTTACATCCTATCACACACATCATGAATAATAATAAGATGGTTTTTATTTTATTTTATGTCTTTCAAATATCATTTTCTAGGGATCTGACCATTAAAAATGTGTTTTCTGTTTTATGACACAATATGTGAGTTTTAAGTCCTCCCTGAAAATGGCCTACTGAGATTGATAATTCATCTTCTCAACAATTTCATAAATCACTACATAGTAGTTTTCATTAGACTTCATGGAATTTAGAGGTCATCCGGCTGGTTTTAACCCTTGGGGTCACATTTTTAAAGGGCGTGAAATCTCTAAAAACCACATATTCAGTGTTTCCTTAAATACTACATGCATGTCTGATGTACCATCTACTCTAACACATCAACAATAATAATAAGACATTTTTACAATTATTTCACGTATTTCCACATTTTTTTGATAAGGATTTAACCATTAAACACATGTTTTGGTGTTTTATGACAATAAGAGTTAATTTTTTGTCCTCCTGAGAAAACTCTAGATTGAATTGACTATTAGTCTACTTGACCATTTTACAATTCACTCCATAGCTGTTTTCATCTGATTTCACATCATTTGGAGGTCGTTCGGCTGGTTGTGACCCCCAGACAAACCTTTCTCATGAGAGTCAAATCATTAAAATCCAACTATTCTATCTTTACATGTATACCACATGAATTATTGACGTTTTGTCTACTTGTACACATCACAAATAATAATAAAATGTATTTCCTATATATTCATTTCATTCTGAGGTCATTTATTATGGATTTGACTGTTAAATGCACTTTTTGGTGTTTTATAACATTAAAATTGCATTTTCGGTCATCCAAGAAAAACTCCACCTCCAATTTTTTTTTCTTCTAGTCGAATATCTGACATTTCATGAAATTTTTATTGTATTTTGATTTTATAGCATTAGGATGTCATTTGATTGGTTTTGACTTCCGAACAATTCTTTTTAAAGGGCGACAAATCATTAAAATCCACACATTAAGTCGTTCCGAGCAGGGCGCATGTATGATTGATATTCCATATCCTCATATATTCCAAGAATAATAGTAACATATTTTCCAATGATTTCATTTTATTTTGGGGTTTTTAGGGATCTGACCCTTAAATGGATGTTTTGGTGTTTTATGGCACTAAAAGTGTGTTTTTCATCATCACAGTCAAACGCCACCTCTGAATGGTGTACTGTCAACTCAACCATTTTCCAATTTACTCCACGATTGTTTTCATCTGATTTCATGTATTTTTTAAGACATTTGGCTGGTTTTGACCACCATATTCACATTTTTAAAGGGCCTCAAATCATTAAAAACTACATATTCAGTCATATCACGCGAACCACATATTCGATTGACGTGATTTCTACTCATACACCTAATGAATAAAAATATTACTGTTTTTATTTGATTTAATTTCATTAAAATATTTTTTTTGATCAATGCCTTAAACGCGTGTTTTTGTGTTTTATTACACTAAAATTGGGTTTCTGGTCCTCCCTGAAAAACGATAGCTCGTATTGACATTCCGTCTTCTCAACCATTTAAAAAGTCACTCAATAGTTGTTTTCGTCTAATTTCACAACATTTAGAGGTTTTTTCTCTAGATTTATCCCCCAAACAAAACATTTTAGAGGAATAAAAATCATTAATAACCACACATTCAGTCATTCCACAGAGATCATAGGTCCAATTGATGTACAATCTTCTTTTACAGATTAAAAATAAAAATAATATTATTGTATTGTAATTTCAAGTCATTATAAAGTCATTTGATATGGATTTTACTTTTTAACTCACATTTTGGAGTTTTGTGACACTAAAAGTGCACTTAAGGTCTTCCCATGGAAATTCCATCTTTAATTGAATGTTTATATACTGAACCACTTCACAATTTACTCCATAGTTATTTTTTTATGATTTTATGGAATTTAGAGGTTGTTCGACTAGTTTTTACCTCTAAAGGCACCTTTTTAAAGTGCATAAAATCTTCAAGAACCATATATTCAATTATTACACAAATTTATATGATTGAATTGATGTTTCGTATACTCTTACCCATCATGAATAATAATGACACAGTTTTACTATGGTTTATATTCATTATGTGGTTGTTGTCTAGGGATCTTACTGTTAAATATACTTTTTGGTGTTTTGTGACATAAATATGAATTTTTTATCCTCCTAGGAATACTATATCTCTGATTGGAATTTTATTTTCTTGACCATTTCACAATTCATGATACAGGTTTTTGTCTGATTTCATGTATTTTTGGATCTGTTAGGTTGGTTTCTGATCTATGAACACTTCTTTTTAATTGGGTGAAAATTATTTAAAAACCACACATTAAGTAATTTCTAGTAGACCTCTTGTCCGATTGACATTGTATCTCCTCAAATACATCACAAATAATAATAATAATATGATTTTCTTGTGATTTCATGTCATTCTGAGTTCATTTTATTTAGATGTGATTGTTAAACACTCGTTTGGAAGCTTTATGACACTAAAAGTGTGTTTTCCATAATCATAGAAAAATAAATCCTTTTACTGATGTAGCATCTACTTGACCATTTCAGAATTTACTCCACTATTTTTGTTGTCTAATTTCAAGTCATTATGAGGTCTTTTGACTGGTTTTGACTACTGAGTGCACCTTTTTATAGGGTCTCAAATCTTTAATAACCACATATTTTTTTGTACCACATAGACATCATGATTTATTGTTGTTTCATATACTTATACACATCATCAAAAATAATAATATGGTTTTACATTGATTTAAATTCATTCAGAGATCTTTTTCAATGGATCTGACTATTAAACACACGTTTTTGTTTTTTATGACTCTAATAGTGGCTTTCCCATCACCCCATTCAAAAAAACCTATAATGTACATATAATCTTCTCAAACATTTAAAAAATCACTAAATGGTTGTTTTTTCTGATTTCATGGAATTATGAGGTTGTTGGTTTTAACCCCTAACACACATTCTTTTGGGGGAAATCATTAAAAACCACAAATTCAGTCTTTCTAGGAAGACCGCATATCTAATTGGTATACCATCAGTTCTTACCCATAATGAATAATAATAATATGGTTTTTTGGTTATTTAAATTAATTTCTATGTCGTTTGATATGGATTTTACCTTTTAATTCATGTTTTGGAGTTTTATGATATTAAAGGGTGTTTTCGGTACTCCCAATAATACACCAACTTGAATTGACCTTTTGTTTAATCAAAAATTTCAAAATTCACTCAATAGTTTTTCTAGTCTTGTTTCATGATATTCAAGGGTCGTTCTACTAGTTTTCACCCATATACACACCTTTTTAAAATGCATCAAATTATTAAAAACCACATATTCACCCGTTCTGTGAATACTTCATGTCTGATTGATGTTCCATATGCTCTTTCAAAACATGAATAATAATAAAATAGTTTTCCTATGGTTTTAAGTCATTCTGAATTCACTAACTATGGATATAACCATTAAATGCGATTTTTTGGTGTTTTATGGCACTAAAAGTGAATTTTTAGTCCTCCTAGGAAAATTTCAACTCAAATTGAAATTCCATATACTTGACCATTTCACAATTCATGTTATGGTAGTTTTCTCCTAATTTCATGACATTCAGCTACTACTATATTTCACAACATTTCTATGAAATTTCACACCTATGATATATAGTGGTGGTATTAAATAGAATAACTATGCAGAATGTGAGATGCATAGAAATTATTTCTCTTTTACCACTGATTTTTTTGGAAAAATAAATAAAACCATAAAATATATATGGTAAGATAATAGACTACATTAACATGTAGGTTTTGGGTTTCTCTACATATGTTTAGGTTTAGGATGTAGAATAATCAAATATGGGCTTGAAATCCAAGATCAGAATCTTTCACAGATATGGGGTTATTTTTTTCAATGAGAATCATGTTTTGAAAGAAAAAAGTGTTTTTTTCATTAAAATAACGTAGTCAATTAGAGATTGATCCTAGCCATGTACATCCCCAAAATTAAACTTGTTCTAGTATGAACCCAAAAAACTTGAGTACTTATAAAATTGTAGAATGACATTGAAGTCATATTTTTTCATTACGAAAATAGTTTGAAATAGATATAAGAACTATTTTTGAAGAAATTAGTTTATTTATAATAGAAACATTACAACAATAGGTGAATCTGGTGACAAATATAATGAATGGTGTGTGCTATATTATAGACTCATATATAATTATGTTAGTAAAAATTTATTTTTCAATTAAAACCAAATGGGGATATGGTTTATTAAAAATGTAGCATAAAAATAGAAAATACAATTTATAGGAATGTTGTGTATAATAGGAAGTTTTGTTAGAGAATGATGATTTATTAGGTAAAATGGCTAGTGGAAGTATCTTCATACCTAGGAACCTATAAGTAATATTTATTAGAATTTAAATTTAATATGTAGAAATTTCATTATAGAATCCGATTTAGTAAAATAAAAATTTAATTTATAGTGAATGAGATGGAGAAAAAATGAAAAATGATAGTTCATGGTTTTTTTGAACAACATGTTGTAATTCAATTATTTTCTGTTTTATATGAATATATCCCATAATATAACAATTTCATTAATTTACTTCTTATTCATATAAATTATATTTCCCAAAATTTCATGTTTTCCTAGAATATAGCATGTATATGGTACATGTAGTTTGCGAAAAACAATGTAAACTAATATTTCATATTAGTTTACAGAAGGAAATGTACGATTGTTCATTTATAGGAAGATATAGAATGTTGCATAAAAAATATACAACTTTTAATTATATTATTTTAGTTTATAGAATGGTTTTATTGAATATTATTATGTTATTAAATTTTAAAAAAGAAATTCTAATATGATTGAATTTCTAAAATTTAATAATTAAATACAGTTTTCATATTTATAGATATATAAAAACTGGAAAACACTTCATCACAATCACGACAAAATGTAAAAGATTAAATATTGTTTACTTTTCAATTTTTCATTTGAAGAATCATAATCATGATTTCACTCTTCAAAAGAGTTTCATCTAGTTTTAATTAATGTAATTGATTTTTTTTATAATACTTTATTTCACATATCTAAACACATGATCATAAAGTTCTTGCATTACATAATTATTGTGCGTTGATTTTTGTAAAGCTTCACATTTTGTTTCTACAACCCTCACATGCTGAGAATTTTTCTAACACAACATTAGTATCACATTGGGTGGATTGAAAAGGAAACTACTATTTAAAAGGTGCATGGTTAATTGAATAATCTATTTATCAAGAAATTTATCCATTCATCGATGTCAATAATATATTTAATTTAAAATGATTATCTTATAATAACTAATTAATGGATAATAATTGATAGATTTTGAATGTTGTTAGCCTGATACTGTATGAAAGGCATGGATGATGTTAAAAAAGTTAAATTGCATATAAAGGTATCATATCCTGTACATTTTAATGAATTAGTGGATGTAAAGATATTGTTGGTAGATGTTCTCCTGAACATGAAAAATATAGATAATATATTTATTTAAAAAAAATTATAACTAAAAATTTTAATTAATAAATGTTAACATATTTAAAATTTCAATAAATATTTACCCATGTCCTTTGGATAAATTACAATAAAGGGGCCCATGTCATATCTCTAGGAACAATAACTTGAAATTTAATACTTTTCTAAAACCATAAAAAGATTATCTAAAAATAAATTATTTTTAGCATAAAAATAATATAAAATAAAGAATCTCAAAATAAATACAAGGAACTAAAAAACTTTTCAAACGTAAATTTTAAAATGATAATTGAATTTCACTCTTCCTGTAAATATTTCTATATGACACTATATCTATTTATAAATTTTTAGAACCCTGTTATTTTTAGTTAAATAAAAACATGTTCATGGGACATAATAGTCAAATAAAATGTGTATATATTTGAAAACAACCTGAAAAATGTAATTTTACATGTATGGAAACAATTATAGTAAATAAATATTCACAAACTAGTAAATGTACCTGGATTTTTTTGAGACATTATAATTATCAACTAAAATATTACATTCTCGGAATGATGTTTGTAATTGGAATGTATGCATGATATTTTGTGTTTAATGATAAATTATATGGTTAAAATATACTTGAAATAGTATATAGTGGATATAGATGAAGTATATAAAATTAATTCCATAAATGGAAAATGTAAATTAGATTATAGAGAAACATTGGGAAGAGATATCGAAGCCATTTCCAATAAAAGTACAACCGAATCACTATTTTCTAGTGACTAAAAGTGTAAAAAATATCAATTCTATTAGAAATAATTAACATATAACTTATGGTCGATGATGAAATGATATAAGTAGAAGAATAGTAGAACATTTATCTATAGTGTAAAAGTTGTTTAATTGGGGGGAAATGGGTGACTGTTTCTAGTGACATTGAAAAATCTATAATTGATTTATTCCAGATACATGGGAAATGCTGCAGGGCATTGGGGGAAAATAATACAAATGAGACAATGAAAATCAATGAAAATTATATGTTAAAAAAATATACCCAAAAATAAATCTTATGTTGATATTATGGATCCACACTCAATGAAAACGTTCCTTAAGGAAGAAATCAGAGAAACATGGATGTGTAATAAAAAGGATTTGAAATAGATAAATCTGACTTGGGGTCTCGATAAATGAAGGGAAGATCGATAGAGGTGGGGGAATTATTGATGTGGGGTAGCTCAACAGATTCAGGGAGGCTTGTTGGAGGTAGGGCAGCTCAACAGAGGCAGGGGAAGATGGGAGAAGGATCGGGGGAGGTTGGGGTCAGAGTTTTTCGATGGTAGAGAGAGGGATGATAGGGCAGCGTAGAGGTAGAGGTGGGTGGAGTTGGGTCGGTTTCATGGGGTCACCGGGTCTTGGGGTCATGGGATGGGGATATAGAGCGAGGTTAGGGGGAGGGTAAGGATGCACTGTGGAGGACGGGGCTGGATAGGTTCGACGGTGGTGCGATGAAGGGCGGAGCGACACAAGGTGGGTGGTGGAGGAGCAGTGTTGTGGAATCATGAGAGAGTTCTAGGGAGATAATTGAATGTATTTTGGGTTGGGGATTGAAAAAATAAAGTGTCTTCCAATGGTTGGTATCTAATGATACCAATAGCGATAGCTAAATGGCGGTTGAAAGAAACCCCTCTCCATAAATACTCAATTTACTACTAGTGTATTTTGGAATGATAGATCAGAGATTAGGATGTGTTATGTCTTGGTCTAGAAATCATGTATGGGATTATATAAGCCATGTGTGGGGGGAAACTCTATGTTCCTAGGGTGGGATTTCACTTATTGATGTTTTATGTTACATTTTGACGTTTTTTCACCTCGAGTGACATAATTGTTTTGTGATATTGTTGTTTTTGAGATTTTTTACATCATTTATCAGAATAACATGAGATTTTTGTAATCATTAATAATTCTAGGAAATCAATAATTATTTTTACATGTATCATATTATGCATGAAAAAAACATGTTTTAAGGATAAATTGATTAAATGAAAAAGTCATTTTAATGTTTTTGTAAATTAGATAAAAAGGTGGCTAATATGAAATATGAAAATGTAAATAATGAAAATTGTGATAATTAGAAATGGATAAATGGGTTTATAATGAGAAAAATAATTTTAATAAATTTTTTACCCTCATTTAGCCATGACCCAAGTGAGGGGTGGTTGAGGGTAGTGATAGCACCTAAATTTTGGCCATTTGGATGGGTTTGGGAGAGACTTGTTATAGATTATTATGAACTCCTATTATGAATATGTGATAATGTTGAGAAATATGTTATAAGATGTTTGTTTGAAATTTTATAGGTATGCATCCACAAATACACTTGTTGATAATATGAGAGGAGGACGTGGCTAGAAATGATCCTCCGGTAGTAAAACATGAGACTCCAATAGTTCTGAGAGAGGGAGATGAAGAGTGGTTCTGTGAGTACTGTTCTCGCTACACGTGTTTCATGGAAAGAGACCCAGTGTGGTTTTTGAATATTATGTCAGACATTACATGATATTTCCAGTTGAAACACCATAAAAATTATATCAAATTGGTTGGACCCGAGGTAACTGAGTTTTGGATTGAGTCTATCCAGATGATAATTAGACTCCTAGAGACTCCTATTAAGAAGATAGTTAAATTGTATGCTTATATGTTACATGGTCTGGCTAAGAGTTGGATAGAAATCAAGAATTGTGATGGAACATTGAAAAGTTTGATGTGGAAGGGAATTCAAGAGAAGTACATGGTGAAATTTTACCCTGAGATTCTTATACAAGAGAGGGTAGTGGAGTTCATGAGGCTCAATGATTGGAGTATATCTGTGTTGGACTACTTAGGAATATTTAAAAAAAATTAGTTCTTTGTTTTATCTATGTAAGGGGATGATGATACATAGGTGAATAATTTTATCAATGGGATTAAATGTTAAATTAATTAACATGTTATCATTTTAGGCTAAAGATTTTTTCAGAAGTGGTAAATTCGGTTCTCATATATGACATGAAGTTAAAGGAGTCATCTAGTGGAACATAGGTTGTATCTTCTTGAAGACCAAAATATATTTTTTTTGAGATTATGAAGAATCATATAAATACTTTTAACCATTTAGATAGAAATAAGAGTGGACATGGGAAGGATCAATCACTCAAGACATTACCCAAGTGACTTGGCACTAGTGGGGACGGTAGAGACACATTTGTAGATAGTGTAGTTTACCACTGGTAGAGTGTCAAAGCTTAATGCAGGATGGGAAATCTACAATATTACTATTGGAAACCATGATAGATTGGTAGTGATGGAACAACTAAATTGAACAAATGTATGCGAAGGTGGTCTTCTACAACATATCATTCTTGAAATTATAGTTCTACTGGCCATGGATGATGATGTAGTGGATGTGGTTATTCTAGGAAATATATTATGTATCTATAGAGTGGTGTCACTATGGAGACTTGGAATTCATTAGATGGAAGAGGGAAATGAAACTTTCATAATGTTCACATTATACTTTTTGATATCAAGGATGGACCATATATGGTTATAGGTACTATTCATGTATATTCTACAAACTTTTGTTATTATTTGATTATTGTCCCACTCATTCCATTATAACTACAAAACTTGTGAATGGGTTGTGTCTGGTAGTGGAGTGTGTGAGCAAGGTTATGTTAATAGATAAAACATTATGGGTATGGTCTAGAGATATCTATTTTTGAATGGGGTGTTCTCTCAAGGTTGGGGAGTATCATTTCCAATGGTGTATATTAATTATTTATATGTCCGGATTTGACTTAATTTAGGGTATGGAATGGTTAGTAGAATAAAGATCCCATATAAATTGTTATTTCTAGTGAGTTCCCTTTATATCTATTAAGGGTAAAAATTAGGGTCATTTTGGAGAGTTAGATATCATGGAGGGTATTGTAGGGACATTTCATCAGAAACTAGGGGTTATCACCCTTAAGGTTATAGGGCTTCTACTATATGAAGGGGTCTGAAGTAGGGTGTCTTTACTCTTATTATAGACCACTACAATGATGTTTTTTTAGGACTTATTAGGACTTCCAACTAAGAGAGATGTAGAATTTTTGATTGATCTCATTACTGGAGCTGATATGGTTTTCATCCCACCATACAAAATGGAGCCAACAAAGATTATAGAGCTTAAAAATCATTTAGAATAGTGGATGGATAAGGGGTGTATCTGTCCGAGTATGTCTCTATGGGGTTCTCTAGTTTTTTTTTGGAAAAGAAGGCTGGTTGGGATTTGTGTTTGTGTGTTGATTTTTAGAAGATGAATTGGATGATAGTGGAGAATCAATATCAATATCTACGTATCGATGATCTATTCATCTAATTGAGTGTATATTACATGTTCTCAAAAATTGAATTTTGATTGGGGTATCATCAGTTAATAGTTTTACATTTTGATATACCATAAATAGATTTTAGAAGCAGGTATGGACTTTATGATTTCATTTTGTTGTCTTTTGGGCTGACGAATGCCCTAATAGTGTTGATGGCCTTGATGAACCAAATCGTCTACATGTACCAAGAGAATTTTGTGGTTGTGTCTATTGATTACATTTTTTTGGTACTCTAAGACTCATGAGAATCATGTTCAACAACTTGAAATCACAGTAGGTACACTGAGTGAGAATAATCTATACACTTAGCTATCTAAGTGTCAATTTTGGAATCATCATCTATATTTCATGGGTCTCATCATCTCAATGGATGGTTTTTCAGTTGACCCAGATAAGGTGATAGTATTTTTTTCATAGGATCGTCCAAAGAATTTACATTATATCAATAGTTTTTTGGGGTTAGAAGACTATTACAAAAAGTTTATATAGGCACATGATACTCATTCCGGTTGGTGAGGACTCATTAAGTGCATCCAAGAGACCTGGGATCAAATCCTGCTGGAGACATATTTCTGGGGTACAATAGTAGTATTGTAGCAGTACTGTAGCAGGTACTGTTGCAAGAACTATAGAAGGTACTATTTGGAAATGTAGCAGCCAAGAATATTCCCCCATTTGGCCTTCGGGCCACTGATTTAGTCCCCTAGTCCTTTAAGGCCTTCGAGTTAGTAAGGCCTTCGAGCCACCTCAAGGCTTTTGGGGCACCTTAAGTGCAGATGAAAACTAGATAACCTACAAAGATAAAGCTCTAAAAAGAAGATGATCAAGGATATTTTTCCATAACAGAATCTAAACGGATTCCAAGAATGAGAGGTTATGACACCTACCATTAGAACAAGCTTGTGCATGCATAGTAAATCCTAGCTGAAAAGACATGCCAAGGTGGAGTGCTGATTTCACGATGAAGATTCTAGGGAGGAGCCGTTCCAAGTAGTTATTCTGGGTTGTATGTAATGTTTGAAGCCTACGGGAAATTTATTACTCTAAGACCTACAGGCCATGTAAAACTTACACCTACAGGCCTTGTGAGGGTTCACCTCACCCCTTGAAAGGTGGATTATCAAAATGAAATAAAAAATGAATTCCTTTGGGCCATTAAAGTATTAAAGGTTTATATAGGAATTTTCTCACTTGGAAACACCACTTTTGGGCTTGACCAAGAAGGGTGTTGTGCTTGAATGGTATGGATAATGTGATAATGCATTCCCGGAGTTAAATAAGATCTTGAATAGAGCTACAATTTTGATCCTATATGATATTGGTGAAGAGTATACATTGTTTTTTTAATCTTATGGAATAATACATTGGGATGTGTTAATACAGGGGGTCAAGTTGTGGTGTGTGGGAATCAGAAGTTGTGGCCACATGAATGAATTACCCAACACCAAACATTGAGTTAGCTATAATGGTTTATGATTTGAAGTGTTGGTGGAATTATTTTTGAGTTGAAAACTGTGTTATATATACTGATCACAATATCTAAAATTATATCTTTTCCAATGATACTTTATTCTTCAGAAGTAGGGATGGGTTGATTATATGCATTCATATTATTTTGATTTGGAATAAACATTGGGAATGTGAAACCGTGTTATTGACACTTTGAGTAGTGAAAATCATATTGAGGTAGTTCTAGAATATATTTTTATTGGAATATGATGACATTGATGGATGAGATGCATGTTTTGGGTTACAATATCCAATAAAAGATTTCCCTCATATCAGTATCTGAATTATATACACATTTGATCCGGATCAGGGAGAGGAATAATGAGGATCCATAGTGATTGTCCCTGAGTGAAATCCTTGAAGGTGGGGAGTCACATTCATATTGGAGTATAGATGAGGATGATATAATTTGTATCTATGGATTTGTATTTTTTTATATGTATGTGAGATGATTTAATGCATTAATGTAATTCCTCAAAGTGGGAGGTGCATATGGGTTTGACCAAAATGCAATGTGACCTAAGTCCATAGTATTTGTAGTAGGGTATAAAAAATAATATTGTAGGGTTTTTGACATGATGCTTCACCTATAAATAGTTGAAGGCCAAGCATCAATGACCTAGTGGTTTTTTACAGCTGTTGTTTATTCCAAAATTGTAGTGGGATGATATTATTATCGATTTTGGGGTGGGTCTTAGGAGGATGACTCAAACAAATGATACTATTTTGGTGAAAGTATATAGATTGAATATGGTAGTGAATTTAATTCCTATATGGGAGAAATTATTAGTGGATCAGCTGGGATATTTTTGAATTTAGGAGATATTCCTTCTATATGGGCTCTACATAGCATAGTTTTATATTGCAAATTCAGTTTCACTTTTTTATTTTGGAAATTCTTTCCAAAAGTGCTTGGTACATAGGTATTTTGTGGTATGGAATTCCACCCACAGATAGATGGGAAGTCATAAATTATTTATAGGTTTTTGAATATATACTAATAGGATTTTTCCTAGACATTGGTGGGTTATGGGATAAGCACCTATCACCCATTGAGTTCACTTAAAACAATAGTTATTAAGAGACTATTCATATGGAAATATATTATTCTCTTTATGGTAGGCCATGAAAATCACCTATATGCTGGATTGAGGTAGGTGATTCCATGTTGGTGGGACTGGGTATCCTATAAGAGATGTCATATCATGTTTATCTAATTCAGAAATTTATGGATATGGATTAGAGTAGGAAGAATTCATATGTTTATAGACATCAAAAACACCATTAGTTTACAGTGGATGGTCTTTCATTTCTTCATGTGTTACCGAGATTGATTCACCATAGTATTCATAGGGAGGGAAAGTGGGTTCCCATGTTTTTAGGGCTTTTTGAGGTTGTGGAGAGAATGAGGATGGTGGTATAATGATTCGCTCTTCCATAGAGTTATAATGATATGATAAACATTTTTCATGTTTCACAACTTTTGTGGTATCACCCCTACCTATATTAGGTGATTGATGTGGATATTGTTGAGCTTGAGTTTGATGTGTTCTATGAGGAGCATCTGATATGAGTTTTATATTATAGTGAGAAACTATTTGAGGTAAAGACTATGCTTGTAGTTTATTTTTCGTGGCAATATAGTAGTGTTTAGGAGGACACATTAGAGAGAGAAGCAATTATGTGGAATCAGTGGTCTATGAATTTTACCTCATAATTTTAAAGAAACATGAGAGTACAATAGGAGGATGAACTATTATAAGGTTGGGATATTTTAATATCCTGGAATTTCTAGATATTTCTCATGATCAGTTTTAGGTACTTTTTTACACTTGTTTTGTTATATCGTGGGTGGGATTTTTTGGTTTTGAAATTTGGAATTTCGGAAGGAAGAAGAGATGGTTGGTGGATGGTTTTCCAAAACCATGATCCCATGCCAAAAAACCATGAAAACTAAGGTATACAAATTTTCATGGTTGAAACACATTTTTCTCAAATTGTCTGCCCTCTTATTAGTAACCATGTGACTCCTAGAAGTGGCGCATGATTTTAAAAACCACGCACCCATATAATAGCCTCGTAGGGAGTAGTTAATTCCCATTAGTACTATACAAATGCTAATTTATAGATCCCAAACTATGCTACTAGATTACTTAAAATTTAGTATAAGTAATGTTTAATATAGAACCCACAGAGATAGTGTGTATTTTTAAAATTAACTACGGAAACATAAAAATAAATTTTTTTTTGAAAGAGAAAGAAACCACATGATTTATTTGGATGAAATTCAATATGGTAGACATTCCAAGTTCAATTACTTTTAGGTTCATGTTCTCAAGATTAGATAGATAATTTTTTAATTCAGTTTTGGTATCAAAATTGGTTTAGTAGGGATCCTTGGCCTTGATATCCCTCCCTAAATATAGGATTTCACTGTTGGAATGGTCATCTAATAAATGCAATCACAAAATTAGGTGACTCAAACCCATTTTAAAACTTAGTTAACCTCTATTTCATAATGGTCATACAAAAACATGACAACTAATTGATGTAAATAAAATGATAAACCATAAGAAACTATAATGGTCAAGCAATGCGAAAAGAATATGATTTGGAATTGATAATAACTTCACTACAATCCAACACAAGAATATGAAATAGGAAATTATCCCATAGAACACATTCCCCTACAATCACATCACCCAGAATTATGAAGACTAATATCTCATAATAATAGTGAGTCGCATGGGTACCTAAGGAATTATGATATCCAAGAGGCATTGTGGATCATCACTACATAACCTTTTTGCATCACACTTACTCCTTATGGTTCTATAGTATATTGTAAGGGAGGTCAAAGGTATCCTTTTATAGCCAAATTCATCAGTGTGGCTTATAGTATTGGTTTTATTTATCACACATAGTTGTCACCATGACGTGTACTTGGGTTAAATGTAGTTCAATCCCTCTCATTTACCTCTTCATCTTCTGAATCTACATAAATAATATTTTTCCAACATTGACTTAGGTCATGTAATGAAATCTCATCTCACGTCGTGTAATTGCATCTCATAGAATGAATCGTTGTTGCAACCTGTTTAGAATGGATCTTCCTCACCTAATGAAGTAATGACATATAATTCCATTACACAAACATGTAACCATTTTTCTCAATTTTCAATCATTTCTTTAACCTTATAAATCTAGTTTCGGGCTGTGAGAAAAGATCGTGGTATGAAAATTTTTTTTTTTATATTTTATCCTCTTTCCATTCCTTTTTTATCAATTAGTCATTTCCTTCCAAAATTACTAAAATATGTAAATACATTCAAAAGTTATAAGTATTGAATAATTTAATACATAAATAAACCACATAAATTACTCTAAAATATATTCATGAAATACACTTATTACACATCACAGGAAACTATGCACATGGATTTTAATCGACCAAAAAACTATCATAACATTCCCAAACCCCCATAATTCTCCCTCATTCGACCCCACTCAACCCTAAAAGTTTTCCTTGTATTATAAAGGCTCTCATATGGACTATAAGGCCTTATGAATTCCGTTCTTGAAGAATCATTGACCATATTAAAGAATATTCACCTCTCTTAGTAAGAAATATCATCCCATGTGGTTTCATATTTTTCAAATCTCTCTTTCTAGATGAAGAGGAATGTCTTATTCATTATTGGATTTAGTTTAGATATATGTTTTAATGGATCTAAAACTTTTGATCTTGGATATATCTTTTGGGTATATATCTTATTCTTCATGGTGTAATTGAGTGTTCCTCTTCAATTTGGGGATTTCAAATTTGGAGTACTCATGTCAACGATCTTGAGGTTAGTGTTCAAAATTGAAACTCCCATAGTAATTATTATAATTGTATGTATGGAATTTTAGAATTTAAATTTCCAAGATTAGAATTTGCATATTTAATTAAATTAATTAACTCATTTATTAATTAATAGAATGATGTGATTATGAAAAATATGGGTTATTATGTTTATGAAATTGATCAATTAATGGTATTGTGTAATTAGTGAATTGATGGGATAAGGAATAGATTTCTAATGGGAATTACGGGATTTTTTACATAACCTTGAAGGGTTAATGAATTTTGTGATTAATCATTTAAAAATGTTATAAATGTTATTCTTCATGTTATTCCGTATGAATAAAGTGACGAAATGTGATGAAATTGATAATTTAAATATGGGACCTTGAGTAGAATGTTTGATAAGAATGATAATGATTCTTAACCTTCATGATTGTGAAATTGTGATATATTTGACATTGTGAAAAAATGTGATATTGTGATACATGTGATATAAGTGTGGTACAAGTATTGATGCTTCCAAATACAATATATGATTGACTTATATACATTGGGGTAATTGGATGATGTTTCAAAATCCCATATGTGACAATAATAGGTTGTGGGATGTGGAATAATGCTTTAAATTCCCACAGGGTCCTAGATATTGTGTTCTATGACAAAAATGATGGTATTGGTTTATGGTTCCAAGTAGCAGTGATATGAATTGAAGTAAAATTGATAACGTAATCCAATATTATATTGAATTTTGATTCCATTTTTAGTATGTTTTAGACTCTAGCATAGGATAAAGTAGTTATTGTTGGTTCAAGTGTCAACCAGAACTCCCAATTTATGTGGTTAATTAAATAATAATTGAATGTAATAATTGTTTTCCTTATTGTTACTTATTCTTTATATAACTTAATAAAATATTATAGATTGGATATTTTTGTAGACTCCATTGGTTGAGGCCTAATGATTTGTACACACACCTTACTCATGTTGTCTCATCGGTAACTAAACGAACTTCATGTTTACATTGCAAAATAAGGTAAATAGCCCTATATTAGATGGATGATTTGGAATGGAACATGGATGAGGAAAAGAGACTTGGTTTTAGGACCCACATGGGAGTTTTCATTGTGTTTTTATTTTTTATTTTTAATATTTAAACTCAACATATGTATGAAATTATAAATCTGTTATTTTTATTTTGAATATTGTATTCTTGTTTGGTCATCACGTGATCTAGTATTATTCTGGTTATGGTTGTAATCATTTTGTTATAGTTTCTTTATTGTATTTTGATGATTTGATAAAGATGGTATAGTCTCTCTATATAATATATTTGAATATTTTTTCTAGTCGATAAAGTCTAGCATATAGGGAGGAACTCTTGAGGTACAATAGAAAGCTGGATCAGGCCACCAGCATGTGGCCCCTTGGTCGGGACGTTATAGAAATAGGTATTCTAAAACAAAGTAAAAAATAATCGATAGAAATTTATTGTGAATCATCCATGAAGAAATTGTAAATTTTTTCTTGTGAGTATATTCAATAAGTTAAGGAAAGATAATAGTGTTTTCATGGTCTCTTGTATAATTTTTACAATAATTAAAATATATTTAATTGTACTTTATTTGATAAAAAAATAAGTGATATAATATAATTTAAATATTTTATGAAGTCCCCCACTATTATTTCATGCCCTGATGGACCTCTCCATTAAAATGAAAATTTATTATCACATATAAATTATAGTGTTTGAGACAAATAATTATTGTCTCGTAACCCAGTAAGGGGCCATGTCAAATACTTTGAGTTGTTTAGGTAATCAGTCATGCCAATTGTAGAAATGAAACCCCTAAATCAATTTAGTAGACTCAATAATGATGAAGTCGTTACATTAATTTCCTCATCACTATCCATAACGATAAATCAATTCTAGAAATGGATACTTCTCCTGATATCATCATGATTATGTCTAAACAGTAACATCATAAAATCTCCATGAAAGAAGTAAGTTTCCTGGAATGTTTCAGTCTAATAATTAGTTCTATGGTTTCACTATAACCCTAGAAATAAATGGTGTAGTCTAATAAAATATTTTATTGTGGGATTTTTTTATTCATAGACCTTCTCATTTTGTTGATGTAAAATTATATTTGTTGTTATATTGATTATAATTTACTGAATAACCATGTGTTGATAAAATATTTGTGAATAGTTCATTTATTTCCTTTCAATATTTTCACATTAATATATTTATTTATATGATCCTGATATATAATGAAAAAAATCATTAAAATACATAAAATAAATAAATAAATAAAACAATGATCATGATATTTATCTAGTGTTTAATTTAATGATCATACAATAAAAAATGATTGATCATCAAGAAAAACAACATGAGCTGGTCTAAGACTGTGTTTTCAGTATTCCAACATAGTCATATGTATCTAATTGTTTAGGTTTCACCACAAATCCTTCTTAATCAAACACATTATTCTTGGGATCTCTATCCTTATAATTATTTTACTTCACTTGTAGGTGATGTGAACTAGAAAAGGGTGTTTATTGAAAAGAATTGTTGGGTATGAAAGCCTATAAATAATGAGTGAGAGATGACTAGAATCCTATCAATTTAATTTAATAATATAATTTGAAAAAATAAATAAAAAATTAAATTAGGACAATACATACACTGATATAGGTTTTATAAATCATAGGATAATTCAGTAGTTAACCAAATATTTACATAAATTAACTATAAAAATTCATTTAAATTTTCTCTTTTACTAGGATAAAAAATATCTTAATTAACATAATTAACTATCATATTAATCAATTGATTCATTTAATCTTAATATCCATCATATCATTCTTGGAGATATGTAACACCCTCTGTTTCAGGTATCTTACAATCTTATTTTTAATTTTATGCTTATATGATAAATGGGTTTTGTATTGGGAAAATCTAATTTTTTGGAGTTTTTTGAATTTTTTTAATGAGTTCTTGATTTGTGAATGGTTAGGGTAAACCATGCACTATATCTAGGTAACTATTCATAATGATGTTGGAATTATGTTGGATAGAAAATAGTTAGAGAATATCTTTTTCAACCCATGATAATTCCAAGGAAAACATTTTAAATTGCCAAAGTGGGAAAATAATAGTTGCCACATGTTTTTCAAATCGTTCACTTCAACCATGTGATGAAGTTTCCTTGACATAGTACCACCACATTATTGGTGCATGGTTTTACAAATAGTGTAGAATTCTATTTGGATTCTGGGTTAAAGAACATACCGATGCCTTTTTATGTTATAAATATTATGTTCTTCCATTCTTACCTACTAGAAACCATCACAATATGAATCCTGACATACCAAACAATACTGATACCATTTTTAATATATCACCCTATAACAATTGAATTTTTAAAATGTAAAGGATTGGAACAATAGTGTTAATCAAATATTCAATATCCATGGTACACTTAATAACCTATAGGTATGGTAATAAGTGTATATCTTAGAGGTCCTTCCACACAAATTGTAGGAATTAGTTATAAAAGACAAAGTCAACCAAGGTCATCTATGGGAGTAAATTAATGAATTTCATAATAACAATTTTTATCTTTACATATTCAAGATATCTAAACTGTGGATTTATTCCACATGAAGAAGGAGAATTTATTAGTGAGGGATTATTATAGTATGTTTATCAACATAGTTTATTTTTTCTCCATTTTTAGCTACTAGTGTGTCCTTAAAGGCAAAAATACTTGAATCAGGATTGTGACAAGAGAGACATTCGAAAATAGTTTTACTCTGTATTATGGAATATATATAGATAGTTAATATTGACATAGTTATATAAGTAATAAAAATTTAGATCCAACTAGATGAAGTATTTTTGTTCAATAGTAATAGGTGGTAACTCTAATGGTGATAAAAAGTAGGTGAGGGACACCTATTCTCAAGGTGTGGGAGCACCTCAAACTAAGATCACTGAATTAGTTAACATTCCCAAAAAAATATGTATCCTTTTTGTTGTAGTTATTTTACTCATATGAAACGAGACATTACGACCCCACTATGATATTTTCACAACTATAAATGGATGGGAAAACTCTAGTGCTACTTTAATAGTGATTCAAATATACAATCACATATTGATGAATCTTCTCCTCAAAACATAGTGAGTTAGGGAACTTTTAGGAGGACCTTAGACTCCTCATTCAATGCAACCAAAATAAGGATTAAATAAACAAGGGTATGTGAGTAATAATGTTTATGAAGTTCAAAAGATAATCATAGAGGATCAATCTTTCCCTTAAACAGTGAATGTTTCTATTCTCTATAATTATACTGATATAAAATCCTTATTTTTCCTAGGGGCGTCAAACTATTTTTTTCTTCTCCTATTATTTATTATATGACATTTCATGTGGATATAATTTATTTTTTCTAGAAACATAAAACACATCATAGCCAATTGGATTGTTGTACCTTTATGTATAAAGCATGTTTTATATCTCTCAATGTGTCGAAATACATTAGGGATTTAAATGTTTGCAAGATAGACATCATTGAACTATTTGTTTGAATATATTTTTTAACATTCTTCAAGGAAAACATTGACTATTATTACTTGTATGTTATTTTTACATCTTCCGATAAAATTAATAATATCTTTAATGGGTATCGGGATATAAATTCTAATAGATAATGAACTTTGAGACTAGTGGTTGGGATATATCTTATTAGTTGGAATTAGTTTCTTTGGAATATAATAATGCAATCATATATAAATATTTTTCAACCATCATTGACCAATTTCCTATTACCTTTTTCAATATTTCCCAAGGTTTACACCAAAAAGGGATGTGAAATTTATGATTGATCTTCTACAAAGGACTAGTCCTATTTAACTAAAATAATATAGAATGAAACCAACATAAGTAAGAGAATTTAAGGTTCATTTATATGTGTTGGATAGTAAAGGGTTCATTCTACCTAATACATACACATGGGAAGAATATGTACTTTTTGAAAAGAATGAGTATGGAGATATTCATATTTGTGTGGATTATCATAAGATAAAAAAATTTAAGATAAAAAAATAAATATCATCTTCCCTAGATTAAAATTTTGTTTTATAAATTGATGGGTTCCAAAAGGTTCCTAATATTAATTTACAACAAGCATATCACCAACATCATATTCTAAAAGAGGAAATTCAAAAGGAATCTATAATGTGTCATTATGTTCATTCAGAATATGTATTTATGCCCTTTAGTCTTAGGAGTAAACTAAATTTTTTATGGAAATGTTGAATTTGATCTTTTATAGAAATCCGGAGTCCTTTCTTGTGTAATTCTTTGATAATATTCTGGTTTATTACAGAACTAAGTTCAATCATGAACAAAACTTTTCAATAATTTTTGGTATCATGATTGAACATCACCTTTATATAAATGTATAATGGTTTTATTTATAAATTCAAGAGGCTCATTTCCTTGGATAAATGATTTTATAAAGTGTTATAAAGGTATTTCATAAACTTTAAAAATGTATTGTCTCTTGAAAATAGGTGCTGAATATTTTTTGGATATATAGTTTACATAGTTTAGCGGTATATTACTGACACATTGTTCATGATTTGTCCCAAATTTCCTCACTGATTATGCCATTTAAAAATAATAATTTTCATTATAATGGATTAATGAGTTCAAAAAATATTTTGAATTGCTTGTGGTTCATTTTACATCAGCAACTAACCATACATTGCTAGAGTCCAGACAAGGCTATTTAGTCCATTATAATGAATTGGGATTTGAATTTGAATTTTTTTCTCATATAAAAATATCATGTTCTAGACTATGTCTCCATAATGATATATTTTCCTGAAAATAATTAACAAACATAATATTTAGAGTTAGCTGCTATAGTCAATTCCTTGAAAACATGGATCCATTATCTTTTTATTGAAAATTTCACAGTGTTCACGGACCATATGAGCATAATTTTTTTTATCACAAATATGTTTAAACCTACAGAAGTGTACATATAGATAATGAATGTATATATTATAAATTAACATGATGTATCGATGTTATAAAGAAAATGTTTTGGTTGATGCATCAAGTAAGATGTTTTGTAGTCATCTAGCAAAAGTGGCTCTTGATTAGTGGGAGCAGATATCATATATTGCACATATACATGTGATTTTCTTATCAAATATATCTTGTGGTTTTTATTGATGTTTAGATTTTTCATTATTTGGTTTAATAATTTAAATATTCTTATAAACTTGTCCTAAATTTCTAATCATTTGTTCAAAACACAATATCGAGGAGACCATTGAGTGATGGATTCTAGAAGGGAAATTTTTGCTTCATTTTATAGATCATATTTTGGATACTATAACCTATCAAGAACAACGTATTTCTATATATAATCATTCTAGATAGGATTCCAATCCATAAATTTTGAAGATGTATATGGTGATAGGGGAATTGTTTTGGTGAGATGACATGAAGATGAATGTTTCAGAGTTTCTCTATAGATTCACCACCTGCTAAAAGGTCAAGGAGGATGTCCAATGGCTAGGTGGTGTGTTGTAATCATTACATATTTCCATGTGGAAATGAGATTAGATATATATTCATTTTATCATAGATCTTTTGTGTATTTTTCAAAAACAATATTTCAGATGAGTTATTTTTGGATTATCTCATTGGGTAATTCCATTTCATCACTATTTATGAATCCCATATAGTAGAAGATCTTTCAAAACTATACATTACATACTTTTTAAAGATGTATAAAATTCTTGATTCAATTTTCTCTCATGAAGACCCTAGGTATACATCTACTTTTTGGACATGCTTATATCAATCCCTTAAAACCTAGTGGACCATGGACATAACTTATCAACCTATGATAAATGATCAATATGAATTGGGAATCTAAATGTAGAAAGACATTCATTGAGATAATGTGATGTGTTTTTGATTCTCATTATAGGATCATATACTATTAGTGGAGTTCATATAAAATAAAAGTCTTCATTCCTTGAGACATATGCATCCCTTTAACACTTGGTATGTTCATCCTTGTAGTTTTCTAATTTATTGGGTGGAAAGGGGTGATACATCACTTTTCAGACATATCTGTTTACAATAGGAAATATATATAGTACCATTGATCTGATAGAAAATGTCTATGACTAATATTTATTATAAATCATACTTAAATCATCATTATTGGATATTACTATTTGATGTGGATGATGATGTTTTCATGAAAATCTCTCCATGGATAGGGAATCCTTCTTTCAATAGGTTAGGAAATGTTTATCCATCTTAAATTGGACTTTTTGATATTCTTGAATGATTTAGTGATGTAAATTAGCAATTGTATTAACTTCCAAAAATATTTTTTGTGAAAAATGTGCTTCATTTATCTTAATTATAGAGGTACATGATGAATATGAACAATTTGATTCAATGGGAAAATGTTGGTTTGAAAAAAAATCTACATTGATTCATATATCCATACAGATTGTGGATAGATGAGAGAATCCATTTTTTGGAAAATTTTTAGTTTGGTATGAGTTTTATAGTAGCGTGATTAGATTCAAGAAAGGATGTGGGAATGTGAGAATTAAATCCAAGAGAAGTGTCCTGACATCTTCTAAATAAATTATGTTGTCCCACATTTTGAGGAAGTAAAATAAATGTTGGAGATAATTTAACACCCCTAGTTTTTTGTACTTTACTATCTTATAGTATATTTTTATCTTATATAATACTATGGATGTGTTTCTAGATTTTCTTGGAGTTTTTGTTGTGTTTTGGAAATTATTTAAAGGGTGTAAATTTCAAACCCAGTATGGGAATTCATGCACTATCACTATTAAATTGTTTGTGTGGGTTTTGGGAGTCGATGGACAGGTACACAATTGGGGAACATTTATTCCAAACCATGTGCATTCTAGGGGAAACTATGTGAATGGAGTAACGGTAAATTCATAGTTATCACATTTTTTTAAACCATGGAATATATCTTTAAAATGGAGTGGCATTGAGATGGTATAATTTCATGGTTGGTGCAAGATTTTTCAAACAATGAAGTAAAATTATGTGACTACATGGGTGATTCTAGTAGTATACATAGGGTTAGCACATGGTTTGAAAAAATGTGCAGACTAATTGTGTGATGTGCCATTAATGCTATAAAAAATTATAATATAATATATTTAAGGCCTTAAAACCCACAATTTTATTATCCTATATGAGGATCACAATTTCCCTTCCAATTTTAAGCTCCCTCATCAATTTACATTGCTCTAGAAGGTGATTTAGAAGAATCAATTTTTGTTGGATATTATTAAAAAAAGGTAATCTCTCATTATTTTTCTTTTTCTTCGTATCCAATCATATTATCTCACCTTTATGGTTAGATCTAATATTTTATGGATTTAGCTATAATCATTTGCAAATATCTTCTTGGTATATTATTAGATATAAAGATGGAAATGTTTTTTTAATCCTATCTATATAAATTAACTGGTGTCATTATCCAATATCATAATTTACTGAGATATATATGGATTCTCTTATATTCTACATATTTAAGAACTTGATGGCTTGGTGCTTAAATTCATGTATCTCTATTTTCTCCGAGTAACACAATTATTTTTAGTACAAAAATCATTGGTTTTCGAATTATGCTCATAAGGTGTTTGAAAAAATGTTTCAAATATTGTGATTTTCAAAAGAAATGTTTTCTATGGTATAATTTGATATGCGATCTTTGAATACATGGTGGAATGTGTTCATGTTGTGTTATGAAAATCCTTGTTGAAATAAATATGGTGCTCAGTTCCAAAGGTGTAAAGACACATGGGGTTATCCACCTTCTAATGACTTGGGGGAGGATGAGACACCTCTCATTATTATTGATAAATCATTCAACATGCATGTGTTTATGTGATACATGGATGGGTATTCCAAATGTATGGAAGGAAATAATTAATTGATACATATTTATTGACCTACATAAACTGTATTTTTTTTTAATTTTGTTTGAGACTCAAACCATCTATTTAGTTATTTTATCACTTTTATAAAAAAAATACACTCTAAAACATGTGTGGACTTGTTCTTTTAATAATGGATTGTATAATAAATTATTTGAGTATTATATACTTATTTTATACTAAAAATCTTCGGTGATACAATGGTATTTTTTTTAGATATTGTGTACCTATTTATTATTGAGGGAGAGGTGTCACATTTCTCTTGTTATTGATCATGATGCTCCCTTCGCAATTTGTATTCCAAGAATTAATATCTCTATATATGTCATTGAAGTTATTAAACATTGGTGTTTCTGATTTAGATGTCCTTTGGTATCATGGTTTCATTTTGTATTACATGTCACTATAAATATGATGTTTATTTTTATTTAGATTCCATTGTTTTGTATTGTTTATACTAATACATCATATAATGGGTTTAGTGTTTTTTCTTTTTGTATCGTTGGTTATTTTGTTTCATCAGGGATAATCATCGCTCAAAATTCTACTAAATTCATTGTTTTTTTGCCAATCTATGGTGTCGTGGGAATATGATCTAAGGTTATTAGAAACTCCACCTATCCTCATTCAAATTGGTGATGGGGAGGATGTTACAAGATAACCATCTACTATTATTTTTATAAATTAAATTAATTAATTTGATTTTCAATTTATTTAATTATATATTATCTACATTGAGTCCAAACACTGTAAACACATCTAAACTGATCGTCGTATTGTTTATTATATGTAGTGGACTCACATGAAATATCATGTATAGAGTATATGATTTAATTTAATGTCATGTAATATTAATAAATAAAACATGGAACACTTGAAAATTATGAAACATGTACCTGTTTAATCCATGAATGTTATATAGTATGTAACGACCATACACAACTTGTAATCCCACATTATATATATAAATTAATTATGTTTTTAATATCACATAAATCATATCATGTGGTGTGTATGAGTTAATAATTGAATCATGGAATTGATAGTAATGAGGTTTAATGTTTCTAAAACTAATTTTTATTTTTTCCAAGTAAATTAATTTACACGATGTACAACCAAGATTTTAATCTATTATTCATTAATAGATATGAATTAATTATGTAAAAAAGATTTAATTATACCATTTTGAATTTATTATATTATATTTAAATTTATTAAATCATGTGTAAATTAATTAAACTGTGTATTTGTATCGTAATCATCACATGTATATTAATTACAACGTATGTGAGTTAATTACACTAATTGTGAATTAATTACACCATGTATGAATTAATTACACAACATGTGAATTAATTAAGAGACATGTGAATTAATTAGGCATTATATGAATTAATTACACAATATTAGAATTAATTGTGATCAATTTTAATTAATTACACAATATATAAATTAATTACATCACACGTCTATTAATATCACTTCATGTGTATTAAATTATAAACATATAAATTAATTATATAGAATGTGAAATAATTATTTACATTATTGATCATTTGAGTACCATTTCATGTGTGATTACATAGCGTGTAGGTGAGTTACTTTTCATGTAACCCTCCAAGTAGTGTGCTTAATCTATATGGTTATTTTGATGGTCATCATATATTATTAATTGATTTAGGTTATATGACTAAGAAATGAAGAGAGGAAGGAGAGAGAATGATAATCATATTATTTGAAATAATTGTTTAGATGTAAAACAGTATTTAAAATCACAAATTTAAAAACATGTAGATTTAAATTTATTCATGACTTTTGTGATACCACGCGATAGATTCAGATGTATTGGAAGCCAATATTGGACGTATAGAAAACCTAAAAAAATTTAGATTCAATGTTTTATATACAATTTTCATGATGTCAATTCAATAACCAATCAAATTTTCCATTAGAATGTAAACAAATAATTTTCACAAGAACCAAGATAAGATCTTTTCAGGTTAATTTATAATTTATATAATAGCATAAATAAATACCATATTCTTGATTTTTTCATTCAGTGAATATCATGATCATCTAAATCCCATTCTGTTCCCTTTTCATTGTATTGATGAGGACCCATAATAGGGCCCCTCTATTGGTGATCCATACATTCCCCTTTGATATCAAAACATTACCGATGGTATTCAGGGTGCTAGCATGGTGGTAAAAATTATTTTATATCACACCATAGATCAAAAACATGTACCCTTTGGTATGGAAGGATCTCTAATTTCATCAATCATGCTTAAGATAAATAGAGAAGGATTGAATCTATAAATATTGATAGAAATCCCTATAGACCTTCTTCGTTGGGAGATAATTCCTTATGGAGGAGAATGTTGTTCATGATAAATAACCTCTCATAATTTTCATAATTTTTTATTTGTAGACCAATAGTTCTGTTTCCATATTAATTAATATCACAAAGGCCCTTAATACTATGTTAAAGGAAAAATATCCTCATGCCAGTTAATAAAATAAATCTATTATTTTATTAATTATTATTTCTAACCCATGAAATGATAAATATTTATTTTATAATCTGATAAATTAATATCTTTCACTGAAAAAAATCTATTTTATCTTTTCCTTCTTAACATTTATTGAAATCATGAGTAAAACTTTTATGTAAATATAATTCATTCAATATATAAATAAATATTATAATCAAATTATGAAAAATATATAATTAATTAATATCCCTAAAATAAAATCAATTAATTATGAATTAAATAAAAAATAATTTATTTACTATGAATATCAAGAGATAAATAAATATTACATGTTTTCATAATTAAAGAATTACCCCTTAATAAATATTTATTTCATATTACTTATCGAATAATTAATCCTAAATAAATATGTCTTCTCACTCTAGAAAATAATATTCATTATATTTTTTATATATTAATAATATTCAATTGGGATCAATAAAACCAAATTTGATTTTCTCAACCTCTTCCTCAGTGTCATTAATTAGGAATTACTATAGATCTAGATTTTTGTCTATCAATGGGTCAAAAAACCATGGAGGAAAAAGATATATAACAATGAAAACAACCACATATGGATGCTCACTGTGTAATATTATCCCTTTATCATGATATCTCATCAATAAGGTTTCACATCTGTGTTATCAAACTATATGATTGATAATTATTTTTTTGACTATTTCAAATAAACTCATCATTAAACCATGTCCATGTAATTTAATTTGATTGTTCAATTTCAATCAAATGACCATGAAATAAAATTTTATATTGTTGTAGAGGAAAAATTATTCATTGTATTAATTTTTATTAATGTATCATTTTTTATGCGTCAAATATACCATACTTTTCATGATCTTATAGAATCATTGTTTTAGTTATAAAATGTATGTACATGAGTCATGAAAATAATTTTCTAAATTATTGGTGTCTAAAGATAATTACAAATATGTGAAAATGGGAATGTCTAATGACCCACTTACATTGTGAAATCATACTAGTAGTTCAGTTCTCAAAATATCATACATTGAAGATTACCAAGTGATATCTTCATGATATGAATTCTCATCCACTTATATTTACTCTAAATTGGTTGTAAAAAATCCATGTTTCCCTTTATATAATTTATCTAACTATAAAACAATATTTAAGAATATAGTTTTAACACATTAAAATTCTCAGGTTATTTAGAAATAGTTATCACCTTTTCAATGAGACATATATTCTAAAAAATTAAAATATTAATTTTATATAGTTTAATAGTAAAAATTAGATAAGGTATATATTAATATTCAAATAAATAAATATATATGAAATATAATGTATAAATAATTTAGTTCACCGGATACAACTTTGAGAGAGTCACACTACTAATAGAAGTTTCTCTTTGACCAAGTGTTTTTGCTTTATTAGGTTTTTCACATTAAATGTTTTCTCACTATCATGACTCACATAAAGGTGTGACTTTATTTATGTTAATTATAATTTTTTATAGAATTATAACTATTCATTTTTTTGTCATTGTGAATAATTCAAGTAGGTTTTTCACATTGTTTATACTTTGTTCATATATATTCCATAAATTTTTATTCCATACATTTGTGTGTTGAGTGTGGGACTGTTATTTTTATATGGCTTCCATGATTAATAATTATCCAAAACAATTGGATACGTTGGGTTCTGTTTTTAATTGTAGTTTTGTGTTACCTTTTTGGAACACAATCTGAATTATTTTAATAAAAGAAAAGGGGAGTTAGTTATAGATTGATAATATGATCACCTAGTCTAAATCGATAGCTTAGAAAGAATTTCGAAGATAACTTGACTAAATAATTAGTCCTATTTATTTTATTGTTCATGGACCAAGATTTTATATTCTTGGTATTTTTTTCCTTTCACTCTATTATATTCTAAAAATTCACAATCAATATAGATTTGGTTGTCATGTTTTTCATAGATAGTAGACAAAAATATTGAATTGAATTTTCACATGAAATTGTATCTATAAATTCGACCTCAAGAATTATGTTACCCAAAATACCCTTTAGTATTTTTAATGTTTTATAGACTAATGTTTATAAATATTAAATGGGTGTCCCATGGGGATGTAATTAAACTTTGTGAGAGACCAACAAGATGAAGACAATGGAAACATTCCATGTATCGTAGATGGGTGTGGTTTGACATTGTTTTCATTATTAAAGGTTCTAAATGTTCTCTACAAATAGAATGGATATATTTGGATTAATAATAAATATAATTATATAATATCATGTTCTTTTCCCTTGGTTTAACTAAAATTATTAATAAATTGAGAAAATTTCAACAGGGAATTACTTTAGTTAATTATAGAAGGTTTCATTCCATATAATTTTAACTTTGGTGTTGAATTTTCATAATATAAACCTCTCAGTAATTATAGATAATATAATTATTCCTCAAACATCAATAACAAGTTAAACCTTTCATAAATTACAACTATAGATGATTTCTATTTTTTGAACTAGTTTAATCTGTTTTTGAGTCATTTCTGGCAGTGAAAATATTTTTTTTGGATGTTATTGAAATTGAACACGGTGTACAATATTTCACTAATCTATAAAATTCATTACATTCATGTGTTTTATATAATAAATGGTTTTGACATACAAATATTATTACCAAAAAAGAATTTGATTTATTTATATTTAAAGATATAGAATTATATATATGTGATATGAGTGAGTAGAATATATTGGTAATTATACAAACATTATAATTACTAAATAAGATTCAAATATTTGGTTAATTGAATTTTTATATTGTAAAATAATTTAAAAGGGGTGAATAATTTATTATTATAATGTAATATTTTTTCATCATGAATATCTAATGTTTCAATCCTATATGTGTTTTAAAATATTTACATTTTTGTTTCACAATTAACGATTAATTAAATAATAAATAAAAAAATTAATAGTTATGGACTTGAATTTTTCCGAAGTTATTTTTTCTATAATATTGTATTCACTTTTCTGGTAATTAATATCCATGTGGATAATAATGTTCATCTTTAGTTTAAACATATGAAGATAATATATTCTATGTATTTAAATCTTTTTATACTTTAATCATTTTTGATATTTGAATTCTATTTTTCAGAGTAGATACTTAATATTGTTATCTTAAGTGGTGTTTTTGTTTATGATTCCATATTATCTTATAAAATGGAAACTTTTTTTATTTCAAAAATATTTTCTATTTTTTGGGTATTCAATTAAATGGGTATATATTATTTAACAATATACTCCATATACTACATGAGATCTATGCTACAACGTATGATTGAGTTATATTTTGTAATTGGAATATATTTCTTGTAATATCTATATTGTATCAAATGATTAGTTTATGACATATGAGCCCAGGGATGGGAATGCATGAAACACTCATAAAATTCAGTTTAATTATTTATTAACCAATGGGGCTAGTTAATTGAAGTCACTTCATGCATTACTTGAATCCATCAATATATAATACTAAAATGGGATATAAAATTTTTATTCTAGCAGATGTAACACTATATAACTGATGTTATACATTACATGAACAATATTAGGGATTCTTAGGTAAGTGATGGTTTCCGTATTGTATGTATAAAAATTGAAATTAATTCATTTTTAGACTGTATAATATTATCCCTTCCTGTTTCACTGTTTCTCTCATAGATAAGACACGATTACCCCATTAGTTAATCTGATTCCATATGTTGTGAAGGTGGATCCATTGTCTGATGTATAGCCTATGAAGGCAAGGATATTGTATTTTCTTTTTAATAGATCTTGACCAAGTGTACACTAATGAGTAAAACTCGGATTATATGGAACTATAGGTACAATGTTCATCATTTTTTCATGTAACATTGATCGTTGGTGACTGATCAGACATAATATTATTTTTTTCACAATTAATTATACTTAAATAATCCCCATAAACACATCACTTGTATCGAATCCATACATAATAATGAATATATGGGCTAACATAATAATTTTTAAAAAATTTGGTATCTTAAATTATTTGCAGTGTTATCATAAATTATGCTTTGAAGAAAGCTTCATTATTGATTTTCCATATCATTTAAAAGACATATATCATAAGTTATAAGATAGAGAAAACATGATTTTTTTAACTTTGGCGTTGAATATGAAATAGGATATATGATATCATAAAATACTTTTCAGACATGGTTATTTAGACAAATAGTGTACTATAATGTATTTTTGGTATATTATTTATTATTAAATATAAAACGTGTTATTAGATTACTCTTATCATAACTAAAAATATGTTTCAAATCCAATGATTGAATTATATGTCATAGAATATTTTTAACTTCCCTTTCTTCCTCTATCTTGTATTGGTCAAATTTTAAATTTGAAAATATATTTATTTCCTATAAAATAACATAGTGAAAAACTCCAAAAATATTTTTTTATAATTTTCCTTTAGATATAAATTATCTATAAATTATAAGTTTAGGGAATTATAAAATAATTTTTCTTATATAAAAATAAAATATGAAATATTAATATTTTAATATAATGCTTTATAAAATAAAAAAGTTTTTATTTATTTATTTATTAATTCATAAATATTCATGATTATAAATTTTATATAAATTTTAAAAATTATTTATTATTTATTTAGGAGATAAATTTCTCCTGGGAGGTAGTTCCCTACCATAAATAATAGGTACGATATCCTGAGATTTTGTTTTCATCAACCTTTACCTTGTTTATTTTTTAGAGTTATGGGATTAAAATTAGTTATTAAATATTGTTATTATATATTATTTTTCTGAGTTTTTATGAATAGAATTCACCCTTGAGTAAAGTATCTGTAGGGATTGGGACATGGGGTAAGAATACCTGCAATAATAAAGGCTTAAACATTATTCTAAAAATATGAGCAGATGGATATTGTTCACGTTCGACTTTATCAAGTGGTGGTTATCAATATCATATAACAATAGGATTTACATAATGATTTTATGTACCTTATACATGACATGAATTTAGATATGTATGGATATGTATGACATCTACTTTTGGGAGACTAACCAAATACTTTTTTGATGTGAAAATTACTTACATAGTAATGTGGTGTGAACAGATAAATTTGGTTGATGGAATAGGGATTATAAAAAATAATTGTTAAAAAAATCATACATAATGTAATAAAACATGATATTGAATGGATTTAATTTTCGTGAGATTTATATTAAATTACTTAGACATTTAATAGAGAATAAATTGAACATTAAGTGTGAGATTCATTCTAGTGAAAGAACATGTCGTGTAACCGATCATCAATTTATGTTGGTTTAAGGTATATTCATATACCCATGAATTATATTATGTGTGGAATGGTGGAAATTTTTATTTTTAAAGGTTGGTAAACTAAATCCTATTATGATATTTGGGTAACAATTTTTTGGGAAGCCAAAATAATTAGGATAATAGAGGAATAAATTTGAATTTATATGCTTATGATGGATTTTGGTAATGATATATCCACTTAAAACCCCAAGAGTCATATGTGATATGAATAGAAATTCATCCAACCTAACTAGAAAAGTGTTCAGAGGAACACACACATTGTTAGATGGATAATGAAAATATTGTTCTAAAATGGATAAAGGTATAAAAATCCATCATTTTGGATAAAAATAATTCTAGTTTCCACCAATGATATGATATCGTTATTGGGATGTAAAAATGTTGATGTGGATGAAACTTACATTAAAAGGAAGGGGAATTATTTTTTTTAAAAATGAATTTTCTTAAAACCATATAATAATAAAGGATGATTTCATTGGTTTGAAACATTATATATGCCAAATTTAAGGTTAAAATAAAATATAAAATAATAATATGTTATAATGAATCAATCATGAAAGAGAATAGTAAAATAAGAGTGATTATGTCCCAAAGAATAGATTTGAGTCCCTAAAACATCTTACCACTTGAGGAGAATTTAAATAAAATCTTGATGAAATAGAGATATTAAAATTTAAAATATTTAATCATTAATAAAATTTAATTCATTATAAAAATATCTCAAATATTTATTATATACAACATATAAATATAATTAGGTTCATAAAATGAAATGTGTCTCAAAGATATAACTTTTGTGATGAAACCCTTACGACGTGGGTAAAAAATTATATAAAACCTCCCATAAAATAGATATAATGTAGTAGAAACAAAAAAATCAAAAAATTTTGAGTGAATTATATATTATAAAAAACACATAAATAATAATTTGTTCAAAAATATTATTTATGTCTCAATGAAGGGACATTGATATGAAATCTCTTACCTTTATCTAGATTCATTCTGATCACACTCTTAACATAATAAATAAAAATTAATTAATTTTATTATATACATTATAAAGAATCTTATATATCAATATATAGTTTAACATGGACCATTTATTATAATATGATATTTATTTATTATATAGTTCATCCAACTGTTTGCATGAAAATTGAGTCTGTGTTGGCTTATTTTGGTAAACTAAGTGAATGAATTTTATACATTAATAATATATTAAATACATATTATAATATTTCTAAAACCATATAATAATATATATTTTATTGATATATTATAATAAAAATATTTTTCATGTTTATATAGTCAACCATATTTTGGTTCCAAATCATTTTTCATATAGGTGTATAAAGCAACCAAAACATGAACAAATTTTAACTTGATTGGAAATTATGGTTAGGGAGGTATTAATTTTGAATTAATATATTTGAAAAATTTATATAATTATATTATATTTAAATATATTTCCTAGTGATAATGATTTGATGATGTTATTAGAATGTATGAAAATCTAGGTGAAAAATAAAAAAAATTGAACGTCATGGCGCCCTTCCTCAAGTATGAATGTTTACTGTTCTCATTTCACAATACCTGAGAGCGAGTGGCGGTGGATATTAAATAGATAGTTAATAATTATAATAATATGATATATATCATATTAACTCATAATTACCACTATTATGGACATCTCGAAAAGGGTGATAATGAAGAAAATGACACCACTTTATGGGGGTGGTATTTTGCGCAATGCACTAACAATATTCTTTTGTTTTTCTAGGTGGATGTAAATGAGTAACTAAGTGGTTAAAAATTAATATAACAAAATATAAGTATAAAAATGATACAAAAATAAAACTATTATTATTCTAATATTATATTTGAATAAGGAATTCTAAGAAAAAAAAATTGAAGAACGATATAATTCCTATGTTGATGACTTCATCATTCGATGGAAGTTCCAATAATAATTATGTGAATAAGAAAACTATGAGTGACCTAGGGACTATGAGTGTGGCATAGGTTTATATTAAGAATTAATGGAAATATTTTTATTCAGTAAATAAGTATTTAATTCCATATTTTAAAAATAAAAGTGGAACCATTTTATAAGAAGAGAAATGGGGAATTTTTGAATTACATACCATTTTTCTGTAATGTTTGGATATTATTAAATGGTTAATAACATTAAATAGGACAAAGGTTGTTATGGAAAAATTAATGGTAAAAAATAATCTCATAAAATCATTTTTTGAAAAATTAAGTGTAACTTCAGAATTTTTAATTTTTTATTTTTAACCTTCTAGCCAAATTAACATAAATAGTGGTAAATAATTTTTAGCCATGGTAATTAATATTAATGAAACAATATAATACTAGATCATTTTTTAAAATTTTAACCTTTTGGTTTAAAATTTTATAATCATTTTAATAAATAATATTTCTGGTTCTATGAAAATTTAGATTTCAAATAAACACATTTAATTGCAATTAAAAAATTCTTAGAAAAGTAATTCTTTTATGTTTTAATTATATCCATAATATATATTAATCTTTGATACAAATTTTAATGAAATTATTTTATTTATTATAAAATCGATATATTCTAGGAGGCTTTTATGGACAAACCAAGTGTAATTTCACCATCTAATCACTTAATTAGTAGAAAATAATGAAAACCAATTTTTTATTAAAGTAAAAATTTAATTTAGTTAAAAAAAACATTGGAAAGAAAATTATAAGTTCAAATAGAAAATTAAAAAGAATAATTTTATTACGTAAATTGATATTTTATTACTTAAATTTTTTTAAATTTTCTATGATAAAATAAAATAATGATTAAATCATACAATTATAATTTTGGAAAACCCCATATTTTATTTACTAAAAATAAACCATTTTTTTAAATGAAAAATGAATACTGAAAACAAATTATGTGAGGAATTAAAAATATATTTATTTAATAAAGTAATTTAAAATATATTATTTTATAATTATATTTTAAAATAAAATAATTAATAAAATCAAAATGTATTTGATTGAAAATAATTTTTTTCTATATTTTCTCCAATTAATTAGTTACTTTATAAATAATTTATGTTCTACTATTTTAGTCTTTATTATATATTAATAATTTTTAATTATTATTGTGTGGTTTTTTACATTTTATATAACATTTGATACACATTATTTGAAATAGTATATGATTTTATGTATCTAAAATATTAGGTCCATAAAGTATCCCCACCCCCAAAATAAATTATGTCCACAAAATTTTAATTATAAATTACAAATTTTTTTAAGGGTATCTGATATATTTATAGGACTTGATATTTAATTTCGATTGATGTTTCAGTTGTACTAATTCTAGTGACATTATGAAGCTCATTTATTCCTTATTAGGAGGAATATCACAATATTGATTTATTTATAACCATTTGAGCTAAACATCCATAATAATTGTGTATCATAACTCCTATAAAGGAATAAATTTTCCAAGGTGGATCATATCCATTATGGTGATGGTAAATGATCATAAATTTATTTGAAATAATAATTATGATTAATATATTCTCACAATTGATATGGAATTCGTGTAATGTGAGTTATTCAAATCCCAAAATGATATAAATTTCACTAAAGTAAAAAAATTAATTTGATACATGTGAATAATATTTCCATTAATATCTTACCAGGATATAATAATATTATAAGATGATATTAAATCATTATGGTGTTGATTTCATTCTCTTATAAAACATTAATGATATACTAGAGTTTCATGAACTAAAATTTGATTAGACATAAATTGTTATGGGGTGGAGGATAAGTGGATCTTAATTATCCACATCCACTTCCATTGTTTCCATTTTATATGATCTTCCTTGTTGAAGAGGTTTATCATGCTGATTATCCTCATTATCCCTTGAGGATGAGCATCTATTTTTATAATGTCCATGATCTGTACATTTAAAAACTAGAACCATTAGTGGTACCTTAATATGGACTATAAGTATGTTTACCATTTTAACTAAAACCTTATTTTTTTCCTAAAAAATATTCAATTTATGACCTCATTATCTACACATAAAACATCTTATAATTTCTTTGACTCATTCCACTCGGTTAATCTTCTTGAATCCCTCACATGTTGAATTTTGAATCTTCATTCCATCATAGTTTTTAACACATTATCTTTTAAAAAATTAATTTTTCTCTTATTTTTATTTTTTAAAAACTTATATATGTTCAATTTGTTTTTCATAACCACAAAAAAATTCATTTATCTTTTATCCTATTGGGATGGCCATTTGGACAATTTATAAATTATATAAGGAATAATTCATTACAATAGTTTATTCAGTCTTCATCCATTAGTAAAACCAAAATCCCTTAATCATGAGTGTTAAATATATACATAATATTGGAATTCTGAAAAATTCAATCATTAAATATATTACTATTTGATAACATCACATTATCTTTCTTTTTTTCAACCTAAATCACTCTTTGTTCTACATAGGTAGCTTCAGGTTGGTTTCTCCCATACATCGTATCCAAATTTCATAACATAATAAATCATTATTAATTTCTTTTAAAGGGAATTTATTTAACCAAAGAATATATCTTATGAGCTTTAGTCCCACTGTGTAGTTAGAAATCATTATCATGCCCCTGTGATAATTGAGTTAATAACCAACACACCATTTTCAGGTTTATTAAGCGTAGGTAGATTTGTTCCAAAGACTGCATTGACCTGTAGTATCCAGATAAATATTTCTGTATATAGAACCATATAATAATGAATTTAACAATAATTATGGAAATAATACTATTCTCATATTGAAACCTTAGACATTTTCCTACAGTTTTCATAAAGGTTCTCTAAACTAATCTCCAAATTTACATAAACTAATGACCCAAATACTAAACCTTTCCATTTATACCAACTATAGTGAACCTATGTGAACATGACCAAATATTTAATTTTTACTAAGATTTAATTATTACTTCTTAGAAATTTTCACACAACTCATGGACCTATAAGTTTATTATCTAGAATATTAGAAACAGAATTATCATCTTTTACTACACTTGATAATATTTCTCCATAATTTCCCTCCTCTAGACCCTTTTATATATATCTCACATAAAATAATCATATTAATAACCTATGGATTTGATATATAATAATTTTTTGATCTCAAATGTTCATTAAGGTAAACATTATCAAACTGTAATGGATCCTAAACATGTATGAGAACATGAGGAATATAAACATCTCATAATAAAAGATCAAAATATATTATATGATAATCTGAAAATATGTTATAAGAAAATAAGATCATAAAAAACATTAATTATCAAGGATATTCGATGGATCATGCTCATATCAATAAACATATAACATATGGGCATTGTATAAATGTGTGAAATGATTTAAAAATAAGGCATAATCATAAATTCATGGTAATTCATGAAAATAAAATGCATAATGAAAATTTAACATAATTTGAGGTATATCATGAAAATTTGTAACATCCTTAAGTATTGGAAAATTATAATGAAATCCATATACCTTATTAATCATGGAATAATCCTCTTGTGTACCCCAAGGCATGGGATTAAACATCTCATGTACCCCTTTTTATTTGGGACAAATCCTCATGTATACCCTTTGGCGTATAATAAATCCTCATGTGTACCTTATTATCTTACTATTAATCTTATTTTTTACCATTTAACTTGTGATAAACATCTTTTTCAAATCATTGGATTTAGATAAATCCTCATATATTCATCCCTATATTAGAAAATATCCTCTCAGGTACCTTTTATCTTGCGATAAATCCTATCACGAACCCATTTTAGACAGTGGGATATAAATTCAATCCAATTCATGATAGGGTGATATTAGTTCATATCCATCAACATCCATAGTACATGTTCTATAAAAATTAAATCATAAAAATATCTTAATAAACCAATAAAAAAATATTTATTAATAATTCAAATTGAATTCATTGGATTTTTAAAAAGAAACCACTTAACTAAAATGTGTTTCATAAACTATTCAAATGGACTAAAATTACATCATGAATTAAATGATTTCAAACCAAAATCTTGATCACCCCAAATAGTCACATAACCTAGATGAAATAAATCCTTGGATATCAATATTCTCATTTTACAAATAAAATCATATCATAATTACATATATAGGGTGATCAATAAAACACTGCACAGAAAATAAACATTGGTGGGTAAATTGAATAAAAAATAGAAAAACTTTAAAAAATATATATTTTCAAACCTTGAAGTATAAATTAGATTCAAAAAAATAAAAGTAAATATGTGAGATTTTGAGAACATAATATAGAAATATTCAAATAATTGGTTCCTAAAGATACATAATGGTTTCAAAAAAAGAAGTGAAAATAATTTTTTTTAAATACTTTTAAATTAATATTTAATAATGGATATGTGGAAAGGAAATAATTTTTTTTATTAAAAGTAAGTTAAAATAGTTTGAAAATTATTAATTTTAAAAATAACATTTCTTAACACAAACTTGAAAAAATGTTTCTATAAAATAAGTGTAAATAATTTTAAAAAAATTATTTTTAAAAATAATCATTAATAATTTTTCCTTGAAAAAAAATACATGTTGTAAAATATGAATGTTTAGTGGATAAGGAAACTTTTTATTTGGAAAGAATGTAAAACCTTTTCAAAATTTTGATATACCATTATTGAAAACCCACATCATTAAATTTATTATGTAACCCTAGTTTTCAAATAATTAATGGGATACAAAAGCATCATTGGAGATTGAAAATGTGACTCTAATAGTTAAATGAGAACATTGGTGGGATGTAAAGACATATATATGGATTAAAATACCATTAACATGAATTGAAATTATTATAAAAAATGATTTTTATGAAATCACTGGTCATAATGGATGAATAATTTGGTGTGAAACATTATTTCCCAAAAAAAGGTTAAAATACCAAAAAAAACATCAACATAGTTCATAATATACCAATATTTAAAGGTAATAGTCCCAGAAGATTGATTTTTACTTTGAATGAGATTAGATCCCTAGACTTATGTTACAAATTGAGGGGCATTTAAATGAAATCCACCTAAAGATGATAGATTAATATTAAACTTGTTTTATAATGAATAAGTGATAATTATTTTTATACTATGTTGAATGTAAGACATATACACCACATAAATTTAATTAGGTGCATAAATGAAAATTTTTCATAATGAAGAAAATTTTGAGATGAAACCATAATGAAATGTGAAATAGAATTAATACAAGAAAAACTATAAAATGGACAGAACCAGTTTAATAATAAAAACCCCAGTATTAACTAATAATTGTTGAAATTTTATATCAATTAGGTAGTATATAAAATATATGAATAATAATTGGTTCATAAATATGAACTCTGTTGAAATGAAGAAAAATTGTTATAAAATCTCTTACCTTGTTCTAGATTCATTCCGCAAACATGCATTTCTTTCTAAATAACAACAAGAAGCTTAATAAATACATTTTTATGAACCTTAAACTTCTATATATAATTTAACAAGTTCCATTTATTATCTTGTGTTATTTATTAATATATATTCCCTCGTTTTATTTCATAAAAATCGAATCTATGCCAGCTAATTTGGGTAATCTTAGAAAAATAAATTTTAATTTAAGAATTACTTAAATACATAATATAATATATCTTTAAGGTTTTAAAAATTATTATTTTCTTAATATATTATAATAAAATTATTTTTTATGTTTCCATATTCATGTATTATTTAATTTTAAATAATTTTTCACATAAATGGTTAAATCAACAAAAACATGAACACAAATTAACTTGATGGGAGAGTGTGGTTAAGGGGGTATTTCTACTGACATGATATCATTATAACAGATATATGATGATATTAATTTTATATATTCATAATGGTGAAAAATCTTAAAATATTTTTTGATAGTTTAAGAAAATCTTTATAAAGAAAGAAAAATGTTCCATCGTGGAGGTGGGACTCCCCATGAATGCATGTTCAGTGTTACTAATTCTAAACTATTTATAGGGGTGAATATGGATATTAAATTGAAATTTTAGAATCATAATTACATGAGGTGTGTCATATTTATTCACTATTACCCCCATTAATACCATCCATGAACGGAGGTAATTATAAGAGAAAATGACATCGCTTTGAGGGTATGATAGAATGTGAAGATCACTAACAATGTTATTTTGTATTTATCATTTGACAGAAATCAATAACTGATTTTTTTACCATTAATAAAATAATACGTTAGTACAATGATGATATTTAACTCATTATATTATTATTTTTTATGTTATTTGTATGAGTAATATTAGGAATAAAAACATGATAAGAATATAATATAAATGTTGGAGGCTAGAACATTCCTTGGAAATTACCATGATATTGAAGGGATTCAAATAACTACTATTATCTGGGGGGAATATATTTGTGTGAGTAGGTTATAATGAGACTAAAATGTAATATTTTAAATAAGTATGTAAAAGGTTAAGTTTATCTTTGATGGGAGAAATTAGAACCCTTTTATAAGTGGCGAATAAGGGAACTTATGGAAATAATAATCATTTTTTAAAAATGTATTAACTCTATTCAAGGATCAATGATTCCAAAGTGAAAAAAATTGGGGATGTGGGAAAACTGAAGTTCAAATCTCATCTTATATAATCATTTTTAAACAAGTAATGTGTGATTAAATGTTATTGTTTTTTTACATTTAAACATTTACCAAAATTAATTATTAACAAGATAAATAATTTTAAATTAGTAATTTACTTTATAGAGAAAAATTAATTTATAATAATACTTAATTTTAACCTTCTAGTTTAAATTTTACAAAATCAATTTAAAAATTAAAAATTATGATTTATTGAAATAATTATTTTAAAATAAGCACACATAATCACATTAAATTTTTTTTTAGAAAGACAACATTTTATGATTTGAAATTATATATAAGATATAATTACATTGGATAATTATTTTACTGAAAATAATTTATTTATTATAAAAAGATTAAAATTTATGAGTATTTCAAGGAAATATTAATATTTTTTTCTCCAACTATAAAATTAATTAGTGGAAAAGTCCAAAAATAGTTCTAACATTGAACATATTAATTTATTTTTCAAAAATACTAGAATTAGAATTATAAAATTATATTATATTTTAATATTCATAATTTTATTTCATTAATAAATATTTTATTACTAATTTTTTTTGTCATTTTCTTGTATAAGAATAAATAATGATAAAATCATTAAAAATAATAATATTTACGAAAACCGTTTTATATGAATGAAAGTAAACCTTTTTAGGAAAACCACAAAAATTCATACTATATAAGTTTTGATGTGTAAAATTAAAAATTTAATTTTTATTTATTAAATTTAAATTCTAAACATTATATATTTATCTTTTCAATGAAAAGAAATAATTCAATGAAAATGAATTTTATTGAAAATTACCCTTTTCAATATTAGCTCATATTAATTACTTACCTTGTGAATATTTAATGGTATACTGTCATTTAATTTATTAACTACTTATCATTATTTTTTTCTTATTCTAATTTATATGTTTATACTAGGTCTATTATGTGAAACTTGTTTTAGAATAAAGTATGTAATTTAAAAAGATTCAAAATCATGGGTCATTATAATAAAGACCTTGCATGATTTGGTTACCAAGATAGATTCAAACCCTAGTATAGATTGTGTGATGACTAGGGTTATAGGCCTAGTTAGAACATGTTTGATGATGTGGGGATTATTTCCCTATAAATATGATTTAGCTCCTAGGTATGTATGACTAGGATCTTCTATTTCATCTATAGTTTATATGACTAGTTCTAGCTTTCTAAGATCTATACGTTAATACCATATTGTTAATGTTTTTTTTATATCCCATTCCATGTTTTAACTTTTGATATTGATTATTTTTTATACCCTCATTACTTTATTAAAGTTTATTTTTTCATATTTTTTAAAACATGGGTTTAATTTGTAAAACTAATGGGTTTTATATCATGATTTCAAAGAAATATATTTCAATGATATAAATTTCAAATAAATTATTTTAAAACATGAATTTATGTCTCTCATATTTAGATTAATTTTGTAAATTCAAAGTGGTATCCTGCTAGGATTTTTTCACACAACCTAGAAATTCTATTGAGAGAATAAAAAAATATATTTGTTGTAAATAGGTAATTAAAATGGTTCTATTAAGTTTGGTTAATCATTATGAGGTTTGACCTACTTCCAGGGATTCATGATGGTGGTCATCGTGGGTCAAGAGGTGTGTTGGTGCCTTGTGAATCATTTTTGGATTCTCAATGTTTGGTGAAACTTTTTTTAGTCTAATAATAATTTTTATATTTCTTGGATCCTCTTGTTAATTGATGTTGGTTGACATTTTTTATCTTTATTTCTTGATTTTTATGACTTACGGTTATACCTAATGACTGTTATACCCTTCGTACCTATTTTTATAATTCATATTAATTATTTTATGGTTTTCATATCATATATATGGATGGATCATACTTTAGATCTTTGTAGATACTATTTAATAATTATTTGGATTATAAGGGTGAAAATATTCAATGATGGTCAATTTTGATTCATGATAACCAATTTCTAGCCTAGGAAAATCATTAATGCTCTTCATTAATTATAGTGAACTAGTTTGGCTATTAGGTTGGGTCAACTAGGGCCAGTTGGTTATATAAATGGATCTAATACCACTTTTATTTTGGAGATTTGAGGAAGTATGAATATAGTACCATCAATACTTGATAGGTAGGTAAAAGGTTGTTATTGTACATCCCTTATTTGTATCGAAAATTAAGATAAAATGGGTTTTTTTAGATTTGATCATTATTTTTAACTAAATTTAATGATTTTCTAATGAAACAATATATTGTTTTTCATATGTTATTGGTTTTGGGAATAATGAATGGGTCATGTAAAGTTATTTTTAGTTTTCAAGTAGAAAGGGGGAGGATAGTAGATTTATAAAGGATTGGGTCAAAATTAGTATATGATTTAAGGAAACCATGACGCTAAATCTTCAATCATTCGAGTGTCGTTTTACTTTATTGGGTCATTTTTTCATACTATAGGTCAAAATCATTCACAGAGGAAAAATATTCTAATTTTTAATGTTTTCATCCCTTTGTTATTTATAATTTGTATTAATTGATGCAATTTCTTATGTAAGTGTAATTGAATTAGTTTTCTAACTAATGTGACGATTTTATAAATTTAGATTTTGTTATAGCTGAGGTTATATTTTACGTTTTGTTGATTATAAATCCCACAAAATCCTATAGGAACCAATGATTGGGAGATATAGATCATTCCCAATAAGTTATCCCTCTTTTTGACCCTTATTTTTTCGAGTTAGTCATCCAAACTACCAAATAACTGGTCCATGAGAGTGGGATCGAATATACAAGTATGGTAGACCACACACTAGTTTCACTAAGTGAAATCCATATATTATTCGAGGTGGAAAGGGGCCCCAACATCCAAAAGAATGGGTCAGTTTTATTGAATGTATATTATATTTTATCAAGACCCTTGAGACAATAATGGGTTATTTTTTTACCTATATACAATTGGGACTAATCAAAAGGTAGTGGTACTCCCATGATCAAGCCATTTTTTATGAAAACCTCACCTACACTATATTCATGATGTTTTTTAATGAAAACAAATTATCTATATTTCTTGAGGATGGTGTAGAAACATGGGTATATGAATCATGAAAAGGGATTAATTTTGTGATGTATTTTTACCCTCAATTTTCAGTATTATATTTTCTCCCAATCTCATAAAAAATTAATGTTGTGACAGTTTAAGATTGGGTTAAAACATAAAATTTGTTCAATGATCGTTATTTTATACATTTTAACATACAAATATGTGTTTGAAAATTTAGTGATGGTGGATAGTACTATAATAGGTTTGATAGGCCTTAGTGGTAGACTATTTATTAATATTGAATTCAAACTTCTTCTTCTTCAGGATAGAAAAGATGAAGTAAAAATACCATCCATCCTCATTTTCTCCATCAGTGTATTATTTATAGAACTATGAATTATATTAAATTCAGTATGAAAAATTATGGGAACACTAAAACATAATGTTTATTTTTTCCTTGGATAATCCATAGTCATGGGTATCTTATCCTTATATAATTTTTCTACAGGAATTCTTCACATGGATGATGAGTTAGATATTCTTTCACTTTCGGATCCAAGTTCTGGTAATATGATTATATGTAAGTGGAGTCCTTCTCTTAGGAAAATGGGTATTTCAATAAATTTAATAATTAAAAAGGGTAATTTTATCATGGGTATCTTATTTTTTGATCTGGTTCTATAATAATCTAATGTTGGTTAAGAGAAAACAAGGTCAAGATGATCTAGGATGTACTCGGTGCATCTCATTCATTTTATTGTTTTATAATGATCGATTATTTTGGATAAATCATAGTGTAAATTTCATTACTAATTGATCTTTCAACCCCATTGAGTAATTTGAAGGAGAAAGGTATAAACTGCCTAGAGTTTTGTGTTGGTATTTCTAACTTTGAGATCTTTTGTTACTTATTGGTCCTTAAAATAGTCATTTTCAAAATAATTATTAGCATTGACTTGATGAACAGTATCAAAAAAATAGATTTATTTCTATTGGTGGATGGTTTTGTGTCACACTCCATACTAGAAAACCCATATATTCTAGGGTGACTAACATCCTACATCATAGAGCTAAAGTCCTGATGATTGAAATATTTGCATAATCTCATTCAAGATATCTAGTATTCCCTTTTCTTTAGTTGAGAGGAGTTCATCTAGTCAGCTTCCAGTAGTGTAGGATATGTATCCCAGAAACTTTCTAGAGAATATTTATAGTCTATTACCCCAATGGTAGATATATTATGTTATCGATATACTTTATTGGATAGACCCAATTTCCTCTTTATTTAATAGGATGAATCCAACCAAGCTAAAAAGTTTAGTGGTACATTTATATGATCTTAATTAAATGAGATATATTTGACCAACTGTGTCATTATTGGCCTCACTAGTTTTATTATAAAATAATGAAGATGGAATCCTCTATATTTCCATTGATTTCCATAATAATAACTACGAGACTATTAATAATAAATGATCATTAGTCATAATTGATAATATAACTGGTTAACATATATAATATAAGTGGTTTTTAAATAATAACATCAAATCATGATACCATAAGGTGAGGTTTTAAGAATTTTATATTACTATGAATGAATTTAAGATAATGTATGACAACTATTTATCTATGTTTATGTTTTTTACTTATCCTATCTTAATATTTTTATGTATTTGATGAATCATATTTATCATTTATTTCTAAATTCCATTATAGTTGTGACTGTTAATGACATCTTGGTATTATTAATATTAAATTAAGATCATAAGGTCTATCAAGATGCATTTCTAAAGACCTACAATGATCATCACCTATTTTATATGAAATATAAATATAAATTATATATTTTTAATTATATATTCTCGGGTCATATAATATAAATGTGGTGAATCATTATATATCATTAAGAGTTTTATAAAGTGATGACTTGGATGTTTCCTAAGAATGTGCTAGAGATAGAGTGTTTCTTGATCTAAGTCAGGTACTATACAAATTTATTTCGGGACTTTTAACAGACTGATTTTAACACGAAAAAAATTGAATGAAAATGGAGTGATGTATGTTTGGGTAAATAAGTGTTAGAGGGATTTTGAGTAGCTAAATATGAAATTGAATTCATCTCAAGTGTTGAGTCTCTCTAATATGGGTTAGAGTTATGCCATGTATTTTGATGCTTCGATTTTGAGAGTAGGGTTCATGATGATGTATCCTAATCATGTTGTGGTGTAATTATATTCCATGTTTTGACCTCACAAGAAGAATTACCACAACAATGGCCATGAATTAGTATTAGGGACGAATAATTTAATTACATGGTCTAACTACCATTTAAGGAAGTGATTTACATTATAATTAATCTATGATATTCTAATCTAAATTTTACCTTGAAGGACCTATGTCGTATACATATGCTTTAGTTAGAATATATCAACACATTTGAATTTGACATAGCTTATACCCCTATGAATGGGAATGTGGTAGCTGAAACATTTAGTAAGAAACTACCAACCCTTGATGTGAGGGAATCTCTAGAAGAATGGAATCTGATATGTTTTTTTATTGTGATGAAAATATATGACGATTATAATACAATGTTATATATCATTATCTTGTGTGGTTTCATATTAATCAAGAGGAATATTTTTCATGTTAGTATGATAGAATCGTTATAAATAGTGTATAAACATCTATATATTTTTCTTATTCTCCCAAGGGTTCTATTTTGATTCAAAAAAAATATTCCATTGGTTTTGAGGTGGTAGTTAATAGATGGTGGGAAATAGTCTAGTTGGGTCATTTCCCATGGGGCTAAAAAAAATTTATCCTCTGAGCAACTAAAATTAGTAGTTTATGATGAAGATATCATTTTTTATTTTGTATCTATTTGTGATACATATTAAAAATTTAAATTTTTTAATCATAGACTGACTATATTATTTCACCCCATTCCAATTTGGTTATGGACGTCGTAGGATATTTCTCCAGACTTCATTATTGATTTTCCTCAAGACACAAGTGGGAAGTATTTTATAATGATATTTATTTATAGTATGACTAAATCACCACATTTATTTCTTATTAGAGAGTCAATGAAAGTGGAGGTGATCAGACACTTGAACATATGTGGTATCATTAAGCATCATGGCATGCCTTGACCCATTATTTCTAAAAGATACCCTTTATTCAACTATCAACTATGGAAGAGTCTTAAATAATTAATCAATTCTTAAATAATGTAGGGGATGTAATATATCCCTTAGAGGGGTGGTAAAACTGATTAGGATATCCCGATTCTAGAGGATTTCCATCGATCGTGTGTTGTACTGCCTTAGACCCAGTTCAGTCATATGTAACTGAACCATAATTAAAACATGGTCTCAAACTCACCACCCTATACACTAAATTGTTCTAAATAGGAGAAATAGTGTACGTTGATATAGTGGGGATACTATACCTTTATTATCAAAGTGGGAAACATCAGTGAAATATATCAATAATCTAACAAAATTAGTAATAAAGTTAAAAATGGAAGTAAAATGTCATGGTTATTAAATAAAATATGTAAACAGTATCCAGTATCACATACAATATTATTTCAGCTCTGCCTCCATCTTTCAAAAAAACATACAATATTATTTCATAACATTGTAGTATATAAAATGATAATAAAAGGGGTAACATGAAAAAGATATAAATGATTAAATGTGATACAAAAGAGTATAATAATACAAAATTTTATATCCTGTAGAATCACAATAAACATTTTAGCCCTTTGCTCTCATAATATATCATATTATAGAAAATCATGTGTCAATAATAGTCCATATTCCCTTATAACTACTTTCATCTATCCGGGAACCAAATGCTGACCCAAAAAGGGAATGAGTAAAACTCAATAGGCCACCACCAATGGAGTTTAATTCCATCTAGATTAAGAATATACTATGAAAGAATGTTCAGTCATAATAGTCAAATAAGTAAATGGAATACATAATACCCATGTAGGATTAGGCCCCCCATGGGACACCCATATGATACTACCTTCTTCATCCATAGAATTAATTTCATTGTGAATATATTAATTTAGAGTTTAATTTTTTATTTTCTTATTTGGACCTAAGGGTCTAATCCAAGGTGAAATAAGGTAATTATAGTCACATAAGTGGTCAACAAGACTAATGGTATTTTACCCTTAGTAGTCAAAAAATAATGATATTCATGTAATTAATTTATTTATATAATTTTAATGTGTTCTTTATCAATTACTATGTGTCATTTAATTTATTGGTGATCTTAACTGATCCCCAAAAAAACATGTAATGAATCTATTTATTTTTCCAAGTATAATATAAAAACCCATAAAATCTGGATTCCATCCACAGAATTCTACAAATGAACCCATGTATCAATCTATTCATGGAATAAATGCATCTCACTGTGATCCTATCCATGTAATTCTGCACAGGGAGACCAAGTTTCATGTGTGAAAAAAATTAATATCATCTTCCTGATGAGAACATCTAAGGAATTCTATATTTGATCCGTGTACCGCCCCAGATGCGTCATTATTCAATTTATAAATCAATCAATTCAAATGTCTTATGATCCCATCCAAGGAATCAAGTAACATGACCCAATTTTCCCCTATAGATCGTTCCTTAAGTTTAGGATGCATGATGTCTGATGACATTAATTATTTGGTTATTCTATCATTACATGATTTCACATCTATTTTATCATTGTTTTTATTTAGAGAGATATTATATGATATTATTGATTGGGTGAGGTTTATGTATGGTTGCATAATCATTCACTTCAATTTTACCATTTTTATCTCTCATAGAAAATATAAATAAATCCATCATCCATAAAATGGTACTAACCTTATTTTCAAAGGAAGGAGTTCATTTGTAGTGTCAACCACAATTGAAAAAAGGAAATCACAGTGGTTGAGAGGATGTGTGTTGAGGTTCATCATGCCCTTTTATGGGGAATTATTTTCTATTTTTGGACACACATATATATTATGTTTTTTACTAATCTCTTCCAAATCCCAATGTGGGACTGGTTAACCTAAAAAAATGACAATGTGTGGAAGCCTTATATATCTATATAGTGTTCTATTAATGAAACAATATATATCTGAGTTTCTTCTTCTATTTCGAATTATTTCATAAAAAATGGGTAGATGATTATATTTTGAAGACAAATATCCATGTACTTTAGAGTTCACTACCATTTTTGGAGGTGATTGTTTTATCTAGTAGGGGATAGAACGTTTATGTGGTTTCTTATGTATCTTCTCTATAAAATGAATCAAAACTCATATAGTTCATTTGATTACAAGCCTTTTAGTTTAATATCATGTGGAATGGGCATATTTGAGGGAACTTAGGAACCGGTTATATAGCTCAAACCTTTGGAATGAGTTTTATGTATCTTGTTTATAAAAATAATTAGAGTGGTCATAGTTTGATTTTCCCTCTACCCACTAATGGGTTTTGAAAGACAAAAAATGCATGTGAGGTTTCTTTTATTAGGGTTTACCAATATGAAATTACCTTTGGTACTTACAGTTAGGTGTATTCCCTTATATGGGTGAAGTCTCATCATGTCAATGAATGGGGATTTCACATTGGGGTTTTACTGGCTAGAAAAAATTTATCATGAGAGTGATATGATCAATGAAAACCCCTAGTCCCATGTTAGACAAGCTCAGTGTTAAAAAACAATGGGTAGAAAGTGATCAGATGAACATTATATGGATAAGAATCTTATGAACTAATGCGGCCCAATTGGGGTGTTTGATATGGATCTCGTTCCTTAGTATGGTTTTGTAGGTATCCTAATTATAGAATAAATTGAATACCTCATAATTCAATTGTATTATCAATCCATTGATTAATGGAGACGGATGATACAACTGTTTGATTGTTTATGTCCCATGGGATAGAGTGTCTAATAAATGGAGGGATTTATACCAAGGTGGATTCCCATTTAAAGATATCATGCCCCTATCGTCTGATGTATAAATCATAGGAACCATGAGTGTCTAGATCATTACATCCAAATGGAAGGTCCCCATAATACTCATAGGATTTTATGACTATCCTTTCATAGAATATTTTGAAAACATTATATATCAAAGGATAATTCATGTTTGAAGACTCATGGATTGGGGATTAAATGGTTTGAGGGAACAATCCCATATACTCCTAGAAAAAGTCTACATTTCTAGGTGGTGTATTCCTAAAATGTCTTAATATTCAGCTTGAAAATTTTCTTGGTTTTCTTCCTAAAATTCTATATTTGTCTTCCTAACAAGGATGACATATCCCGTGGTAATTTTCACGATCAATGATGAATTTTCAATGGGTTTTACCATGAAAATTTTTATATGTCTGTGGTTATTTGGGTGATAAAATAATATATGTCAATGGAGTTTTTTTATCAAGGATGACTTGTTTGAGGACTGTATCATGATCTAGGATACAGGTCTTGGTAGTATTTGTGTGATCAACACTAACACATCCAAGGGTTGTGATCAAGTATGACTTGTTCAAAGTACATATTTTGACATGGATGATATTTTCTTAGGAATTCATGATACATGGATTATATTTTAGTGGAGTTTTGTGACTTTTGTTATATTTATGGAGGACCTCGCATGATGTGGCTGATTTGTTCGAAGGACTTCACCTGACTAAGATGACATGTTTGGTTGCTGAAAAAAGACTTGGGTGAGATTTTTATAGGGATGTGGAATGTAAATTAATCTGATGTATGAAGTACATAATAATATTGCATTAAAATATTCATTTCCTTATTCACATAATGTTTATGAAATTTTCAAACATTATCACATAAATGCCTCAATGTTCTTAAAGAGTTGGCATGTTGAGGTGTGGCATGACCATATTGATATGAAAAAAATAGTTTTCATAATCTAGTTGATGCACCATAAATCCTAATCATGATCAATATAGTTATCATGTGAATTTTATATACATTATGTGTAATCCCTTGTTGTTCCCTGGGTTTACCAAGTGGAATACCCTTATGATGGTAGGAATTTCCACATTGAGAATTCATCTCTTACCTATGATCATGAATGTGTGTGTTTTTAAGATGAGGGTAGGAATTTATATGACTCTCTATCCTAGATATATGCCACTTTATATGGTACCTATATCATAGATATAGGCTTGTGTCAGTGGAGCATCATGCGATTCCCATGAACCTACATCAGGTTATCCATTGCATCATATTTTTGTCCCAACATAAACAAATATCACAAGATAGTTCCATCATTAACAAATTAATTGGACCAATGGATCATCGAAGGGATTTCTTATAAACATGTCGATATATCAATGGGAATTCAAAATATTAGGCTGGCATGTCCAAGAGCCTTTGTGAGATCAGAATTCCTATTGAAGAGGAGTTCATGTGATTAAGGGAAAATTTTCTATGGCCCTTCATGATATCAAGTTGGGTCATTGGAGTTCCTTTACATGAAAAAAAACATAACTCTCCTTCACATAACGGTTCAACATTTTGAGATATTATTTTACAAATTCTATGGATCTTTCCCATTAATTTTCTATTAGGGAATTACATTCTCAAATGGAAATGTCTAAGACACTTCAAATGACATGAGTGGCATTCCTAGAACCCTTCATCTGATGATGTCAACAAGTCAGTAGAGAATTCACATGATCAATGGAATTATCATGAAGAATACATCGACCCTTATTTTAAAAAATGGTGAAACTCTATTTCACACAAGTCTTATTCCTTTTTTCAACTTTTTGAATTTCTATTTTTAAAGAACATTTTATTTTTTCCATTATTTTTTCATCAGGTAATCACATAATCAAATTCATGGGTTCATTTTATTTCATATAATAATATTTACGTACCAAATGGATTTCACACGGTTTGGCTAAAATGCTACTAGGAATCTCACATGATAGTTGAACTGATCATGTAAAGTTTACAATACCTTCACATGAAAATCAATGTAACATCCATCACAAGACACTTCCTTAATTTTTAGACATTATTTTATAAGGGGGTTTTGGTTATTTATAGGTTTTTTTAGTATTAATGTTTCCTGATTGTAAGAACTCCTCTTAGAGACTTTTCATGATCAAAAAGACTTATCAAAATGTATTAACATGATGATGAGGGTTTTTTATGGGTCGTTTTCTAATTAGAATGATTCCATGAGGGTATTCAGATGATCATTATCAGATCACTCATAATGAATTATTTTTCCACATGACATTACTAGGGTGATGAGATCACATATCCTCTTAAGCACCATGTGGTTCGAGTGATCTAGGTTCTTAATCTTCAAGTATCGATGATGATCCTTCCCTTATTTTTTGGGGAAAATATTACCTATTCCAGTGTTATTTATTCATTCCTAATATTTCCAATGCTCATGATGTGGGAATCAACAAATTACCCTCTGAGGATCGAAGTCTATAGGGAAATGGACTTGGTTATAAGGATATTAAATGTATAACTAAGTCCTTTGGTCATCCATAGGTTGTTGTTCCAATAATATATCATTATTTTGTGTTTCATTTGGTATTTTTTGGGTAACCGCATAAAAAGGAAAGAAATAGTAAATTCTTTTCACTAACCACTTAGACATATAGAGATATTTTGATATCCTCTCTTATTTGACTACTTGAATATTTTCTATGTATCATATATTGCAATAACCATTCATAAGATCCAATTGCCTGATCTCTTCAGGTGATCAAGTTTGTATCAGTGATACTCCAAAATAGACCATAAATTAATCAATGGTAATATCTTTAGGCAATGCTATACATCATTGACAATGGGGTTGTCTCATGTTATTTTCATGGTCCAACGTAGTTTTTTCACAAGATCACTTTATCATTGTTTGACTCACGTGACTTCCATATGGTCATTCAATCATTAGGGATAATAGAATATCACATGATCATGAGGTGTTCCATGGTTCTCACAATTCATGATACTAGTAATGGGTCGTGAAATTTGTGATACCAGTAATGGGTCACATGATAAATAACCCTTATATGGGTCACATGATTCATTTGATACTGCCCATATTAAATATTTCCTCTTAATCATTCCCATTATTGGATGGTACTCCCTCTCAGGTATGCTTCATACTCACATGTAGATGGATTCATGTTTACATACACATTCTAATATGGTGGGCCGAAGGGATATGATTTCCAGGAAAAATAATAAAGACCCATGGTACTAGAAATTTTTCACAAATGAGGTTCAGAAGGGGATTCTTCTAACTAGACTTTATAACTAACCTCTATTTCACAGATTGTATTTGTATGTATGATATTTTTATTCCTCTTCCTAAATAAAATCATCCATCTTCTTTATAATTCAATGATCCGACCATTTCTGAAGATAATAACCACTCCAAGTGTTGTCTTATATATTACTAAATACCCTCTAGGTCCATGTGGTTGTGATCTCCCCCATCAATTGATTTATCAGAGTTACTCAATCATACTTGTTTCCTCTTTGAATAATCCAATAATTGGTTAGAGTTCAATGTGTTTCTTTTATCCTAATATATACTTATATGATGAATGGGTAGGGTGAATTGAGGTAAAAAAAAAGTTTCTTATAATTTTTCGATCAACTCCCGGATATCAATATATATTTGAGGTGATAATGATTTCATAGTTTTTAATTCATTTTCAATAAAAACTCCTCAGATATTGGATTTACCTCTTTCGTTCTTGTACTGACTCTTTTTAGTTGTCTCGTCATGAATTTGGGATCATCCTCTGGGTTGTTCACCAGTTTGGAGGGATACCTCCTCTCGGGGAGATGTATGATGAATTTCTTCTTATTTTAAATGTTTGTATGGCCCTAAATAAACTCCATCCATGGAATTATATATGGTCACTACTATGAAGGATAAGTTAAATAATGAGATAATCCTATTATTTCATGATTATTTAAAGGATTTTACAAACATATTCCTTTATTAATGTTGAACTTGGGAAACCACTATACTCCCCCATCAATGTCTACCTGAAATGTTTGAGACAAAACATGCGCTTATTAGGCCATTTTGGATTTCAGAGCACACACCTCGTAGGGAAACTATGTGAGACCAGTGGTTTCCCTAAGAATTATATTAATGGGGTTTTTATACAAGTAATTAAATGAATGGATTTTCATAGTTGGGGATGCAAACATGGGAATTATAGTATGAAAATTGGTGAGGGATGTTTGATTGGAATAGGGGATCCTTCTTAATCTTGTTTTGTCAATTCTTTCCCATTATTATCATCCCCTTGGTCATATCCCACTTGGAATCTTCCCCTATTGAATTGTAATCGCTTAAAAATTATTATTTTTCCTTATAGTAGAGAATTTACTATGACATAAATATTATAACAGAGATGATATCCATCATTCATCATTCCTTCCTTGGATTTTGAACTTTTTTAGGTCAATTTGATTCTATTAGGTCTCAAAGATGGTTATTTATATGTTCAACTGACATGTCCTTTTTAACTTTATACCGTACCATTCATTGATTGTGTTATTTTTCCATAATGTATGTGGCTCACTCGATGAGAGGTTATATAAAATTACTCTAGGTATGGGGTTCATGCATCTCACAAAGGAGATATAATTATCTATGATCCATATACCCCATACTAATTTTATCACCGGTTTTTTTGTATTCATGAAATTTCACCTCATCCCACTGATGGCATGTAGGTTGAATGTCAACTCAGTCTCATTCACCAATTCCAGTTTATGATGGAGTTGGAAGATAAAATAATTTAAATAGTTTTTCCACTAATTGAATCCCTTATCTTATAATATTACATCTCTTCCAATGATTGGGTATATGCTTACCTAATTGGATTATTGAATAATCTGATCTGTTAGGTGGAAAATACATGTTATTCCCTGATCCCCTTATCTATTATATTAAGAGAGTTTATTCATTACCTGGGGGAGTATACTTGGAATAACCCTTCCCATGTTGTTGAACATCCCATAAACAATATAGGGTTATTTTAGGAGTATGGCCTTTCAGTTCCAATGATAGATGACGTATTGGTTTAGGGAAAATTCCGAAGACTTCATATCTAACTTCCATGTCAGCTCAATGAATCCATCCTTGAATAGACATGAAACCATGATGGATAATTTTATAACAAATTCACACCATGATTATGGAGACTCCCTTGGAGAACATTCATTACCAAGAAGAACTTATTCTCTAAATCTCTCATGAGTTGGATAATGGTATCATAGACAATCAAAATTATATGATATTGTGCACCAAATTCTCCTAGATTAAATAAGATTGACTAAAAATGATATTTAATTAAACACTTTTAATGACATGACTCCTATAGTGTAATTAATAAGATAAGCATCAAAATTTCGTGAATAGATACATTATAACGACTCTCAACTATGTAACCAAATGAACAACACGCCCATGTATATAGATGAATAGTAATTGATAATAGCTCACACAATATCCCGTATTTTGATTTCATTATTCTTATTAGTGACCAATCAAAAATGGAGGTTAAGAGTTAACATATTTTATTGATACTATTTGTACTTAAGGCGACGACTGATGAAATAGACCGGATGGAAAATCATATCTCAATTGATGACTCGAACTAGACATTAACTTGATTAAAAAATATAATCGATCATGTTTTATTGTAATATCATCCCAAATGTTTTTTATGGAACCATGGAAGTTCTCCAGAATATGGAGATTCCTACCCACTATGGACATTATAAATTAAAAAATCTTATGGACATTACATGTTATTTATCAGCTTTCTTACATTCGTGATATGCATGGAATTTCATTGTATTAGTATAATATGGATAATCAATGGTAAAAAACACTCTATAATAAAAATTAAACCCAAATTCAAGAATTTAAACACTGTAATAGAAAAAATACATTTTATATTAACTATATATAATGATTGATAGAATATGAATCCACATTGATGTAGTTTCTCATACCATCATATGATCACCTAGTTCAAAAATAAAACATAGGAAAACATATGTCTCAAATAGAGAGTGCTCTAATTTCTCCATAAGTTATTATATTTAGTGAACATAGTATTTTTTTTATAAGGAAAAATAATGATCCCTACAAGTTTTTATAATTTTTTATATTACCTTATCTTTTTTCTAAGCTTTTTATGAGGAAATATTAGCAGGTACTAACATGGATTTTTCTTAGGTCATTATTTTAGGGGTTTTGAAGATGTCATGTTTTATTAAATTTCTATTTTATAATTTCTCAATATTACATGGATCACAAAAATTTCATGTCGAGTGAGAAGTGGCTAGACTTTTTCCCCAGGGTTACCATTCTAGGATTTCAACCTGGATAACATTGTGTCTCTCTAAAATCCCTATTTAAGATCTTGTAAGATATAACGTTTTTTAGTTTAGTTCATTTTAGTTTAAACCACATATTTTTTTGTTTTAGAGTCTTGTATCTCTTACCTTCAATAGTTGTAGTTTACATTGTTTTAGCTCATACCTTCTATTACTATTGTTTGCTATCTTTTTTCTCAAACCGTATGTTTCTATTGTTTTAAATCTTTTGTCTCCAAAAATATTTTGTTGTAGTTTGGTATATTTTATCTAAAAAAATATATTGATGTTATTTTAGTTCTTCTAGTTAAGACCTTTTATTTACTTTTTTCTGGTCATTTAGTTAAAACCTTATATTTTATAGTTTCGCGACATTTATCTTCGGCCATCTTTTGATGTAGTTTAGGGTCATTTATATTGGACCTTATATTAGAGGTAGTGATGAATCAGTATTTATGAAGGTTTGGAGAACCCTTCATCCATCATGGGATCCTAAATAACGATTGAACATGGGTTATTTTAATATCATGTATTCTTAATTGAAATTATGAAGAATTAATGTCTAAGAATAGTTTTGGAATCTTTCCTTCCTATAGAAAACATGAATGTAAAATATCCATGATGGTTCACAAAACCATTCTTCATTGCTGAGATTTTTTATATATAATGAAGTATTAGGGATGCTAAGTCCAATTTAATAGTTTGAATATGGGTTGTGTATATCATGTTTCTAGGAGCAAGCACTGGTGAATATGGAATGGGGAAGACATACTGGGGATGATAAAAAACACACACTTTTTCTAAGTTCCTAAGTAGTGTTTCCATAGATCATGATAATTAGAGGTACTTTATATTAATGAGGAGACACCTCTAGTTAGTGGATTAATGGACCTTATGCATGATCCCATATATCTTATGTTCATGTTCATGAATAAGGGTTCCTACTTTTTTCCAATGTCCATGAATGATTGGTACGGATTCAAATGTATGGTTATCAAAGTTGAAAGTGGGATAAAGGATATCCAAGATGATTATGGAAAACCGGGGACATTTTGTTTTTAGATGGGAGGCTCAGGATCTACTCTATATAGTTTAAATTCATGTGGTGAACCCCATAAAAAGATTTAGGTATGTAATATGACATTACATCATTGATTATGAGTACAATTCAGGGTTACATAATGTCGAGAACGACAAATATTCTTGAATAGTTTAGTTATGAGGACTGTAGATCATTTTCTAGGAATATATGACTAAACTGAAGGTGGAAACTACTAGGTATAGGTCGACCATTAATAATAGAGGAATCCCATATTCCATGATATTAGAATAATATCTTAAGGATTTAAGGGGACCTCAACTATCGAAGGAAACATCCTCTAGAAATAAGATCATTGGAAGGATTTCAATTGTCCAAAAAATCATATAGGGGGCCTTTTCTATTATTCATTACCTTTTACTAGTTTTATATAGGGATAACCAAGTGAAACCAACCAATCATGTGGATTTCCAAGAGAGGGGTGTCAATTCAAGGAATTGGTTCTGTAAGATTAGACCTCAAAGACATGATGGTGATTTATGGAAAATGTAATATGAAATAAGGGTTTGAACACCCAAATTTTTTTGTCTCTATGTACTGAAAACATTTTCAAGTATGGTGAGGGGATGTGATAAATTATTGAGATAATATTTTCCTAAACTCTAGAGCTGAATAGTTTAGAATGTGAATAATTAACATTTCATTGAGCCTCACTTTCTAGTTTTTCAACATAAAATTATTTATGATTCCTTCACTATGAGTAAATATTATTGCGATTTAGACCGTAAAATGGTAATGTTTAATTTTGTAATGATTGTAACAATGTTCATGTTGTTTGATTTCATGGTTCATGTGGAATTAATATGAGGGTAATGTTTCCCAACAACTTAATTAGGATTCATAGGTTGAAGAGTGACCCAAAACATTTTTGAGTAGAAGATGAGAATGTTCTAAAACATGAATCATGGTTCTTGAGTCATGAGTATTTTTATGATAAAATAATGGTGAAAATGATCATGAATCACTCGAAGGTGGAGAGATCCACAACAATATTGTTTGGTCTCACTAGGATTAGAAGGCCCCTCCTGTAGGTCCAATATTCCTCTAGTTTATGGGTCTAAGGACCTTACATATATCCACCCCTTACATGGTCAAATAGTGGGATATATCCCCTTTACAAGGGCTATGCAAGGATGTTTGAAACCTAAGATGCTGATGACATGAAGTGTGCTCTATGGATTGAGGTGCCTAAAATATGATGGCATAACCATGTACTCTGGTTGATCGGGTTCAATCTCTTTCATTCCTTTGATAAGGAGTGATAATGGATGAAGGACTTCATGATTTAGCATCGTGCAGTTGGGATTCATTTATTGTGTTGTTTAATTTCATTTAATGATGATGCCTTCCTTGAAATTTAGCTTCATGTGGTATAGATGCAGGGAATAAGGTAAAATTGTGGAAGATTCCCTGGGGAATCTTTTCACTATTTAGTAGGATTTTGATGTGGTAAAAATATTTTACAAATAAATAGATTTATTGAGGGGAATATATATATTGGATCCCTTACTTCACATATTTATCTAATGTGCAAGCAAGTCATATGTAGATCTAACTCATACCTAACAAGAGTGAGTTTATATGAATTATACCTCTTTAAAAAGAGTTATTTTTTATTTTTATGGATGGTCTTCCCTGGGGTTTCCTATGATTATTGAAAGGGAATGAATCATTGCAAAATTAGCTTCTTTATGAAAATCCCTCTGCATAGATATCACCCGTCTGTAGGGGAGAGGGGAATTTGATCTTAATCACTTATTGAGTCTCTACATCAATTATGGATAAGGGTGCATCTATATATATATATATCCTAATCATATATAGGGATTGGTAATTTTTATATTTTATTCTGATATGGAGTTGAAAAATTCACACTTTGTGCATATTCCTGGACAATATTTCCCTCTCTAATAAATTTTAGGTCTATAAGTATGAACCATATGTCATTTAGTTAAATGTCATTCCACTAGATAGTTTTCATGAATTTTATAATAATGTGACCAAAACATTTTAATGCAGCTAAATTTAATGAATCTAGAATGTATGACCAAGAGGGGTGACAAAATATAGGTTATTGGGTTATCATAGAAGATTCATACCGTAATTGGACAGGTACTGAATATAGTGTCATATAATTTCATTGAACATGGTTATTATGAAGAGATCTGTAACATCAATAGTATCTGAATATGCTTGAATAGTTATGTTATGGATGGTGTAAATCATAACCCCAATATATCTGAGTTTACTAGAGGGGGGAACTGGTGGGTATATGTCATCTATTGATAATGGTGGAATCCCATATTCCACATGATTCGAATAATAACTCCTTGACTTAATGGGGAATCTCTTATGGGGAAAAAATATGATATAGTAACAAGATATTTTGTGGGGTTTCACTTCACCATATAATCTAAAAAGGGTCCTTTTAGATTTTTATTACACCATTAATAGTTTGATAGAGAGAAAATGGGTTAAATGGAGCCAAAGCTCCATGGGGTTCAAAGTGAAAACATCAACTTAATTAATTATTTGGGACCAACTCAAATATCAAATATATGATTGTGGTACATGAAGAGTGTAATATTCAAGAATGGATTGAGCACCCCAAAGGATAATCAATTGTATATTGAACTAATCTCAAGGGGAATGGATAAAACATATGATTCATGAGTAAAATATTATCAGTGGATGATATGTACAATGTGAATACATGTAGTCATATAGTTTAACATCATGTGACTAATAAATTCCCATGTAGTTTAACTTTTTGTAACGAGGATGTTTTTCATGAAGTTTAATGTCATGAAACATGGACAAGGTTACATAACAATGACACATATTGGTTATGTTGGCCATGCAGTTTTCTAGGTTCCCTCACCTCACATGGGCCATTCTTGGTGTTGGAAATGAGGTATAACTGGGAAGTAAATTAAGACACATGAGAGTACATGACATGGATTATGTGGGTGTATTAATTTTTTTTTTGGGAAATGAACTCTCTGAAAATTTTAATCTAATGAAGGATATTATTTGGAGGTATGATATAATAGGGATAGACCCATAACAGATGATCCATATATCACTATGTATCCAGTAATAGAAACTTGTAGTTTTTTATGGTTCACTGTATATGTACAGACTATATGTAGAGAGGGTTCTAGTTTTATATATATATATATATATATTATATCTAGACCCATGATTTGTTATTTGCGATTCACTATGTATCATGTGATAGTATGAATTATTCCACATCTGGTTCTTCAACATAAAACTCTCAATACAGGCCTGACTCTTGCACATATGGTACATTTTCCCATTTATATTACGATTAGACCTAGGATTCTAGATCTAGGTTTCATTGAATATATTGTGATTGTAGGAATCAAGCCACATGTAGTTATTTAATTGAAAATTCTCCACATAGGTCTGACCAATATGAAGAGGGGGAATTTTTTCGGTTAATGTTATGGATTGACCTGAGATTTGAGATCTAGGTTTCACTATATATCATTTGATGTAATAAATCAAGGCATATGTAGTTATTGAATGAAAGACTCTCTACACAGCTTTGACCCATATGTAGACGTGGTAAATTTTCATATTTATATTTTTTATGGACCTAGGATTTGATATCTGGGTGTCACTATGTATCATGTAATATTTGGAATCATTCCATACATAGTTATTGAAAGGAAAAAACCCCACACAAGTCTAAAACATACATAATGGGGGAAATTTTTTCCATTTATACTATGTTTAGACTAAATATTATAGATCTAGCGGCCACTATGTATCATTTTATAGTAGGCATCAAGACACATGTAGTTCATGAAGAGAAAACTATCTAAACAAGTCTGACCCATACCCTAAGGGTGGAATTGTTTCCTTTTATATTGTGACTAGACCAAAGATTAGAGATATTTCTATCATGACGTATCATATGATGGTATGAATCAGGACACTTACAATCATTTAATGGAAAAATCTCAATGATCATCTAACCCATACTTAGATGGAGGCATTTTTTTCTTTAATATTGTGGCTAGAACCAATATTTGATATATAGTTGTCACTCTAAAACCTATGATAATATGAATTAAGACACATGTAGTTATTGGATTGAAAAATCTCCATTCATGTATAAGTCATTGAATTTGGGGTGAATATTTCCACTTAATATTATAGCTGGACCAAGGATTTGAGATCTGGATGTCACTAGGTATCTTGTGATGGCAGGAATCAAGCCACAGATAGTTCCTTAACAACAAACACTCTATAGAGGTATGAACCCTAAATATAGGGGTATGTTTCTCCATTTATGTTTCCACTAGACCCAATAATTGATTTTCTGGTGTAATGATGTTTCTTGATATTTTATGAATCAAGCCAAACATAGTTCTTTAATAGACCACTCTCCATACAGGTCTGACCCATATATAGAAGTGGGTATGTTCCCATTTTTATTATGGTTGGATACAATATTGGATATCTGGGTGTCACTACTTATATTATTAAAGTTTGAATCAATTCACACCTTTTTTTGGAATGTAAAATTCTTCACTTGGGACTAACCCATATGCAATGTGGGGAATTTTTTCCATTTATATTATAAATTGACCCAATATTTGAGATCTATGAAGCATTATGTATCGTACGAGGGAAGGAATCTAGTCACATATAGATATTGAGTGGAAATATTCTCTATGTGGATTTGACTCACACATGGGGACCGAAGTAATTCATTTTTTTTCCCAGATCTAGATCATGTGTAGTGAAATGTTCCTGAAGTAAAATTCTCTGTTCATTTTAATGTCATCTAGTAAGGACATATTCCATGCAGTTTAATGTCATGTGATTAAGATTACTACAGTGTAGTTTAATGTCAAGAAATACGAAAGAAATATATTGTGTAATTTGAATTATTACATCCAAGAATTAGTATACTTATGAAATCTATTTAATGTAATTTTTTTTGAAACCATGAATTGGTGGGGGGCACAACACATTCCCCATAAATTGTGGCTAATGATTTATCATTGTTAGAATAGACCTTATGTAAACTGTAAGGTAATTCCAACTTGGTTTCCAGAATTTTTTGTTTCATTCCTAGTATTATTGGTGTTTTAAGATCCAATATCAGTTATCCTTGTAGTAACAATCATAGGAGGTCCTTTTTATTGAATTCTTGTGTGATTTGATCCGGATGAACTTTGAGGATGGGTAGTGTACGTAACCTTTTCTAATCGATTCATCCTATCTCATTCAGTTAGTTTTGTGATTTATATTCTCCTAGTACTTTTCCATTTATATATATACATATATATAAAGATAGGGAAAAAGTACTTCATTGGTAAACATACTTTGGTTCCATACACCAAAAAATACGGAGTCTTTTGTGTTGAGGTGCTTGTGGTGGTATGGTAGGCTTCTAAGCATGAAAAAGAATGTATGGTCTTGACTTCTTGTCACTGTCCAACATTTTATGAATTATATTTTATATAGTATTATTAAAGGCCTCTATTTTTTCACATTCCACAACATGAGAGAGGGATAAATGGTTGGTTTTGTAGTTGTACTCTGTGTAAACTTTCTTCCAAATGTTATAACAGTAGTTAGTTCTGTTTTCTTTTTATATAATGTGAGAGATACCAAATTTTGTGATGATATTGGTCTTTATGAAATTAATGATATTATTCATCCCGACTTCAATGATTGGTATTTCCTCATCCCATTTTAAAAATAATTTTGTTTCAGTAATGATGTACTTAAACTGATTAGTTATGGTTGGGAAAAATGTCCCCACAACATCCATTCCCCACCATTCAATTAGCTAGGAATATTTTTCAATATGCAACAACCTTGGGGATTTATGGATTATGATTTCCTAAATCCGGCATGCATGAACGTTCTTATTGAATTCCATATATACCTGCATTACTATTTTATTGTAGTAACCATGCCTTAAAATGTGTTGTGAGAGTCTGCTTCCAGACTAATGAGCAACACCAGAGCCTATATGTACTTCTTCCATGAAAGAAATAATCTCTCCTCCTGGTATGCATCTAGGGAGGATTCCATCAGAGCCTTATTTGTAGAGTTATTTTTTCTCATTTTTACTAGCCTAAAGGGTAATGATTTCTACTCATAATCATGTTTGTTCCATTTTATCTTGATCTAATAGGATGGTCACATTTTATAGGTAATTGAAAATGGTATTCATCCATCAAGCGGTAGATATCAGTTCATTGTGTTCCAAGGTAGTGTTGAACTAATTTATTTCCTCCATGTCTCAAATGAGGATTGATAAAATTAAATCATATCTACTTTTTTCTTTTATTTAGTTAGGTATTTTAATTTCATTATTTGATAATATGCTTGGTATGTGATGAATTTTTACGGAATGAGCCTTCCATGGTTTCAAAGGAATAAAATGAAAAAATGAGAAAAATTTGCATATTACACATCATGAAACCTCAGTACATGACCTGTAGTAGAGTTTCACAGCATGAACTAAATAGTAACGAAATTAGTTAACCATGTCATGAAGATTTCATGGGAAGACTCCATTACATGTTGTGAGTTTCCAATACATTTTATTAACCCTTTAAACGAGAAATATGCTCCAAAGATATATCTAGAAAGAAGGTACAAATCGTGATTCTGGGATACACAATGTGAAAGTATTCATATATTCAAATTTAGGATGAGATACGTGTGATATATGTGTAGATTCATAATTTTTGGATAATTACACAGATCAATCATTACACTATATGAATCTAATTACAAGTCATGTAACTTTTAACCAATAAATACACTAGCTTCGAAGCAGGTTTAGAGACCTTTCAGAGTAGATAAATTCTATTTTTTCATTCCCCTCATGGTCACTTTTTTTCTCTCAACCCTAAACTCCAAATTTCTTTGTCACATTCATTATTATTTCTTTAATATCAACATCATGGATTTTTTCATCCTAACCTTCATTCCATTTTTGAATCATCACCTTCGTTCATCAACAACCATCGACGAACTTGTGCGGTATTCATTTTTTATCTCATTTCAAGTAAGAAGTTAATTGGATTGGGAAATTCAATTATTTATCCCTTATTTCATGCTTGTTCCCTTTTATGATTTATGTTATTGCATGATTGTGAACTATTTAAATTCAATCATTATTAGTATGTTCATTACATAGTAAATTCTTCATTTTTTACTTGATCTTACCATGAGTGGAAAACCCTCTCGGAGTAGCAATCGATAGTCGGTGTATCTAAACATAATAAATCATTGATTATCAATTTGGTAACCATAATTATTAGTAATTAGGGTAAATAATATTTGTCTATCTAATTAATTTGAACATCCCTGGACATGGGGTTATCTAGTGAATGACCATATCATTGTTCCATTTGATTAGGTTATAACTAATAGCTTAAAATGATTTCTTCTTTAGAATACAATATTAATGCATCTAGGTTTTCCCTATTTACTAGGAAAGGAATAGTTTCCTCTCAGGTAGAATTAGTTTATTTGATCAAAATAAACACGAGACTTACACTTACACTGCAGCCATAACCGTAGGATCCAAAAAAGTTTTAATTAAGATTGACTTTTGTACAGATACCCAAAATTGATCCTGATCCATTTCTTATTCATATATCAAACCCTAAACTCTATAGTTATAGAATTTCAAAACTGATCCAACATCAAAGGAATCCAATACCAAAAGGTTTTATGCCTTTCTAGTTCCAGCTTCCTTCCCCATGGGATCAACTATAGAATTTCACTATACTATACCCTTATATAAGGTGGTGTTTGGGAAAAAAATAAAATTATAATATTATTATAGCCCATGTTATTTCATCAATGAATGTGGGCACGTAAAATTTTGGACTCATCATCATGGATAGGTAATGTTGTTATTTTCACATTCAATCCTCTAGAAAATACCTAGGATTAAGTTTCCCTCACCCATTTGTTTGTTATCATTTCAAAAATCAACTATGTTTTTGCTCAAGTGGCATAGTGCATGTACCAAGGACCTTCGACTCATGAAAAGTGACTTGAAACAAAGAGATAGTTATCCTTTGATCCTGATATTGAACGGTATCTTTCTACATGACTCCAGCCAACAATGACTGACCCAAATAATGATGTAAGACTAAACCCACTTAACCCTTAAAATGTGAAGTAATTAGTTCCTAAAGAAAACCTGATGTAGCAGGAGTGAACCATCAAGGATTATATATTTCTATCAATACATGATTTCACACCATGCATAATGCATCCTCCCATCCAATCCCATAATTTTGAAATCAATCCTGAACTCAATAACATGATCCAGAACACGGGACAATTTAGTGGACTTCCAAGTGAAGATCCTCATGGGAACATATCCAACTTCTAAGAAGTATGTGTTACATTTCAAAACCTAGGAGTATCATATGATGCTATTAAAATTCACATATTTACATTATCTATGCAATACCAAGCCATGGAATGGATTAAGATTAAAGCTCTCGAGTCAATCACAATTTGGGACGATCTATCCAAGAAGTTCATCGATAAATACTTCCCACCAATCTGAACTTGGAAGCTTTTTAATCATATTCAAAACTATTCATAGAAAGATGGATAATTATCATGGGATGTGTGGGATAGATTTAAAGAGATGATTAGGAGGTCACCACACCATATTCTAAACATGGGGATCCATCTCCAGAAATTATACCATGGTATCCCACCTTCCGTAAAAATACTTTTCAATGATTCTACTGATGGAGGACTAATGTTCAAGGCAGCCAAAATCAGAAGAACCATTTTAGACGAAGTCTCATGCAATATCATACTATAGAAAAGTGATCATGGACTACCTTGACATGTAATCCACCATGTGGATGAAAAAGAGACTCTAATCCCATGTTGAAGTGCTCACAAATAAGTTAGAGTCATTCAAGTTTCCTGCTACACAACCCCCTCCTCCTCTTGTTATGGAAATACAGTCATGTGAAATATGTGGTGTCTCACACGTGTACCAAGAATGTAAAGTAGGATTTTAAAAACCACATGATCAAGACTGTAACTACATCAATTTCAATCACCAAAATCCTCTATTTAAATAGCAGCAGTAGTATTTTTAGCAACAGATGCCTCAAAAGCCACTACAAAAAAATCAAGTCTAGTATCAATAGAGATGTGGTCAAGCACCATTTAGAAATCGAGGGACACTTGGATATATAACCATAAACCTTTTTCAAAGAACTGAACAACAAGTTCAATAACAACCTTTCACTAAAAGAGAACAACCATAGTTTCAACCCACTCAACCAAGGCCTCAAAAACGACCTACACATCTCCAAAGTAACTTAGAGAACCTTCTGGCTTCTTTTGTTCAAAAAACAGACCAGTGAATGACTACTAAAAAGACAAAGATACAAAACAATCAAGTTGTCTAACACAATCTCATAGATCAGATGGCTTAGATCTCAGAGACTTTGTCTAACAGATTTCCAGGTACCCTACTTGATAATATAGAGAGATACCCAAGGGATGAATCTATGTCTATAGTGTTGAGAATTGGAATGATTTTGGAATATAAAAACCTCTGTGGAAGAGATTAAGTACAACCTGAGGGACTTGAGAAGAAACCACCAATATAAGAAGAAAAAATATTTGGGACCAACCCAGTAAAATCTCAAGCGGTATCACTATCTTCAGACAACAAAACTCTTAAGAAACCAAAAGAACCAATTTATGTTTCCCCACCACCATAAAAGACACCTATTAATTTTTTTGGAAGGATAAATAAAATTTATATATGAGGCATAGTAAAATAAGTTCCTTGATATGTTCAAGAAACTGCATATCCATATACCATTTGTAGAATCCATTTCTCAAATACCAAAGTATGCCAAAGTCTATAAGGAAATACTGTCCAAAAAAAGAATCATGGAAGATATTACTATCATATCACTAAATTAAAAAATTTCTACTAATTTTTAGTAGAAAATACAACCCAATATGAGAGACCCTAAATGTTTTTCAATTCCATGTGCTATTGGAGAGTGAAAATTTGGAAGATCTTTGTGGGATCTTAGAGAAAGAGTCAACTTAATTTGTGTTTTATGAAAACTGGGACTTCAATCGCTCAAAAAAACCAATGTATCACTATAACTAGTAGACAGATCTATGAAATATCCTAGAGGGAATTCTTGAGGATTTCATAGGCAATGTTGGAAAATTTATCATTCAAGAAGACTTTTGAGTTCTGGACATGGAAGAAGAATGTGACGTCCCTAATATTTTAGGAATACTCTTATTATCCATTGGAAGAGATCTCATTGATGTCAATCAAGGAAATATGATATTTCAAGTCAATAGAGAACATATAGTTATCAAACCTGTAAAATCATAAAAAATTAGATGATTCAATTGATTGTAAATATATATCTCTTATCCAGTAAAGAAATTGATACAATTACATAGAAGAAGGTAGTGAAGAATATGTCTCTGATGTTGAAGAAGAGTATGATTTTGAGGAAGTGAGATTCAATGAACCACTCATAAGAGATAAATTCCCAATCATTACCCCTTCATTGTTTCAACCACCAACACTAATGTTGAAACCTTTACCCAGTACCCTTAAGTATTCATTCTTATGAGATTCAACCTCACTATCAATAATCATCAACTCTAAACTATCTCAAGTACAACAAAAAAAATTGGTTGAAATCTTGAAGAGACACAATCAGTTAATTTATTAGGGAGTTTTATACATCAAAGGAATCTATCCATTTGTATGAACTCACAAGATTATACTTGAGGAATATGAAATCCCAAAATACAAAACTAAAAGGTGGCTCAAACCACCAATGAAAGAAGTTTTAAAAAAATTATTAATGGAACTTCAATATGTAGGAACGATTTTTTCCATATTTGATAGTGAATGGGTGAGGCCACTACAAGAAGTTCCCCATAAATGTGGATTTATAGTAGAAAATACTGATGAAAATGAATTGATCTCAACATTCACCATCACTGGATGGAGAGTTTGTGAGGATTACATAATATTGAATACAATAATAATAAAATATCACTTTCCTTTTATCTTTATGGATAAAATGTTAGAATGGATTGCGGTAAATGAATTATACAATTTCTCGACTGGATATTCAAGATACAACAAGATTTTAGTCGATTGAGATGATTATTCAACAACTATATTCACATGCCTATTTGGGACCTTATCATATAGGTGCATGTATTTTAAAATTTGTAAATATACATAAAAAATCAAATATGCATGATAAATGTTTTCCATGATACGATAGTGGAATTCCAAGAAATATTCATGGATGAATTCTCTTCCTATGGATGATCTTTTGAAATATCTCTAAGCAATCTGGATCTCATCCTATGACATTGTAAATAAAAATTCCTCGTCTTGAATTGGGAAAAGTTCCATTTTATAGTTCATGTAGGCATAATACTTAGACATAAAATCTTCAAAGATGTCATATGAATCGATCCAACCAAAATCAAGGTCATCAAGGATTTACCCAAACATTCAATAGTTAAGGGCATATGATCCTTTTTGGGTCATACAAGATTCTACGGGAAATTTTTAAGACTTTAAAAAAGTTTCCCACCCACTAACACACCTACTACCAATGGATGTTCCTTTTGAATTTACCATGGAATGTTCAATGGAAATCAATACTTTAAATAAAAGATAGATAGTATCCCTTGTAATCATTTCACTGAACTAGGACATGGAGTTCGAATTGATGTGTGATGCCAGAAAATTTTCTATTGTCATAGTTTTGGGATAATTAATTGATAACATATTTTGTCATATCTACTATGCCATCCACATACATAATGATCCCATGTAATGTATATAACCACATAAAAATAACTCTAATTAGTTGTGTATTATTTTAAAAAAATTGTTCCTATCTGGTCTTATCCACGGTGATTGTGAACAGCAATCATATTTCCCTTAGGTTTCTAATGAATAAGAATGATGTAAAACCAAGTTAGATAGGTTTGATCCTCCTTCATTAAGAGTTTTATATTTTGATCAAAGACACCAAAGGTGTAGAAAATGTGGTCGAAAATCATTTAACCCAACATCCTCTTCCCATCATCAGGGATGAAAATGATACCAATATCTTATTCTACTTTCATAATGAAACCCTTTTCAACATAAAGTTTAAACCATGGGTTTTTATATTTCTAATAATCTTTCCATAGGATTTCTACACCAAGACCTCACATAACAATAAAGTAAAATATTTTTGGCTGAAGCAAAACATTACTACGGGGATGAACTACTCCTATTCAAGCATTATATTGATGGATTATTACAACATTGAATCCCTTAGAATAAAATCCCAAATATGATAGAAATGTGTAATATGTCACCAACCAAGGGACATCACGGACCCAATCGCACCATAAAAAAAGATCTTTAATGTGGACTCTTCTAGACCATGCTACATCAAGATTCATTGGATTTTTATCAAAGATATGATAGGATTTATAAAACTAGGAATATTTGGAAATGAATGGAATTACACAAAACCCAATTATGGGATCAAGGTCTTTGACATATGGGGATTATAATTTATGGGTCCATTTCCCATGATACATGGGAAGTTATTCATCCATGTTGGCATTGACTACGTCTCAAAATAGGTAAAATTTGAAGTAACATCACATGACACAATAAAACTGTTCATGAATATTATAAAAAAGAATGTGTTTTCAAGATTTGGATTTCCAATATTACTCATTAGTGATTGAGGAACACATTTACCAACAAATACTTAAAAAGATTTCATATAAATTATGGAATTTGTTATAACGCAGTAATTCCCTACCACCTAAAAACAAGTGGAAAGTGTAATTTCAAAATAGGGATATTAAGAAAATATTTGAAAATACAATGGAAACAAGTAAAAGTGACCAGAGTTTCAAATTGAATGATGTAATATGGGCATACATCACATTATAAAAAAACACACACATATGTACAACACCATTCAGACTGGTTTATGGGAAACCATGTCATCTTCCAATTCAACTAGATCATCACTCATACTGGGAAATCAAGAAGATGAATTTGGATTATGAGAAAGCTGTAGAATCTCAGATTCTCTAGTTGATTGCATTGGATGAAATTGGAAAGTCTTCATATGAAAACACCAATATCTAGAAAAAAAAACTATGTAATGGAATGATCAATTCATCTTATGGTGTATCATTATATTATGGAATAAGGTCCTCTTATTTAACTCCACACTAAAATTGTAACCTAGAAATATGAAATCTCAATGGTCTGTCCCCTTTGATGTCATTCATGTTTTCCATCATGGGACCATTGAAATTAAGAGATAGGGTTGACTACCATTTAAGGTAAACGATCCAAGATTGAAAATATTTCAATAACCCTTTGGTGAAGGCCGTGTAATTAGGCTCAAGTTCATTTGAGACCTTATTAATAAATATCTCAATGTTGAAGGAAGTTATGACTGGGTGGAAACCTAGGGAAATTCATATTAGCCTATATTAGATTAGGATTTCCATAGGTAATCCCATGATCAGCTAAGAGATGAATGCTAGTGTTGGAAAACAAATTGAGCTACAAATATCAAATACTCATCGTGTAACCCTGTTAAATGAAGTAAATACTTACTATCAAATTCCATTAAAATACTTCATTACATGACGTGAACCATTTCTAAAAATAATTTAATTCATCTTAAACATTTTTTTATAAAACAAACTGGTCATGAACAGTAAGTTCACAACCCAGGGCCCCACATCCCTCAACCTTAACCTCCCTCACTTTCTCAACTCCCTCTCTCTCGGTATCACCTACCCGAACCACTCCCACCCTCCCAAAAACCTCCCATCTACTTTACTCTTGTGATGAAAATGACCATGAAAATGATGCTGGAACCTTCAGAGTCATCATCAAACCATGAAGAGAAGCCACCAGCCAAGAACCCATGTGGCAGCACACCTCCTGCAGTAGCCTATGATATGCCAAATGCCCAAGAACACTCATCATCCTTCTCTGAGGAGTCATCCAATGACGATAACCTCTATATGAACCCAATATTGTTATTATCTAACCTGAAAAATCGTGTAAACCTCAGCAGACTGAAGGTTCAGCACATGCAGACAAACAAGAACTTATACTTGCATATTCTTATTTTCTGGAATATCAGTGATGCTATCTAGGACCTCCTTGAGACACTACATGTGGACTGTATCATTAAGGTACATGTGGAAACATTCATGGAGCTATTTCTATAGTTCATATATAACGTTTATGTCACTATAGATATCCTTAAATTCTACCTAAGTGGTTTTTCACATGATCTTTCATTCGGAAAATTCAGTATTGGATATGGCATTTATATAGATGAGTTTGTCATGTCAGAGGTCTTTTCAATACTTTTTCTGGAGCTAACCTGTTCTGATTCACAACCTATTTGGAATATGATTGCATGGGACCCTCATATACCACATGACCTATAGATCAACAAGGACACACTATTATGTAGTCCAGCCTTGTGGATACTTTATCGTGCTTTGACACACACATGGTTTTCTTTGGCATATTCACATGGGAGCATGAGCCAGGTAGATGTACTCATCTTGGAAGCACTCATTCACATCCTATCCATCCACATGGCTATATATTTCACTTACTATTACATGTCTCATGCATAGAGGACTTTACATACTTTTATGGGGGATCCTTCATTATCCGCCTAGGAAAACAACTCGGTGATTTTTATTCATCCCTTCCTCTAACCTCCCTAGGACCCATTGATCTCATTGATTTCATGATGTTTTACAAGATTCATCTATTTTTTAGGGAGGAAAACATATACCACTGTGCAAAAATCATTCATCAGGAAGCACCAGTAGATGCCCTGCCTCCACCTGTTAATCCATCCCTAATATCCCCACCTCCACCACCCACCTATTTTCCTACCCCTACCACCACCACATCTACTATCCATCCACCTACCCATCCCACCATGACAAATATCTAGGCTATGTAGCTATGTATCTTGGAGAACATGCACAAGATATCCACCCATCTACAACCTCCTTTTTCCGAGCCTTCCAATTTCATCACTCCACCATCGCCAGACCCTCCTCTTCTAACGTTTCTGCATCACCCACAACCAACCCTGACCTGCCCCAGACATTACTCACCCAGCTACCTACCCGTTTTACCTGGTTCTGCATGCCTAGTATAGAAAGGGGATGACCATTGAAACATCCATAAAGGATCCCTTCATTGATCCAACTACCAGATCCATAACCCAACATCAGATCGACGTCTCCCCACCACCCCCCCATACCATCTATCTAGCATCATGACTCCACCCTCTGTTGTTGATAAACCTTCTCTTACTGAATCTTCTACCATTTATCTATCCAAACAGCCACCATCACAACTAGATGATGGGTTAACAATGGAGGTGATTCTTGGTTCGGATGAGTGACCTTAGTCGGTGATTTTCCTCATTTTTATGTATGGAATTTTTTGTGATATTGATGTTTGTTTTTAGAGTTTTATATTTGTATTCCCACATTTTTTTATTTCTTCACTCATTTATATATATATATATATATATATTAACCAATTTTTTAATCACTTTTAAATTTCGTGATTTTCATATCATTCACATTTATAATAGCCATGTCTAGCTCCTATGTTTCTTCTTTTGTTGTCAAGGTATCGACACCACTATATATTCTAGTTTATAGAGTCACTTAGTGTGTGGTTGAACTAGAATGTCAACTTCATGAACTTTCATTGTAAATTCATGCGTAGATGCAACCACCACAAGCTATGATACTGTTCCATATACATTTAATTAATTCTCATAATACCCCTAAAGTCATAAACCTTATCATGCGACCTCACAAGCTGGAGAATTCTTACACAAATAGTTATAAATGTATAAGGAGAAATTGAGTCGATGGAAACCACATTGCTCGATATTTTAGTCCATCTATCTGGCTGACGATGTTTTGATAGCACTTTGTGGGAGGTAATCTATAGTTAATTGTTTTTTATATTGAATCATTACGCTAGAGTATTTCTCTTTTCATTTTTAGTCCCTTTGATAGAATTGTTGTAAAAATTTACTTGATTTATATAAAATTGGTTACCTATTCTTATCATACTATGAACATATCTATTATTATACTTATCAATATTTTAACCCTATGAACTAATGTTTCATCTACTGCATGCTTTTTTTCAAACCCATTTTATAGGTGAACCATATTTAGTATCATAACAACACAATTTCCTCATGGAATACCAATTTTTTATGGGAGACCATAATTCCATTGATATTTAATACATCAATTTCCATTTCATTTTTTTGAGCCTTTTTTTTCTATAACACTCCGACAAATAATTCCATGGATAGTTTGAAAACTATATCATTCTAAGTGAAGGGTAGTTTTTATTAAGTTTCACTTTTGATGAACATAAATTATTATATTTTTTCATCTATATAGGTGTCATTTTTCACAATTGTAAGAATTATTTAATCCTAAAAAATATTATGCCCATTTTAATAAAAAAAGTGAAGATAGAAAATGATAGAATCCATGTTTTCTCTCTCTTCATATTGTTAGAGTGGTTTATGATCATAGAAATTTAATTCAAAGTCAACCTTTTTGAAATTATGATTAATTGACTTACTACTTGGTTTTATACCCATAATGATTTCTAGTTCCTATTTTTTTTCTCATTCCTAAGAGGATTATAAGCCTTCAATTGCATAATATTATCTTAGTATATTTCTTGAGTGATATCTGGGACATGAAAACCTATCAAAAAATGCATTGATATCTTATTGAGTCTATGATTAAACAAGTACAGTTTAAAATGATCAAGAAAATGTTTTTTTATCCACTTTTTTATGACAACCACCCTAAATATTTCCTTAATTATTCCCATATATTCCGTGAATGATCTTTTAGGATGAAGCTATTCCAATCCAATTTTCCCTCCATACACTACTCCTTTTGTAATAAATTATTTTACTTTTTAACATGTGAGGGGATGCAATTAGATAAAAGTATATGATTTAATTATAATTTTGTATTGTGTTACTCATCAAACTAATTTATTAGAGTCCATTTATACTTTGTAGTAGGTCACTTATATACTATTCCTTTTCCAAATAAAAATAAAAATAAGAATTGAAATGGGTTGTGTATTAGGGAGGTCAAAAATCACTATTTCTATACTAATGAATCCCCTAAAGTGTAATATGTGGTCAGGGGATGGATGTGAGATATGGCCTATACATGACTTCTAAAAAATAAATATACAAAAAATGTGGAAAGGAATTAGATATCCTTTTTAACTTACTTGACATATGTATGGATCCAACTTCAGATAATAAGAGTATGGACTTGATTAGATTGAATAATTCATTCTATTACACCTGTAATGACATTTATGTATTATACATCAGATTGTACCCTCCTTTTTATCATTATTTTCACTATTCACCCATATTCTCACCACCGAAAAGTCATTAGAACCTAATTTATTAATCCCTCTAGATTATTTTTGTACTTTTCTTTACAAAGTGGAGATGATAGAACCAATGATATCCTATGGTTATAATAATTCACTCATTGTATGTGAATGACTCTAATTTCAATTTAACCTAAGGAATGAGAAAAAAATCATTGTGTGGTAAATTATAAATGGTTTTAGAACTCAAGGAACAATTAATATAGTTTAATTAAAAGATTAAAATTTTATAAAAACTGAGTCATCTGTCATGGCTAATTTTTATCGGGGAATGATTATGAGACTATCCTTTTCTTCTTAGACATTGTTTTATTTTCCAAGACATGACGAGTATTTCCTATTTTAAAAAAATCATATCTTTTTTAAATCTCATTTGACACCTTTTTTCTTGAGGAAAATAAATTGTTCATGTGTAGGAAAATTTGATAAGATGAAATCATATCTACTTTTTTCTATCATTTAGTAATGGATTTTAAATTCTTTATTCAACAATAAGCTAGGTATGTGCTGAATTTCCCAAAAATGAGGACTCTATGGTTTCAAAGTAAGTAAAAGAAGAAAAGAGCATAATTTTCCTATTATAAATTATGAAACTGTGGTACAAGATGGGTAGTATAGTTTCATAGCATGAAACAAGTCATGAAGAAAGTTGTGAACCAAGTCATGAAGATTGAAAGTGAAGAATCCATTACACGTTGTGAGAGTCCAATACACATCATAAACCCTTTAAACATGAAATACAATCCAAAGATATAACTGTAAGGAAGGTACATGTCTTGATTATGGGATACCAAACATGAAAGTAGTCAAATCATGAAATCTCAGGTAAGATACGGGTGGGATATATGTAGATTCAAAATCCATAGTGAATTACACAGATTGAAAGTTACACAACATGAATCGAATTACATGTCATGTAATTTTCAACTATAATTTAAACATCTATGAAGCATATTTAGAGATCTTAGAGAGTAGATAAATTCCATTTCATTCATTCCATTATCATTCCCTTTTCTTCCCTTAACCCTAAACTCTTAATTTATTCATCTATTTTATTATTTTTTTCAATATAAGCATCTTGTATTTTTTTCTTCATCAACATCATTCCAATTTTACATCATCACCTTTTTTCATCACCATCTATCGAAGAACTCATGTGGTATTCATTTTTCTCTCATTCCAAGTAAGAAGTTAATTGAATTGTCATTTACATTTCTTAAACACCAATTTCATGCACGTTCCGTTTTACGATTTAAGTTATTTTATACTGGTGAACTATTTAAATTCAATCATTCATATAATGTTGAGTAAAAATTCAATTCTTTATTTTTTATCACTTGATCATACGATGTGTGAAAGAAATTTTCAGGGTAGGGATCAAGCGTACAGGTATCTGAACATAAAAAAATCTTTAATTTTCTATCTGGTAACCTTAAATATTTGTAATCAGGATAAATATTGTTTTTCTATTTAATTCATTTGAACATCCCAGACCATAGGGGTATTCGATTGAAGGAAACTATCTTGGTGAGAGTATATTAGCTTATTACAAATAGACTAAAATAAAATCTAATTTAGAATCCAAGATTAATATATCTAGTTTATTATTATTTCTTGACCAAATAATAGTTACCTCTTATGTGGAACTAATTGATTTGACCAAACTAAACTAGTTAATTCTTCTGGCTACATAGCCTAATCATTAATATCCTACCAAGTTATAATTAAGATCAAATTTTCTAAAAATACCCAAAATTTATCTCGATCCCTCTATTTTTACAAAATAAAACCCTCAACTCTCTAATTATAGAATTTCTAACCTCAACCAACTTTAAATGACTGTTATACCCAATGGTCTTATTATATTGATTTCCAGTGACAGCTTCTATCCCCATAGAATTGACCCTGGACTTTTGATATTGTATGCCCTTATAGAAATCAATGTTTGATAAATCAATATAATTATAATCTGATAACAACTCATGTGATTTCAATTATGCATGTGGTAATGTCAATGACTGATGAGACCACCCTTCGGTGTGTTTCACAGAAAACCACTTCATCCTAATCAGGGTTACCCAGTATCATGGATGCATTTTTATAGTGCACTAGCATGATCATTTTTTATTGATGTATATAATAAAATTTTGTCTCAAAAGGGAATTTTTTTCATCAATCCTATAATGTAACTGATGACAGAGACCAATTATTTCTTTTTGATGGCATACTGACCTTTGATTATTTTTATTATTGGATTAGAATCCCCTATGATGTTTAGGTAGGCTATCCATAGCTATAATGTTAGTTTCAATACATCAATGTGAAATTTTTTATTTTTTTATTATTAGTGAAACCATTAGACTATGATAACTAGTAGGAAAAATTGATTTATCTAGGGAAATAAGTAAAGTCCCTAGACCAGCCTAATTGAGCTTCGGGTTTTTCATACTCTTTATGATATAACTTTGGAAGGTTACATCATAATATATCTCTCCTATTTGGGGAGAGTCATGGGCATTTAAAACCTCTTCATTTGGAAGTTTAGTGTGCACTTAATTTCTTTCTATGACGGTATGGCCTATAAGGAAATAAGTTTTTTCACTATGAAGATGAGTTCGTGGAAGTTATTTTTGATATCTGAATACTAGGACTCAGTACCTAGAATAATTTGAATAACATATTAGATGCTATTGTAATTCTTAGAATCATATTTCTATGTGAAGAAATAACCAAACCTTCAATACATGGTGTCCACATATAAATAACATACATTCCTAACACCGATGGCATCAAGACTGGTGTATGAAATAAGTACTGATTTAGATTCTCAAAAACTTCTTGGTAGTACTCATCCAATATATAAGCGATTCCCTTTATCATTAACATGGTTAATGGATGGAATTCTCTAAATATATTTTCTATGAAATTCCTAATGTATGTAAGGATCTATTGGATCCCCCTTGATTCATCAAGATTCAAAGGATGTTACATTTTAAGAATTTCAATAGTCTTTTTCAGATAGACCTTGATTCCAAAGTGGTGTACCATAAATCCAAATAATTTCTTTATCGCTACATTGAAAGAAAACATAATTGGATTTGTCTTCAACCCATTTTGCAAAACTTGCTAAATATTTCTTAAATATACACGATTTTATCACAATTCTATGAAAATTTGGCTATCAGGTCATCAACATAACATTATTTTATTCATCCCAATAAATGCATTAATGATATCATAACTGCCACATTGGTTAGTGGTTAGAGTGTTCTTTTATACAAAGGGAATGACTTGGTAGAAAAAAAATCTCTTGAGTTTTTCTAAAGTTGGTGGCTTTATCATATTCAGGGTAAATATTTATCTGATTATATTATAAATACTCTTACACATGGGAAATGTATTAAAATACAATAGTTATATTGATAAAATATTATATGATCAACAATGAGAAATTTTTCTTTGAAAAGTGTGGACTAACGTATCTAAAATTGATTCATTCCCTAATCTGGATATTCTTTTCCATGATGAGGATGATGATAGTGGGACATTTTGGGTGCTCCACCTCTCAGAAAATGTTGGATTTGATCTATTTTCTAACTTTTGATTGAACATTAATATAAGGAGAATTTTACATCCTCCTCACTGCCTACTTGAAACCTCGATGGTCATTAGGTAAGACATGTTGATCTATATCCATAAAGTGTTTAAGTATCATAATTTCTATCTAATTCTAAGAGAAAATTTATGGATGATGCTTTAGAACTATAATATACATATTATGCTCCTCAAGAGGCATGGAAGAATTAATAAACATTTCCTTCTATTATTATTCTTTTCCGAGAATCACCTTCATGATATCCACAATGATGGTGGAGATTCATCTGTTAAATTAGACTAGGGAATTCCAAATTTCTTTCTCTTATTCTTCTAAATCCGAGTCTGTGGAGTAATTTCTAGAGATGTTGGGTAATTTGGGGGCATCTCTATCAGTTCGAAAGTATGAGAATCCATGGGAAGAGACATTAAAATTTTAAATCACCAGAGTCATCGCAGAAGAATTTTGGAGCTTCTTGTTTTATTTATACTACCACCTGGGGTGGGAGGAGGCCAGCCTTCTTGAGTTGCAGATAATTCATTTGGGGAATCATTAATTATGGTAGATGGTGTGAGGGAATTATCATATCATGATAGAGAATTATTTTGATCCCCAATTGATGAATCCATTTCATCATCCAAGACTTCCATCACATGGAAATGACCCAATAATTTTTGTGGATCTTGATATATTTCTGGTATTAAATCTTCTACCAAAATCAGGTTTATGGGTAGTATATAATCACTATCGAGAATTCTCTAGGGCTTTGCATGGGTGGTCCCCAATGTATTGTGGGATACAACCTATATATCAAAATCTACCATTGATTTTTTTCCTTCCATCCTCTAGAAACCTACCTCAGCATATATGAATTTTAAGACACTGATGGGTTCATTCATCGTCTAGAATGACAAGATTTCCATTGATGGGGTATTTCGAACATTGATGAATTTTTTATGGTACCACTACATGGCTATGTATTTAACATCATACAAGAATAGAATTATATGTTTTGTCTTCATATATAACTATGAAATCAATGTTAGATGTCAGATCACCAAACTAGTCCTTGAGATTGATATTTTTTACAGGCATTTTCTTACACATACCGTACCCTTGAATGGTTATCTTTTTCATAGATAATTCCCCACTACCAATATCCCATGCAATGATGGTCAGAATTAGGATGAGGTGTATCCCAAAAAAAATATTGACTATATCCCTTCATATGATTAAATTATTGAGTTATTCTAAAACATACTAGGGTCTAATATGTACCTCAGTAATGTCTTCCTGATCTTTATTTGTGAATGAGATGGTTATATGAAATAATAAGTAAATAGTCCCCACTCAGCAACCCATGGCTATAGTTAATTCTATCTCAAACTCTTATGGGCTCCATAGATCCTCAATGAGTTCCTCTATGTGTTACATTAAAATATGAAGATAATCTAGGATTGATATATTGGATGGAACAACTACCAAATGCTTTAGAATGATGTATTTTTGTTCTAGGGGTATAAACTTTTCATGGTTGGGTTTTTTCCTATTATGTGGATTTGGAGTTGATGTGTTTTAGGTGGATGGACATGGTTCTTGAGAAGACCTCGAAGGAGAATCCAATGTAACTGTGAGGTATCACCCCAGCCTTCTCCTTTGTCTGGGCTAATCAAACAATTTCACCCCAACCATTAGTTCTTGTCAAATAATTGGGCATTAATGACTATTACATGGAAATTAGGAACCTTTATGATTCTTTTGGGCTTGTTAGATTTATCACCCATTGGTCTTAGCTACATATATGGATTATATGGGGTTGTGAATGAAGTATTGGTTTCAACCACCCCTGAGTCGTCCTATGTGTCCTTGGATTCTGCATCTTCATCCTCTATCTTCCCAGCTACGTACGAGGAACGTAAACTCAGTGGCATATTCATCATATGAGAATCCATCTGTTGAGTGAACTACATTAACAGAACCAAAAATTATTTCTTCATATGATGAGGGTTTGATTTCATGGTTCGGTTCCTATTCTCCAAATGTTGAAGTGAATAATTCTATAAGAGTTAGACCTTGTGCAGGAGCTGGATATGAATCTTTCTCTTGTGTATTTTCCTATTTTTTTATGATTATGTATACCTTCAGAATATGTAATGAATTACACCTCCATATGTAACAGGTTTGTTTTTCATTTTAAAAGATATGATCTTAGGTTAGTATGATATCAGTTATCTTTCTTTTGAATTATCCAATTATCATTCTTTTTTCAACACCTAGCCATAACTTCTTTATAATTTCCCTCTTATTTTGACAGAGTTATGGATACATTGGTCACCTATTATGGAGCCTTATCAAGTACCACATATCCATAATCAACCATTCTTTAAAGGACATCATTAAAGATAAATTAAACCATGATGGTGTGAAACATCCTCCTCAGAAAGGGGTACTAGGTAGGATTACCTGGGAGGATGGCCTCATTGGGTTTCTTTGTCTCTAGAAGACTCAGTAGGTTATTTTCCAAGTTTTAAAGGAAATAATATATGACCTACTCATTTCAAAATGAATATTATTTATTCCTTCATTCCTAAAATCATTGGTGACTCGTATATATTTGTTCTTCTTTCTAAAAGAAATTTTGTTTCTCCAGCCGCTTGATTGGAATTTCTAGTTTATTTGAGGGTTTTCTTAGTGCTTGAATGGATAATACTACTAGTTTTAGGGTAACAATAATAGTCTCTAACTTTCCAATTATTTTTCCTTATTCCAAGGGAATGGGCTTAGATTTATCTTGGGTTGACTACATGAAATACTCATGGATTTGTTCCATTTCTATGAACTCTTGGAATTATCCTGGATACTTCATTGCAATCAAAGGTGTTTTTAGCTCATCATGAATATTTTTGGAATAGATTTCTAGTAATTTATCTTGTGATAGAGGGTTAATAACTGAATAGGTTAATCCTTTACATCTAGAGAGTAATTCTAAAACCCTATAATATTTACATTCTCTGTAATTTGTGAGGTAAAAAATGTCCATCTTCCTTAACATGGAGCTGAATTGATAGAGTAATTAATCATTAATGTTCTTCCCATCCAAAAATGGATCCTACTAGATGGATGTTTTTCCAAAAAAAGGTCTTCCTTATTAAATTATTTATAATATAACTTATTTTGATCACCTATTACATATCTATGGGGCCTATCATCGAAAAAAATGATTACATGAAGTGCTTGAGATTCTATAATGGAACTCATGTTATTTCAATGGTTGAGAAGATAGGATTTCATCAATTGGGTGGGGAAAAAGTTTCATCCACCCATTTATGATATGTATTCTTCTTGAGGTGAATGGGTGCATGCCACCCTTACATAGCCTCCACTTAATGAGATAGAGATTCAACAGCATTGAGAATTTCTAGAGGTACCACTATCTAGGACACCTCCCCTTTATAGAAAGTGGGTAAGACTTGGTGAGGTTGCCCCATTTTCATATTCTGCTGATCATCGATACATTATAAGACTGAATGATCACCATGATGGAAAAGAGTCTATCTCTATAAGGGATGAATGCCACAATAACCCATGACATCCTTAATTATGTGAATGGGTTTCATGGATACAATGTTTTCCATTCTGTCATATTACTCTCTGGTAAAAGGATTAAAATTATACTAATAATTAAGAGGAGGTATATTCTTCTCTATTTGAAAATGATGCCTAGTGGGAATGTTTCCCCTTAATAATTCCACATTGATTTGTCTGAGATTTAGTACCTCATTCTCAGGCTGAGATAGCTATTCTTATGTTGAGGGAATTTTTATCCTCTTGGTGGTGATTGGGATGTAGCCACACCATTCCCATTATACTCAATAGTGTTCCTCCATATATGTGGAATTCATAAGTCGATGGTTATAGGTTCTGGATCATCCTCTAATTTCATGAATATATAGATGCAATTTATTCATCCCAATCACCTACCTCTTAAGGAATGGGTTTTTTCATTATTTCTATCAAATTTTGTTCCTCGATATACATCATATGATTTTTTGTTGGTGACTACATTCAATGAGGTGTATCATCTAATTGAACTTATCTCATTACACTCCAAATATTATGGTGATTTTACACTGGTTACTCCACCTTTGAGGGTTGCATCGGTTCGTTTCTCTATCCTTCGCCATATTGGAAATTTTTTATTATGAGCCTTATTGGGTTTTATTTTCATTTCTTTTAGTTCCCCCAATATAGGTCTTGAATAGTGTCCAACAAGATTTTATACTTGTGTTTTCTAAATTGGTCCCAAATAGAAAGTTTTTTTTATCACAAAAGGGGGAACATATGGTATTTATAGCATCAATATTTACCATAAAACATCGAGAAGACTTATTCTTTATTAGGATATGATAATGATATAAATTACCACATCCCAAAGGGATAGGGAAGTTTTTCTTCTATAAAGGGGGAGGACCTTATTTTTTAAGGTTCAAACTTTCTAAACTAGTTTTAAAAAGTTTATTCGTAGAACCGGAAACATGCAATGATTCTATATCCGTTGGACCTACTTTCCAAAGTTAGATTCTCATTAGTTATGTACCTATGAGTCTTAAGAATTTTCATTGGTTGAGAGGATGGGAGGTCAGGCTCATTACACATTTTTAGGGGGAATTATTTCTTACTATGGGACTCTCTCATAGATTAAAGTTATGTTCAAGAATCATTATTAATTCACCAAGTATGAAAATGTGATTTCCTTTATAGTTTGTAATCAATGATTGATATGTATAGGATTTATAGAATCTTTCGTATGTATTCAAGGTTATTCATCGATGGAGAATCATCTGTATGTATTAGTTATTCTTAGTCAATGGTATCCTTCAATACATTATATAGAAATATCTTGGTCATTATGATGACCATACTGGTTTTAAATCCACTCAGTGCGGCACTTGAAGTTTATTATCATTCTTAAATACAGGGATTATTTCAGAGTTGGGATCGTACCCGCAGATGGGCTACCTACATATCCTTGTTAAAAAGGAATCAGAACCCATATAGTTCAATAATAAGGATATTTTTTAATGTCATATGAGATGGATAAGAATTAATGAAATATGGGCTTGAACCTTATAAAGGCTTCCTAGGTACTATATTTTTAAGGAAGAGATAAAATTCCACATAGTTCGGGTAATGAAATATGGGGTTTATGCATCGTTAATGGCCCAAAAAGAGATGTCGTTATTACTTTCACCCTCTAAGCTCATGTGAGTCATACTCAGTGTGAGAAACAAGAGGTATCAAAAAACCTGACGATTGTTCCATGAAATATGCAGTTATGAGAAATGATGTGGGGATTACGTATGTATGACTGCCCAAGCAGATGAAGATCAAGACTTACTTCAGGAAAGATGCCCAGGAGAAGGGTCCATAAATGTATTTGTACTTTATGGAGATTTAAAGTTTTAACTTGGGGATTACTCCTTAGATGGAGGGCTAAATTAAATGAAACTTATGATTGGGTTTTATTCCTAGGAAGGAGACCCAAATCAAACTAAATTAAGATTTGGGCATACTCCTGATAAGGAGGACCAATTGAAAGGAACTTGTAACTTGGGGCTTACTCTTGAGAAGGAGGCCCAGGTTAAGGGGACTTTTATGTTGGGGATTACTCCTAAGAAGGAGGCCCAATGTTAAAGGAACTTGTAAATTGGGGCTGACTCCTAAGAAGGAGGCCCAAATCAAAGATCTTCCTATCTCAAAGGATGAGGATATATAGGAAACCCCTAACTGTGGTGACATAAATCTTGAAATCCATGGGGTTTTTGGATAGTTTCTCATAGAATTCCTTTCAAATAAGGAATCTAACATAGGAACCATGCTCTAAATGTCTTTGAAAAGGTGTTTGAGGGATAATATCTAGAAGAGGAGAGGTGGATTTGAGGAAAAGAGGTGACTATTAAAGAGGCGCACAAGTATTTTTCTGGTGAAAAAGTCCTTCTTGCACAAGTAGGCTTGCATTACATGATTTACCTAGGTTAACGAGGAATACATTGGGTAATACGAGTGAGACTTTGAACTCAGGCCCATAGTATCATCCCTAGAGGCTTCCAGAAGTGTGGCGTGAAAGTTCCCTTTAGAGGGCAAGGCGGCACACAAATGTCTTCATTTCCCTTAAGGGATGGACAATTAGGCATGAAAGTATTGATGATTTCTAACACTTAGGACTTATTCTTCCTCTTTAGATCATCATTTCTAGGAAAAAAATTACCTTAGAAGTGTTCAGAAGACGTCAGACAAAGAATTTGGCGATCAGAGCTTGAATCTGAGTTTTGGGAAATTCATCCTCGAAATGGGGGGGCCCATAGGGGCTATTTATAGGCCACTAGGCACATTGGGAGAAAAAATGAATAGGGTGTGCAAGTGACTTGCGCGACCCAAAGGTGGTGCACAAGTGACTTGCGCGGTGCGCAAGAAACTTGCACGACTCCCTTCAAATGAGTTCATGGTCCATGCCTTTATCAATTTTTGATTTTCTTCAAAGGGTGACCCTCATTGTGCTTAAGGTATTCCCCTTTTCCATTTGTTGGACTCTATTATGGAAAAGAGAATAAAAAAAAGTCCCCCCTTAGAGTTGGATCCAAAAAATGAAAGATGATTTAACTTTGAGGTAAACGAGAAACCAGGGTTCAGCAGCGCGCAGGTTTTAGGCGCACAGATTTCAGCACGCAGGTTCTAGCACGTAGGGTGGCAGGATCGTCTATATATATGGGTTTCACTTCTCACAAACCATCCTCCCTCCAAAGCCTTTGATCTCTCGTCGCGCAAGTCTATTTCTTTTCTCGGTCAATCACTCTTCTTTGTGTCGTGCTTCTCCAGTAAGGATTTTGACTTGCACGGAAACACTTGCGCGGAAAAACTTGTGTGGGAACACTTGGGCAGAAAAACTTGTGTGCCTTAATTCCTTATCCTTTTTTGTCACAAATATTTTATATAAAGCGATTATTTAAAAGTTAACTATTTGATATTTGTACATATTTAATGGCTCCAAAAATAATTGGATCAACTCATGAGTTTCCTAACAAGAGAATAGATGACATGATGAACGTCGTTGGCCATAATTATTTTGATATCTGTGACAAAACTCTCCCGGATTTGGATATTTACTTGAAGAAATATCATGAAAATTTCCCACATAGAATCTTCTTGCCTTTATATGGCCATGGTCATCTGCAAGGAGTCAATGTTCCAGAGGAAAAAAATTATATTCTTCATTCCTGGTTTAAGAAGAACAATTTCTCTTTGGAAAATGTCTCAGTTGTAGGATCATTTGTCAATACTACAAAAGTGGAGAAGGAATTCATAATGAATCATAGCCCATGTGCTCCAAATCTGAAGCCTCATAATCTTGAACTGCAGCTGCATTTCTATCACTCTATTTTCTGAAATACTCAAATGGACCAATCAAATGGATGGAAAAAGAGTTGGGATTTCCGTCCTGGAGGAGGTGTGAAGCCAACATGGATGTGGGCATATTGGGTGTGACAAACCTGTGCAGAGTTTGTCAAGGATCTGAAAGGAGATGCAATATATTAAGTCGTCTAGGCTGGGCAGACATATGGCTACAATAATGATAATTTTCTGCCAAAGCTAATCCACCGCTGGAGCCCATAAACCAATTCCTTCCATCTGGCTCATGGAGAAGTAGGAATCAGCTTGTGGGAGATCTATATGATCTATGGGGCTCCAATTCCAGATTATATGTATAATGAATTCATCCCCTCCCCAAGGTGACCTGGAATGATTCAGAGAAGACTCCAAATTTGGCTTGATAGTTATTAAAATTTTTCCACAAGATTAAGAATACCAAAACCACAAAAACCCACAAGAGAAAAGATATCCTTTTAGAGGAGTGGATGGACATGTTTTAGATCAAGATGATGGAGAAGGGGCCCACCTGTACTCCTCCTACCAGCTTCCCTAGAGTAGAGAAGAGGAGTGTTATTGGAAAATTTTTGCGAACTCTAAAAGGGGAGAGTTTTAAAAGTGGGGGTATGAAGTGGATCAAATAATCCCCGAGAAGACCCGTCTGGTATGATTCTTAGGCTTATGGATTAGCATTTATCATCTACCAGTTAGGTATTCAAAGGGAGGAATCATGCCTTGCACCTTCGTTGTTGCATCCAAGTTGGCTGATAGAAAAATGGTTGGGTTGGCCACCCCGGTGTTGGTGAAGATTAACAGGAGCTTACTCCATGTCTATATGGGTATGTCTTCTTTGAGAATAGTGGGACTATTCCAAGTTTTTTGGGGGCGGATCGCCACTCACATCAGGAATTACACGGCACAGAGTGGAGTACAGGTTCCTGTAAGTTCTTTTACACTATCGGTGCAGGAATTTTCTAGAATTTCTCCATTGTCCCTCAAATACTATGATCTGAAGGTGAGGCTGAGAATGTTAAAGGAATTTCATTTCTTTCCTTATGGAAACCCACCAACCGGGCATTTTGTTGACTATGGTACTGTTATTCTTGATTTTGAGGTCATATATGCTGGCTTGCAGAGATGGTTTATTGGCCACCAGAATTGAAAGATAGATTATATGTAAGGCCTATGATCCATATAAATTTACACGCCAATTCAAGTGTCTACAACAGATTGTTGTATCAACTCCCACGCACGTCAGGTCAGAGAAGCATCTAATGGTTTATCGAAAAATATGGTTGCTGGAAGATATGGGGAAGACTAGGGCAGTGTTTGATTTACTAGTTGCGAGAGTGGTGAGTCAATTGACTACATGGTATGCTGAGAACTGGGTAGCATCAAACCCAGCAGTGGGATTGAATCTTCCTGTCTCTCGATTGGGGAGTAAAAAGAGAAGTTTCAGGAAAGAAACCTTTTATCTGGAAGGTGACTCTTCCTCACCTGGAGCTGATTCACTAGGTTCATCACCCGAGGCTGATTCACTGAATTCCCAATATAGGGATGATGAGGCACGGCATGTGTCAAAACGGCCTTGTGTCAGATATAATCCTCCTACTAGAGTCAAGATAACTACTCCATCAACTCAAGGTGAGTTATATCATTGAGACAATTTAGTCGCCATTATTTTATAGAGCAACAAGTTTCATTTTCTTATCCTTTATCTTTGATTGCAGGAGCTGGGAAGAAGTTGAAGTCCAAGATTGTAAGACCCTCCTTGCAGCCTTCTAGTGCACATTCTGAATATTTACAAGTAGAGTATATCCCGACATGGTGAAGTTTATATTTTGATGTTGAACTGCCTAGATGGACTTATGAAAAGGACATTATATCCCCGGAGTGGGGGATCTCCGGGCTTCTGCTGATATCTGCTTCGAAGGTAACCCTGATGAAGTAAGGGATTACATAAGAGAGCTAGAAATGGTCATATATTCCACTAATGAATCCATTACTATCACCAAGAGGGTGAAGGAAATGATGGATTGTGGATCCACTGAGGGGATAGTTGCTTCAGTAGACTAGGAGTGGCAAGATTACATTGATCTTGAAGATTTAAATTTCCTTCCGTATATTATTTGCATCTTAATTTCAGTCAAAGAATTATTTACTCAAGGAAATTACTTTCTTCATCCTTCAGCTTATTAAGGATGGAACTACCGAGGTCCCTTCACCATAGTATAGCTTTGGCGGCACTGCTCTTGAAGTCCCTGAATCTTCTGGTGAGGCAAGAGAATTATCTATAGGCCAGCAAGTCAGGGATGAGGAGTTAGACATGGATTTCCATAATCCAATACCTATATTGGGAGGTGATGATGTCAACACACCCAAAATTCAATGAATCAAAGGTATTGAAGAAAGAAGTCCACAGCTAAACGCATCCTCAGTAGTGGTAAGTTCTTCAGATAGTCATGAATCGTAACTCATGAAAAGGTTGCTTATACTTCTTGGGATTTGAGGGGCTTCTTCAATTTAACCTTTGAGGGAGAGGATTGACCCTCCTATGAGAACGACAGAGGGTGCTGGTGAACAGTCACAAATTCAGGATGACCTGGCTGCTTCTGAAGAAACTCTAAGAGAAGAAGAGCCAGAATATGTTCCTAGTACTACTCTTGTTTCTGCTGCAAAGAGAGAAGAGCCTGATTCTGGTAAATTAACAATACTTCATAGAAAATTGAATGAAAACATCAAATTACTTCCATCCTGTGATTCTTAGGTTCAACACTTACACAAGAACATTTGGTGACCACTGTAACTTACTCCAGAATTTTCTCTAAGGAAGCTATCTAGGGTCAGATGTCACAGGAGGAGGGTCGCCAAGTAGACATGTCAAATGCTCCCGCTGGTGATACTAACCAAGAATATGGGATATCACTGGATGAAATGATAAAACATGGTGCATCTTTTAATGAAAATTTTGATCATGTTAAATTACCATGTGATTTAGAAGTTATTTGATGTGAGTGTTATTCTTCATCCTGTTAATTTTTTTATTACATCTCTGACCATGATTTGTTGAAATTCACAGTTCAATCTGGGCAAGCTGTTGATCTGCTGATGCCTGAAGGTGGTAAAGATAACCTTATCATTATGGAGATGCTGGCTCAAGTGGAGCTTAACCCAGAAGAGCTTCTTGAAACCTGTATTGAAAATCATGTTGAAGCTAGGAAAGACGTGGATGAGCCTTCTCATGCTTCTGATCTACTATTGGGTAAAAGATGATAATATTTGTGGTTGTACATAATTTTCAATACTTCTAATCAACTTTTTTTATCCTTTGAAACTAACCAATGATTTAAATTGACTATGTAGGGCTGTCAACTTCAGTGGCTAGATCCGGAGGTGAAGCCTTAGCCTCAGCCCCAACGAGAGTCAAAAGCGAAGTACCAAGGGTCAGGGGGTAAGGAGAGGAACATGGCACTTCATTAAGTAAATTTATCCAAGACTATATTCCACCCTTGTGATTGCAATGCTGAATCATACCCAGGGGTGCAAAAGGCACTTTAATTATAACGTGGAAAGGTATGGAAGAACATATGGAAGATCATATCTGAAGTGCCTCTTGAAGAGATGTCTTCGAAGATCCAGTGACTATCATCCTTGTTCGTCATGTTGGGACATGGAAGTTTTGGATATCAAGAGATCCATATCGTGGTAAAACAAGTCATCTTAAGGGGGAGCAGGAGAAAAAAGTTCAGTCAAGATCTGATTACAGCGAGGCTACTGACCAATATCGATGAATTCGAGGCTGCGGTGTCCCGAGCTGAGGTTGATCATGCTGCAAAGCTGATGGAGATGAATCATAAGATCAAGGAGAATGTTTTCCAGTAGATGCACCTTCAGAAACAGCTAGATGTCATTACTGAGGAACTTGACCAGCTTAACAATTCATTGGAAGGATTCCAAACAGATGGTATGAAAGCCATCGCAGATGCCAATAAATCACTCCATCAAGCTGAAAAGATAAAAGTTAGTCGAGTGAAAGAACTTCAAGTGGCTGCTGATGAAGCTCAGGATTCCATAAATCAAATGAAAAGTTATGTTTAAAGCATCTTGTAATTCTTGAAAAAGAGAAGGTACCCTAATATGTAGATGTTATTCTAATCTTGTGGATCAATGAAAAAGAAATTTCATCTTCAATCATTTGTAACTGCATTCTCTTGATAACTACTTTTTTTTTACCTAATCCAATGGGCCTAGTAAGAATAGTTTTATTTTTGCTAGGATTAAAAAAACAACCCCACAAGAATTGCATCTTTTTGTTTCTTAATATTGCCTAAATAATAAAAAATGTACGTTTAGCAAGCAGGGAAGTGAATTTTGATCAGAGATCCTTTTATCGGTTCCCAATTTAATGAGTACCCTATCTCTTGTTGGCAGTTTAAAGTCATGCATGTCAGACATAAAAAGGATAATGTTTAGGGTCGAATAGCTTTGACTGAATGGATTAAAATTGACTCAATTACATGATAATTTTTTCGAAAACATATTACCACATTCAATTATGGTGGAAAACATGTAAACATTGACTTAATAAATTTTTAATCTGAGGGATGATATGAAAAAGGGATAAAATTCATTAAAGAAAGTATTTTCTAAGAATGAAGTTACCACTATTTGAAAAACCCATTATGTGGTTGAATTATGCAGGGCCACTTAAGTGCATTGGCTGCATAGTCAAATAATAGCATCTTTTGGTTGACATGTCCATTTTGTAGAGTACTTATGCAAGGCCACCTAAGGGAACATGCTGTATAGTCAGGCAAAAGAACTCTCAGATATTTTACTTTTCTTTTTCTGAAATCCAGTAAAAGTTAATGGAGATTCAAATTTCCCAAAGTATAGAGTCTTCTATATGGAGAGATGTACATGAATATATAGAGGATATTCCCAATCAAGATTGTCGAAGAATTGTATGAATGTCACACAGGTGAAGGTCTGAACCAAGCGTAGGGAAGAGAAATATAAACCATAGACTTGAATACTTTCAGATCATGAAAAAGAGTATGGGACAAATATGTTAAGGATGGATGTTTTTGCGGATCCCTACATATCATCGTTAAGACCAATAAGGTCCAAATAGGTTTTCCCCCTATGAATGAAGTTACTACTATTTGACAAATCCATTAGAGGGGTTGAATTATGTAGGGCCACCTAAGGGCATTGGCTGCATAGTCAAATAACAACATCTTTTAGCTGAAAGGTCCATTATGTACACTATTTATGCAAGTCCACCTAAGGGAATGTGCTTTATGGTTAGACAAAAGAATTCATGGGTATCAGACATTTTTTGACCAGAAGTCAAGAAAATGGTTATGGAGATTTGGAAGTTTTAAGGTTAGGACTATGAAACATGGAAATGGGTATTTTCCAATGCATGAAAGAGATAAAAAAACAATGATAACCATAATCAGGTTGTGGCTGGATCCTGAATTGAGATGCTGGATTGCAGTACATATCTCATTAGGATGAGAACCAAGCCATACATAGTTCTTGAAATATAGTTTAACGTCATGTGGGATGAGAGCATAGGAGCTCTAAGTTTAGGTTCATAGATCTCAGAACATAATGAGGGAGTCACATTGTGTGTTTGTTATAAACCTGATTTGAATAAAGACCATGGTTTTTATACCACATTCATGTGCTCACAGGGGGAATTTTCAGCCAAGGGACTTAAAGTGGAGTTTGGGGTTAGGCCCAAAGACATGGGGCTGGATTCGAGGGATGATCAAATGTTCCTACGTATCCCATTGGGATGGGAATCAATCCATACATATTTCTTGAAATATCCTCTGTACATATTTGGTTCATACATTTGAAGGGTGAAAGGGGACTTTAGTGCAATGATGGTTTGACCCAAGTTTAAAGGTTCGGGCATAGCCATGTATGAACTTAGTCCTTGGAATATATCATGATTGGAGATCAATGTCAATAATTATTCCCTCTCAAGTGAGGGTGTCAAAGACTATTGTAGTTTATTGTCATACAGGACAAAAGTGTTAATAGTTTAAGGTCATATGAATGGATTGATGCGGCACAGTTTAGCGTCATGTAGCTAGAACATATTGATATGCAGTTAAATGCCTTACAGTGAGGAAAATGGGGACTGTATAGTTTAATGTCATATAGAAAGGATTATGGTGAACCAATGTGAAGATATTGGTTTTTTTGGGGGGGGATTCATGGATCAAAATCATATGAGATGGAGGTGAACCGACACGAAGATATTGGTTTTGGGCTTGAACCTTGGGAGGTTTCCTACGTACCCATCCTAGAAGGCAATGATCAAAGTCCACGTAGTTCGATGGAGAATGAATTGGTGATCGAGTTGTACTTGAGGATAACGACCAAAAATGGCGTTGGTACTTACACGTGGTTAGTGTCCTAGAGAGGGTGTTATGGTTCAAGCTTACTCTAAGCTCACATGAGTCATGCTTGGTGTGAGAAAAAATAGGTAGCAACAACCCTAACGATGCATAGTTTCACATCATGTGGGAAAAAGGGTATTGTATAGTTTAGAATCATGTATCTAAGATGTAATGTTGTGCAGTTTAACGTCTTGTAGGACATGTGCATTGTTTAATGTCATGTAGGACATATTACGGGACTTTTTCACAGTTTAACCTCAAGTGGGATGAACATGTACAATTCGATGTCATATAGGATGTATAAGGGACTGTTTATAGTTTAACATAATTCATGACGATGAAGGGAACACAGTTTAACATCATGTTGGATGATAGAGGGTCTATACAGTTTAATGTCCTACAACAAGGACAATGGGATGTATTTGTGTTACAAAAAATACATCTTCAAGAATCTTGTATTAGTTGGAGTTGTGATGAGTTCTCCATTCATTGAAATTAAAGAATAATCTCCACTAGAGTACACCTTATGTATTGAATAAGGTCCTTCCCACTTTGGCTCATTCTTTGGAGGTTTTTTTCCTGGTATCATTGGAGTTCTGAGGACCAATAACAATTCTCCTTAAATGAATGAATGAAGAAAAACTTTTTTATTGAAATCCCATGCTATTTGATTCTGATAGACTTACAAGGGGTGTAGGGTACACAATAATTTTTCATCTAATTATTCCAATTCATAAAATCTCTTATAAGATTGTACATCTGCGGATGACTGATCACAAATGGATAATCTGAGAGAAGGTAATTGAACTTCAATGGGAAAGACTGCTTTTGTTCCATATAACAATGAATATGGTGTTGACCGCGTAGCAGTGCAGGTGGTGGTCTGATAATCCCATAAATTATGAAAAAGTTTATCAGGCCATGATTTCTTATCTTTATCCACCATCTTTTGTAGTATATTTGAAAGAGACTTATTGAAGGCCTCTATTTTTCAATTTTCCACTCAATGATACCGAGATGTATGGTTGGATTTGAAGTTGTATTCTTGATACAACTTTCTCACCTCAGAGGAATAAATGTTGGTGCCATTGTCCTTCAATATGGTATGAGGGACAACAAATCTGGTAATAATGTTAGACTTGAAAAAGCTAACAATACTTTTAGAACTAACTTCTTTGAGAGGTATTTCCTCTGCCATTTAGAAAAGAAGACAGTAGCAGTATGAATATACATAAAATGCTTGGATGTAACTAGAGGATAAGGTCCTACTACATGCATTCCCCATGTGGAAAATGGCCATGAGTATTTAGCTGTATCGAGAAACTCTTGGGGTTTATGAATGAAGGTGTAACATACTTGTCAAGAATGAAACTTCTTAGTGAAATCAACACAATCTTGCATCATTGAAGGCCAACAGTATCCAAGCCTTCGAATTTGACCAGAAAGTCTATGTCTAGACTGGTGGGCACCACAAACACCTGCATGAACTTCACTGATGACAACCATTATTTCTTCACCATCAATACATCTGAAATGAATTCCATAAAAACCTCACTTGTAGATAATATTTTGGTGATCTGGGCTATCATAAAGAGTAAAATTGACCACACATCACCAGAATTGTTCTTTCTCGGCTCTATCAAGTTGGAGTGTTCCATTGTGATGGTATTCCCTGATAGGTGTCATTCATACTATACTATAACCATAAGGTTCTGAAATGGGACTGATTTCATTGATTTACTCTGTTCTAATTTGAACAAAAGGTGAAATTACATGACGGTGGGAAATACTAATGATTGTTTCATCCCGGTATGGATCTTCCAAGGATGTGTCTACATTTTCCAGTGCATCATCTTGGGCATTTTGTGATCACAGGACATAAGAAAATGTCGTTTCTGAAGGAAATTCTACAACTAACTCTCATACGTAATCACACAAAGGGATTAAATCTTCCTTTCTGATGGAATAATCCACATTTATTTGTTTTATTACCAAATATGAATCACATTTTACCTTCATGTCATTTACTTGTCCCTGAAGAACCAATTCCAAGCTTGTGATGAGACGTTGATGTTCTGCTTCATTGTTTGTACCACCTTACAAAAATAAGAAGGAAGAGGGTATCACTTCCTTTTCTGGGGAAATAAGCATGATCCCTAACCCAACTTTGTTGAATTTAGGATCTTCCATTTTCTTCCCAGTTGGACTTCTGGAGGCACCATCAAAGTACATTTCCCATGTTTGAGGGTTATCTTGAATAGATAAGACTCCCTCATTATGAAGTTCAATATTTAAAGATGTATCTTCTACAGATGGGTGTTCTACAAGGAAATCGGCTAGTGTATGGCCCTTTATTGCCTTTTGACACATGTAATGGATATCAAACGGCTGCAAAATAACGGCCCACCTTTCCAGACGTCCTGTAAGAATTGGACGACTAATGATAAATTTGAGCGGGTTATTGTGAGATACCATTTGGACCTCATGATGTTTTTGGTAGTGCCCCAATTTATGAAATGTAAATATTAATGCTAGGCAACACTATTCAAAACTTGAATATTGAGTTTTTTCCTCAAGCATAGTCTGACTAAGATAGTAAAGGTTTTTTTCATTCCCAGAATCAATCTTTTGGGCATGGAAGGAACCCAATGATCACTCTAAACCTGTGACATAGAGAATAAGTGGTCTTCCTTCAACAGGTGGAATTAATACCATTGGACTCAAGAGATATTTCATGAGGATATCTAATGCTTCTTAACATTCTTCAGTCCACTGGTTGGTGACTCCGTTCTCCATTAATCTGGTGATGGTTAAACACTTTCCTTCCAAATTGGCAATGAAATGCTGAATATAGGCCAAGTTTCCTTAAAGTCCTCTTAATTCCTTCAAATTTCTAGGAGGTGAAATGTAAAGGATCGATCTTGTCTTATCCAGATCAACTTTGATACCACCTTGGCATACAATAAATCCGAGAAATTTTCCTGAGGTTATCCCCGAAAGCATATTTCAAGGGGTTCATCTTCAAATTGTGTTGTCGAAGTTTGTTGAATATGATTTCCAGATTGTCAAAGTTATTAAAACGTTGTATGGATTTTACCACCAAATCAACCACATAAAATTCAACAAATTTCCCTAAAAAGGGTTAGAAGATATGGTGCATGGCAGGTTGATATGTAGCACCTGCATTCTTCAGGCCAAAGGGCATTACCCAATAGCAAAACACACCTTGAAGAGATATAAAGGCTATAGAATCATCATGTTCTGGGGCCATTCATATTTGATTATACCCAGAATAAACATACATGATGGAAAGAACTTCTTAGCTATCTATTACATCAGTTAAGAGTTTTGTGATCAGAAATGGAAAATCATCCTTGGGACAATGCCGATTAAGATCTCTGAAGTCAGTGAAAACTCTAATTTGTCCATTATTCTTTTTCACAGGGACAATATTAGCTAGAAATTTGGAATATTGAACTTATATGATGAAGTTATCCTTGATAAGATTATCAACTTCAGCTTCAATTTTGGAGGCATAAGTTGGGTGTGTTCTTCTTGCTGCTTGCTTGAATCCTCGATGTTCTGATGGAAAACCCAAATGATGAGTGGAAACATCAGGATCAAGACCTAGTATTTCTATATAATTCCAGGAAAATAAATCTCGATTTGGTTATATAAATGAAGTATACCATTTTTTCTCTTCAATATTCATGGCTACACTAATTAAAGTGGGGAATGAATCTTCTTTTGTACATAGATTTATTTCTCTGAGTTCATCCATAGTGGTAGATATACCCTCTTCAAATGCTGGAGGATGATCCCTGATATCTTCCTCATATTATTCAATATGTGTTACTTCTTCTGTTTCTAATTTCATAGTAGATGAAGAAGCATAATATCCATGGTCAGGGGAGATGTAAAAATTTGAACATCTTGGAGAAGAGGCTGCCATTTCTGACCCTAATTATGATGAAGGGTCTTTCTAGGGTGATAGAGAGGAGACGATGGATTGAGAATTGACATCATTATTTTCCTCTAGTATTTCTATAACTTCTTCTGATATTGGTGAGTAATTATAGAATTTGTGGATTTCAGAGGATGAAATTTAGGCGTCTCTATCTATGATTTCATCATTTCTTAGTGAATCTAGAATTTCTACTATGCTATCAGGCTCGATTGTCGTAACTGAAATTATGGAGGCTTGCATAAGAGTGTTTGTATTTAGGTCTATCTGATCAATTTTACTGATAGGCAACCCATAATCTATAATCATATGTATGAATGGGTTTATTGGAATATTTTCCAAACCACTTGGAGCATTAATTTTGGAAACCTTATTTGCCGTGGATTTTTCCTTTCCCTCCATGTGATAAAATTCTACCTCAATGTATTGTGATTCACATGTTTTGAATGTGGCCTTGTCACCATAAAATGTCCCAATTTGACCATTGAAACAATATTTGATACATTGATGGTACGAAGAAGGTATGGCCACATGTCGATGTAGCCATGGTCTTCCAAGAAAAATGTTGAAGACTGTGTCCTGACGAACAACGATCAAATCTAAATTACATACAAGGTCTCCAAACTGAATTCTGAGTGTAATTTCACCTAAAGGTTCTTGTTCATACTTAACATATCATTGAAACATCAAAGTAGAAGTAGATAAATTACATTCAGTGAGGCCCAATCGATGAAGTGTATGAATTGGAATGAGATTGGCTCCTGAGCCATTATCAATGAAAGCTTGTCAAATGTCTATATCATTGACTTCGCCAGATAGATACAATGGTTTGATATATCCATGTAAAACATCATCTTCATCTTCATCTGTAAATGATATCACTACATGGAATTCTCCAAGATCATTTTCTATATGGTAGACCTCAGCCGCAACAATTTCAGTTTCGAATTCTTGAGGACATGACAAAGCCCTAATAAGCGCCTCTCGAAGATCTTTTGATAGATTCAAGGCATCCAAAATTGTAACATGGCCGGTACATGGGCCAAATGTTTTAATACATCATACATTTGGTCCAAAGGTCTGTATTTCCCATCATGAAAATGTGGTTTTTCAGATGCCTTGGAAGTTGATGCTTTAGTAGTAGATGTATCCTATATCGGGGTAGGAGTTGGAAATACTCTTGGATTCGATAAATTAGACTGACTAAGTCTATCTATTTGCTGAGAGGAAGAAGGGGTGACCTCTAATCGGTCTTCCAAAATAACTATGTCAGGGCCGAATATGCCATGTCTAGAAGAGATTTCTTGTTCCTATTGAGCCAGTTGAAGGGCTTTTCCATGAGTTTCTACCGCATATACAGTTCTAGCCTTGGTTGGATTAAAATAATGGCTTATGGAATATCCACGTCTTCCCCTATATCATCTACCTCTATATGTTCCTCTAACTCCTCTTTATGATATAGGGAATTTAGCCCCATCATGATTGAAACTGTCATTGGCATAGGGATCTATTAAATGAATCATGTTAATAGAACCAAATATCAATTATTCATCTAATAAATACTCTGCCAGATGAACTAGTTTAGGCTGTACCGTTTGGTGGGACGGTTCCTATGCTTTTGAAGCATATGGAATAAAATATGCCACAGTTAATGAAAACTTATGTTTTTACACGAGCTCTTCTTCTTCTAACTGCTCTTATTTATTCAAACAATGCCTCTTCATAGAGGATTTTCCTCTTGATGAAGGGGGTTCTGCTGTGGCATTCATAGTAGAAGACAATATTGGTTTATTTAATTGTGTTCGTAAAATGTCATGAGTTTAGTTTAACGTTTTATTGACCTTCCAATCATCATATTTCTGTAGATTTTTACATTTGACTTTGTGCCACTCGCCTTCGTCCTCTGCGTCAGTAGTAGAAAAACATGCTACCTAGGCTGAAAACCTTTCAGTTTTACTTGTCCAGAGTCCACCATCTTTTGTAGGAGATATTTTAAGACAAAACCCACATGAATGGGATTCCCCAACATCTGATGAAATGGAAAATAGTTGGGGAGGTCTTCATCTCCTTCCTTGTTCGGCCTTTTGGGCCTTGGCAACAGAACCAGATTGTTTTCCAGAGCCGAGATGAAGTATCCAAGAACTTTTTCATTCCAGAAAGAATAAACTTTGTACTTCAAATATTTAAACTGTTTCTGCCTTTGATCTCTTTGATGATCTTGATGAGGTGGCCATTTTTTTGACACTCTGGAGGTGGAGCCCTTCTATATAATGAAGGTTTTAAAGTGGAAGAAGGTATAGGTTCATGTTTAAGTGTAACAGTAGCAGTCTCTGCTTTCCCCATTCTCCTTCCTGGAACTAATGGAATTACATGATATTAATCCTTTGTCATTATAAGAGAGTATTATATCTACTGAGCGATTGATGTAAGGTCCTGAAACCCTCCTGTGTATTTTATAGGGATCAATGGTGTGTGAAATTCATCACACATATTAGCCACACAGATTGGAAAACATGAAAAACATAAGGAATATTTTAATCCCTTCCCATGTGAAATGAAATATGAAACTCTTTAATTTTCCCTTTTTTTACAATTGGTAAGGTCAAAAACTGTCGTCTTTGGCAACGTTGAGCTAAATTGAAGAAGAAATATTTGACAGAGATATTCGCTCAGAGTAATTGACCGAGATTGAAAACATGTATATGAGACAAAAGAAGGTCCTTGTAATGACTGCACAAAACACCTGATATTAACTACTTGTTTTTGTTGAGGAGTTCTCATAATAGGATAAAAATGAGAAACAAAATGTGTTAAGTGTTGTTCTGGATCTCTCGAACCATTAAAAATTGGGAATGTAGTATTCACAAAATTTGATGGGAGAGTAATTGCATCCACCCATTCAGGGTAAGCTCTATTTTTTTGTTGAACTTGTGCATGCTTTCCTTCCATATCCTCTGTCGAAGATGTTAATGACTCAATGGTAGTCATTAATATTTGAGAATCATCTGGTAGATCTTGGACCTGAGCAAGTGCAATAACGGGAGTTTGGACTGGTGTGGCGATCGGTACTGCCACTGATGATAGTATTGCCGGTTTCTGTAACATATAAACCATATGATTAGACCTATGAGGGTTTACTTGTGAAGGGGGACATTCTTGATCCATCCCAGTAGCTGCAAAAAATTACCTCGATTGATTAACTCCATTATTCTTAGATAGAAGACTACCTTAATGTAGTTCTGCATTTAACATCCTTAATTTGTTAATTTCTTCTTCTTGTTGTGCGAACCTTTCCTTTAATGAGTGTGATTGTCCTTCTCCAGAGGTAGGGTGGAATGTAACCTATCTTTTTCCATTTTCCGTGGCATGTGCCTTTCTGGAGTATGGAAGGGAATTACTTAATGGAATTTATTTCCCCTAGGAAACCCTCTATCTTCTGGTACGCACACCTTCTTCATTCGTTTCCGTGTGTACAAATTCTTGAACAAGAACTTCTTCATCTGATCCCTCTTAGTGAGCCTCATGTTTTGGGGCATTAGTGACAATGGCATTGAGGACATTTTTCAATGCAAAACACATTGCAGCCCTTCTATCAGCGCTTCTGTGATACTGCCTTTTTCCATATCCTTTATGAGACATTGCCTTTTGTATGGTTGATCAATCAAGAACTTCTTGATGAACCATAATTTGGCGGTAATCTCCTGATAATTCGGCTCTGCATTCCCCTTGTGTCTTCTTCCCTAATTGAGACAAGACTGAATTTCGCTGAGGAAGAGATTGAGAATTTGAAAAAGTCCCTAGTCCAGTGGATTGGGGTTGTTCCTGTTTTTCCTGCTCAACTTTTTGAATCCTGTCTGTTGGTCCTGAGGGTAGGATTAAAAGAGTCCCCAGTATGGAAAGTTGAGGTGGCTCTTGAGATACTACATCTGGAACTTTCTTAAAATCTCTCCGGATTTTGCAGACATTAGTCCGAAAATTTGCAGGATGAATCATCTGACATCCACTCAAATCACCTGGCTCAGATGACCGTTGGATTATTTCTGACACTTCTGTTACCTGATGATGTGCATTCTCTAAACAAGAAGCCTTTTTGATATTCACATTTTATTGATGAAAGAGTAATTCGACAACTTGTTCTTTATATACCTGGATTTTGGAAGAACTAGTTGAGGTATGTTCTTGGGAAAACCTTTGATTACGCACAAAACCAGTTAGATGTGGCCAGCCATAGGAAATAACATAGAATTAGGCCACTTTTGGAAGGATCTGTTGACTAGGGAGCATAGTGAAATGCAATACTACATGAACACCCCATCCCCATATTTGAATACCTAATGGGGAATTGGTAATTAACTAGCGCAACCTTTTTAATGCACCAAGGTGTGAACACTGAAGGGCTCTCGGATGCTTTTCATCTTTTGGATGTCGGGAAACTGAGAGATATTCCAAGTCAATTTGGCAGTGCAACCCTTCTATTATCTTGAAAAGATTTTGATATTCATCATAATATAATATTTTCCCTTTTATGTGGCAAAGAGTTTTCCATATATTGAGACGAATATCGTGAATACAATTTTCTCTCAATGTCTCTAGAGTATCATACTGAGAGTCAGCCAATGGAAAAAACATGACTGGTATTTCACCTTTCTCAAGTTGTTTTATCATATTCAGAACATCCGCTTTGTAGTTTGATGAAGATTCTTCTACATGATTGGACCAAAGCTGGTGCTTCTTTGTTGCTTCCTCAGATTCAATAAGATTGGTAGAGAATTCATTTGTCAAACTAGATCATGAATGGCCTAGGGGTGGTTTTGTAACAACCCGACATTTTATAAGATATATTATTTTTAATTTCATTCATATCTTCTATTGTACGCTACACCAAGATTATCTTGCACTATACGCAACACCGTTTTAGCATGCAGTATACGCAACACTAATCTTGGATCGTGTTACAAACAATTTCATGTTTGTTTGATAGTAGTTATTCTAAGAAACATTGAGTGTATATATATATATATTCAATGTATAAATGAAATATGGTTTGATTTTGTTATATGCAACAACAAAGGAGTCTTTCACTACACGCAACTCTGACTTGGCTTGCATTACACGCAGTCACAACCTTCCTCGATAGCGTGTGATGTACGCAATACCGGGTTTTGTTGAGTCAATAAGGTTTTCCTTATGACTTTTCCATTCCTTCTTGTTTTGAAAATCACAAACACCTTATCTTTAAGGAAAATCGCTTTTGTAAGGAAAATTGCTTTTATAAGGAAAAATGTTTTCTTAAGGAAAAACGCTTTTATAAGAAAAATTTATCCTTATCATATTTTCATTAATATTTTTCTTAAGTATGAAATTCGGATTCACTTTCTCGGAATCATTAAAACTGATAAAAAGCATTCTGTTTTAGGGTTCGGATTCTGGACAAGAACTATAAGGAAGTTTCACTCCGAATTCCGGTTATGAATTCTGACTAAGTTCTATTCCAGATTCAGGATACGAATTCTGAAGAAGAATTCCCATTACGAATTCTAATGAAGAATTCTCATTACGAATTCTCATTATGAATTCTGAAGAAGAATTCTCATTACGAATTCTAATGAAGAAATCCCATTTCGAATTCTCATTACGAATTCTGATGACGATTTCTCATTACGATTTCTGATGAAGAATTCCTATTCCGAATTCCTATTCCGAATTCTCATTCCGAATTCACTCATTAAACAGAATCTGGATATCATTGTTTTATACACTCTGAATTTGTTCACTCCGAAATTTCTATTCCGAACCTTTATGTTAGGTTTTAAAACGATGTCATACTTTCTGTTACACTTACTTTGTTATAAAACGATGTCGTCCATTTTGTTATAAACTAACCGTTGTCTAAGTGACACGTGTACAGGTCCCTTCGAACTTTAAGGGAAATATGACCGTTGGAGAAGGAGCCGACCTCACCTATAAATAGGAGCTCATTTGAAAAAGACGAACGGATGGATGAACATTTGGACTTTGTGCATACATGCTGTTGAAGTGATTTCCAGAGAGAGAGTCTCTTATTAACTCTCAAAGCTTCGTGCGACTCCGAATGTTGGTGATTACATTCGAGGGCTTCCGGGGATAGGAAGACAGAGGTGCCGACTACCTTAAAGATCGAGGGCTTTCTTGCTGAGAAAGACAGAGGTTGCCAACTACCTTGAAGTTGAGGGCTTGCGGGGATAGCAAGACAGAGACACCGATCTTCGTATCGAGGGCTTACCCTGGTGTGGGTAAGACAGACTTGCTTGAAAGTATAAATCAAGGGACCTTTATCCAAGGTTGTTGGATACCCTTCTCTTTGGGTTAAAAGACTATTATCTTGTTGCTAGTAGTTTTACTACTCGTTTCTATTCCGCTGTAATTTGTATCTTAAGGAAAGTATAACATTCTTATACTTCCTTACTTACTCTGATTCATTCAGATTCTATACGCTTTAAGGTAGAATCTTATATTGTAACTTTTGTTAAGTTTCAAATTCCGGAACCATATTTCCGGAACTTACTTTTGGAATCTCTTTCCAAGTTTAGTTCGGTGTTAGAGGTGTCGTGAATTTACTTAGTTTAACTTTGTTAAACTTAGTTCTTTCCTTTTCTTAAGGAAACTCTAGTTATTCATAACTAACTTTAAAGGTTCCTAAGGAATTTTTAAAGTATACAATTCACCCCCCCTCTTGTATATTGAGCATCTCATATTCTATTTCGATCCTACAATTGGTATCAGAGGTTGGAAACCTCTTACTCTATACCATTCTTACATTTGGTATCAGAGCCAAGGTTACTGAAATACTTGTACTCACGTTCAAGTTTTTCTTGCTCACTTTTCAATTCCGAACTTTTTCATTCCGGATTATCCATTCCGAACTTTTCCTATTCCGAACTTTTTGATTCCGAATTTTTGTTATTAACAAGTTTGTTTCCAAGTTATTTTCAAGTATGGCAGGAATGAATGTTGGTTCGATAGACAATTTGAATCCTACAAGGCCACCAATATTTGATGGTAATGATTATGAATACTGGAGAGATCGTATGAAGACATTCGTTATCAATACTGGAGTAGATAACTTTGTCATGCTTACTGGTGATTACAAAATTCCTGACAAGGAAGTCAGAACCTTTACTAACCAGGAGAAGCAAGAATATCAACTCAACTACAAGGTACGCAACACTTTATTATGTTCAATGACCAGAAATATATATAGCCAAATTTCTTCTTGTGAAGCAGCTAATTGTATATGGAAGAAGTTAGAGGTTACTCATTTTGGGACTTCTAAAGTGATTGAGACTAGGAGAGCTATGCTTAGAGCTGAATATCATGGCTTTAATTTTCCTTATGGAGAACCTATCTGTAAAGTACAACAAAGATTTATGACAATCGTCAATAGTCTACAGTCTATGGGAGAGAAAGGTTTAGATGATGAAGCTCTTGTGGACAAGATAATTGACATTATGCCCAATGAGTGGGAATCCAAGAGAACAGCTATAGATGAGAACAGGAAGGTTACTCAAATAACTCTTGATGAATTATTTGGAACTCTTCTACAACATGAGACCAGAATGAAGAGAGATGCTGACAACATCAAGAAGAAGAATGGAAATGGTACTGTTGCTTTTACTACAACTTCGAATCAGATGAAAGCTAAGACTCCTGAGAGAGTAACCAGGTCCAAATCGAAGAAAGTCATTTTCCAATCCGAATCTAGTGAAAGTGAAGTTTCAGAAAATGAATTAGCCAATCTTGCTCGAAGGATGAACAAGATAGCTGGACAAAGAAACTTTCAATCCAAGTATAAGAAGAAGGATAGGAAAGATAAGAAGGATGGAGAAGTTACTTGTTATGAATGTAAGAGAGCAGGACATATTAGACCAGATTGCCCTATGCTCAGAAAGAAAGAAAGAAAGGAAAGGCATTCAGACAGGAACAGGAAGAAATATTACAAAGCTAAAGCTAAGAAAGTTTTGAAAGCTAATGACACCTGGAGTGCCAGTGGTGGTGACTCTTCAGATGAATCTTCTGAATATGAATCTTCAGGACAGAAGAATCTTGGTCTTATAGCCAGATTACCTATTGATAATCATTGTCTTATGGCTAAGGTACGAAATGCTGAATCTTTGACCAATGTTTCCTTAAATCCTAATGATAGTAAGTATTATAACTCTTTTGATGAAGAATCATCTTCTGATGAGGAAAATACTTTACCTACTTTTGAAGAAGTCTCTAGATTTGCTGAACTTCTTGAGATTGAGAATTCAAAACTCAACAAGAAACTTGATAAGGCAAATTCTAGGAATTCTATTCTTACTAAAGAGATATCAGATCTTTCTAAAGATCTTGATAAGAAAAATGCTGATTTTGAAAGTATTTCAAAAAATCTTGAGGAAGTAAGTTCTGAGAAGAATAAACTTTCTAAAGAGTTAGAAAAAGTAATTTCTAATAAAAATGTTTTCGAGCCTAACTCTAGTTCCAAAACTAATGATTTTGAAGATAAAAACTTGGTTGTAAAACTCAAGTCCGAAATTTTTTCCTTAAAGAAGTGCTTATCAAACTTTACCCATGGTAAAGAAAATTTTGATAAGATGTATTCTCAAATACGACCTTTAAGAAATAAATCCGGATTTGGTTATACCCATGCAAAACCTGTTTTCAGCAACAATTATTTTGTTCCTCAAAGTGCCCCATTTTGTACTAAGTGTCAATGTGGTGGTCACTGGGCAAGAAACTGTTCCTTAAACAAAACCCAATCCTTAGGTTTTCATAAAGCTTATTTTTCCAAGAAAATGTGGGTACCTAAGATTTTATTGTCTAGAAATCTCGGATCCAAGCAAGTTTGGATTCCGAAAGTCTAACTTTGTTCTTAATTTCAGGAAAATAAAGAAAGTTCCAGCAACAATGTTTGGTACATGGATAGTGGATGTTCCCGGCACATGACTGGTAACAAAAGCTTCTTTGAAAAAATTATCAAGACGAAAGGAGGAAAGGTAACTTTCGGAGACAATGCTAAGGGAGAGATTGTTGGTATTGGTAATATTGTTCTTTTAGGTAAAACTTTGATTTCAAATGTTCTTTTTGTTAAAGGTCTTAAGCACAACCTCATTAGCATAAGTCAGTTATGTGATGAAGGTTACCTTGTGAATTTTAGGAATGATAAATGCTTAGTTCACAATTCCAAGGAAGAATTTATTCTCTCAGCCAACAGGCAAGAGAATGTTTACACCTTAAACTTAGAAGACCTAAGAAGCCAAGATTTACCTTGCCTAAGTGCAATGGAAGATCATTCTTGGTTATGGCATAGAAGACTAGGACACTGTAATCTTAGAAACCTATGTAAACTCTCTAAGAAGAAACTAGTTAAGGATCTACCGGAGCTTAGATTTGATTCTTCTAAAGTTTGTGATCCTTGTCAATATGGCAAGCAACATAAATCTAGTTTTAATTCAATCGGTGAAGTCTCAACAACCGATGCATTACAGTTGGTGCACATGGATCTTTTTGGTCCTACACAAACTGGAAGCATTGGAGGCAAATACTATGTGTTTGTTCTAGTTGATGATTACACTAGATTTACTTGGGTCTATTTTCTAGCAAGGAAATCTGAAGCTTTTTCTTATTTCAAAAGTTTTAGAGCTCAAGTTAAAAATGAGAAAAACCTTCCATTGAAAACTATTCATAGTGATCATGGAGGAGAATTTCAAAATTCTGATTTTGAAACTTTTTGTAGTAAGAAAGGTATTACTCACAACTTTTCAGCACCTAGAACTCCTCAACAGAATGGTGTAGTTGAAAGAAGAAATCGAATTCTTCAAGAAATAACTAGAACCATGTTGAGTGAATATTCTATTGCTAGACATTTCTGGGCTGAAGCTGTAAGTACTGCTTGTTATACTATAAATCGAGTTTTGATTAGACCTTTTCTTAATAAAACTCCTTATGAGTTATGGAATGGTAGAAAACCAAGGCTTTCCTACTTCAAGGTTTTTGGTTGCAAAGTATTCATTTTGAATACTAAAGATAACTTACATAAATTCGCACCAAAATCAGACGAAGGAATTTTCTTAGGATATTCCACAACCTCTAAGGCTTATAGAGTTTTTAATAAAAATACTTTTACTGTTGAGGAAACAGTACATGTGAAATTTGATGAGTCAGATCCTTTTGTTTTTAAAACTTCCCAACTTACATCTTCGGATGTGTTTTCAAAAACTGATTGTCAACCTTTGTTAGAAGAACCTTCTGATAAGGAAATTGTTCTAGAAGATACTTCTGAAACATTTACCCCAGAAGACTTTCTACCTTATGTTGATGAACAGGTTTTACAAAACCCAAATCAGATGTTTCTTAAGAATCATCCCAGTGATAGTATCATTGGTGATGTAAATCAACCTGTAAGGACTAGAAGTTCCTTAAGAAATGAAGTAGAACATCTAGCATTTCTTTCCCAACTAGAACCTAAAAGCACTGATGAAGCTTTAGGTGATGATGATTGGATCAAAGCAATGCAAGATGAGCTAAATGAATTCGAAAGGAATAAAGTCTGGACCTTGGTTGAAAGACCTAAGGAAACTTCTGTTATTGGAGTAAAATGGGTCTTCAGAAACAAATGTGATGAAAATGGAGTCATTGTTAGAAATAAAGCTAGACTTGTTGCTAAAGGCTATAATCAGCAAGAAGGAATAGACTATGAAGAAACCTATGCTCCAGTAGCTAGACTTGAATCTATTCGTATTCTACTTGCCTTTGCAGCATTCTTTAATTTCAAACTATTTCAAATGGATGTGAAATGTGCTTTTCTTAACGGTTATGTTCAAGAGGAAGTTTTTGTTGAACAACCTCCTGGCTTTGAAGATACAAAACATCCTGATCATGTTTTTAGACTTACCAAAGCTTTGTATGGCCTTAAACAAGCCCCACGAGCATGGTATGATAGACTCACTGGATTTTTGCTTCAAAATAACTATGTTAAGGGAAATGCAGATCCAACCCTTTTTATAAAGAAAGATAAGAAAAATGTTTTGATTGTACAAATTTATGTTGATGACATTATATTTGGTTCAACTCAGCAATCTTTGACTGATTCTTTTGCTAGTCTAATGAAATCTGAGTTTGAAATGAGTATGATGGGTGAGTTAACATTTTTCCTTGGTTTTCAAATTTCTCAAAAACCAGAAGGAACCTTCATATCCCAACATAAGTATATTAAAGATCTTCTTAAAAAGTATGGTTATGACAACACTAAGAGTATAAGTACTCCTATTGGTACCTCAAACTCTTTAGATCTTGATGAAGCTGGGAAATCAGTAGATCAAACATCTTTTAGAGGTATGATTGGAAGTCTACTTTACTTAACAGCTAGTCGACCAGACTTAATGTTTTCTGTATGCTTATGTGCAAGATATCAATCCAATCCTAAGGAATCTCACTTAAAGGCAGTTAAAAGAATTTTTCGCTACCTTAAGGGAACCATGGATCTAGGATTATTTTATACTTCTGGAAATGATTTTGTTCTAAAAAGCTTTTCTGATGCTGACTTTGGTGGTTGTAGAATGGATAGAAAAAGTACATCCGGAACTTGTCATTTCTTAGGAGATTCATTAGTTTCTTGGTCATGCAAGAAGCAACATTCTGTTGCACTCTCCCCTGCTGAAGCTGAATATGTAGCAGCTGGAAGTTGTTGTGCACAAGTGTTGTGGATGCAACACACACTTACAGACTATGGCTTGAGTTTTACTAAAACTCAAATTTTGTGTGATAACACAAGTGCCATTGCTCTAAGTAAAAACCCTGCACATCACTCCCGTGCAAAACACATAGATATTAGGCATCACTTTCTTAGGGATCACACACTTAAAGGAGATATTATTCTTCAGTTTATCGGAACGCAAGATCAACTTGCTGATATTTTCACAAAATCTTTACCTTCTGATAGATTTGAATATATTAAACAGAAGTTAGGAATGATAACCGTAAGGTAATCTTCCTTAATTAACTTTCTGTTGGAAAAATCTTCTCACAGTAATAAACTCCTTTTCATAGGGGGAGTACATTTGTTTGTTTATTTAACAAAGTTTTTCAAAATTTGTTTTCAAATTTTTCGGAACGAAATTTTCCGGAATGGAACTTCCGGAACTACAATTTTCCAGAATGGATATTTCCATACAAAATACTTCTGGAATAAAAGTATTCGTATTGAAAATTTCCGGAATGGAAAATTTTCGTACTGGTATTTTCATAATAGAAAAACTTTCGTATTGAATCTTCCATATCAAGTTTTTCGTATCAAGTTTTTCGTATTGAGTTTTTTTTTCGTAGTCGTCTTTACATTACCCATTACGAATAACTTTCCTAAGCTAATCCGAAAGGTATGACTTCCTTACTGAAGTTTTCGTAATCATATTTTACTTGCTGGCATTTTCTTATAGCTTGTTTTCGGTTTTTTGAATTTCTTGAATTCTGTTTTAATAAAACCTCAAAAAGATCGGATTCAACCTCTCAATCGTCAGATCTGATCTCAGATCATTCTAAACCGTTAGATCAACCGAGGAAGTTGAACCGTCATTCCAAAGCCTATATAAAGGGGACCCTATTTTCTCGTCCCACATCGATCTCAAGCTCTTGCGTGCTGAAGCTCTGTCTCTCTGATTTAAGGCTGTTCCGAACTACAGTTTTCCAGTTCCGAACTTCAGTCTTCTCAGTTCCGAACTTCTCAGAGACTTCTAATCCGAATGTCTGCAGAGTTATCTTCTCAAGAGATGTCTTCAACCAAGCCCATTTCTCAGTGGTTAGTCTACAGAGAGCGGTTAGTGCATCCGAATTTCTTCAGCAACTATGATTCTATTATATCAAAGAATATCAAGCTCAATGGCTGGGAAGATGTTGCGATATCAAAAACCGGCAACCAAGATGAAGTTTACCCAGACTTGCTTGTTGAGTTTTATGAGTCGGTTGCTTTCTTCGTGGAAGACAATAGAGAAAAATTTTCCTTCAAATCGTATGGCAAGACTTATAAGCTATCTTACACCAAGGCTGCAAGCTTGGTAGGGTTGAATTATGAAGGGGAAGCTGAGTTTATCTCGCATGTTCTACCAGACTCCTTGGGTAGTTTCAACAAGGAGAAAGCCTTAGAAATTCTCGGACTGGATGATGATAAGGCTTCGAAAATTGCAACCCTATCTACAAACTTCCGGATTCTGGAGTTATGGGTGCAAGAGCTTATTGTACCGAGAAAAGGAGACAAGGACAGCTTGAAGAAGAGTGAGATATACATCTTAGATTTCTTGATAAATCAAAGGAAGTTCAACATGATGAAGCATATCCTTCTTAATCTTGAGAATTTAAAGAAAGGGAATCTGAGAGCTCAGATAGTAATGTACCCGGCAATATTGTCGAAGCTGATAGTTCGGTGCCTTGAGTCCTTCAAGGTTGCTTGCAGTTCTAAACCGAAAGTTTGCAAGATCATGTTGCTCAGTGATGCAACTCTTAAAAGGATGAATATAGCTTTTGACAAGAAGTCTGGCATGTTTATTGATCTTCCTCCTCAAGAAGAAGTGACTCCGAAAGTGGCTGATCAGGAATCGCCTAAGCCGGTAAGGAAGAGGAAGCTGAAAGAAGTGGTAAGTGAAGCTGAAGAACCTAAGTCTAAGGAAGTCCATTCCGCACCTCCTAAGTCTAAGAAGAAGAAGACATATACTGATGAGGTTGCAGCGAAGTGGAGAGCTGACAAGGAAAAGAGGAAGGAAGGAGATCCGCAGTTCGGATTGGATCCCGCAGAGGCTAAAGCTCTGAAAGAAAAGGCTGCTGATGAGCTCGAGAAGCAAGCTAAGGAAAAGAAGCTGAAGAAGAAGTTGTCAGAAGCTGAGGCTGTGCAAGCCTTGTTGAAGTTTAATGAAATGGTTTCAGCAACCATTCCCGTTCCGAGAACTTTTTCTTTGGACTCTCTACCTGAGACTCCAGGAAGAAATCTCGAAGATCCAAAAGAGGCTGCTGCTAAGAATGCTGAGGAAGTAGAGCTAGTGGAAGAAGTGGAAGAAGCTGCTGAAGGAAGTGGTGAGACAGGAGATGTGCTCAAACAAGTAGATGAATACAAGGGAACTCCTTCGGAACACCTGTCGCTCCGAACTTCTGAAGCCGAATCTTCAAAACTAGTTACTCCAGTAATAGAAGGAAAGGAAGGAGAGGAAGAAGTTTCTTATCATGGAGAAGAAGAACATCTTTCACTTGATGCTGCTCAGAAAGAAAATATAGAAGTTGTTGATGAGGAAGATTTGGTTGTTCAAGTTTCTGACAGTGAGAAGAAATCTCCGGAACAGGTTTCTATTCCGAAAAAAGATAAGGGGAAACAAGTTATTGCTGATACCCCGAGTTCAGAAAAGAGTATGAGGAAGGAAGCTGGTAGTTCTTCAAAGAGGAAGTTGGAGCTTATTGAAGAAGAAAATTCTCCTAGCAAGATGTCAGATTCGGAATCATCTTCGTTGGGGCACGATTTTGTTGTTCAATCCTTGAAGAAGTTGGTGGGAACCATTCCGACTTTCTCCAGTATTGATTCTCGGTGCCAGATGCTCCAACATACGCTGAATCAGAAAACCGATTCCGTATCCATGGTAATGGATAAGTGTGTTGAGATAGAAGCCCAGTTCAAAAATTTCTTCATTGGTTACGAAGCCCATAAAAGATCTTGCAAAAGGATGACTAGCTGGTCGAAGAAGAATGTGGAAGAGATGAGGTTGCTGGATGAGTTTCAGGAGAATGTTAAGGATGCTTTTCAAACCGAGGATAAGAAGTTTCATGAGATGACTGCATCATTCGATGAGAAATTGGCAGAGGAAAAGAACATTCGGAGTCAGGAAGTAAGAGATCTGAATGGAAAGCTCAACTCTGTTAATCAAAGTTGGAAATTTGAAAGGGATCATCGGATCAATTTTCTAGAAAGGATAAAGTCTCAGGAAGAGAAAATGGAAGCTCAGGAAGAAAAGTTGAAGGCTCAGGAAGAAATCATTCAAGCTCAGTCAGCAAGAATAGTTGCCTTAGAAAAGCAAGCAGAGGAAGATCATAAGGACCTCAAAAAGATCAAGACTATTCTCAAGGGGCTTATGTCAAAGGAGAAAGATCCGAAATAATCAATCCGATCTTTTTGTTGTAATCTGTTTTTGTTGCTGACATTTCAAATTTAATGAGAATCGTGCTTGTTGTTCTGCTTTGTTGTTGTTACTAATCTTTCAGGTACTTTGTTATTTTTTCCATTCCCTCGAAATTCTTTTTGAAAATCACAAAGGGGGAGAAGGAAAAGATCCTTAAGAAAAAGAGGAAATCTAATAAGTGCTTATCAAAGGGGGAGAAAGAAAAATACCCAATGAGATAGAACTCTAATAAGAGTTTGTTTAAGGGGGAGTTTTTATCTTAAAGAAATATCACTCCGGAAATATGAATACGATCCTTAGAGATTCAAAGCCTAAGGGGGAGTTAGTCGTATTCATCTATATTCTTAAACCAAGGGAGATAAGCTTTATTGTGTTTCTTTCTTCCTAGAAATAGCTTTTTCGTAAGGATGTTTGTGCTTTCCAAAAAGGGGGAGATTGTTGAGTCAATAAGGTTTTCCTTATGACTTTTCCATTCCTTCTTGTTTTGAAAATCACAAACACCTTATCTTTAAGGAAAATCGCTTTTGTAAGGAAAATTGCTTTTATAAGGAAAAATGTTTTCTTAAGGAAAAACGCTTTTATAAGAAAAATTTATCCTTATCATATTTTCATTAATATTTTTCTTAAGTATGAAATTCGGATTCACTTTCTCGGAATCATTAAAACTGATAAAAAGCATTCTGTTTTAGGGTTCGGATTCTGGACAAGAACTATAAGGAAGTTTCACTCCGAATTCCGGTTATGAATTCTGACTAAGTTCTATTCCAGATTCAGGATACGAATTCTGAAGAAGAATTCCCATTACGAATTCTAATGAAGAATTCTCATTACGAATTCTCATTACGAATTCTGAAGAAGAATTCTCATTACGAATTCTAATGAAGAAATCCCATTTCGAATTCTCATTACGAATTCTGATGACGATTTCTCATTACGATTTCTGATGAAGAATTCCTATTCCGAATTCCTATTCCGAATTCTCATTCCGAATTCACTCATTAAACAGAATCTGGATATCATTGTTTTATACACTCTGAATTTGTTCACTCCGAAATTTCTATTCCGAACCTTTATGTTAGGTTTTAAAACGATGTCGTACTTTCTGTTACACTTACTTTGTTATAAAACGATGTCGTCCATTTTGTTATAAACTAACCGTTGTCTAAGTGACACGTGTACAGGTCCCTTCGAACTTTAAGGGAAATATGACCGTTGGAGAAGGAGCCGACCTCACCTATAAATAGGAGCTCATTTGAAAAAGACGAACGGATGGATGAACATTTGGACTTTGTGCATACATGCTGTTGAAGTGATTTCCAGAGAGAGAGTCTCTTATTAACTCTCAAAGCTTCGTGCGACTCCGAATGTTGGTGATTACATTCGAGGGCTTCCGGGGATAGGAAGACAGAGGTTCCGACTACCTTAAAGATCGAGGGCTTTCTTGCTGAGAAAGACAGAGGTTGCCAACTACCTTGAAGTTGAGGGCTTGCGGGGATAGCAAGACAGAGACACCGATCTTCGTATCGAGGGCTTACCCTGGTGTGGGTAAGACAGACTTGCTTGAAAGTATAAATCAAGGGACCTTTATCCAAGGTTGTTGGATACCCTTCTCTTTGGGTTAAAAGACTATTATCTTGTTGCTAGTAGTTTTACTACTCGTTTCTATTCCGCTGTAATTTGTATCTTAAGGAAAGTATAACATTCTTATACTTCCTTACTTACTCTGATTCATTCAGATTCTATACGCTTTAAGGTAGAATCTTATATTGTAACTTTTGTTAAGTTTCAAATTCCGGAACCATATTTCCGGAACTTACTTTTGGAATCTCTTTCCAAGTTTAGTTCGGTGTTAGAGGTGTTGTGAATTTACTTAGTTTAACTTTGTTAAACTTAGTTCTTTCCTTTTCTTAAGGAAACTCTAGTTATTCATAACTAACTTTAAAGGTTCCTAAGGAATTTTTAAAGTATACAATTCACCCCCCCTCTTGTATATTGAGCATCTCATATTCTATTTCGATCCTACAATTGGTATCAGAGGTTGGAAACCTCTTACTCTATACCATTCTTACAGGTTTCACTAAACAAAGATATATGGTTATAATATTATTATAAACTAGCCTTTATGAATATTAGTAAATAAATTTTGAATTTTATGACATTATAATTCATCTTACACACTTTATAGAACATGGTATGAGAACAAAATAAATTTTTTTGGTCAAATAAGTATTTTTAAAAAAATGCAGTTTTTTCGCCTTTTAATGGAGCACCCATTTTAAATATAATTTTTGACAATTTTATAAGTTAAATTTTACAAAATAAACCGCTTCTTTTGAATCAAGATATAAAAAATTACATTTGATAATGTTTTGATATTTTTCTGATAACATTCATATTTTAAAGAATAGTAAAAACTCGCTATATTTTAATTAAAAAAAATTTTATCATCATAATAATTTATATGGATAAATGATAATATTGAACGGATTTAATGTATAAATATAATATATTTTTACTATTTAATATAACGTATGACATTACAATTTATTTTACATTGAATTCATAGATAAAATCATTCCAATCATTTGCAATGTTTTAACTTTTCAAACTCGTTTTCTTAACAACGGGATTAATTTTAAATTAAATTCTGAAAATTTTGTGTATTGAATTTAGAAAAATGGATTTCATATTTGGAATCAGTGGGTCCAAATTATGTTAATAGGCTACTTCTTATTTTTGTGCATTATGAATAGTAACTACGGTAAATTGTATTTACCATAATAAAAGGTAAATCGGGTAATTAAGGGTAAATATAATATTATAAAATTACTCTAACATTTGTCTTAATATAATTGGATGCTTATATTTCATCCTAAGGAATATTTGGGTAGAAATGGAATCCATTGGAACCCGCTTGGTGGTGATTAAGACCTTTAGTTTATTTTATTTAAAGGAAAGTGAAATAGGTCTCACTCAACTTTAATAATTAAAGTATTTTAAATATAAGTTTATACAGAATATAAAATAGGGTATAAATAATCAATTGAAATATAAAATGTTTTTCTTTATCATGGTAATTTATTTATAATTTTTAAGAGATATTTATTTACCTTAATAGCTTATACATTAATGATGTAGAAATAATTTATTTATTGATAAATAAGTAATATAGTTTTTATTGAAATAATAATACCCATTAAAAAGGTCCCAAAACGGACCAAAAATTATTTTTAGAGTATATATACACCATAAGCATCCAATTACCAAATATATGACCGTTAGGAGTCTTAAAAAAGTGATTATGACACTTATATTATCTTAGTTTAAATGATGTCAAAGTTGTCACCTTCATAATTTAATAAATATAACATTTTTAAAGTTGGGTTTTCCGGATATAAATAAGACTAAAAATATTCTTATGAAATATAAAATATTTATCTTCATTTTAATATTTCAGTTTTAATTTTTATGCAACAAATAAATACATTTAATAATTATACAAAAATGTTGTAGAAATTCTTTTTATAAGAGAAGTATCAAATAAATGGTATTATAAATTGTAAAATAAATAATATATGAACTATTTAATGTGATCCACTAATTTTCAATATGACTATTAAATGTTAGGAACCTATTAAATAATTTTGTTCGAATAAATCCTTGGTTTGTATTTTATTTAAATTCAAATAAAGAAATAGTTTTAAAATTGATAGTATTGTTATTTTATAAAAATAAAAAATTATTAAATTCTTTAAAAATAAAACAATATATTTAAAAATTATAAATTTATATTTATATTGTCTATAATGTCATAAATTATCTAATTATGGTAAATTAACAACACATAAGTGATTACTTATAACCATTTAAAATTTAGAAATTTATTAACACAAATAAAATTAAATAGATTAAATAAGTATAAATCAAAATGATAAGTTTTAAAATAAGATAAAAACATGTCTAAATTTGATTGGTTAATAAGATTAAAACCTTATCTCATCTAATCTTCTAATTGAGTCATTTTTGGAGGTTTTTATGTGGGGTTTGAATTTACATTAAACTAATATTTTTGAGGATTCCAAAGGTGCCCCTCTCCTCCCTTATAAAAGAGAACCTCCTCCCTCTCATCTTTACAAAACATTGAGCCTTAAAGCTCGACCAACCCCTGCCCATTTACCTTCTAAACTTTCCTAGAAATATTATTTATGTCCTGGTCTTCTTAAGAGAACAATTTTAGTGCCCTAAGAGGAGGTTTCAAAGAGGCGTGTCGAAGAAAAGGTAATATTTGTTACCGATTCATTCAAATTTATTTCTTCTTCTACTTCCTATTATTTAGTTTTTTTATTGTGAAGTAATAAAATAAGTATCAATAATATGATGATATGTAATTATAAATATGAAACCACCCTATTCCACCTTCTATCCATCCTACGGAAAACGAAATCACCGCGCGTGCGTACGTACGGAATAACGTCTCCACACCGTGGTGTAATCTGTTTTCCACCACCACCGTACTTGGATGGGTATAATGGTGTTAATAATAACTATATGTGATTATTTTAAATTGATATTGCTTCTAAAACAGTATACGTACAATTCAGTACAATTCCACGATCATGGGAATGATATCATCGCTCGTGCGTACGTACGGACTACCATCTCCACGAACGCAATGAGATTCATTTTCCATGATTAACCATTCAAGTATGATTATAAAGTATATATAATAAATAATAAGGAAAGATATTACATAATAATGATACTGTATTTATGTACATATATGTTTCATTTAATTAATTCCATTTAATTCAATAAGGAAATGAAAAACAGCGTTCATGCGTACGTAGGGTCTACCATCTCCATGAACGGTGTATTTATTTCTATTTATTGATCTATTATATATATGTATATTCTGAATATATATTATATATAAATCATGTTTTATATTCTATAATTAAGTAATCATGATCTAAGTAATCATATTAATAATTACAATTCAAAACAAGGACGATAAATGAAACGATTTTACCCAAAACACTGCTTTAACATGGAATTGACAAATGAACGGATAATATAAAGTCATAAGTGAATCATATATGATATAATAAATATTATTATGGTTCTGTTACAATTTAATAATATGTTTAAATCCACTATACAGGAGTCTTGGACACATACGTAAGAAATTGGACATAAGTTAAGGGATAATTTTGCAAATCTCATTTTTATCCGAGATTGCTTATACGTACGTATTTACTGGGGTTATGTTTTTCATCCATTCCCATAAAATGTTTTTAATAAAGTGTTTAATATTATTACATGTATTTTTAATGTCATTTTTACCCCTCTTTGACTTTTAATTTGTGTTATGGAAGGAATCTTTCTTTTGTTTACCATACAAGGAACTTTTTGACTTTTTCGAAAAAAGTACAAGGAGAATGTTTTTTAACTTATATGGCGTGAATGAATTTTTATGGTTTCATAACGAATTATTTAAATGAAGATTCCTATTCCAAATTTCATGAATATTTTCCACAAAATTGTTTTCTTTTAAAATTTAATGGCATTTTGTGAAAAGAAAATGATTTTCAAGAAGAAACGATATTTTTCTCAAGAATTCATTTCAAGTGCTTTATCAAAACCATTTTCCATCTAAGATGACATTATTTTATATGTGTATGTTTAAAGTATAATGTATCTATTATTTACATGGTTTCACTTTTCTTATGATGAAATGATATCAATTTGTTTTATATGGATTATGTGATGATGGGATGATGTTTATGAAACCCATTTAATTCATTGGGTTATGATGAATGATTTATGTTTTTTTTTCTGGCACAAGTAAGAATTATTTCATTGTGAGAAGGGTGTATATCCCTCCAATTCATTGGGTAAAGATTTATATCTCATGAGATAGACACGGCTAGAACGACAAGTTAATCCAGTTCAGTGATACATGACTGGAACGAGGAGTGAACTCGATTCAGAAAGGGACTTTGTCCACTGAGATTATCTTGGAAGAAATGACTTGGCTACTATGGAAACCATAACGTGTTCTTAATTGTTGCCACAATTACATGTTTTATTTCCATTCTATCTTAACATGATTATTGTTTCTTTATGATCTATGCCTTACATACTGCCATGTTTTATTTCATTGCTCATGATTTTGATGTTTAAACATTATATTCATGTATTTATGTTCAAATATAAATGGTTTGTTTTATTTTTTCCATGATTACCCTTACTTAGCATTTGAGCTCACCCTTTTTATGTTTTATTTTCCCCCAGGAGTAAAAGAAAGGTTTTAGGTAAGGAAACAAAAAGGGGAAGATCATTATGGGAGATGTTTAAGATCTTTCATCATGATTAGAAGTTTATATTCCATGTTTCCAAAGGCACTAAACTATTATGGTCCTTTGGTGTTTATTTTTGTTATGTATTAGATATTCCTAAATAGTAATGTAATGTCTACGTATGTCAAGATTTGGGCCTCTACAGTTGGGATCAGAGGAAAGGTTTAGTCAATAATTGGAAACTAGGATTCGATAAATTAAGTAATATCCCTAGAGATATTTCTAGTTATGTCTAGGGATGTCCCTAAGGTTAAGTATGCGTATAGGATATAGTCCTAGAATTATGGTAATGTTATTAGAATTAAACCTAAGATGTTATATATTGAAGGTAATCCCCTTTTATTACGTTGTTTTCCCAAGCATGATTTTTTCCTCTCACACTATTCTTTTTGGGTTTTTAGACGATGGATGGAACCCGAAAGAACTGTGTTGATCAATGTAATGTAAAATGCAATGATTTTCCTCCTGAACAAACCAATGTCATGGGAGATGGAGTGAAAAATATTATTTCTATACATACACAAGCTGTGAATCATTGTGGACTTCCAAATCAACAGAAAAGGGAAAAATATTCTATTGAGTCCTTCATAAGGAAACGTCAACCTTCTTTCAGTGGGTCTTCTGATCCACTTGTTCCTGAACAATGGATCTGTACCATTGAAAAGATATTTTCCATACTTCGTTGTTCGGAACATGAAAAAGTAATTCTACCTGTTTACCGTTTAGAAGGTGAAGCAGATCAATGGTGGACACTAATTAAGAATACAAGGCCCCAAGATGAAATTGAATCCATGGAATGGGATGAGTTCAAGAACTTTTTTTTTTAGTAAGTACTTCCCTGGTATTATTTAAACAAATATGGAAAATGAGTTCCTTGAGCTTAAGAAGAAGGATGATGAATCTGTTGGTATATACGAAGCTAATTTTACAAGACTTTCAAGGTATGCTTCTGGCTTTATCATCCAACCCGAAAGTAAAGTTGATCGATTCTTCAGTGGATTAAAACCAAGTCTTTGAAGGGCATTAGATATAAGAGACTTCAGTAGCTATGAAGAAATTTTGCGATGTGCTATCAAGGTAAAACTAACAGTTGGTGCAACATATCCATCTCATGGTTTTGACAAGAAACGAAATATGGAGTCCATGGAAAAACCTCAGAATAATGGTGAAAAGAAGTTGAATTTTTCTTTATGCTCAATGTGTGGAAATAATCATGGTGGAGATTGTCTTAAAGGGACTAGAAAATGTTTTAAATGTGGAAAAGAAGGTCATCGAGTAGCTGAGTTTCGAAGTAATGGAAAACGGGTTGATAATGATGTGAATAAAAAAAAGACTGTAGAGAACGCACCACCAACACTTTAATGCTTCAAGTGAAAGGAAATGGGGAATTATGCTAATCAATTCCCTAATCCAAGGGTTAATGATGATCAATGAGAGAAACCACTTAAGGAAAAGGATAAAGGGAAGTCACATGCGATCACTATTTGTGATGTTGAGTATGACTGTGATGTTGTGTAATGATTAAGATTTTATGTAATGGGATTTCAAAATAGTATCATGGAATATCATTTATGGCATCGTGGAATTTTGGAATATCTATGTATTGGTTATAAATAATTATACGGTACCGGTAACCATGAAAAGTGATTGTAATATTTTTGGAAAGCCGGTGATATGTGCATAATGAAGGGATAAGGAGATAAGAAGATGTTTGATAGTATTATTAAGCTCATGACTGATGTAAGGACAATGTGATATCATGGATTGAGTATATAGAATTTTTGGTATTTTGGTATGTGGAAAGAGTTAACTTTTGATTGCATTAAAGTTTTCACTAAGGTTCTATGGTAATTTATGTTTCAAGAGAATATATGATTAAGGTATTAACATGTTTGGAATGTGACCAACAAGATATATCATATGATATATGGGGGATAAATGATGGTATTCACATGATCGATAGATGAAATTTCTAGTAATTTTTTTCTTTATACTATGAGCTTAGACAAAAGTATTTTAGATAATCCAAATGATTGGAATGAATTATGTTGGACATAATTTAGTATTTTTTAAGGCTAGATCTTTTTTCGATATTATTGATGGAATGTTATAATAGTGTAGTTTGAGAAAAGGGACAACATGCAGAATGGGAGACAAACCGTCGCGTCAGAAAAGGCTGTGGGAATTGAACCCACAACTGAAGTGCAACAGGCCTCTATCGCATACCACTAGCCTACAGGAAGTCCCTGGTTAGTAGAAGCTAGTTTTATTATATTAAGTGGTATGATATATGAATTATAAGTCCATTTTAGGAACTATATATGATTAATCTCACTATAGATGGACTTATGTATATTTAATAACTTTTACTATTCCTTTGTTTGTGATAGACGGAATGACCTATCATTCTATCGCATGATCTTCTAACACTTCACAGAAGACAAATTCAAATTCATTTCTTTAAGAGATGATGTGAAAATTATTCAAGGCAAAAACAACAGTAAGATTGTACCAAAATCAAGTAAGTATTTATTTTAATTCAACAATTCCTTAACTTTAAGGAAATGATCTTGAATAAAAAAAATGTTGTCGTAGTGTCCTTATATATGATGAATCATATGGTACCTTAAATCATCAAAAATTTATGTCTTTGTGGAGGTTGGCTTTTTCATATCCATGTTCACTACCACTCTCCATCAGAACATGATGGTTAGATTTTTCTTCCATCTCCATATTTTCACCTATGTTCTCTTATATGGAATCCCAGTGATGAGTTACTTTGGGTAATCGTTACGTTTCATTCTTTAGTTTTTAAAATTATGTTTTAGCATTCTTTTTTAAGATTTGGGTTTCTATAAATAGTAAATGATTTATAACCCTGACGAATTTCGAGGGTGAAATTCATTTTAAGGGGGGTAGAATGTAACAACCCGAGATTTTATAAGATATATTCTTATTAATTTCATTCATATATTCTATTTTACGCTACACCAAGATTATCTAGCATAATACGCAACACTGTATTAGCTTGCAGTATACGCAACACTAATCTTGGATCGTGTTACACAAAATTTCAAGTGTGTTTGAAAGTAGTTATTCTACGCAACATTGAGTGTATATATATATATTCAATGTATAAATGAAATATGGTTGGATTTTGTTATAAACAACAACAAAGGAATCTTCCACCACTCACAACCCTGACTTGTCTTGCATTACACGCAATGGAAACCTTCCTCAATAGCGTGTGTTGTACGCAATACCGGGTTTCACTAAACAACGATATATGGTTATAATAATATTATAAACTATCCCTTATGAATAATAGTAAATAAATTTTAAATTTTATGACATTATAATTCATCTTATAGATTTTATAGAACATGGTATGAGAACAAAATAAATTTTTCAGGTAAAATACATATTTTTCAAAAAATGAAGTTTTGCCGCCTTTTGATGGTGCACACATTTTAAATATAATTTTCGACAATTTTATAAGTTAAATTTTTTAAAATAAACTTCTTATTCTGAATCAGGATATAAAAATTTACGTTGGATAAATTTTTGAAATTTTTCTAATAACTTTTATATTTTAATGAATAGTAAAAACACTCTATATTTTAATTAAAAACAACTTTTTTCATCGTAATAATTTAAATTGTTAAATTATAATATTTAATGGTTTTAAAGTATAAAGAAAATATATTTTTACCATTTAAAAATTTTTTTGTCATTATCATTGATTTTACATTGAATTCATAGGTAAAATCATTTCAATCTTCTGCAATGTTTTAACTTTTAAAACTCATTTTCTTAACAACGAGATTAATTTTAAATTAATTTCTGAAAAAATTTTATATTGAATTTAGAAAAATGGATTCCATATTTGGATTCAGTGTGTCCAAATTATTCTAATAGGCTACTTTTTATTTTTGGGTATTATAAATAGTAACTACGGTAAATTTTATTTACCATAGTAAAAGGTAAATCGGGTAATTAGGAGTAAATATAATATTATAAAATTACTGTAACACTTTTCTAAATATAATTGGATGCTTATATTTTGTCCTAAGGAATATTTGGGTCGAAATGGAATCCATCGGAACCCACTTGTAGGTGATTAAGACCTTTAGTTTATTTTATTTAAAAGAAAGTGAAATATGTCTCACTCACCATTAATAATTAAAGTATTTTTAATATAAGTTTATATAGAATATAAATTCGGTTATAAATACTCATTTTAAATATAAAATGTCTTTCTTTATCATGGTAATTTATTTATAATTTTTAAGAGATATTTAATTACATTAATAGCTTATACATTAATGATGCAATATTATTTATTTAGTGAAAAATAAGTACAGTTTTTATTGAAATAGAAACACCCATTAAAAGGCTCACAAACCAGACCAAAACTTATTGTTAGTGTATGTATACACCATAAGGATCCAATGACCGAATATATGACCGTTTTTGTCTTATAAATGTGATTATGACACTTATATTATTTTATTTTAAATGATGTCAAAGGTGTCACATTCATAATTTAATAAATATATCATTTTAAAAGTTGGGTTTTAGAATAAAAATCCAACTAAAAGTATTTTTATTAAATATAAAATATTTATCTTCATTCTAGTATTTTAATATTAATTTTTATGTAAGAAATAAGTATATTTAATAATTATACAAAATTTTTGTAGAAATTATTTTATTAAGAGAAGTATCAAATAAATTGTTTTACGAATAGTAAAATAAATATTATAAAACTCTTTAATGTGATCCAATAATTTTCTAGATGAATATGACATGTTAGGAACCAATTTAATATTTTCTTTCGAATATATCCTCTGTTTTGATTTTATTTAAATTCAAATAAATGAATAGTGTCAAAATTGACAATATTGTTATTTTATAAAAATAAAATATTATTAAATTGATTAAAAATCACAAAAATATTTAAAAATTCTAAATGTAAATTAATATAGTCGAAAATTTCATAAAGTATCCAATTATGGAAAATTAAAATGACATAAGTGATTATTTATAACCATTTACAATTTACAATTTTATTACCAAAAATAAAATTAAAGAGATTAAATAAGGATAAATTTGAATGATAAGGTTTAAAATAAGATCAAAACATATCTAAATTTTATTGGTTGATGGTATTACAACCCTATATCATCTAATCTTCTAATTTATTCATTTTTTGAGGTTTTTATGTGGGGTGTGAATTTACATTAAACTAATATTTTTGAGGATTCCAAAGGTGCCCCTATCCTCCCTTATAAAAGGTCACCACCTCCCTCTTATCTTTACACAACTTCGAGCCTTCAAGATCGGCCAAACCCTACCAATTTCCCTTCTCAACTTCCCTAGAAATATTATAGAGGTCTTGGTCTTCTTCAAAGACCAATTTTAGTGCCCTAAGATGAGGTTTCAAATAGGTGTGTCGAAGAAGAGGTAATATCTGTTACCGATTATTTCAAATTTATTTCTTCTTATACTTCCTCTTCTTTAGTTGTTTAATTATGAAGTAATAACATCAGTATCATTAATATACCAATATGTAATTATAAATATGAAATAAACCTATTCCAATTTCTATCCATCCTATGGAAGACAAAATCACCGCGCGTGCGTACGTACGGAATACCGTCTCGACGCCGTGGTGTAATCTGTTTTCCACCACCAAATTACTTGGATGGGTATAATGGTGTAAAGAATAATTATATGTGATTATTGTAAAGTGATATTTCTTATGAAATAGTATACATACACTTCAATACAATTCCATGATCATGGTAATGATATCATCGCTCGTGCATACGTACGGACTACTGTCTCCACGAACGCGATGAGATTCATTTTCCATGATTAACCATTCAAGTATGATTATAAGGTATATATAATAAATAATCATGAAAGATATTAAATAAAAATGATACTGGATTTATGTACATATATGTTTCATTTAATTAATTCCATTTAATTCAATAAGGAAATGAAAAACAACGTTCATGCGTACGTACGACCTATCATCTCCATGAACAGTGTATTTCATTCCATTTATTAATCTATTTTATATATGTATATTCTTAATATATATTATATAAAAATAATATTTTATATTCTGGAATTAAGTTATCATGATCTAAGTAATCATATTAATAATTACAAGTCATAACACGGAAAATAAAAGAAACGATTTTACCCAAAACACTACTTTAACATGGAATTGACAAATGAACGGATAATATAAAGTTGTAAGTGAATCATATATGATTTCATAAATATTATTATGGTTATATTACAAGTTAATAATATGTTTAAACCCACTATACAGGATTCTTGGACACATATAGAATAAATTGGTCATAAGGTAAGGGATAATTTTGCAAATCTCATTTTTATCTGAGATTGCTTATACGTAAGTATTTACTGGGGTTATATTTTTCATCCATGCCCATAAAATGTTTTTCATATACTTAATATTCTTACATGTATATTTAATGTCATGTTTACCCCTCTTTTACTTTTACTTTGTTTTATGGAAGAAACCTTTCTTTTGTTTACCATACGAGGAACTTTTTGACTTTTCCGAAAAAAGTATGAGGAGAATGTTTTTTAACTTATACGGAGTGAATGGATTTTTATGGTTTCATAATTACATATTTAAATGAAGATTCCTCCACAAAATTTCCTGACTATTTTCAACAAAATCATTTTCATTAAAAATTGAATGTCATTTTGTGAAAAGAAATTGATTTTCATGAAGAAATGATATTTTCCTCAACAATTAATTTCAACTGCTTTATCAAAACCATTTTCCATATAAGATGACATTATTTCATATGTGTATGTTTTAAGTATAATTTCTCTATGATTTACATGGGTTCACTTTTCTTATGATGAAATGATATCCATTTGTTTTATATGGATTATGTAATGATGGGATGATGTTTACGAAACACATTTTATTCTTTGGGTTATGATGAATGATATATGTTTATTTTTTGGAACAAGTAAGAATGATTTCATTATGAGATGGGTGGGACCTATATCTCCCTCCAATGCATTGGGAAAAGATTTATATCTCATGAGATAGACATGGCTAGAATAAAAAGTTAATCTGGTTCAGTGATACAGGACTGGAACGAGGAGTGAACTCGATTCAGAAAAGGGAATTGTCCACTAAGATGGTCTTTGAAGCAATGCCTTGGATACTATGGAAATAATTACATGTGCTTAATGGTTTACACAATTACATGTTTTATTTCCATGCTATTTTATCATAATTAATGTTTCTTTATGATTTATGCCTTACATACAGCCATGTTTTATTTCACTTCTCAATATTTGGATGTTTAAACATTATGTTCATGTTTTTAAGTTCAAATATATATGGTTTATTTTATTTTCTCAATTCTTACCCTTAATGAGCATTTGAGCTCGCCCTTTTTATGTTTTCTTTTACCCCAGGATTAAAAGAACGGTTTTAGGTAAGGAAATAAAAATAAGAGGATCGTTATGGGAGATGTTGAAGATCTTTCAACATGATTAGAAGTTTATATTCCATGTTTCCAAAGACACTAAACTATTATGGACCTTTGGTGTCTATTTTTGTTAAGTGTTGGATATTCCGCAGGAGTAATGTAATTTCTATGTACGTCAATCATTGGGCCTCTATAGGTTTGGAGAATGACCTACACCCCAGGCTATCTTCTGATTGTGGAATTATTTCACCTACTAGTGGTAAGAAATTAGAAATGACTTGATTCGCATTTTCAAGTGCCTCGAGATAAGAGGACATTCTCATTACTGAATTTTCCATTGAAGAATTTTCCCTAAAATGCGAGTTACTACTACAGAGAGGACTTTCACACCTAAAATCGTCATCATGGGGAGGACCACCATGGTGGGTTACAACAAATGATGAAATTTTTTTCTCCTTGGTCTTGTTGCCACGCACAGGATTATCATGGATCTCATCTGAAAATGATACTTTGAGACTGACTGAATTGTCATGAAGGAAGCCTTCATGAGGAAGTGTCTAATGAAGAACATCAGAATTATTGTTTTTACTTCTGAAATCTAGAAATGAGAGAGTAGAATCTTGAGTTGAAACAGACAATTTTCTGAGGCCTTCAAGAACTCTAGCATCGAGCAAGGCCTTATTGTAGATTGGCTCTTGATTTTTTAAGTGTGATGGATGGGTATTTTTCTTGGATTCCTTCTTACTCACTTTGGAAACCACTTTTTTATGAAAGTGGTTATTATGGGCAGGTGTAAGAGCCTACTCAAGAGAAATGGTTAGTTTAGGCTAATTATATCCATTTAAATTGGGTGTATGTGCCCGAATTGATTTTCCATATGACATTGGGGAGTATGATCCACGACCCTCCTGGACTGGAACAGAGGTATGTATCTACTCTAGAGTGACATGTCGATGAGTCACTCCACTGATAGGGATAGATTTATGTTTCATTCCCTGTGATGTCACTAAAGTTTTTATAATATTCTGACAGGTATCCAGAATATGGGCAGGGATATTCTTCTGCTCTTTTACCATTGTCAGAATGTGCTTGGTGACTTTAGCTGCTAGAACAGGAATATATGTCCATTCTGTGTTTGGAGTAGGTGGGTGTTCCTGATCCTGTCCTCCTTTTCCTGTTAGTGAATTCTGACAGTACTCATTTGTGGGGGTAGAAAGTTGTGTCATCCTCCTGTTTGTAATTGGAGCTTTCCAATTGACATCTCCGGGTGCTACCAAACGAAATTGTTTGTTAGATTGATTAATTTCAAGTGTATGTGCTTGAAGATTGTTCTCCGCCAAATATGATTGATGAACATACTTCAATACTGGATTATGAGAATGCTAGCAGAATTGATGAGTGTAAGCAAGTGTATGTTCTTGTTTACAGGTGGTCACCACATTTGATTGGTGAGCTTCTTGGGATGCAGTCAGATGAGCCTGCTGACGAGATGATGAATTATTGATAGGTGTATGTTCCTGCCTATAGTACTCTGTCATAATTTTCTTGTCAGGATTGATGTGTTACTGCCAGACGAATCTGATGGGCAGTGAAATCAGGGTGGACTGGTGTATATTCCCACTCATTGTTTTCCATCAAGTTAGATTTATGGACTTCTCTAGAGGGGACAAAGGTAAGAACCTGCTCCTTGTTGACCAAATTTTTCCTCTAACAGTTCTTCTTGCATTCTCAGGTATGAGGAACCTGAACCGAACACCTATAGGCGATACCCTCATCATGTTGAGGGTGCACTACCGCTCGAGTCTGGCGGCGATTGTTAGTGGGAGTCCTCAGGAACGACTCCTGTCTTCTTGAACTAAGGCCTTGGGTGACCTCTACATTCACCTCCATATAATATGGGAGGTATTGGTTGTTGCGATCTGGGGATAATGACTCGAAATGGTGGGAAACAGTGGTTGGCGCCACCGGCTTCTTAACCATTGGTCGTCGCTGTGCGGATAACCAGGGTGAGTTGTTAACATTGAGGGCTTGTCAGGCGGCCTCCAATGTCAGTATGGTACCGGGTGGAAGATATTACCTCACCAATGCATTCAAGACCCAACATTGAAGACGCTGAGTTGGTGATGTCATCCTCAGAGTGGATGAGGATCCAACATGAGTAGTGGTTAAGGCATTCAAAGGTGTGAATTTTAAAGAATCCATTCTGTGTTGTAGAGAGATCTTGGAAAAGAGTGCATGCTTGATATAGTAGACATAATCAAGATAGGTTTGACCATAAAACATATTTTGGAAGAACACATATGTGTTTGATTGCTTTGTTGGCCCTTATATTGAGTTTAATAGGGGCCTAACAAATAATTAAAACATCTTTTAAGTTGGTTAAGGATTCATGTCGGGTTCACCATTTTTTGTTTCTTCTGGATATGGGGATAACCTAGTTTGTTTACGGTTCAAATTTTCCAATTGGTTTCTAATGGGTTTATTCGTAGAACTGGAAACATCCAATGACTCTATATCCATTTGGACCTACATTCCAAAGGTAGGTGCTCATTAGTTATATACCGATGACGCTTATGAATATTCATTGGTCGAGGGGATGGGAGGTCAGGCTCATCACACCTTTTTGGGGGAAATTATTGCCTACTCTGAGACTCTCTCATAGATTTAAGTTATGTTCAAGAATCCTTATTAATTCACCAAGTATAAAAATTAGTTTTTCATTAGACATAGCATTCAATGATTGATATGTATGTGATTTAGAGAATCTTTCATATGTATTATAGGTTCTTCATTGATCGATAATCATCCGTATGTATTAGAGATTTTTATTCAATGGTATCCTTCAATACATTATATAGAAATATCTTGGTCGTTATGATAACCATACTAGTTTTAAAGCCACTTAGTGAGGCACTTGAAGTTTATTTTCATTCAAAAATACAGGTATTATTTCAGAGTTGGGATCGTACCCGCTGATGGGCTACCTATGTATCCTTGTTAAAAAGGAATCATAACACACGTGGTTTAATAATAAGGATATAGTTTAACGATATATGGGATGGAAAATAATTAATGAAAGATGGGATTGAACTTTATAATGGATTCCTACATACTCTACTTTTAAGGAAGAGATCAAATTCCACGTAGTTTGGGTAAAGAAATATGGGGTTTATGCATGGTTAATGGCCCAAAAAGAGATTTCATGATTACTTTCATACCCTAAGTTCACATGAGTCATGCTCGGTGTGAGAAACAACAGGTATCAATAAACTTGATGATTGTGCCATGAAAAATGAAGTTATGAGAAATGATGTGGGGCTTACGTATGTATGACTGCCCAAGTAGATGAAGACCAGGACTAAGTTTAGGAAAGAAGCCTAGGAGTAGGGCCCACAATGGTATTTGTACATTATGGATATTTGGAGTTTTAACATGGGGCTTACTTTTGAGAAGGAGGCCTATATTAAAAAAAACATATCATTGGGGTTTATTCCAAAGAAGGAGGCCCATGTCAGAAAAAATTATGCTTTGCGCTCACTCTTGAGAAGGAGGCCCAATTAAAAGGAACTTTTAACTTGGGGCTTACACCTGAGAAGGAGGCCCAGGAAAAGGGGACTTGTAACATGGGGCTTACTCCTGAGAAAGAGGCCCAACATGGGGATTACTCTTGAGAAGGAGGCCCAATGTTAAAGGAGCTTGTAACATGGGGCTAACTCCTAAGAAAGAGGACCAAATCAAACGATATTCTCATCTCAAAGGATGAGGTTATATAGAAAACCCTTAACCGTGGTGACAAAAAGCTTGCAAGTCTCAAGGTTTTTGGAGAGGTTCTCACAGAATTCCTTTTAGATAAGGAATCCAACAAAGGATCCATGCCATAAATGGATTTGAAAAGGTGTTGGAGGGATAATATCTTGAAGAGGAGAGGTGGATCTGAGGAAAGGTGGTGACTAGGATGGAGGCGCACAAGTATCATTCTAGAGAGAAAGTCCTGGTTGCAAAAGTAGACTTGCACGACATGAGTCGCCTTGGGAGATGAAGAATACATAGGGTAATACTTGGGTGACTTTGAACTCATTCTTTTAGTATCATCCCTAGAGGCTTCTAAAAGGGTGGAATGCAAGTTCCCTTGAGAGGGCAAGGTGGTGCACATGTTTCTTCATTTCCCTTAAGGGATGGACACTTAGGCGTGCATGTATTGATGAGTTCTAATACATAGGCCTTATTCTTCCTCTTTAGAGATTCCCTTATAGGTAATGAATTACCTTAAAAGTGTTCAGAAGATGCCAGAAAAAGACTTGCGAGATCAGAGCATGAATCTGAGTTTTAGAAAGTTCATCCTCAAAATGGGGGGCCCACATGGTATATTTATAGGCCACTGGGCACTTTTGGCGAAAAAAATAAAAGGGCATTCATGTGACATGTGCGACCCATAGGTGGCGTGCAAGTGACTTGCGTGGCGTGTAGGAAACCTACGCGACTCCCCTCAAATGGGTTCCGGGTCCATGCCTTTTTCAATTTTTGATGTTCTTCAAAGGGTGACCCTCATTGTGCTTAAGGTATTCCACTTTTCCATTTGCTGGACTTTTTGATGGAAAGGAGTGTCAACAGGATGGTTCAAGGATGATACTAGATTTTTATGATTATATTGTTAAGGATTTGATTATTCCAATTATGGATATTATGGAACCGAATATGAAATTTTCAATATAAATGCACCTAAACCTACAATATGGGGTTGATATAGAATTATTTATAATTTCTCTTGGACCCTCTTAAGATGTGATAAAAATAGTGGTGGAGAATGAGATAAAAATTCTCCTAGCCCTACAGGATGGGTTTTGTTTGTAGCTACAACCAATATTTCCTAGATCATGTTAGGGTTTTAGTACCTAAGGGGTGGAGATAGTGGTAAAAATCACCCCATATTTATAGGATATATTCTCTCCTAGATAGAAACTATGCAGGATTATATTTAAATCTATTTGAACCAGCACAATTATTGTCAACTATGGTCGTTATGAAATGGTTTCCAAATACAGGAGCCATCTTAAAAAGGAGTGTTATGGGTAGTCCAAGACTATAACTTCTGTGTCTGAAATTAATTTCTATATTTTTAAGGGTCCTTTATTTGGAGTTTATTTTTCTCCCTTATACTTCATTTCTGATGTTTTTTTTTTCATTAATGTAGTGTAATATCTCTATATTGACCAACTAGATCATCTATTACATGGTCCTTTAAATTCTCTTATGACTATAACAATACAGGATTCCATAACTAGGTATTTCATCTATTGTTTCAATGCGATGAGGTGAAATGCACTATAAAATCCCCATACATGAATATTTAAATTTTATAAGGCCTTAGAGTTCAGTTTTAAAATAATTTTGGTGCTACGACGGCATGTCTGTTGTAAATTATCATTGTTCTCTTTTGTTCATGGGTCCCATGATATAGAAATAACATCAAGATATACTTGATAGTAGAGTATGTGTATGGTCTGAATTTCACCCCCATATCCTATATATGGGAGGTTTCTATCGTTTAACTATTAACATGTCTCCAATATGTTCTGGAATAGGTAAGTCATGCTCTTCTTCTCTAGATCATCTAGGATCTCATAATCAAAATTTTTGATGGTTTAGAACATAGTTGGGAAGTTTTTTCTAGATAAATATCTCCGTATATCCAAGAATTACTCTTATTTATCATACATATATTCCTCCACCTACTTAGAACACAGAGGTTACTTCTCAGTGATTTCAGTGGACCGCAATGAATTCCTTATAATAGTTTATGGGGGAACTATATATGGTTAACCCCAATGTTTCGAGCACCTATCTATATGAAGGTGTCTATGTTTATAGAACCTTTCTGTAAGAAGGCGTATAAGAAATTGAAGGATTTCCTTATGTGATAGATATATCAATAGGGGAATATTGAGAACAGTTGATGTCAATATTAGAGCTTCAATGATCCATCTCTCCACTTGTAACACCACAAGATTTCATAGTACGTTATCTCATCAAAGTAATTCAATAACTTGTGCTATACACAACACCGAGTTCGAGGGCACTACGACTTATAAAACTAGATGTTCAAAAGTGGTTATGAATAGTATTATCTGAATTTTGAATTTTATATATTCCATAAAAATTTTCACATGAATATTATGTGTTTCATAGATATAATATAAGAACAAATTCATTTTTTCAGATAAAGGAATTATATTTCAGAAAATGCAATTTTACTGCATTTTAATGGAGAACCCTTTTTAAATCCAATATTTGACTCTTTTATATATTCAATTTTACAAAATAAACTTCTTATTTGGAATTGAGACATAAAAATTTAGTTTCTATAATTTTTTGGTGTTTTTCAGATAACTTTTATATTTGGGTGAATATTAAAAAATACTAAATTTTAACTAAAAACAACGTTTTTAATCAAAATAATTTATAGTGTCCAATTAAACATTTCAATTTTTTGGAAGTATAATTATATTATATTTCTATATTTTAATACAATGTTGGTCATTATAAGTAATTTCACAATTAAATTTGACATAAACACATGTCAATCTTTTGATAGTTTTTACTTTTAAAAAACCCACTTTTTGGTTTTGACAATAGGGATTAATTTTAAATTAATAAATTCAACTTCTATGTTTTTAATTTGGTAAAACATACTTCATTTTTTGAATTCATAATATCAAAATTAGCTTACGGTGAATTTTTGGTATTTTTCGGAAAACATTTAGATTTTAATGAATAGTGTAAAACATTGCATTATTGTTTAAAAATGACATTTTAGTTAAGAAATTAGTTGTTTTATTTTAAATTATTTTAGGTCAAAATAGATAAATAATACCTATATATGTTCAATGTAATTCATTTGAGTCATTTTATTATAAGTTTAGATAAATAAAATTTTATTGAACATTTTACCATCTCTTACCCACCTTTTAGGAGCATTTACAAATTTGCATAAAACATAATTTTACCACTTTTGTGAGTTGAATTTCAGAAATATGAGACACACAGTTGACATCAGTAAGTAAAATGTGGTTCAATAAGATGAAAAAAAATATTGGTGAATTGTAACTTTTGACTTTTATTTATCACGGTTAAAATTAAATGGGGTAATTAAGGGTAAAAATGATATTATAATTACCATAACACATTTCTTAATTCTATTGTATAAGTCAATTTCGACCAAAACAACCCTAGGAATAAAATATTATCATCTTTTATGAACTTGGATTATATTTGGACATTTATTATTATTTTATTTAAAGTAGAGTTTAAAGTGTTAAATTCAAAGTGTAATAACTAAACCATTTTTAATATAGGGTTATACATAAGATAAATTCGATTATAAATATTCATTATAAAGATAAAATTATTTCCTACATCATGGTATTTATTTTTAATTTTAATACATTAAATAATTAAATTTATTTATGACATAATGATGATAAAGTAATAAACTTATTAATGAAAGAGTCAAATAAATTGTATTATAAATATTAAAATAAATATAATTTCAAAGTTTTTTTGAAATACAATAATTTTTTAGGTGAATATGACAGGTTAGGATGTATTAATTTTATCTTTTTCTTAGTAATCAAGTTTTTATGACTTTCACAAAATCCAAATCATAAATAGTGTCAAAATTGACATAAATGTGTTTTTAAAATAAATATTATTTTATAAAATTATATAATATTATTAATTATATAAGTTTCATAAAAAGAGATTAAATAATATTATAAATGTCATTAATTAACCACTTGAGGTTCTCTTGGATGTTTTGTGTAAGTTTATTAACCATATAGTTTAAGAATACAAGAAGACGCGGTAAAAGTTAAACCATTTAACAAAGAGTTAAATCTAACAGATAACGAAAATATGGTGACCTAAACCTGTATAAAAACAATTGGTTTAGTGGTTTTCGACCCATAATCACCTTATCATTTAAATAAATTATTTTTGAGCCATTAGAAACCGAAAATTATTTTATTATAAAATAATATTTCATGCTTTTCCTAAAGTTACCCACACCTCTCTTGTAAAAGGGCTCTTTCTCTTATCTGAAAATCACAACTCCAAATCCATTTGTCTTGGACAATACCTACCCAAATATCCTCCCAAAATCCCCCACATCAATGTAGAGTCATTACTCTGATCGGAATATCAACCTAATGAGACCTTTTGATCAACTCCAAAGGAAAAACCTAAAGAAGAGGTAATAATTTCACCACCCTCTTTCAAGTTCTTTTCTTCTTCCACTTCCTCTTAAATAGTTGTTTCCATACCAAAAAAAATAACTACAGTACCTCATGCATACTGTGATGTTATTATAAATATGGTACAACCATATTCTTTTTTTTACCCATCCTATAAATTACAAAGTCACCATACGTGCGTACATACGACTTACCGTATCCACGTCGTGGTGTAGTTTGTTATACAAACACTTATTTATTTGGATGGGTATAATAATGAGTATAACTATTGTAAATATTATTTAGAACATGTTAATAATTATTTATATATTATATATCATCCACTTACGTACAATTTCACCATCAATATAATGATATTGTCTCTCTTGCGTACGTACAGATTACCGTCTCCACGATGCGATGAGATTCATTCCCATGTTCACCATTCATCGATGATTAAAAAAAATATTATTAATAATTATGTAATATATGACATAATAATGATACTATAGATATATATGTGTGTGTTTTTGGTTTTGGTTTTGTGTACTTACATTTATCTTATTCACATACTTCCATTCAATACATTATGAAAATGGGAACAACGTTTATCCGTACGTATGGCCTACCATCTCCAAAAATGGTGCCTTCCATTTCATATATCTATATTTTATAAATATATATATTATAAATATATATGATATATAAATAATTTTTTATTTTCTAGAATTATTTAAATCATGATCTAAATGATACGATCAAGAATAACAAGTTAAAACAAGTACGATAAAGAAAGCGATTATTACCCAAAATGTTTATTTAACATGGAAATAATTTTTAAATGTGTAGTATCAAGTCATAAATGAATCATATATGATATAATAAATATTAATATGGTTATGATATGATTTAATAACATACTATGGTCATTATATAAGAGTATAAATGTACCCTCGACCAAAGGAAAGTGCAAGGAAAGGGTTATTTCCTCAATCTCATTATTATCTGAGATTGTTTATGTGTAAGTATTTACTGGGACATATTTATTAGGGATACCCATATGTTATTAAATTATTTTTAAATGGAATCATTTAAGGTTTAATGGGAGGTTATATTTAACAATATCATCTTTTGAAATGTTTTAATGATTTATCTTTCTAAACCCTTTTAATTAATGTCTGTGTTTTCAAAATGATTTTAAGGATTTATTTATTTGGAAATGAATGTTTTGAAATGATAATTATTTTCAAATGTTTCAAAGTGGTATGGGACACTGTGATTCAAAAATATATTCTAAATTACTTCCATTATAAATTTGTGACTTTTAAATGTTTTCAATAAAAAGGGATATTTCTCTCAAATAGTTTTACAAATCATGTTCATCTATATCAACATCCTTTGATGGATTTTAACTTGTGTGAAGTAGATTTATTATTATTCAAATATTCCATATTTTATTGAATTTTTTGTGATATATTTTACTTTGTATGTGTTATTATTATACCATTAATGGTTTATGGTTAAAGTATTAGCATTTTGTAGGCTAGTTGTAATACGAATGATTATGTTATGTTTCAAAATTTTCATATAAGGAATGTATTGGACTTAGTAAGTGAAGGGTGGAGCCCGCTATATCTCTTAGGTGCATTAGTGGGACTCATGAGACAATTAGATGTGGAATTTTCTGAATCCTTTCCTAATATTATATATCGTTTTGGCCGAGGTCTTAATCATTTTTAGATGTCTTGGAGGAGGCCTTGACAAAATGTTTAGAATATCTGGCATTATACATTCCCTCATTATGAAAATAATATTGATGGTTTTTGTGTTTATTCAACTAGTAGAATACCCATGACTATGTTTTATTATGGAATTATTTACTCATCTCATATTCCTTCCATAAAGTGTTCATGTTTATTATTTGTAAAGGCATGTGTTTTAATTTATTCACAATGCCTAATGTTTATGTTATCTTCCACTGTATTCCGTACCCTTATTGAGTGTTCGAGCTCACCCCTTTCTTATGTTTTATTATCTTAGGATTACAAGAAGTGTAGTATTGCTGATAATCAGGGTTAAGCTAGTGGATTGATGGTGTTTTCAAAGAATCATTTATTTTGGGTTTTATTTTTTCTAATGTGTAATGTAACATCCATGTATGTAATCTATTTTCCAAGACTACTAAATAGATCGGTTTTTCGGGATTTGATTCATTGTAATCGTGACAATGTTATGTAATAATACACTCACTCTGGGTAACTGGGTTCGAGGAATTATAGTTGGTATTAGTGGATGTTTAGAAACAACCTTGGGAATAGATTTAGATAAACTATGATTAGAGAACATTACATTAAGATAGACTTTCAGGATTATTAAAGAAGAACTTCCTAGAATTTTGGTATTGTAGATATTTTGTATATTTTCCAAGCAATACATCCCTATCTGGATACAAGAAGGTAATGGTGGATCTAGCATAGATGTACCTAGGAGTTAAAACTACAAAAAAAAGTATAGAGCTTGACCTGAGGTATCGGAGTACATGAAAATGGGCCGTGCTACACTCTTGGTTACGACAATCCCAAGGGATATGCTTTGGATAATTCACATTTTCATTACAATCCATTATGAAGGATTTAGGAGTAAATACTTCCTCAAAGAAAACATTTTATGATTATAGATTTTATGCATAATCTTTTCAATTTACAGAAGGTATTTTACAAGATTGGAATTATTCATTGTAATTCACAAACATACCTAGTGTATGCAATTGTTTAGAAATGGATTCTAGTAGAAGGAATGGGAATTCCAGCAATATGCATGATCAAAATATTAATAAAGACCATATTTTTCATGGTATTAAGCCAGCATTTAAAAGTGAAATAGTCTCCCGCATATTCTCATCATATAAAATAATAGTATCATGTGTCAATAGGATAATTAAACAATTTTATTGAGTCCTATGGCTTTGAAGGGAAGAAAGAGAAGAAAATGATGGAAGAGATAAACATGGATAAAGGGAAGAGGGGAAAGAAGGATTTTCCCTTATGTGACAATTATGGATTGAATCACCTTGGTAAATGCTTGAAGGGAATGGGAGTTTCTTATAAGTGTCGAGAAAAAGTACACCTTGTACATGATTACAAGGGTAAGAAAAATGTTTCAAATGTAAAATTCTTCGTCCGCAAGGAGTTGGGACACTATGAAAAGCAATTTTCGAATCATTAGAGTATACCCCAAATGCTTATATTGGATAATAATCAAGTTATGATACTACCAAGGATGATGGGGAATGATTAGATTTTTTATGTTGCTATTAAAGTATTGTGTCATTTTTTTATTGTATTAATGATGTACATATTATAATAAATATAGAGTATAAAAGGATTGTACTGCAGTACTATATAATTAAGTACATGAGATTGTGTGGAACCAAGAAAAGTGACTCAATAGAAGGTTAAATTTTATGGAAAATATATGTTTGAGAGAAAGATAAACCATAATATGGTTCTGATGCTGAGGTAGTGATTTTGGAATAAGATATGAATGGTTTTGATAAATTATATTTGATATTCTTGACTACCTTGAAATTTATTAATGATTTGTATATTCCATCATTGTTGGAGTTTACAACATTTTTGGATAGAAGGAGTATATCCAGTATTCTATAAGGAATAAGGGAGAATGAATGTAATAAATTAGTTTTTATGATAATTCATGGTTTTATAGTATTTTAAAAGAATACATGATGAAGGTATTCATATGTTATTACATGGAAAAGAGGATCTTCATTGTGTTTACCTTCCTTATAAATTGTGGACTATGAGTTTGGACAAAAGTATTTTGGATAAGTCTAATGATTGGAATCAATTAAGTTTGAAATGGGATACTATTGGTAAGGTTAAATTATTTCATGAGATTTTTTTAGGATTTTCATAAAAAGGACATCACAGAGGTCGGGTGACAACCTTTCGCATCTTGCAGGGCTGTGAGACTTGAACCTGAAACTAGAGGGCGACAAGGGTGGATCACCTACCAATGGCATATGTGATGTACTGGTTTTTATAATGTTGTTTTTTTAAATATTCTGACAAATTAATTATAAATTAATAATTTTTTTAACCCTATAAGATTAGGATTAATAGAGTATTTTTGAATTCTATTATCTTTTGAAGTGAAAGATGAGTTTTTGGTTCAGGAATACCATCGCCAGATGACATTGGGGATGATGGTTTATTAGAGCCCTCTAGGATGGATTCATATTCAACACCTTGATCCACCTTCCTAAGATATTGAAGGTTCTAATTTCTACAATCCAAGGATACCCTTGTAACAAAATTATGGGTGGAGTTAGGTGGCACTATTTTCATTTTATCTTTTCTTGAATGTGACAGACATAGAAGCTTCGGTATCAAGATACCTCTATGAGAATCCATGAGGGACAGGATTGTAAAATGTCAATGGTATTTCTGAACCCAAAAGTTCACCATGAAAATCTTAAGGTGTCTGGTGGGTGAGTTTATTTTTGTGACCCATAGAGGATACTTCCATAGCTGAGGGCCTATAACATTACCTGGATGAATACATGATCTTCAAAAAATATTTCTATGAGAGTAGTTTTTATACTCACAATGACAACAAAGAACAAGGTCACTTGTCAGTGCATCGTCACAAGTGTGGAACATACTCAAAAATTTATGAATGGTTAACACATTCTCATTTTCTTATTCCCATGTTGGCCATTTTTCTCCGGTTAAATTTTCATAGAAAAATTGGCATTATTTTATTAGAAACCTTATTAAAAAGTATTTTAGATTGGGAATAGCATTTTCATTAGTGTAGATAATGAAAAAAAAATTCCCAACGCATGGTAAAAAATCATTTTTATTGTTTGGGTGTTTCTATACTGGTTCACCATTTCTATTTACTTTATAAGATATGTGCATGATTCATTGAGGATACGAGAATTGGTGACTAAAACCTATAATGATTTATTTATTCTTTCATTACATGATTTCACATTAGGTTCACCATTTTTTCCTACTTAGTGATATGATCTATGATGATAGAGTTCGGGGGTTTAAGTATGGTTTCAGAAAAAATAACATAATTTCTACTATATTCATCTCTCATAGAAACTTACAACGACTCCCATATATATAACATGGTATAGACTTTCTTTTTAAAGGATGATGGACATTTGGGGTTTCAGACACAATTATAGATTGGAACTAACATTGATCGAGATATTGGGAGGTCAGGATGATCACCTCAATCTGGGAGGAGTTGTTACCTATTTTGGGACTCTCTTATAGATTTGATATATGTTTTTGAATCTCTTCCAAATAAAAATGTGGGACTGGTTACCCGAATAAAATGATTAGGTGTTGAATGATTCTATATGTATATGCATTTCTTTTAATGTGACCATCAATATATGAATTTTTCATTATATTTCTCATTATTGATTAGAAACGGGTTGATTATTATATTTTGAATCCATATAACATGGAACTATGGAGTTTATTTCCATCTAGGTATGCGATTGGTGTAACAAGGATGAGAATGAACCAACATGAGGATTCCTGTGCATCCTATATATAACATTAATAGAAACCCATATCGCTATTTTGAGTCCAATCCATGTAGTTTATGTAAAGACCCAAAGATTTTCAATGGAAAATTACCTTATTATATTTATGTCATAAAAACACAAAATAATGAACTACTAAGTGATAAGTAACCTTTAAACATAATTTTGTCAACCCTATGTTTGGAATTTTGAAAATCCAACATACACGGTTGTGTTCAAGATAGTTTTTAGAGTCTAATGAAACAAAAATAATTTTTGGTGAATAGTAACCTACCCTTATGAATAGTAACCTACCCTTATGAATTTTCTTATGACCCTTATGAATAGTAAATAAGAGTAACATTACCTATGAATAATAAAATAAAATTTAGACAACTTAGAAAGTGACAATTTGACCTTAGTAAACATTTTTGGTATTTTATAAGTAATAAATAATTAATTTAAATGAATATTTATTCCCCTGAAATTTATTGATAAATTATTTAATCAATGTTTAATAGTTTTTAGATAATTTTATAAGACACTGTGTAATTTTTGAATGAACTACAAAATCACATTTAATTTTAAAAACTGTTTTTTAAGTAAATTGTGATTTTAATTAAATATTAAAATAATATCATTTAGAAAATTATTTTTGAAAAATGGACTTCATTTTTTGATTCTACACGTCGAAAAATGGTTGTGGTAATGTTTTTGGATTTTTCTGAGATACATGAATTTTTGATGAATAATGGAATCTGATAATTCACAATAAAAGCTAACTAATGTATTAATTGAGTCATCGATGATGTTCTGCTGATGTAAGCCCACTTGGTTCGGGATTACATTATAAAATTACTATTATTGTTCATACAAGACTCTCTATTCCTTGTCTTAGGTAAAATTAATATACTAATCAATTTTATATTAAGGAAACCCCTCTCCCCTCCACAATAAAAGCCACCCTTCACTCCCTCTTTTCTTCACACCACTCAAGCTCCAAGCCTTCTATAAACTCTTCCCAATCACCTTCCCTAGACTCTCCCCCACGTACAAGAGCTCATGGTCTCATAAAAAGACCAATCTTAGGCCCTTAAGGAGGTTCTCAAGAGGAGGATTCTAAAGGTAATTTCTCTCCCTCTTCTCCTTTAATTTCCTTTCAAGATCACATTCCTTTCTTGATCTCTCCCTACCTTTCATCATCCAAATTGTTTTCTAACTCCATTATTATGCATATACTGTTATCTTATGATTCTAATGGTATATTATATCACCCCACACCCTTTCCCTCTTCCTTTTATTTTATTAAAGAGAACGTTGTTCATGAGGTGTTAAATTTATCACCTTCAAAAACGACATGTTCTCTTCTTCCATTTCTACCTTCAGATCTGGTCATGAAACCATTTTTATGGTTGAACCAGAATATGTTATATGTATTATGTTCTATTTTGTGTTCTAGAAACAACCTATGGTCATATTACTAAGTGAAAAGTTAAAACAAGTTCGTTGTGATCCAAAAACAGCCCAAATTAACCCAAATAATCATCATTTAATTCTTATCTAATGATTCACCCACATGGATCTAATATAATTTATTATAAAAATAATTAAAGCTCCTGTAATATCACTAATAACATGTAATATAATTTCTGGATGTTTACCCATGATCTACCCGAACGTCAATTTTAGAATACCAGTGAACCACTCAAGAAAACCATAAAAACAAACATCCCCAAACAATGTTTTTAAACTCTATTAGTCATCCAAAAGAACATAATATAACATAATGAAACCAGAATGAACCCTATTAATGTAAACATGGTTTTGGATTTCTAATTAATGAATATAATGTCATTATACAAGACATTAAAGAGAAGGAAGCATTTGGGTACAACGTAAGGGGAAATCTCGAACCCAATTTTTCTTCCTTCGGGTTCTCCCTATTTCACTCCATTTTTAGGGTTAATCCTAAAAGATCATTTTTTCATCATTTACATTACTTTTCTGGAATATACATGTTTTTAACCGGTTTTTATGTCCATCAAAATGTTTTCCAAATGAACTCTTCTTTCAAGATCTCACATTCTACCTCTCATTCAAGGTTGATGGTTCTTGTATCAAGTATGTTGTTCCCTATTTATTTTAAGAACCCAAATCTTATGAATGTATTATTATGAGATGAAACCCATTCCTTTCCATGGGTTATTTATGTACATGTTTGATATGTGTTCTATGTGGAAAGCATGATAACGATAATGTTATGATGTGACGGGTGCGCCAGGAATTATATAGCGCAATATGCATTGGGTAAAGTGATGAATCTCATGAGTAAATGTGAAATGATGTGTGAACAAGATTCTAGATTTGTTCACAAGTATGTGTGGTAGTTAACCACTAAGAAATAATGTTTCATTTTTATGCATTGCCACATTTCAAGTTTATTGTTTATGCTCCTCTCATGTTCATGATCTTTTTCCAATGTCATGATTATGTTCACCCCATGATGTATTGTTCTTATCTATACTCTTACTGGGCTTCTAGGTCACCCATTTTGATGTATATACTTAGGTGGCTACATGTACTAAGGAGAGTAAAAGTGCTACTAAGATGCTATAGAAGGAGAAATTAAATGAATGATTATCCTTGATGTTGTAATTGTTATGTGTGGTCCTAGTTTGCCCAAGACACTAAACCTTTAGATCATCCACGTGTAATACTATTATGTTTTTTATCTTTGAAATGATGTAATATTAATTCAAGAAAAGGCTGGGTCACTATAGTCGGTATCAGAGGAAAGGTTTAGTTAATTTGGGAATTAGGATTAGTGAACCCTAGAGAAAACCTCTATTATGAGACTAAGTACAAATAAGCACCTAGGGATCGCATATGTTATGTTTTTGGTATAAATTGTTTAGATAAATAAGTTATTCATGACTTTTTAAGTAATTTTTTGTTCTATCCTTTTATATTTTAGAAAATGGTGGGAACGAGGTGAGGTAATTAAAGAGAAGTACCCTCACATGTTTGTGTGAAGTGAAATTTCGGGGGAAAACTTTCTTAATGGAGGAAGAATGTAATGACCCAAAGCTTTTCAATGGAAAATTCCCATATTATATTTAAGTCATAAAAACACAAAATAATGAACTACTAAGTTATAAGTATCCTTTAAACATAATTTTGTCACCCCAATGTTTGGAATTTTGAAAATCCAACATACACGGTTGTGTTCAAGATTGTTTTTAGAGTTTAATGAAACAAAAATAATTTTTGGTGAATATTAAACTACCCTTATGAATAGTAACCTACCCTTATGAATAGTAATATGACCCTTATGAATAGTAAATAAGAGAAAAATTACCTATGAATAATAAAATAAAATTTAGACAACTTAGAAAGTGACAATTTGACCTTAGTAAACGTTTTTGGTATTTTATAAGTCATAAATAAATATTTATAATTAATTAATTAATTTAAAAGAATATTTATTCCCCTGAAATTTATTCATAAATTATTGAATCAATTTCTAATAGTTTTTAGATAATTTTATAAGAACCTACGTAATTTTTGAAAGAACTACAAAATCAGTTTTAATTTTTAAAACTGTTTTTTATGTAAATTATGATTTTAATTAAATATTAATTTAATATTATTTAGAAAATTATTTTTGAAAAATGGACTTCATTTTTGGATTATACACATCGAAAAATGGTTGGGGTAAGATTTTGGAATTTTTCTGAGATACATGAATTTTTGATGAATAGTGGAATTTGATAATTCAAATAAATGCTAAATAATGTATTAATTGAGTCGTCGTTGATGTTCTGCTGATCTAAGCCCACTTGGTTCGGGATTACATTATAAAATTACTATAATTGGTCATCCAAGACTCACTATTCCTAGTCTTAGGTTAAATTAATAAACTAATCAATTTTATATTAAGGAAACCCCTCTCCCCTCCACTATAAAAGCCACCCTTCACTCCTTCTTTTCTTCACACCTCTCATGCTCCAATCCTTCTCTAAACTCTGCCCAAACACCTTCCCTAGCCTCTCCACCACGTCCAAGAGCTTCGGGTCTCATCAAAAGCCCAAGCTTAGGCCCTTAAGGAGGTTCTCAAGAGGAGGATTCTGAAAGTAATTTCTCTCCCTCTTCTCCTTTAATTTCCTTTCAAGATCATGTTTTTTTATTGATCTCTCCCAACCTTTATTCATCCAAATTGTTTTCTAACTCCATTATTATAAATATACTGTAATATTATGATTCTAATGGTATATTATATCACCCCACACCCTATCCCTCTTCCTTTTATTTTATTAAAGAGAACGTTGTTCATGACGTGTTAAATTTATCGCCTTCAAAAATGACATGTTCTCTTCTTTCATTTCTAACTCCAGATCTAGTCATGAAACCATTTTTATGGTTGCACCAGAATATTTTATATTTATTATGTTCCATTTTATGTTCTGGAAACAACCTATGGCCATATTACTAAGTGAAAAGTTAAAACAAGTTCGTTGTGATCCAAAAACCGCCCAAATTAACCCAAATAATCGCCATTTAATTCTTATCTAATGATTCACCCACATGGATCTAATATTATTCATTATAAAAATAATTAAATCTCATGTAATATCACTAATAACATGTAATATAATTTCTGTATGTTTAGCCATGATCTACCCGAACTTCAATTTAAGAGTACAAGTGAACCACTCAAGAAAACCATAAAAACAAACATCCCCAAACAATGTTTTTAAACTCTATTAGTCATACAAAGGAACATAATATAACATAATGATACCAGAATGAACCCTATTAATGTACACATGGTTCTGGATTTCTAATTAATTAATATAATTTCATTATACATGACATTAAAGAGAAGGAAGCATTCGGGTACAAGGTAAAGGGAAATCTCGAACCCAATTTTTCTTCCTTTGAGTTCTCCCTATTTCACTCCATTTTTATGGTTACTTCTCAAAGATCATTTGTTAATCATTTACATTACGTTTCTGGGATATAAATGTTTGTCACTGGTTTTTATGTCCATCAAAATGTTTTCCAAAAGAACTCTCCTTTCAATATCTCACCTTTTACCTCTCATTCAAGGTTGATGGTTCTTATATCAGGTATGTTGTTCCCTCTTTCTTTTGAGAACCCAATGCTTATAAATGTGTTATTATGAGATGAAACCCATTCCTTTACATGGGTTATTTATGTACATGTTTGATATGTCTTCTATGTGGAAATCATTATAATTATAATGTTATGATGTGACGGGTGCGCCCGTAATTATATAGCGCAATATGAATGTTTAAATGTGACGGGTGCGCCCGGAATTATATAGCGCTCCAATGCATTGGGTAAAGTGATGAATATCCTGAGTAAATGTGAAATGACGTGTTAACAAGATTCTATCTTTGTTCACAAGTATGTGTGGTAGTTAAACACTAATACATGATGTTTCATTTTTATGCATTTCCACATTTCAAGTTTATTGTCTATGCTCCTCTCATGTTCAGGATCTTTTGCCTATGTAATGATTATGTTCACCCCAAGATTTATTGTTCTAATCTATCCTCTTACTGGGCTTCTAGCTCACCCCTTTTGACGTATATCCTCAGCTGGCTACATGTACAAAGTAGAGTACAAGTGCTACTACGAATCTATAGAAGGAGAAATTAAATGAATGATTATTCTTGATGTTCTACTTGTTATGTGTGGTCCTAGTTTTCCCAAGACACTAAACCTCTAGATCCTCCATGTGTAATACTATTATGTTGTTTATCTTTGAAATGATGTAATAGTAATTCAAGAAATGGTCGGGTCTCTATAGTTTGACATCATGTTGAAATAACATATATAAAAAACATAGGCTCTAGTTATAGAGCTCGAGCCATAGGAAGGAAACAAATATATCCTGCTCATAGAAGGAATTAGTGTCATCTTAGTTTGATTTTTCCTCAACCTACTAGTTGGGGATGAAAGATAATTAATATATATGAGGGTTATTTCTATAAATTTTACCAATATGGGAATACCATCAAGACTTGCACTGAGGTGGATTCCCTTATATGGGGGAAATCATATCATGTCACTAAATGAGGCTTACATATTTATTTTTCCCTCACCAGGGGGATATAATTTATATGATTGATATGGTCATTGAAAATCTATAAGCCCGTGTGATCCATGCTCACAGCTTGAAACAATGGGGTATAAAGTAAATAAACTCACCACATATGGATAAAATAATTAGAATTTTGATGGACTCAATGGGTTTTTTATATGTATATTAGGTATATAGGAAGGAATGTTGTGTATCTTTATTATAACACCAATTAGAGTTATCATAGTTAAATTAGTTTCTGAACCCACTGATGGATGTGAACTAGAGATAAACCCTTGGGATAGTTTGGGACCCATGGGATATAGTATCTAATACATGGAGGAACTTATACCAAGGTGTATTCCCATTGGAATATATCTAACCCCTACCCTCTTGTTGATAAATAATAGTAATAATGACTATCTACATAAGCTTGGATGGATAGAATAAGGACACCATAATAACCATAGGATTGTATGAGTATCCCTTCCTTACCCATTCATTACATTTCCCATAAGACAGAGGGATTCCCAACTAATGAATCGTGGTTTATTGTTTACATGGTTCAAGGGTACATTCACATGTACTAATTTTGGACAAGATTTATATATATGGGGGTGTTCACCTAACTTATCTTGATTCTAGGTCTTTCATGTCATGGTCATCTTCCTGGCATGCCCTAGTTGTCAACCTACCAAGATTTTCATGTCCCATGGTGCATTACATGATCAAACCTGACATGTCAATGGGTTGTATTGTGAAAATTATGTCATGTATGAGGTGCGTCATGTGAAAAAATGGACTTATCCAAGACCTTTCAGGTGATCATGTTTGAAATTTCAGAGTGCTATTACATGATCTGGATTACATGTTTGTGCATTCATTATGTGATCAATGTATACACGTACTAGGATGTCTCATAATAATTGATGAAATTTTTGAAGGACTTATGATGACATGGATGATATATTCGGAGGACTTCGCATGAATTGGATAATATGGCCAGAGGACTTCATGTGACTTCATTGATATATTCGGTGCACTTTGTGTGACTTCATTGATATATCTGAAAAAATTATAATTACTTTTCTACATATCAAGGAGCTATCACATGACTTTACTAACATTATTGAAGTATTTTCTTGTAACCATGAATAGTTCACATGAATCACATAACCTCATCGCATGAAAATTAGCTTATCCATATTCACACAAGGCATCTGTGTTTCACAACATTTATCACATAATTGCTTCAACGTTCTCCAAGAATTAGCCGATTGAGACATTTTGAGACCAAGTTGATATGTTGAAACACATTTCCATAATCTACTCAATGCACCATAAGTCATTTTCATGATAAATAGGGTTATCATACAATGCATATAAACTTATCTTGTAATCCCTAAAGCCATTACCTTGGTTTACCTGGTGGAAGACCCTTGAGATTGTGAGGATTTTCACTCTGAGATGTCTTCCCTCCCCTCTATTCTCCCACGTGTGTGATTTTTTATTCATAAGGGTTGGAATTTATGGGCCCACCACCTTGGATATTTGTAACTACATATGGTGTGTATATTATAGATATGGTCTTGGTTTTGTATAGCATCTCATGTTTTTCATGAACCTACCGGTGCACATCCATGGATTCATCATTGTGTTGAATGAAAAAACTGACCATGAGATAATTCCATCATCACAATATTTATTAAAACTATGGGTTTTTAAATGGATTTCATTTAATAAAATTGGCATGTCAAATGGAATTTCAAACATTAGGCTGACACGCCAAGGAGCATTCATGAGATCAACACACTTATCAAAGTGGCTTTCACGTGATCATGGGATACTTGTCTGGGGAATCCATGAGATCATGTTAGATCTTCGTATATCCTTTGCATGAAAAATAGTGTAACTCTTTTTCTCATAAGGGTACTTCATTTATAGGTTTTATTTTAGAATTCATTTGGCACCCTCCCTTTTATTGTCTATGAGGGCTTCGTGTGCTCAAATGGACATGTTTGAGATCCTTTTCCTGACGTAGGTTTCAATTATAGTGGCCTTTGTGTGATGAAGTCATCTTGTTAATGATCAATTCAAATGATCATTGGGTTGATAAAGTAGAAAAAATCCTTCATTTTCATGGAAAATAGTCTAACATCCTTTCACATTAGTCTTCTTCCTTTTTTATATTTTCTATTTTCTATTTTCCAACACCTTCATATTTTTTACACTAGTTTTATTTTAGGGAATCACATGATCAAATAGATGTTTCCAAGGGACATCACAAGATAAAGGTGACACATCAAAAGTATTTCTTGTGGCATGGATGGCATTTATCTAAGGATATTGTGTTATCATTGAACTGATCATCTGAGATATATAATAGATTTTCTTGAAAATCAATATAACTTCCATTTCAGGAAGCATCCTCTTTTTTCAGTCCTTATTTTTAATGTTATTTAGGTGATTAATTGGTTTAAATCTATTGACATGTCACATAATTATAGGAACTATTATATCATTCTTCACATTATCATAAATACTATTCATAAGGGCTTCACTTGGGAAAGTGGTTTATTTTATGAGGATTCATCTAATTTGAAGGACTCGCTGACAGGGCTTCACGTTATCATTATCACATCACATGGAATGCATAATTAGCTAATTGATATTATTATGGTCATTTAATCATGAGTCATCCTAGGTGTCATGTGATTCAAATAATCCTTCCACTTGATCTCCATGTCGCCATGTATCTCCATCCATTCTTTTGTGGAGAAAATAATACCTATGCTTTAAGCATTTCTTCAATCCTAAAATCTATAATGCTCATTTTGAGTTTTCAAAAAAACATCATTTCATTCAAATTGTCCATTTCATTTAAGGGATAACTCAAGAATAAATAAAGAGAAAAAATTTCCAAGGAACATTGAATTTACATTCCACTATTTATCAATTCAATTTAAATTTCCTTTAATTCATTTCAACATTCTAATTAAAATGAAAATGAAAATACATTATAGAAGGTGTTTTAATTACATAATAAAAACATGATCATTTCCTACATTTTAATTAGAAACCCATTGGGAGGGTAAAATTGAGGTGTTTAACCACCATAAGGGTCAACAGGTCTTATGGGTCACATAGTCCATATCAATACATTTAATTAAGGAAAAAAATTTAGGAGTCAATTCAATGAAAATTCTATTGTGTGCCACAATAACACGTAATATAAATAGTAAACCATTTAAGGAAAAGAACTATTCAACCAACCTTATATCATTAGATGACTCTTAATCATATATTGTCCACTAAAAAATCATAGAATGAGATAAATTGATCATATAGACAAACATCAAGAAAATAGGACATATTATCCCACATGGATTTAGAAATCATTATGGTGAAAGATATGAATAAAATAAGAAATAATATTTAAGAGCTTACCATTTTCAATCCAAGATGATGAATAATGGTTGATTCTAAGCGCAAATGAAGGATATCCAAAAACATCTAAGAGGATAGGGAGGAGGGATCTCAAGTGGAGGCATGTTTTAAATTTTAGGGAGATGAAAAAAGAAGTTTTTTGTCAAATAGAAACAGTGGAAAACATAATTTCACCCATTTTGAAAGGGTACATAGTTTTTCATCATTGTTATCCCAAATATGTTCCCCCAATATCTATATGGATCACCACCTTCATTTCTAGGAACATGGTTTTTCAAACTCTACCATGTACATGGATTACTACTGTCGAAAGCCTCTACCCCTTCAAACGGTTATTCACATGATATGTCAAATTGTGTTCCAAAAGTTCTCAAAATATGTAAAATTAATTGAATGATTTTGATGGCCATGTGCCTCCACTAACATGGTTAAAATACTATGATCCCCTATAAATGTGTTGCGTGGTTGATTCAATTGGTTTCAACTAATTCTCCACCCACTTTGTTCCTCATACTATTCCCCCCAAAAACAAGAGCTTTAAGAATTGAATAAAACCTACATGCTATTAAAATATTTTTAGTCCATTATGTCATATTAAAATATTAAAATAAGTTGTTTCAACAAAAATTTAAAGGATCCATACCCCTATAAAAATATCAAACATTAAAAACTATCCTCCTTAAAAAATCATCCCTAACCTTCTTTTTTAGGGTTGTTAAACATAATCTAAGAAACATTATAGCCACTATGAATGTATGTTGGACTTTCTCTCCTAAGTCTCATCTTGAACATGATTTTTCTCTCATAACACATGAACTAGAGGAACTGATCTACCACATAGAGTCTTCATATTATGATTAATTATAATGACTAGATACTCTTTAAAAGATGCATCAAAATCCAACTCCACCTCACCAGGTTAGAAAACATTCGATGAGTCTAAATAGTAACAATGTAGCTGGGAATTGTGAAAGAAGTTTTGAATAGAATTATAAATATGAGAGAGTGATATATGATAAGAGACATATCTGACCCTCTCTAGAATCTAAAAAGGTCTAATGAATCTAGGTGATATCTTCCCTTGCATCCTAAAGCATTGATGCCCACATCCTATTATAAATATGAATGAACACTTTATCCCCAACCGTTAACTCAAGAGGTCATCAACGATGATCAATATACGACTTATAGCTAGATTGATTACTATCTATATGGTTACTAATATTTTTTACCTTCTAATACATCTCTTGAATGATATGAGGTCCTAGTAGTAATTCCACTCCTACATCTTACCAATAAAAGGTTTAATGGATCAACCTACAGTATAGGTCCTCATAGGGTTCCGTCTTTATAGTATCATGGGAACTATGGTTGTAAGTGAACTCGTAATGTGTTATATGTTTATCTCGATAATGTCACAAATCAAGGACACATGCCCAATGCACATCCTCTAAAACCCATATCATATTTTTGACTATCCCTTAATCAGTGGGTGATAAGATGTACTCAGAAGTACCTATGAATCAAGATCCATCTACAACCCTAAATGGAACCATGATGTGAAATGAGCATCCCTGCCTTATAAAATTATAGAGGAAACTTGTGAAGGTTTATACTATTATAAATATATTCCCTCTCAAGATCATCTACTAAAAAGGACTCCCTACTAGTTAATAAGTGATAAACCTTCATTAACCTATCTGGGATAACCTATATAGATTCACTACCTCTTGGTGGAAAAGGTAAACTGTTAACAGTTCCCATAGTGACATAATCCCATTTCTATTCAGGAATTTTAAATAACTACAAGAGCACCACTGGTCTCTGGTGTTCCAACTTCACCCATTGATTAGTGGAACACTGAGTAATGAAACTCTCTATATACCTTTTTATTCTCATCCACCATTACTGATGGTGTATTTCAGGGTACATATTATTAATATTAGAATATAATTCCAAATAAGAGGATTTAGAATCTTGTATAAAATCTTATCATTTGTCTATTGGATCCCATAAATTCCCATCAATATATAATATCTCATACTCATCAATGGCCCAACTAGGAAGTAGGTACTCACCTAATATACTCTACCTTAGGACTAATACCTTGGGATCATAAATATAGGTCACCTTTAAATTATCTATAAGTGAAGAGTTTATTGATAATGATGTGATTGAAGGCTTCCCATGATGGTCCAACAATTCCGACGGAATCTTAGAAAACAATTACATAAACTTTAATTTATCAACTTCCTCCTAAATCACTTATGTTTGAGTCTTCAAACACATAGAGCTATCAACTTCATTACCCTGCCATGGGATATATGAACAATCATGGTCAAAGGACTATTACTATTCAACTAACCATCATTGTCTATGGATCATGTCATGTTGAGTGAATAAGTATTTGAGGCTTTTTTGGTCAATGTATATAGTTAAATTCTCACCCAAAAAAATATTGCCTCCAAAAACATATGGAATTAACATCTTCCGATAGCATGAGATCAAGCATTGTTTGATTACATTCAAGGGGCCTCAAAATCCAAGGTGCATATTTCATGACTCGATCTTCTTGCGTAAAACTTAATCCCATCCATTTACCTAATGCATCGCAATAAAAATTATAGCCTCTATCAGGCTCTAGTAAAATATAAATTTCCACAAATTTGGACCTTCATTTTAGATCCTTTAAGGCATGGTTACACTCTTCAAACCATAAGAATTCCACACCTTTAGTTTGTCAGGCCAGTAAGATGTATTTTAAAGCATTAGAAATCCGATATAAAATTCTAATAATATAAAGATATCCCCATTAAAATAAATTTATAAAAATCATTATTAGGATACTCATAGGATACAATGGATCTCACCTTCTATAGATCCACTGATACTCATAACATTGAGAGAATGTGACCCTATAACATTGTTTATCTAGAAGTGGAATTTTCCATCATGGAATAAAACCTATGGGATCACACTGTACTCAATTTGATGTCAAGGTGTTTGAAATTATCATGTTGAGTTTTTTAATACACCAAAATGTATTCCATGAATACCATAATGATAGAGTATAGAAACGGGTGGAAATCCTTAATCCTCAAGACCATAAATACTATCGTCATTCTTGTGATCCTAAATGATATTACATTATATATATATAAAGCACACCTCATTCTAAAATGTTTAAGTGGTATGTCTATAGGTATGACCAACACCTGATGATATCCCAACCACAAATCAATTTTTTTAAAAATCTCCAGATTCTTGGAGAAAGTTGAATAATTCATCTATTTTATTAAGGGTTATCGGTTCTTGAACATAAGCTAGTTCAATTTTTAGTAATCACCACAAGGCCTAAGGGTTGAGTTATCCTTCTTGGTGAAAAGGAATTGTGAACCCCAAGTTGAATTATTGGGTCTTATAAAACACTTAACATCCAGTTCAATCAGCTATATCTTGAGTTCTTAATGCTTAGTTGGATCTATCCTATAAATCGGAATAAATACTTTTGGTTCTCCTTCCACTAGTTGAATAGTAATCTCTAACTCTCTTTGAAGGTAACCTAGAAATTTATTTTGGGAAAAAATCCTGTAAATGATCAAATTTAGGAAGTAATTTTGTCTATAATGTTCCCTAGTAACTCATATAATGTCTAGAAATTTATTTTTTTCACTCTGTATAGCACATAATGATTAGGTATAACCTGACTCTGTAGGATATCACAATCAACCTTGTGAATATAATTACCACCCTCAAGTGTTGTGAATTCCCCTCCAATTTTAAATTAAAAATGTGTATTTTAAGGTACTAATGAGTTGATTATGATAGTTATTTCATAATCCATCATCTTGAGGATGATGAACATCAATAAAAATGATAAATTCCTATCACAAGGGGTATTCCTTGCATGAGTAGACACTCTCTAATTTCATTCTTAATGGTCACTTCAGAGTGATAGCCTTAAAAAGTAGTTGATTTCAAGGAAAAGGCTTTCTATAACTTCCAAATATTTTAAATAATGTGATGTTTCCTTTTAAAATAAAGAATACTCTATGGTAAAGGATATGAAATTCATATCTCATACTATTGGAGGCATTATATTCTACATCTTAGGAGTAGGATGCAATGAATAAATCTGGCATGAACCATGGCCCTAAGTCACAAACTAACTACCCAAAAAACATCCGCTATAATGGTTCTACATATCAAAAAGTGTATGTTATATGGACTCATACACCAACCGGACATGTACAATATATAGTAGTTCAGATCCCTTCCTGAAGTAGAGCTATTGATCCTACCCCAAGATATAGATTCTGTGTAGATCCCCTCTCACTAAAGGAATGGTTCTAAAAAATTGCTAAAGGTGGCCCATCTTACTACATACATGGAACACAAATGGGTCCTTGGTACACTGGGGATTCTTATAACCCAGCCTACTGTATTGTAGAAACAACACATATTTATCAGTTTGGGTCATCTGTCTTCTACTTCCATCATGAGAAGACTCAAAGTGATGTTTCCTACCACTACACGAACCACTTGACTATGTAGTGTTAAATTTCCTTATCCAAAGCCTTAAACATACCTCATAGTTCACTCAACGATGTGTGTCTATAACAATATCTCAAAAATTGTAGTTAAATGCAATATTTTTTCATATGATCAATCTGTGTATAAGATTCCTTCATCAAATCAACTCACCCTCGAATGATTTTCACTAGTAAGAGTCTATGTGAAGCACCAATGATCATTAAAGAAAATATAATAATACATGATAGAAATTATATCCTACTTTAAATGTGTAAACTCCCTTATTAAATCATCTATTACTATCTCTAGAAAGATGTAATCATTAAAGGGGTTTTAGAAGTCCCTTCAGTCCATATTCTGAATGTTGTCAGCCTATGTAATTACATCCCACTATCTCTTGGCAGAATAACGTTGAATGTGAACTATGAGTTTGAAACTCCTCTCAAAATCCATCTCCAGATGCATGAAATTGAACAACATGGCTGCCATCCATGACTCAGCAGCCTAAGACCACCATCCCCCCAAAAAGATAGTCAATGCAATTTTTTAAACCCTCATGGAAACTCTTCCATGGTAGGGTCATGTTGTGGGTCTCTTGATATGGAATGCATGAAATATAGGTATCTCAATTGAAACTAACAATCGGTTACACTTTCAGTTATAATTGGATGTGTTGCATGTATAACATTTATAGGGTAAGGTCCCACCACATAAAGAGTGTGGTCATCACCAAATTCTTATAATTTCAATTCAGGCTATCAAGGAGACCTACATCTATAATTTCTAATTCATTCCTTATATTGATTTTGAAAAAAGATAAAATTTAAATATAAAATGTGGAGTGACAGAAATCCTTCCAATAATATAGTCAAATACCCATTTGTATTCTCCTAAATCTAGGTAAAGATCACATTTCCTTATTTTATATCTGAGTTCCCGATATTTAGGGTCCATGTTGAATGGTACATAGAAAAATTCACATTAAGATACAATTGGAATATTATTTTAAAAATAAAAATTTAATTTATGTCATTGTAACTTAGGTATTTTTTCTTATATCTAAACCATAGTATACTTTAATGAATTATCGTTTCCATATTACAAAGGTATACACTTTATATGTTATAATTAGAACTTCATGTAACTGTATCACAACCCTTACACTTAGTATCGATATATAACAACCTGTATAAGATTATTTTATTAGATGATTCATGATTACTAATTTATAGAGGTACTAGTTTTTAAAATAAATATATAATTTATACAATCCAAATAATTTAGAATTTCACTCTATTTTACCAAAGTTACACTGGTATAACATATCATAATTGTCTATTCATGGTTACACCATATATCAATGGGGGAAATCATTTAGTTTGATTGATCAACAATAATTAATACATTATTTATTTCATTATTCTTGAAGAATAATTAGTCATATAGTAATTATATCACCCAAGATTCCCAAAACATGTAGTAGAAAATTCATTCAATAAAATAAACATTCCATTGACTATGCATAACATGTGAATACTCTTGTGCTGATAATGATCCATGAGATAATACTCTATTGGCTTACCAAGTAAGGGGTAAAATAGAATCTATAGTAAAAATAATTTCCACAAATAGTGTGTGTCACCAAATGGTAAAATTTATACAAATATAATTGGTGAACACCAGAATAGAAAGTCCCATCCCAGGAAACATGGATTTTCCCTATAAATGGGTTTACTACAACCTCTAACATTATCATTACCAAATTCTTGAAATAATCCTAGTCTCATTTTAGTGAACCTCAAACATTATAAAAAAATAGTAAAATAATCTTTGATAATACTTATAGAATCCCAGTCATATTTCACTCATAATTAACAAGATCTGGTGGGCCAGATGGCCTCAAGTGTGCTTCCCCATATGCTAGATACATTTGAATAGCAGTCTGGGTCTAGGGTTATATGGTGGTGAGATTATATGCACATTATTATAGTGGAGAACAATAGTTAAATACATGAATAAACTAACAGATGAATTAATAATGGAAATATAAGAGGTAAACAACTAGGTATATATATTATAAACATATATAATATCCAATATCATATTCATAATGATATTATCCCACTATTCAATACAAAATGGGAATACAAGGGAAAATATAAAAAAAGATTCTGAGAAAACATGCAATAGAAAAGGATAAAAAACACAAAAATATAACTCTAATAGAATCATGAGAACTAGATTGGTCATTTGATCCCATAATCCAAACTAATACTGAAAATATAGTGTCTATAGTATGTCACTTTCTTTTTTACCTACCCTAATTCAAGAAATCTGTTTGAGTATCCAATGGTGGCTAGAATAGGGTCTGAGTAAAACTCAGTAGGATATCACATATGGTTTATAATTCCATATATTATATGAATATATAATTATGTAGGGTGAAATAAGTATATAAAATAAGAAAATGAAATACATAATACCCAAGTTAATCCAGGTACCCCTTGGGACACCCATACAATACTAGCTTCTTTGACCAATGTCAGAATTTCTCTTAGAAATTAATATTTTAGGGTTTACATTCTATAATAGAATTGGAAACTGATCCATATAGGCAAGGAGTTCTTATGTATTTATAGTCATATAAGGGGTCAACAAATCCCATGGAATGTTATCCTTATTAGTCAAACATAAATTAATATAGTCATGCGACTTAAACATTGAGTGAATCCAATTATGTTCGTTGACATAGAATATGTGTCATTTAACTTATTGGTGACATGAACCCATCCCCAAAACCCCATGTAATTAATCCATGTATCACTACATTTATACTATAAAACCATATAACCTCATTAGTTCCTCTAAGTAGTTCCACATAGGAACCCAAGTATCACACTTGGAATGGTATAAATTCATCTTGTATTGATATGATCAAAGGTATTCCAAATAAGGTACCCAAGTTTCTCTCATGGAATAATATAATATTATTAGATCTATGTGAATGTCTAATTTATTGAATATAGTATCTGTATATCACTCCTATCACATCATAATTCTTATCAGAATCATTCAATTAAAATTTTCAATGAGTCCATCAAAGGCATCTTATAACGGAATCCAAGTTTCACCCATGTCACTTCATAATCACATTTAAAATCCATTTAAATTATATAAGAAATTCAATTAAATTAATAACTCAATCAAAAGAAAATGGAAACAATGTAAAATGATCATAGACTCGCCATTCCCCATTTTATCAAATCAACTTACATTTCATTTACTTTATTTTAACATTCCAATTACATGGTAAAAAAAATATTAGAAAGTGTTTTAATAATGAATGTGACACATTTTTATTTCATAAATTTTAATAACACACCCAAGTGGGGGCTCTATTTGAGATATTTAACATTATTTGTTTCCAACAAGTCTCATCAACCAATCATTTAATTAAGGAAAAACAAATTTTAGGAGGAAATGCACAGAATCTCTGTCATGCAACACAATAGAGCCTAATATAAAAGGTTAAACATTTAGGTAAATCACTAGACCACCAAAAATACACTAGTTTATGACTCATAATCTAGTATTTTATTCTAATCTTAGCTATAATAGGAGAAATCAATGAAATAGAAAAACATTCTAAAATAGAGAATTTTGGCCAATATAGATTTTTCATTCCATAAAGTGAAAGAAATGGAGAAAAAAACAAGGTGGATTGAAGTGCCTACAATTGGTTCTCCAACATGATCAACAATGAATGATTCTGATCCAAATGAAGGATATCCAAGAGAACCTAGAGGAGATGGAGGATAGAGTTTGAGAAGTGTCCAACTATGCATTTCAAGTAGAAAATGAAAGATAATGTAAGTCAAATACGAGTTGGGGAAATGTAATTTTATCCACTTTTTGGGTGAAATATTTGGAAACATGGTTAACCAAAAAATTATTAAACTCTGATCCACCACAATTTATGTGTCACATCCCCTCACATGGATATGCATACTTTCGTTGAAACTGTATGTGCCCTTTGTATTCTCACTGTAAAAAGCTTCTACCCCTTTACATAGTTAGTCACACTGTTAAGAAAACTGTTTGTTAATAATCCTCAACATAACATTAATTTATGGAAGGAATTTAATGGATATGAACCTCCTATATAACAGTTAAATAAACCACACTACTCTATATATAGGGCACACTATTGAATCTCATGGGTACCATTGACTACATGACAACTATAGACCTCATGATTTTTCTCAAAAAAACCAAAGAACTAGACTTCAAACTAGTTTGGAAGGATCTTTAACCCAACCTTATTTACTTAAGTGATATTACAATAGTAAAATAAAAGGTTTAAAATAAAATAAAAATGATTTTTAACTCTCTAAAATTTTTTATGTTACATGTTTGGATGACATTAGTAGTTATTTGGATAAGCATTTCAATTAATTTAATTTACCTAAAAATTTTATCATGATTCAATCAAGATGGATCACTTTGATTCTCTTTTAAGGTGACTATATCAACTTACTCTATATTGGTCAGATATTGGTGAACACTCCTTAGTGTGGTAGATCATTATTTGGGAAATAATAGAGAAAGTAAAACTGATCCCAATGAGGTTGGAGACAACAAAAAGTCCTAAGAAATATTAATTCAATAATTAATGATATCGTTTATAATAGTTTATGGTGATCATATTTTTCTTGTGGGATTCCCATAAATAATACATCATCTCTTGGGTTAGTATGGGAAGCTAGGACTGCATTTTTTAGGGTCATTGGAGATTATGGAGAATCATATGATGGTGGCCAATATCAAGGAATTTTCATTGTGGATTACCTAAATTCACAAATTTTTTCTTGGGTCCTAGTTTAAGAAGTATTATTTAGACCCATATCACATGATAGAGTATGAGTATTTGGTGGTTGAGCCCGAAACTTCTATTACTGAGCATCATGTTTGGATCATGGATTGATAGAATCATTTTTTGTGTTGTAAATTAATTCCCATTGATTTTATTATATGGATGTGTGTATATGATATTAATTTTATATAGGATCATGAATCATTGGTGATTGATTAGTGGCCTTATATTTCATGTATTTGGAACCTTATGAACATTCTGGGGTTATAATCTGGAATGGTGGGGTGAATTGTTCCACCCATCGAGTCACTATTGTATATTTTATAAGTTTAAAATGTTAATTTATTTACCATTTATGTATCTAGGTTTCAGGGGTAAGGAAAAGTTTCATTATTTTGAAAACATGGTTCTCTTTATTAGCGCATGATTAGTATAAAATGGGAACCTTTCCATGTGACATAGGTGTTTGGTGAAAAATATGGGTTTTAATGGTACTCACATGATTAGTAAAATTGTGAAGACACTATTGGGAAATATTTTCGCCCATCTTTTAATGTGGTTGTGTCCTTGACCTTTGGAACATTATTTCGAAATATATTTTTTTCTACTGATATTATTAAAATTAGAAATTTTACCAAAATATAGTTACATATTTTAACATATTTTACCCTCTTTTTATTCCCAATTAGGCACAAATCATACCTATTACCATATAATCTCTCCTCCCACCCATTTTTTCATATATAATTCCTTATTTGTCTACTTTGTTTTCAAGGTATTGTGTAATTTATTTATTTTCTCACTATGTATCCCCTTTTCCTTTATACTTCTAGTTAAAGTATTTCTTGGAACCTAAGAATCCCATTGGGGGTGAAAATATTTTTAAAGATTGGAGTGTTATGAATTTATTTTTAATTTAGTATCTAGAGGAACCACTCATCTCATTTTTAATTTTTTTTTCATAATGATGATTAGATTCAGATTGATTTGAGGTATGTGTCTCTACTAAATGAATCTCTCTCATGGATTACCTTTGATTCCTACTTTTTATTTGGTTAAATTATTGATTATCCATATTATTAATTTTTTATTCTGTTATGTGATAACTAAACATTATTGTGGTTATTTATTATATTGAAATGAATTTCAATAGGGATTTTGTTGAAAAACTATTTTTTTGATTGGAATTTGATTGATGAAATTCCACAAATCGTGTAAAAAAATTAAATTAATTTTTTATGGGTGTTATATACATAATTTATTTTAGATAAGATGTTTTCTCATTTATATGATATTTTATATGTTATATATATCTGTGTGTTTGTGTGTTTATGTTAAAAAAAATAAAGGTTAGACCTTGGGTTTTTTTGGTAACCTAGATATATGTGTCCAAGATAATAGATTGTGTGCTGACTATGTTTCGTGGCCTAGTCTGACTGAGTTTGATAACTTGATGAATTCTTCTCCTAAGGAGACGATTGATCTCTTATATATTCTCGGTTATACAATGCTATATAGAGTTCCACGGGCTATTTCTAGTCACCTTATATCTTTAGGTGAAACCCATGGTGTTTGTGTTATATTGGTATTAACGATTTCATGTTTGAGATTTTTACATCCCCTATGTCATGATATCATCATTTCTTCATTAAAGTATCTTATTTAAACTTATTTAAAAACAAAGTCTCACTATATAAAACAAAAAATATAAATATCTTTTTTCAGTGGATGATAATTAAAATTAATGGTACTCATACTAGAATATATGGTTTTCATGTTAAGTGACAATTATTCAAATCATGGCTTATCCTAATATGGTTTAGTACGATACCCTACAAATTCCATTAGGTGAATATAGAATTAGTTTTTTAGGAAACTATTAAAGGAATGTAAACCATACATTTTTATGGATCAAATTGATTTTCATTGAACTTATGAGTTCTTAGGTTAGAGATGACTGAGGGTAATGTGTATTTTTGAACTCATTTTGAGCATTTTTTATTCCTCGATGTTTTCGATTATTTAGTTTCATCCTAACTATCCTTATAAAAAAATTTGTCCTTATTTTCTTAGTTTTTTGTTTGTTGTTTATTTAATTTAACGGCTAGATTATTATGATTAATGGTTATAGAGACATCTGTTTATACTCTGAGAATCTTTTTTTGAAATTTGATACTATATCATTGATGGAATGGGTGTCTAGGAACTGGGTAAATCATTTTGAAATTTTGATTGGAATCTATTTGGGGTCAATTTTTCTATAAATGGTGAAACGATTTCCAAATGGTCACTTTTTATTCCTTGGAACTAGTAAAAGGCCCAGGGTTATCATAAATACACCTACGGACTTATAGAGAGATAACTAGGGTTATTGTCCAAGTTGAATTGAACCAGTTCATAACAAGAAACAGTCATAGTGGTATAACCAATTAGTTCCTTCTTCAAATACTAGTAGCATCATGAATTATATATATCATCCTGACATTATCATTATTTATGTTTCTAATTATCATTAATTTTTACAGTACTTATAATTTCTCTTTCTTCACAATCTAAATGCTAGGAATCATAAATTTAGTCATGGTGTGACTTTTTGTATAAAAACATCGCAACATCCAAGACTATCCATGTTAAAAATAATATATTTGGTTTGATAATGCATAAAATAATCTTAGGTTGGCTAATAATATCTCAAATGGATTGGTAAATTACACTTACAGGTCACTCATTATGAAATGACCCATATATATTATCATGATTACCCTAATATATCATATTGATGTCTAATAATTTTCTTTTTTTTTCATAAAATTAACTTTATATATTTCATTGATAACCCTTATGTATCCAGTGATGCATATGAAAAAGAATACCTAATATCTTACATAGTCTTCTCATCATCAAATGACTCTAACATATTAGAATTAATTACCCTTATGTTTGGGACTTTAGAATTTAATGAAATTGTTTACCATTATTTATCAATATACTGACCACTATGTATCATCGATGGACCTTTTATGTTCACAAAACATTTTAAAAATGGAAAATATATATTTTCTTAGAAATAATTAACTTTACATACCCTGAAGAAGGTTTTTCTTTTACTACATTTATCTCTTCTCAAATATAGTTAAATTTACATATTTTCACTATAACCTTTATAAATCAAAAGGACTTCATCAATTTTCCATTTCCTTATAATTTCTTCATTTAAACATCCAGGGGTGGTTTCCCTATTCTATATTTCTCTCTACTAAAAAAATATATTTAATATGAATCTCAAAAACTCTTATATACCCATCTACAAGTGTAACACGTTATACAATTCTATATTATATAATGCTCAAAAAAAATATCATCCATATATCCACATTATGAATAAATTTAAAACATTTTTTATTGATTTATAATTTAAATCCAAAACACTTTTATCTCATCATCAAATATATCTTCTAGAAAATATATCTTATGTAAATATAATTATTAAAGAAATTAGTTACTATCGATTACATATCTTTCATAAAAACACCTAAATTCAAATTTCAGGTTTATTATTTCTAAAACCTAAATCTTTCCGTACCTATAACCCCCATCAACAATCAGTGGTTTTTAAATATTCCAACATAGTACCTATTGGTTGCTACAATCTAACCCATTTTATTTTCTATAATACTTATATATAACCCATAAACCCTTAAGATAAGGACATAAACTCTCCCATTTTTTGCATTCAATCCATGATCCTATAAAAAATAGATTTTATATACTTATCTACCCTATATATATCAATAAAATTAAATGGATTCATCGTCACGAAATACCATGATCTTTCATTCACTATTATTATTAAATTAATTGGGTTATTATCACCATTGCACTCCGATATTTTCAATAATATTATTCCATGTGATTTTCATTAATGATTTTAATTATTTCATTTCTAAAATAAAAAAAACCATTAAAGACTCTATTCTATTTATATATTCTCCTAAAATAATCCTAATATTACAAACCCATCAACTATGATCCTCTTTTAATACATGAACAAACAAATATAATGTTATAGACTTACAAAACTCATATATGGAATTTAATACCTTGAAAAAAATTAATCCACTTTCATTTTACTAAAAAAAATTAGTCTCTTTTAACCACATGTTAATTATTATCAAAACCATTTAGTTTCATTTAACCATACTTAATTAAAGACTTAATATCTACCAAAATTCACATAATATAAAATTTTATCAGGGAATTATATAGAGTTTATTAAAAAGGTTTCAATGAGTTTTCGAAAAAAAAAAATTCCTACTATGTACGAACATACTTGGTAAATGAGAGTCTAATTCAATTATTTCAATATTTTCTAGGGAACTCAACTATTTCCATAAAATTATTAATCTTGGTAAATTAAATTCCACCGATATAAAATTATCTATGATCTTAAGGACACTCTCACAAAACTATCATAATAGATACAATAAGGCATATTGAGTGTGATTTATACAATATGTTGGACAAATTTACATTTTTTATGATAAAGAAATGATACTATTTGATATCAATCATATCATATTAATCAAATTAATTCTATGTTCCTTAATGAATATACTTTTCTTTGAATTTCCACCACTTAATCACAAATATTTCATCATTTTGGAACATTAATTATTTTGAAAATCATAAACATGGGGGAAAATATTTTTTGGTAAAAACAACTTTATACCAAAATCATTTATTATCATATAGTAAAATAGATGATCCCTAAATAATAGATTACCAAAAAAATTGAACATGTGTTCCTCCATGAACCTAGATATTTTTAAATTATCCTATATGCCTTACTCTTTAGAGTCTTTCACCACATGATAAAGGCAAGACACCAAATTTTTATTTTATAAATTTGGAATGAAATCTTTTTGAGTGCTAAGATGGATTTTTGAAATATTATTCATACTAAATCAGTCCATTTAATACTTCTAATTCATCATCTCAACATGAATAATTATTTTAAATGTTTATTTATTTATAGGGGATATTAGATATTTTCTATTGATATTTTTTTTCATATATACCACATTATTTTATACTTCAATACATAGATAAATAAACTTAGAATTATAATATTTTCAATCTCTCTAAACCAAATTATTGTCTCAAATATATATTTCAAATTCATGATGGATTCTTCAAACACTACTTATATAATTTTATCCACTCTTAATAGAACTCATCAATATCAATGATTGAATCTTTTTTCAATTCATTAATTCAATTTCAAAGAACAAATCCCATGGATTTTATCTCCCCCTGATATTTCATCATACCAATTACTAGTTATAAATATAACATTCATGGGGAGAGGGGTTCTTAGTATATCCTCAAGAAAACAAATACATTAATTTTTTTAATAAAACACATTTCCTCATTCTTTTTTAAATTCCTTATCAATTATATCTCAGTCATATATACCACTGATGAATTATTCATATAATAACAAAACATAAATCATGAAGTCTGATCTATTTTTTCCCATGACCACATGCATTCTTCCTAATATATAACAATTTAATAAAAAACGATGGTCTATAGGAGAAGTTGGGAGACTCCACCCTCGATAGTAATAACCATACACTATAAACATGAATAAAAAAACAACCACCCAATGTATCCTGATGAAATATAAAGTAAAAGAAATTTAATAACAAATGTAATTCATGCTATATATATAAATATACATGATCCATAATGTGTAAATATAAACCATTTTATAAAATGTGAATGTATAAAAATAAAGAAACACAATCTAAAACTATGGTGTCCATCCTGGAAACCTTCTGAGATCTATGATCGTATTCTCAACCATATTTTGGCGTCCCCTTTCCCTTAACATTATCCTTAAACATGAAGTTTGTACATTCATCTAGATGATCGTGTAAGTTGTCAGTAATAAATATTTAAGACACCAGCAATGATACCTTAATAGGAGTTCACAATTATAATAGATTTATTCAATGATAAATAAATTTGTTGATAGGAATTAACAAATATATATCAAGAGATTAGGTTCATACCAAACCACCATATACCTCATCCATGCCTACCTCAGCTCCATGACAGAATGGTAATCGATGAGGATGTTTTGAGTGATCAAGAACTAGAAAAATGGTTGGTGAACATAATATCCATAAGTTTGATGATTGCCTCTCTCAACACTTTCAATGAATCAAGTCATATTAGGAAACCATTTCATTTCATACCACCTCCATCATAGGCTAGGAGATAGTACCATCATACCCATCACTGGTCACAGGTTGGGCCTCATGGTCATCATATCATGTCTATGCCTTATGTTATACCACAATCCTAACATATAACTATTTTCACTACCTAAAATTATGGCCACAAGTCTATCAATCCCTTTCCATATCTTTAGTCCCTTGTTTTTCATCATCACAATTCATATAAACTCCCCCTCTAAGGGATAACTATATCAGGATCGTCAAACGATTTTGAATCCCAAAAACTATGATTCCAAATTAATGGTAATTTTAATAACCCAAACATTCCATACATTTATATTACATATTAATTAATGAATATTAATTCAATTTTATAAAAACACTATTAAGTACCATAAAGGTATATTGTCTCTGGAAAATGGATACATAAACAACTATTCCATTAGATAACTACATAATCTAACACTATCGTTATAACTGGAACGAATATTAGAAATATAATACATAAAACCATTATTCATAAACTGGGGAAAGGAATCAGAAGAAATATTTAGTTCTGATGCTCAATAATGAATAACAATGGAAATATCAATGATCACATAACCATAACATTAACATAAGTGTGTGAAAATGTGAGTATAAATTTTTAAAATAATACCCTTCATTTCAAAGAAGATTATACAGAGTCATGTCATAACTCATGGAAACTTCTAAGTCATGAATCATTATGTAATCAATGAATATTTTATATGAGAACATAACATTGGAATATTACATATGTGTGTAAAATACATATAAGAATAGTAAATCTTTTCATCACTAGTAAAATATAATATTCAATATTATTATAGTGGAATAAATTTTCTCCCCAAAATATTGAAGTGGTCAATGATCACTAACAATACTATTATAGTGGATAAAGTCCCTTACTGAACTGGTTCCACTACCCATTCCGGTTCAGTTTATCTCAAGAGATATCAATATTTACCCAATGAATTAAAGGGATATATAGGTACCATCTATCGCATAATTCATAAAAAAATACCAAAAGATTATAAATAATTCATCATATCATAAAACATGGAATAAAAATAGGTTTCATAAACATGTCATCATATTATAACCCGTGTTAAAGAAACGTATTTTACATTCAACTCTCCAAAATAATTATAAACATAAACTATCCTAAGAAAATATATGGATGGTACCATTGGATCATATCACTAGAAAAACATAAATAACCAAATTATTTTTCTATTATGGAATATAAATTACATATAAATATAACTAAAACAAAAATGGGGAAAATATCCTTTTCATTTTAAAATCACGTATTTAAAATCATAAAATTGTTAAAATATTAAGGAAAAAATATATTTGAAATGAAACATGAATAATTTTAGAGAAATATGAAAATAATTTCATGTTAATGATATTGGGAAATAATATTTATTTACTATATGTTTAAACAAATATTTGTATCACATTTTTTTGCAAAAAGTCAAAAGCACCATTTTCAGAAAAAAGACATGAAAATTCAATTTAAACTATTCTGTAATAATTAAATCATGGGTAAAAATACCATTAAAATCATTTTATAATATTATAAATATTATTTAAAACATTTTTGGAAAACATGGGCATGGATGAAAAATGATTTTCGACTGAAGAGTGATATGAAGTCGATTTTTCTTAAAACATTCTCTTGGAATCTTGTGTACATAATGAGAGTAAAATGAAATTAAAGAATTTATTATAATGACATAACCAAATAAAAATAAAATACATGAGTTTCTTGATAGATAGATAATAATATTTTTTTTATTGTTATCTTAATCATAATCAATCGGGATAAACAATGAGATTGTAACAAATCACATTTTCAGCGTTGATATATTTTTAATTGTATACCCTGTGAAAGAAAAATTATTATATGGATATTTTTCACTAATAATTTCACAATAATAATAATAAATTAAATTCATGGAAATTATATACACCACACAAAATAATGTATGGGTGAATATGAAATGTGTCCCATGGAAATAAAAATGAGACGAAAATCCCCTTACATGCTTTGGTAAATTTTTCATCGTAATCCCCATGAAATAATATTATTAATTGAAAAATTAAAAATAATGAGAATAAATATATTCATTAAATAACATGTAAACTGTTTTTTATAAAACCCTGATAAAATATTATAGGCACATAACATAACATATATCCCAAAAATGTCAATTTGAGATAAAAATACCTTAACATAAGTCTCTGATGTCATTATAAATGTTTAAAACTCCTATATAATAAATATTTCGTTATTATAAATTTATTCCATAACCATAATCATATATATCATAACACATAGGATTTAATTATACCCATTTATCACTTGTTAATTATCAATTCTTTTTTAAAATCAATATTTGAGCTAATAACTGCTTTGTCATAGTGTAAGTTTTCATTTGGTATTTTAAGTCCTCATATATTGATAATGGTTCAATAATCATAATAATATTAACCATAATATAAATATAATATATATTCATTATATATTTATTTATATAAATTAATATATGTTAGAGATATAAAATAAATTGCACTGTTCACAGTGACGGTTGGTTATGCATGAGCATGAACGCTATTATCATTTTCCTGACGAATGGAACAAAATAAAGGTAAATATTAATTAAAATTTTGATCATAATTATTATATCATAAATATACTATAAAATTGTTAAATATATTATTATAACCACACATTTCAAAATAAATAGAATAGTGTAACACATCGCCTCGTAGAGGCGGTAGTCCACATGTATGCATGAGTGATGTTATCATTTTTCAACGGATTGGAAGGTAAGAAGGTAGATGGGATATTATATTACAAGAACTATAATTATATCATAAATATAATATTTATAATATTATTCAATAATTATTTCCATCTATGAGAGGTTGTGATGTAAAACGAATTGCATTGGTTCATGAGATGGTATTTCATCATACACACGATCAACAGTTTTATTTCAGATTTGTTTGAAGTGGAAATATATGTAGTATATTCCATTAACATAATAAAATCTAAATATATTATATATAATTATTTTATTATTATAAATATTTAAATAATATTTTAAATAATTGGCATAACAAAAAAATTCTTAGATAAAAATGATATCTCTTCTTCGGTCAACCTCCTTCGGTTAGCAAAAAAAAGCCTTCATATGAGGGTTTCATATTCAAACTAATTCCTATAGGATTTTGTGAGAGAATTGAAGAATATATTTTTGTATTTATAGGATGAGACAATATTTTATTAATTTTATAGAGGTAATATTATCATCATTTTTCATGTGTTTTTCAATTATTTGACCCATTACAGTTAATAATTTTGAGTTGATTTGCATCATTTATGGATATTTGTTGAATTTTGTGCTTTAATGTGAAACTTTTTTAATTATGTAAATTTTACAATTTTCTCTAACTTCATTATTTCGATAATAAATTTTACAGTTTTGATCTAAAGGGATAAATTATTTTTTTCTATGCTTCCTTTGTTCGTGGGATAATACTTCTTCATCTGGACCTAGAGCCAATTAGAACTACCACAGTCCCAAAACAATTGATCGTGTTAAAATATTATTCTATTTGGTAGAATAAATCTCACCTCATTAAATGAAGAATATATATGTATACCATCCTCTAAATTAGGTTATTCTAACTAGGTTATAAATATACCTTTATGTGTCAGTTTAAAATTAATTTTCATGAAGATATACTTTTATTAAGGAAGCATTTTCATGATTCAAAGTGATGTAGGTGAAACAATATTCTTCATACAAAAAAATTAATCTTAATTAATAAGAAAATTACTTATTTTAAAAATTTCCAAAATATTTTAAATTTTTAGAGTTGGTAGAAAACACAATTCATAACATATTTTAAGAAGTGACCATGGCATGTTTTCTCCATCTGGTGGGAAGAACCGAAGCAAACATATGGTGAAAAGATTTTGGAGGGGAAAATTTTATGTTCTTTCTTTTATCCCTTTTGTTCTTATTAATTTTTAATGAATTATTCGTCCCCCTTCTTTATTGATACCTTTCACTAGTAGGTGTAATATTCCGTGTGATAACGAGATGTTTTCCCTTTTATAATTCTTGAGTTCTTTCACATAATGGTTTAAGATAATTTTCTCTCTTCTGTGAATTTGGTTTGAATTTATGGTAACTATTTTTATTATCATGTACAATTGTATTTGATTTTAAATTATTTTGATAGTATTCATTACGTTAATGATAATTATCTCCCTCCATTATTTTCTAGTTTATATATTCTAGAATATACAAGGTCTCAGTGGTGAAGTACACTGCGATCCCCACCTCATGTGGGATGGGTAGTTGAAATTATTGATTGTTGGAGATAAAAAAAGAACCAAATAAGAATTTCCTAAGTCAATTGGGGGTATTTTTACAATTATACCACAAATTTTAGGGTGTGTATACCAAGATGATATTTTGGTAACTTTTATTCTCACCATTTCCATTTGACCAAGGGAGTGAGAGGAAGAGATTGTTGAATCACACTTTTATCAACATAATAAAAGAGGAATGGTAAATTGGAAATGTGATAGCATTAAAATTTTAAAAATGACCCCAAAATGATCATCCTTCTCATATAATTGTTTTAAAAAACATTTTTTTCAATTTTTTCTCAATGCTTTTCTTAATTTACTTTTTTTGTTTAGTTTCTTTCACTTATTTTAAAAATCAAAAAATTTCAAAAACACCCCTTTTTTTCTTCTAGTTAAAGGTGACATCTTTATTTTTCTATTCATATATCTACATAATACCATGTTTATCCACTTCACTAAATTTTTAACTTATTAAATAATTATTTTTGTAACACCCCAAGGTAAGAATGTGTCAAAAAATTTCACCATTTCATGGGGTTAGTACCAAAAATCTTTTCTTTTCACTTAAAAATTATATGACTAGAAGAATAAAACACTAACCCTTTCCCACTACATCATAACATTGAAAAAAATTTATTGAATAGACTTAGAAATCATAATTTTCAATCTGAATTTGAGAAAATTTATCTTGAGCACTTGAGTGAATCTTCTAGTGTTCATTCTGAGCCTATCATTATGGCTGGAAACCAGAACACATAACATAGAGACTTATGTGCACCACAATTCCTTAATCAAAACAATCAACATTTCATGATAGTGTTACAAAATTATTTTTAGATGAAACCTAAAATTATTCCATTACTCCCAAAATGTTATGTCTTGGTAGGAGAATACCCAAACAGAACTATTAAGGAGTTCACACATGTCTGGTCTACTTTCAGACCCTAAGGAATAGCTGATGAGAAGGTAGGGTGGATGAAATTCCTATTTTCAATAGAATAAAATACCATAGAATGGTTATATGGACTATAACTAGGATATATGAATTATTTTAATGAATTAGTGAGATGATTCATGAAAATATTCTTCCCCACCTCCAGAAGCACAACCATTTGAAAGGAAATCTATGACATTAGATAGTTATCTGGAGAAACCCTTTACAAGTTCATTGAAGGGTTTAAAAATATATGAACCTTCTTCTTATATAAAACAATTGAGGTGAATCACTTTCTTATCTTATATTACCAAGGATTACTATATAGTGAAAAAAAACTTCTGTATGAATCATTTGGAGGCACATTAACTGATAGGTCCCCAAAAGAAGTCAAGCACCTGATTGAGAAGATTTCCAATAACTCACAATAGTGCAGTACAATATGTACTGATATAATGGATATTCATGAGGTATGAACTTCTCACCCATAACCTCTATGGGAGACAAAGATTGATTATCTAACCATTATAATGAGATAGATGGCCCTAAAATAAGTGAGAAACCAACAAGAACCTATTTAAGGTGTGTGGTTTATGCTCATCACCTAATAATTAAACAATGTGCAGAAATACAAGGAATGGAAACTTGTGAGGAATCCTTTTACCTGAGTCATTTATAAAAAATCAAGGATGGAGAGATCCTAACCATTTTTAATATAGATTTATAAATCATAATAATCAATATAGACCCCCCCCGGTACCATAACCAGTTCCAAATACAACCCTCATTCCAACAACAATTCCAAAACCCACCACCATTTCAAAAAAAGAAATATTATGACTAGCCTTATTACCACCAACCGCACACTTTCCAAATACCCTATGTGAATCCATCAACCAGTGCACGACCTCTAAATCAAAAACTATAGTAGATATCTGAGATTGGGGTCTTGAAAGACCCCAACAAATATTTTTCCAACAATTTTGAAAGTCTCATGGACTTCATAGCAAAACAATATAGGGAAATACCTAACCAAACAATCCCAAACCCAAAATATAATATCAACATGATAACAAAAATATGTTTAAAATAACTATCACCACCAATAACCCATGAACCAAGAAAAATAACACCTGAGTTGAGTGATAATGAAGTTGGAATATATAAAAATTCTATGAAAATGCACCGAGAAGAAAAAAGGAAAGAGGATATGGATAATGATATTTTGAGGAGCAAGATAAATGAAATACCATTAAAAATGAAATAATGTGAGAAGAAAGAATTACCCCCACCATTTTCATCAGGGATGATTTAATCAAAGAGATTATAAGAATAAGAACAACAAAAAAGAAATTCTGGACAACTTCTATAAAGTGGAAGTTAATATCCCCTTGCTTGAAGCACTCAAAATTTTTAAAAATTATGATAAATTTAGTAATGATATTTTCACTAATAATAGAATACATCAAAATAATGAGAAAGTAAAATTTTAAGAAGTGTCTCAACAATTATCACACCATAATTTCCATACAAATGTCAATATCCGGGGATGTTTTTCATTCCATGAACTCATTGTTCTTAAAATATATCTAATTATTTATGTGATATAGGTTCTTCATTTAATATATTTCCTCACTCAGTATACACTTATTTGTATATGGGAGACTTGAATCCCTCAAGAGTGATGGTCCAGCATACAAACAGATCCACAATTATCCTAGTTTGAGTTATGGATGATTTTATTATGAATGTCGGAGACCTCTTATTACTATTTGACTTTTATATTATGGATATGGAAGAATATAGGATATAGTCACTATCACCAATCTTTTTGGGAGACACTTGTTAAATATTTCCAAAATAATCATCAATTTCTATGAAGGGACACTCACTATAGAGTTTGAAGATAGAATTTTACACTTCACCATTTTTTTGAAAACATGAGGCACCCATCAGATGATTACTCACACTTTACACTCACCCATGAAGTAGGTATTGAACCCATTTAAGAATCGTGGTTATGGCATTAATTATTATCCTTAAGAGATAATTTTTACATTTTAAATATCACAAAAAATTTGAATTCTTAATAATCGAGAGATTCTGATTTTATATGGGAAGAAGAAGTAAAATATTATTTTGTTACTCATTTGATGAATGATAAATAAAATGATATGATTTATTGTTTTTAATAGGTAAAACCATTGGATGTGGTTAAACTCAACTTAATTTCATCAATTGGGAATCCCCTTGATCAGGAATTAAAACCACTCCACACATATTTGAAATATTTTTTCCTTATACAAGGAGAGAAATTACTAATGATAATTGATAATAATCTATTTGAAACATAAGAATAATATTTTATTGATATTTTGAGAGAGAATTTCCTAAACATATGGTAGATCTTAGTTGATATCGTAGAAAAAAAACTCGAAAATATGATCACATAGAATTATTCTTGAGAGAGATTCCAAACCTATTAGATATCCCCAAAGGAGGCTGAATCCCAAATTAATCATGGTTGTAAAGAAGGATATTTTGATTCTCTTGGGAGATGGGATGATCTATCCAATTTCAAATTCAAAATGGGTTAGCCTCATTCATGTAGTTCCAAAAATATTTTCCTAACCACTTTGAGTAATGATAATAATTAATTAATCCCTCTAAGAATTCATAATAGTGGGATAGTGTGCATAAATTTTAGGAATTTGAATTAGTTTACTCAAACATATAATTTTTCTATCCACTTCATTGAACATATTTTACATATATGGATTTGGATAAATCATTATTTATTTTTGGTGGTATTTTTAGGTCATTTTTTGGTACCCATTTCTCTTTTGGTTCTATTAAATACAAACATGGTAAGTATTTTTTCTAATCACATTAAATATTTCTTGGAGGTTTTCTTGCATGATTTCAAAGTCTTTAGAAATTCTTTTGACCATTTTTTGAAAACATTGGATTTTTTTTGCAAAAATGAATTGAAAAGAATCTTATTTTAAATTTTGAAATTTTTTATTTCATTAAATAGAGCGGAATCATCCTTGGTAATTTCATTTCAAAAAATGGTATCGAAGTTAATAAATAATAAATTAAATTGATAAATTCATTTCCTTTCCCATCATATGTGAAGCATGTTATATCATTTTTAAGACAAGAAATATTTTATAAGTAGGATATAAAATATTTTAGTAATATTTATCTCCCTCTCTCAAGATTTAGTTTTGAATGATTCTGATATTGATTTCAATGTTTCATGTAGGGAATAATTTGATGAGATAATGAAAATATTGATTACACCACTAGTGATGCAGCCACAAAATTTGGAAGATCCATTCATGCTACTTTTTTATTCTTCCCACCAAGAAGTTGGTTTAATCATTTCCTAGATAATTGATAGTAAGAAAAAATTCATTCCATATGCCTCAGGAACCTAGATTCCACTTAATTCCATTACAAAACAGCATAAAAAGAGTTTTTAAAAAATGTAATTTCTTTTGAAATATTTAGATCATATATTCTTGGAACTAAATTCATTGTGTTCTCTTATCTTACAACTCTTAGATACATAATGGAGAAGGTTGAAGCTAAAATGAGGCTAGTGATATAGAGGTTACTTCATTATGAGTTAAATATAGAAATCAATGATAATAAGTGGTATGAGAACCAGGTGGTTGATCACTTAATTTGACTTCACAACACCGATGAAGTTGAAATTACAACTAGAGGAACACTTAATGTTCACCCTCTAGAGGAGAAGTTATACATTATTGAAGGAAAATTTCATCAGTATGCTTACATGATCAATTATCCAATAACATATCTGGGTCCATATCATTTAAATTCCTATAAAATTCAAAAACTAATTACTCATTCTAGATATTACATTTTGGATTATACATTTCTTTGGAAGATATGTAGTGACTAAGTGATAAAAATATGTTTGAATGGTAGTGATATTTGTTCTATCTTTGAGTTTTCTAATAATTTAGCTTATGGAGGTCACTTTGGACCTTAAAGAATAACAATAATGGTTTTATAATCTTGACATTATTGGCCCATCGTTTTTAAAAATGATCATGAATTTTTTAAAAGTTGTGAAAAAGTCATTTTTCTTGAAATATTTCAAAGAGATAAGAAATTCCCTAACAGACACCTAATTTTTGTGATATTTTTGAATTATTCCGGAAAGATTTTATAGTTCCTTTCCCAATTCCATTTGGAAGTTTTTATTTCTTTCTTGCAGTTGATTATAATTCTAAATGGGTGGAAGTAAAAGCCACCAGAAATGACAATGATTTTTTTTTATTTTTCAGGGATAACATATTTTGTAGGTTTGGAGTTCACATATCCATAATCAGTTATCAGGTGCCTCACTTTTGAAATACTATAATGGGTTATTTTTTAAAAAAAATTAGGGTACATAACAAAAAATCAACACACTAACATCTATAGACTAATGGTCAAGTTGAAGTGTCCAAAAGGGAAATCAAAGGAATTTTGGAAAATACTATTAAATAGAACATGAAGTATTTGACCCATAGGTTGTAAGACAAATTATGGGTGTATAAGGTATCCTATGAAACCTCAATTAGAATTATTCTATATAGTTTGATTTATGGTAAAATATTCCATCTTCCAATGGAATTGTATCATTAGGCATACTAGGCTATGAAAAAAGATGAATTTGGATCTTGAAAATGCTCAGAAAGAGAGAATATTGTCATTATAGAAATTGGAGGAAATTAAAAGGGAATATTTTAAAATTATAGGTTTTACAAAGAGAGAAAAATTGTGTCCCATAAAAATCTTGTGTAACTGAAAGACTTATATCCTAGAGACACAATGTTATTATTCAACTCAAGACTCAAGATGATGTCAGGTAAACATTGTTCCAAATGGAAAAATCCATTTATAGTAACTCATGTATATCCTTTAAGTGTTTTATATATTGTGAACGATAGAGAGAATGACCTATTCACTTTTAATAGGTATAGAATAAATAAATTCTATGGAACCATGCCATCAGAGCCAGTGGAGGATATCACTCTTCTCCAACATGATTATTAATAAAATTTATCAGGTCATTCATCTCTTTAATACATGATTTATTACTATTATTTAATTTAAAAACAACTTACATGTTAAAATATACTAGAATAAATTTCATACACTACATTATTTCAGTGTTGGGGAGGCAAACATAGTATTTTAGGATTTTTATTTTTCTGTTTTTCTGTTTTACAAAAAAAAGATGTCTTTCAAATTTTTGTGTGTCTTTTTCATTTTTGGAAAATTTTGAATCTTTTGAGATTAAATGATTATCTTTTCCATTTTTTAAACCCACTTAAATTATTAAAACAATTTAGTTAATGAAAATAATCGTAAATGAATGCTGAAAATGAAATTTTCTTTCAAGTTAAAATATTTTGGAATTTCATAAAAAAATACCATAATTTTGGAATCTCATACCACATATCACTATATTTATATTTGAAATCAATTTTATGTGAGTGTTCTGATGCATTTTTTTCATATTATTTTCATTCAACTCGCTTCTTGAGAGAACCAAACCGCACTTTCTTTAACAATTATTTGATTTATTTCTGTCAAAACTTGAGGGTTTCTGTACTTATGTTTTAAATGAATGAGGAATTTAGTTTTTTTTAATATCCCTTTTTAAGGGAATACTTTTTTATTATATAATATATTTCACATTTAATCTTAGTATACATTAAAATCCACAAACTTCCCATTAGGTTATCTCTGTTAAAGAGAAATTTACCCTATCTGACCTTCTCTTGAAGTGAAATTGCATGATCTAAATGAACTTAAGAGTGGGTGAAATTTTCTTGTTTTGTACTACCTCATTTGGTGATACTTTGGGTGTAATATAATATATTGAATAGATTGTTTTTTTACTCAATAATTTATTATTTTGAAATCTTTTCATTTCTGAACCATTCATGATAAAATAAGTTTTTCATTTCTATAGCTTCCAAAGGAGAAAGAAAGATGTTCCTCTCAATATATTTCACGAAAAAGTGTGTTCATGAATTTTGAAATTTTTTCTACTGAAATGATGAATGGTGTGAAATTTCCATGATTTTTCAGGATGATATGGCATATTTTCTACTGATGAGTGAGGAGGATACTATACATGAGTGAAAATTAGAATCCTGAAATTTTTCTTTAAAAAGATTCAAAACCTCTGTAATCTGCCTCATTTTTTTGACATCTAAATCCTACTAACCAAAATACACAAAACAACCTTGAAAATTCCTCGTGATAAATGCATTTCTCTAACTCACATCAGGTTGAGATGTTGGAATTATTCAACTCTATGTTAACACTTTCAGGAGTTTGGATGAGAAAAATATTTTTTAAGAATTATCATTTGTGTGATGAGAGAAAATAGAAGTGAATTAAGTATTTTATGTTCATGGGAGGAAAATGAAGACAAAATATAATGAATGATATAAATGTTGTACATGAAATAATGTTTTTTTAGGAGGAATAATATCTTTTGTTTCTTGGTGTAAAATTGGTAAATATCAAGGATATGTGTTTTAAATTTTATTTTATTTTAATCTTATTTTTACTTTTCTATTATTCCAAGTCATAAGTTTGGGGGAATTTAAGAAACCATTGTTGTTAGGTATTTTTAATTTTTTTTACAAAAAATGTGTCTTTAATATTTTATGTTTTTCTTTTTCAATTTCTGGGTTTTTTTAAACTTTTGAGATGAAATGATTGTCATTTAAACTTTTTTAACCTATTCCAATCAGTGAAACAATTTATTCCATGAATCTTATCTTAAATGAATAATGAAAATAATTTTGTTTGAAGTTCAAATATTTTGGAATTTCATGGAAATTCCTCTGATATTTGAATCTCAGGCCACATTCCACAAAGTTTATCTTTTAAATGACGTTCTTTGAGTATTTTGAACCATTTTTTCATATTCTTTGCATTCACCTCACTTATTGAGAGAACCAAACCATAATTTCTTTAACAATAATATGATTTATTCCTGTAAAAACTTAAGGGTTTATAGTATTTGTTTTTTAAATTACTGAAGAATTTATTTTGTTTTAAATCCCCTTTTCATGAGAATATTTTTTTATTTTTACATTAATTGTACATTTAAACCATGTATCCACTATAATCCAAGAACTACATGTTATTTTATCCACATTACAAGCCAATTTTCCCCATGTAATCTTCTTTTGAAGAGAAATTTAAGATTTTGTTCATGTTATGTGAGGGTGGAAGTTGACTTGTGTTGTGTTACCTCATTTGGTGAAACTTTGGGTGGAAAATAAAATTTAGAAGATAATATATTTCTATTTAATAATTCATTAATTCTTAAGTTGTTACTTTATAGAGAATTCATTAAAAAATAATTTATGTCTTTCTTGTGCTTCCAAAGGAGAAAGATAGTTGTTTCTATCTTGAGCTTTTAAAAAAATTATGTTTGAAAGATTTTAATTTTTTCTACTGAAATGATGAATGGTTTAAAATTTCATTTATTTTTTTGGATGATGGAGCTTATTTTCCTCTGAGGAGTGATGATGAGACTATACATGATTGAAAATTAGAATCATAACATTTTTCATTAAAAATGTCCAAAAATTTCTTATTATTCCTTATAATTTTTAACATATAAATCCTATAAACCAATATCCATAGAATAAAATTTTATAGTGTACATGATAAATATTTTTCCTTGAGAGACATCGAGTGGATATGTAAGAATTTATCAAGCGTATGATGACCCTTTCATGAGTTTGGATGAGAAAATATTTTGTGAGAATTATCATTTTGTGATGAGATAAAATAAAAGTGGGATAAGTTTTTTTTGTTCATGTATGGATAAAACAAGTGGGTATATAATGAATGATATAAACTAAGAGTATGAAATAATGGTTTTGAAAAGGCATGATATCATATTTTTCTTGGTGTTAAATTTGTGGATCTCATAAATATGCATTTTAAATATTCTTTTTCTTGATTTTGATGTTTAATTTTACAGGAGACCATGTTCTAAGTGTGAGGGAATTTAGGGAACTTTTATAGTTTAATATTTTAAATATTCTTTGTTTTAATTTTTTCCACAAGAAAATTGTTTCTTTCAAATTTTTGTGTGTCTCTTTTTAAATTATTGTGTGTTGTTTAAACATGTGATGATAAATTATTATCTTCAACATTTTTTAAAACCATGATGTTGAGTGAAACAATTTTTTTCATGAAACTAACATTAAATGAATTCTCAAAATTACTTAGTTTCAAGGACAAATATTTTGAAATTTCATGAAAATTCATCAAATTTTTGAATCCCATGCCACATATCACTTTCTTTATCTTCTAAATCACTTTACTATGAGGATTATTACCCATTTATTTATATTATTTTCATTCACCTCACTTCTTGAGAGGATTATACAATGCTTTCTTTAACCAAAATTTTATTTATTCATATCAAGACATGAGGATATTTGATACTTTTTTTTAATGATTGATATTTTTTTTATTTTAAAGACCTTTCTCAATAGAATAATTTTCATTTCAGAGTTAATTCTAAATTTAATACATTTATCCATTAAAATAAATGAACATACTATTAGGTTATCCATATTTCAATCCAATTTTCCTTATCCAAGTAGCTCTTGAAGTTAAATTTCCTAATAAAGTTGAACTTTGGTGTGGGGGAAATATACCTTATGTTGTGCTACCTCATTTGGTGATACATTTGGTGGATAAAAAAATTCTTACAATATGGATTTTCTATTGAAGAATCTAATCTTTCTATATATATTCTGGAGCAGTAATTCTAAAAGAAGTTGTCCCTTTCTGTAACTTCCAAAGGAGAAAGAGATTTTTTCTTATCTAGAGCTTTCAAAAAGAATTATGTTTGAGAATATTGATTTTTTTCCTTATAAATTGATTAATGGTGTCAAATTTTCATAATTTTTCATGATTATGGAGATTAATTTCTTCTGGGTATTGACGAGGATACTATAATTGAGTTAAAATTATAATCATTAAATTTTTATTTAAAAAAATATATACCCTCTTTATTCTACATAAAAAAATTTGACATCTAAATCCTTCCAACCAAAATACACATAACAACCCTAAAACTTTCTCATGATAAAAATATATCCTTGACTCAAATATGGTGGGGATTTAGGAATTTATCAACCCTATGCTTACCCTTTCATGTGTTTGTATGAGAAATTATTTTTTGAGAATTTACATTTGTGTCATCAGATAAAATGAAAGTGAGGTAAGTGTTTTATATTCTTGGGAGGATAAATGAATAGGAAATATAATGAATTTTATGAATGGATAGCCTGAAATAATTTTTATTGAAGAGTAATGGTATATTTTTTTCATGTCAAATTGGTTGATCTCATGGATATGTGTTTTAAATTTTCATTGATTTAATTTTGATGTTTAATTGTCCTGGAGTCCAAGTTATGTGTGTGGAGGAATGGATAGAGCTAATATTTTCTTTTTCTTTTTATGTTTATTTCAATGATGTAATACTTACCGGTTAATGAATATGAGTTTATTTGAATTATTTATGGATATTTTGTGAATTTGGGCTTAATAGTGAAAATTGTTTAATTCTGGAAATTTAGAAGTTTTATATCAATCCATTATTTCAAACAAAACATTGAAAATGTTGGTAAAAATGGAGTGATTATTTTTTTTATTCCTTTATTCATGGTAAGAAACTTTTTTTTCTAAATCTATAGCCCATTTGAACTCCCACTAGCCAAAACAATATCATGTTGACAAATTATTTTGGTCGGTATAATGGATCCTACCTCATTAAAGAAGAATATCTCAAGATAATAAACTTGAAATGAGGTGATTACGGATGGGTTCAAAATATGACATGAAGTGTCAAGGGAAAAATATTTTTCATCGATAAATTCCTTCATTAAGGAAACCTATTAATGAATCATATAGAAGGATATGGAATAGTATTCTTTATATATAAAAACTAAGCTTCATTAAAATAGACATAACTTCTAGTAATCATATCCAAAATATTTTAAATTTTTAGGTTTGGTAGAAAACCTAATTTGAAAAATCTTTTAAGAGGGGACACTGACATCTTTAGGCCATATGGTGGGCATAACTGAAGCAAACTTCTGGTACATAAATTATGGAGGAGAAACTTTTATATTATTTATTTACTCTCTTTTATTCATCTCAGTTTAGTAGTGTACTCTTGTACCTAATTTTTTATGTATACCCTTCACAAGAATGGGTAAACTTATATGTGGTTGGTGAAGGATAGGTTTCCCTGTTTAGAATTCTTTAGTTATTGTACTTAATATTTTAATATCATTTTCTCTCTTCTACAAAGTTAGTTTCAATTTTTTGTAACGACTGTTATTATCATGTATAATTATATTGTATTTTTTATTATATTGTAATTATTAATTTTCTAAATGATCATTATCTCCATCTAATATTTTTTGATTTATATATGATGGAGTATATCAGTTCTTGGTGGTGAAGTACTCGGTGATCACTAGTATGTGTGGGTGGGGTAGTGGATATTCATGATTTTTTGGGCTAAACAAGACCCGATTGGGAATTTCCCAAGTCAATTAGGGGTATTATCTGCAACTCTACCACACATTAGAATGATTTCATACCAATATTATAGTTTGGTAAGGTTTATTCTCACTATTACCATTTAACAAATAAAGTTAGAGGAAGAAATTGTAGAATCTCACTTTTATTGACTTAACAATATATGATTGGATACATTAAAACTCCGATAACATTAAAATTAAAAAAATGAACCGAACTTGATCATCCTTATCATATAAATATTTTCAATAACTTTATTTTTTCATTTTTTTCTCATTATTTTTCTAAATTAATTTATTTTTTTAGTTTCTTTCTCTTCTTTTCAAAATCAATAATTTCAAAAACACCCCATTTTCCCTCAAATTAAAGGTGAAATCATGATTATTATGTGATCTTCTCTTGAGAAAACATAGGTTAACCACTTCACTACATTTTTAAATTCGTGAATAATTATTTTTTTCACACCCAATGAATGTAATGTGTCATGATTAAAAATATGAGAGGAGAGGGGTTCCATCTTGTATGTGGGGGAGAAGACAAAATTGTAATTTTTGAAAAAGGAAAAGTTATACCTATATTTTACACAGGTAACAAGGATTAAAATATTCTATTTATAAAATCATAGATTATATATGGTCTAAATATTTCAATAAATTATTAATTTTGAATTTTTTTAGTTCATTTTAACACTTAAATTTTTAGTCTAACCTTTCTGCAAACTTGTTTCAACCTTAATCATGGTAATTATTTTGTTATGGTTTTTACTATTAATTATGACTGAAATTAAGTTGAACGTATTATATAATATTAATTATTTTTATTGAAATTATGGAATCGATTTTTCTGTATTCAATTCATATAAGTGTATGAATTTAATTTAACATTAATACTGCATACATGATCAGAAAGTGGTTTTCAAAAGAAAATATTTTCATAATGGTAGAATTTTTTAATATAAAAAATTTATATCAAGTGGATTTAGATTAATTAAATTAGATTAATCAATATATAATAGAACAATTGTAACATTTAAAACCAAAATAAATTAACATTTATTTTTTAAATTCATTAAAATAAAAGTAATTATTTAATTAGAGTTATCATTTTTTACTATACATTGACAAAATTATATTTTCACAAAATTCTCAATAAATTACCCTAAGGAAAATTTGTTATATTAATTCCTAAAATGAAATTATATTTTTAAAATAATGTTTCTAAATTTTTTCAAAACATAATTTTATTATTTTTTTACAAATAACAATAAACATAATATTTCGAAAAAAAAATGTTGATGCATATAAAGACATTACTAAATATTAACTACTAATTTAAAAACAAATTTTTTATATACATAATATTAAAATTTTGGTTATTACAATTCATATACCCAAATTTATTTTCTATGTTACAACCACCATTTTAAATTAATAATATTAATAGTATTTCATGGTTCATTAAAAACTCATTGTTTCAGGTAATTCAAGATATCAAGGATATTAAAATTTTCTGGAAAAAATCATAAAATCTCAGGGTGTTACACTAAATCTATTTAATAGTAATTTCACCATAACAATTCTATCACTCTGATACAAACAAATGAGGATACTTCTGCATCATAATATCTTCATGCCCACATGTAACTTCCTCAATTTAGTGGTTTCACTATAAAATCATGACTATGTGAGTGGTAATTGTTCATAGAAATTTCTCTCTATGATTTATAATATCAACATGTTTTTCTTTATAATAAATATCATGATATATTAGTATGTCCTATGAGTTCATTTCATGTGATGTATTAGGTACATACTTTTTCAAGAGAGATGTATGGTATATATCATTGACTTAAGAGTAGTTAGGTGGAAGTGCCCAATGTTAAGCAATAGTCCCTACTCGATCTATAATATTGAAAGGGCCAATATACTTAGGGCTCAGCTATCCTTTCCTCATAAATCACATAACATTATTTCATTGATATCGTCACGACCCATCCCCCAGGACCCATACCATGACTACCCCAATCCCGACTTCCATAGGTTAGGGGTTGGAAACTAGCACCGAAGGGATATTCCCTAAAACTAGGAAATAATTTCCCTTATAACCTCTAAGCACATGAAAACAATCACACAACAAGATATGAACTCAAGTAAACTGAGTAGTAAATAGGATGAGTGCAGTAAGAAAAAGGGGCCAAAATACAACCCCCAATGGAAAGTACAAGAAACTAAAAGTATAAGTAAACTGAAACAGCTCCTTTGAACACCCACCAAGGATCCTACCTGAAGCGTAGGAATGGATCTTAATCAGTCGTCTCTACGGTGTGCCTCATATAAGGTCCACCTTTGAGCTACATTAAATCTTAGTACTCTCATCCTCAGTCAGTGTTTTTTGTCGTCTACACCAAATACAATGTTGTGCGGGCATAGCCCATGCAGGGTTGAGTATAATGATACTCAGTAGGGATCCCAAGGCTCTCAATGTCTCACAAATCCACAAAGGATAAACCAAAAATCATGTAAATTAGTTAAAACCCTACTTAGGTATATGACATACATATATCTAAGTTAACTAGTATACCTTTCTCAATCATGAGGAAACACAAAGTCCAACTCAAAATCACAAAGCTCAAGTGTTCCACAAAGGTAGGAACACCACAGAGGTAAGTACCACATAGGTATGCCACACTGAAGAATATCACAAAGGTACTGACTCAGCTCACACTAGTTATAACTTAGGTACATAAGTAAAAATGATTAGATATAACTACTGAATCATCTTACTCTATTATGAGGCTCTGCAGCTGAACCACACAGGGCTTATCGATGATGACCCACAAAGTATCTCTAGATGTTGATCCACATAGGATCTCTAGGTTTTGACACACACAGGATCACTCAGTGCAGACCCACACACGATCGTTCGGTGCTGACCCACACAGGATCGCTCAGTGCTAACCCACACAGGATCACTCGGTGCTGGCGCACATAGGATCACTATTCATTTTTCATGTCACATCCAGCTACTGGGTTCTCAGACTATGCATTCTCATCTCGAGGAGGGTACTCTCCTCAAGCCTCTGTTCGATACTCCAACTACCACGAAGTCCCACTAAAATGTATCCCAAAGTGCCGCCACATCATAGGGGTCTCAACGTAATGGATGGTACGTCAATTGGACGCCAGGTCTGTAGTTTATTAACCTCTTAGTCTTGAGGGCCCTGTTGGACTTGTGCTCGATCCTACTCAAGTGTATCCCAACATTATCCAAATCTCAAGGGGCCTATACCAAAAGGATCATATCACTCCAAGGTTTACAACTCCATTGACGGTTTGTCAAATGGACGTCTGGTGCCAATGTTATGGCTGATAGAGTGAAAAGCACACAGCTGGTCCGGGTCCGGTCCGACGCATCCCGACCCGACCTGGGCTAACCCGACCTAGTTTGGGTCAACCCGGCCTACTGGGTCCGGCCCAGCCTTCTGCGTCCATCTCGGCTCACACTGGGTCCGGCCCATCCCGCGATGGGAGGCGTCGGGGCCACGAAGCGAAGCGAGGCCGCAAGGGCGGCACAGTGGTCGTGAGGGTGGTGCAGACGTTGCAGATGACACAGTACGGAGGGGTAGAGGAGGATACATGCAGTGCGAGGACATGGGGAGGCGGATACCCCAGATGGCGCGAGGCCGCCGAGTGGTAGAGGCTGTGGGTGGCATGATGCCTCGGGGCGGTGGAGGCCACGGGCGGCGAGGTGGCCACGGGGTGGCGACGTTGTGTCGTTTCCTTCATCAGAGCTGGTGGGGGTGACAGCCACCATTCTCATGCCCCATCGAGGTTGTATTCCATCCTCCTCCATCGCGAAGAATAGAACAATCAAACACGAGATTTACGGAGAGGTCAGGTCAGGTTTGTTTAGCCCGCACTCTCCGCGTTAGAGTAGTAGCAAGTGGCTATAATCTCTTACTGATTTTACAATGATTTATAAATAATGTGTAAGGGGGATAAATTCAAACAACCAAACTACCTAGAAGGTTCGTTGATGTTGGTGAGAGAAAGAATTCGAATATTTCTATGTTCATCACGCCTGCCACACACCTCTGCTCTCGGGCTCGTTCATTGGTTCGTCGTAGTTGATGTCAATGAGGAGGGAAGGACAGACATCAATTGAAGAGGTTCCGCATTTCAGGATTCCCCAAGAAATAAGTCAAAGTTATGCATCGGCATTCATTGATGTAGTAGAGTTCTTCGTTGGATAAGAATAATTCATCAATGGTTCTCTCCCAATTTCACTTTTCCAACAATTCCCCCAATTTCACCAAAAAGAAAAGGTATCCAATATGATATGTTTCCCAAATATAATTGTTTTCACAAATTAAATTGACATCATAATTAAATTGATGTTGGAATAATAAATTTTTTTGAAACCTAATGGTCACCTCCCTCGTTAAAGAGGGAGTTCAAGAGGTTTCTCACATTAGGAGGGTTCAGGTGGCCCCACCCTTAAATCCAAATTGGGGGTTTTCGGTTAGGTGGTCCCCACCTCCTTAACCCCACATGGGAGTTTTAGTTCTGGTAGTCCCCAACTCTCAGCACTCAAATAGGAGGTTTAGTTATGGTGGTCTCCACCCTTTAACATCCACATGGGAGCTTCAAATGAAAATAAAATGTTACAAAATTTTATTTTATTTTATTCTATCACGAATAAGTGAAAAAATAAATTCCACCCTCGACCTACTACGGTCGAGGTGAAGGTCTCCTTAAGAGAATACCTGGGCTTTGAGTTCAACGGTGCCCTCATACTTCAATTCTAAGCATCGGTTCAAAAGTTAGAAAAAATTTCTCACACGTTTACTGAATGTACCTGAAAAAAAGTTCATAAATTCATTTCGGGCACACCGGGCCATAGAATCATGCGCCGTCAATTTTTGTAGAATTTTAAAATTTCTATTTAAATAAATGAAAATTTTACATGGAATTTCTAGGTCTAAATATTCTCCACACCTTAGGGATTTCATCCATATAATTCACAACTCAAAACATAGAAAATAAGTGGGGGGTAATGAGCACGAATCTGAGCCTCCCGCTCCCATGTGCTCTCCTAAAGGTTTATATGCTTCCCATGAACATGCACCAAAGGTATCAACCGCCCACGAATGACCCACTCCTATCGATGCTCATTCTCAACTGGAACCTCGTTAAAAGTATCCACATCATCGACATCCAGCTCTTTGTGTTCGATGACGTGGGAAGGGTCGTGCACGTGTCTCCTAAGCTGGGATACATGGAATACATCATGCACCCGGTGAAACTGAGGTGGAATAGCTAAGAGGTATGCCACCTCGCAAACTCTACTGAGGACCTGAAAAGTTCTAATGAATCTCAGAGAAAACTTTCCACCTCATCCAAATATCTGCAAACCTCATCGGGGTGAGACCTGTAGAAAGACGTGGTCACCATCCTCGAATTATAAAGGTCTCTATCAGCTATCAGCATATGACCTCTTCCTACTCTACAAAGTCTCCATCCACTCCTGGATGATATGAACTTTCTCTGTGGTATCCCATACCGTCTCTGGACCCACTAGTGCTGAATCCACAACACCACAAAATTTTTCATCCCAATGGTGGAGTGATAGATGTTGTTGTATGAAAACTCCACCAAAGGGAAGTGATCCTCCCAGCTGCGACTGAAGTCAAGGACGAAAGCACGTTGTATGTCCTTGAGGGTCTGAATGGTCCGCTCAGTCTATCCATCCCTGAAATCCTCATTCAACCCCTTCCATATCCGGGATGTAAGACATGAATCACGATCAGAGACAATCTTTTATGGTACTCCATGTAGCCTCACAACCTCCTCTAGATAGAAGTGTCCCAAGCTCTCTACTGAACCCTGCTCTCTGATCAGTAGGAAGTGAGTCAACTTAGCGAGTCGGTCGATGATCACCTAGAAATAATCATGACCTCAAGATGTATTTGGAAGTCCTGAAATAAAGTCCATGGATATCACATCCCACTTCCACTCTGGGACTTCTAAAAGATGAACCAAACCTATTTTTACCTAATAATCTACCTTCACTTGCTGACAAGTGAGGCAACAAGGGACAAACTCTACTACTGATTCCTTCATTCTGGGCCACCAGTTCTGTTTTCAAAGATCCTAGTACATCTTCTCCACTCCTCGATGTACCGCTAGAGTGGATTTCTGGAACTCTCTTTACACTTCCTATTGAAGTGACACTCATACCATGGTACATCCTCTAAATAGGATGATGTGCTCCCCACCTTTATAAAATTCATCAGGTGCATGTCCTGTGGATATCTCAGCATGTCGTGCCTCACAGTCAGTGTCCCCGTGCAGCACCTCCCTAACTCACTGATGAAGTGGGGGAGTGATTGTAAGAGACTGGAGAGACGCTGCTCTCTCCTAGTCCACAAAGGATATATGAAAAGCAATTAGCTACTCCATCGCCTCTCCTAGTAGCTATATACCATACCTCCGTCTGAGTGCATCTGCTACAACATTCTCCTTACCATGAGTATAGACTATCTCGAAGTCATAGTTCTGGAGGAACCAAGCCAATTTCATTGTCTCGGGTTCAGGTCCTTCTACGAGAAGATATACCTGAGACTCTTGTGATCAGATTACACTATAAAACACTCGCCCATCAAGTAATGTTGCCAAATTTTCAAGGCGAAGACCACAACTGAAAACTCCAGGCCATTGGTAGTGTATTTCTACTCATGTTGTCTCAGCTGTCAAGAACCATATGTGATCACTTCTCGCTCTTTCATCAGGACACATCTGTACCTAGTCCCTAATGCATTGTAGTGGACAACATACCATACGCCCTCCTCCGGTAGCCTCAAGATGGGTGCACTAGTCAGCCTCTGCCTCAGCTCCTGAAAACTTCACTGGCATCTCTTCGACCACACGTAGGGTTTCCCCTTCTTCACCAACGCTGATAGAGGAACTATAACTTTAGATAAATCTGGAACAAATCTCTGGTAGTATCTAGCCAAACCTAGAAAACTCAGTATCTCTGTCACACTCTTGGGTGGCTCCCAACCACGTACCACCTCAATCATCACTAGATCCAATGAAACTCCAGCCTCTGAGATGATGTGTCCCAGAAAGTGAACCTCTTAGATCCAGAAGTGGCACTTCGAGAGCTTACCATAGAGCTGGTGCTCTCGGAGTGTGTCTAGTACTACCTGCAAATGATAGGCATGCTCCTCCTTAGTAGCCGTGTAGACCAGAATTTCGTCGATGAAGACTACTACAAAGAGATTAAGGTATGGCAGAAAAATCATGTTCATGACTCCCATGAACAGTAATGAATTTTTTTTTACAGTGAATGGAATAACCAAGAACTCATAATGTCTATACCCTCATTTGAAAGTCGTCTTCTGAACATCCTCATATCGTACTCTGCGCTGGTGATAGCCTGATATGAGGTCTATCTTTGAGAACCACCGTGCTCCTTTCAGCAGATCAAAGAGGTCTTCAATCCTCAGAAGTGGGAACTTTCTCTTCACGGTCACCTGGTTCAGGCGCTGAAGGTCAACACAAAGTCTCAAGATCCCATCCGCCTTCTTGGTGAACAAAATCGGAGATGCCCAAGGAGAAACACTGGGTCGAATGAACCCTTTCCCCTTTAAGTTCACCAGCTATACCTGCAGCACACGAAGCTCTGCATTATCCATTTGATACACTAGTGTAGATATCGGGGTCATCCCGGGGTACAACTCAATGTAAAATTCCACCTCTCTATGAGGAGCTAGACCGAAAACATTATCAGGGAAAACATTCGCATACTGGTCCACCACTATAGGATAACTCGGACTCTCCACATCAACTTCTCCAAGGGTAAGCCTATCCAAATGATGAGTGATCGGATGCACTCTCCTCTAGGGAAGTCAATCATGTGCTGTAAAGGCTCCCTTCTCATTGGTGGATCTTATCCTGGTCCCATCCGTGTGGACACACCGCACGTTGCGCCTAATATAGTCAATCTGAGCATGGAATTTTGATAACCATTACATACGCAATATGATTTCGTAAGGCCTCGATGCCACTACTAGGATATCCCAGCCGAAGCTCTCGCCACCTAGTGTAAGCTCTCACTTCCGGCACTAGTATGTAATATTCTAATCTGCTACCGTAGGAGTCTCTAGATGTAAGGATCAAGCCAATGGATCTATCAGAATCTCTGAGCTCCGAACGAGGGCTGTGGAAATAAAATAATGACAGGAACCTGTGTCTATAAGTACTGTAGCTAAGGTGGAGTAGACCTAGATCATACCTCATATCATCTTCAGAGCACCGTGATCATAGGCCTCAGCAAACTAAAGCTGAGATAACCCTTGTCCACCAACTCCCTATTGTCGGGGTGGACCACCTGGTGGTGGTGCCAGTAATATATCGAGTCTTCGTCCATTTCCAATTGTGTGGCCATCTCCTCTGCCATGTCTGCCTGCTCCCTATAGACCTCTTCAGTCGAACATCTGTCTCTGCCTGGGCGGTCCTTCAACCATCTGTTGATCATCAGTATGGCGGGTCAGATAGTAACAAGTCATGTGATCCTGCCCGGCGTATGTGTAACACTGCTCGCACTTGGAATGACTGGCTCTACCTCAGGTGCCCTGCACAACTGACCCTGAATCATGTGGCCATCTACCTATCAGTCAGGTCCTCTTGGACCTCTTCGACATCTGTCTGCTTCCATCGATGGAAGACTTTGCTATGCAACCTCCGGTGGTGGGTCTCGCTGTTGGTGACTGCTCATCAAGAAAACTCTCCCCTAAGAGGGCTCGTTCTAACACCCCCGCCTATGTCAGGATGCTAAGAGAAATCATCAAAGGCCTGATCCCTTGCCTGAGCCCCTACTCGATGGTCAAGGCCTAGAAAAATGTGTCCCTCACTATATCAGTGGAGTAGCCTGAGTGTTTAGTGAACCACACTATGTACTGAGCTACAGTCGTGATTCCCTACTGTAGATGAAGAATCTCATATATGCACACTACTTGAAGAGACTTTGGGACAAACTCTTCCCAAAATAGGCTCTCAAAGTCTATACAAAGAAGCATCACCTCGTCGTGAACATAGGGCATCAAGCCCCACCATCCGCATATCGCAACCTGTAGAATACTGGCAACAAGGATCACCATGAGATCTGCTAGTGCCCCTACGAGTCCGAAGACTCTCACCACGACCTCCATCCAATCCTTATCCTCATGTGGGTAGGTCTCTCCCCTGAAATATGGTGGCCTCTGGCACTAGAACTCATGAAATGCGCTCATGCAGCATGCACCCTCTGCTACTGGGGCTGGTGGAGTCAGTGGCCCAATGGGTAATGGTACTGTGGGTGCCTCTGTTGGTGCCTCTACTGGAAGAGGGCCATGTACCTAGGCCTCTTCTCTTGGTGGTCTATCAGTATGTACTATATCTGGAACCCTAGATGGCTGTCTCTGAGGAGGCATCTTGAATGAAATAGGTGTTCCATGGTCAAAAAGTTATACCTGGTGAGCTAACTCAAAAATATCACAAGGTAAACTCTTGGAAACGCACATGCACTTAGTGTTTTCGTGCACTGAGTAGGAAATCAGAAGTCAGGGTCATGGTGTATGGATACGTCAGCCACTGCACCAATACTAGTTTCCCTAAACCAATTACCACACTCACTACACATAACACTTTTTCAATTAAAAAATCAGAGTCATATGTTCTACGGTAGAACTGACTCCATTGATACCAATTTGTCACGACCCGTCCCCCGGGACTCGTGTCGTGACTACCGCAAGCCCACCTTCCATAGGCTAGGGGCTATCGACTAGAACCAAAGGCGTATTACCTAAAACTGGGAAGGTATTGACTTTATAAACAGTAATCACATGCATCCAAGCCCATAGTAAGATACAAACTCAATTAAGGTGAGTAGTAAACATGGTGAGTACAGTAAGAAAAAGGGGGCAGAATATAAGCCCGACTAGAAATCACAAGAAACTGAAAGTACAAGTAAACTAGAATAGCTCCTGTGAACACCTTCCAAGGATCCTATATAAAGTGTAGGTACACCTCTTGATCAGTCGTCTCGGTGGTATGCCTCGTCTAAGGTCCACCTCTAAGCTACCTCCATTCCTGGTACTCTCGTCCTCAGTCGGCATTGTCCGTCATCAGCCCCAAACAATCATGGTGCAGGCATATCCCGTGTAGGGGTGATTATAATGATACTCAATAGGGACCCATAGACCCTCAAGTTCACACAAATCCACAAAGGATAAACCAAAAAACATGTAAACCAGTGACAACCCTACTTAGTTACATGCCCATACATATACCTAAGTTATCAAGTATACCCATCTCAATCATGAGGAAACACAGAGTCCAAATCAAAATCCCAAAGCTCAATTGTTCCAAAAAGAGAGGAACACCATAAAGGTAAGTACCACACAGGTATGTCACATATAAGAAAACAAAAAAGGTACATACTTAGCTCACACCAGGTATAACATAGGTACAGAAGTACAAATGATTAGACGTAACTATTGAATCATCTTACTCGTTTAAGAGGCCCTGCTACTGACCCACACAGGATAGCTCAGTGATGACACACACGATATCACTCAGTGATGATCCACATAGTATCACTAGGTGCTGACCCACACAAGATCGCTCGGTTCTGACCCACACAGGATTTCTCGGTGCTAACCCACACAGGATTTATATTCATTCATCACATAATAGCTAACTACTGGGTTCTCATGCTAAGCTTTCTCATCTCCAGGAGGGTCCACTCTTCAAGCCACTAGTAGATACTACAACAGCCACGAAGTACACAAAAAAGGTATCCCAATGGACCGCCATGTCATATGGGTCTCAACGCAATAGATGGTACGTCAATTGGACGCTCAGTCATTACGTTATTAGCCTTTTAGTCCTGATGGCCTAGTTGGATTAACGCTCAATCCAAACTGATTGTATCCCAACGTTTTCCAAAACTCAAATGGGGTATACCAAATGGAACGTATTGCTCCAAGTTTTACAGTTTCATTGACGGTTTTTCAAATGGACGCATGGTGCCAATGTTATGGCCGATAGAGTGAAAAGGTAGTAGCTGGTCCGGGTCTGGTCGGAATCGGTCCGACCGACCCATCCTGGGCCAACCTGACTCTTTTTGGGTCAACCTGGCATGAAATGGGTCTTGCCAAGCCCGCGTTGCGTGGAGCGGGGGCCGTAGAGTGGTGTGAGGCCGTGAAGGCGGTGTAGAGGCGGTGTGGGCGGCGTAGAGGCCGCAGAAGACGCGAGGCCATGGGGCGACGGAGGCTGTGGGCTGTGCGAGGCCATGGGGCGGTGAAGGTCACGGATGGCACTAGGTTTCGGGAAGGTGCGAGGCCACATGAATGCATTGGCCGTGAGTAGTTCCAGTCTGTGGGGCGACGGAGGCCGCGGGCAGTGGAGGCCATGGGCGGCGGAGGCCACTGGTGGTGCGGTGGCCTCAGGACGGCGTAGTTGATCCTTCACCTTCGTCCCGGCTGGCGGTGGTATCGGACACCATTATCATGCCCCACTGAGGTTGGTTTTCAACCTCTTCTATCATGAAAAACACAAAAATTAATCATAAGATTTTCTGAGAGGTCAGACCCTGTTTGTTTGGCCCACACTCTCCTCATATGAGCAGTAGCAAGCTGCTAGAATCTCTTCCTGATTTTATGATGAATTATCAAGAACGGGTAAGGGGAATAAATTCAAACAACCACCCTACATTGAAGGTTCATTGATGTTGGTTCGAGAAAGAATTTGTAGATGTCGACGTTTGTCGCGCCTTCCACACACCTCTGATCCCGGGCTCGTTCATCGGTTCGTCGTAGTGGACATCAATGTGGAGGGAAGGATGGTCATCGATTGAAGATGTCCCACATTGTAGGATTCCCCGAGGAAGAAGCCGAAGTCATGCATCAGCATTCGTCATTGGAGGAGCGTTCCTCGTTGGAGTAGAATAATTCATCTAAGGTTCTCCCCCAATTTCCCTTTTCCAACCCTTCCCTTATTTTCAAAAAAAATAAAAGGTAGCCAATATGATATGTTTCCATAATTTAATTTTTGGCATAAATTAAATTGGCATCATAATTACATTGAGGTTGTCATAATAAATTTTGGGGAAACCTAAAGGTCACCTCCTTCATTAAAGAGGGAGTTCAAAAGGTTTCTCACATTAGGAGGGTTTGGGTGGTCCCCACCCTTAAATTCAAATTAGGGGATTTAGGTTCGGTGGACCCCACCACCTTAACCCCACATAGGAGGTTTAGTTCTAGTCGTCCCCACATCTTAACATCAACATGGAAGTTTCAAATGAAAATAAAATGTTACAGAATTTTATTTTATTTTATTCTTTCACAAATAAGTGAAAATCTAACATCCACTCTCAACCTACCGCAGTCTAGGTGAAGGTTTCCTTAAGCGAATATCGGTGCTTCAAGTTCTACGATGCCCTCAGATGTTAATTACGAGCACTAGTTCATAAGTTAGATAATAACCCACTCATAATTTTAATGAATGTACCCGAAAAAATGTTCAGAAATTCATTTCGGGCACACTAGGCCTCTGGATCACGGACCGTCAATTTTCACAGACTCGTAAAATTACCATTTAATTAAATTCAAATTTTTAATGGAATTTCCTGGTCTTTAAAGATATATTGTATGAAAAACCTTCTCACCACCTTTAAACTACCTATCACACGAATAATATTCAGCATAACTTTTCTAACAACACTAAGAATCCTTGAAGTGATGTTTAATGGATATGGATTTCTCTAAAACTTTCTCAACTATATAAGGTATCAATATATTTATCTGTCTAAAATCATCCAATAATATTGTAGTTATAAACTTCTTTATATATATGGATATATAAGGAGTAATGCGAATGATAATGTGAAAGCTTTTGTTGTAAGAAAACTCAGATAGATGAGGGTGTGGATCTAAACACATTTTAAATACATATAACAAGATCTAAGAATATCCTATAGGGTTTGAATTGTTCTCTCAGATTGACCATATTTTTGAAGATGATATGCAGTACTCAAACAAAATTCTGTATCAATGTCTTTTTGAAGACTTCACCATAAATTCTTCACAATCACTAGATCATGATCAGATATAATAGAATACGATACTCCCTGAAACCATACCACCACCTTAATGCATATTCTAGCAAGATTATCTAGTGAGAAATATTCTGTAACAGTAATGAAGTGCGATAAATTTATAGGAAATAAACATAAAACTATATATCATTACTCCCTTAAGATATTATTGGGGAGTATGAATCAAAAATCCATGGTGATGTTTCCCATTTCCATTCTAGTATAAGTAATGGTTGTAACAACCTATTAGACTTTTTCTAGCTAACCATAACATGATAACATACCATGCACTGAGACACAAACACTATAATATATGACTTCATAGTATCCCATAATAAATACTCATTCATATATCTAAACATATTTTTACATCCATAATGAACAAAAAATGAATAATTATGTGCTTCCTCTAATAACTTCATCAAATCTAGTACTGATGGAACACATTCATGGTTCCTGAATCATATTATTAAATCATAATCAAGGTTAATATATAAAAAATTTCTTACCTTATTATATATATCTACATATTCTTTCTACACCACTTTAATATTCACTTGGATTGATGTTTGAACACTTATTTCTACAAGACATGATTCCCTCCTCTCTTCACAATTTCAATAACCATATTTTTAAAATCCATAATTATTAGAGCTTTTGTGATTCTCATTATAGATATTATAGCATGATATGTTTTCCTCAAATTGTATCCACCTTGTTCACATTCCCTAAGTGATAATGTATTGATCAATCATATTCATTAATCAACCCCAACCATCTTCTATAGAAATCATTCAACTTTTTACCTATGAATATATACTTTAATATCTTATGATCAATACATATATATCACACCTTTATCTATAATGAAAAGTCCTCAAAATAATTAGTGAAAAAATGACCTAAACATTCCACAAATCATGATTTGGTTAATTATTCTCATGAACCTTTAATTTTCACATACAATAAGTTATAACGATATCATTCAAAATGATAAAACATACCAATATCTTCATTGATGTGTCCCTAATTATTAAAAACCCTTATCCACTATATGGAAATGTAATAATATTTTCTCTGACTAACCTTATCTTTAGTTCATTGACATTTTCCTCACATTCATTTGCCTAGAGGAATTGGCCCCCTTTCATGTCAAATTCATAGTGTAAGCTATGATAAATTCTCCAAAAAAATATCAACAACATCTATCCAAAAAAAGTATACTTTAAATCTCAGTTACAGTGGTTGGTTTGATCCAATGTTATGTAACTTTAATATTTTATGGATCCATAGATATAACCCCTCTTGTGATTATATGACTTAAAAATGAATCATTTTTAGTGAAAATTCACACTTTTTAAAATTTTCATACAACTACTCCATATTGAAGGTCTTTAGTATAATCATCAATTGACCTTTTTGTGATTCCTTTATCTTTTAATCAATAATAATATCATATATAAATACTACCACAAATTGAACAAGGTTATCAAAGGAATCTATTCATTAAATCGGTCAAGATATTGGTAGAATTAGTAAAACCAAATGGAATCACTTTAAAATAATCGTTTCAATAACCTTGTGGGAATTTTATTTTGGTATATCCTCATTTTTGACCCTCAATTGGTGATATCAAGAATTATGATCAATATTGAAAAAGTAATTAGCACTGGGTAGCTGATAAAATAATTCATCAATACAGTTTTGGGGATACTAGTTCTGCATTTTAATTTTGTTCATCTCTCAACAATCAATGCATATTCACATCGATCCATCTTTATTGTTAACAAAAAAATAAAAGTTCCACCATAATGTGACATGCTTGGATGAAAAATTCTCTTACAAAGATTCTCTATAATTTTTTACTTCAATTCTTGAAACTTAATAAATTCCATTATATAGAGATACTTTGAAATAGTTGTGGCACTAGGTATGATTTTTATTGAAATCACAACTTCATGATTTGAATGAAGACTAGGAAACTTATCCAAAAATACATCAAAAGACTCACATTCAATAAAAATATCATCGATGTTGAGTTTCTTTATAACTATCTAAGATAAACACCACTTTTTAATAGGGATCTAGACCTATAAAATGGATTTTGTTTGCATTGTATGATCATATATATCATCTCACTAATAGATTATCATAGTTTTTTGGAATATCAAAGGTGACTTCCATTCTTCATAATTTTTTTAGGGATTTATATCGATAAATATCATCCATTCCGAAGATAACATCATATTAAAAAAAAGAAAAATAATGATATTTGTAGGAAGAAAATTCCCAAAAAAATTAAAGTGTAGAAGATTCATATACTTGATATGTGATCCTAATAAACTTATGATGTTTCACTGTTAATTCAATATCCTATGATGGGGGATAGGAATTGACATTTCTAGATACTTTTCACAATATCCAGGAATTTATATAACTATTTTAAAATAATATACTTCAATAATTGATCAAATTATCCACTACCCCAACTTCATTTTTCTGTCCTGAATCCATTGTAAAAACCATAATGGTTAGAATATCCATCAAGAATCATTAATTATAGTGACTAATATGGAAAAAACCTTCATGGAATGTCTATATTGAGACACCTTTTCAATATATGACACCATAAGTTTAACTTAGGTCATCCATGGTCATTATTAAAATCCCTCATGATGGTTCTAAAGAATATTTAAATTTCAAAAACATATCCCACAATATTTTCACACCAGGTGTGCTTTAAGTCTAATTGATGTTCACCAAATTATGATATAGTCTAATACCAATGCTCCTGTTTGCAGTTATTACCAAGAGATAAAACTATACCATATCCATATCCACTTGGTGAATATAGATTCTAATCTTATTTCATGGATACGACTCACTATATTCTTGTAAAAATTCCATGGAATTTTTTTGTACTTTTACTATCATATGACTTATCTAAAGAAATATCCCTAAGGATCTCACTAAATATTCGTCATCCTAGTTTCCAAAGGTCAACTAAAATTGTCCTCGGATAAAAACTGTCATGAACCAATTTTTTCATATATAGATGTCGCATATTAATATATGAATATTCATTTCATTTTATATAAACACATAAGAGGATCATAAATTTTTAATGTATTTAGAGACATGGACACATAAAAAATTTGTTCTTAAGTGAAATACATCATCTATAGCTAAGTTAATAGGAACTAAAACCCTTCTTATACATATCATTCATAAAAGATTTACTCATAAAAAAGGGAAATGATACATAATAAAGGTCGGTATTAGATTCTCAGTAAGGGAAAACAAGGTAGATATCAATGATAATGTGAAAATAATATGAGAAAATGGGTATGATAAAATGATATTAACACTTTAAAACAAAACCCCATATAAATATTATCATTATATTGAGTAATTGAATAATTCATGGTAGTTTGAAAACATTAATTATAAAGGAATAAATTAAAATGATCCAGGATAACATAAAATTGAAATAAGACATTGATGTGTGGTGTAAGAAAAATACTAGAAACAATTATTATTTGTAGTTAAGGATCATTTCAAAAATCATCATAGATGAATATTTTCACTCCATGAACAATTGTAGTAGTCATTGTTCACTCCCAATACTAACATAGTGGAAAATGTCCCATAATGAGACTAGTTCACTCACCATTCCAGACCATTTAGTCTCATGAGATATTAATCTCTACCCAATTAATTACAGGTTTATATAGGTCCCACACAACATGTAATATATACACTTTTTCCCCATAATATCATAAAACATTTATCATATCATAACAAAAAGAAAATAAATTGGTTTCGTAAAAAGCTTATCCTATTAAAATCCATGGGAATGAAATAGATTTCATAATCATATATTCATCTTATTATCATAAACAGACTAGAGAAATAATAAGGATTGTACCAGTTGATAATATCCCCCATTAAAACAAAATAAACAATATATTTAATCTTATTTTATGAAAATATATTCCATTAAAAGTTCATTAAAATTTTATTGAGGAAAATATGATTTTAATTATGAGATCACTTCAAAAATTCTAAAAAATAAAATAAATTATTGAAAACATTTTCTTTTAAAATTAAAATCGAAATTTATAAATAATTCATCATATAATTAAGTTTTTATTATGGTGTAAAATTCAGTTCATGGCATAAATTTTAAAACAAATATTCCTTTCACATTTTCAATAAAAATTCAAAATTACCTTGTTTAGAAAATGAAAAGAAGATACATTTTAAAACATTTTTTAAAAAACCAAAAAATCGATAAATATGTATTTAAATATTAATTATGTAATTCTAAAAATTTTATTTAATGGTTTTTTGAAATCATTGACATAGATGAAAAGAGAATTTTGTCCGAATAGAGAAATAAAAACAATTCTTAAAATATTCATTTGGATGCTTGAGTATATAAAGGGTGTAAAATGAATGGATAAAATTTATTTTAATATAAAAACATAATAGAATAAATGTAATGAGTTTATTGAGATATATATCATAATATTTCATCATCTAAATCCTAATCGTAAATAATCCTATTAAAAAATGAGATTATAATATAAAACTTTTAAAACATTAGGATATGTTGAATTTGAAGAACCATGAATGAAATATAGATATATGTATATAAAAATCCAATAATATCATTATAATTATAATACAATTATTTCATGGAAAATATATATTCCATAAAAATTAAATGAGGGGTGAATTTGGAATGTGCACTAAGGAAATATAACTCTGGAGAAAATCCCCTTTCAGGTTTTGGTAACTTTTGAATCATAAGCCCCATGAATGAATAACAATAATTAAAACATTAAGTATCATGAGAACAAAAAAATAATTATGTAAAATCTAAATGTGGTTTTATATTCAAATAATAAAATTAGATAGGTACATAACACAATATATTTTCAAAATAAGAGATGTTGTGGGAAAATACCTTAATTTTAGAATTGAAATTATTCATACATGTTCAAAAATACTATATAATAAATATAAGTTTATTATAAATTTATTCTGGAATTATAAAAATTTATATCATACCATATATTATTTACTTATACCCTTTTATCACTCATTCGTTAACAATTCTTTGTAAATGTTACTTTTTTGAGTAATAACAGCTTTATTTTTCATATTTGTATTGGTTTTGTATTTTTGGTCATTTTAATTTGATATAGGTTAAATCATGTCAAAACTATTAACCATGATATATAGATTGTTTATCTTCATTATGTATTTTTTTATATTAATCCATAAATTTTGGATATATAAAATGAATTACACCATTCTTGTAGATAGTAAGTCGTGTGTATGCATGAACATTGTTTCACTTTTCTTGTCAGATGAAGACAAAATAATGGTAAATATTAATTCACATTAGATGAATAATTTTATATATCATATTTATCATATTTATTTAAAAAATATTTCCATATTATGATCCATGTCAATATAAAATGAATAATTTATCACATTACTTCATAGAGGCAGTATTCCACACGTATGCATGAGCGGCTATATCATTTTTCAAACAAATGGAAGGTAAAAATGTAGTTGTTATATTATAATTATAGGAGTGTAATTATATTTATATATCATATATATATATAATACATAATTATATTCATTCGTGGGATGTGGTGATGGAAAACAAATACATCATATTGTGAGGTTGTAGTATACCGTACATAAGATCAATGATTTTATTTCCCATTTTATGAAAGATGAATTGGATATAGGTTATTACATTAACATAATTACATATCATAATATGGGATATTATTATGTTATTATATATTCATATTTTAATAATATTTTAATGTGTGGGATGAATAAATTAAATTAAAACACTCTGTTAAGAATTATATCTCTTCTTCCAACAACCACCTTTGGTTAGCATCAATAGCCTTATTAGGTAGATTTCCTAATAAAAATAATTCCTATAAGAAGTGGTTATTGAATTAATGTAGAGATTTAATAATGTATTGTAATATTAAAAAGTATTTGGATGTGTTAATAGGATAGGGGAGGGTGTCCTTTTATAAGTGGTGTAGAAGACATTCATGGAATTTTTGAAAATAAAAAGATATACCCACATTTTACAAATGAAAAAGGATAAAAAATGGAACATTTTGATAATTAGATTATATAATGTCTAAATATTTCCATACAATAGTGATTTATTATGTTTTTATGTCATTTTATCACATATATGTTTAGTTTAATATATTGAAATACTCATTTTAACCATAACCATGCTAAATAATTTTTTACTATTTTAACTATTCATTATGATGAAATAATAATTTAACCATATTATATAATATTAATTATGTGTATTGAAAATATTTCTTCCTTTTCTAAAAATTCAATTCATAGAAGTGGTAGGATTTAATTTACAACTAGGCTCATAGTAGTAACACAAAAGTCATCTTCATAAGAAATAGTTTTCACAAGTGTAGAAGGTTTTAACATCAAATATGAATATGAAATTGATTCTAATGGCCTATATTGAATTAATAAATATATAATTTAATAATTTCTAATGTTAAAACCATATTAAAATAAAAAAATTATTGTATATTCATTAAATGAAAAGGTAATTTTTAATTAACATTCATATTTCTACTATTTGATAAAAAACATAATCTTTTTAGTAAATTCTATAAAATTAACACATAGATAATTTTTGAAATAATAATTCAAAACTAAATTTAATTTGGTCAAACAAAATTTTAAATATTCATAGAAATTGTTTTTTTGTTCACTAAAATAAATTAATATCATTTTTTGAGAAAAAAAATATTTTTGAAACATATATAGGTTTTACTAAAAAATTATGTACTTATTTATAAATATATTTTATTCATCCCCTTTATTATTAATTTTAAAAATGTTGTTATCCCTATTCAAACTTAATAGATTATCATCTAGGTTATAATAGTCAGGTTTAAATATTAATATTGATATCATATCATGGTTCCTTAAAAACTGTTGTTGCATGTAACACAAGAATATGGAGAATTTAAATTTATTTGAAATGAAATTTAAAAAATATATAGTAGTTAGAGTAATTAAACATAAAAGAGAAATAAATTTAAAGGAATAACATAACATGTCAACAAGACGGTTTAGTATCAATATACAAATATATGTGATAAACATTATACATGATAGAAGATATATAAGAAAACTCATGGAATCACTTATCATGAATGGGTATCATATGCGACAAGTAAATATATTAAATCACTATAAATGATGTTCAAAAGAGAAATGTAAACATACAAATTATATAAAAGAAACAATAGAATATAGGGGACATAAATGGTAAGGAACTTCCAACCTTTATCTTATTTAAACCAATCTCCAAAACTTGTTGAGAAGTGACACCTGAGTAACACATAAGCCCTAACTAAATTGATACAACACTGCATGAATCCCAATAACTGATCCCAGATAAAAAACATAAATGTTTAAAATAATATTCATGTATACTATAATCTAGTAGTTAAGGATTTACATAAACGCACATCTTGGGATCTTCTAGTGGTTCTAGATTAGATGTTTATCAATGGAGGTTCCACCAATAATATAGATGTTCCACCATTCATGAAATGATCAAATAATTCATCATTAGATAGAATTGGATTCAATATATCTATCTAAAGAATGTAAGATCTATGATTTTACTCAATGGAAGAATGATAGATCTAGAAGAAACTTGTATAACTTGGGTTTTTGGATCATATAATATAATTATCGATCATCAACACAATTTTATCCTTCAGAATTGAGATTAAAAGTAAATGAATTTGATAAGGATGTTAGGTGGATTAAATTTATTTTACAGGGATACATATAAGAGTAATAAAGAGAAAAAATAAGTTATTAATGATTTTTAAATATGTTTAATGGATCATTAAATCACATACACATACACACAAACACAATGTTTTTTCACATGGTTTTATAAACCATGCACCAACTATATGAGGATCTTTTCCCCTTTGGGCACCCATATAATATTATTTTCTCAAAAACTCTATAAAATGAAATATTCTCATATAGAGACCAGTTATTTAATATAATTGTATAAAATTTTATTCGTACAGTTAACATAGCCCCCATCATGTTTAGTTCTCATGTTCACTTCTAGATCAGTGATAATAAAGTTGAGCACATTGATCACAATTGATTATTATTCATGAAAAATAGAATTAGGACCAAAATACAATGGTATTCTTTTGTCATAGATATATTCAGTAGGTAAACTCAATACCTATAATATAAATGAATATTTAAATTAAATGATTGGTATTTTTATGTTATTTCTATAATACTTCAACAATAAATTCTATCCAAGAAGGAGACTATATTATATGAAAAGTTTTCTTATTTATCAAAGGTAATGAATGATAATTTCAATATATATATATATATATATCACTAAAAAAATTATAGAAATACGTTAGAAAATATATACAATTTCTTGGGATGACATAACAAATACATGTTCTATTTACATAATTTTTTTGTCATTGAACAAATCATAGTTAAAAAATACTATGTGATGTTCCATGTCCATATCTTTATGACTTAATGTAGTAAATTTATACGATCTATGAATTCCCCTTGTTTAGGGAATTTTTCGAAAACTAGTTTCTATTTTATCATGATGCCCTTATTCATTTTTTGTCGTTTGGTTATGTATCACGGTGTCATTAGAAAAATACATTAAACGTAAATCTATACATTCTTTATCCATGTAATATTTCAAAATTTATACTTTAAAATGATTTTTTATACATAAAATAGATAAATTGGAAAATAGTTATTTTCAATTGGATACTCCCAATTAAAATAAATAGATCCACAAAGAATTATTTCATTTGGAAGATGGAATATTATATGAAACATTTAAGTTAAAATAATGGAGGAAAAGTTTTATCTAACTCAAAAAATAATAATTGTTCCCCATCTTGAATTTTGATAACAAATACTTGGAAAAACTTTTATCACAATGATCTCTATAAAAATTACACAATCAAATAACATACATCTATAGATTATGGTATAGTAGATAACATATTTAAATTCGAATCAACTAATTAAGAAGTATATGAGAATCATGATTCTTTAATGATTTCATTTTAAAATCTCTTATATTGACTGAATCTGATATTTTTAGTTAAAATATATTAAAAATCGCGATAGAATTTAGTACTTATAAAGATTGAATTTATACTAATTTTGTCATCACATAATAATCACATGGAACTTTTAATTTTTTACTAATAAGCATAGGATGACATTCTTTTCAGCTACCTTAATCCACTAAGTCATAATGATGGCATAAATCATATTTTTTATTCCCCTTGAATTTTTCATCACATATATTTTTTTAAACTCTATCTTTAATCATCTTTTGTCTTCCCCTGGATGTGTCCGGTAAGTATCTAACTAAATAAATTAAAACCCTCACATGATAGACTAAAAAATACAATATGTACCTCAGACAAAAAATCAGGATATCACGTATCGAATGAATTAGATGATAATAAATATACAAGATGAATGAACTCATTATTATCGATATTTATCAGAGTTTTATGTTGTCTTGTATTTGTTGAAATTTCTTCCTAAATTAAAAGTTTTTGGAGTCTAGTAATAAATTTAAGATTCCAGATTACTTTATATGGATCACATTATATAGTTATATTGGTATTTGGATTCCATATAGATGTGAATATTTTTATACAATTATTTATTCAAACAGTTTTCTACCAGAATAAGATATAATATTTTGAGAAATAAGGTATTTTTTACTAAAAAATTATGTTATTCAGTTAACATCGATTCTATATACTATTTTGGATGAATAACTGCACCATCTAGAATTAATCCCTTCAAAAAAGTATGACTATAATATATGGTAGTATTATCATTTATGTACATGGTTAAACTATGAAACAATAGTATTAAAAATCGTTCTTTTTCATTTTACAACATGGTCAATATACTAGAGTCCTCGGAGTATCCATTAGTTTTTTCACATAGCAATCATTATCATTTGTAATAGATGTATCAGGCCTACTTGTATAATTATCTTCTTTCCTTGGAATAAATTATTTCCTCATGATTTTTATTAAATATAAACTGGTCATATTATAAATTTTCTAATCCAATCCTCTCATTCAGATCATGAACATTTTTGGAATGTCTTTTCTCATCATTGTGATAACAAAAATAAATGTTTTTTTAATTACTTGTTAGATAACTTCTTTATAGATTAACTAAGTAAATAGAAAACAATTATAACATGTAAAGTGTATAAGGAATCATGTTGAATCATTTTCAAATAAAAAATCTAGAAAACATTAAATCATTTTTTGAAAATTGATTGAGAACTAATTAGTATAATATGTTTAACTTCTGTCCATTCTATTAAAAAACAATTTTATATGATATCACATAAAATCATTGAAATAAGATTGATGTTAAATTCAAAACATATTTATGTATATGATACATATTCATATTATTTCAATCAATTTCTGAGAGATTAAATTAATTTTGAAATCAATTCCAATTTAAATTGTTCCCTATTTATATTCATAAATACCTAATCTAACATACATCAATAGATAATTTTTAAAAAACAATATAGTAATTCAAAAAAATAACTTGAGAAGTTAAATGGCCAGATGAAAATAATTCATACTATATATTTATCATTCATATCAATAATTTCAAAAATCAATCATATGAGATAACTTAATACTGAATCAATAAAACCATAATATTCACATCCATTATATCAATGAGTAATAACTGTACATAATACAACCAAAAGATTATATGTATTTCATATATTAAAAACTAGCTTGTATGATAATTATAATATAAAATGCAATGATGTATATAAAATACAAATCATTATATATATATTTATATAAAGATCACATGCTACAAACCAAAAATTGAATTAGTAAGATTTGGTTAATAACTATATTATATTAGTATTAAACTATGTATGTGTTCAGTATGGAATATTTCATAACAAAATCTTACCCAAAATGACACACAAAAGGTTTAAAACATACAACAAAATCTACTTATACATATCAAAAGAAAGAAAATAGTGCTTTATATAAATATTATTTCCATGTATTTAACAAAATTTAAGAATAGTGTTCATGTAACAAAAAAAATGATATCCATATTCAAACTTTTATGAAAGTAATAAATATCTATATATTTAAACCATATATTACATTTTAAATCAAAACATGTTTATAACATGAAGCGATTTATTTCAATTATTGAAATAAAAAATTGAAATGAATAATTTCATAACCCCCTAATATGCCCAGAAAATGAACAAAGTAAAACAATAATTAATTAAAAATTTAACTAATATATCAAAAAAAATAATGATAAAATATTCGATTTATATATAATTAGTGGGAAACTGAACGGAAATAATACATCACTCGAAATCATATTTATTATGAAAATTATAAAAAAATACAAACATGTTTTCAATGAATCAGGAAGAATACTAACCAAAATAAACATATATTACTCTTTTATACATAGAAATAAAATTTAAAATGGCTTTTGGTTGAATAGATCATGGATTTGGAACTCACAAATTCGATGTTCATTAAAAATGTAATCAAAACATAACTATGGAGAGATCAATTGTGTAACATCCCAAGTAAATAAAGAATATAAATTTTTTATATTTATTAAAAATATTAATTAAATATTAATTTTACCTTAAATGGGATGCTATTTTCAATGGCATACCTAATACATAACAATAGGTTTCATTGAAAACATACGTTGCACACAACCTTGAGTTATACTGAAAATATATTAATATAATATTATTATTTTAAATCGTAGTTAACGCATAGTTGTTGTATTGGTGATAATGAACCAAATTAACTATATTATGATTAAATATGTTTCTTAAATGTTTTTACTTTTATCCAATAAATTTTAGAGGCTTATAATAATAAAGAATCTGATTTTAAGCATATATACTGAAATATTCATTAAAAGGTCGATTTATCACCTTTTGATGGAGAAACCCTCTTTAAATATATTTTTGTCACTTTTTATGTTCTATTTGTCAAAATAAAATTCTTATTTAGAATTGTTACATCAAAATTCTCTTTGGGTAAATTTTTGGTATTTTATGATAAAAATCATTTTTAATGAATAGTTAAAATATTGTGTTTTAATTCAAAACTGCCTTTTAATATAATTTATTCATAAGTTTCGATTATATTTTTCATTATTTTTAAAGTTTAATTATATTATTTTTTTTACTATTTAATCCAATTTTAGTCATTGGAAGTAATTTCACTTTGAAATTGGCAGAAATAAGTGTCAATCATTTGATAATTATTATTTCTTAAAAACATGGTTTTTGTTTTGACAGCGGGAATTAATTTTAAATTAGTTTTTTCCAATTATCTGTTTTGAATTTTGAAAAATGGATTCTATATTTGAAATCAGGAGGTACAAAATTTGTAAATATTTATCTTTTATTTTTAGACATTATGAATATTTACTTTAGTAAAACTTTTATTTATCATGGTTAAAGGGTAAATCTGGTAAATAAGGGTAACAAAATATTATTATTATAATAATAAATTTCCATTAAATTTGTCAAAATATTATTTTTGGATAAATTTCAAACCATGGAAATCCTTGGGTCAATTTGGGGACCCCATGGAACCATTTGGGAGTGATAATGACACTTTATATTAATTAATTTAAAGTAAAGACACAATTGACTTTAACATATATCTTTTAGTAAATTAATTCTTACATGGGGTTATATAAGTTATCTATTTGACTATAAATTATCACATTATATATAAAAATATTTCCTACATCATGATAATTTTTCTATAATTTTTAGACAACAAATAAATAAAAATATTTCTGACACAATTATGATGTAGTGTTTACCTGATTAATGAATAATTTAAATAAATAAGATTATAAAGATCAAAACAATATTCATACCCTATTCAATTCTTATTGGATGATTTTATTTAAAATAATTGTCATATTATATTCTAATTAATATGTTTTGGACCTTTATAACTGATGATATTTATATAATAAAATAGTATTTTTAAATATTCCTAAAGAGCCCCTCCTCCCCCTTATAAAGATCCCTCACTTCAAACCCATTCTTCACACTTCTCAAGCCCCTTGGATAATCCAAAGTCTGACCAATTAATCTCCCTACATCCCTATACTCCTCATAGGATACTTCCCTTAGGCATAAGGCAATTAAATAAAACATTTTGGTTCAAAGAAAAAGAGATACCCGAATTAAAGGCAACATCTACTCTTATGTTATTTTGTATTATTTTACTTCTTCGTCCCCATAAACTATTTTTATTACTTTATTTTATAAAAAAACCAGTATCCTCAATATAATATGTTATTTTCATGAGAATTATTCGATCTACACTTACACACACCTCTATCTAATGGTTAAAGAACATATCGTTTCTATGGATGATGAACTACTGCCTCTCGAAACGTGGATTGTTAAGTTATCTCCTACCACCTCCCATGGGGGCCATTATGATGGCACTATATTTATATATGATATATATTATGTTTATGTTTTCTCTATGCTTCTATAATTTTTTTTACAAACATACCTTTATTCATTCCAATATGTGTAAATACGATAATTTCATTTGAGGAAGCGTGGACTATCGCGCACTCAAGGTGATATGTTTCGTTCATGACATACATGGAATTTATAAAGTATGGAGTTAATGAAATTATGTAACTTATATATCATATGATATTATACATGAATTATAATAAACATATGTATCATTGTGTTTTTATTCCATTAAATATGAAATAGAAATGAAAGTGTTATTCATGCGTACATACGAATTACCGTCTCCATAAACTATGCATTTCATTTCATATCTATAAATGTTATGTAATATTATAAATACATAAATATAATTTTTATATATGATATATATAATATCTAAATCATGAATATAATTCTGGAGATAATGGAATTTTTTCCACTTGAACAACTTGTAATTATAAGAAGTTCATTTTTTACTCGATTACCAAATATCGACAAAACGACCATTATTAACTTAAATCATTGAATAATGTTTATTATATGGTAATAATCGATATAAAAGGAACAATAAAATTTTAAAAGGATATTAATCATGTATAAATTAACTTTATCTTGTTATTCGGGATATTAAAGAACAAATGGCTCAAGTCGGACACAGGGTAAGGGGTTTCTTATCTCACTTTTAATTCCGTGATATTTCCATTGTTTGCCACTTATTTATTGCATGTGGTTTATTTTGTACTAAAAGTTGATATATATTATCATTATTGTTTTTATATTCATGGTATTTTGTGATTCAATAGGTGGTTATTAACTTTTGGTCATTCGGCTCGATTGATTATAATGTGGTAAGGGGTTTTCATGTCACTTTTTATTCCCTTGAGATTCATGCTATATTTGCCACTATTTCCTTTAATGTGGTGTAAATACTGACCATTATTGTATTATTTGTGTAATATATGTTAATAAATGGGTATTTACATCTTCGTGTTATGATCCTTCTTTCATGGGTTGTATGTTTTGTAAGTTTCCAAATTGGTAAGGGAGCCTTTCACCATACAATTTTAGTCAAACACTTCTTTTTGTTATGTATTTTAATTTACATATTATTATTTTGGGATATGTTCTTATATATCATTATTGCTATAAATTGTATGTCCATGTAATGGGATACCCTTTTTTCTCTCATAAACTCATTTTTTTAATTTTAATGTGACACCGTTAGGCTGTCGAATTTTTGGAAGGGAACAACTTTACAGAATTTCAATACTTTGGGTTAAACTTATAATTCTTGATTATTTCATGCTATGAATTTGTGTGAATGACCTATGAGAGTTTTACACATAATATACACTTATATTGGGTATATTATTATTTTTCACCATAATTATGTCATTGATTAGTCCTTAATCTAAGGATATGATCTTTGCAATGGACTTTGTCTCAATTTACATTCCATTGAAAATTATTGTTGTTATACACCAATTCACTTTTATATAGTGTATATACTGCCATTTGACATATTATATCATGAATCTATTTATTCTCATTATATTATAATCTTTGATTAAATTTATTCCTCAATTATTTGTATTCAAGCGTCTCTCTTTTGGTTGGGTACTCTTTAACTAAAATATCATTTTAAAAGTTTTAATGATTTATTTTTCTAAATCTTCCTCATTAATTTCCATGTTATAAAAATGGTTTTAAGGATTTATTTATATGAACATTAATGTTTTAAAATTTTAATTACATTAAAATCTTTAAAGTGGTATGGGACACTTTGATTCAAAAATATCATTATAAATTGTTTTAAATGGTTTTGAAAATGGTTTATGTACGTCTTTGATTATGTAAATATCTTGAAATGATATATTGTGATTGAAATGTGGAAATTTTATCTTTCTTTTATTATTATTTTATGCGTTATGAATATTTTACGGTTATTGGGCATTGTTTACATATACGGGTGGTTCTGTGATAAACTTAGGGTGGGTGAGGATGAGATAGCCCTCCAATGCATTGGGTAACGTGATGGAGAAAATGTTAATGTTTCCCCTAAGTGATTTAAGGAATATAATGTGATGGTTATTCCAAAAGTAACTCCCTACATAGTTGTGATAGTTATAATGTAAGTACGATATGGATTCCACAAGTTACCATTATGATTTATGATTTCTATGTGTTATTCATAAATCCTTTTATTTCATGAAGTATGTTATGATTGAAAAGTATGGTTTCATTGATTTGTATTTATTGATCCGTTAATGCTTCCTTTATTTTTTTTTAACCCATAAGAAGCTTTTAATGCTCATCCTAAGTTTTTGAAATGTTTTCCACCGTACTTAAAGATGAATAGGGTCAAGGATAGGATCATGGAAAATTCATGATATATATAACATGGAACTAGAAAAGTTTCTTTTTAAGAGTTTTTATTTTATGAAAAAAAATGGATAATAAGTAGTAGTGTCTACATGTAATTATCAAGTTGATATGTAATAGTCATCGCATAATTCTCTAAAACTCTAAACCTGAAAAGAACCTTAATGTTAATTATTCATTTAATTAATGATTGTGTAAAGTTTCAAGGCTTGGTCCTTATAGTTGGTATCAAAGGTTGGTTTAGAAAACATTATGGATTATGAGTTTTAGTTAAACACAAGGCTATTCCCTATGTCTATTATTTCCGTTAAATCCTTGTTTTGTAAATTATTCAGATCAAGGAATGTCGGTTACAAATGGAAGTAGGAGAATCTCAAACAAAATTCTTATCTCTTCCTGATGAAAAGCTTTCAATAATTTTTAAAAAGTCATATTCAGATGATTATGAAATTATGTCTAGCATACAATTCACTTGCAAGTAGTTGTTTGAGATATCAAACACCTCCACTATACCTCCATATCATCGTGGATCATGGGTTGTATTTAATCAAATATTATTTTCTCAATATTCTCATATTTTCAAGAGAGGTTAATATTATCAAGGAATTTTGAAATATTTTACCTTATCACATGATTTTGAAGCATATTATGATTTTGAAAATGGTGCTGAATAAGGAGACCCATGCACAACCTATTTATATTTTCTTTTAAAATATAGTCTCTAAGCACATACTTATGGTATTTTAAAAGGACCGTTGATTGAAAGTTTCAATCAAACTCAGTCTGACGGTTTTATAAAAATCATGTTTTATCAGATGTTTTGAAATTATATTTCATACATGATTATTTTCGAAAACTATTTTTCTACAAACACCCATATGACCCAAGTTGTACAAGTTTTCTTTAGATGAAGGAAGAAAATGATTTGGAAGGATATCTAAATCATTGTTGCAATGCATGGACCTTCTACCTATGTGAATAATATGACGATGAACCCATATAGACACCATGATGATGTTATGTTGTTCTTTCTATTAGGAATAGTTTTATTTTACCATACGGAGGAGAAATAAGAAAAATGGACAATATATATAAGGCTTCATGAATTTAGATTTTGAGGTCTTAATGTATTGTGATGAAAATTAAAGGTATAATAAAACCATTTATGATAAAAAATGTTAGTGTTATTTATCATTTTTATAAAAAGGAAAACCCATAATATGGGTGGCAACCTGTCACATCTGAAAAAGGCACTAGAATCGAACCCGAAACTAAAGGGCGATAAGGGTGCACCGCCTACCACTATCCTACGTGAAGTCCCTAGTTAGTATTACTTATTCTTTTAATTTAAATGATTTTTTGGATCAAGAATAAGTTGATTTTGGGAACTTATGTTTTATCAAATGGATATCCTTAATATAGGAAAATGATTTGGTGATTAAGTGATAAAGGTTATTTTAGAATATGTTTTCTCTTTTAGAAACATTATATGCTTAAGGGAAATGGAATACTATGGGATCTCATTTGTGGAGTAATGGTTGAAATTTTATTTTGGAAGAATATATATTTTTATTGTGGGCATATGAAGATTTTCTATATTTATGGAAATGATTAAGAAATCTAGGAGAATATGTGATTATGTTAATTACTTTTCAGTATGATATTTTAAGACTAACCGATGTTATTTGGAGATAAATCTTAATATTTATCTTGGAAGACTATGTGATTAAGTCCTTTTAAGATTTGGGTTTCAATATTAGTTTGGATTACGTTAAATAATTTTATGGACATTTGTTTATTTAATGGTCTTTGTTGAGATTTTGGTATTGTTTAACAAATTTGAGAGATTATGTGTAGTTTTTCTTTTTATAAAGTATTATCGTTTTTTGGGATTATCTAGTCTTGTACTAAACATTTTGGTTTTGGTTGATGTAAAAAGATAGGGGAAATATATATTTTATCATTTGTGGATTATCTGATAATCTATATGTTTATTCTAGAGCTTTTAATGTGACCAAGTCAGTATGAATACTCATAGTTTGGAGAAAAGATGAATTTGTGGTAGAAATTTAGTAATGGATGAAAGTCTACATGACAGGTAAGTATGTTTCCTTTTGTTTTTAGTTAATCTCATAAATAAATTCCTCAACTTTATGAAAAGTAACTTAGAACAAAAACATTGTCCGTTAACTTTTCTTACTGGGGAATCAAATACTGTTTAACCCATCAGAAGTTTGAGATTTTATTGTGGTTAACATTCTCCTAATCATGTTTTCTACCACACATCATCAAACCTTGATGGTTTTTTTCTCTTCCATACCCCTATTTTCCAACATGGAATCCTAGTATAGGCTATCTCGGGTGACCTTTTTATTTCTCTTTATTTCATTTAAAGTGATATTTTTATTGACTATTTTTCTGATGTAGAAATTTCAATGAAGATTCCAAGACCAATTTTAAAATTGTGAGGATGCAATTCCCAAAAGGGGGGAAGGATGTAACATCCCAGGTAAATAAAGAATATAAATTTGTTTATATCTCTTAAATTTTTTTGATTAAATATTAATTTTACCTTAAAGGGAATGCTATGTTCGATGGCATACCTAATTCGTAACAACATATTTAATTGAAATCTTACATTATACAGAAACATATTAATATACTATTATTATTTTAAAGGGTACTTAACATATAGTCATTGTATTAGTGGGAATAAAAACAACTAACCATATTATGATTAAATATGTTTCCTATTTGTTTTTACTTTTATCCAATAAATTTTAGAGGCATAAAATATAAAAGATACTGATTTTAAGCATAAATACTCTACTATTCATTAAAAGGTTGATTTACCGCTTTTGATGGTGAACCCTCTTTAAATCTAGTTTTGATCAATTTTATATGTTCTATTTGATAAAATGAAATTCTTATTTAGAATTGGTACATCAAAATTTACTTTGGGTAAATTGTTGGTATTTTTTTGATAAAATTCATTTTTTTAATGAATAGTGAAAATTACTGTATTTTAATTCCAAACTGTCCTTTAATATAATTTATTTATAAGGTTAGATTATCTTTTTATTTGATTTTAAAGTGCAATTATATTATGTTTTTACTATTTAATCTAATTCTGGTCATCGGAAGTAATTTCACTTTGAAATAGGGCATAAATAAGTGTCAATCTTTTGACAGTTATTATTTCTTAAAAACACGTTTTGATGTGGCAGTGTTTTAACACTCTTTTCCACAAACTTTTTGTGTTTTTTACTGAATTTTTTATTTAAATTTTTTTATTAAAAATTTGATAACTGTTGTTTTGTTGTACTTGGTGTGTAAACTAATCAATTTTAGTTTAAATCAATTGTTTTTTATATTCATTATTATCTTTTTAAATAATTCATTAATTAAATTAATTCTTTTAAATAATTATTTAATTTACTTAATTCTTTTGAATTTGATTTTAATTTGATTTTAATTAATTTTTCATTTTAATAAATTATTTTTCAATTTGTAAATAAATAACTCTTTTTGGTTTTTACTCTTTTAATAATTTAATTAGTTTTAACGATTTAATTTTATTCGTTTAATATTTTTTATTCTTTAATTATAGTAATTTTATAATTAATTGGTTAAATAATTTAAGCATGTTAATGTAAATATTTTAATTTGTTCTTCAATTAATTTTGTTTATTTTTAAACCCAAATTAATTCTTTCTTTTAAATAATGAATTATTAAATTTATTCTTTAACTTTGTTGTTTTTAGATTTTAATTCCATTCTATTTAATTTAATTTAATAAATGATTTATTTTTTTTAGTTTCATTAAATTATTTTATTTATTTAATTTTCTTTGTTATGTTTGTTTGCAGGTGTTGCGGTCATAGGGTACTGTTCCAAAGCTGTGTCTGTCTCACCGCTACAACCCATTTGTAACGGTGAATGTCTCATTGTTTCCAATCGTCCTTATCGGTGGCTGTCTCACCGTTTCCACCTATCCTTATCAGTTAATTCTTCGATGTTTCCACTCGTCTTTAACGGTGAATGTCTCACAAATAATTCAGCTACCGGTTCTCCCCTTTATTTTATTTTCAACTGGTGTCCTTTGCACCTCATCGATATTTTTTCTCACCTGTAGCTGTTATCTCCACCTCATTGTTACCCAACTTTCCCTCCCTCATCGATACACCTCCCACCTCACTATTACTTTTTCCTCACCATTGCTGAATTTCTTCCAACCTCACTATTTCACCTCATTCTATCAGTAGCCTGGAAACCGGTCCTTACCTCACCATTACTGCTCTGCTCACCTCCTGACTATTAGCCTTTCAACCGGTGCCTCTGCCACCTTCTAGCCACACTGCTTCCGATATTTCCTTTCTCACCGTCACTTCCCACAAATCAAAACATCAGCATAACAACGAACTAGCACAAGCCATATTCCAGAAAACTAACAGCAACAAAATCCCCTCAAAAATATCCAGAGCAAATCGAACATTAAAATTATACACAGAAAAGCAACCCAAATTTGAAACTTCTTGAATTCGAATAATAAACATGAAATCCCCAAACCTATAGATCTGGAACCTTCACGAACCCTGGACGATCCTTCCCTGCTGTTGGTCTGATCTCACAGGACAAAGCCTTGTTCATCTGCCGAACCTCCCTGGTCCCTCTCTGCGCATCCTCTGGCCGAGCGAGATTCTCTGCTCCCCAAATCGAACCGTGAAACCCTACAAGCCCACGCCTCTGTTCAACCCAAACCCTTCTGCACTGCTCCCTACTTCTCCCTATTTATCGGTGAGTTCACCACTATGAACCACTATGCCACATGTCCCATATGCCAACCGCACCACCCTCTTTCATCCTCGTCGTGCCAGACCCTTTGCTCTGCCGCACGAACTCCTCCTTTCTCCCCTCTGCTCCACCGCGAAGATCCCCCCCCCCTTATTCATTGTTTTTTTGTTTTATATACTATATAGTAACATGTATATAATATATACTTAATATATTAACATATATATAATATAAATATTATAGCATATAGTATAACATAATTTATTATATAATATTTATATCAATTACTATACTATAATTATTATAGGTATATTAATAATAATATATAATCTTATATATAATATCAGTATATCATAATAACTAATGTTATAAAATAAATATAATAGTCATTAAAATTATATTAGTAGTTATAATATTAGATATTATTATAATATACATACTTCTTTATAAGTGTTTTTATTTATGTTGTGATATAATATATGGTAGTTTCATTTTTTTATTTGACTCACGTGTGTTTGTTTTTGTTTCGTTTCAGGGGGTGGGATGAACATACATTGAGTCCACTTAAAAGATCATGACGTGCACATAAAAGCAAGCCACGTGGATTGGCTATTTCTAGGGAAGAAACTAGCTAGTCGCGCGCGCATCTTTTTCATTCGGTTAGGAGAAACTGCTCCGGTGACCGGAGGGGGAGGGGAAACATAGTGAATGCTACATGTTGAAGCCCAGGAACTCCTCAGGGGAGATTCAAGAGACTTTGATTGGGTGATGAATGCATGATAGGTGGGATAGGAATTGATCAATCCAAGGAGCTGGTTCAGAGATGATTATAGGATAGAGGGAACTCGAAAGAAAAGGCAGTGAGACTTTGTTCGATGCTAGGGGAAGTAGAGAAAGAGAAACTTACAACATATTTCATCATGAGTAATTTGGATCATCGAGAGATGAAGATCATAGAATTTTCATACCTCGATTCCCTGGATGGGACACTGAGAAGATTCCATAATTGGTTCTACCATCAATCAGTATGAGTTGGAATTTCCAGGAGCTCGAGTAGGGAGTTCGAACTTCTTAGTTTTCCCTGCACTCTGTTTTTCTGCAACATACTTCAATATGAAATTATTTTCTCTTAACTCTGTAGTTTCTTTAAAACCAAACACTATTTCTGGAAAATTTCCCTTGGGAGGGAATAAGCTGGTCAGGACCCTTTACCATTGTTAGAGTCTTGGTTAATGTAGCTACTGAGTTGGTTGGAGAAGAGAATCAACCTTTCTTAGATAATGTTCAAAGAATAAAACACTTCTTTGAAGGGTATCCAAAGGGCTTGGATTCCATATCTCTATTGGAATAATGAGCTGATTCGGGTCTAACTGAGGACTATAAAATAAGTGTTACGTGGGAACTAACCCATGGTTACTTAGTTATTTTCATTTTTATTTTGTTCATTAATAAAGATAATATCTGCTGCTTTTTATCTAGTTAAATTTCTTAATGGATTGATTGTGCTTCATGATCTTTTATTGTTTTAGAGAGAGTTGTTTTTTCCAGAAACATGGCCAAGAAACCTCAAGGGAGCATTCCACTACATCATATGGGTACCATTTCTCTTTACTCACTCTCTTAGGTTACTTATCTTGCACTTCATACTATGCAATACTGTTTTACTTATTTGAACATGCAGGTTGATGAAGAGGAGTAACAACCCAGTGATACTAAAGAGGATCTATTGATGAAATCCACTGTTAATGGTCCAATAATTCAGGGAAGTACTGTTCTACCTTTTTCAGTTTCAATTACTTGATTCTTCTTCACTGTGAACTACGTGTGGGGGACTTCCTCCTAATCTTTGAAAAATGACTTTGTTTTCTTGTATGGGTGTTTAGATGATAGTATCTACTTAGTTGAAAATGTTTTTTGAGCTGATTTTCTGAAACATGCTTCCACACACTATTTTTATTTTTATTATACTGCTACTGCACATCACTGTTAATCATGCTACTATTTGATGTAAATTGATAAAATCTTTTTCCTGCTCACACTAATTCAAATAATGAAAATTTTAGGAATAGAAATGTACATGGTTGCTGGTGAGTTTCTTGTGGTTGGTCTTTTCTATTTTTCATTTTTTTTATTTTCTTTCCCTTTTTGTGTGGCAAAGAAAATTTTTGAACTTCATTGATACCTCTCCATATCCTTTTTCAGCTGAAATTTTCATCTATTTTAAAGATAAACTCTCTCACACCTTGAGAGTCAACATTGGGGACAATGTTGGGTTTTAAGTGTGGGGGAGAGGGTCATTATAGTGTTATGTTGAATTCCCCCTTCTTGAACCTGAGTTTGTTTAAAAAATTGTAAAACAAAATTTCATTTTTTTCAAAAAATGGTTCAAAATTCCGTTAAAAGTTTTCAAATTTGTTCATCAGATGATAGTAATTGGAGTTTCAATGGTACTTCGTTTTTTTCATGTTTTTTGGATAACTGCTACTGGATGTTGAGAGTGGCACTTAGTCAGAAACTGTTATTTATGAATGATTGTTGAGTGCAACTATTCACTGTCTCTATGGATCAGTCTGTTTAGGAACTGAGGATGAGTGTATGACAGTATAGGTTTTGTGGGATGATGATCATGACTTGGAGTAACTTAATTTTACCACTAGAACCCATGGGAATCACATGTTTATTAAATAATATTCATTCACTTTACTAAGTCAATCTGAATGATTATAAATTTATCCCTTTGTAACTGGTGTAAAATAGGAAAATGGGATCCCACGGTGAGTATCTGAGACAAGGTGCATTGGGTTCATATCTGTGAATAAATAATTCCAATTTCTATTTTAATAAGTTCTATGCACAGTGCTCTGCACAAAAAATATGGCTAAGAAAAATAGAAAAAAAGTGCCCTTGTCAAAAATGAACTCATTAAGGTGAGTGGGATTTTGAACCCAGATGATAAAGGGAGCAATTGACTTGGTTAATTTTCATTTGGGTTGAATCAATAAAGTGATAAAATTAAGGGAATTTAATTTTTGGACCCTGGGGGAAGGTGAGAATGGACGGTGCATTTGGTTATGTTTTGAGTTCCATTTCATCTACCCTGTCAACACTCCTTGAATCACTACTTGAATTGGAAGGTGAAGTAGGATAGTTAATGAATACAAATAGGGGGAATGAAATACTTGACAGTGTACGAATTTGTGATGCTCTTGACTTCTTGTGGGTTTTTGAAGCTAGAAAGGACATCATTGTTGAACAACTTTTACAAAACCTGACTCATTGTTTTGTCTTGTTACTCTGGATATTAATGTTTAATCATGCACCTTTTTAGCTTAAACTCACTAAACATCATTCTGTTTTAAGGCAAAGACATGAATTTATTTGAGGACAAATAAATCTTTAAGTGTGGGGGAGTTTGATGTGGTAGTGTTTTGACACTCTTTTCCACACCCTTTTTGTATTTTTTACTGACTTTTTTATTTTAAAATGTTTTTTATTAAATATTTGATAACTATTGTGTTGTTGTACTTGGTGTGTAAACTAATCAATTTTAGTTTAAATCAATTGTTTTTTATATTAATTATTTTCTTTTTAAATAAATCTTTAATTTACATAATTCTTTTAAATAATCATTTAATTTACATAATTCTTTTGAATTTGATTTTAATATGAATTTAATTAATTTTTCATTTTAATTAATTATTCTTTAAATTGTAAATAAATAATTCTTTTTGGATTTTAGTCATTTAATAATTTAATTAGTTTTAAAAATTTAATTTTATTCATTTAATATTTTTTTATTCTTTAATTTAAGTAATTCGGTAATTAATAGGTTAAATAATTTTAACAAGTTACTATAAATATTTTAATTTGTTATTTAATTAAGTTTGTTTATTTTTAAAACCAAATTAATTCATTCTTTAAAATAAAGTATTATTAATTTTATTATTTATCTTTGTTGTTTTTAGTTTTTAATTCCATTCTATTTAATTTATTTTCTTAACTGATTTATTTTTTTTAGTTTCATTAAATTATTGTATTTATTTAATTTTCTTTGTTGTGTTTGTTTGCAGGTGTTGTGGTCGCACGGTCCTGTTCCTAAGCAGTGACTGTCTAACCGCTACAACCCATTTGTAATAGTGACTATCTCAACGTTTCCACCCGTCCTTATCGGTGACTATCTCACCATTTCCACCCATCCTTATCGGTTACTTCCTCCCCTATTCCACCCATATTTATCGATGGTTATCTCACCGATAATTCAGATACCAGTTCTCTCCTTTATTTTATTTTCTACCGGTGACCTTTGCACCTCACCGATATTTTTCCTCACCGGTAGCAGTTATCCTCACCTCACTGTTACCCAAATTTCCCTCCCTCACCGATACACCTCTCGCATCACTGTTACCTTTTCCTCACCGTTACTCAATTTCTTCCAAACTCACCATTTCACCCCTTCTATCAGTAGCCTGCCTACCGGTCCTTACCTCACCATTACTGCTCTTCTCACCTCTTCACTATTAGCCTTCTCAACTGGTGCCACTGCCACCTTCTAGTCACACTACTTCTGGCATTTCCTTTCTCACCATCTCCTCCCACACATCACAATAGTAGCATAACAACGAACCAACACTAGCCATATTCCAGCAAACCAACAGTAGCAAAATCCCTACAAAAATCTCCACAGAAAATCGAACATTACAATTACAAATAGAAAAGCAATACAAATTTGAATCTTATTGAATCCGAATACCATACATGAAATCCCTAAACATTTATATATGGAACCTTCTTGAACCCTGGATGAACCTTCCCTGCCATTGGCCTGGTCTCACCGGACAAACCTCTATTCACCCGTCGAACCTCCCTGAGCCCTCTCCGTACATCCACTAGCCGAGCGAGCTTCCCTACTCCCCATATTGAACCGTGCAAGAATGTAAGCCCACGCCGTTGTTCATCCCAAACCCTTCTGCCCCACTCCATGATTCTCCTTTTTCGCCGACGAATTCCCCATCGCGAACCGTTGCACCACATCTCCCCTATTCCAAGCGTGCTACCCTCCTTCATCCTCGCGGTACCAGACCCTCTGCTCCGCCGCACGAACTCCCCCTTTTCTCCCCCCTGCTCCACCGCGATGATTCCCCCCCCCTTCTTTATTGTTTTTTATTTTGTTTTATATACTATATAATAACATTTAAATAATATATACTTAATATATTAACATATATATAATATAAATATTATGGAATATAGTATAACAAAATATATTATATAATATATATATATATATATAATACTATAATATAATAATTATAGGTATATTAATAATAATATATAATATTATATATAATATCAGTATATCATAATAACTAATGTTATTAAATAAATATAATAGTCATTAAAGTTATATTAGTAATTATAATATTAGATATTATTATAATATACATACTTCATTATAAGTGTTTTCATTTAAGTTGTGATATAATATATGGTAGTTTTATTTTATTTATTTATTTGACTCACGTGCATTTATTGTTGTTTCATTGCAGGGGCAGGATGCACTTACATTGAGTTCACTTAAAAGATCGTGACGTGCACATAAAAGCATGCCTTGTGGATCGGCTGTTTCTACGGAAGAAACTATCTCACCGCACACGCATCTTTTTCATTCGGTTAGGAGCAACTGCTCCGGTGACAGGAGGAGGGAGGGGAAACACATTGAAAGCTACACGTGGAGGCCCGGGAACTCCTCAGGGGAGATTCTAGATGCTTCAATTGAATGATAAATGCGCGAGAGGCGGGAGAGGCATTGATCAATCCTAGGAACAAGTTCAGAGATGAGTTCAGGATAGAGGGAACTTGAAATAAAAGGTAGCGACACTTTGTTCGAGACTGGGGGAAGCAGAGGAATAGAAACTTATAGCATCTTCTATCGTGAGTAATTTTGGGCACCGAGAGTTGCATATTAGAGCATTTTCATACCTCGATTCCTAGGGTGGGACACCGAGCGGATTCCAGAATTTCATTTACCATCAAGCAGTAGGAGTTGGAATTTCTGGGAGCTTGAGCAGGGAGTTCAAACTTCTTAGTTTTCCCTGAACTCTATTTTTCCACAACTTACTTCAATATTAATTTCATTGAACATAACTCTATTGTTGCTTTAAAACCATACACTATGTCCGGCTAATTTACGTTGGGGGGAATAAGCTGGTTGATTTTATTTGTTTAGTCTCATTCATGCACCGCATTATTTAATTGGATTGTCTCTCTCATTTTTTAGAAACAAGTTTAGTTTCAAAACAACAGGATCGAGTGAAAACCGATCTTCACCATAAAAAAACTATATTAATTTGAGTCATTCACTGACAAGTGAATTATTCTTGAAAGAGAGAGACACACCGAACTTAACTGACAAGTTGAGCTCGGTGACTTCTGACTTATTTTCACCATTGGATGGAATGAATTTTATAGTCAAAGGACTGTAAGAGCTATTTCATCACAAACTGACCAGACGACAAATCTGGAAAGTTAATTTTAGTCATATCCATATTTCTAAAACTCTAGTGTATGAACGAGGTTGAGAAAAATTGAACCGGCCTATGGAATTTCCCCTACTCATCTAGTGGTTTTTTACTCCACAATTTCTCTTGCTGCTCTATCTACTCCCTTTTCACTCACCATCTTACTCTCACTTCTTCACACACTAAGTCTTATTCACTCCACTTCACGAAAACCAATTTGTTTTCTTGATTTTGTGTGTGTTTTTTTGTTTAGATTTTTTTTCTAGATCACCAACACAACAATAGGCCTCCCTAGGGTTCTACACTATCTTTCCACTATCATAAGTAGTAAGTAGTTTATAAATTTTATTTTGTCTCTCGTGCTCAACGATGCACGATCGTGCACACGCATTTTGTTTTGATAGCATGAATTAATTGTAAATTAATTTCGGCCTATTATATGTTTTGAATTCGAAAAAATGGATTCTGTATATAGAATTAGGAGTTCTAAATTGTGTAAATAGGCAACTTTTCTTTTTAGACATTATGAATATTTACTTCAGTAAAAAAATTATTTACAATTGTGAAAGGGTAATTCTGATAAATAAGGGTAACAAAATATTATTATTATAATATTAAATTACCCTAACATGTTTCCTAATCCTATTGGTTGATACATTTACATCCATTGGAATCATTGGGTCGATTTTGGGACCCCATGGAGCCACTTGGGAGTGATAATGAAACTTTAAATTAATTAATTTAAAGTAAAGAAAAAAATGACTTAAACATATATCTTTTAGTAAATCAATTCTTACTTGGGGTTATATAAGTTATCTCTTAAACTATAATTATCCATTTGAAATATAACAATATTTCTTACATCATGATATTTTTTTTATTTTTAGACAGCATATAAATAAAAATATTTATGACTCAATAATGATGCAGTCTTTACATCATTAATTATTGATTTAAATAAATAAGATTATAAAGATTAAAAAAATATCCAAAACCTATCCAATTATTATTGGATGATTTTATTTTGAACATGATTCATCTTATCTTTGAATTTAATTAGTTTTGTACCTTTATAAACCGAAAATAAATATATAATAAATTAATATTTTTAAGCATTCTTAAAGTGCCCATCCTCCCCCTGATAAAAATCCATCACTTTTAACTCATTTTTCACACTTCTAAATCCCCTTGGCTCATCCAACATCTGACCAATTAAGTACCCTACATACATATCCTCCTCATAGATTCCTTCCCCTAGGCAAAATGCAATTCAATTAAACCTATTCGTTCAAACCTAAGGAGATACCCGATTTAAAGTTAACGTCTTCTCTTAAGTTCTTTTGTTTTATTTGACTTCTACAACCCCATAAACTCTTTATATTACTTTATTTTATAACAAAACTAGTATAATAAATATACTAGGTAGTTTTATTTGAAGTATTAGAAATACATTTACACACACCTCCATCTAATGGTTAATGAACATACTGTTTTTCTAGACAGAAAAATACTGCCTCTCGAAACGATAATTGTTCAATTATCTCATATCGCCTCTCATAGTAGATATTATGAAGGACCTGTGTTTATATATGATATATATTGTGTTTATTTATTCTGTGTAATTCTTTAATTTTTATTTACAAATATACCTTTATTCTTTTCAATATGTGTAAATATGACAATTTCATTTAAGGAAGTGCAGACTACCGCCCCCTCAAGGTGATATGATTCGTTCATGACATACATAAAACATATAAAGGATGGAGTTAATGAAATTATGTAAAATATATATAATACGATATTATACTATAATTATAATATACCTATAATCATTATGTTTTCATTTTATTAAATATGAAATAGGAATGAAAGAAGTGTTCATGCGTACGTACAACTTACCGTCTCTATGAATAGTGCATTTCATTTCTTATCTCCAAATGTTATGTAATATTATAAATAAATACATATACTATATATATATGATATATATTATATATATGATATTTAAATAATGAATATCATTCTGGATATAAGGGAATTTTGACCACATGAACAACTTGTAATTATAATAAGTTCATTTTTGACTCAACTACCAAATATCGACAAAACGACCATTATTAACTTAAATGATTGGATAAAGTTGATAACTTGGTAATAAGTTATATAAAAGAAATAATAAACTTGAAAAAGGTTATTAAGAAATTATAAATTAACTTTATCTTATTATTCAAGATATTAAAGAACAAACGGTTCTAGTCAGACATGAGGTAATGGGTTTTTTATGTCACTTTTAATTTCATGGGATTTCCATTGCTCACCACTTATTTATTGCCTATGGGGTATTTTGTACTTCCATTTGATATATCTTATCATGATTCTATTTATATTCATGTTATTATGTGATTTAATTGGTTTTTGTTAACTTTTGGTCATACGACCTGATTGATTACAATGTGGTAAGGGCTTTTCATCTCACATTTTATTCCCATGAGATTCATCCTATATTTTTGACTATTTCGTTTTTTGGGTTGTATATACTGCCAATGATTTTATTCTCTGTGTAATATACTTTAATGTAGGGATATTTAAATATACATTGTACTATCCTTCTTTTATGGGGTGTTTGTTTTGTAAGTTACCAAATCAGTAAGGGAACCTTTCACCATACTCTTTTAGTCAAAGACTTATTTTTGTTATGTATTTTAATTTAACTATTCTTATATTTGGATATATTCTCTTATATCCTTATTTCTGTAAATTTTATTTCCAAGTGATGAGATACCCTTTTTACTCTCATCAACTCATTTTTTTTAATTTTAATGTGACATCGTTAGGCTGTCGAATTTTTGTAAGGGAACTTCTTTACCAAATTTCAATTCATTGGGTTAAACTTCTACTTCATGATTATGTCATGCTATGAATATGTGTGAATGAACTATGCTTGTTTTTCTCAATTTAAATTCCATTGGAACTTATTATTATTATACACCAATTCACTTTTATATGGTGTACATACTTCACTTTGACATATTATATCATGAATATATTTTTTTCTCATGATATTATAATCTTTGATTAAGGTTATTCCTCCATTATTTGTATTCAAGAATCTCTCTTTGGGTTGGGAACTCTTTAACTAAAATATCGTTTTAAATGTTTTAATGATTTATTCTTATAAATATTTCCCATTAATGTCCATGTTTCAAAAAAAATTAAATTATTTATTTATATAGACATATAATTTTTCAAATGTTAATTTTTTTTTTAAAATCTTCAAATTGATATGGGACACATTAATTAAAAAATCTCTTTATTAAATGTTTTAATTGGTTTTGAAAATGGTTTTGGTAAATCATTGATTACATCAATATCTTGAAATGAAATATTGTGATTGAAATTTGGAAATGTTATCTTTCATTTGTACTTGTTTTTTGCATTATGAATATGTTATAGTTATTGGACATTGTTTACGTATATAGGTGGTTCCATGATAAACCTATGGCGGGTGAGCCGAAGATAGCTCTCTAATTAATTGGGTAACATGATGGTGGTAAATGTTAATGTTTTTTCTAAGATATTTAGGGAATATACTATGATGGGTATTCCAAACGTAACTCCCTATGTACTTATGATAGCTACAATGTAAGTATGATATGTATGCCACAAGTTACATGTGTGAATTATTATTTCTATGAGTTATTCATAAATATTATGATTTCATGAGGCATGTTGTGATTTAAAATATTGGTTTCTTTAATTTGTATGTATTTATGGGTTATTTTTTCCTTTCCTTATTTTGTAACCCTTACTAAGCTTTTTATACTCATCCCAAGTTTTTTAAATGTTTTCCACATGACTTAAAGTTGAATAGGGTCATGGATGGGATCAAGAAAAAGTCATGTTTTCTAAATAATATAACTAGACAGGTTTCTTTTTAAGAGTTTTATTTTATGAAAAAAATGGATACTGAGTAGTAGTGTTTACATGTAATTTTCAAGTTAATATGTAACAGTTATGGAAAAATTCTCTAAAACTCTAAACCTGAAAAGATCCTTAATGTGAATTATTCATTTAATTCAAGATTATGTAATGTTTTAATGTTGGGTCCTTATAAATGGAAAGGGGTAAGAATGCTACTTGTAGGGTTGAATCAGGATGGGAGTGAGATCGTATTAGGGGAATCTTCATGACATGGAATTTATTTTGAGGGATTTTTACATGGTTTTAAAATCCCATTGGTATAACCTCCTATATATAAATGTTTTTATAAAAACATTTGTATGTACATCTCATTAACATCCTATACCAATATTTTTAAGACCCCATTATTATGGGTTTGTTGGTATATTGCTAAATTCAAGTTGTGGAAATATTCTTTTAATTATATTATTGATTTTAACCTAATGTATATTGATGTATCAATTTAAAATTGGATATTCCTTGTGTAATGATTTTTATTTATGATTCATTCTAATTACCTTTTATTTTTTTTATAATATTCTTTATATAGTTTACCCATAATGAATTTCCTTTTTCACACATTCTATACTATGTTGGTGAGTGATTTATCAGGTGGATGGTATTTACACGTGACACCATTCTTTATGTTTCATTCCCATGTGATAAAGAATCACCCCCAAATATTTTGTGGGATGGTGGTTCGACTAGGGATCATTAGTAGGGTGATGAAATGATGTATGAAACCAAATACAAATTATTTAAGAATAGAATTGACTTTGCGAAAATATAGGTGGTGGTACATGTGTTTGTTGGTTTCAAACCGATCTCATGACCAAATTGGTACTGGGAAGGACCCCCTATAATCCAAGTCAATAGTTGTACACGTGATAGCATGGTCTGATTGGTTCATGATGAATGGGAAGGATCATTTTGTAATGGGTATGAAAACAACAAATTTTTTTCGATAGAATCCATTCATGATGTTGACTAGCACAGAACAATGGTTTGGTTGTGGCCTGCGGTGTAAAATTTTACCCCCTACACATGATTAGGGATATTGGTTGGGGGTTGAAAATTTTGTTTCAAATATAATTATTTAATAAAACCCCTATTAAATAGTGTATCACAAGATGTTGGGAATTCCATCATGAATATGATCCCCTTCCATTTTTATATTATATAATAATATTATTATTATTGCTACTATTTTTATTATTATAGAATATTGTTTTCTATATAGCTTCTTCATATGATGTTAGATAGATGATCCATCTACAACATCATTATTATGGTATCAAGTCATCTCATTCAAGATAAATATTAACTATTTAATTCCAACATGTTTTTGGGGCACAGTGTATCTCCACAAAGTGACATTCATATGTGACACAATGAAGTATTTAATTTTCAAATAGCATCCATTTTTGTGAAGTAAATTGCTCATATTGAATATTTTTACACTCATATCAAAATGAAACTATCCATTTTGAAATTAAATACCATTTTCATTAGGATATATGGGAATTTAAATTCAATCCCACTTAGGCTGGTTATATAAATTGGGGATGTTCATCAAAACATTTATGGGATTCAGATTTAGACATGTGAGCAATCCCCTTTGAGTGAAATAGATAATAGGTGTGATGGTTTTCATTATATCAATATATAATATTAAATGTGATATTATTTTAGAGGGTTTCAAATATAACAGATAAGTAACTAGATGTATGGTTCAGGTGTGATCATCATAGTGGTGTTGGGGTCAGTATTCCCCAGGTGGTGGGATAGGTCAGGGAGTGAGTCTCCAACATCATATATTCTAGTGGATTCAGTACTCTTTAACTATATTTTGGTGAATGAGTTCTCTAAAAGTGGAGTTGTTATTCTCATATCTTGAGATCTGATGGGGTGAGGGTCCTATAAAAGTGTTGGTACACCCTCAACATTGAATCTCATTGTCACAAAACATGTCCCCTACTGCAGATCAAGTGAGGTTATATGGGTTGGTAGCTCGGGTATCTGAACGGTTGTTTAGTATAGATATACTAAAAGTAGTTATGCTCCATCATTTTATGAACATGTTTCAGTTGTGATTGTAAAACCCATTATTAATTCATTTGATGAAATTAATGATGGAAATATAATAATTATAGTCGTCCACAAAACATAGTATTCCTTAGAACCATAGGTATTACCATAGTAATGTGATGTTTAGGTTGGTTATCAACATTTAAATTTATGGACTATTTAGTGTTCTTAGAATCTATAGATACCCCTGCACTGTTCCTTTTATGGATAGGTTCTATGATGACTATGAATTCTGGGAATTCTTGAGACTCATTTTTATTAGAGGATCACATGATTATTCAATTTGGATCCCATTTGGATAATACTTAGTGTTGGTAGCCTTGATTTTTAATGATTTATCTAGTTTTATTTATTTTCTCCTTTTAAACAACTCATGTGCCAAAAGTTGAGATGATTATTATTTTATGCCTCCTTCATGGTTTATAGGGAATCATACTTCGTATGTATATACAAGGTATATCTCTAGTTATAGTGGTCTAATCCATTTAATTTATATATATATATATCACTATATTTTTCCTTGAAGTTGGATATGTGTTTTGGGTGTTTGAAGAACATGGAATTCATATTTTTTATATATTTAATATAATAAATCACACACATGTATATATTTTTTATAAATAGTTTCCCTATTGATCAAGACCTCATATAGAAAATCGGAGAACGTAGATGTTTTTAAGATGGGGTGTAAACCATATGTGCTATATAAGGTTGGCCAGTATCGGACATCTCTAGGAAGTTAGTCATTGGAGGGTGTGTGATTGTGAATTAAATTTAATTAATTAATCCAATTTTTAAACAAATATCAATCATTTTAAATATATTTTTATAAAAAACTCTCTAGGGCTAGCCGCATAACCTTGAGATATTTGAGGAGAGGAGGAGATCCACTTTTGGTGATGATGAACTCAAATAAAAAAAAGTGGACTAATTAATTGAGGAGATCCATAGGAAAAATAATTAATACAAAGTATTATCTAAATATATATTAGTTAATGTGTTCTTTTCCAATGCTTAATCTTCTCTTCTGGCAGGCTCTTTATTTATAAAATTCCACCCATTTGTTTGATGTTGGGAATGGATTTTGTAAACTCTTAATTATTTAATTATATTCATCACATAATATACATATTTAATCATCTTTTAAATTTTTATTTTTTTCTTTTTTTTATCTATGTTTTTCACCGCGTTTGTTTCCACATTTATGAACATTTTCTAGGATCAAATCATCTAATTATATTTATCACATTTATTGTCTGCCTTTCCTATCTCAATTAACTTCCTTATTCATCAATCACTTTGTGGGGTTAGTGATTCCACAATAATGGATTGCTTTGAGTTTAATTGATCTTACTAATACATGGTGGTTGTGATAATGATCGTGGATTGATTTTTTTTGGAAGAATCGTGAGATAAAAACCAATTAAGGGTGATGGATCGATGTATCAAAACACCATTTTGGAAGAAAGAGGCATGAAGGATCATGCACAATGGATGGTAATATAGATTTGTGTCCATAAATGTAATATAATAGATGATAAATGGTTTTTTCCATTAACTCTACTGCTTACGGAGATTCTATAATGGATCAAGGTTGTTCTTCCAAGGATCAAGACCCTTAATGGTGATAAGATTTGTGATGGACCTTATGCGGGTCCCCAAAAGTACAGATCTACAAGTATTGGTGAATAGAAGACTATGTTTGATATGTTTCTTTCATAAGATAGATCCTTGATCTGAACATTAGGTGAATATGGTGGAAAAATCAATAGATTCGGCGAGACGTAAGAAATGAAACATGTATTCTATGGAGAAAAATATTACACAAAATGTATTTAGGAGTAAAACACATCGTGTGTTTCAAAATACCACAGGGGATAGGGTTTCATTCCAAAATAAGTATCATGGACTATGTGGAGGACCCACATGCCATTTGAACTTTGTTATGTAGCCTCGTCATGAACATATGACACCTGCTCAGGAAACCCATGGGGATAAAACTCCATGTATCTCAAAGTACACCCAGGTACCCATACTATGTTAGATAACCCATGCATAATAGAGAAGTAAAAATGGACCTCGAGTGGTCCCACAATCTATTTACATCTAAGTACATTCCATGTACAAATGATAGACTAGAGAAACCTGTGTTTAGTAAGGAAAACTATATGAAACCTGGGTTTTCCCACATGTCACATCACCTATTTAACACAACATGTACATTGGATTTTACATTCTAAATGTAGTTATGGGACATTGACAAGTTTTTGGGTTCATGATTCATGCCTTGTACCGAAGTAGGACACACCATGTACTCCCCATAGAAGCTTATAGCTTTTATATCTCCTTCTCTAGGACTAATATTTGGTCCAATGAGTATCCTATTCTAAGTAATTATTAAATTAGTACATGATTACATACTAGGTCTTGTAAATAGAGATACTACATTATGAGTTATGAGTGAGACACTTATTTCAAAAATACATGGATGGTATCAGTGATCAGGGTAGTTCTTTAATGATATGTCTGGGTTTGTACTCTCCAGTTCATCTAGAGTGTGGGTCCCCTACACTCTTTATAGATGTTGATTCATAACTCCACCATACAATAGAGGGTGAAGGTCCTATATATATGTGGTGGTACACCTCTATCCTCAAGCCCCAATTGGGAGAAGTTACTCCACTGGAGTTAGTTCTCTCTTGACTATGGAGTATAATATAGTGGTTTGAGCTGTCCAACATCATTCTTGAGAGGTTGTGTTTAGTTCTTAGAATTAGAAATATGACATTCGGAATTACAGTAAAAATCAACATTCTTATATGATTGTGAAGATGGAAGTCCCATTTTCCTCTACCTTTGTGTTTATTTATGAGAAAATATAATGCTGGATTTTTCTACCTTATTACTTTATGGATCGAGTAGACTATTTTATTTTATTTTTCTTCCCTTTGGGTTTTATGGAATCTTAATGGGTATGTATATACCAATGCCTTTATAGAATTTTTTGTCACATATAATTTATTATACAGATTCCATATAGATTATAAATGACTATAGTGGTCCCAGTATCTATGGAGCTTAGCAGTATGTAGTGGAATATTCTTTGTTTAGTGGTCGAACTCTTGGATATTAAGTTGGTCCCTTCCACGCTATACCTTTTTAGTTATTTTTAGTTTCAATTTTTCTTTTTATTTTTTAGAGGGCCATAATTTTTCTCCTTATACATCTGTATTATCTTGGTCAAACTAATATATATCATAAAAGGTTGTTACATGATCTTTTAAGACTCAATTATTTACCACTTTGTTATATATTTACATTGTTTCATGGATCTTGGGGTAACACCTAAATATTTCTTGAAAAAAATTGATTTAATTAATTTTTTCTGATATTTTTCATTTCACACAACACCAAAATATAGCTTTTATATTAAATAACTAATTTTTTCTTATATTATATGCTACACCGAGTTAATTTTTTTCTACATTCAACACCAACTTGGCTTTTGTTATATGAAATATTGAGATTCTATGAAAAAAGACATTTTGTTATTATAGTTATATAAATGAGATAGTTATAACATTTATGTAACGAATAGTAATATGAATAGTAACAACTAATTTTTAAATATTATTTATAATGGTTTTATATAAATAAAACATATTTATAATAAATAATATAATTTTTTTGGTAAATTCTTTATATATTTGAAAATAATATTTTCTCAAATAAACAGCTTTTTATTTCCTTGAGTGAAAAATAATAAAATTAATTTTAGAAACTTTTAGAAATTGAATTACATAAAATAAACATCATATTTTAATTCAGAGTATCAAAATTATCTTATGATTATATGTTTGGATTTTTCTAAAATATTTTAGTTTTGGAGGAATAGGAAAAAAATATTGAATTTTAATTAAAAAATGCTTTTTTATAGTTTATTTATATAGTAAAATCAATTTTTAATTTTTAATTTAAAGTTTAATTAGATAAAATTATCATAAATTAATCCAATTTATGTCATCTTAACCAATTTCACATTGAATTTGGATATACAAATAATTCAAAACTTTTGACAATTTCTCCTTAAAAACCCGCTTTCTCACCACTTCAGTGATATTGGTTTTAATTTTAATCTAACCATTTATGTGAATTGAATTTGTATAAAAGTAAATACACAGCTATAATTAGTGTTATATTTATATACTAATAATGTTAATTTGTTTTTTGACCAGCAATATTAGTGAAAAAAATTAAATTTTATTACAGTAATTAAGGTAAAATTAAGCTTAGGAATGGACTAAACCTTAAACATAAGGGACAAAATTACCTATAAACTTATCCAAAGATCATTTTATAACAATATTTTGACCATATACCCTCTTAATTATAATTTCAAAAGTTATTGAGACACATGTTCATGAAAGTTTCCTATATAAGAATTTAATTAACGAAAATGACAAAAAACAAATCTTACCTTTTACAATTATAAAACATTGAGATATGGAAAACATATTTTCGGTTATAAATTTAATTTTAAAATATAAATACATTATTTTTTATAAATATTATTTATCATTAATTTTTAGAGATGAATTAGTTACATTAAAATCAAAACAAATGATAACGTATGTATTATTTAGTTAATAATTAATAAAACTATATTATTATGAAAACATTAAAAGGAAAGTAAATTTAATGAATTATTATGTGACATTATTTTTATGGATTAATATATCATGTTACACATCAGTTAACTTAATATATTTTAATTCCATCATTTCATTAAAAATTTAAATTTAAATTAAATAATTAATGTAAAATTTGACATTAATGTTTTTTTACAATAAATTATGTCTAATAAAATGGTTTAAAATTAATAAAAATACTACATTATTTCAAGTAATTTTTAACTATTAATAGATATAAAATATGGTATATTAATGTTGTAATTGATCTTTTATAATTAACATATTTACCATTATAGAGTAAAAACATTGTTTCCACGGTTTGGGTTAAGTAATGTTTTTGTGCGTTATGTGCGCTTGTTTTAAAATTAATTTATAACATGTGTGGGATTTTTTTTTGTAAATTATATATCATGTAAAAAATTTAGTGGTACTATATTTTATAATAAATAACATCTTAATTTACTCTTAATGGTTAGTTTACTTAGGTTGTAAAACTAGTTTCCTAAATGACAAACCAAAATGAAGAATATAAAAAAACATAAAGATTAAGGAAAAAAATTGTAAAACTGAACTTATTTTGGTGTGTTAAAGATTTTTATCGAAAAAAATTGACTTTAAAGCGTTATTTTTTCATTTTTTTAATCACATGAGGTAAGGGAGACCTCCCAATAGTGCTTACCTTTTAGTATTTACAACAGTTCTACTCCCCCTCCATTATAAAAAGGCATTCACTCTTCTCTTTACTTACACCACTAAAGATATATTTTTTTAGAAAGAAACTACCCAAATCATCTCCCAACATAACTTAATTCTACCTATATGCATTTATTTTGGAATAAATCCAACCAAGTAATCTTTTTCGGGAAAACTAAGAGTAATTACACAAAGAAGAGGTAACATCCTTCCTCAAGCACCTTTGTTTTATTTTCATTCTCCACCCCCTAAACTACTATTATTAAAATTTTATAAAATAACCTAAGTATAATAAATATACTTATATTTTATTATTCTAATTGTTATACCTAAACTTACACACAATTCCATTTTATGGGTAACGAACATACAATTCTTGTGCAAAGTGAACTATCGCCTAATGAAACGATGTTGTTTATTTTTTATTTACCACTTCTCATAGTTGGGAATTATGATGGAAACTATATTTTTATATGATATATATGTTTTCATGATCTATTTATGATTACATATAATTTTATAAAACATACCTTTCGTTCATTCAATTTTTTAAATGAAAACCTCATTTTTGGATGTGAGGACTATCGGTTCCTCAAAGTGATGTGATTCATTCAAACTTTACATAGAATGAATTAAGGATGGGTTTAGTGAAATTATATGATATATATAAAATAATAATTATAAATTAATTATAATATATATATATATATATATTATTATATTTAATTTATTTCATTCAATATGACAAGAAAACAGAAATAATGTTCATGTGCACATACAGCCCACTATCTACATGAATAGTTTATTCTATTTCTTATTTCTATATTTTTTAAATTATTATAAACATTTATATAATTAAAATATATTATATAAAAAAAATATTTTACATTATTTAAATAATTAAACCATGATCTATGTATGAGGATCAACAATAATAACTCGAAACACATTGGATAAACAAAGCAGTTATTACCCGAAACGTTACATTAACATGGAATTTATAATAAACAGGTAATGTAAAGTCATAAGTGAACCACATATGGTATTATATATATTAATATGGTTATATTTATATAGTTATAATAAACTTATATTTTTTATACATGATTTCTGAACATGTACAAACAAAGTCAAAACTTAAGGTAAGGGAATTTCATCTTACTTTTTATTTCTATGAGATACATGCCATGTTCACCACTCACTTATTTTGTGTAGTGTATATATATAACTTTGAAATTTTATATAATTAATTTTATTTATTTAATGATATTAAAATCATTAATTGATTTTATTATTTCATGGGGATCTTGATTCTAAAGTTACTCAAGATTTAATGGTTTTCTCACCTCACTTTTATTTTCTATGATCCACAAGCCATGTCCACCTCCTATTTCTTATATGTGGTTTCTATACTAACCATGTATTTATTATATGATTATTATTATTTAATATATGGGTATTTAAATATCCATTTTATGATCTTTCATTGATGGGTTGTATGCTTCAAAAGTTATCAAATCAGTAAAGTAATTGTGTCTCAATTTTCTTTCTTTGTGACACATGTCATGTTATGAACCTATATATTTCTATGAGGAGTATATAAATCCATTTGACATGTCATTTTAGTAATATCATTATTTTAATGATATTTTAACCTTCAAGTAATTTAATTTTTTTACACGGTGAGTATGACTCAAAGTTTCCAAATAGTAAGAGTTTATTGCAACAATTTCATTATTTAGAAAGATTGTTTATGATTATAATTTCATTGTTTATATCTTATGATCCATATTTCAAGGATACTAAAAAATTCCTTATCCATTATATAGACATTATATCTTCAAGTATTAATTCCATTTTTTACTATTATTTACTAATGATAATTATGAAAGGTTTTTTAAAAAAATACATCTTTATTTCTCTTTTCAATTAGAAATATATATTTTTTTAAATGTTTTAAAAATGTTATTTATAATTTCTCAAGGAAAAGTGTTTCAAAAAAATTTATAGATTATTTTATTAGTTTTAAATGAAAAGTGTTTTGAAAAAATTTTCATGATTATTTTATAATTTTTCATGGAAAATGGTTCTGAAAATGTTTGGATGTTTATTTTATAAGTGTAATAGAAAATAAGTTTTCAAAATGATTAAAATATTATTTTTTATCTTTTCAAGGAAAATGGTTTTCCAAATTTGAAGAATATTATTTTATTAGTTTTCAAATAAAATGGTTTTCAAAAAAAATTTAAGATTATTTTATAATTTATCAAGGAAAATGGTTTTCAAAATGTTTTCAGTATTATTTTATATTTTTTCAATTTAAAGGTTTTTCAAAATAATATCAACCTTATTTTATAAGTTTTCATTGATAATGTTTTTAATTTTTTTTCATGGTTCTTTTATATTTTTTAAGGATTTTTTTTCAAAATTTTTTCAATATTATTTTATATGTCTTCAAGGAAAATTTTTCTCTAGATTCTTTTATAAGTATTCAAGTTTACCTTAAAAAAATTGTTTTAAAAAGGTTTTATGTTTTAAAAATTATTTTTCAATGAATAAAGTATAATTTCATTATAATTTTTTTTTAAAATAAGTTTACAAACAATTTTCTATTGAATATGATATTTTTTTAGTTACCCCTGAATTTATGGGGAAATGATTCAATGATTCGGTTCATATTCTTTGTACATATAGTTTATGTTTTGATGGAATAATATTTATGAAACCCATTACTCGTTCGGGGTTTATATGTTTGTGAAACTCATTTCTCTTTCATAAGTTATATTTTTATGAAACCCATTTTACATTCATTGGTTATATTCTTAATAAACCCAATTATTTTCATAGATTATTCTTAGATGAAATTATTTGGAAACCTATCACTTTTCCATAGGTAATAATATGATTACATGTTTATGACACCCATTTCATTTCATAGGTTATGATATGATGAGTGTGTATGTTCTTATAGTATAAATATGTATGATTTCATTATGACATGTTTGGGACCTATATCACTCACCCCCCAATTAATTTCATAGAGATTTTTATCTCATTGGATAATGATGGGAATAAGGTCAGTGGGATTGATCCATTGTGGTGTATGGGGAAACCAGATCCACTATGGGAAGATGGGGAAACCTGGTCCCTTACAAGTAAAGGACTATCACTAGGGATGGTGGTGTGTCATTAACAAAAGGTGTAGTCCCCCTAAGGTGACTTTATAATTTTAAGTAATTTATCTTGACATATAGGAAATGATGTTACATTTTTATTTATATACTATAATTCCATGTCTTTCTCTTATGTTATGCTTTCATGGGTTATGCTCTTGATTCCCTTTTGATTAATGAATTATGAACTACTAGTATTTAGGAGATGATGCATGTTTATGATCTTTGATATACAGAGTATGATCTTATTATGTTATGATCACATTCTCATACATTTATGCTCAGGTTTATTCTTATATATCTCCCAAATTTAATTTTACTAAGATTCTATGATCACCGCTTTTTATGTTTCATTCTTTATGTAAGGAAGATATATCTTATGTATGATGTGTCTAAGAGGGGTGATAGTATTAAGGAACCTAGTGGGAGATAATATAGCTCACTCATGTACTAGCACATACACTTCTATATTTCCAAAGGCACTATAATAATATGATCTTTAGGTTCCTATTGGGTAATTTATTTTGTATTCCAAAAAATTATGTAATGTTTTTTAAGATAATCTAGTGTCATTATATTGGGTATGTGTTAATGTATATAGTTTCTTTGGGATAAGTCCTCTAATTTTTGTGTTATGAATACTCTATTTTTATCTCTCACCACTAGCCTATTGGAGGTGGTTTTTTAGTGTCACTCTCAGCTTACTCTCGATCCTGGTGGTGTACTAGGAGGTCGGTTCATGAAAAATCGATATCATAGGTCGTTTTTTCCAAAGGTTCATGTTCATATTTTGACATCATGTGAGTATTTGTTGTGAACCTATGAAAATGGTGTTAGGTTGTATCAAGCATGGTTCTTAGTGTAAAAAGCTCTTTAGTGACCCATACATTAGATAAAAATATTTCAAATTTAATTATACTAAAATTCATTATAATAGATAATGATCTATAGAAAACTCATATAGTTCTAGCATCTTTAGAAACATGGATACATAAACAACTGGTTCCCAAGTGGACTACACCATCTCCAACCATGTTCTTTATAACTAGAACCCTTTTTATACAAATCATACTGAATTCATTTCGTCATAAAATGGGGAATGAAAACATAGTTAATGGTGTTATTAGATGCTCAATAAGGATTAAGAAGGTAGATATCAACAAATAATTAGCATAAGGATATTAGAACATGATAATATCAATTAAATCCCATACTCTACATATCATTGATAATATAAGTTACATCATGGAATAAATATTGTAAGTTCATAAGAAATGGATCATAAAGGAACCAAATATCATAATACATAAGAGCCTAACATTGACATAAGACATCGACTTGTGGAATAAACATATTCATTAGAAATTATTATATAATGGATACCCATCAAGGAATTCATAACTTGATAGGATCAGAATAACAATATGTGTACCTACATTGAACTTGGAATAACATCCCATGTACCCTATTTTAGGACAGGAATAACCTCCCATGTACTGTCATGTTTTTGTCATGGGATATCCTCCCATATACCCCTTTTTCAAACATGATATAACCTCTCATGTACCCCATTTTTTTAGGGTTTGGATAACCTCATGTTCACTATTTCTGAACATAGAATATTAATCTTTTCCCAATAAATTTTTTCAATATATAATTTCATTAAAACCTATAACAAAATAAAATCATACAAATGTGTGACACAAAATCATTTATCATATCATAACTTGTGAAATGGAGATAGGTTTCGTAAACATTCCATCATAGTATAATCCATGGGAAATAAGTGGGTTTCCTAAAAGAATGAACATAATTATTAACCATCTAATGAAATTATAAGTATGGTATCATTATTTTATATCCCTATTAAATCATAAGAAACATCAGATGTTTTTTCATTAATTAATATAAATATAATAAAAATATAATTAATACATTATTGAAGAAATTATCCATTCCATTTTCAAATCACTTCATTAATATCACAAAACAAATTCCTAAATAATAAAGAAAAAATGTTCCTTGAAAACAACCTTTGATAATTTTATATGATGCTTTCAATAATTGAGTGATCATGATGGTGAAAATATCTATTCATATCATTTATGTTAAAACAAAGATACCTTTAAATTTTTTATAAAAAATGAAAAAAGTACCTCATTCTGAAAACAATAAGAAGTTTCTTTTTAAAAAGTACTATAAAAATTAAAACATGAGTAATGATGACTTTAGAAAATCATATATTAATTTTAAAAACAATCTTGGAAACAATTTTAGAAAACATAGATATGGAATAAAATGGATATTTTACTAGGGAGAGAAATAAATCCAGTTTTACTTGAAAATGTACTTTTAGAATCATGAATATATTCAGAGAGGAAAATGAAATGATAACACGTAATTTATAGAAATATATTGAATAGAATATAATTCCTCACTTTATTGGGAGATATATCATAAGATTTTATCATATGAAGCATAATTATAAACAATTAGAATGTAACATATAACACTTACCAATTTGGTGATTTTTTTATAAAAATGTACATTAAGGAAATATACATAGATGGATATATAATTCAAAAAAATATTCATATAAATATTACTAAAATTAATTTATTAGTATTATATACATCACAAAAAATAATGAATTGGTTAATATTGTATGTGTCTAACAAAAATAAAAGTGATAAGAAAACCCCTTACCTCAACTATCAAAATTCATTGTACACATTTGAACCTCATGTATAATAAATATATGTTTTTTATTAAAAAATTAAAGTAACATAATCATATAAATCATAACATATATTATTTATTTATAACCTTTTATCATGTGTTTATCAACAATTATTTATTGAAATCTCTCTTCCATGTGATAACTAATTTGTATTTCTTGTATATATTGGTTTAGTAGTTTTGGTCCGTATATATTGATTATGCTTCCATCATATCAATATTATAATAATTATATTAATATATTATTTAATAATTATATACATATATTTAGTGATACATAAAATATAGATACAGGAAAATGAATTACACCATTCATGGAGACGGTATGTCATACATACGCATGAATAATATTTCTAATTTTTCATCTGATGGAAAAAATATTGGTATATAATAATTAAAATTTATATAATCCTTTTTATAATATATATATAATATAGATAGATTTTTAAATATTTAATTATTATTATTAATTCCAAAATAAAATGAAATATGTATCACATCGCCTTAGGAAAGAGGTAGTGCATACGTACACATGAGCGGAATTGTCATTTTTAAATAGATTGGGGTGTAAGAAAGTATATGTGGTATTATAATTATAGAAGTATAATTATTCCATTAATATCATATATGAACATAAAATAAATCTTAAAATACTTCTATGAGAGGTGGTGATGGAAAACCATTTACATCAATTCAAAATGTTGTAGTTCGTCGTATACACTATTGACTGTTTGGTTTCCAATTTGATGGAAGAAGTGAAAAATATAGTTTATTCCACTAAAAAATAACATATCCGTATATGGAATTTTATTTTATTTTATTGTTATTAATGTAAATTTTTATATTCTTTTATTGAAGGGAAATAAGAAAAAATGACAATGCATGGTTACGAACTATAACAATTCTTGGGGGATCCTCGTTAGGTTTATACCAAAAACCTTCCAATGATGGTTTTCAAATTAAAACATGATATATAAGTAATGGGGAGTGATTTAAGGAAGTTATTTTATTATGTATTTGATGAACCAAAAGGATAATTAATTATAAAATTGAGAGGATAGTGGGTTCCATTTTATAATTAAGGTGAGTGGCCCAATTGTAATTTTTCAATGTTCTACAATAACTCCATGTAACATTCTTTGGAAAAAAACTCTAAAATGGATAATTTATGAGAAATTTATTATATAAGAACGAAATATTCCCATAAAATAGTAATTTTAATTTTTTTTTCATTTTAAACCGTATTTATTTTATTTTTACCCCTAGTAAAAATACTTTAACATTAACTGTGGTAATTTATTTTTTCTATTTTTACTATTCACAATGAAAAAAATTAAGTTGGCAGTATACACCAATATAAATTACAATAATTAAAAATATGCAATCTATTTTAATAAATTCAATTCAAATTATTAGACGAATTAAATTTAAAAATGATCCCACGGAACCGATGATAAATCCATTTTCCAAAGAAAAATATTTTCATAAGTTTTAGAAATATTAATACCAAATTTCAACATTAAATTGATTCAAATGAACTAAATTGGATTAAAAATAATTTAATTAAATATATTATATTTTTTAACCATTTTAAAACAATATGTATTTATATAAATTCTTTAAATAAAAAAGGAATCTTTTAATAAAAAACATTATTTTTCACTATTCATTAAAAAATTGATTTCATTCTATAAATTTATAAAAAATTCACTCAAATATTATTTTACGATTTGGAATAAAAAATGAATTTAATTTTTTCAAATAAATTTTATGATTGTGGAACAATAATTTTTTAATTAGGTCTATAAAATACGACTAGACAACTTTTTAGTAGAAAACATTTTTAATGTATAAATCTGGATTTATTATTCTCTCATTCCAAAACAAATATTATATGAATGAAAAAATTTTATTTAATATAAAATATATAAATTTAATTGAATATATTCCCCAATATTGAGTAATTTAATTTATTAATATAAAAACACAATTCCCACATGAAAATAGTTTTTCATAAAAACATTTAATTTACTTTCAAATTATTTTTATTTTTCATTATAAATAATTGAAAACTAGTGAATTAATTTCATTCATTTTTGTACCATAAAATTTCCATAATTTATTATGTATTATTTATACCCTCTAATTAAATTTCTATATTAAAACTTAGACCCTAAACAATAATATTTTAAAATTATATCATGGTTCGTTTAAACTTTTTGTTTCATACAACACAATATACCGATGAAATAAAATTTATTGGAAAAAATATTTTACACAATCTCAGAATGTTACATTTTACCCCACATAAAATTAATTTATACATAAAAATTTTGTTACTCTAATACAAATAGATTAGTATAATTCCTCCTCATTATACCCCAATTTTTCTATATAGCTTCCTTAAATTGGTGGTTTCACCACAAAACTATGACCAGGTGAGTGGTCTAGTTTTGTAGAACATTCACTCTATGATCTCTAATATCCACTTTTATTACCCAATAAGAATTATCTTCCTCTAATATTATGTCATATGAGTTAATTACATGTGATAGATTAGGTATTTACTTTCATATGAGAGATATATCATCATACACCTGAGAGAGGTTCAGTGGGAGTGTCAAAGGATAAGATACCATCCCAACTCGATCATGATTCTGAGGAGGTAAAATATACCTCTTCCTATTATTTCCTTTATTAAAGAATCTCATGTCCTTATTCTCTAGATAAATTTGTAGAAACAGCTTCTCACTAACTTTCAACTCAAAATATCACTGATGATTTTCAAGATAATGTTTTTGTTGACATTTTATAGGCTCTAGGGGTTACAAAATGCCTCTATAATTATATTCCATTTCTTCAGTAATAACAAGTCCCAATATATTTATTTATATAACTTCATGATAACACATTGAATTTTAATACTTATTTGAACATAATTCATCATAAATAGCCATATTAATTCTCATGTTAAATAAATTTTTATAATAAAACTCAACTAAAGGAAAATTATGATACCAATCACTATTGAAATTTATAAAATAGGATCTCAGCATATACTATAGGTGATGAATGGTTCTTTTAGACATAAAATCTATCTTGGGATGATAATTTGTGACGAAACATAGCTTCATTTTTATATCATATTGAATACTTTACCAGAACATTGAGGTAAACCTTTGATCTCTATTAGATAAAAAAATAATTTGGTACAATATGAATCTTTACCACTTAATGAATATCCCTACATACTAATCAAGAGATAATTATAATCTAATATAAATAAATTTTTCAAATTATGTAAGTCGATTGAAAATAACCTAATTAAAATCATATCCTTTATATGTTTTTGTGTGTCGAATGACAAAATCCATAATTTTTTTTTTCATTTCTATTTTGGTATAGGTAATGGTTTTAATGTCAACATAGACTTTTGTCTCTCAACCATAACTTATTGGAATATCATTCCCTAATATCCATACTCAACAATATCTATCTTTATTTTTCCACTATAAATAGTCTTTAAAATATCTATACATATTTTTATATCCAAGATGAATAATTATTGATGAACTATGAGCCTCATCCAATAGCTCATTCTTTAAATATGGAATAGAAGGAACCTATACATGATTCATAAGCCTTATAATTCCATAATCATCATGTTTAAACTCATGAAAATTTATTTCATTCATATATATCTCAACCTATTGCTTAGAGACATCTTGAATATTCACTTGGATATATGGTTAAATAGATATTTGATAAGGAAAATATTTCTCATCTTCCTTCAAGATTTTTATATCAATTCGTTGAAAATCCAAAAAAATTTAGAACTTCTTTTATACTCATCATAGATAATATGGCATGATCCTTTCAACTCAAAATATTATCTACCATTATTTCTTTCCCGTAGTGGTAATATATTGAGTAGTCATAATATTTAATCTACTATAACCAATGTTTTTGAAGCATATTCAAATCCTTTTGTGTGTGTATATACATTAAATTGTTATGATCTATTTATATATCATTTATTTATATAAAAATATTTATCCTCCATAATATTAATGAAAAATGACCACATCGAAATCTAAATCATGTGTTGGGTAATATTTCTCGTGAACCTTAAATTATCATGAGGCATAAGATATAACTATATTTTTTTTTTGAATGAGAACACATCTCAGTCCACTCATCGATGCATCACTATATATTAAAAACCCCTCCCCATAATAGGGTAATTTAAGAATATGTTAACATACTAACTATCTCTTAATTTCCTTGACATTTTCCATACATTCATCTTTATAATGGAACTTTGACCACTTTCAAGTTAATTTGGTGAGTGGGTTTGAAAATTTGGATAAATTCTCCCCAAACCATTGATAATATCCATCCATACAAAGAAAAAAAATAAATCTCAGTCATAGTTGCTAGTCTGGGGAAATTTTTAATAAAATTAATCATTGATGGAATAATATATATAACCTATATTGTGATTATATAACCCAAAAATGAATCATTTTTATCCAATATTAACACTTGAAAAATTTCCATACAACTTATCCTTTCTCTCAACCTTCAGAAAAGATCAAAAGGGATCTTCTTGATATTCCCTTCCCATTAAATATATTATAATATCATCAATAAATGATATCACAAACTATTTAGATTATTCTCTAAGGATCTTATTTGTTAAATCAAAAAAATATTGTGGGGTATTGGAAAGACTAAATGGAATTACTATATATTTATAGTATTCATATCTTTTACAGAATGTTATCTTGGTTATATCCTCCTTCTTGACCATAAAATAATGATATCCAAAGTGAATTTTAATCATATAAAAGTACTTAGATCTATATAGTTGATAAAATAAGTCCCAAATACGGGTCAGAGGATAATTTTTCATGATTGTGATCTTGTTCATATCCTAATATTCAATATATATTATCATGAATTCATATTTATTCTTAATAGAAAGAACAAGTGCATCCCTACAAATTTTCACAAATAATTTCCTTATCATTATTCTTATATAGTTATTTCATCAATTATTTCAACTCAATTAGGAATATTCTAAACAATGTGTTTAAAATATATGTGGCACCAGGTCTGAGTTGTATTCAAAACTCTACTTCATGGTTTTCTAAAATACTACGAAACTCTTCTGAAAAAATATCATGAAACTTATGCAAAATAAGAATATCTATGTGGAGTTTGTCCCTAACCAACATACATAACCACAAATTTGGAATTTGAAACAATAAACTTTTATTGGATGTGATTTTCATCAGAAGTTCACATTTATCATAGCACTGATAGACAATCATATTTTGGTTTGGAATATCAAACTTTACTTCTCTTTCTTGACAATTGATGTTGTATTAATGTAGAGAAATATTACCCTTGCCTATGATAACATCAAATTAACTTAGAGGAATAATACCAATATTTTTAATAAGAACATTCTCACAAACTTAAACTGGATAAGAATCATAGACTTGAGATCTAATCATCATACCATTACTGGTTTTCACTCATAATTGAACATATAATAATTTTGGTGGTAATTTAATAACCTACGAAAATTATTCAGATATAAAATAATAGTAAATATATAGTCAAATAAGACATTATCTATTTTAGAGTTTATGGTATGTGTGCATTTCACCGCATCATTTTCATACCCCTCATCAGAAATAGTGATCACATTATATTTCCCTTTATCTTTCTGCTAAAGAGGTTTCTAACATCAAACCTCATCAATAACCTTTGGATTTGAGCACTAGTTAGAATAATTTTTATACTTATTTAATTAGAAACACTTATGTTTGGTTATTAAATTATATGGATCTCTATATCTAATAGAATTATTAGCTATATTATTCTAATTACCTTAACAATTAACCACTATATGTCCTTTATTTAATAAAAAAATTACTCATCCCCTGAAGTAAATTTATTCCATGTTTCCTTAAAAACTATGAGCATAAATGAAATATATTCTTCTTCTATGTATGGTTTTTAGAGATTCCTTTGAATTTTTTATTTATTTTCATATCAAAATCATGAAATTGATGTGTTACTCCCATATCTATTTCCATAATGATAGAAAATTGAACAATTTCTTTAATTCGACTAATTTTCCTTAGGTATAACTCCATTTTGAGACTTGGTTTAGCCATTTAATAATTTATCAGCTTTATAAATAGGATGGATGATAAGACCAGTAGTGTTCCTCATAATTCATATAAAATTTTCCTCATAGATCCCAATAGATTCATCCTCCCTATTCTTTAGCTAAAATAATTCTTTCTCCCTTTTTTGTATGAAGTTTAATATGAAGGTAAATATTTATAAATAATCTCTAAAACTCTTTCTAATAAATGGAGTCAATTTCATATCATTTCCACATATTCTTATTAAGATTACACCTTTGATTTGTTTCATCTTCCAAATTATAGACTTCCTAAATAATTGTTTCATGCTTCAAACAATACATAATAGAAAATATAATTTCAATTATGGGGAATAACTTTTTAGTAACAAGTATATTAGTGAACTTACTAAAATATGGTTCAAGTTTCATTATGAAGGACTCAATACAATGTTGTTCTCTCCTAATCTTATTTCATTGTTTATAATAACTCATAACTCGAGAATGTTGTGTGATTATAGAAGAGATATTTTTCATTTCACCACCTAGAAAATTTTTCATTCTCCAGATTAAAATCATCAAATTGTCCATAAAATTATGAAATAACAATATTCATTCGGGTATCATCCATCAATTAAATACAAAAAAAATAGTATGAGCTACAATATCCTTAGTGGGAAACCAAAAAATCACGAACAACCATTTATATAGTATCTAAATAAAGAAAACTAATTTTTAATGTATGAAACCTTAAGTATACACTAGATCATTCATGATCATAATATATTGAAATCATTTATAATATTTTATAAACTGTAATTGAATTTTTAAAACATATCCCTCATAAGGATTAATCTATGTGTACAATAAGGATCATTGTTATGCACTAATTAACGATTGGATCAAATCAAAATGGATCCTTTTCAATGTTATTACACCAAGGTAAGACTATTCTATATCCACATATATATGTATTATCTTTAAATTCTTATAATTTCTTGGAAAACACTCACTCTATAATTTACCAAAATTCAATGAAACTTTCATATATTTGGACTTATCCCTAGTGTTCTCACTAATGTTTTACCCTCCTAGTTTTGAAATGTTAAAAAAACCATTATTTGAAACCAATTAATGAAAATAATACTTTCCATACAATGATATATCCTCTTAATAGATGATTATTCATTAAATAATAGAAAAATTCATTCCAAAATCATATAGGTCAATAATGTTTGAGACTTGGATTCATAAAAAATGGTATATAAATGAACAACATCATCTCCCAGTACATTTTATATAAATATAACCATTCTTATACATATCATACATAATACCTTTCTTCATAACCTAGGGAATAAAAATATAATAAAATTTGATCACATATACTTAGTAAGAATAAAAAAACGGATATATCAATATAACCTGAGAATAAGGGTATGTGAACATCAGAACAACATTTGAAAACCATTCCCTAGTAATCAGATATCATAAACTTGAATCATAGAAAAAATCATGAAATTGAATAATTCATTAATAATAAAGTAAGAAAAGAACATACTTTATGAGAGTATAACATTGTAATAAGGCATAGATTTGTGGAATAAACATATGAATAGAAAATATTATGTCATGGATACCCACCAAGACATTCATAACATGATAGGATTTGGATAACAATCAGTATACCAAATATTGTATTAGGATAACCTCACATGTTCCCTCTTTTGTGCTTGGGATAACCTCTCATGTACTCTCTTTTTTGAGCTTGGGATAACTTCTCGTGTATCCTTCTTTTGATCTTTGGATAACCTCATGTGTACCTAATTTTTTAGTCATGGGATAATGTCCCATGTACCATTTTAGATCATAGAACATTAATAATTTCCTAATGAATTGTAGGGATATGTAATTTTTGTCCCACACATCACAAAATGAAAATAATTCTTATGTGTTTCAAAAAATATTCCATCATATGATAAACAATGAAAAGGAGATGGGTTTCATAAACATTTCATCATAACATAACATGTGGGACATAAATAGGTTTCATGAAAAAAAATTCATAAACCATCTTGAGATATTATAATAATGGTATCATAATTTCATATCCCTAATAAATAAATAATAACATTAGAGTTTAATTTTTTAATTAATATAAATATAATAAAAATATCATTATAAATTCATGAGTAAAATATTTGTTCCATTTTAAAATAACTACATTAAAATATAAAAAAATTCCAAATATTAAGAAATTAATTTTCACTAAAAACTGTGGAAACATGTAATGGATTATTCAAATAATTGAGTGTTAATGATGGTGTAAATTTATTGTCATTTCATGTACATTAAAAATATGATTCCATGAAGCCTTCTGTAAAAAAGGTTAAAAAGTGCCTCATTCAAAAAATCCTGATAAGATTATTTTTAAACATTTTTTAAAAAATAAAATAATTTTTAAAAATTAATTTATACAATCCTATAGTAATACAAAAAAATTATTGAAAACAAATTTATAAAAAAATGATATAGAAGAAAATACACATTATATTGAAGAGATAAATCGAGTCGGTTTTCCAAAAAATTGTTCCTCTAGACTCTTGAGTACAAAAAAGAGAGAAAAAAATAAATAATAACTATAAATTTATAGAAATAACCAGATTAGAATATAAATAATTTTTTCTTGAGAGACATATGTTAATATTTCATCATTAGAATCATAATCATAAAAAAGACCGAAGAAAATAGATTTTAACAAAAACTCTTTACCACTTTGGTAATTTTTTAATAATAATACCTATGAATGAAATAAACTTAAATATATTTTAATTTTAACATAATTTTTATAATAGTAATTATAAAATACATTCATGTTCAGTATATACACCATATAAATTAAATATTTCATGAATTTGGTATGTGTGGAAATAAAATTGGGATGAAAATCCATTACCTCATGTCTTAACTTTATTCACACACATTAGAACCTCTTGTATAATAAATATATATTTATTATATATATATATATTATAATTAATCATATAAATCATACAAAATATTATTTACTTATAACCTTTTACCATATATTTATTTATAATTATCAATTAACATCACTCTTTCATGTGATAACTACATTATTTTTCATGTATGTTTTGGGTTGTTATTTTTGTTCCATGTAGTTTGATTATTTTCCCATTATTTATATAATTTTATTAATGATATAAATAAAATATATATTACTTACATACATATTTATCTTTATCTATAAAATGTTGAAAAAGGATAACGAATTACACCGTTCATGGAGACGGTATGTCGTATGTACGTATGAACATTGTTTCCATTTTTCAATGAGTGGAATGAAAGAATGGTATGTAATAATTAACCTTTAAAAAATATTTTTCATATTATATATATCATATAAATTTTTAAAATCTATCCTTATTTCCATCCATACAAAAATTAAATGAAATACATATCACATCACTTTGTGGAAGTGGAAAACCACACATATACCATAGTGAAAAAATCAATTTTTGTTGGATCAGAAGGTAAGAAGGTAGATATGATATTATAATTTCAAAAGTTAAATTAGGAAATTAATATTTTATGTGCATCTTAAATACATCACTAAATCCAATCATGATAGGTTGTTAGAGAAAAAAATTACCTCAATTCCCGAGGAGGTAGTCTACCGTACACATGATCGATGATTTCGTTTCACAATATATGGAAGAGAATGTGGATATAGGTTATCACACTAAAATAATAATATATTAGTATAAGGGAAATATTTTTGTTATAATTTCAACTTTTTTTTTAATATTTTAATTATTTTTAATAAGAAATAAAATGAAAACACATTGTTAAGAACTACACCTTTTATTAAGGGAACCTCTTAAGGTTTATAACAAAATCCCTCCTATGATTGTTTTATGATAAAAAAAGAAACACATTTTTTTGGGTAGGTAGTTATTTTTATATGTCTTGAATAAAAATAAAATTCTGAAGTGTTAATATGTGAGGATAGGGGATTATCTTTTATAATTGATTTGAGTGGCACAATTTTAATTTTTTAATGTTTTTTAATAATTCCATGTCACTTTCATGGAACCAAGGAGAAAAATAGATCATTATAAAACCTTAGATAAAATAAGGTTGAAATATGGCCAAAAAATTCGAATTATACACATTTTTTTGTCATTTAAACCGATGTTATTTTATTTTCATCCTCGTTAAAACCATTTTAACCCTCACCACTGTAATAAAGTTTAACTATCTTTACTATTATTTATTTCCAAAAAATAAGTTTTCCTCAATAAATAACATTAATTATTATTATTCCAAATGTTTTATCCATTTTAATTAATTAAATTCACAAAAGTGAAAAATTTTATATTAAAATTAAACCCACAGTGAAGACAAAAAATCTGTTTTCGAAAGAAAAAACATTTTATAAGTATAAAGAGTTTTTATATCAAAATTAATTATGAGAATGCTTCCAATGAAATAAATAGATTTAATAATATTATAATTGGGATAATTTTAATTTTTATTCATTTTGAAATAAAATTTAACATTTCAAATTTTATAAACCAAATGATAGTGTTTAATAAAAATAATTATTTTAACTATTCATCGAAAAAATTATTTTTTTAGAAATTTTTGAAAATTTTACTCTATTATAATTTTGAAATCATAATTGAAAAATTTACTTAAATTTCATAAATAAATTTTCTAAAAGTGATAAAATTAATATAATATAATAGTAAAAAGTACGACAAAACCTCTTTTTAGAAAAATATAGTTTTTCAATATATAAGATGATTTATTCTTAACCCATTGAAATAAAAAATATTAGATGAATCATAAAAAATTAGAATAAAAATATAATATATAAATTTAATTAAAATCATTCAATGATAGTTATTAATTTTATTTATTAAGATAAAAAACAATGGGTGCTTAAAAATTGTTTTTTATAAAAACATTTCTTTTACTTTTAAATGATTTTAATTTCCATTTTTAATTAACAGAAAAAATGAATTTATTTTATACATGTTAAAACCATATAATTTTCATAATTTATTTACTCTCATTTATAACTTCCTTTTTTACATTTAGGTTTTAATTATCAACACAAAAAATAACTTTCGAATAGTATATCGTGGCTTGATTAAAATTAGTGTTACATGTAACGCAACCTATATAAATAATTAAATTTATTGAAAAATAAATATTTATTAAAATATAAGGGTCTTTCAAACCCAATGATGGTATATGATTTTATGTATCCATACATCAAGACTCTAACCACATTCATTTCAACTCTACATATTGAAGCATCCACTAAAGCGTAATAAATGTTACATGCATCATGTATTATAATGACTTTTGACATCTATATATTTCTTGATTCAACTCCCCTAATATGATCATTGATCATGGTATTTATTGATAATTTTCAAGATTCTTCTATTATGATAGCTATTATGATTTTTTATAGTTTCGTGATAATGACTAGTTGAGCGATGTGGCCTAAATAAAGGGGCTTATTCTTAAGGTGTTCCCTCCATGTGAGCACATATTACTGGTTCAACTTGATGTGTAATGCATGGATCCACCTTTAGTGGTATATAAAGATAGTCTTATGTATGTAGAGTAGTTTATATCTCCCCCAGTACATGGTGGTGATGTATATACTCTTATCACATTGCATGTGTTCAAGTGATAGAGATATCTTAGGTTTCATGGTGAGCCAGACCCTCATGAAGTGGGGTATTGTCTTGAGGAAGTGTTATGGGTTCACTGGCTAGTACAAACCCTAAGAAATGTAGCACCCGAGACTTTTATGTTATATAAATCATCAAAGGAATATTTTTCTACACACAACACTTTCTTGGCTTGCTTTGCACGAAATCACGACCTTCCTTGATAGCTTGTGTCGTACGCAATACCGAGTTTCAATAAACAATGATATGCTATTAAAATATTATTAAACTAGCCGTTATGAATAGTAATAACAACTTTTTTGAAATTTTGTAAATTTTATTTTTCAAAATGGAATTCATTTTTGGATTCTGAGTATCGAATTTATCCTAAGGTGAAATTTTTGTACTTTTCGGATAACTTTCATATTCTTATGAATAGTAAAAATTACTAAATTTTAATTAAAAAAGAACTTTTTTAATATAAATAATTAATAGTGATAAATTATTAATTTGAGTGTTTTTAAAGTATATTTAGAATATATTTTTACAATTTAATACAATGTTGGTTATTGGATGTAATTTCACATTTAAACCAGTCATAAACAAGTGTCAATCTTTTGATGGTTATTATCTCTTAAAAACACACTATTTGTTTTGACGACAAGAATTAATTTTTAAATTAATTAATGCAACTAATATGTTTTGAATTTGGTAAAATAGACATCATTTTTTAGTTCATAATATCAAATATAGCTTAGGCCTATTTTTTGGTATTTTTCTGGAAACTTTCATTTTTTGATGAATAGTGAAACCACTAAGTGGTAGTTAAAAAAGTGAATTTTTCATAAAAAATAATTTTAACGCTTCTGTGAGTGGAATTTAAAAAATCCGAGAGAGACGGTTGATGTTAGTAAGTAAAATTTGGTTCAATGAGGTGAAATATTTTTTGGTGAATAGTAACTTTTTAATTTTTTTAACCATGGTTAAAAGTAAATTGGGTAATTAAGGGAAAAATATATTATTATTACCCTAACACATGTCCTAATTCTATTGTACAAGTGTAATTCGACCAAAAACAACCTTAGGAATAAAATATGACCATTTAGGCCCACATGGATTAGATTATGACATTTATTATTAATTTATTTAAAGAAGGGTTAAAATAGTTAAAATCAATGTTTAATAAGTAAATAATTTTTAATATGGGGTTATACATAAGATAAATTAGACTATAAATATTCATTAGAAAGATAAAAATCATTCCTACATAATGGTATTTTATTTGTAATTTTTAGACATTATATAAATTAATTTATTTATGACACAACGATGATGCAGTAATTATATTATTAATGAAATATTGACATAATTAATGTTATAAATGCCCAAATAAATGTAATTTGAGACTTTTTATGACTTACAGAAATTTTCTAGGTTAATATGACATGTTATTGTTCATTTAAGTTACTTGGTTCGAACTTATCATTATGTTATGAATTTCATAAAAATCATGTACCAAATAGTGTCAAAATTGACATAAATTAGTTTTTAAAACAAATATTATATTAGTAATTGTTATTTTATTCCTCAAAATCTAAGGTTTGGCCAAATGACTTAGATAAGGTTATATAGATTAATAATAAACATCTTGGGGTTCGTTTGGCTGCTTATAGTAAGTTTATTAACCTTTTAGTATAAGAACACAAGAAGACACGGTAAAAGTAAAATTATTTAACTTAATGTTAAATCTAAATGATAAGGTTAAAATAGTAAACTAAAATGTCTAAATTATATTGGATTAGAGGATTGCGACCCATCCCCAACTTAGCTTCGAAATAAATTAATTTGGAGCTATTTAAAACCGAACTTGACTTTATAATAAAATAATATTTTTAGTTATTCCAAAGGTGCCCCTCTCCTCCCTTATAAAAGGGCACCTCCTCCCTCTCTTCCTCACACCACTTTGAGCCTTCAAGCTCGGATAACCCCTGACACATTATCCTCTCCACTTCCCTATAGACATCCTAGAGGTTCTGGTATTCTTCAAAGACCTATTTTAGTGCCTTAAAAGGAGGTCTCAAAGAAGCACTTCAAAGAAGAGGTAATGCCCATTACTGATTCTTTCATCTTTATTTCTTCTTCCACTTCTTCTTCTTTAGTTGTTTAATTATGAAGTAATAACATCAGTATCACTTATATACTGATATATTATTATAAGTATGAAACAACACTATTTCACCATCTATCCATCCTACAGAAAAAGAAATCACCGCGCGTGCGTACGTACGAAATACCGTGTCCACGCCGTGGTGTAATCTATTTTCCACCACCACCTTAATTGGATGGGTATAATGGTTTAAATAATGACTATATATGACTATTATAAAGTTATACTAATTCTGAAATAGTATACATACACTTCAATATAATTCCACGATCATAGGAACGATATCATCACTCATGCGTACGTACGGAATACCGTCTCCACGATGTGATGCGACTCGTTCTACATGATCATCATTTCATAATGATTATATAAATGAATTAAATGAATGAATATGATATATATTACACTAATACCATTCAGTAAATGGGGAATCTATAACCTAAAGAGAAGAATAAGAATTTATTCGACAAAACACGCATAAGAACAAAAAGTTATAAACACTCGAATAACAAGTAGCAATGAAATATTACTACTAAGAAGCTAAGAATATGACCATATATGATATCATAACAATAATTATGATTCTGTAATAAGTCAATAACATTATTTAAATCTTTATACAGGAGGTTCGGACACGTACAAAGCATATCGGACCTAAGGTAAGGGAAATATCACAATCTCATTTTTATCCGAGATTGTTTATACTTTGGCATTTACTGGGGTGTATTTTATCATCCACATCCATGTTACCTCAATATGTAATATTATTTCTGTTCACCTACAATTGTTTAAATCCTATTTTACCCCTCGTTGAGTTTTATTAAAAGTTATGAAAGGAATCTTTTGTCGTTTTTTGTACGAGGTACTTTTTTGACTTTTCCAACAAAAGTATGAGAAGAATGTTTTTTTAACTTATACGGCATGAATGGATTTTTAAAACAATATTTCCAAGAATCTTCTTTTACAAGTTTTCAATTTTATTTTTAATCAACTTCTTTTAGTTTAGTGTTGTATGACATGTTAATAAAGGAAAAATGTTTTTGAAGTAGAAAGGATATTTTCCTCAAGAATGGAGTTCAAGTGTTTTATCAAAATTATTTTCCATCTAAGATAATAAAGGGTTATGTTTCTATCCCTATTATTACATTGATTTGATTATGATGTGATGGAATTATTTTTATGAATTCCTTTATTTTATATAAGTTGTTTTATGATGTCACGATGTTTAAGATTCCCGTTTTTTATTACATGGGTTATGCTATGATGTATGGTTTATGATTTTGTGGCACACATAAGAATGGTATCATTATGAGATTGGTGGGACCTATATCTCCCTCCAATGCATTGGGTAAAGATTTTATATCTCATGAGATAGACATGGCTGGAATGGTAGGTTATACTAGTTCAGTGAAACAGGACTGAAACGAGGAGTGAACACGGTTCAGAAAGGGACTTTGTCCAATAAGATAGTCTTGTCAATGAGTCTTGACTAATAAGAAATGATTCTCTATGATTATGTGTGTATGCCACAAAGTTTCATGTTTTAAGTCATGATTATTGGGATTACATTTCACTACTATGATTTATCCCATGTTATGAAATTATGATCTCTTTTGCAGGTTAATATTTCCAAAAGTTATGTGCTTATGTATATGATGTGATTGACATTTCTTTTGTTTACCCTTACTAATCATTTGAGCTCACCCCTTTGTATGTTTTATTTCCCCAGGTCAGGAAGAAGGTTATTAAGTAGAATATTCCAAAAATGGACTCTAGATATGATGAAATAAATGGGAGGCAAAGTAGATGCTTTATGAACTATTTGTTTATGTTTCCCAGTTTATAAAGACACTATACCTATACGGTCCTTTCTTGGTTTTGATACATGGTGTAATAAGTGTGCTTCAATTCTGAAGTAATAACAATGTATGTAAAGTATGGGTCATTATAGTTGGTATTAGATGAATGGTATAGTCAACCTTTGGAAACTATGATGTGAAATCCATAGTAAGAACCCTAAGGATAAGTCTAAGCATAGAACACAATCTTAGTGTTTTAGATTTGGCCATGAATAACCTAGGATAAGATCTTAAGTGTGAAATTTTATTCTTGATTATGTGGTTTTCCTATTATAATTAGTGTTGCTCACACTATTCTTCTTGGTTTTAGTCAATGGCTGGAACCCGAAGGAACCGTGTTAATGTGGAATGCGACGGGCAATGTAATGATTGTCCCCCTGAGCAACCAAACGTTATGGGAGCTGGAATGAAAAATCTTGTAGCCATGCTCACACAACATTCTCAAGCTATAAATCATGCAGGACTTCCAAACGAGCAAAGGAAGGAGCAACATTCTGTTGAATTTTTCATGAGACAGCGTCCACCTTCATTCAGCGGGTCTACTGATCCATTAGTTGATGAACAATGGATTAGTACTACTGAAAAGATATTTTCAGTTCCTCAATGTTCTGAGCATGATAAAGTCATCTTAGCAATGTATCGTTTGGAAGGTGATGCTAATCGACGGTGGAATCTTATTAAGAATACGAGACAAAGGGATGAAATTGAGTCCATGGAATGGGACGAGTTCAAGAACTTATTTTTCAATACGTACTTCCCTCATATTCTCTGAACAAAGATGGAGAAAGAGTTTCTTGAACTGAAGCAAAAGGATGATGAATCTGTTGGTACCTATGAAGCAAATTTTACAAGACTTGCAAGGTACGTTTCTGGTATTATTATCCAACCTGAGAGTAAGATCGATCGATTCTTTAGTGCCTTAAAACCAAGTCTTCGAAGGTCCTTATCCATAAGGGGCTTCAATAGCTACGAGGAAATCATTCGATGTGCTCTCAAAGTTGAGATGGATATTGGAGTAACCCATCAGTCATATGGGTTTGATAATAAGAGGAAAATGGAATTCAAAGGAAAATCTAAAGAGCACACTGAAAATAGGATGAGCTTTCCCTTATGCTCAAAGTGTGGAAAGAAACATGGAGGGATTTGTCTTAATGGGACAAGTAAATGTTTCAAATATGGAAAGGAAGGTCATCAAGCATTTGAATGCCGCGATGATGGGAAGAAGATGTCTAATGATGCAAACAAAAGAAGGGATACACAGAATGAACCTACTACACTTCAATGTTTCAAGTGCAAGGAGATGGGACATTATTCCAATAAATGCCCTAATCCAATGGTTGATGATGATGGTCGACGTCAACAAAATCTTAAGGCTAAAGACAAAGGAAAGTCACATGCAATTTCTATCAGCGATGTGGATTACGATAACGATTTGGTGAAAGGTACACTTATCATCCACTCTAAAGTAGAAAATGTTTTATTTGATTCTGGATCCACCCACTCCTTTATTTCTGAAGAATTTTCTAAGGGTATCACCGTATTACCTCAATAATTAGATGTTGAGTTAGTTGTGACAACACCTAATGGCACAACAGTTGCATCAAAAGTTTATAATTATTCTCCGATTGAAGTTTGTGGGAAAGTGATTCCTGCAAATCTTTTGATCCTTACTATAGTGGAATTTGATGTGATTCTTGGCATGGATTGGAATTCTCTACATGGAGCTCATATTAATTGCCAAAGAATGGAAGTCACATTTCATATTCTAGATCAATCTATGATCGTCTATAGATGCAAGGATGAACATAACCTTCCAGTGGAAATTTCATCCATTTTATGGGTATTGATTCCACTAAATGAAGGTTATTTATCTCAAATGGTTGGTGAGAAACTCACGATTAAGAATATGCCCATTGTACAGGAGATTGATGATGTCTTTCTAGAGGAATTACCGGGTCTTCCACCGAATCGTGAAGTTGAGTTTTCAATAGAACTAGTACTGGGTGCTTTGCCTATTTCAAAGACACCTTATAGAATGGCCCCAATTGAGTTGTAGGAATTGAAGAAGCAAATCCAAGAGAATCTTGATAAGGGGTTCATACGCCCTAGTGCGTCACCTTGGGGAGCACCAGTTCTGTTTTTTAAGAAGAAGGATGGATCAATGAGACTCTGCATTGATTATCGAGAACTTAACAAGATTACTATCAATAACAAATATCCTCTCCCACGCATTGATGACCTATTTGACAAACTACACGGAGCTCAATACTTTTCCAAGATTGATCTTCGATCAGGGTATCATCAATTAAGGGTCAAAAGGGAGGATATACCAAAGACGGGTTTCCGTATAAGGTATGGACACTATGAATTTATAGTGATTCCATTTGGTCTTACTAATGCCCCTACTATCTTCATGGATCTAATGAATAGAGTCTTTAGAGACTATCTTGATCAATTTGTGGTAGTATTTATAGATGATATTCTTGTCTATTCAAAGGGAAAAGAAGAACATGAAGATCACTTGAGAATTATATTGAAGACCCTGAAAAGGAGAAGATTTATTTACCAAGTGTGAATTTTGGCTTCAAAAATTTTCATTTTTGGGTCACATAATCTCAAACGAGGGGATATCTGTGGATCCAGTAAAAACAGAGGTTATCGAAAGATGGTCGAGACCAACAACAATAACCGAGATCCAAATATTTCTTGGTTTCGCGGGATATTATCGACATTTTGTGAATGATTTTTCACAATTATCTAATCCACTCACCAAGTTGACTCGAAAAGGAGTTAAGTTTGTTTGGAAGGAGGAATGTGAAGAGAATTTCAAGGAGTTGAAAAGAAGGTTATCCAGTGCACCTGTGCTCACACTGCCTTATAGTGGAGAAAGGTTTGTGATCTACAGTGATGCATCCAAGAAGGGATTGGGGTGTTTTATTATGTAAAATGATATGGTGATAGCTTATGCCTCATGACAGTTGAAAATACTTGAGCAAAATTACCCAACCCATGATTTGGAGTTAGCAGCGGTAATCTTTGCATTAATGATTTGGAGGCATTATCATTATGGAGAAAGGTGTGACATTTATACTGATCATAAAAGTTTAAAGTATATTTTCACAGAAAAGGAGCTGAATATACGCCAAAGAAGATGGTTGGAGCTAATTAAGGATTAGGACTGCTCAATCCATTACCACCCTGGGAAAGCAAACAAGGTGGCAGATGCATTAAGTCGACAAGCCCATGCTAGTTTATCCATGATGAGGATCACAAAAGATCCAATATTTATGGATTTACAAAGGATGGATCTTGGAATTATAATGAAAGGGGAAAATTGTATCTTTCTCAAATGAATGTTCAACCGTCTATACATGTGATGATTAAAGAGGCACAGAAAGAAGATTTCGAGTTACAAAAGAAGGTGAGAAATTTTCCTGAATTCATTCTTGATTGTGATGGGATAATAATGTTCAGGAATCGGGTTTGTGTTCCTCCCATCCCCGAATTAAAGAAGGAGCTGCTGGATGAGGCTCATAGTTCTTCATTCTCTATTCATCCTGGAAGCACGAAGATGTATAGAGACCTGAAAGAATACTTCTGGTGGGATGGCATGAAAAGAGATGTTGCTGAATATGTATCTCGATGCTTGGTTTGTCAACAAGTTAAAGCTGAGAGACAGAAGTCTAAGGGGATGTTACAACCATTACCCATACCCAAATGGAAATGGGAAAACATCACTATGTACTTTTTCACAGGACTTCCTAAAACATCCAAAGGCAATAATGCTATATGGGTCATAGTTTATCGTCTTACAAAAACTGCACACTTCATTGCTATTAGAGAGGATTTCCCTTTGGATCAGCTTTCCAGGATATATGTAAAGGAAGTGGTAATATTTCATGGAGTACCACTTTCTATTATATCTGATCGGGATCCGAGATTTACCTGAAAGTTCTGGCGAAGTCTTCAGCATACTCTGGATACAGAGTTGAGTTTTATCACTGCTTATCATCCTCAGATAGACGGTCAGTCTGAGAGAACAATTCAAACTCTAGAAGATATGTTGAGAGCTTGCTCTATGGATTTCAAAGGTGGTTGGGATCAACACCTACCATTGGTGGAATTTTCTTATAATAATAGCTTTCACTCCAGTATTCAGATGGATCCTTATGAAGCTCTCTATGGAATGAAATGCAGGACTCCAACTTTCTGGGATGAAGTTGGGGAAAGAAAGCTATTAGGACCCGATCTCGTTGATGAAATAGCAGAAAAGGTCAGATCTATTCAACAACACATAAGATCAGCTCTGAGTTGACAGAAAAGTTATGCCTACAATCGAAGAAAAGACCTAGAGTTTGAAGTGGGTGATAAAGTGTTCGTACGAATATCTCCCTGGAAGAGGGTTATGAGATTTGGAAAGAAGGGGAAGTTGAGCCCTAAATATATCGGTCCTTTTGAAATGCTGGATCGTGTTGGGAAGGTAGGTTACCGATTGGCGCTTCCATCGAATGTATCTCAAGTTCACGATGTCTTCCATGTATCTCTCCAGAGAATGTACATACCTGATCCTTCACATGTACTTAGCTCAGAAGTTGTACCGCTGGAGCAAGATCTTTCTTATGAAGAACAACCGATAGAGATTCTGGATCGTAGCGACAAAGTCCTACGAAACAAGACCACTCGATTGGTGAATGTTTTATGGGGAAACCACCAATTAGAAGAAGCTACATGGGAGCTTGAGGATATGATGAGGGAGAGGTATCCTCATCTGTTTGTTACAAAGTGACGAATTTCGAGGGCGAAATTCATTTTAAGGGGGGTATAATGTAGCACCCGAGACTTTTATGTTATATAAATCATCAAAGGAATCTTTTTCTGCACACAACACATTCTTAGATTGCTTTACACGAAATCGCGACCTTCCTCGTTAGCTTGCGTCGTACGCAATACCGAGTTTCACTAAACAATGATATGCTATTAAAATATTATTAAAACTAGCCGTTATGAATAGTAATAACCACTTTTTTTGAAATTTTGTAAATTTTATTTTTCAAAATGGAATTCATTTTTGGATTCGGAGTATAGAATTTAGCTTAAGGTGAAATTTTGGTACTTTTCGGATAACTTTCATATTTTGATGAATAGTGAAAATTACTAAATTTTAATTAAAAAGAAATTTTTTAATAGAAATAATTAATAGTGATAAATTATTAATTTGAGTGGTTTTTAAGTATTTTTAGAATATATTTTTACAATTTAATACAATTTTTGTCATTGGATGTAATTTCACATTTAAACCAGTCATAAACAATTGTCAATCTTTTGATGGTTATTATCTCTTAAAAACACGCTATTTGTTTTGACGACGGGAATTAATTTTTAAATTAATTAATGCAACTAATATGTTTTGAATTTCGTAAAATAGAAATCATTTTTGAGTTCATAATATCAAATATAGCTTAGGCCTAATTTTTGGTATTTTTCTGGAAACTTTCATTTTTTGATGAATAGTGAAACCACTAAGTGGTAGTTAAAAAAATGAATTTTTCATAAAACTTAATTTTACCGCTTCTGTGAGTGGAATTTCAAAAATCCGAGAGACACGGTTGATGTTAGTAAGTAAAATTTGGTTCAATGAGATGAAAATAATTTTTGGTGAATAGTAACTTTATACTTTTTTTAACCACGGTTAAAAGTAAATAGGGTAATTAAGGGTAACAATTATATTATTATTACCCTAACACATGTCCTAATTCTATTGGACAAGTGTTATTTGACCAAAAACAACCTTAGGATTAAAATATGACCATTTAGGCCCACATGGATTGGATTAGGACATTTATTATTAATTTATTTAAAGAAGGGTTAAAATAGTTAAAATCAAAGTTTAATAAGTACATAATTTTTAATATGGGGTTATACATAAGATAAATTAAACTATAAATATTAATTAGAAAGATAAAAATATTTCCTACATAATGGTATTTTATTTTTAATTTTTAGAGATTAAATAAATTAATTTATTAATGACACAACGATGATGCACTAATTATCTTATTAATGAAATATTGACATAATTGTTGTTATAAATGCCCAAATAAATGTAATTTTAAACTTTTTATGACTTACACTAATTTTATAGATTAATATGACATGTTATTTTTGATTTAAGTAACTTGGTTTGAACTTATCATTCTGTTATGAATTTCATAAAAATCATGTACCAAATAGTGTCAAAATTGATATAAATTAGTTTTTTAAAAAACTATTATATTAGTAACTGATATTTTATTCCTAAAAATCTAAGGCTCAGACAAATGACTTATATAAGGTTATATATATTAATAACAAACATCTTGGGGTTCTTTTGGCTGCTTATAGTTAGTTTATTAACCTTGTAATATAAGAACACAAGAAGACATGGTAAAAGTAAAATTATTTAACTTAATCTTAAATATAAATGATAAGGTTAAAATAGGAACCAAAACTTGTCTAAATTCTATTGGATGAGAGGATTTCGATCCCTCCCCACCTTAGCATCGAAATAAATCAATTTGGAGCTATTTAAAACCGAACTTGACTTTATAATAAAATAATATTTTTAGTTATTCCAAAGGTGCCCCTCTCCTCCCTTATAAAAGGGCACCTCCTCCCTCTCTTCCTCACACCACTTTGAGCCTTCAAGCTCGGCCAACCCCTACCAATTTCTCCTCTCCACATCCCTAGAGACATCCTAGAGGTTCTGGTCTTCTTCAAATACCTATTTTAGTGCCCTAAATGGAGGTCTCAAAGAAGCACTTCAAAGAAGAGGTAATGTCTGTTACCGATTCTTTCATCTTTATTTCTTCTTCCACTTCTTCTTATTTAGTTGTTTAATTATGAAGTAATAACATCAGTATCACTCATATACTGATATACTATTATAAGTATGAAACAACCCTATTTCACCATCTATCCATCCTACGGAAAAAGAAATCACCGCGCGTGCGTACGTACGTAATACAGTATCCACGCCGTGGTGTAATCTATTTTCCACCACCACCTTACTTGGATGGGTATAATGGTGCAAATAATTACTATATATGACTATTATAAATTGATACTAATTCTGAAATAGTATACATACACTCCAATACAATTCCACGATCATAGGAACGATATCATCACTCGTGCGTACGTACAGAATATCGTCTCCACGATGTGATGCGACTCGTTCTACATGATCTTCATTTCATAATGATTATATAAATAAATTAAATGAATGAATATGATATATATTACAATAATACCATTCTGGAAATGAGGTATCTATAACCTAAATAGAGGAATAAGAATTTATTCGACAAAACACGCATAAGAACAAAAAGTTATAAACACCCGAATAACAAGTAGCAATGAAATATTACTACTAAGAAGCTAAGAATATGACCATATATGATATCATAACAATAATTATGATTCTTTAATATGTCAATAAAATTATTTAAATCATTATACATGAGTTTCGGACACGTACAAAGCATATCGGACCTATGGTAAGGGAAATATCACAATCTCATTTTTATCCGAGATTGTTTATACTTTGGAATTTACTGGGGTGAATTTTATCATCCACATCCATGTTTCCTCAATATGTAATATTATTTCCATTCACCTACAATTTTTTAAATCCTATTTTACCCCTCGGTGAGTTTTAGTAAAAGATATGAAAGGAATCTTTTTTCGTTTTTCATACGAGGTACTTTTTTTTGTCTTTTCTGACAAAAGTACGAGAAGAATGTTTTTTTAACTTATACAACATGAATGGATTTTTAAAACAATATTTCCAAGAATCTTCCATTACAATTTTTCAAGTTTATTTTTAATCAACTTCTTTTAGTTTAGAGTTGTATGACATGTTAATAAAGGAAAGATGTTTTTGAAGTAAAAAGGATATTTTCCTCAAGAATGGAGTTCAAGTGTTTTATCAAAATTATTTTCCATCTAAGATAATAAAGGGTTCTGTTTCTATCCCTATTATTACATTGATTTGATTATGTTGTGATGGAATTATTTTTATGAATTCTTTTATTTTATATAAGTTGGTTTATGATGTCATGATGTTTAAGATTCCCATTTTTATTACATGGGTTATTCTATGATGTATGGTTTATGATTTTGTGGCACACATAAGAATGGTATCATTATGAGATGGGTGGGACCTATATCTCCCTCCAATGCATTGGGTAAAGATTTTATATCTCATGAGATAGACATGGCTGGAACGGTAGGTTATACTGGTTCAGTGAACAAGACTGAAACGAGGAGTGAACTCGGATCAGAAAGGGACTTTGTCCACTAAGATAGTCTTGGCAATGAGTCTTGACTAATAAGAAATGATTATATATGATTATGTGTGTATTCCACAAAGTTTCATGTTTTAAGTTATGATTATTGGGATTACATTTCACTACTATGATTTATCCCATGTTATAAAATTATGATCTCTTTTGCAGGTTAAGATTTCCAAAAGTTATGTGCTTATGTATATGATGTGATTGATATTTCTTTTGTTTACCCTTACTGAGAATTTGAGATCACCCTTTTGTATGTTTTATTTCCCCAGGTCAGGAAGAAGGTTATTAAGTAGAATATGCCAAAAAGGGACTCTGGATATGATGAAATAAATGGGAGGCAAAGTAGATGCTTTATGAACCAGTTGTTTATGTTTCCCAGTTTCTAAAGACACTATACCTATATGGTCCTTTCTTGGTTTTGTTATATGTTGTAATAAGTGTGCTTCAATTCTGAAGTAATATCAATGTATGTAAAGTATGGGTCGTTATAAGAAATCATATAGGTACACTCACAATAAGTTTTATTCTTGGAGAAGTAGAGAACTAGTGAAGTCTACTATAAGGCCCTAGCCTTAAACATTACTTAATCTTGAGTTAATACAAGATTACACATTGAGGATCTTTTCAGGTTTAGAGTTTTAGTGAATTAGATCATAAAACTTGCATTACATTCCACATTTAAACAAAGTGGTTACATAAAAGACAGGATTCATTCTTCCCATCAACAGAAACATATTTAAAATAAAACTAGGATTCTTTCTTGACACATCCTTGACACTATCATGACATCACGTACCTTTCCCTTGACCTGTGAAAAACATTTCAAAAACTTGGGATGAGCATAAAAATATCAGTAAGGGATATAAAAATATGGAAAGGAAACATGAGTTCATATATACATAATAATGAAATCATACTTTACCCATATAACATAGGCACTTTAACATACCTCATCAAATCATGAATAAATCATAGAAATCATAAGACATAAAAGATAACTTGAGGCATTCATAACATTCTTACGTAGGGAGTAACCCTTTTGGTTACGTTTTGGAATACCCATCAGAGTATATTCCCTAAATCTCTTCGGAGAAACCTTAACGTTTCACTTCTTCACGTTACCCAATGAATTGGAGAGCTATATCAGGCTCACCTGCCCTTAGTTTATCACGGAACCACCTGTCTTCATAATAATTCCCAAGAAGCTCAACATAATCGTATCACATAAAACATGCATAAAGGAAACATAACATTTCCACATTTCATTCACAAGATATCAATACAACACATTGATATAAAAAAATTATGAAAACCATTTTCAATACCAAAAGAAAAGAAAAGTAAAACATGGTATTTAATTTTCTTTTAAAAAGAAGGTATGGCTTGTAGAGGAAGCCGAAACTCAAATAATGGTCACAGCAGCGGAGAAGTCGTTGTCGCCGCATATGTACGACAAAAACATTCCCTTTTGTCGTTTAGTAAAACGCTTCGTATAAAAATATTCCTTTTGGATAAATGTAAAAGTCAAAGTGGTTTATACACCATATAAAAGATGGTTTTGTATAAAACAAAATATGCCTCAATGAAAGGATATTGAGACGAAGTCCCATACAGAGACGGTATCCTTGGTTTAAGGACAAATCAATTACATAATTATGTGTGACAAATGAATACACCAAATATAAGTCGATATTAAGTGTAAAATAATCGAAGGTCATTCACACATATTCAAAGGATGACATATTCAATAACTACATGTTGAACCCAAAGAAACCGAAATTGGGTTAAGAAGTTCCCTTGACATCCTAACGGCGTCACATCAAACAGAGTTGATGAGAGATAAAAAAAAAGGTATCTCATCACTTGAAAATAAAATTTACATCAATAAGGATATATGAGAACAAATCCCAACATAACAATATGTAAATTAAAATACCCAACAAAAGAAGTCTTTTAAAAAGAGGAGGGTGAAAGGTTCCCTTACCGACATGGGTATCTTTCGAAACATACACCTCGTGAAAGAAGGAAAATACAACATTGATGTAAATACTCATAAAAGAAAGTATATTACACAATGAGTAAAATAATGGACAGTACATATACCACTAAAGGAAATTGTGGAAAATGTATAATAAATCTCATTGGAATAAAAGTGAGATTAAAAATCCCTTACGAAAACTCGGCAGCCTAACGACGCCACTTAAAACTTCCAAAAATAGATTGATGAGATCAAATAGGGTCTCTCATCGTATTAACATAAAGTTTACGGAAAGATGAATATAAAATAACATCCCCCAACATAACAATGAGGAGATTAAAATAAGTTACATAAAGGATAGGACTTAAAAAGAAAGAGAGAGGTTAGATCTCTTACGAAAATTTGGCAGCCTAACAGCGCCACTCAAAACTTCCAAAATGGATTGATGAGAGGAAATAGGGTCTCTCATCATATGAAAATAATAATTACAGTAGAAGTAATATAAAATAACATCTCAATCATAATAAAGAAGAGCTTAAAAGTAATTACATAAAAGAGTGTACATAAAAAGAAAGAGAGGTGTATGATCCCTTACCTCGGGTCCGACATGACTCGATCGTTCGTTAACGTCCTGAATAATAAACTTGAGTAAATTTATATTTGCTTAAGAACCTTTTTCAAGTTCATTATTCCTTTTATATCACTTATTTCCATGTTATAAACATTATGTAATTATTTAAGTTAATAATGTTTGTTTTGTCGATATTTGGTTCTTAAGTAGAAAGTGGACTTCTTACAATTACATGTTGTTTGTGTGGTCAAAGGTTCTTTATATCCAGAATGAAATTGATGATTTGGATATCATATATATCATATATATCTAGAATATACATGTATTTATAATATCACATAATCATTTAGAGGTAAGAAATGAAATGCATCGTTCATGGAGACGGTAAGCCGTAAGTACGCATGAACACTACATTCATTTCTTTGTCATATTAATGGAATTAAAACTAAATGAGAGGTATGTATATTTTAATTCCAGAATTATATTCATCATTTAGATGTATCATTAATCATATATATCCATTATATACATGTACTTATAATAGTACATTACATTTGGGGATAAGAAATGAAATGCACCGTTCATGGAGACGGTAAGCCGTTCGTACGCATGAACGCTACTTTCATTTCTATCTCATACTTTAATGGAAAGAAATAATAATGATATAGAGTTATATTATAATTCCAGTATAACATCATATATAATAACATTAAATCCATCCTTTATACGTCCCACGTATGGCATTAACGAATCACATCACTTTGAGGGGGCGGTAGTCCGCACTTCCTAAAATGAAGATATCGCGTATACCCATAATGGAAGCCATAAAGGTAAGACACAAATGAAAAATGCAGAAGCTTAAGTAAAACATAAAAATATTATATATAATATATAAATATAGTGACATCTTAATGCCCACCTTTGAAGGTGTTATATGAGTGTTGAACAATCATCGTTTCGTGAGGTAGAGATTCACCATCCATGGAAACAGTATGTTATTTAACCATTAGATGTAGGTTTGTGTAAGTGTATCTAGGATCCTTCTTATAGAAACATCCTAGTATATTTAAGATACTGGATTTGTTACAAAATAAATGAATAAAAAGAGTTTATGGGGTTGGAGAGGCAAAATAAAACAAAAGGACTCAAGTGAAGACATTACCTTAAAATCGGGTAACTCCCTTTGGTTTGAGCTCAAAGGATTCCTTGGGAAGACTTCTTCCCAAAGATAGGCTTCAAAGAGTAAGAGAGGTAAGTGTAGAGACAAAATTATCATGGGTCGGCTGAGACAAAGGCTTTGGGAGTGTGGGTAAGGAGTTAGAGGTGGGAGCCTTTTATAAGAGGAGAGGAGGGGCACTCTTGGAAAGTAAAAAAAGTCACTTTATTTTAAAATGATATTCTGATTTAAGAGGTCCCACATTAATATAATTAGAGGATAAGGTGATAAGGGTTCGAAATCCACTCATCCAATAAGTTTTGGACATGTTTAGGTCTTAAATATTACATTATCTTTCCATTTTATTTTAATCATTAAATAATGAGGTCATCACTACATCATCAAGATGTCATAAATAAGTTTATTTATTTAACGTCTACAAATTATAAAAAAACTAATACGATGTAGGAAATCTTTTTATCTTTCGAATGACTATTTATAGTCAAAAATCTGACTTGTATAACCACATGGAAAAATTGTTTTAGTAAAACATTTCATGTTTGTGTCTTTTTTACTTTAACGTTAAATAAAAAGGTATTTATGTCATTTTCCAACCGAAGTGGCTCCATGGAGTCCCCAAGTTGACCCATGGATTTTCTGGGTCGGCCATGACACATCCAATGAGGTTAGGACATGTGTCAAGTTCATTTCATATTATTAAAACATTACTTTTACCTTAAAACTACACTAATTACCTCTAATCGCGATTAAAAACATAATAAGTTACTATTCACCAAAAAATTATTTTAATCCCATTGAACCACATTTTACTTCTTAATGAAAACCATGTATGTAGGTTTTTTGAAATTCAAAACACAGAAGTGGTAAAATTTCATTTAAACAAAAAATCATTTTTTATAAGTACCACTTAGTGGTTTCACTATTCATCAAAATTGATGGTTTTCAAAAAAATACCAAAAATTCACCCTAAGCTATATTTGATATTCCGAATTCAAAAATGAAGTCTATTTTACAAAATTCAAAACATATAAGTCACGTTAATAAATTTAATAATTAATTCCCGTTGTCATGACAAAAAGCGTGTTTTTATGAAACAATAAGTATCAAAAGATTGACACTAGTTTAAGTCTGATTTCAATGTTAAATTAATTCCAACGACCACTATTTGATTTAATAGTAAAAATTTATTCTAATTTTACTTTAAAACCAATTCAAAAGATAATATAATCATATAAATAAATTATATTAAAAAGTGGTTTTGAATTAAAATACAACATTTTACACTATTCATTAAAAAATGAACTTTATCGGAAAAATACCAAAAATTAACCCAAGGTAAATTTAAATGTCCCAATAATAAATAATATGTTTATTTTGAAAAATAGATCTTATAAAATTGTCAAAAAGTGGATTTAAAATGGGTTCGCCATCAAAAGGTGGTTAATCGACCTTTTAAAGAATATTCGAATGTTTAAGCTTAAAAACTGGATTCATTTGCATTTTTAATCCTCTAAAATTTATTGTAAAGAGTAAAAAATATTTGACAAACATATATAATAATTTTTTAGTTAGTTCTCTTCATTCCCTCCATTACAACGGCTAGGCCTTAACTACCATTTAAAATAATATTATTTTATTATTAGAGTGCAACGTAAGATTCCCAAGAAACTCGTTGTTGCGTATTGGGTACTCCATTGAGAATAACATCCCCTTTAAAGTAATATTAATATTTTATTCAAAAATATGGATAAATATAAAGATGTCATATTCTTTATTTACCTGGGGTGTTACATCCTTCCCCCCTTTTGGGAATTGCGTCCTGGCAATTTTAAAATTGAGCTTGGAAACATCCTTGAAAGTCCCACATCGGAACAAGAGTCGGTAAAACAATCACTTTAAAATAAAGAAGGATAAGTACAAAGGTCACCCGAGTTAACCCATAATAGGATTCAAAGTATGAAAATATGGACATGGAGGAAAAAATAAAGGGTCATGTTCTGATGGAGAGTGATAGAAAACATGTTTAGGAGAAAGTTAACCATAAGAAAATCACAAACTTGTGATGGGTTAAACGGTATTTGATTCCCCAGTAGGAAAAGTTAATAGACAACATTTTTTTTAAGTTACTTTTTATTGAGTAATTTATTCATAAGGAAACATAATCACTTATCATGTTGACTTTCAACTTTTATTACATTCCTTACACAAACTCATATTTTCTCTAAAAGACAAGTATTTAGGAAGACTTGTTCACATTAAGAGTACTATAATCAACTTCTAGTGAATCACCTAATCCACAAAATAGAACTATATACTTCCCATGTCTTTAGACTTTAACCAAAAACAAAACCAAAAATGTTAGTACAAGATCAGATAATCCAGAAAAGGATAACCCTTTATAAAAAGAAAATATATTCATAATCTCCAAAATTTGTCCAACAAAACCCAAAGTTCAACGAGGACCATTCGATAAACAATTTGTCCATAAAATTATTCAAAGTAAACCAAACTAATATTGAAACCCAAATATTTGAAGTATTTAGTCACATAGTCTACCAAGTTAAATCGTATCATTTATCTCCAAACCACATCAGTTGTTCTTAATGTCTCGTATTGAAAAGTAATTAACCTAATCACATATCCTCCAAGATAGGTTAATAAATTTCCATAGATAACCCAAAATCAGCTTACTCTTAATTCTTAAAATCATCAAACTAAAAAGAATCAGTCAAACTAACCAGGGACTTCACGTAGTCCAGTGGTAGGTGATAAATACTAGTCGAACTTTGGTTGTGGGTTCGATTCCCGCAGCTTTGTCCGACGCGATGGGTTGTCACACGGTCTGCGTGTTGTCCTTGTTCCAAAACTGTATAACTCTTAAAAAAATTCCCCAAAATGAGATAAAATCTTTAAAAAAAATCATAACATATTTTAACCTCAAGTTTATCTCTTGCCTTTCATTTTCCATCATAACATATAATAACCCATAATTACCTCAAAAGTAAGGATCATATAAACCCTAATGGTTACCTTTATAATTATTACCTGGACTTCCACATCGATTGGTCATCTCGTACATGACGCATTATAGAACATACCAAGGTTCAAGTGGTTGATCATGACTCCTTGATAGTTGGTTTAGGATAAACACAAGGTTTCTCATTGCAGCTCCCATATCATTCAGTTGCTTTCTCAAAAAACTGTCAAAGTTTCCTTCACATCCAGTATTACTTTGGTGCCTGCTAGATCCAGCCATTTACTAAAACCAAAAAGGTCAGTGTGAGTATATCAACAAAACCATCATGTACTAATGAAGAATATAAACAATAAGATATACTTACTCATTCACTTTATCAAAAACTAGGACTCCTTCTGAAATCCTAACCATTATGGTAATGTCACTTATGCTTAAAGAGTACCCTAACCTCTAAAGTTATCTAAACCAACCTCTGATACCAACTATAAGGCCCCAGCCTTAAAACTTAGTTAATCTTGAGTTAATACAAGATTACACATTGAGGATCTTTTCAGGTTTAGAGTTTTAGAGAATTAGATCATAAAACTTGCATTACATTCCACATTTAAACAAAGTGGTTACATAAAATACAGGATTCATTCTTCCCATCAACGGAAACATATTTAAAATAAATCATGGATTCTTTCTTGACACATCCTTGACAATATCATCACATCACATACCATTCCCTTGACCTGTGAAAAACATTTCAAAATCTTGGGATGAGCATAAAAAGCTCAGTAAGGGATATAAAAATATGGAAAGGAAACATGAGTTCATATATACATAAGAATGAAATCATACTTTACCCATAAAACATAGGCACTTTAACATACCTCATCAAATCATGAATAAATCATATAAATCATAAGACATAAAAGATAACTTGAGGAATTCATAACATTCTTACGTAGGGAGTAACCCTCTTGGTTACGTTTTGGAATACCCATCACAGTATATTCCCTAAATCTCTTCAGAGAAACTTTATTGTTTTACTCCTTCGCGTTACCCAATGAATTGGAGAGCTATATCGGGCTCACCCACCCTTAGTTTATCACGGAACCACCCTTCTTCATAATAATTCCCAAGAACCTCAACATAATTGTATCACATAAAACATGCATAAAGGAAACATAACATTTCCACCTTTCAATCACAAGATATCAATATAACACAATGATATAAAAACATTATGAAAACCATTTTCAATACCAAAATAAATGAAAAGTAAAACATGGTATTTATTTTTCTTTTAAAAAAAGGTATGGCTTGTAGAGGAAGCTGAAACTCATATAATGGTCACGGCGGTATAGAAGTCGTTGTCGCCGCATACGTATGACAAAAACATTCCCTTTTTTCGTTTAGTAAAATGTTTCGTATAAAAATATTCCTTTTGGATAAATGTAAAAGTAAAAGGGGTTTATACACCATATAAAAGAAGGTTGTGTATAAAACAAAATATTCCTCAATGAAAGGAGATTGAGAAGAAGTCCCATACAAAGATAGTATCCTTGGTTTAAGGACAAATCAATTACATAATTATGTGTGAAAAACGAATACACCAAATATAAGTGGATATTAAGTGTAAAATAATCGAAGGTCATTCACACATATTCAAAGGATGACATATTCAATAACTACATGTTGAACCCAATGAAATTGAAATTGGGTTAAGAAGTTCCCTTGACAGCCTAACGGCGTCACATCAAAATGAGTTGATGAGAGATAAAAAAAGGTATCTCATCACTTGGACATAAAATTTACATCAATAAGGATATATGAGAACATATCCCAACATAAAAATATGTAAATTAAAATACCCAACAAAATAAGTCTTTTAAAAAGAGGAGGGTGAAAGGTTCCCTTACCGACATGGGTATCTTTCGAAACATACACCTCGTGAAAGAAGGACAATAAAACATTGATGTAAATACTCATAAAAGAAATTATATTACACAATGAGTAAAATAATGGGCAGTACATATACCACTCAAAGGAAATTGTGGCAAATGTAGCATAAATCTCATGGGAATAAAAGTGAGATGAAAAATACCTTACGAAAACTTGACAGCCTAACGACGCCACTTAAAACTTCCAAAAATGGATTGATGAGATCAAATAAGGTCTCTCATCGTATTAACATAAAGTTTATAGAAATATGAATATAAAAGAACATCCCCCAACATAACAAAGAGGAGCTTAAAAGAAGTGACATAAAGGAGAGGACTTAAAAAGAAAGAGAGAGGTTAGATCTCTTACGTAAATTCGGCAGCCTAACGGCACCACTCAAAACTTCCAAAATGGATTGATGAGAGGAAATAGGGTCTCTAATAATATAAACATAATAAGTACATTATGATTAATATAATTTAACATCCAAATCATAATAAAGATGATCTTAAAATGAATGACATAAAAGAGTGTACTTAAAAAGAAAGAGAGGTGTAGGATCCCTTACCTCGGGTCCGACATGACTCGATCGTTCTTTAATGTCCTGAATAATAAACTTGAGTTAATTTATATTTTCTTAAGAACATTTTTCAAGTTCATTATTCATTTTATATCACTTATTTACATGTTATAAAGATTATGTAATCATTTAAGTTAATAATGTTTTTTTGTCAATGTTTGGTTCTTAAGTCGAAAGTGGAGTTCTTACAATTACATGTTGTTCGTGTGGTCAAATTTTCGTTATATCCAGAATGAAATTCCTGATTTGGATATCATATATATCATATATATCTAGAATATACATGTATTTATAATATCACATAATCATTTAGAGGTAAGAAATGAAATGCACCGTTCATGGAGATGGTAAGCCGTACGTACGCATGAACGCTACTTTCATTTCATTGTCATATTAATGGAATTAAAATTAAATGAGAGTTATGTATATTTTAATTCCAGAATTATATTCATCATTTAGATGTATAATTCATCATATATATCTAGTATATACATGTACTTATAGTAGTACATTAAATTTGGGGATAAGAAATGAAATGCACCGTTCATGGAGATGGTAAGCCGTTCGTACGCATGAACGCTACTTTCATTTCTATCTCATACTTTAATGGAAAGAAATAATAATGATATAGAGTTATATTATAATTCCAGTATAACATCATATATAATAATATTAAATCCATCCTTTATACGTCCCACGTATGGCATTAACGAATCACATCACTTTGAGGGGGCGGTAGTCCGCACTTCCTAAAATGAAGATATCGCGTATACCCATAATGGAAGCCATAATGGTAAGCTAAAAATGAAAAATACAGAAGCTTAAGTAAAACATAAACATATTATATATCATATATAAATATAGTGACATCTTAATGTCCACCATTGAAGGTGTTATATGAGTGTTGAACAATCATCGTTTCGTGAGGCAGAAATTCGCCATCCACGGAAACAGTATGTTCTTTAACCATTAGATGTAGGTGTGTGTAAGTGTAGCTCGAATACTTCTTATAACAACATACTATTATATTTAAGATACTTTATTTTTTACAAAATAAATGAATAAAAAGATTTTAGGGGGTTGGAGTGGCAAAATAAAACAAAAGGACTCAAGTGAAGACATTACCTTAAAATCGGGTAACTCCCTTTGGTTTGAGTTCAAAGGCTTCCTTGGGAAGACTTCTGCCCAAATTGAGGCTTCAAGGAGTAAGATAGGGAATTGTAGAGACAAAATGGGAAGGTGTTGGCCGAGCCAAAGGCTTTGGGAGTGTGGGTAAGGAGGTAGAGGTGGGGGCCTTTTATAAGAGGAGAGGAGGGGCACTCTTGGAATGTAAAGAAAAGTCACATTATTTTAAAATGATATTCGGATTTAAGAGGTCCCAAATTGATATAATTCGAGGATAAGGTGATAAGGGTTCGAAATCCACTGATACAATAAGTTTTGGACATGTGTAGGTCTTAGATATTACATTATCTTTCCATTTTATTTAAATCGTTAAATAATGAGGTCATCGGTGCATCATCATGATGTCATAAATAAGTTAATTTATATAACGTCTAAAAATTATAAAAAAATACTATGATGTATGAAATCTTTTTAGATTTCCAATGACTATTTATAGTCAAAAATATGACTTGTATAACCCCATGTAAAAATTGTTTTAGTAAAACATTTCATGTTTGTGTCATTTTTACTTTAACATTAAATAAAAAGGTATTTATGTCAATTTCCAACCAAAGTCGCTCCATAGGGTCCCCAAGTTGACCCATGGCTTGTCTTGTTCGGCCATGGAACATCCAATTAGGTTAGTACATGTTTCAAGTTCATTTCATATTATTAAAACATTACTTTTTTACTTAAACTACACTAATTACCTCTAATCGCGATTAAAAACTTAATAAGTTACTATTCACCAAAAAAATATTTTAATCCCATTGAACCACATATTACTTCTTAATGAAAACCATGTATGTCGGATATTTGAAATTCAAAACACAGAAGTGGTAAAATTTCATTTAAACGAAAAATCAGTTTTTGTAAGTACCACTTTGTGGTTTCACTATTCATCAAAAATTGAAGTTCTTCAAAAAAATACCAAAAATTCACCCTAATCTATATTTGATATTACGAATTCAAAAATGAATTCTATTTTACAAAATTAAAAACATATGAGTCACATTAATTAATTTAATAATTAATTCCCGCTGTCATGACAAAAAGCGTGTTTTTATGAAACAATAAGTATCAAGAGATTGACACTAGTTTAAGTCTGATTTCAAAGTGAAAATAATTCCCACGACCACTATTGGATTTAATGGTAAAAATATATTTTAATGTCACTTTAAAACCAATTAAAAAGATAATATAATCATATAAATAAATTAGATTAAAAAGTGGTTTGGAATTAAAATACAACATTTTACACTATTCATTAAAAAATGAACTTTATCAGAAAAATACCAAAAAATAACCCAAGGTAAATTTCAATGTCCCAATCATAAATAATATGTTTATTTCCAAAAATAGAGCTTATAAAATTGTCAAAAGGTGGATTTAAAATGGGTTCGCCATCAAAAGGCGGTTAATCGTCCTTTTAAAGAATATTAGAATGTTTACGCTTAAAAACTGGATTCATTTGCATTTTTAATCCTCTAACATTTATTTTAAAGAGTAAAAAATATTTGACAAACATATATAATAATTTTTTAGTTAGTTCTGTTCATTCCCGCCATTATAATGGCTAGGCATTAACTACCATTTAAAATAATATTATTTTATTATTAGAGTGCATTGTAAGATTCCCAAGAAACTCGTTGTTGCGTATTGGGTACGCCATTGAGCATAACATCCCCTTTAAAGTAATATTAATATTTTATTCACAAATATGGATAAATATAAAGATGTCATATTCTTTATTTACCTAGGGTGTTACATCTACTCATTTATATCAATGTCTGGTCACCAACTCTTGGGATGGAGATAAACATCTCTTCTAAGAGGATAACGTTACAATTACCATGTAGGTAACTATTATTTAACTAGAGGAGATCGATTGTTTTTTCCATATTGAGTAGGATGCATCCTTGTTATATAGTGATCCTAACTGGTTCATTTCATTAAGGAAACATACGGTATTTATGGCTCCCCATACTGGTAATGTGAAATGTGTCGATAAGTATAAAAGGAGGAAGGATTTTTCCCCCACAAAAATTCTTTCTCTTATAATGTTATTTCATGTTGTTTGGTAATTTTAGTACCATCAAAAGAAGACATTATTGAGTTTTCCTAGTTCAGTTCGTTTGATTTTAATTATTGATGTTTTTTGTATGTTATAAGTTGTCAAGGAGAAACTAGGTTCTATAGAACCGATATGTATGTGAATGGATAAATTCATGTAATGGAGGCATATAACCGAGAGAACCAAGAGTGATATGAGGTAAAAATTACAACTTCTCAACCCTAGATGTTTTTTATGTTAATAAATGTGTAGGTCACCCCATTCTTTTTCCCATTCCATTTTTGTGAACTGGAGATTCTATGAGAGCATTCATCTTGATACTAATGTTTAGAGACTCCAGTTGAGGAAGTCCTAATGATTTCATTTTTCATATGGCAGTGTCACTTGACTCTTGGAGGGGATATATTCTTATGGGATCTTTCCATAGTATCAATGATACGCTATAATGTATTATAGTGTGTCCAAGTGGGAAGGATGAGTTCCTTCCTTTGTTAGTGAGATTTAATCTCAAGAAGAGAAGGTTGGGATTTTATGTATGAGGATATTTCATACTTCCCATTATAGTGATAGTATGACACTTGGAGTGTTAGTCACTAAGATAAGGGACTATTTAACCAAAGTGAATCCACTTTGGTGGCTCTGGTTTTTTTATAAAAAAATACGATGACTACTTGGGGCACTACATTTTTTACAGTTTTCTGAATTAGGTGAAGATAAAATACAAGTATCATTTTCTAAGGATATATGACCACTTCAAACTATTGAAATGTTCTAGATGGTTCTTAAAGTTTGACCTCATGTTCAGTTACCATCAGTTGAGTGTTCATGATGATAGTATTAACAAAAATAAAAATGATGTTTCTTAAAATAATATGATTCCATGGTGATTCCCTTTGGTGTATAAAATTTCCTTGATATTCTCATGGAACATATGAATGAGATCTTCCCTCCTTTCATTGATCAGATATTTGTTTCCTTTTTCAAAGACATTCTTGTATGCTCTACACCTGAAGTGTTCCACAAAAATCACTTTAATATAATATTAGACATTCTTTGGGAGCACCAAATATATCATAATCTCTTGAAGTTTAAATTTTGTATTATAGAGGTTCATTTAATATGGAATATCAAAATATTAATGGAGTAGAATTGGACCCAAAAAAGGTTGACGCAATACTTCCTTTTGAGCCACTAAGAGAATGGATGAGGTGTGAACATTTCTCAATTTGGTAGGGTACTATTAGAGAATTTTGAGATAGTGTTCCAATATTATAACCCCATTTGAATTACTTAATTTTGATTGGGTAGTAATTTTCTTATCCTGAGTTATACTAGAGACTTTAAGGAGCTAAGGTCAGTCCTAAACAGTTCTCTAGTGTTGATATTTTTAGATGAGGTAGTTGAGTGCGTAGTGTATTGTGATGCATCTAGATCTAGGCTTGAATATTTGTTGATATAGAGAAAAATATTACATTTTTAAGATTTGAGGAAGTTGAGACAACATTATTAGAACATTGTGACCCATAATGTGGTATTAGTAGTAGGATTCTTGACCTTTATGATGTGAATGTGTTATTATAACACCTCAATATTCTATGAAGTTTTTTTCCAAATTAAATTAAATTTTTCTATTTTTTTAATTACATGTATTATATATTATATCTTTTCTTACACGAAACACTAATTTTTGGATGTATTAAATGAAAAACCAATGTAATTATGTGCTACACGCAACATTGGGTTATCATTCATTACATAGGACACTGATTTTTAACAAAACCATGATATATTACAGTTATTTAATTGTGAAATTTATACCATAGCCATTAAAAATAGAGATATGATTATTAATAACTTCATGTTAAATATATATTATAATGGATTTAAATAAATAAAATATTTTAAAAAAAATCACTAAAATTTTGGTAAACCCATTCTATTTTCCAAAAATACTTTTTTATCAAAAAAATGATTTTTATGTCATTTTTGAACATTAATAAAAAATTACACCCATTTAGAAAAATAATTATATAAAATAAATTTCATTTTTGAAATTTTCATGTCAAAATTATCCTTTGGTTAATTTTTGGATCCTTCTAAAAAGTTTCTTTTTATGAATATTTTAAAATAGTGAATCTTAATTAAAAACTAACTTTTGGTATAATTTAAATATAACGACAAATTATATTTTAAATTTGATTTAAATTAATATTATTTCAATTTAATTATTTTATTTAATTTAGGTTTTTGTAATAAAAATAAATTAACATCATTGTTTTTAGGATCACAAAATCATAATTCAAATGATATTAATGAATTCCAAGTTTCCTTGTAAGTATCTTCTATTCTTAGACATGTGATGAATTTATCTAAGTATGAGTCACAGTTGAGGTTAAGTCAGCGTCAAGACAGAATCACATCCAAGCTAACACATTACCAAAAAATATTTTTGACAAATTCTAAGACACCATCATATATGAGTCACCAATGTCTCTAACTCACTGCGGCCATGAAAATATCGCTATATTTGAGTCACCATCATATAGTACACCGACAGTCTGACATACTATCAAAGGATTCACCTCCATAATGATGAGCTAAAGCCTATTGATATATTACCAAATAAGATACCATTATCTGGGACACTACCATCAAAATGAAGTTTTTCTATTTTTAATACACCACTAATGTCATACCATCAAGAGAAGACATCGTCATCTTTTTATGACACCAAAACATGACACTGCCAATGAGGCACATCAAGACTGAACCAATGCCATTATTTTATTTATTTAATTTCATTTAAACTATTCTAGCTGGTATATTATTGAAGTTAATTCAGAATTTTATTTTAATTATTATCTCTTAAATGTTCTATATAATTCAAAAAAAAGAATATCAGACATATTGTACAAGGAAGTAAGATATTTGAGTACACATGGATATTATTCATACTACTACTTTTAAGGATGAAAGAAGAGTCCCTCGAGTGAATTAGATACAATATAAATGTGAATATTATGGTTATAAAACTAATATATCATTATTATAGAACAAAATTAGTGGTGAATAACTGAAATACTACATCGTGGAAACACTTGACTAAGGAATCCAAACACTCAAACACAACTGATGCTTTAATCCAATCAAGAACATGAGTCTATAAAACTGTTATTTTGAATATTTAATGAAACTATGACTTAACCATAACTGTAAATAAAATTAAAAAATGAAAGGTTCACATCAACAGAGTGAGCACCTCTAAACTCTACAGTCTAAGATTTCTCAGTTCTGTTTATTTATTTATTTTACATATTAAGCAGTGTGTGCTATACTCTATTTTATATATACACATACTGTATCCTATTATAAACTAGAAGATACTTGATATCTTCACATTAATCTTCTTACACCTATACTCCCAAAATTAACAGTGGTAGAGGTCCCTATGTGACTAGTTTGTTCTTAATCTCATGGATAACGCTAGAAGAGGTCGTGTTTGACATGAACGGTTGTAAAATATTGTAAAATCGGATCCAAGCTATCAATCAACATATTAATTTTATATAAAGTTATTTTTTTAAGGTGATCATCAAATAGAGAGGACTAAGTATCATCTTGGGACTGAACCTCTTTTTTCAAATTTTCACTATGTGTTTTTGTTTATCTTATTTTTCTTTTAGAACTGAAACATTTTTAACCAATGAAATTGATACTTTGATAGTTATTATTTATTATTTTTTTATAATATTTTAGTAAATTAAAATTATTTAAAATGGCTAGGTAATATTTTATATTAATTACCCAATAACTAATCAGTCTTAAAGGAAAAACTTTTAAAGATTAGAACATATAATGATCTTCCATAGTGATTAACTGTACCATATTTAAATTCATTAGGGGATTTAAAATTATCCCATTTTAGAAAGAAATTTGTATTGGTAACTCATTTTACCCCCCCCCCCTCTTGAGATACTCACACCAACCAACATTTGGTTTGAGAGGTGTTCTTTTTTTGGAATTAATGTTTTCAAATCATTTCAACTGTGATTATAGTTATGGTTTAAAAATATTAATTTTTATTATTTATAAATTAAATTATTTTAATGGATAATCATCAAGAATGATCTTATACCATCATACCTCCTTTATTTCATGGAAATAACTATTCTCAATGGAAAAATAAGATGATAATGAATATTGAAATCATTGGTTTTGATATTTATTCTGCTATAGAAGATGAATATTTTATTCATGAAACTGCTAGAAATGATTGGGAAGATGAAAAAAAGTTAGTTTAAAATAATTATTGTAAATCCATTATTACCATTTACTATTACCTATGAGATGAAAAGTATAATATAAATTTTTCAGGTAATGTTTTTTAAGAGATTTGGGAAAAAAATTATATTTCCCATGGGGGTACATATAATTTCAAAGAGATGTGGCTTAATACTTATAATATTAAATATTATAACGTTAAAATAAAGTATAATGAACCTATCTATAATATGTATCTCAATTTTAATGATATTTTAAATATTATGAGATCACTTAGAAATCATATTTCTATTAAGGATCCAATCCTGTGGCTATTAAGATGTCATCCTGAAATATGAAGAGGCACATCCGTTTCAATTAGCGAATCATGGGACATAAGTAAACTACATGTAAAGGAGATAATCATCAAGATTATGAAATAGGAAGAGGATTTAAAGGTGAACCATGAAGATGAAAAGAATCCTAAAATAAGATCAGTATCATTCAAGAAAACTACATATAAACATAAAGAAAATGACAAATATAAGGATAAAGATAAAATTGTTTGTACAAGTGATAGTGAGTTCCCTCCTAACAGTGATGGGCAAATGGATCACCTATCAAAATGGTTTAAGAAGTTTTATAGGAAGAATAATTTCTACAGAACATATTACTACATAGGAAAATATGACTCTAAAAGAACTTGGAATAAATTCAGGAAGAAGGATGATCTTCCAAAAGAAGTTATCTTCTATGAGTGTAAAAGGAAATGACATATAAAATCAGACTATCCAAAACTTAATTATAAAAATAAATATGCGTAAAAATAAAAAATATAAAAAATTTAAGTGAAATCCATAAGTATTGCTTCAGAGGACAACCCCATAATTTAGATTCTTCACATGAGGAGAAACTTGAGAGAGAAAGCTTGTGTTTCGTGAAAAAGTAAATGAGGTTTCTACTTTACCCACTTTTTGTAATATTCAACATGTGACTAATTATGATGATTCTAAAAATGAATATAATTATTATGAAACTATTTCAAATGAGGAATTATTTTAATTTTACAAAATGCTTGAAGATACATTTTATGAACTAAATGACAAGTATAAAATTCTCAATAGACAGTGTGCTCCTACTGCAAATAGAAAATTTGAATTGTCCAATGGAAAAGAGAAAAATTATCAACTGGTCAAATAGAATAGTGAACTCCAAATATCAAATGATAAATTAAAAAAATACCTATAAAAGATTACAAATGGTAGAGAAAATCCTACTCATATTTTAGGTAACCAATTTTCACCTAAGTATATCTCTAGAATTGGATATAATCCTAGACATAGGAAAATCAAAAAGAGAACTTTTGTTTCTAAATCAAAACCAGAGAGTTATTATGATAACTATTTTTATAACAGACCTAATAGAGTTTTTATTTATAAATGTTTTCAATATTTTTATAATAAGAAAATTAGGAAAATGTGGGTTCCCAAATATTTTATTGCTTACATTTCTGGATCCAAACAGATTTGAGTACCAAAGTCATTTCTTATTTAATTGTTTTTTATATGAAAATTGTTTGAATACCTTTGGTAGAATCATATGGTACTAAGACAATACATATTCAAGTCATATTATGGTAGATTATTAATTATTCTAAAGCCTTATCAAGTTTGATGGTGGTCATTTCACCTTTGGTGACACTGAAAAATAAAAAAAAACATCCTAGGCCAAATTGATAACAAAAATGTAGTTTTAATTTCAAGTTTTTATGTACATGGTTTCAAATATAATTTTATTGGTATTTATCAGTTATGTGATAATAGATTTTATGTAAATTTTGAAAATTATGCGTTAAATGTTTATTATTATAAAAATGTTTTAGTTTTTACTACTTTGAGAAATGACAATGTATATGATATTCATTTAAATTCCTTATTTTAAAAAAATGTTTCATGATTAGGTTCCTTTCACAAAGAATATTGGAATTTCCATAAGAGACAAATCTGTTGCAATATGCACTCACTTGGGAAGCTAACTAGAAAAGGGTTAGTTTTGGATCTTCTTAATCATGAGTTCCAATAAGATAAACTCTGTAACCCCTGTCAATAAGGAATACAACATAAATTTTATTTTAAATAATATAAAAAATTGTCAACTTGTAAACCACTTTTGTTGGTTAACAAGAATTTATTTGTACCTTACATAGTTTCTAGATTATATATAAATCACTATGTATATATTCTTATTGTTTATTTCTCTAGTTATACATCGCTATATTTTCTAGATCAAAAACATGAAGCTCTAACATACTCTACCAAGTATACTAAGTCTTAATAAAATATTATTGGACATAGAATTAAGACCTTAAGAAGTGACCATGCTCGTGATTTTGAAAATCAAGATTTTGAATCATTTTTCTCACATAATAGATATACTCATAACTTTAATTCTCTTTGGACCCCTCAGAAAAATGGAGTTGTATATTAGAGAAATATAACTTTACAAGAGACATCTCAGTCTATGTATAATGAATATGACTTACCTATCTATTTTTACGAAGAATCTACCAAAAAACCCTCTTATATCATAAATAGATTCTTCATCAGACTTATCCTTAAGAAGACTCCTTGTGAAAATTGGAATAATTGGAATCCCAAGGTTATTTTCTTTATATTTATTGGTTTCAAATTCATTATTATAAAAACTAAATAAAATATGGAAATAATTCCTCCCAAAGTGATGAAGGAATTTTTCTAGGTTATTTAATCATGATAAAATCCTATAGAGTTTTCAATAAGAATTCTAAAACTATGGAAGAATTAGTTTATGTTAAATTTGATCAGACTAATTCACATAATCCTAATACCTCTCTAGAAAACCTTAAGGTTGATTTACCATCTGTGAATCTAAATTCTATAACTTTATAATCTTCTATCAGGTAGTTAGAGAAAAATATCCAATTCTAAAGAATTTCTAGAATAACATGAACCTGTATACGTAGAACCTGGAGTAACTAGTCCCTCCTTTTCTCTAGATATTAGAACCATTAGGTATCATCCTTTATATGTCTTTATAGGATACATATATATGAGAACACAAACTATAGATTATCTAATAAATCAGGTTTAACATTAAGTAAAATGGTCTCAGCTTGAACCTAATAACATTAATTAATTCATTAATGATGAATTTTGGGTAATAGACAAGAAATAATAATTGAATCAATTTTAAAGAAAATAAGTATGGGAACTTGTAGATAGACCCAAGGACACCATAACGATTGGCATTGAACAGGTGTTTAGAAACAAGGTTGATGAGTCAGGAACTATATTTAGAAATAAGGTTATACGTGTTTAACAAGTTCATAGTCAAGAAGAATGGATTGAATATTAAGAAAATTTTTCACTTATGGATATACATGAGTATATAAGAATCTTTATTTCTTATGTAACAAATTTATAATTAAATATTTTTCAAATGGATGTTAATAGTGAATTCTTAAATGGTTTTATAGTTGGGGATTTTTTTTTGTATAAAACCCCATGGTTTTAAAAATCTTAATTTTCTAAATCATGTTTTTGAAGTAACATAACTTTATATGGTTTAAATAGGCTTCAAGATCTCGGTATGATAGGCTCGTCAATTTTTTTACTTCAAAATTATTTTCAAAATACATTTTTAACCCTACAATTTTCATAAAAATAATTTCAGAAGATGTTTTAGTAGTTAAAATATAAGTTGATATTTTTTTCAGATCTTCAAGAAATTATCTTTATAATGATTTTTCTAAAATGATGAAAAAGGAATTTGAAATTATTTTAAGGGGTGAACTTCAATTCTTTCTTGGATTTCATATTTTTCAAAATATAGAATGAATTATTCAGAATAAAATTAAATATAAAAAATATATTTTAAAACACATTAACCCTGATTGAGCTATCAGTAGTGATACTTCTATAAGTACCACCTATATGTTGGATCTTGATAAAGTTGGGAAACCAGTGGATCAAACCAATTATAGATGTATGATTGGTATTCTTCTCAACATAACTTCTAGTTGACTGGATATAATTTTTATTGTTTGTATGTGTGCTCACTTTCAAGAAATTCCTAAAGAGTCACAATTAAATGTTTTTAAATGATTTTTTAAATACCTCCTGTCTACAATCAATTTAAAATTGTTTTACCTAGAGAAAAATAATTTGATTTACTAATTTATTCTGATCCTGGATTTGGTGGATGAAATTTAGACAGAAAAATCTCTAATGGAACATGACACTTTTTGGGGATGTCTTTAGTTTCTTGGAATAATAGGAAACAAAATTATATTTCATTATCTCTTAAGGAAGCTGAATACATAGATGTTGTAATTTGTTGTGCAAAAATCATGTGGATGAAACACACTCTAAAATATTATGGATATAAATTCTCATATGTCCCCATAAACTATGAAAACGCATGTTATATTATCATTTCCATGAATAATGCTTGACATTCTAGGATAAAGCACATTGATATAAGACATCACTTATTGAGGGACAATTTTTAAAAAGGTAATATCACTCTTGATTTTATTGGCACAGAACACTAGTTAGGTGATATATTTTCAAAGCCTTTAAATTCTATGATAATGGACTATATAAAACATGACTTATGAATGGTTAATTTTGGTTAATTTTATTTCTATGTGAAACTATAGTGGGTGACACACCATTGGGTGACTCACTATTGGGTGACACACTATTGGGTGACACACTATTGGGTAACAAACCATTAGATTAAATTGTTGTGTTTATATCACCATTGTAATTGTCTCACCATTTTTTTTGACACACTATTGTTATTTAAAATCCATTGGCTTTTTCAATCCTTTAGTAATTTTTTCTATTTCTCAAGTTGAACTGCCGATTTAATTTCTTCCAGTTTATTTTTTATTTCATAACCTGATATATATATTTTATTAGATTTTAATTTTAATTTCTCATTATGATTTCAATTTAAATTATTTTATATACCTAAATATCAAATGGTATAAAAACAAATCTATTTCTATTTCCAACACACTCTAGAGCTCTAAGTTACCTCTCTTCTACCAATAATCAAACCTACCATATTTCTCTTAGCTTCTAATCAATTAAATCGGACCAATCTATATAAAAAGAATAAATATTCTTTATAAGTATTCTCTAGGCGAGTCATGATCATCTAAGATGTGAAATAGAGAAAAAAGTTGTTTATACTCCATTTTTTCCTGTTAACCCTGATCTTGCAAACATAATCGATGTAGTTGATAGAGGAGTAGAATTTAATTCGTCGTTTTCTAGAAATTCTTTTTTTTTCAAAGTCCTGCAGAAATAAGGATGGCTATATTGGTTTACCTAAAATTAAATGTCTTTCAATCCATGGTTGGTCAACCTCTTATCTTAGTATGTTGAATTTGATTTTAAGAATGAGTAAGAATACTACATGAGAGCTAGAATAGATGGTGGAAAATTTTGGTTTTCTTCAAAAAATTGGGATGAGTGTCTGGGTGTACCACAAGAAGGAATTTATAATTATTATTAATAATATTTTCCTAAGGGTCGTGAAATCTTTATCTATGAATATGTTCTTGAAAAAAATCACTTGTAATGAGTTAACACAAATATTTGTTACCTTAAAGTTGTATGGGGAGTGTAGGTTATTATTTAAGTCTTTATAACACATAAGATGCCCCAGAAAAAGGTCATTTTTGCACCATGAGATACCAAGATGTGTACTTGATTTTTCTTATGAAATGAAGTCATGCGATCAATGTATGTAGGTATCGTATGGTGAATATTTCTAAGATGATAAATCCAACTTTGAGATCCATCTATTTGATCTATCCACAATTTATTTTTGCAATGTTAAAGGCCAAGGTCTTAGTTCCTGAGAATAAAAAACAGTTACGGACTGTGGAGGTTTCTGTATTTCAAAATAAATATGTTCAAAGATGAAAAATATTTGTAACACTATGAATAGTAAATTGGTTGGAGATAGTGAAAAAAGATATATATAATTTAACCTGGTGGATAATCCTACCAGACCGAGGGATATTATTGATCACTGTCTCGATCCGGATGAGGTTGTAGAAAACTATGATGAGGAAGAGGAATCTATTGAAAAATAATAAGTTGAAAAATAACTATATGTTAATGATGATAGTGATCCAAACTTTTGACCTCAATATTCTCCAATTACTTTTAGTGCTCTTATACCACCTAAGAGACTTCCAAAAAAAGAGATGCTTGTTAAAAGTGAAGAATAGGAAACAAAAGTTTTAGGTGATGATCAATTTAAATTTTTTTCTAAATATGATAAAGGAGAGGATAAGGAGGAGGATGGGGAACATGAAGATGAAAATGAAAATGGATATTATAAGAATGCATATGGAAGTGATGTTGATGATTATTATTCTTAACATGGTGGTTCACCTAGAAAAATTAAAAGGAAAGACATAGAGACGCATGCAGAGCTCTTTCCTTCACCTAGTAAATTTGCTGAAAAATCAGATGTGTCTGATGAAGTGGGATAAGATATTGAATATAAAGATTAATTTTTTAAGGTGTAGAAATAACCATATGTTGAGATCATTCATGAAGATCCAACAGTTGATAGAGTAGAGGGTAACTCTATTTCCACTGGTCAGATAGTTTCTGATTCTGCTAAGATTGAGCATATGTGTATTATAGTTATTGCAAAACAGTAAGTGGTTAATAAAGTTAAACAATATATTCTTTCTTATTAGAAAATAAGTGATGTAAGGTTTGTTGTTTTGGATACTTTTATGGATCCAATTGATAGTAACGTAGAAGTTGAACCTATTTTTAGCCACAAATTTGATATATAGATCTCAAGTATTTAGAAATAGGATGTTCAAATGGATAAGGTATCTATTGTTAGTGAATAGTATTCTACTTCCTAGCATGTTTAGATAGGTTCAATTATACCTACATTTGTGGTAACTCCTTCTTATCTACCTAATGTGGTTGAGAATTTAGACAGATGGGTTGATCTGTTATTTGAAGAGTGGGATAAATTCTCTAGAAAAGTAAGTAGTACACCAAAGTTTCGTGGACCTGAGGTTTTTCAAGAAGGATATTCTAAGGGATCCTTGATAGCTCAAGTAGATCTTGCTGAACTATTGGAAAAAATTTCTTCTATGAGACCTCCTACTCATGAACCTGCTACTCCTACTCCTCCTACTATTCCAGCTAATGTAGTCAAAACAAGTGACTTGAATTCCATTGTTGAAATGATAATTTTAATCTTCAATAAGTTCTTGAGAATCCAGTCTTCTCTTCTTAGCAAGATTAGTGATAATGATGCTCTATATTTGATTTATTTGGTGATTAAACATGTAAAACCTGAAATGATACATCACATACAATTTTTTGGGAAATAAGAAGAGAATAAGTGCTATTTTGGAATTTTTAAAGTCTTTGATTGTATAGTTGAAATCCAATTTTTCATCCTCAATGGATGGTGTTATTAAAATTAAAGAAGATATATATTCAAATACCTCCACAACACCTCCTATAGTTGATGTTGATCAAATCTGAATAGTTTTTAGAGTGGAAGTTATAGCTGTGTCCAGTGGACCATCAAGTAGAGAACCTTTGATTCAATTGGAATTTTGGGGGAAGCATGGGCAAAGAGCTGAGCATGATCATATAATGATAAATAAGTATGCTAAAGATATGGATACTCATAGGGATACAATTAAAAAATCCATAAATTACTCTCTCTCTCTCTCTCTAGGATTTATACAAAGTATGCCATGGTTGAAAACTTCATGTTTTTAGTATAAATAGAAGAATACCACTATTGCACTAGATTTCAAGGAACAAGTCAGACATATGAAGGAGATGACTCTAGTATTGATTCATTTTATGGAATAGAAGGGTGAATTATTTATTGTAATTGAATCAGTTTTCCATATCCTTATATATTTCATAATCTGGCTGAATCCCTTATTTCATGTTCACAGTATAGTAGTTGTTTCTCAGGAATTCATTCCAATTACTCCACATTTATCCTTCAAACCCTATATGACTAGGGATCCTCATTCACCTTTACCTTACCAATCCAAACCTTTCCCTATTCCTCCTTAAAAATCTCTAAGATAGCTCATGCCAATTATTATTATAGAGTATCATTATCCTAGAGCTATAGAAGTCACTCCCATTGGTGTTCCCTCTACCTAGACTACACCTCCTCCAACACCAGCTATTGTTGCCTCTAGTTTGGATAAAGCTAAGGGAAAAGGAAAAGAACCAATGGATCCTCCTACCAAATATTTAGACTTTTGTTAGAGTAGATATTAAAATTTTATGGAACTATTGATTCTGTAATAGCATTTCGGTTGATACTTTATGCATTACCTCTGATCCAATTTATTCATGATTTTTTTCTATTGTTTCTATTTTATTATTGCCTTTAGTGTTTTAATATCTAAATTTTTTCCTTTTTTATAATCCCAAAAGGGGGAGAAAATACTTTTATGTAATTTATTTCTGATCACTTTATTCTTAATCTAGTGTTGTTTCATTAGATACTTTTTTAACCATTTACTTTGATACTTACTAATTATGTTTCTATGTTGCCTTTGATTCTTAATAATTACCTTTATTTTAATATTATTTATATCTGATACCATCTTCACATATTGAAAATGATATTTCATGATTTATATTTCTGATCTTATCTTTGATATCTTGTTTTATAATTGTGAAACCTTTGATTCCATGATTTTTTATCACAAAAAACGTGGAGAGTTTTTACCTCTTTTTTTAATGTTCATAAAATCATTATTCTAATGATATTAATAAATTCCATGTTTCAATACAAGTATCTTGTACTCTTAGAAAAGTGATGAATTTGTCTATGTGTGATTCACCACTGAGGTTATGTCACCACCAAGACTGACTCACCGCTCATCTGACACACTACCAAGAAATATTTTTGAAAACGTCTGCGACATCATCACATATGAGTCACTTTTTTCCATGACTCACTGCCAGTATAAAAAATTGGATAACTCTGATTCACTATCATATGAAACACTTCCATCCTGACCGACCATTATAGATGTCACCACCAAAAGGGTGACCTACCACCATTTGAGATACCATCAGCTGAGATACCACCAGCAGGTACACCTCAAACTAAATGGGGTTTTCCTATGTCTAAGATATTGTTATTGTGATATCGCCATGACAAGAAATTTTTAGCTTTAGATGCTTCCATAACATGATACTTCTAGTGAGACACATCATTACTGATACACTACCACTATTTAATTTATTTATATTAATTTAAACTATTATAAAATCTATATTATTGAAATTAATGAAGAATGTTATTCTATTTATTGTCTCTTAATTGTTCAATATAATGCATTGAAAAGAGATGTCAGATGTGATATATGAGGAAGTAGTATATCTGGGTGCACATGGATATTCTTCCTGGTGCTTCTATAAAAGATAGAAGAAGACTCCATCATTTTAAAGATATGAAATAGATGTGTGAATTATACAGTTAGAATGTTGAGAGCTCATGCTTACTGAACACACATAGTGTTGTATAACTGATAAAATACATCCTAGAAACACTTGAATTTGGAATCCAAAAATTCAAACACATTTTTTTCTTTCCTCAAGTCAAAAACATGAGTCTGAGGAACTATATTATTTTGAATATTTAAATAGAAATAAACTCAAGATTCACTTAAAATCAAATCAAGAATCACAAGTTACATGTCAACAGACTGGGCATCTCTAAAATCTATACTATACAATTGCTCAGTTCTATTTATTTTTTTTACATATTGAGTAGTGTATGATATACTCTATTTTATATATACGCACACTATCTCATGTTCTTGACTAGAAGATACATTATATCTTCTCCTTACTCTTTGTACACTTATACTCCCATGAATAACAATGGTATAGGTCCTTTATTGACCTATTTTTTCTTACTCTCATAGATAATAGTGAAAGATTACGTGTGTGACCTAGATAGTAGTAAACTGTTGTAAAACCCGATCCAAGTCAAGGATTAACTTGTTTATTTAATATAAGCTTCTGTAAGTAAGGTGATAAATATGTAAAGAGGACTAAGTCTCAACTAGAGACTGAACCTCTTATTTCAAATTTGCATTGTGTATTTTGGTTTACTTTATTTCCACTTTTAAAAATAAAACTATTTTAACAGAAAAAATTAATAATTTTTCAATAAATATTTACTAATGTTTTATAATATTTTAATTATGTAAATTGACTCCAAATTACTTAGTGATATTTTCTATTATTTACCCATTAGCTAATCAATCGTTAAGAAACCTTTTGAATGATTATAACTTATAATAATCTATTATATTGATCAACTAGGTCATATTTAAATTAATTTGGGGATTTTAAATTGATCCATTTTAAATGGAAATTTTTATTGGTTACTAAATTTACCTCCCTCTTGAGGTAATTACTATGACCAGAAATTTCATATTTATTTTCGATATAAAAAAATGAAAAACTTTTGAATATTTTCCTTTTAAAACCTTGTTTTCTCATCATGTCAGTTGGATTAATTGTAAATTAAAATTTTGTAATTATGTGAATTGAATTTTGAAAAGTGGATTCCATATTTTGAATTATAATAATTTATATTATCTAATAAGGTCAAAATAATTTTTTACTAATATAAATATTTTAAATTGTAAAAATTAATTGTCATGGTTATGGTAGAAACGGGTTTGTTTTGGGGATTAATCTATTTTGATAAGGGTTAAAATGAACTATAAACTTGTCGAAAGTATATTTTATGGTAATATTTAGACCTTATCATGTCTAATTAAATAATTGTATACATTTTTTATCCTTTTTAAATTGAAATATGTATGTAATCCTTTTCATTCAAAAACATTACATGTGTCTCACTCATCTCACTTATAAAAGTTCACCCCTTCTCCTCCATTCTTAACATCATTAAATCATGTTGGTTTGGTTAATACCTTCTCGAATAACTTCCAAATTTCCCTAATATAATCATTGTAGCATTATTTTGGATATAAATTCAACCTATGAAATAGTTTTGTAAAAACCTATGTAGGATTCCCGAAGAAGAGGTAATGTTCATCAATGATCATTTTTTAAAATTTTCTTTCTTCACCTCCTATAATCCTTATTATACCATTATGATATAATAACCTTAGTATGTTTGATTTAATTATATCTTATTATGTAAAATATATTTCCTAATACCATATCCACTTCAATAAAAATGGGTTATGAAATCACTGTTTGTGTGTACAGAAAACTATCGCCTTGCTAACTGATGTTATTCGTTTTTCCATTTGCACCTCTCATGGTTGGGAATGATCATGGATATAAAGTGTATATTATATATTAATAACATAATTATAAATATATATTCATTATATAATATATACATTTTAAATTATATTCTTTAGTGGATACTATAATGTCACTCGTGTGTACAACGAACTACCATCTCGCGAAACAATATGATTCATTTTCACTAACGCTTTATATAGAAGATAATGTGGATAAATTTAATGAATAAATAAAATATAAATGAAATAATAATGATATTAATAAAATATTTATCATTTTATATGTATAATATATTATTTTATTTCTATCCTTTTTACTCACTAAAAGATTATAACATTGTTTGTGTATGTGTGGACTTCCACCTTCGTGAACCAATGTGACTCTCTTTCCATCACCAAACCACACGGATGATATATATAAGTATATTGAAATAAATAATAAGGTATTTATTATATTATTATAATTATTTAAAGATAATACATTACTTACCTCATTTCCATAATGATCATTAAAAAATTAAAATGTTTCACATGCATATATATAACTTATCGTCTCCTTGATCGTAACATACTTCATTTCTAAAAACCATCATTCATTATTTACCTTAAATTTATAATTTACTTATAAATATGATAATTATATCATTATTATAATTTTTTATATAATGTAACCAAGATAAAATTAATATAAATGAATATAAAAAATCAAAACTATTATGAAAAATAAAGTGCTTATTACACGAATCATGACTTTAACATGGAATTTTTACACAATGGTTAATAAGAGAATGAAATTAAATAATATATCAGATGATATATATAATTATGGTTCTTTAATATATTTATAATAAACTTTTATTTATTATATGAGATGTTAAAATTAGTATGAAGGAAGTCAAGACTTACGGTAAGGGATTTCTATTCTCAATTTTATTTCTCAGAGACATATACAAATTCACCACTTATTTATTTTGTGTGGTGTATATACTTAAACCTTTACATGTTATAACATTAATATCTATATTATCAGGATACTTTATGTTTCATTTAATTATATACTTTATTGGGGATTATGATCCAAAACATTACTAAATTTGTAAGGGTTTTCTGTCTCACTTTTATTTTTCTGTGAGACACATATCATATTTACTATGTATTTATTTTATGTGGTGTATAAAATTTCCATGAATTTATTTTATTATTAATATCTTTAAAATAATCGTGATTTCCATATCCATTTTAGGTTCTCTCTTTCATGGGGTTTTTGATTCAAAATTTACGAAAGTGATAAGGAGTTTTTGTCTCAATTTTCTTTCATTGAGATATATACTTATTTTATGAACCTGTATTATTTTATAAAGGGTATATACAGACACATTGAAATTTAATATCATTAATTTATTTATCCTAATGTTATTTTAACTTTCATTTAATTGAATTCCTTCATTTATCTTATGCTTCAATGTTTCCAAAGTGGTAAATCTTTTATGTTAAAATCTCATCATTTTTTAGGATTTTTTATTATTATTTTCGTAATGATAGATTATTACCATCCATATCTCATGAAACTAATGAATCTTATTATCATCTGGTTATGTCATGAGAATAAATTACATCCATTTATTTTCCACTCTTTATGTACCTATAAGAACAAAATATTTGGTTTTAATAAAAATTTTCTTTTTGATCAAAAACTCTTCTTCCTCAAAAACCATGTTTTCTAAAAAAGTTCTAATTTTTTTAAACTTTACTAAAATTAATTATTAAAAAAAAATTACTGATTTTGAATATTTTTATTTTTTTAAGGAATATTCTTGTCTTTTTTCAAATAATTAACCATTGGTTTTTACTAAAACTGTGAAAAGAATTAATGTTTATAGCTTACACATCATGAATGGTTATTCCTCTTGTCATGACCACCCAATGATTACAATATTAACATAAAAGTTTTCAAATTTCTTTTCTAATAAAATTTGTTCCTTATAATTTAGTAATTTCTTTGAATTTAAATAATTGGTTTCAAATTGAAATTAATTTTGAAAATGTATTCTGTTTAAAAAAAATTAAATAAGAAAAGATATTTTTCTTAAGAAATGTTTTAAATGATTCAAAATATCACTTTATAAGTTATCAATTTTATTTTCAATGAAAAGGATTTCCAAAATGTTTTAGGTTTTAAAATGTGACTCTAATAGAAAATTTATCTTTCTTGATAAATGTTCCATGTAATCTTTAAAATTTCTTCTACATATAAGATGACATCATTTGAAGGCACATATTATTTACTATGTATATGATCCATGTATACCATTATTATTCTCCCTTTGAGTCATTTTTTTATAATAAAAATGTGTTTATGAAACCAATTTCTCTTCCATGGGTTATACCATCATAAAATTCTTATGAAATCTTCTTATATAGCCCATAATGTTTCTAGGATGAAATGATGAAATTATTCTGAAACCTTTCACTCTTCCATAGGTTTTGATATGATGGAATTTTTATGAAATGAATCTCATTTTATGGGTTATGATATTTTAGGAATTTTATGATCATGTGTAACACATATATATGATTTTCATTATTTGATGGGTGGGACATATATATCTTTCCAATGAATTGGGTAGTAACAAATGTTACATGAGATTAGATGGTAAATGGGTGGTCCAACCAAGCCTCAAAAGGAGGGTATACTAGTGGTTATCCCAGGACTAAAATGTTTTGAATATCTTGGAGGGTATACTAGACATAAGATTTTATATTCTTGTGTGTATTCCACAAATTTATGTCTTATGAACATTGTATACCCTCATGGATCATGTTATTTTATTTCATTTTGATTTATGTATTATGAAATGCTAATATTTATTCCTTGACTCAAGATTGTGATCATTGATATGTAGGGTATGGTTTTAAAATTTTATGATCATGTTCTCATGCACTAATATTAATGTTATGATTACATATCTCCATTATTTACCGTTTTTTAGAATCCGGGGTCATCCATTCTTTTGTTTCATTTCCCCAGTTTATGAATAAAGGTTTTAAGTAGGGTATGTTTGTAAGTACCAAATGTGAAGATCTTTATAGGAGATATTGAAGATATTTAATGAATTAAGAAGTTATCATTCCAAGATTCCAAAGATGCTAAACTATAACGGTCCTCAGGTGTGTTTAATTATAATGAAATTAAAATATGTAATATACATGTATGAGAAACTTGTATATATATAATTATCTTTTGGGTGAGAATTTTTTATTTTCTCATAGCACGAATGTTGCAGGTACATCTCAACTCAGAGAGACCATAGCCTAAGACCAAGGCGTTAGTTGATATTCCTATAAGACTAAAAACTTATATATATTATACACTCTAGTTAATTTATACATAGTGTAATATTCATATAGCAGTAAATTTTATACTCACTTTGTGGAGGATTCATTAGAGGAGATGGACTTATTATAGATGAACCTGGAGGAGGAGAGTAATGTAGCATATAATCAGTCAATGGTGGTTAATCTATTTATTATTAATTATGTAAAATATGATTAGTTGGGAAACATTAAATGAGGAGTTATACACAATCAGGTATACCCAATAGGTTCACTATATGGATTTTATGAATGAGGGGAACATGTCATCCACTTTCCAGCGAAAGATGGTAGTTACTGTCATGTTGTGTGAGTAGGTGTTGAGTGAGTTTCCTACCTCCCACTTAAAGGTATATATGGGAGTGTTGAATATGTACTAGGTCCATAAGTGGTAGTTTGGTGGAATATAATGGGGTTTAGTGTTGTTAATTTTTTTTCTCGATGCTTCACATTTTAGCACATAAGGATTGGACGTCAGGTTTTAGAATGTCTAAATCAGCCTATTGAGTTTATAAAACTTAGTGGGATGGAATGTAGATATATTTTTTGATTGTAATTATATATAAAATTAGAGTATATGATTTTATCTCGGTAATTATTGACTGAGTTAAAAAATCATCACACTTCCTTTCCATCAGAGGGTAGATATTGGTTAAAATTTTGTTGTGATTATACATGCAAGAGATTGTTTGACATCATGCGGTGACTATGATTAATGTATCAATACATGATGCATATAATGTGTCATATTTGAGGGTATTATATAAGTAACATTTTATGATCCAATTATGGATGATAAAAACATTCCACCACTAGGTTTATGGGTAGTACTTGTAGATCATTTAGGGTTTGGAAGGCAGGATAAGAGCTGGTGTGTTGTTTTTTTTGACTAGAGATGGGTGGATCAATTACCATTCTTGTGTATCTCCTATAATAGCGGATATCATTCAAATGTATACATGTAACCATGAAAGGAACTATATGGAACACCCTACAGGTCAACCATACAATAGACTAAGGTTAGATAGACACCTCTTGTTTGGCTATAATTGGTCTAGGAAACATCATGGAAGGGTTCAGGTGATTAGTTAGTGTTTAAAGATTGTTGGGTGTTGATGGAAATATTTATCTTATAATTTTCCACTTCATATTTATGTTTCTTATGGATCATATATCAGGTTATTTGTTGAACTATGTTCATCAAATGATCTGGATATTTAATCATCGTTTAGATTCTGGTTATCTATTTTTGATGTGCAGTGTTTATCAACACCTTTTTTCCATTATTTATTAATTTTTTTGGATTAAATCAATCAATGATATTTCCCACATTGTTTGTGTGCCTCTCATATCTCTATTCATCACATTCTTTATCATTTTCCATAAGGGGTCAACAATTTGAAATTTTTAGATTGGTTGGAGGATGAAAAAACCTCAAGATTGATGGTGGTTTTTTGAATGGAAATATATTTATAGTTATGGATGAATCCTGTATAAATTGTGGATTATAAGAGATTTATCTTGGTATTAGAACCCTTTTTAGGAGTGGGAGGTGAAAAAGTTCCTGAAAAAGTAATGTGAATCATTATTTTCAGCCACTGGTGGTCTAGAATCAATTATCGAAGGAGTTTTCCTTTGATTCTAGTGATTTTTTTGGATTCAATAGAGGATTGATGTCATTATATGGATTATCAGGACCCTTAGTAATGACATGATGTGTGATTGATCTTATGTGATTCATCAGAAGTACCATTCATTGACCGATGGTGAATTTCACTTCGCTATATCCGACCTTGGCTGGATTTTCTGGTGAAGATGGTGGTGAAATCAGTAGATCATGTGATATGTGTGGAAGGCACTATTTCATGTGGGTAAAATGAAACTAAAAACTATGTATCATAGAGGAACACATGTCATGTATCTCTAAATCACATGGAAGATTGGGTTTTCATTTATTATAAGTATTACATGCTATGTGGTACCAGACATGTCTTGTGGAATTGGGTAGGTAACTCGGCCATGTACTAAAGGAACATGCTATGGAAAACATTGTAGATCATATTCCATATATCTCAAAGTACACATGAGGTAAATTTACTCAGTTAGTAAACATGTGTTTAGTGAGTAACAAGACATAGACCCCCAATGGTCCCGCATTCCATCTATATTAGAGTACACATCATTTACTTGTGCTCAACTAGAGAAACTCATGCTTAGAAAGGAACACACCTTTTACCCAAAGTTATCACATACATCATACCATCTTTATAACACACCATGTGCTTTAGGTTATACAAAACAAGTGGAGTTATGGGACACAACCAGAGTTTTCCCTAAAGAGACGTATCATGTAACGTAGCAAGACACACCATGTACTCCCCTAAGAACCTTCAAACATGTATATATTCTTCTCTAAGACTACAATTTGGGTCTTCATGTATCCTATTATAAGTAATTTTCAACATATGTTGTGATGGTAGCCATATTTCTGAAATTAATTATATAACATGAGGTGTTATGAGTGATAAAGTTATTATAATGACACATGGACAATGGTGGTGATCATGTTTTATCATTAGAGAGATGTCGGGGTCAGTAATCCCATGTTGCACTAGAGAACAAGTCCCCAATTCTCTGTGTATATGTAGATTCAATAGTATCCCACACTAAAGAGAGTATGGGTCCTCTATCTATCGATTGGTACTCCCCCACACTCGAGCTCTAGTGGGGATATGTTTCTCTACTAGAGTTATTACTCTCTAAATGATTAATCACACTTGAGAGGTGTAATCCCTACACCCCTATTCTTGTGAGGTTATGAATAGTGCTTAGCATAGAATATGGGACCTTTGGAGTTGTAGTAAAACTCATCATTCCTAGCTTGATATTAATATTGGGATCCCCTTTCTGTATTCCCTTGGGTTTCTTTATGAGCATAGTTGATGTTGGGTTTCACCAGCAACATTATTTACGGGCTGAGTTGGATATTTTATTCTTTTCCTTCCCTTTGGTTTTATTTCATTCTTCTAGTTATATATATGCCTACTTATTCATGGAATTTGTATTGTTGTTTCTTTCCTAAAAATATTTCAAGCATATTTTTGGTTACTCTAGTGGACTTTGTTTTAGGGGAGATTACCAATATGTAGGGGCACTAACCATGTCCTATGGTCGGACTCAGGCAACTTATTTCTGGGTCTACCTTACCTTACCTTTTCAGTTATTTTTAGTATTTTGTTTTAAAAAATATTTATTGTTGGGTGTTTTTTTACCAAATACATTTCTATTATCTTTTTGAAAAATGATATATTTATTAGAGGTTTTTGAATTCCTTTTTTACACTATAGTGGTTACTATATTATTATTAGCTAACATTGATTAATATAGATAGGTTTTTGTGCATGTTTATAGTTACTTTTGTCTTAGACCCTCAATTTAAAGTTTATTCTTAGTTGGTTCTTTCTTCCAGACCCTAGCTTATTTGAGGCATGATATGGGTGTCACTCTCAAATTACTACAAGCCTAGGTGGGGTTACAGTGGGTCAATTCATAACAATACTCACAAATTTACGGGCCTTAGGCCCCCACATGTTGTGTTGGTGTAGATTAAGTACATGTTAGAGATGTATTCATTGGTGTGCAGTTAGCATAGTTTATTTAGAGATGCACCCATCTGATCCTTAGGGTGTAGAATTATAATGTATTGACTGGGACATGGGGCTAACATGAAAATAATTATTCAATTTTTGGTCACTTTAATTGAGGGAATCTACATATTTTTCGGTTAAAAGTTATCCTTTTAGTTTGTTGGTTTTCTTCTCTTACATCAGTTGTTCATATTGGTTGTCTTGTGGTTTTTAGTATATGTCTTATAGAATCACCAAACTCACCCACCTAAATATGGTGATAAAAACATATTCATTACATTTTTATCATGTATATTTATAAACATAACCCATTTTTATCAATCCAAAACATATAATATCAACATATAATATTTGATCACTTACAAATACATTGACCTTTACGGTTTAGAGTTTTAGTGAATTGGGAAAAACTCTTTCAAATCAGACATTTCCACACAATAACACTTTTTTTCAAAAAAATCAGTTATTTATAATGAAATGATTTCTTAATTCAGAGTACCTTTAACAAAAGGAACTATGAATTTATTTACCATTCTACTCATCCTTAATCCCTTTTAAAAACATTTAAAAACATGGGATGATCATAAAAAATATGATTAAGGGAAATAAAAACAAGAAATATGTTAACCCAGTAAAAAGAATGAAAACCAATAAAATGATTAACTTTATCAAAATATTATTTGAACGTATGAAATAAATCATATCCACCTAGAAAACAATATTTTTTTTACAATGAAACCCGTTAAAACCCATATCAATAAATTAAAACATTTTTAGGAATCATAGAGAATCATATTCATAACTCATGTTCAATCATGTATGAAATAATATCTTCATAATTAAATCAATGTGATACACCCTTGGTTAAATACATACCACTTTTTGTTGATGATAACTACCATTACCCAATTCATGGAAGATACAAATTAGACTCACCCATTCGTATAAGATGTATTGGGCTTACTGATTCATATAAGATTTAGCGGTCTCACCCATTCATATAAGCAACATCAATGTCATCCATAATCATGTATAATGTTCAAATTACCATGTTATAAGAGAATAACATATTATTTGTTCACATTTTCATCAAAAAACTCTTAAAAGCTCTTTTCGACCCATATGAAAAACATACAATTATAAAATTACCCTTTCCTTTTAAAACCCCATTTTCTAAACTAAAAATCTTAGTGAAAATATTAGGAGGGTTTTTCATTAAATAAAAAATGGATTATTGTAAAGAAAAAACCTCAAATTATGGTTATAATGGTGATAAATTTAATTGACACCAAATATATTAAAATTGAACATTTATTTTTTCCATTTATAAAGAAAGTAAAAAATGATACGTATAAAATAGGTATAAAGATTCATTTTCAAATCCATTTAAAGAATTTAAAAACTGGTATAATATTTAATTTCATATTATTTTATATCTTTATAAATAAATCCAAAAAATATTTTAAAAATATGTATATGGAATAAAAAAATAGATAAAATAAATCTTTCAAATAGTTAAATACAAGGCTTTATTATAATGTATTCAATACCTCGAGTCTCACTCATCATGTGCATTCTTTAGCATTCTAAAAAATAAACATATGTTAATTTTTTAATTTACTTTGAAAATCTTTCATTCTTATTATTCAGCTTTTTTTATTAACATGTTATATTTACTTACTCATTCTCTTAATTTCATGTCAGACGTTTTTATGATATTCGGCTAATATGACCCAAATGACTCAGGTATAATGAATATGGTCAAAGTGTTCATTATTAACTAATCTACATAATAAAAATAATGAAATAATTATAATTTTCATACATAAATTATAATTTTAAAACCAACTATGATATATGGTTTTGAAAAATGAACTACATTACAATACTAGAGACGGTAGTTTATACATAGGCAAGAGTAGCGTTTCCATTTTGCAATGAAAATGATGGATAGAAGGTAATGATTGTTTATCTATAAATAATTATTATTAAATGATAAATATCTTGTCATTTATATATGAAAATTATATATATCATCTTAATTATTTGGTGATTAAAAATTAATCAAATCTATTTGGGGAGGTGGTAGTCCATACCTATATACAACGTTATCATTTTTCAATGAATAGAAAGGTAGGAAAGTAGTTGATATAATTTCTTTCAAGTATAATAAATATTTTATAAATATCATATATATATATATCTATATACTTTAAATCCATCATTATAACCATCCATTAGAGGAATTGGTAAAAAATGAATTATAACGATTCACAATGTCATAGTCCTCCGTACACATGAACGATGGATTCTGTTCACATTTGATGGAATAAAGAGATAAACATATGTTATAAAAATAAAATAAAAACATTTCATTGAATATAAAATATATTTTGTATAATTTCAACCCTTTTAATAATATTTTTAGGTAGAAGAAAAAAACTAAGATATTTAGTTGAACGCAGTACCTCTTCTTCGGGCAACCTCTATTTTTTAACCCATTAATCCCTAGAAGGATTGTATAATACCAAACATAATCCATATAAATCATATAGATGAATGTTATGAAGGGATATGGAAAGAAATATTATTATTTAGAGTTATCAAAAGGTGTGTGATAGATAGGATAAGAGGTTTCCTATTATAACTGAGGGGAGGGACATTCTTGGAATTTCTTAAAATATTATATTAATATAAATCAATTTTATTGTTAAAGTTGATCCAAATTTATATAATTAAAATATAGGATGGTTATGAGTTGAAATAATATCATCCAATAAAATTTTACAATTATATATTATTTTTTCAAATATCTCTTTGTTTTAACCCCCACCCCCTAGGAACCCAATTGACAATTACCACGAAAATAATATTTTTTACTCCTAATGGGTCAAGAAATTTAGTATGAAAAAAATGACCAATAAATGGACTATGGTATATATTTTCAAATATATCCAATTATTATATCCTAATATAATATTTTAATAAATTTTACATCTTTTAATAAAATATTATTTATTATTAAATGTCATTAATGTCATTTTTTTGAAATACATGAAATATTATAATATGTTTCTAACTCATATAAAATGTTCCCAAAATCAAATGGATTCAAATATATTGATGATATGGTTTAAATGTAACCATTTAATCACTTTTTTAAAATATGATATATTAATTTAAACATTATCATTTGGTTTTACCCCTTCATTAACCAATTTTAACATTAACCATGGTAAATATTTTTTCAATATTAATGGGTTGCAATTTTACATATAAGTTTACAATTGGATCATAAATGGACAAGGTATGGAAATTTATACAATTTCCCATCCTAATTTTCTATATTAAATTTTTTTATGATTTTCATATAATTTAATAAAATATTTTTTAACCAAAAATATCATTAATTTAATTTTTGACACTATTCATTTATTTTGACATCAAAGATATGAAAATAGTAATTGATTTTGAATATAAACCTTAATCGAATCAAAAAATATTTTATATTCATCTATAAAATTTATGGGATACTATAACACAAAATAGAATTACATTTAGGTTTTTTAAAATAATTTACTTTATTTATTTACTACTTGTAGAAGAACATTGAATACATTGCATAAGAATATAAGTTAATTACATTATAGTTAAAAATAAAAAATAAATTACAATACTAAAAAATAATTTATCTCTCAAATAACCACTTATAACTGAACAAAAGTTTTATTATCCCTATTAGAAAATATTATAGTTATTAAATGCAAGGGAGAGAAATGATTTAATTTATATTTACGTTAAAAAATATATAAGTCATTTCCAAATAAAATGACAGAAAATTTCTATAAAATCAAATAGTGGATGAGGATGGTTGAACCCTAGTAATCCAATAGTGTAAACAAATGTGTTAGGGTTATTTTTTTCCTTATCATGTAATTTTTTACATTAATTATCTAATTTTCTATTATCGAGGTGATAAGTATTTACTTCTATTATTATTCATAAAGACTAAAAATAAAACAAACATATTTTATAAATTGAAACCAATAGATTCCAAATATTGGATCTATTTATTGATATAAAATTCTATTAAGTGGTAGAATTTAATTGAATATTAAAAATAAAAAAGAAATGAATTTTTTTATTAAAAAATATGTTTTTAATCTAAAAATGAACTTATAACAAAATCAACTATAAAGATGATTTCTATGTAATTAATTATATTTTTTGTAACTAAAAAATACATGTGATAATTTATATAAAATTAAAATAATAATATGATTTATGTATTAATATAAATGACATTTATACAAAAAAATCATATATTTCACTATTTACTAAAAATAAATCTTTTTAGAAAAAAACAAAAAAAAATCACCCAAAGATAGTTACTATATTATAATTTCAAAAATAATATCCATTTTTTAAAATTAAATTTCAAACAAAATCAGAAATAAATTATATTATAATCATGTTATAATAAATAAAAAATATTTTAAACGAAAATATATCATTGAAGAATCAAAATAATTTAACAAAAATAAAGTAAATATATATTATTTGCTAATAAAAAAATTAAAAAATTTAGATATATTTTCTATAATATGGTTATTAATATTCATTCATTAATATTTAATGGCTCTTTTTTAATGATCAAATTTAAATAATTATATTTCATGATTAATTTATGATATATTTTGTGTGTTGTATATTGTATCAAACAAATTGTCCTTTTAAAATCTCAAGATATTACATCCCCCCACCCATTAACAAATTTTGTCATAAAAATTTTATCATGGGTTTGGTAATGATTGCTTTGAAATTTAAAAATTCCTTTTTTTGAAATCCCTCATCAAATAATGGTTAAGAATACAACCTTTTGAAATGTCCTAAAAAATACAATCGTCATCTTGAATAACATATACTATATTTTGAAATAGGAAAACAATTGTGAGAAATAAAAAAAATAAACATGGAGTAAAAATGTAATGTTCAAATAATTATGGAGAGTGATAATGAACATTGATCACAAGAAAGTGATTGATCACATGCATATCAATAGGCTCAAAACCATAAATCAATGAGGTGTGAAAAATAACACTGATTCATCTAAAGTTTAGGTAATAGGATAATAATTTTTTTATATTATATTCCTAGTGTCGAGGAATTCATTTACATTATAATCTATAAACATAAGTAAATATACTCACATAAATATTATAATTTAATCCATTAATCAATTTCCACCATAATATCATCTTTCACTCTAAATAATGACTATTAATTGTGAATTTTTCATGCCTAAACCACTAAAATCAACTTCTATTGCATAATATAATCCACAAAATGATGTCAAGATATTTTTTAAGTGGTTAAATATCAACCAAAACTGAAATAGTTATCACAATTAAAGATAATATCCAAAATTAATAAACCTCTATAAGAAGAATTAATACCTTCATCTAAAAAATATTAAATATCACAAAAGGATCAATGTATATAATTCTATAAATAGCATTCCATAAAATTATTCAATATAAATATAATAATATTGAAACACAAAGATTAGAACTAATTGATCACATATTCTTCCAAAAACAATTAACCTTTTACTCCAAATTATATCATTCACTATTAAATTCTCATACAAAAAATGTATAATACCTAGGTATATAATATCTAAGATATACTAATTATTTCCAAAAATAACCAAAATCATAATATATTCAGATCAAAATGATATATGCTTCCAAAAAATAATTTATCCTTTATTCATCAATTAAAGTCCCATTTTATCCAAAAAATATATTTCTATTTACATTAATCATATATGGTTACAATAATAGTGTACTTCTTCTGAAATAAAATTATTCACTTAATACCCAAATAAAATTTCAATCCCATGGTTCTCAATATAATTAAACATATGTTCCCAAATTGTAATAACACATGATTTCCTCAATATCAAAGATCATATAAACCTTAAATTTTATCACTTCCTTTTAAAAAATTCCATAAAATGTAATGGAATTATTACTCAAAAAATAATTCATGTCAACCCTAATGGATATATATACCTCAACCAAATTAAATTTCTCCCAAAGTGTCATTAATCAACTAAAATTCCATCACTTAATATATCAAATAGACTGTCTATGAATTTGAACATAGGATCAAAATTAAAATTATAAACCCAAGATGTTAGCCATAACTCTTATGAAAACCTATCATGAAGAAATAAATATCTCAAATGTTCTTTAAACCTTACTCTGATACCAACTATAATATCCTCGAACTGGCACTCTTGGATTCAGTGCAAAAAATGGATACATTATATTTCACACTTTGATACCAATATATGTGACCCATTTTTATCTTTCTAAAAAATATAACACAAATATAAGATCTTTTATTACTTAAATAACCAAAAAAAATTTTTTTAGAGCATTAGAGGATTAGGAAAAACTCTTTCAAACTGTACATTTCACCACAATATCTATTTTTAAAAAAACAAGTTCTTTATAAAGACATGTTTTCATCATTCTGGGTAACATCCTTGCCTATATCTTGTACATAATTAACTATTATACTCATCATTATTCCCTGTGAAAAAAATTGAAAAAGGTGGATGAGAATAAAAATATCTGTGAGGGATATTATAGTAAGAATTCTGTTTGTCCAGTGAAAATCATAAAAACCTAAAAAATTGTTTACCTTTTACATAATATTCTACAATCATTTTAAATAAATAATATAAAAAAGGAAAAAAATACTTTTTAATAAATTAAATCCTTTAAAAATCATATTATTTATATAAACAACTTTTTAGGAAACTTATATCCTTATCTTTATAACATGTGTTAACATGTGTCAACAATAACTAGATTGTAGTTACGGCCCTTTGTGAAACCAACTTTCTTAACTCCCACAATATTTTTGTAAATGATATTAAACATTAACTAATGAATTAGAGAGCTATAATGTGATCACCCATTCATATAATATGTATAGGTTTCACTTTTTCCTATAAGATGTATCAGGATCACCCATATGGAAAACAATTTTAGATATCAAAATACCCTTTACTTATAATAACCCATTTTCAAAACTAAAATACCCATAACAGATGAAAAAAAAGATTTCTATATTGAATAAAATGTGTAATATTGTAACATAATCCAAACATCAAATAATTTTTGGTGTGGTAGGAAAACCATTGATGTCGTATACATTAAAATAGAACATTCCTTTTTTCCTCTTGCAATCAAAGTAGAAACCTTATGTGTACAATACATAAAAATATTCTTTTTTGAAAAATTGTAAGAATGTGAAAATTGAAACAAAATTATCTTTATAGTTATTTTAATTCAATATAAATACATCCATAAAAAAATTTAAATTATATATACAAGGAATAATAATATATAAAAAATAAAACATTAAAAAATTAAAATGTGTTTTTAAGTTAAAGTCTTCCTTACCTCAAGTATGTCTCATAAAAAATATTCTTTATCTTCCTAAATGATAAAATCATAACGACTATTTACTTCCCTAATATCCCTTTTAAAATTTATTATAAGGCCCCAGCCTTTAAAATTACATAATCTTGAGTTAAGTCAATAATTCTACATTGAGGTTCTTTTTAGGTTTAGAGTGTTAGTAAATTATGCCATAATTATTACATTGCATCTCAAAAATTACGAAGTAAAACCTTCTACTCTATCCAGTTTTTTTAACAATAATAAAAATACTTAAATAAAAGAATAATTATTTTTTGATATAAATCTTCTTGAATTATTCCATTGTCTTACCCTTCCTTATACCATGTGAAAAAACATTTTCAAAAACATGACATGAGCATAAAAAGATCAGTAAAGGTTATAAAATAAGGAAAGAAAACATTTTTCCATCCATATATACAAATAAATGAAATCATAATTTTATCTAATAAAACATAATCTCTTTAACATACCTCATAAAATCATAATATTTATGAATAACAAACAAAAATCATAAATCATAATGGAAACTTGTGGCATATATAACATACTTACAGTGTAGCTTTCACAGCTACAAAGAGAGTTACATTTGGAATAACCATCTCATTATATTCCCTAAATCTCTTATTACAAACATTAACATTTACTTATGTTAAATTAACTAGTACATTGGAGAGATATCTCAAGCTCACTCTCCCTAGGTTTATCATGAAACCACCTATATATGTAAATAATTCACAAGAACCATAATATAATCATAACACATCAAATAAGAATAATGGAAAGAAAATATTTCATCATTGTAATGAAAATTTATCATTTCAGGATATTAAAGAAATTATTTCTAAAAATTATTTTAAATACCAAAAAAACACAATATGGTATTTATTTTCCTTTTAAAAACTTTACAGCTTGTTAAGGAATCCAAATATCAAATATTTCTCACGACGGTGAAAAGTTCGTTGTCACCATGTACGTTAAAAATAAACAATCATTTTTTAATTTAGTAAAACACTTCACAAAAAAAATATTCCCATTAAATGAAAATAATAGTCAAATCTATTTATATACCGTATCAAATAAGGTCGTGTATAAATCAAAATATGCCTCAGTCGAAGGACATTGAGATGAAGTACCTTATCTTGAGTCTGAATTGTCTTGTTCGTTATTTCTATTATTAGATTATAAAATTAGGTTAATTTATACTTTCTTAATAAATTTTTTTATGCTTATTATTCATTTTATATTACTTATCATCATGTTATGAAAATTACATAATTATTTAAGTTTATATCGGTCATTTTGTTGATATTCATTACTTGAGTCGAAAATGAACTTGATATAATTACAAATTGTCCATGTTATCAAAATTCCATTATCTAAAGAATAGTATTCATGATATAAATATCATATATTTATAGTATATATATATATGTATTTATAATATCCCAAAACATTTTGATATAATAAATGAAATGCACCGTTCTAGGAGATAGTCGGTCATACGTACGCATGAACAGTACATTCATTTATTTGTCATATTTATTAAATGAAAATTGAATGATACATAGGTATATTATAATTACAGTATAATATCATATGATATATATGTTCATAATTTCATTAACTCAATTCTTTATATGTTCCATAGATGGAATGAACGAGTCATATCACATTGTGGGGGCGGTAGTCTGCACTTCCTCAAATGAAATTATGATATTTACAGATTATGGAAAGCATAAAGGTATTATTTAAATGAAAAATACAAAATCATAGAGACGGTGTATATATATATATATAATATCACATATAAATACAGTGTCATCATAATGGCCACTATGAGAGATGGTAGGGGAAAATTTAACAATCATTGTTTCGTGAGGCAGTAATTCACCGTACACAGAAACAGTATGTTCTAATCCATTAGATGGAGTTGTGTGTAAGTGTAGTTATAATACTTATCATAATAACATCTTAGTATAATGAGGATAATGTTGTTTTTATTTAATTAAATAATAATAAGATCATATGGAGTGGATAAGTAAAATAATGAAAAGGAGCTTCAGAGAAAACGCTACCTCTAAAATGATTAAATTATTTTGGTTTGAGACAAAATGATTTATTGAATTTACTTATACCCAGATTAAGGCTTCTATACGTAAGGTAGGGATGTTGGGATATTATTTGGGAATAATTTTTATTATTTTAGGGCCTTGATAGGTGTGATTTATGTGGGTAGAGGTTGTGGCTTTTTATAAGAGGGTGGAGGGGCACTTCAGGAAAGTCTAGAAATATTTATTTAATATAAATTTTATTAAGATTAAAAATATGTAAAACTTCCATTAGTTATAATATAATATGAATATAAGTCTGAATAAAATAATCCAATAATAATTAGATAGGTTTTGTATATTTTTTAATCCTTATCTTTTTTATTTAACCCTTTTTTACTCTTACCATTTTATCAAGCATTTAACACTTTGAGAATAAAAATAGTTACCAAAACATAATAAATGTCCAAAGAAAGAGTCATTAATAAAATTTTAGACTTATCATAACTATTTTCCCAAATCTTAGATTTTTTGGAATTTATCATCATTTAATAAACTATTATATATTTTAAGTTGTGAATTATGTCAATTTTGGACAATATTCATACTTAATTTTCTTAAAAATTCATAAAAACAAGATTCATTCTAAAAAAATCATTAAATCAAACCTAATATGTCAATATCATTCATAAAATTTGTGGATTACATCAAAATAACAAAATTAAAATTATTTTTACATTTAAAATATCATTTATTGGAATCCTTTATTAATTAGGCAATCACTGCATCATCATAGAGTCATAATTAAATTTATTTATTTAATGTATTAAAATTTTAAATTAAATATCATGATATAAGAAATAGTTTTATATTTATAATGACTATTTATAATCAAATATATCACTTATATAACCCCATATAAAAATTATTTTACTAAAAGATTCATTTTTAGGTTATATTTTTCTTTACATTAAATTAATTCTTATAAAATGTAATTTTCCATCCAAGTGGCTCCATGGGGTCCCATAATCTACCCAAGTATGACCATTATAGGAAATATCTTATCCAATAGGATTAGGACACATGTTAGGGTTGTTGAATATTATTATAAAATTATTTTTTACCCTTATTTACCATATTTACCCTTTAACCATGGTAAATAAAATAATTATTGATGTTACTATACATAATTTCTAAAAATGAAAGGTACTTATTCACACAATTTGTACCTTTGGATTCAAAATATGGAATCCGTTTTTTCCAAATTCAAAACACATAATTTTTAGAAATTAATTAAAAATGAATTCTCGTTGTCAAAACCAAAAGGCATTTTTTAAGAAGTAAAAACTACCAAAATATTTACATGTGTTTTTTTCCAATTAATATGTGAAATTAATTCCAATGACCAAAATTTGATTAAATTATAAAAAAATGATCTAATTACACTTTAACACAAATTTAAAAGAAAATATAACTATATAAATTAATTAGTTAAAAGGTAGTTTTGGAATTAAAATACATTATTTTTCACTATTCATTAATAAATGAACTTTATCAGAAAATTTCAAAAAAATTAAAAAATTTAAATTTTGATGTCCCTGTTATAAAGATGAAGTTTTATTTTGTAAAATATAACCTATAAAAGTGAAAAAAAACTATATTTAAAAAGGTTGCACCATCAAAAGGCAGTACACTAACCTTTTAAAAATATTAGAGTACTTTATGCTTAAAATTGGATTCATTATTATTTTACACCTCAAATATTCATTGGATAAATGTAAATACATATAAAAAATATGTAAAATCATATTATATTTAGTTATGTTCATTTCCACCAATATAATGGTTAGGCGTTAACTACCATTTAAAATAATGATATAATGATATTATCTTTTGATATTACCCAATGTTTTGTGCAACGTAAGATTTCAAAGAAACCAGTTGTTTCTTGTTGAGTCCACTATCAGACAAAGCATCCCCTTTAATGTAAAAAATAATAATATCTTATTCAGAAATATTAATATAAATGAAAAGGTATTATTCTCTAAATTCCTAGGATCCTACATCATTCCCCCCGTTTGGAAATTGCATCCTCACAATCCTATTCACTTATCAATAAGTGGGGGTATTTATCCATCATAGAATTTTCAGATTCCCAAGTTTCCTCTTCAACTGTATAGTTTTTTCGGAAATATTTTACTTGATAAATTACATTATTCCACAACACTTTCTCTCTACATTCAAGAATCTAGACTAGTTGTTCCTCATGAGAATGATTCACTTCCAAATAAACTACCTCTAGGCTCAAAACATGATATGGATCTAGCATATACTTTCTCAACATTTAAACATGAAAAAATTGTGTACCTAGGATAAACTTGTAAGTAAATTCGCTCTATAGGAAACTTATTCAACTTTCTCTAGGATTTCATAAGGTCCGATGAACCTTAAACTCATCTTTCCTTTATTAGAAAAAAGCATCACATTTTTTCATGGAGAAACTTTGAGAAAGGTATGATCACCTACCTCCAAAGAAATATCCTTCCTCTGGTTATTTGCATAACTTTTATTCCTACTTTGAGTTGTTATCATGTTCTTCTGAATCAGCTAAACTTTTTCTACCATATCTTCTACCAATTTTGGTCCAATCAACATTCTTTCACCTAATTCATCCCAAAAAGATGGATTTCGACACCACTTTCTATATAATTCATCAAATAGTGACATATATATTCTGGAATGAAAATTGTTACTATAAGAAAACTCACCCAAAGAAATATGTTGATCCCAACATCCTTGGTAATCTAGGGAACAAGAACATATCATATCCTCCAAGGATTAAAATGGTCGTTCTGACTACAAATTTTATTGAGGATGAAAAGTTGTACTGAAATTTAATTCAGTTCCCAATGACTTCTGAAGGCCCTTCAAAAAGATAGAAGTAAACCTAATATCACGAAAAGATAAAATAGAGAGTTGAAATCCATGTATCCTGAAAATATATTTAATAAACAATCAAGAATGTTTATCTAGAGATAGAGTATCTCGAATAGGAAAAAATGAGCAGACTTAGTCAATCGATTAACAATAATAATGATTATATTGTTTCCTTGAGAAGTAATTGGCAATCCCACTATGAAATCCATGGATATATTTTCCAATTTCCACTCTAGAACTAAAAAAATATGAATCATACCTTTTGGTAAATGCCCTTCTACTTTATCTTGTTGACAAATCAAACATCTCAACATAAAGTCTGTAATATCTCTTTTCATTCCATCCCACCAGTAATACTCCTAAAGATCTCTGTACATATTAGTATTACTAGGATGAACTAAAAACAGAGAACTATCAGTGTCACATAATAACACATTCATCATCTGTGAATCACAAGGCACACATAATATCTTTCCAAACCTCAAAACACAGTCTTTATCGATGTTAAATTCAGGTAACTTACCCTTGTGAACCAATTCTACCTTTTTCTACAACTCATAATCATATTTCTATACTTTCTTAATTTTGTCTAATAGAGATGATTGTACGAAGACCCAAAACAAAATAGAGGAATTCCTTGCACCAACAACTTCAAATCCAAAATTAATAAAATCAAAAACAAAAGGATCTCATTCCCAATGTAACATGGTAAATGTAGAATTCCTTTTCTGACTCAAAGCATCATCCACCTTATTTACTTTTCTTGGATGGTAATGAATCAAGAAATCACAATCCTTATTTTTTTCTAACCATATTCTTTCTCTCATATTCAATTATTTCTGAATGAATATATAATTCAATCTTTTTTTAGTAGTATATATTTCACACTTTACACCATAAAAATGATGCCTCCAAATTTTTAATGAAAAAATAGTAGCATCTAATTCGAAATCATGGGTAAGGAAATTTTATTCATGAGTTTTCAACTGACGTGAATCATAAGAAATTACTTGATAATTCTACATTAAGACTCAAACAATTCCTTTTAAAGAAGAATCACTATAGATATAAAATTCACCATTTCTTGAAGGCTGTGCCAAAACTAAAGCATTCACCAATCTTCTTTTCAATTCCTCAAAACATTCATCAAATTATTTTTCGAGAGAAACTTAACACTTTTTGGGTTAAAGTAATCAGTGGACTAGATAGCTTTGAAAAATTCTCAACAAACCTCTGATAATAACCTGCTAATCCAAAAAAACTATGAATCTCAGTGATATTTTTTGTTCTTGTCCATTCTTCAACAACTTTTGTTTTAACAGGATCAACATTTCTGCTATATTTAGAAGGAATGTCACCAAGGAATGAAAGTTTTTGTAACAAAAACGCACACTTTCTAAATTTCCCATAGTTTTTCTTTTATTTTAAGGTTCTAAAGAAAACTATGAAATGAATTTCATGCTCTTTTTTACTTTTAGAATATACCAAAATATAATCTATAAATACAACCACAAACTTATTCAAAAACATTCTGAAAATTATATTTATAAGATCCATGAATATCACTGGTGAATTGGCTAACCCAAAAGGCATAACTCCAAATTGATAATGTCTGTATCTTGTACGAAATGCGGCCTTCAGAATGTTTTCTTCCTTTACATTCAATGGATAGTACAGCGACCTCAATTCAATTTTCAAAAAATACTGAGCTCCCTAAAGCTGATAAAAAATCATCTATGTTAGGAAAAGCATACTTGTTCTTAATAGTGATATTATTCAGGGCTCTATAATCAATGAAAAGTATCATTGAAAAATATCTTTTTTTAACAAACAAAATAGGAGCACCCCTTGGTGATGTGCTGGGTCGAATGAAACCTTTATCTAATAAATCCCTCAATTGTTAAATTTACTCCAAAAGATTAATTTGAGATATGCGATAATGTGGTTTTGAAATTGTCTTAGCTTACGAAACCAATTAAACAATAAATTAGAATTCCCGATAAGGTATTATAAAAGATAACTCATTTATAAAAACATCAAGATACTCATTTACCACTAAAACATCATTAATCTGAATAGTTCCTTTGTTTTCAACAGTATATGCAATTTAAAATTCATTTCCATCTTTTACTATTTTCTCAGCTTCTTGATATGTTATCAAAAGTAAGGGTTCATTCTTGTTCAAAAACAAAAAATCTTTCTGAAAAGAAACCTGTTTATCTCTGCAGTCAATCTTAGCATGATAAATGGAAATCCAATCCATACCGAAAATAAAATCAAACTATAATATAGGGTAAATACTAAAGTTTTTATGTAGAATAATTCCACACACAAGGACAGGAAGGATCTTATAATTTATTTTTGTCTCAAAATTTACTCTAGGAGTTTTTACCACAATTTCATGATTCATATCTTGAGATGGAATTCCAAATTTACTAGAAATGTTCTCAAAATTGAAAGAATGTGTAGACCTGGAATCAAAAAACACATTGGAATAATCTAAATAATCAAATAATATACCGGATACTACTTCATTTTATGGCCCAACTTCTACTAAAGGATTTCGCCAACCCTTTCTTCTTTTAGTCTAGTTGATTTCCTTAATTTTAGTTCCTCGTTGAACACTCATTTGCATAGTGACCCATTTCATTTCGTATAAAAAAATTTACTAACTGTAAATCAGATATTTTATTACCAGTAAATTGATCTTTTTAGTGCTATTAAAAGACTTATGTCCCATTTTACTATATTGGAACCACTTACGAGAATTAAAAAGGCATTCCCTAGTTTTCTTCTTACAACAACTTTCAAAAACTGTAAACTTATGTTTCTTACCATCATACTTTTTTGAAGAGTTCTTCCCTTTTATCTAACACATGTACCACTTATTCTGTTGTTTTTAAATAACACATGATCATCATAAAACTCCATTTCCACATTCTCCACACATCAAACAAGTTTTTCATAACTTTTTAACTCATGAGAAGCTAATTACCTAAGATACATTGGCTTTAATCCTAAGTAAAAAACAATTTATTTTATTATCAATATCTCGTATGATATTTGGATTATACCTTTCCAGACCAGTGAGTTTTTTTTCATAAGTAGTCACTTAGTCATCCTCCTGCCTCAATTCTATGAATTTTTTTCCATCCTATGTCGAACCTCCTTTGGAAAATATTTCTCAAGGAATATACCTTTGAATTCATCCAAATCAAGATCATCAATATCCTCACTATCTTTGATATTTTTAACCATCGACGACCACTGATTGGATTCACCTTTGAAAAGATAAACATTGAGACTAAACATTTGATGTTACGAACACCCCTTTACATTGATTATCTTTTCCAATGCTTTAATCCACCCTTTAGCTAGCATAGGGTCACATGATCCTTGGAATCATGGGGGATTTTGCCTCATGAAATCCTCCACTACTGACATTTTCCTTTTTTGTTGATCTAGATGATCTCATTCATGTATATCACCACCATTTGTGTCTATTGTTCCATCCCTATAACAAACTGTTCTGTTCCGATTCCGACCATCTCAGGTTACTATTATGGTAGGATGTTTTCTTATTGATGTCATCCCATCATAGCTACCTAGTTTCTTCTATGGAAAACCATTTTGAACACATACATATCTTGGATGAACAAACATGGAAATCTTCAAATTCTATATCATTTCAATCTTACCATAAAGTAAAAATATTTCATGAATATTTATTTAACAATATTTTAATTCCTAAAGTTGTCTAAGCCGACCTCTGATACAATAGCATACTTACATTGTATCTTTCACAACTACATAGGTAGTTACGTTTGGAATATCCATCTTAGTATATTACCTAAATCTATTAGCAGAAAATTTAACATTTACCTCTATCACATTACCCAATATATTATAGTGTTATCTTGGGCTCACCCACCGTAGGTTTATCATGGAACGACGCGTATATATAAACAATGCGCAAGAACCATAATATAATCGTAACACATAAAACATGTATAAAAGAAATATAACATTTCCACATTGTATTAAAAATATATCATTTCAATATATTGAAATAATAAATTATTTCTAAAAACCATTTTCAATACAAGAAAAATTATATGATATTTATTTCCCTTTTAAAAACATTATGGCTTGTTGAGGAAGCCAAATATCAAATATTGCTCGAGGGGGTAGAAAGGTCATTGTTGTTGTGTACATTGAAAAGAAACATTCCTTTTGTGGTTTTGTAAAAAAATTCGTAAAAAAAAGACTCCCTTTGAATGAAATTAAATTTAGAAGGGTTTTATACACTATATAAAAAAATATCATGTATAAATAAAAATATGCCTCAATGGATGGATATTGAGACGATGTCCCTTACCTTGAGTCTGAATTGTCTCGTTCCTTATTTATATTCATGAATAATAAACATAGATTAATTTCTAATTTCATTAGAACCTTTTTAAATTTTATTATTTATTTTTTATTACTTATCATCATGTTATAAATATTATAAAATTATTTATATTCACATCAGTCGTTTTGTCGATATTCAGCGCCTGGGTCAAAACTAAACTTGAAATAATTACAAATTTTCTATGTGGTAAAAAGTACATTATCTCTATAATAGTATAAATGATTTAAATATCATATATATCCAGTGTATATATATATTTATTTATTTATAACATTCCATAACATTTTGAGATAATAAATTAAATGCATCATTCCTGGAGACGGTAGGTCGTACCTACGCATGAACGCTACATTAATTTATTTTACATATTAAAGAAATGAAAACTAAATGATAAATAGGTATATTATAATTAAAGTATAATATCATATGTTATATATGTTACATGAGTTCATTAAGTTCATCTTTTATATGTTCTGTGTATGGAATGAATGAGTCATATCACTTTGAGGGGGTAGTAGTCCGCACTTCATCAAATAAAATTAACGTATTTAAATATTATGGAAAGCATAAAGGTATGATGTAAATGAAAAATACATAAGCATAGAGATAATATAAATATAATATTTATCAAATATAAATATATTTCTATCATAATGGCCTCCATGAGAGGTGGTAGGGAAAAATTAAACAATCATCGTTTCGTTAGGCAGTAGTTTGTCGTACACAGAAATAGTATGTTTGTATCCAATAGATGGAGGTGTGTGTAAATGTTGTTAGTATCCTTATCATAAAAAAATAATATTATATATATTATAATGTTGTTTTTATTTAATCAATGAATAATAAGATCCTAGGGAGTGGATAACTAAAATAACAGAAAGGAGCTTTAGAGAAGACACTACCTCAAAAATGTGTAACTCCTTTTCATTTGAGCCAAAGGGATTTTGTAAATTTTATTATTTTCAAATTGAGGATTCTATGAGAAAGGTAGTGATCTTGGGAGTTTATTTGGGCATAATTTGGAAAATAAAATGGGCTTTATAGGTGTGAGTTATGTGGGTAGAGGTGCTGGATTTTTATAAGAGGGGAGAGGGGCACTTTAGGAATGTCTAGATATATTTATTTATTATAAATTATATTTTGATTATAAATGGGAAAAAAATTAAGTTAGTTGGAATATAATATGAACATAAGTCTAAATAAAATCTTCAAATAAGAATCATAAAGGTTTTGGATATTTTTTAATCCTTTTTTTATTTAACCCTTTTTTACTCTTCTCGTTTTATCAAGAATTTAACACTTTGAGAATCAAAATAGTTATCAAAACATGAAAAATATCCAAATAAAGATTAATTGATACAATTTTAGACTTATCATAAACATTTTTCCTAATATTAGTATTTTAGGAATTTACTATCATATAATAAAATATTTTATATTTTAAGTTATGAATTATGGTAATTTTGGACACTATTCATACTTGACTTTTTAACAAATTCATAACAACCCGATCCATTTGAACCAAAGGAATTAACACCAACATAATATGTCAATATCATCCATAAAATTTTTTTTATGACATAAAAATAACAAAATTAAATTTATTTTAACATTTATAATATCATTTATTTGAATCCTTTATTAATGAAGAAATCACTACATCATCTTTGTGTCATAATTAAATTTATTTATATAATGTATAAAAAGTATAAATAAAATATAAATATATATGATATATTTATATATTTATAATTACTATTTATATTCTAATATATCACTTATATAACCCATATAAAAAAAGTTACTAAAAGATACTTGTTTATGTTATATTTTCTTTACTATAAATTAATTATATTAAATGTCATTTTCACATCCAAGTGGCCCCATGGGGTCCCAAATCTGACCAAATATTATAATGGTTGTAAATATCTCATAAAATGGGATTAGTACACGTGATAGGGTAGTTTAAAATTATTATAATATTAATTTTTACTCTTATTGACCATATTTAACCTTTAACCATGGTAAATAAAATAATTACTAAAGTTACTATTCATAATATCTATAAGTAAAAGGTACTTATTTACACAATTTGGACCTTATGATTAAAAATATTGAATTAATGTTTCCAAATTCAAAACACAAAATTTTTATAACTTAATTTAAAACTATTTCCAAATGTCAAAACCAAAAAACCATGTTTTTAAGAAGTAAAAACTACCAAATAAGTGACATGTGTTTATATCCAATTAAAATGTGAAATTACTTCAAATGATATAAATTGGATTAAATTATAAAAATATAATCCAATTACACATTAAAACTAATTAAAAATACATCATAACTATATAAATAATTTAGATGAAAAGTCATTTTTGAATTAAAATACATTATTTTTCATTATTCATTAAAAATAAAATTTATCAAAAAATTACCAAAATTTTAACCAAAGTAAATTATGATGTCCTAATTCAAAAGTTGAAGTTTTATTTTGTCAAATAGAACATTTAAAAGTAAAAGAACTATATTTAAAAATGGTTTTCCATCAAAAGGTGTTAAATTGACCTTTCAAAAATATTAGAGTATTTCATACTTAAAATTAGATTCATTATTATTTTTAGCCTCTAATATTCATTGGATAATAGTAAAAAAATTAAAAAAAATATGTAAAATAATATCATAGTAATTTCTAATCATTCCCCTTAATAAAACGGCTAGGTGTTAACTACCATTTAAAATAATAATAATGTTATATTATTTTTTGGTATAACTCAATGTTGTGTGAAACATATGATTTCAAAGAAACCCTTTGTTGCTTGTTGAGTACGCTATTAGGGAAAGCATCCCCTTTAATGTAAAAAATAATATCTTATTCATAAATATTAATATAAATGAAAAGATATTATTTTATAAATAACTGGTATCCTACATTTATTATTATTATTTTTATTATTTTTTACTATGTTATATTTAATTACACAATCAATTAAGTCCTCATCAGTCAATTTGAACATATTTGGATCATATGTCCACAATGAAATTGGTATATTGACTATGGTATTACTGGAAATTATTCAATAATATTCATAATAATAACCATGATTAATTATTATTATTATTCAATCATTAATATTTTTATACTAGCTATTTAATATTGTTATGACCAATGAATTGTGTTACAATTATAGAGACATTAAGTCATACGTATGCATGAGTAACATTTCCATTTCACAATTATAATGATAAAATGAAGGTACATATTATTTTATTATAAAATAATGATTATTATATAATAAATATAATTTTATTTAATTAATGAAACTTATATATATCATCCATATAATTTGGTGATGAAAAAAATCACTTCACTTTGGGGAGGTGGTAGCCCACATGTCCACCCAAACAAAAAAATCATTTTATCAATGAATAGAAAGGTAATGGAGTATATTATATCTAAAATTTTTAGAATGAATAATATTTCAATAATATTTTGTATGTATATATATACATTGAATCAATCATTATAACTAGTCTTGAGAATCAGAAATGGATAATGAATTACATCAGTTCGAGAGGGGGTGGTCCACCATAAACATGAACGATGGATTCATTTAACATTTAATAGAAGAAGTAAATGGATATTGTTAATGAAATTAATATAAAAAGTGTCAACATATGTATGATACTTTATTAATTATTTTATAATTATTTAATAATGATTCAAGTAAATGGAAGGAGAAATAACAGTAAAACATTCGGTGAAAAACTATACCTCTTCTTATAAAAATATTCTTTTCTTTAAACATCATTCCATGTAAAGTTCATTTTATTCTATAGTTAAGGCCTTTAGAACCTAAGGAGGGAAGTAATTAATGGATTTTGGTTGGTTTTTTCCCATATAGAGTTCTTATATGGTGTGAGGAATATAATAGAGTATGTTCCCTTTTATATGTTGGGAGAGGGGAATTCTTGAAAATTTATAATATATTAAGTTAATATTAATTAATTTTAACATTAATGAGAATCCAAATTGATATAAATAAAATATATGATGAGTTTTAGTCAATATAAAATCATACAAAAAATTAAACTTTTATATTATTCCCCCCCCCCCAACGATATCTCTTTGCTTTAACCCTCCATTAAGACTTTTCACAACTACCATGATGTCAAAGTTTTTTACTCTTTAGGGGTCAATAATGTTAATATAAAACTAAAAATGACCCATAAATGGATTGTGGTTGATATTTTTAATCATATCTCATTCAATTGGGAAAATATAGTATTTTTTGAACTTTAGATATTTTAATAAAATATTTTTTATTGTAAGATATCATTAATGTAAATTTTTTTGAAATACATAAAATATTATAACATAATATTTTTCTAACTAATTTAAAATGGTTCCAAAAGTGAAATTTATTTTAATATGAGTATGATATGGTGTTATTTTAAAAATACATTCAAATTTTGATTTGTTTATTTGTTTTTTTACACATTATCATTTGGTGTAACCCTAATGTTAACCAATTTAAACCTTAACCACGGTAATGTGTTTTTCAATATTAAGGGATATAATATTTATTATAAGGTGAAAAAAAATTTATATTTAGAAAATTGATAGAATTTGATGGAATTTATTATCATAATTTTCCTCTTTAAATATTTTTATGATTTATAAATAATTTATTAAATTATTATTTAACATAAAATATCATTACTCTCATTTCTAATAATATTCATTCTGTTTGAATTTTATAAAAAGATAATTGTAATGGATTTAAAATATAAACCTTTCAAACATCCCCATGTATGTAAAATTGTTATATAAAATTATTGGGGCACCATAACTCATTAAGAAAAAATTATTTTTACTATTATTAAAATTATTTTCCTGATTTTATTGCTCCTAATAAATTCACTATCACAACGCTGTGTAAGAATTTAAGGTAATTATTTAGTCACTAAAAAAGAAAAAATAAATTACATTAAAAAATAAATTATATTTAAAATAAATATTTATAATTGAAATTAATTTTTTTCTCACCTTTACAAATTATTATAGTAACTAAAAGAAAGAGATTTTCATTTTGACTTTATATTTACATAAAATAATATATAAGTTATTTTCAAAGAAAAATTGCATGAAATTTCTAAAAATTTGATTATTTAATGATGATAGCCTAAACCCACACATAAAATATATTAATGGAAATTGTTTGGATAATTTGTAGTCCATATACTATTATCTCTACCCTTAATAACCCGATTAATCCATAATGAGGAGAAAAATATTTACTATGGTTATTGTTCATAATGAGAAAAAATCAAAGGCGCATATTAACCAAATATGAACATCATAATTCTAAATAATGGATAATTTTTAAAACATTAAATTCAAATATTTTTAATAAATTAATTTATGATAAAAATTAAAAACACGGTGAAAAATGTTTCTTTTAGAAAAATTTGTTCTTGAACCCAAAAATGAACTTATATGAAAACCATTTATAAAAAATATTCTGATATAATTAATTATATCTTTAATACAAAATATATAATTTTGTTGATTTATCAAAAATTTCAGAGCATAATTGTACTTTTTAGGTAAATTAAATGACTATTTTACAAAAAAAATCATATTTTTCAGTATTCACTAAATAATATATATTTTTTAAAAAAAACCCCAAATTTCACCCTAATAAAATTTTTATATATTAATTTTTAAAAAATCATCCTTTTTATCAACTAAGTTTTTTATATGTGGTATAAATTAATTATATTGTCAATGAATAAAAAGAAATAAAAAACATTTTTGAATAAAATGTCTTTTAAAGTATAAAATATTTTTACTGTAAATTGTGTACTTCTATATTATCAATTAATAAATACATTAATATCGTTCAATATTTTTTTTATAATATGGTTATAAGTGATCATAACTAATACATTAATTTCTAGTTCATAATGGTCATATTTAAAAAAATCATGGTTTCTTTAATCTCATTGTTTTTGTTGCATACACCACCAAAAAAAGTGTTCTTCTTAATTATTAGGATATTACATGTCTTATACATGTGTTGATTCAGTTCAGATGATCATTTTTTTATCCTGTTATCACTGATAGTTTTATTGGATTGTAGAAATTTTTTTCTTGTATTTTATTATTTGATGATGTCTCACATGTGTGAGATATTACTAATCGATTTAAGTAACAATCCCTTATAATTTTTGTGGTTGTATTAGGGTAACCCTTTATCAAGTCATCGGCCTAGGTGGGGAATTATTAGGTTAGGGTGTGACAAAAACACTGTGCAACTCCTCATGAAAGGGATGATTAATCGATACTCTTTTCAACCTATTTACCTCTACCCCACTGTATATCCTAAGAATTCCTCTTCTTTTCACCAGAAGTGATAATTACCATGTAAGTAATAGGTCCACTCACTTGAGTACTGATGGATAGAAAAAGAAAATTTCCTCAATCCTCCTCCATTCCCTTTATAATAGTCAAGGCCTTGCATATAACCTTGACATATTCCATTAAGTCAAAAATATTTTCCTTTCATCTAATGTATGGGTGAAGACTAATATCTAACATCCTAGACTTTTGTGCCTCAATTCCTATCAAGTGGAGAAAATAAGTAGTTCATTGAAACCAGTGTAGTATGTATATCTGGTCATAGAACTATGATAGAGATCTATGTTTTCTAGGTCATAGTCCAAAATCAATATGGTGTTAGGAGATAATTCCCCAAAGAACAGGATCTTGAAGGATTCCCAAGAAAGGCCCTCAAATATTCTTATTTGTCCCATGAAACCCCACTATCTCCTAGTGGTTCCCTATAGTCTGAACATAGTTATCTTGACTCAGTGGTTCTCTATTTTCTCAACCAAGTTGAATACAACCTCTACGATGTTTATCCGTTATTCACCACTCCATGGTACCACAATCCCTAAAAAATATTCAAGATGATAGATATAGATGTTTAAGGTTTATTCAACAATGCACCTTATTTCTCCACTACCAAGGGTACGTACAATAAGAAAGACACCAAACTAGAGTAGCTTAATGATTAAACTAGAGGAGCAGGTGTGGGAGAACGCTTAAGAGAATTCTCATACATAACTCATGGTGGAACTAGAATATCCTCTCAATCAGGTGAATTCAAAAATATATGATGTGGAATTTTTTCTTAAATTCCAAGAGATTGTTTTGAATTCCTATAACATGTTACTTACAGGAACAACTTATGAAAATATAAGGAACAATTAAAGAATTTCAATCAAAAGATATATACTAGTAGATACATACACAATATATTACCCTGTTATTTCTACCCAAGGATCAAGCCTAGTCCTCCATACTTTCACATTAGTCATAATATATTTATATATATAACATAAAAACATAAACATGCTCATCAAATTAATGTCACACATATATATCACGATAGAAATAGAATAGACATATCACATAACAAATAATAGAGGTCTATCTTGATAATATAACATAATTAAGAAATTTCCTAATCCCATAACATTAATATTAATACTCCTAGACTAGAAAAAGATAAATGGAGATAATTACCCCAAATTACTCCCTCCAGTTAGACATGGGTTGGAGACTAGAGTTGAGAGTACAGAGAAGGTCAAATATATGGGAGGTATTACCCTCATTAAGAAGTGAAGTAGGATCAGGAGATAAAATATCAATCACAAAAAAAAACTTCATAACATAATAAAATGTTCAAACCACACAATATCCCCTAATTTTTGTATTTTCATAAAAATCAAAATGAAAGGAAATCTAAACTAAAAGAAAACCTACAAATTCATGCAATATTCCCAAACAAAAAATTCATCTCTAATGATCTAAATTACAATCAATTGAAAAATATTTATGAGTGACCACGTGGGAGTACTTAGTAGGATTATCCCTATAAAAAGATCAATGAATGTGTATAATAATATACAATAATGTGAATGAGTGAAACCAGCTAATAAAACAATCAAAACCTAATAGAAAATATGAAGTAACAATGTCATATGATTAAACCAAGGTCCACAATGTTAGAATTAAATAAAAAACATCAATAAGACCATATCGACCATTGTTTCCATTCATATTCCACATCCAAAACTAAATAAACATTTCATAACCAAACCAAACCATAAGTATATAATCATAACAACAACACTTCCTCTTTTGGGGGTAGATTATTCATATTTTATATTCAACCTATAAACTAGGGGTTATCTAACTCAAATAATTAAAAAGACTGTATAATCATCCTCTTTAAAGCATATGGATGCAAGTATGAGTCAACACCATAAAAATATCACCAACCATCATTCAATACATCTGCAAATTTCATTATCATTCTCACACATATCAATATTCTTAGCCACATTACTACAATCACCACTATACCATCACTTTACAACCATTTATGTATACTTCACACTAAATCCATGTCATTTCCATTAGTAGGGTGTCATGAACATTTAGATAATCAAACTTATTCTCTCCCACTACCATGCACAACCCCAATTATGAACCACCAAATCTTATCATGAACATCAGTATTAGTAAACTTTCAACTTTTGGAAATCACAACCCATACTTATACACCAAAATTTATTCATTATATCACATGGGAATATATAACTGATATGATAAATTATATCCCTTAGATGAATTTTAACCACCATCAGTCATTGTATACCATGAAATAATTCACAACATCATTTCGTCTTCCATACCACTTTCAGAATTTCCAGCCACAACGTAATACTCACACATAATATAACATAAGTCATAAAAAGGAAATGAAAATAGTTTCTCATCCAATACTCATTATATATGTGTCAAATAACACAATTTTTCTTATATAAAATCATTCCATTATCACAATTTCCATGAATATTTATTTATAAATCCTTTCATTTTCACATTAATCATCACCTTTGGAAACCACGATTCCTAAATTAATTCATAAATTATTTAACCATTCTAACCCATTACATTATTATCACAACCCATTCCTATATATTTCAATTCATTCAATCAAAAAATAATACATCAATTTCATAATTCCTATTTTACCATTTCAATTACCAACCATTTTCCCATCCATTATCATTTTTCCATATCAAAATTAGATATCATCATCCCATTCACCATTCCAAATTAATCTATTCACCATTCATCACATTTTTTCAATCCATTTTCATTTATTAATTTATTAAGATCTCACCCTCAATCCACATCCATTTTTGGATTCTCATTCTCAATCCCCATCACCGTTTCACAAACTAGTTTTAAAAAAATCCAAGGATGTTATAATAAATGTAAAAAACACCACACCTCCCCTTTTTTCGTCAGGAATCCATTAAGAATTAAATTTATTGGTACTAATAATTTCATAAATGTATTTTCTATTTTAGATTCTTCAATATTAAAATTTGTGTTTCCTTACTAAGTTATTATTCATTTTTGGTTCAAATATCTATAAGAAATAGCAGTAAACATATCATTAAACATACAAAAAATCATCATTGTAGCATTAAAACCATTAAACCTGAATCATAGGGGTTCAAACATGGAAATAAATGAAAAAAATAAATTAAATATGAACATTATTTTTTCCCTTCCATTTTAATTTTAACTATTTGATTCCATTATTTAATTTCATACTCCCATTTAGGTATTCATGAAATCCTACCCTTTTCACCTTAAACTGTGAGCACACATTAACTAACCTCATCTGAAAAAATGGGTGTGAATGAATATTGAAAGGTGAGAATCATAACAAGACCATTAAATAATAATTATTACTAAATATAGTTTGATTATTCCATGGATTTTATACCTGTAAAACAAAGATCATCCACATTGTACATAATGATATAGGAGAGAGGGGGAAAGGAAACATGAATTTCCTAGATATTGAATCCATGACCAAAGGATTTTCGTACTCAATGAATAAGACTTTAGAGACACTAAAAATAGGTTTTATCATAAACAAATAATAATTTTTGAATAAAATTGGGAGGATTAGGTTCAAGTATTTCTTAAATAATACCATCAATGCCTTCTCGAAAAAAATATTGAAACCCCCATTTAAATTTCCATTAGTTTATAGATCAAATCATAATTTATTATCAAAAAATAATTCAAAAGGATTTAAAAATATGAAAATTAGCCAAAATAATTAATTCAAATGATTTTTGGAATTTAAAATCATTTAAATAGGGTCCATTCATTTTAATATTGAATGGAGGAAGAAATTATGAAAATAGGGTAATAATAGATACCTATAAACAACACCTGGGGTCTGCATAAGGGTAACTTATTTTACCCTTATACAGTTCTATATAAGGGATAATGTAAGGGTTTCTTGATCTTACTTATATCCACACTTTGAAAATTCCTCCTTACCCTCATGCATGTTAGGGGATCTATATAAGGGTAACATGTTTTACCCTTTTGTAGCGAAATGAATTTTCTATACTCACATAGTAAAATCCATACCTATATATAGAAATTGGAATTCAAGGTGACCCTTATGTGGGATTTTGAAAACACCATCCTACACATATGAAATGAAGGGTTACCCTTATCTAACTAAAGGTAACCAAGGCATAATCTTATGGAATTAACATATTACCCTTACATAATTGTAAGGATTTTTTAGATTAGCATTTTGTAAGGAGGTGACTACCTTTATACTACCCTTAAATTCTCTCATTTACCCTTATGAAGTGATTATGATACCCTTACACATCAGTTATTAATGTTATATAACCTTTATGCAACTCATTCCAAGAGAATATTAACTTTACCCAAACTATTAAAACCGACCAATACCCTTATGAAACACATAGGAAATAACATGTACCCTTACAAAACCCTATAAAATTATATTTACCCTTAAATAGAATCTAGTACTTATGTAAGGGTAAATATAACATTTGAAATTAAATTTTAACTTCAAAAACATATAAAAATTAGATAAAGGATTTATTAACAGTTAAAAAAACATTTGAATCGTTTTGAATACACCAAATTAATTTCCAAATCGGATTTTAATACATTTAAATTACATATATAAATTAAAAAAAAACCATTTTCTTAAAATAATTTATGAATTATAGAATATTTTTTGAAACAAATTATAGAATTTATGAAATCACTCATAAACCATCGAATGTCCTAGAATTTGAAAGGATGGGTTTAAGAAAATATAGATCCTTACATCTAATACCTCTCAAATAATTATCATCCCCATGAATTAAAAACATAAAGAACAAGGTAAATTCCCTTAAAATATCCCTTTATATTCCTCTATGAAATATATTTATAGTTATAATATGACTGATAGAAGAACAAATTCATGGAATATACCTCTCAAAAAACATCATATTATTTCCATTAAACATAGAATGGGCAAAACCACAATCCTCCCAAAAAAATGTCACTAGAAAATACTCACATAAACAAAAGATAACTCTAAAATAGGATTACAAAGTTGAAACATCATCCTAAATCATGAAAAACTCTTCCCAATCCCTCCTTCCCTATTAACTAGGTTTTTCATGATTTCCACATATTGAAAACAAATTCTTGAGACTGATTATAGTTTTTTATTATATTTTGAAAAGGGTGATTTTTAAAAATTTATGAAAACATTCACACACAAAAATTCTAAACCATTAAACAAAATTTCTATAAAAAAAATCAAAAATACACTACAAGGTTTTAGTTAAAGTATAAAGACACAGTTGAGATATAATTTATTTATTAACTCTCTCAACCAATGGTTGGGAAAGATGTTGAACCGCATGATATTATTTTTAATGTTTCCCTATAAAATCACACTATAAATAGATAAAAGTTCCAACAAAAATAAACCTCAAAAACAAAAACATGAAGAACCACATCATAGCATTTCCATAGAAAACCACCTCCCCATTTTCCTATATAAACTCTAAACAAAAATAGATAGAGAATTAAACTCCAATTCCTCAACCACTAGAGATAGATATTTATAAGAACCTTCCTTTATAAACAAGCCCTTATATATGATCACTTCATAGACTCTCTCTTCTTCCCACAATATAAAGTCAAATCATATAATAGATCATTGAATCTCTAGCCTAAAAAGTGATTTCAAAAGATATTCTCATCCTCCCAACTCAAGAAGACAATGTGGGAGACATCTAATTGGGTCCATTAAGAGGACCTTGATGTTGGGTACACTCTCATCCCCCTATAAAATCTCTTGAAGCTCCTTCAAATGATCATATATTTTACCCTGGTAAAGAAATCTATTCTCGAATATATCATGAAATGTCTGCTAACAAATTTATACTAAATAATCTCACTTCATCTCCGAACACCACTAAGACACTTTCTAAAACAATAAAATCACCAAAGAAACTCAAAATTTAACCAAGTACTTTACCAACCAAAAATAAACATCAACATCCTCCAACCAATCCTCAACATATGGTTGGAGTGTTCACCAATGAACATCAGAACTTCCTACCTCTAGAATTTTAATAAAGCGCTAACCCAAGACTATTATTCCTCATTCCCATGATACAATACTCAATGTTATTTTGAATACATGGAAACAAACTAGAAAACAATAAGGTTATCCCAAACTACATAAGCATAAAAACCATAAAACAAGACATATCAACACATAAAAATAATAACGTAAGGCTTGGCCTAGTCCTGCACCAAACAACCTGCAAAACCACATCATTATCCTCCATCAAGAACATCACCACACCAATCAACATTATTCATAGTACACCTCCTTCCCATAGAACCGTCCACACCACCGTATTAGTAACCATAGATCCCAAGCCTAAAACCACCACAATAACCAAAAACACCTCTTTATCCCAAAAAATATACACATTATCTCTAAAGTATGTACAAAAAACAAAGGTATCCACTAACCTCATTATAACATTGTCTACTTTATGGAAAACTAACTTGATACCATGTTTTTCATAAATGTTATAAAGAACATACCCTGATTTGGAATGGTATATCCTATATTTATATATGTTATTACATAACACAGATTACCTACATAAGTTTCATATCAATAAGTCCTAACTTCTAGGTATTAGATAAAACATTCATCACTTCATTCCCAAAAATAATCGGGTGTGACAAGTGATATTATTTTCCGTAATTTTGTGAATTTTCAAAAAAAAATATTAAATAAATTTAATCATTGAACTCTTATGGGATGTGGGACATTACATAAAAAATCCACAATTAAAAAATACAAGGGATTTCATATTCTTAACCATACTCTAAATCATCTGCAATGTATTCTATGTTATGAACTATTAAGGATCTATGGATTGGGCTACATTCATGAACATCTTATTATTAATTATCCTTTAAATTTTCATCTTATAATTAAGAAAAAATATTTAAACAAGTAATATCAAAAATTTAATATAGAAATAAATATAAAATGAAACAATAAGAAACACTCATCATTTAAAAGTTTTTTCTAGGAAACACCATTCCTTTCATTTAAATAGATCTAACATGGGAGTAAGTTAAAGATAAAAACATAAAATTAATCATTTCATGAATTATGATAATTATAAATTGATAAGACCTTATAGGTTTATTTTATTACCATGTAAAAAAACTTCCAACTTCATTTTAAAAAATTTACATGACAAGTTATTATGCTCAATTAAAATGACCCATTACATATACAGCATGTTTCCTGAATTCTAAAGATAAAATATGCTCTAATATCCAAAAAATATAACTACGCATGTTATATTTATATGTTTCATGATACATATTCTTGAAATAAACATTAATTAAATAATTAATTTCTCATGGGATCAGGTTTATATACTATAGTAATGGTAACATTGTTTTACTTGCATATTTAAATACATCATGTTAAATACATATAATGATTTCATGTTCTAAATACAACACATTAAACAAGATACTTGCACAAGACTCTCATACTATAAATTCCATATTTTCCATACAAATGTTTTTAACACCATAAATTCTTACCATAATAAACTAATCTTGAATTAACATGTAAGGAATAATTAATTCACCACTAAATATTTATTATTATGCAAAATAATATGTTCAGTCATTTTAACAGCTTCGAGTCTCGACAGGTTATCATAAATTATACATATCATCCATAAGAAATTTAAAACAAACCATTTAAAGCCTAATAATGAATTTCCATCACATTCATGCTAAATATATTGGGAAATATGGAAACATAGGGGGTAATTTACATTTAGATGTTTAAAGACATTCAAAATCTATAATGACATGGTTTTTAGCCATTTCAATGGAATGAGACTAATTTGAGATTTTGAAAAAATTAAAATTACCAATGGTTATCACTAAGAATGCTTATTATCTTCTAAAATTTAGAGAAAAAGGTTACTGGAATTTACATAATAACACATACTTAAAAATTATGATAGCTTAGAACTAAAAAAAATCTAAAAAATGATCATGTTTATTCTTCAAAACTTTTCCGAATATTTAAATAAACTATCAATAATCATGATCTCCATTTATTATAATTATTAAAATTTAAACATATAAATCCATTTTTTATAATAAGTCCACAACATATGTTTAAGATTAATTATTAATGAAACAAAATTCCTAGAAAATTAACTCAGGTGGATATCTAAATATACCTAAGCCATAATTTTCATAAAATATTTTCACTGTGGATGTATGAAATCTACTCAAGGTATCATTCTTCATAAGGGTTTTCAAAATTAAGTATCTATTCCAAAAAAAATAAACCTAGGATTATTTTATAAAACATCCATAATTAAGGAGACAATATAGCATATTATAAATTTTAAGAAAGGAATCATAGACAATTAGGTTATATTAGGAAAGGAATATAAATATTCATGCCTCGATGAGGATTAGAATAAACATATTAAGAGATTTAATAATTATTTTACTCCTTAATTTTATATTATATGAAAAATTTAGAAAAGAATAACAATTAATTAATGAATATAGCCTAAAATAAGTGTTACATAATCACATATTGGATTCAAATTTTGATTCATGTACCTCTCTATGATTTATACCTCTAATGGTTTCTTTTTTACCTAAAATTTTCAGTAGGTTGTCAATGTACTAACATCAGATCATAGAGGAACCTGAAATATCAATGAACCAGCTGACCACCATGGTCTACATCATGTATTAGGATCAAGTTCCATCACTACCCTACCAAACAGATGCAACCTCTCTGGTACATAATTCTAATTCCCACGATATATCTCAACCTAAACCACTGATACCACTTTATCTTTATTTATCCTCTCCAAAGTAACCCCTCCTTGAATGGAAAATGAGAAAAGGATATAATGAACCCAAAAGTCCCACCTCTAATAGGCCCTGATATGGAGACTATCAATAATGATATAAAGAATTTCACACGCATGAGAGGCATTTCCCTTAATATAATAAAATGTAGGACTGGGGGATAGGATATTAACCACCAAAGAAATCCATAATATAAGAAAAGTGGTAAAATGAAAAATTTACCACAATTCCAAAAATATCATATGAATAAGAATGAAATAAAATCTAAACTATAGGAAAATTGTAAGAACTTTCCTAGATTAACAAAAATCCACCTTATATCCAATGATAGAACCTGAAAACACAAGCAAACTGAGGTGGGTGAGAACTTCAGAGTACTTCATCAGATCAACCCTCTAAAAAGATCAATTTCTATATGTAATAATATATAATAATAAGAGGGTTTCAAACAATCCTTGAAAATATCAAAACATAATCATCAGCAATAATCAATGGGGACATACGCGTAATCCATGGGCCAAAATATCAAAAATAAATAAGAAACATAAATCAACAGATATCCACTATAATATTTCTATTCCAATGCCATGTACACATCCAAATTCACATATCATAACTAAACCAATAGTTAATAAAAATCTTCAAAATTTTTCCGCCTATGGGGATGGATTATAGACATCTCATATCCAACCTATCATCCATGGGTTTACCTATTCAAATTGGTAGTGATATAGTAGGGTTATCCTCTTATAATTACAATTATTTGAATATAATTACAAACCAGTAACATATCGTCAACCATCATGTCACATATTCTCAACCACATTTCCATGATCCCACATATCCATTTCTATAACCAAATTTCCACAACCACTATAATTCCATCACATTCCATCCATCCCTGTACATTTCCCACAAACCCCATCCAATTCTTAATAGAAGGGTGTCATTAGCATATAGAGAATCATCCTTATACCATACCCTACCATAAATGACTCCCACTATGAACCACCACATCCTATCAATGTCATCACTACTAGTGCGCTTTTGACTTTTTGAAATCACAACCCATGAATATACACCAACCTTTATCTATTATATCCTAGTAGAATATATAACCATTGTGATACCTTATATCCATTCAGTGATTTCTAACCATTGAATTCCCTTATAGAACATGAAACACTTCCATGTATATTTCCTTATTCTATACCCTTTTTCATTATCTAGTAACAAAAAATACTAAAACATCAATTAACACAGGGTATAATAAGGAAAAAATAACACAACCAATATTTATAATAGAGGGGTGAAATATAATAAGCTTCATCAACCAATTCATTCCATTTTCCAAATTACCAAAAAAAATTATTAAGCCCATACATTTAACATTAAGTATAAACCACTTCGACCACAATTATCATCACAATTTTATAATTCTTCATCAATTCCAAGCCATTACATTGTTATCACAACCCATTCGTTTTTCTTTTAATTATTTTAATCCAAAAAACCACTCATCAATAACATTGTTCGCTTTTAACCATTTAAATTATTGACCATTTACACATCAATTATCAATTTCCCATATACAAATTAGACATAATCAAATCATTAACCATTGAAAAATTTTCTATTCATTAGTCGGAATATTTATCCAATTGATAAAAAATTATTACTCTTATTAACCATTCACCTATAGACCACTTTCCCTTTTAGTTTCTATTTCAAAATACCAATTTCCATTTTAGAAACTAGTTATTTCAAATTTTGAGATGATATAAAAATATAAACATCCTAAACCCTTCTACTTTTTTATCAAGATACTATTAAAACAACATTTTATGAAACATATAATTTCTACAAAAATAGTTTAAATTTTGAATTCTAGAATCATTCCATTTTGGTCACCGTATTTAATTAATTATTCGTTCTAGGTTTTCAAGGAAAATTATAAATATCTTAAAATGAATCATTAAACATAAAAATAATTCTTTTAGAAATCATAAAATTAAACACGAATCATATGGGTTCAACTATGGAAATAACATGAAAAACATAAATCACACAAAAAAATTATTTTTCCCCTCCATTTTATTTTTGAATAGTTCATTTTATTTGTTAAATTATTATTCCCTTTTATGTGTGGACACAATACTACCCTTTTCCACAAAAACAGTAAACACACATAAACCATCATCATTAAAAAAATGGGGGGAAAGAATATAACAAGGGAGGAATCATAGAAATAACATCCAGGAATATTTTTTAAAAATGAAATAATGATAAGTATAGAGATCCCATAAAAGGAAAATAAAGATATTCCATGTTGAAACCAAGGATATGTGAGAGTGAAAGGAAACTCAACATTCTCAAATTTTGAATCCATTGCCAAATGTAGTTCAGAATAGATGTAGAATACTGATAAGACTCTAAGGAAGTCATTTTATCGTATGTATATAAGAGATTTCAATAGAAATTTAGAGGGGGTTGGTTATTTCAAAAATAATAGTTGATAGGCTTTTTGGAAGTATAATCATAAAACCCCACATTTTAATTTTCTTAATTTAATATTGAGAAGAACTTAGTTATATATCAATTAAAATATTTATACAAGAGTTATAAATCTTTAAACATGTAAGTAATCATTAATTCAAAATATTTTAGGATATTAAAATCATTTAAATGGGTCCATGTGGTTTAAATATCGAAAGAAAGAAAAAACAAAAAAACTAGGAAATAATATATACCCATACACTACTCCAGCGTTTGTTTGTGGATAACTTTTTTTACCCTTATTCAGTGATATGGAAGGGATCATGAATGTACAATATGGTCTTTTCCTTACACGTGTAATTTTTTTACTTATGCAATGGAAGGAATATGTTACCCTCAAGAAGAACATGCCATAAATATATATAGTAACATTAATTCAAGGTTACCATTATAGGATTTTAAAAACTAAAGCTAACCCATATGTAGTTAAGGGTTACCATCACACAACTAAATTAATTCAAGTATTACCCTTAAATAACTATCATATTACACTTAATTATCCTTAAGGATTTTTATGTTACCCTTATGCAATGAACAAACTACCTTTATGAAACTTTTAAAACTCTCCTTTACCCTTATTAAGTGGTATTTATACTCTTATGTAGACTATTTTGAAGTTATAATACATTTTTGAAACTCATGAGAAAATAATATTAACATTGAAAAATCTCTTAAAATACACCACTTCCCTTATGAAACACATAGAAAACATCGTGTACCCTTACACACCCAAATAAAATTGGAGTTATCCTTACAGATATTCAAAAAAATTCATAAGGGTAAATGTACCTATTAGAAATAAAATTATCAATTAAAAACATATAAATTAATAAATAAAGTCTTTTTTAAAACTTTTGATAACATTATAATGATTTTAAATAAAAAAAGTAATGTCTAAATAAGAATTTAATGCACTGAAATTACTTCCATTAATTGAAAACCCATTTTTGAAACGTGATTTATAAATTAAAACATCACTTTAATATGAATTTTAATATTTATGAAAAATATCTTAAACCAATGAAAATCCCATAAAATGTAACAAATATTCCATCACTGGTAACTCATAGGTCAATTAAATATGAGATTTATAGGCACATGGATCCTCCACTACTCATGTTCCACATAGCCTATCTTCTTTCTACTATGTCTCAAAATAACCCATATGATATAAAAGAAGTTAATCATTAATTCCATTTTGTAACACCATGGCTAAATTACAGAGATCAAGATGAAGTGCCACATAACCTCATTCTTTCCTCCCTAAATAAAAGAGGCTAGTAATTCGAGTTGAGGGTCAAAGGGATCATTGCATAGTCTAGACCCTTCGTAATAATATCCATACACCATAAACATGAAAAAAAATATTATAACCTAGAGTATCATGATGGTTTATAAAGTAAATTTAAGGTAATAAAAAATGTAGCCCAAATCATACTAATAAATAAGCTTTGTTCCCAATGTGCTAGGCCAAACCAAGGTATCTAAATGTAAGAACTAAATCAAATAAACCCTATAGTATCTTCTTATATATATCCAAATAACTATAGTAGCTCCATGCTCGCTAGCTCAAACATCATCAGAAGTCTCATATCCCTGCCTGGATCCTGAATCCTTATGTCTTCATGCGCATTGAGATTCATGTATAGGGTTTGAGTAATACAACCTACAGGATACCATAAACATGTTTTTAACATAAATACACAATTATAAAATATGTATTCAATGATAATATAAATTCAAAATCCTCTATGAATAGAAATATTCCATGTGCTCATGTGCTAAAAAAGCCACCATATGCCAAGACTATACCTTTCTCAACTATAATCTCGAATAATAATTGAAAATGGTTTCACAATAGATGAAACAATAACAAAAAGGATGGTGAACATGTAAGATGTAACACCACATAGATTTATACTTAAATGCATGAAACGTTGAGTCTCCATAGAACACCACTTTGTTATAACCTAGACTTTAGACTTAATTTTTCTACCTATATGATTGGAATTTTAAAAAAATGACATACATGGTTCCGTTCATTAAGATATTTGGATTCTGATAAGAAAAAATTAATTCTTTTGTGTATCATAACATACCCTTATGAATATTAATGTGAATAGAAATATGAAACTTATGACAAGAAAATTATATTATTATTTTATTGTCTTAAAGTTATAAGATAATGAGATCTTGATTATTTTTTCAAAGTGATATAAAACGAATTATTGTTTTAGAATTTTTATTTTTCGAATAAATTGTGATTTTATTCACAAATTAAATTAATTATATTTAAAAAATTATTTTCAAAAAATAGAGTTCATTTTTTAATTTTAAATATTAAAAAATGGTTAGCGTTAATTTTTGGGATTTTTCTAAAATACTTGACTTTTTTATGAATATAAAATACGGTAATTTACAGTATATATACATTATGTATTAAATTGACTATTCCTATCATCATGGATGATGTAATCACACTTTTTTCAAACTAACATATACTTATTACTATTATGGGTCAAATTAATCAACACTATTGGATGTCTTGAGGGAAATAATTAAATAATGAATAAGATATTCGCAAATCACTTCTCTCCTCTATTATACCCCCCCCCCCCCCCACTCTCTTCTCTTTTCTCCAATCAAACATTCTAACTTGCCAAAATTCTGCCCAAATCTCCTAAAAAAATCCCCCCCCCCATGTCCAGTTGCTTCTAGTCTCAAAAAAATACCAAAACCTCTCCTCTAAAGAGTCTCTCATGGAAGATTAGTTCAGGAGATAAATTCCTCTTTCCATTTATTTTATTTCAAGTTACTTTATTTCTTTTTCTTTACTCACATAATTTCATAAAAATGTTATAATGACTCTAGTACCATACATCTAATATAATTATATTATGATAAAGGAATAATTCTTCCTCATCTTTCCTTTCCCCTTCTTTTATACTAGAAATGAAAACACCATCCGAGATGTGTTAATTTATCACATTCATGGACCATGAGTTTTCAAATTCTATTACCATCTTCAATTCTAGTCTTGAAACTATTTTGATGGTTGAAACAGACTATAAAATATGTATTATAACTTATTTATTGTTCTGTAATCTTTTTGTACACATCATATTATTTTATAAACCAAAATGAGTTTGTTATGATCAAAAACTGCCAATTAACCCAAACAATTGTCATTATAGTTTTATAAAATCATTCATCATCACTGCCAATAACCAAATTAATTTTATGACCTTGTAATATTCTATTGGTTAAATAATAACATACAACTTCTATTCCACACAACCATTCTCATTCTACAAGTTCACTCGTACAAGAATATAAGTAAACCAATCATGAAAACCAAGGAAGAAAACACTCCCAAAACATAAAATTGAATCTCTTAACCCATAAAAAGGACATGAATGAACCTAATAAGGTTTTAATAAATAAATTAAATATATATGAGGTTATAAAAACATAAATTTATGAAACTAAATTTGATTATTCAGGTCATTAAGATCAAGTGAGGAACACCTTCAGACTTAAGGTAAGGGTTTCCTACCTGAACCTCCATTTTCTTTCGGGTTACTCTTTGTCTCTATTAATACCTATTAAATTATTAATTATTCTTATTTACTTCTCATAAATTATTTTTTTATTCTATATGTCTTTGTAAAAACTATAATCCTTATTTATTTTATGGGAGTTATATGTTTTAAAAGGATATTTCACAAATTCTTCTTGAAATACAAGCCCTACTCAAAGGAATTTCTCAAATTCTTGCCTATTTTCAAGGGAATTCTATAATATATTTTTAGAAACAATTTTATTTATAAAATCAGTAATTTTATTATGAAAATACTATATTAATTCATTTATAGTTTTATAAAAAACAGTTTTTCAGAAGAACTCTTCTATTGAAAGAAAAATAGTATTTATCTCAAGAATTACTCGATGATTTTATAGGAGTATCTTAATCTATTTCAACACTCCTATTGATTATTATGTATTATTGGGATTAATCTTTATTATATCATCTACCACATTTAATTGAATATTTTACGATTAGTTTGACTGTGGTTGTTCTGTCTTAAAACCATTCACTAATTTACTCTGAATGGTTAGTGTTTATGTTTAATGTTCAGGGAATGTTATTTACATATCATATGTTAGATTAAATATTAATGTATATGTTATTTATGTTTATCCCCAATGATATGAGAAATTTATTTGATTTATTATGTGATAGGTGGGGCCTGATATATCCCCTCTATGAATCGGTAGGTCTCATGAGAAAAATAGATATGGACTTGACGAAGGTCTTGCCTATTTTAGATATGATTTTGGCCGAGTCCATAATCATTTTTAGATGTCATGGCCAAGGTCTTGAAAATATGTTTTAGAATGTCTGGAATATGAATTTCCCTCCTTATGATGCTATAATTTTACATTTCATGTGGTTATTTGACTAGTAGAATACATTTGATTATGTTATATTATATAAATAATTACTCTACTCATATTCCTTCCATAATGTGTTCAAAATTATTATTTTTAAAGAAATGTGTTTTAAATTATTCACCATGCCTAATTTTTATGTTTATTATATCTTCCACTGTATTTGTTACCCTTATTGAGCATATGATCTCACCCCTTCTTATGTTTCATTTTTCCAAGTACATGAAGAGGTATATTATGATTTAATTGTAGGGATAATTTCATTGTGGTGGATGTTCCTAGTGTAACTTTTATGTTGTTTTCATTTCAAGTGCTAATGTTGAACTTATATATGTATCTAGATTCCCAAATCTATTAAACTATTCATTACATTGGGATAAAACTTTCTTGTAATCATGGTATCGTAATTTAATAATACACCGAATCCGGGAAACTAGGGTATGGTCTTTACAGTTGGTATCAAATGATGTTTATTAGAAAACATGGAAACTAGATATAGAAATCATAGATCAGGGAAACCCCTAAGATGGTCTTTGAGGATAAACATACAAGAACATCCTAGAATTTTGGTAAGGAATAGATTATGTGGATATTTCTAGAAATTACATCCCTATATGGATACTACAAGTGGAAGTGGTTATGGAACAGATTTACATAGGAGTGAAAACTCCGACATGGAGTTTCAAGAATGAACCGAGGTATCCTAGTACATGAAAATGGTCCATACTGTGAAAAAGGATTTAAACTCCCAAGGAATATGCTTAGGATAATTTACATTTTCTATACAAGCCATTATAGAGGATTTAAATATATATTTTTTCTCAAAGAAACCATGTTTATGATTATGGTATTATCCATGCATAGGATTTAAATTTTGGTTAACTATTTTTCTAAGTTGATATAGTATATTATGATTCATAAACTAATCTAATGTATTCCATTATTTGGAAAGAGAACCTAGTTGAAGGAATGGAAACTGCATGAATGCACGTATCCCATGTAGGGATTTCCCTACTATTCAAGATAATGATGTTGGCTCTGGAGCTGCAACTGGTGCGGAACAACTTATAACTATATTAAGACATATTACTTAGATTTGGAATAATAACCTTACCTGAATAGAGCATTCAAATCCACAAAGTGGAAGAGCTGTGTTAGATCACTTTATTTGACAAAGTCCTCCATTATTTAATGGGACTACATACCCATTCATAGTAAAGAAATGGATAAGTTCCTTAGAGAAGATATTTATCACTTTGGGAAGTAACGTGATGGAGAAGGTTGTCATGGTAGTTTATTATCTACCTGGAGATACTGATTAATGGTTGTAACTAATTGAAAACAAAAAGGAGGAGGAAGAAATAGAAAACATGGAATGGAGTCAATTTAAAAATATTTTCTTACTGAAATACTTTCCTCTAGAATAAAGAGAAGATATGGAAATACAATTTCTTAATTTGAGGTAAAAGGAAGATGAGAATTTTTTAAAGTATGAAGCTAACTCCAAATGGTTAGAAATGCATTATTTAGACTATATACATAATCCAAGGAGAAATATTGATCAATTATTTGATAACCTAAAGTAATTCCTTTGATAGGAAATGGTCTTCCAATATTTCTCATCATATGAATACATATTCTCATGTGCTATCAAGATAGAAAAAGAGTTATCTATGTATTATAACTCTAAAGGAAAGCAAGAGAAGAATAGGACTACTATAAACTCTGTAAAAAGAAATAAGAAAATGGGGAATAAGGTTAGAGTTGACTTTCCACCCTGTGATAATTATGGAAGGAAACACTTCGGTGCCTACTTAAAAGGAAAAGGGGTGTGCTGCAAATGTAGATAAGAATGCCATCATGATGGTTATTGTAAGGGAAAGAAGGAATCTATTAATGCTCAATTCTATAATTTTAGGGAAGTGGTACGTTATGATAAAGATTTTTCACAGCGTCAAGGAAAAGTGCCTTAGAAAATGACAAGGGAGCAGGGACAAGATTATGCAATCACAACTATAGATATTGAAGTTCCTAATGATGTGGTGGCATGTCCTTTAATTTTTTCCTCAAACATAACCAATGCTTTATTTGATTTTTTATCATCTCATTATTTTATATATTTATAGTTTTCTATGAAAATTAGACATGTTCAATCTGATTTCATAATGTATTTGTTAGTCAAAACTCTTAAGGGATGTATTATTACAACAAAGATGTGTCGATCAGTCCCCCTCATGATGCATAAACATGATTTAGTTTCTAACCATATCATCATACCCATTATTTTATTTGATATAATCCTTTGTATGAGTTGGATTTCACTTTATGAAGAAAATAACTTTTACAATAACAGGTAATTTACTATTTTTGAAAATGGTGTTGAATTCATTAACTTTAGAGAAGAAACCTTTCTAGTTGATTCTTATCTGGATCCACCCACAGTGGATATAATATACTCAAATATTTGGGGAGGAAGGGAATTAAATATCTATGGGTGATGAAATAAATGTTCAAGTAGAGGATGGAAATATTATTTAATAATTTGTTGATGTGTTTCTAGAGGATTTACCTAGACATCCTCTAGAGAGGAAAATTGAGTTTTCTATTGATTTAATTCCTGGTTAAGGCCTATATCAAAGAATCCTTATAGAATTCCCATTGTGTAATTAGTATAAATAAAGAAAAAACTAGAGGAATTGAGTGATAAAATATTGGTTCACCCTAGTGTCTCTCCATGGGGATCCCCTGTTCTTTTTTCTAATAATAAAGATGGATCTATGAGGTTTTTCATTGACTATGGGGGGATCAATACTATAATAATAAAGAAATAGTATCCCCTACCTCACATTGAGGATTTATTTGATCAAATTCATGGAGCAAAAAAATCTTCTAAGAGTGACCTTCGATCTGGATATCATCAGTTGTGGTTAAGGAAGATATTCCAAAGACAGTGTTTCGAACTAGGTATGGGCATTACGATTTTACAGTAATGCCCTTTAGACTAATTAATTCACCCTCTATATTCAAGAATCTATGGAATAGGGTTTTCAAGGAATATCATGATGAATTTTTTGTGATACTTATTGATGATATCTTTGTATACTCCAAAAGTTATGAAGACTGTGAAAATCACTTGTGCACTATTCTGAAGACTCTTAGAAGAAATGAATTATATGAGATGTTTAGAAAGTGTGAATTTTGGTTTCAATAAGATTACATTCTTGGGAACATTGTCTCTAAGTATGTAATATCTGTTGATCCTATGAAGACAAAGGTTGTTCAATATTGGCATACTCCAATGAACATAATTGAGGTATATAGTTTTATTGGTTTAGTGGGTTATTATCTGTGTTTCATTCAGAACTTTTTTGTTCAGCCAACCTAATTATCAAGCTTACACGTAAAGGGGATCAGTTCGTATGGAAAAAATAATGTGAGGATTTTTTTGAATAATTAAAGAGGATATTAGTGAATGATCCAATCCTAACTCTACCATAAAGGAATGATGGGTTTGTGATATATAGTGATGCATTAAATAAAGAGAATGGTTGTGTCCCTATGCATAATGATATTGTTATTACCTATAAATCAAGGTAGTTAAAAATTCATGAAAAAACTATCATACTCATGATCTCGAGTTAGCTACTGTGATATTTTCTCTAAAAATATGGTGATACTATCTCTATGATGAAATATGTGAGATATATACAGATCACAAGGGTATAAAGTATATATTCTCACAGAAAGAACTAAACATGAGGAAATGGTGATAGATCGAACTATTCAAGGATTATGATTATTCCATACACTACAACCCAGCAAAGGATAATAAGGTAGTTGATGCATTGTGAAAGAAGGATCATGGAGTTTTAAACTAAATGAGGATTGAAATGGATCCTATATTCATGGATCTAATAAGGATGGACATGGGAATTATCAAATAAGGTGAAACGTCATTACTTTTTCAATTTTTTTCCAAGCCATATTTATTATAAAGGATTTAAAGATCTCATCCTGGCGATGAGAACCTTCAAAATAAAACTAATGTTGTCAAAGAAGGGAAGTTGGCTAAATTCGTATGTGAAGAAGGAATTCTGAAATTTGGGAAGAGACTATGTGTTCCGTCTATACTCAAGATGAAAATGGAATTATTGGATGACGCCCATAGATCTAATTTATCTATACACCCTATTAGCACTAAAATGTATAGAAATTTGAAGGAAATTTTTTGGTGGGACAACATGAAGCGGGAAATTTATGATTATGTATCAATATGTTTACTTTTTCAACAAGTGAAGGCCAAAAGACAACATCCTAGAGGATTCATGCATCCTCTACCTATTCCTACATGGAAATGGGATGACATCACCACGGATTTTGTCACTGGATTACCCAAAACTCCAAGAAATAATGATGGAATATGGGTAATTGTTGATCAGCTTAAAAAATATACACATTTCCTTACTATAAGGGAGGATTTTTCACAAGAGCAACTTGCATAACTATGTATCAATGATGTTTTTAAGACTTCACGGAGCACCTATTTCAATAGTGTCTCACCGCGATACTTGATTTACAACAAAATTTTGGAAAATTCTCAGAAATATTTGGATATTAACCTTTATTTGAGTATTTCAAGTCATCCTCAAACTGATGGCCAATTAGAAAGGACGATCCAAACATTAAAAGACATGTTGAGATCATGCTCTCTTGACTTTCAGGGTATGTGGGATTAGTATTTATCCTTGGTGGAGTTTTCCTATAATAATATTTTCAATTCTAGTATTCAAATGGCGTCATATAAAGCATTGTACGGAAAGATATGTCGCACACCAACATTTTGGGATAAAGTTGGTGAAAAGAAGCTAGTGGTCCCAAATCTTGTAGAGGAAACAACAGTGAAGGTAAAGACTATTCAAGGCCATATCAATGTAGCTCCAAGAAAACAAAAAAAAATATAGTTTGATAATCGAAGGAAGGATATGCAATTTCAAGTGGGAGATCATGTTTTCTTAAAAGTATCTCCATGGAAGGGTGTTATAATATGTGGGAAGAAAGAGGAATTGAGCCCTAGGTACATAGGACCTTTTGAAATTCTAAAGAAAATTGGGGTTGTTGCATATCATTTGGATATTCCACCTAGCCTTCCTAAATTACACAATGTGTTCCATGTCTCATTGTAGAGAAAGTACATGCTAGACCTAACACATGTCCTCAATTCTGAAGGTATGGAATTGGAACATAACCTATCTTACTGTGAAGAGCCTATCTAGATTCTGGACACTAGAGGATAGGTGTTGAAGAATCAGATGACTCGACTGGTAAAGATACTTTGGAAAAATCATACAATCGAAGAGACAACATGGGAGCCCGAGGATCTTATGATGAAGAACTACCCAAATCGGTTTTTGAGGTAACATTTTGGTAATTTTGAGGATGAAATTTTTGTAAGAAGGGGAGAATGTAACACCCCCCGGATTTATAAATAAATGCATGACACACTGAGTCACCACAAAAAAAACCACTTTGTTATAACCTAGCTAATAAACATAATTCTTCCAACTCTGCGATTTCAATTTTAAAAAACTGACATACACGGTGGTGTTCAATAAGATATTTAGAGTATGATAAGACAAACATAATTTTTGGTGAATTGTAATATGAATAGCAATATGCCCCTTATGAATAGTAATATGAAACTTATGAATAGTAAATCATATAATTATTTTATTTTATTATTGTTATATGATAATGAGATCTAGATTAATTTTTCAAAGTGATATAAAACAAATTATTGTTTTAAAATTTTTATTTCTCAAATAAATCAATATTTTATTTGAAAATTATATTTATCATATTTAGAAAATTATTTTTAAAAAATGGAGTTCATTTTTGAATTTTACATGTTGAAAAATGGTTAGGGTGAATTTTGGGGATTTTTCTAAATTACTCAAATTTTTGATGATTAGAAAAATACAGTAACTTACTGTATATATACATTATCAGATAAATTCACTATTCCTAGCATCCTGTCTGATGTAAGAACACTTGTTTTTAACTCACATTCACTTATTACTATTTTGGGTCACATGAATAAACACTATTGGTTTTCTTGAGGGAAATAATAAAATTATGAATAAGATGTTCACAAATCACCTCTCTCCTTCATTATAACTACTCCCCCCACTCCCTCTTCTCTTCACTCATATCAAGACTTTTTCCTTGTCTAAATTCTACCCAAATATCCTCTCCAGATCCTACTCCATGTCTAGTATACCTTGGTCTCTTAAAAATACCAAAACCTATCCCCTAAAGAGTCTCTCAAGGAAGATTAATTCAAGAGGAAAATTACTCTTTTCATTTCTTTTATTTAAAGTTCCTTTATTTTATTTTTCTTTCCTCTCCTCCTTTAATCCAAAATTTGTGATGACTCCAGTACCTTATATGTATTGAAATATTATTATGATAAAATAATAATTCATCATGATCTCTCATGTCCCCTTTTTTTATACTATAAATGAATACACCATCTGAGAAGTGTTAATTTATCATATTCAAGGACGATGGGTTTTCAATTTAAATTACCATATTAAATTATGGTCATGAAACCATTTTAATGGTTTAACTATATTATAATATATTTATTATAACTAATTTCAGGTTTTGGAATCCATTTTTACACATGATATTAATTTATAAATCAAAATGATTTCATTGTGATCAAGAACAGCCAATTAACCCAAAAAAAATTCATTAAAGTTTTATATAATGATTCATCCTCACTCCAAATAACCAAAAGAAATTTTGACCATGTAATATTATCTTTGTTCAATAATAACATGCATCTTTTATTCTAGATATGATTCTCATTCATCATGTTTATTAGTACATAAATATAAGTAACCCGGTCATGAAAACCAAGGAAGAAAACACTCACAAACCATGAAATTAAATCTATTAATCCGTAAAAAGGACATTAATGAACAAAATAAGGTGATAATAAATCAACTAAATGTATATTAGATTCTGTAATCATTAATTTATGAACCGGAATTTTATTATTATGGTCATTAAGATTATGTGAGGAACACCTTCAGACTTTAGGTAGGGGTTTCTTACCCAAACCTCCATTTTCATTTGAGTTACTATTTGTCTCCATAAATCCCAATTAAATTATTAATTATTCTTATTCACTACTCATAAATTATGTTTTAATGTTCTTTTTATGTTTACATACCATAATCCTTCTTTATTTTTTGGAGGTTACATGTTTTTAAAGGATCTTCCAAAAAAATATCGAAATACAATCCTAACTCAATAAAATTTCAAAAATTCATACCTATTTTCAAGGGAACTATATATTATATTTTTAGAAACCATTATCTTTATAAAATCACTCATTTTATTATTAAAATAATATCTGGTTTTATATGAAGACTTTTCTAAAAGAACTCGTCTTTTCAAAGTAAAACAATATTTATCTCAAGAATTAATCGATGATTTTATAAGAGTACCATCATATATTTCAACACTCCTTTTGATTATTATGTATTATTGGGATTAATATTTATGATATAATCTACCATATTTAATTGAATGTATTTTTATTAGTTTGAATCTGGATGTTATATCTTAAAACCATTCACCAATTTAATCAGAATGGTTATTGTTTATGCTTAATGTTCAAGGAAATTTATTCATGTTTCATATGTTAGTTTAAATATGAATATATATTTTATTTATGTTTATCCCTATTCATATGAGGAATTCATTAGACTTATTATATGATGGTTTGAGCCCTCTATAGCCCCTTGATGCATCGGTAGGTTTTATGGTACAAATACATATGGACTTGGTCGAGGCCTTGACCATTTTTAAATATTTTTTTGGCTAAGGCCTTAATCATTTTTAAATTGCTTGGCTGAGGCCTTGACGGTATGTTTCATAATGTCCAGAATATTCATTTCCCTCATTATGAAGCTATAAGTTCATAGTTCATGTGGTTATTCAACTAGTAGAATTCCTATGATTATTTTTCTATTATGGAAATATTTACTCATCTCATATTCCTACCATAATGTGTTTGAGTTCATTATTTTTAAAGGTGTGTGTTTTCAATTATACACCATTCATAATTTTTCTATTTATGATTTCTTCCCCTGTATTGGATACCCTTATTGATCATATTATCTCACCCCTTCTTATGTTTCATTATTCAGAGTACATGAGGAGGTATATTATGATTGACCTTTAGGGATAATCTTAAATTGGGTGATATTACCTTTTGAACTTTTATGTTTTTTTATTTCAAATTGTAATGTTGAACTTATGTATGTATCTAGATTTCCAAATCTACTAACTATTCATTCCTTCAAGATACGACTTTCCTACATTCATGTCAATGTAATGTAATAAGTAATTGGCTCTGGGAAACTAGGTTTGGGTATTTACATTAGAAATAATATAGATAAACATTACACTCCCTAATTTAAATGAAGTGAGTCTTATCAGGCACATGTCTATCACATCCAGCCTCTATCATGGTTCAAGCCTCAAGACTGTCAATCTCTATCACTGGTGATCAGTTTGTCCTCAAGTCCATCGTACCCTTTCTAATCTAGGGGTTAGTCCATAAGGACATATTATCACTTCTTCAACTACCCTATATCTAGCCTCAAAGCCATCATTTCCCAACACTATGTCCAGGTCTATCATTTTCATCATCATAAGTAATATGCACCCCCCCCCATATGGACAACCATATCATGATGGTCCATGTATTATGAGTAAGAAAAATAATACCTCCAATGTAATGGTACTAATATATAACATGGTAGAGTATACAAAGCTTCAACATAGAAAGTAATCATGATAATTTAGTAGCAACATACAAATACATGTGATCAATATCAAACCTGAGAACAAGCTACATAAGAAAATTCATTGAATCAAGAATCATAAATGGGTCTTAGGGGATAAAAATTAATATATATATATATATATATATATATATATATATATATTATAACACAAATGATAATGGTCGATAAATAAATTCTAATACAAGAATCAAATCTAGGAAAAAAAATATAAAAAATTACCCTAAATAGTAAAGAACTTACGAGCTTTAGATTTTTGATACCAAACTCTAAAACCCATATATATGAGATACTTATGTCATACCTAAGATCTAACTATGTGAATACCACACACTAAGAATCCCTATAACTGATCCCCAATTAAACAAATCAGGGTTGTAGAATTATATTCAAGAATATTCTAAACTAATATATATGTGTTTACACCAACATAGCACTAAGGATACACTAATAATGTTATCATTGACATTGATTGAAGGAGGTTCTTCTAACAACATAGAAAAGACACATTTCTAGAATCGATCCAAGAATTCATTGTTAGATGGCATCAGAATCCATATATATGTACATGAAATGCCTGATTTATGATTTACATAAATGAAAGAATGATAGATTTAGAAGAATCATGATGAATGGAGGTTTTTGTATCACATACATTAATTATTCATCGTCAACACACTTAAATCTATCAAAATCAAGATTGGAAGAAGATAAAATTTATATGGAAGGACTTTGGAGTATATAAATTAGATAAGGATAAATTTATAAGAAAACAAGACAAAAGTAGGGAATAATTTATGTTCAAGTGGATTTTAGGATCATTAAATCACACATACATGGTTTGATCACATGGTTTTCTATACCATGTTCCAACTGTGTGTGGATTTTTACCAGTCCAAGTCACCTATATAGTTTGTTCACATAGTTTGGAAAACCATGTGCTAACAATATTTTTTTACACTAAAACATGTGTCATGGTTTTTAATTTCAGGCCACGTTATTTTATAAACCTTGTTTTGTAACTTTAATACACTCCAAGTTCTTTTTCCACTAGACATGATTTCCAAGAGGATCAGTATAGCTTGGGAATATTGTTCTCTAATTATGAACCATTAAGAAGGCTTTAATATCTCTTTGATACCTACTAGAAACCCCTGAAAATCATTCCAAATAATTTATAGTTGAAACAAAAATGAATAATGGGTGACATTAACTCATAAGGAACCAGAAAAATCTATAGTCGTTATAGTTCCTCATGATTCTATGCATTCTCACTCTTCTCCTTTATTGAATTCATATATGATCAATGTTTGGTGATGTTTTCCATGATTTTAGTAGTTAAATATTCCTTTATTTTAATATCATGATTCCAACAGCAATTGCTGTAAGAATATTCATAATCCTTCTCCTTCAAATTATAAAATCTTGACATTTTTACACAATAACATTGATATCCATGAGGATATATTTCACATTCATCAGTTTTTTCCACAATTTCATTGTTTAAATAAATCAAGGATTCTATACCACAATAGATTTTTATTTATCACACACATCCCCTAGATAGTCTTTATCAGTGTTCCTAAAGAACATAAATAATTTCATTAAGGTACCATGTTTTCTTTTTCAAACAAGAGTTATTTCTAATAGTCATAGGATCAGTGGACTTCACCATCTCTCCTTATATTCTTACCATATTAAAATACCTTGTAATATATTCATTTAAATGAAATTTATATTATATTATAATTTATTTATCACTATTTCATCTAATTGTCCTTGAATATAATAAAAAATTATTCTTTACTTAAAAAATAAGATACCTTTATATCCATTAACAAAATAGTACCTCTAAAGGATTATTTTTAATCCCATATTTATAGAATAACATTTCTTCCATTTTTATATCTACTATTCAGTTACTCATGAATAAATTAAAATAATGCACATGAGCTTCATCCCAGTTGGTGAGGACTCCATAAGTGCATTTAGGCGACCTGGGATCAAATCCAAGCGGAGGAATATTTCTGGTACTATAGTAGGTACTTTAGAATTGTTGTATCAGGTACTGTAGTGGTAACTATAGCAGGTATGGTAGTAGGTAATATTTTTCACTATAGTAGTTGGGGATATTCCTTCATTTGGGCCTTTGGGCCACCGATTTATCCCCCGAGTCCTTTAAGGCCTTCGGGCCACCCACATCTTCTGGTTAGTAAGGCCTTCGGGCCACCTTAAGTGGAGATGAAAACCAGACAACTTACAATAATCAAGCTTCAGAAGGAGGATGAGCAAGGAGCTTTCACCATAGTAAGAGCTAAACGGATTGCATGAATGAGAGGGAATGTCACCCGAATTTAGGACAAGACTATGCTTGCATGGGAAATCCTAGCTGAACAGCCATGCGGAGGTGGAGAGCTGATTTCACGATGAAGATGTTGGGGAGGATCTGTTCCAAGTAGTTAGTCTGGGATGTATGTAATGTTTTAATCCCATAGGAAATGAATTCCTCAAAGGCCTATGCGCCATGTAATACATACATCTACGGGCCTTGTAAGGGTTCCACCTCACCCCTCGAATGGTGGATTATCAAAAATCAATAAAAAAATAAATGCCTTCAGTCCATTGGAGTGAAATTAAAATAATGATTATATGAAGTATAAGAGTTATTCCTTTCCTCTTGTAGTGTTAATGAAAATAATATTCATCTCCTTTTACAATTTTAATTTATCCTAATCAAATATTTTAAAAAATATTATGTAACAAGGAATCCAAAAATAAAAAAAACCATGTTTTAATATTTTCTTTTTGGATCTAATACTTTAATTCAATCCCTATCTTCACTTGCTGGATATATTTTCTTGATATATCATTGTGAACTCCTCTTTCCCTCTTTTTAATTCCAGATAAGTTATTTTATTTCTTTTTTTGATGATGTATCAAACCCCAAAGATACTTTTCTACAAATAGTTGGTCGTTGAAATTAAAAACACATTTCAATAATTCTATCCTACTCAAAAAAATCTATAATGAATTTTCATTTTTTCTCATTAAATAAAAAACACCTCTTATCCAGCTGATATGTTTCATTAGACATAGATTTTACATTGTCATCATATTCCTTTTAGAGTAATTTCACATGATCCACATTACATTCTAGTAAATATATTATAGATATTTTTTTGTTCTTTGGTACCTTTTCCATTTAAATCTAATAAAACATTCATGATTATTATTCTTTATTTTAAAACTCCTTCCACTTCTTTCCATTTTTCATTAATAGTCTTTAACATATTTTTAACTCAAAATTCATTTTTCTCTTACATTGATTGATCAAGAATACATATTCCTTAATCTTATTTCAAAATTATATCCTTATAAAACCTTTCTAGAGTATCATTAAATTCCTTCAATAGTTTCTCTATTTATTCTTTCTTTTGGTTAGAATAACATTCTAACTACTATTCACAAAAACATTTTCATTATTTTCTTCACACGTACACTCATTATAAATATGTGACTCATATTTATCAATAAATATATTGAAAACATTTCTTTCAAATACATTTTTTAGTGATATATAAAATAAATTACATTAATCATATAAAATTATTCATTGAGAGGTTCAATTATCTCATTTAGTTCTTCAACAAAAACATACAAACATTCAATCCCCTTGGCTTGTTCTTCTTCCTTTTTAATCATACCAATATATGATTTAGATTCATCCTGAAATACATTGATGTATTAAATTACATGTTCTTATTAGGGTAGTTTATAATCAATATGATCAACATAATCATATAAAATATTTCAAAATTCATCTAATATTCCATTTTATCTTTATTGAACATCTAAATATTCAAGAGAACCCAGAGGCCCTACTTCATGGTCAAAAACTCCCTATGGTTCATTCTCATTTTAAATATCATCCAATCAATTCGCATTATAGGATTTATACTAAGATGAAAATGAATAATCAATATTGGAATACAAATATAAAACCTTTAGGCTCTATTACCACTTATCATAACGCGATATACCCTAATAGGGATGGGTGAATCAAGGTGTCAAAAACATTAATCTCATTCACCTTAATTATTTTCATTATATTATTTTACCCCTATAAGAAGAAAAACTATTCATTTTACCAATATATAAAATAGATTCATTCCAAATATCATGTGTATATATATAAATTAAAACATTTAGGGTTACATTAATTTAACTTGGTTCACCCCCATTAGGCTACACTTGAAAAGTGTACACTTAACATTGTTCTCGTATATGAGAAATCCGTTACAATTCACTATTCTTGTGGTTAAAATATTTAGGTGAAATATATTCAAATAAAGGCTCACTAAAATTACAAATTTAAATGATTTAAATCAACACCATGGTTCACTACCTATATAATGATTTAGGTAATGTACTACTTCTTCTCAAGGGTTAAACCCTTCTCCAACATTGTACATTTCACTTGAAGATATCAATTCTTAAAAAAATTATTTCTTCCTAGAATATTTAATTTATTGCCTATATCATTCTTCGAAATAAGAAACTTCAATGAATTTTATGTATTATGTATAATACAATGAAAAGATAACATAAAATCCTTTTGAGAATATATGAAATTATAATAATGATAATAATTATAAGTTAACTCAATCGAAAAAATATTTTCCATATTGAATAATTTCATCATCGTAATTATCATCAATGTATTTTATCTTCATTCATATAATAAGACAAATGTATCTAATATGTACCAAAAATATAATCTTCAATGTATCCTCAAACAGCTATAACACAATCCTTTTAATTCAGATAATCAAATAATATTATATTTCTAATCTTTTTCCTTCAACATCTATCTTTGATCTCTCAATTTCTTTCCTAGATGTTCTAATTATTTGTTCCATTATAAAACATTATACTTAATTTTGTATATAAATATATTTGTATTTATAGTTATGAAATTTGAATTTCAAATTTAAATTCAAGAAATTAAATACAACGAACACCTTTTTTCGTGTTCATCACTATGATCATATATAAGTAAATCTCTATCATTAAAATTGATTTAGTTTTTATGTTCATCCCATAACAGAAAAATAGTTCTGGAGAAAAAAAATTCTTAAATTCAATTTGAACACAACAAAATTCATGAATAACAACATGGATAATTTCATAAATGTGGGACTAAATTGTTTCATCTTTTATTACTAATAGTATCATGGATTTAAATATATCATTTTGGTGTGACCATTATTTATGTTTCTATATATATTGATTATTTTAAATCATATATTTTTATCTTTTTTCATGATCTATACATTATAGTGTATAACTTTAATCATGATGTGATTTTTTAGATAATAGCAAGAGAACATTTACAACTAATGACATTATCAATCAAATTTTATGATTTATAATGGTAATCTTAATTCAAGGATAGTCAATGAATTATCAAATAGAGAAGTAAATGGAACATATGTGTCACTCATTTAGGTTTGATTAACATTACATATCATCACTGATGGCTGATAAATATCATCTTTTTCTCAAGAAATTTCCTTTATATATTTTCTTGGTTACCTTTTCATATCACTGTGTTATCCAACTTTTTTAAAAAAAATTATTGATATTACTGTCACGTATAAGATTGAAAACCCATTTGTATTACTCAAATAATTATACAGGATGTTTAGTAATTTCATATATATCAAAATTGATAATAAATAACTCTTATATATTAGAGTAAATGAATATTTTATATCGTAAATTACCAAATTCATTGAAATTATTAAATGTATGTATTTTTATGATGACCTTTATGTATAATTCATTCCCTTTATATATTTGAGGAATAGTTTTCCATCAACATGTTTTACTCTTCTCAACAATGATTTTCTTTACATTTCAATGGGATAGTATTTAATTTGATACATTTATCTCATCTCGACATTGGCTGTATTTACATATTTTCACAGTGACATTTACATATCATAGAGGGTGCAATACTTTTTAATTTTTTAAGAATACTAAACTATATTTATTGGAGTAATTTTGAAACCTATTTCATATTTCTATTTTCTTGTAATTTAATATTATATATGAAATTTTAAAAAGCACATGTATTCTAGGATATTTTTATTACATAATTAAAATATTAATTGTCTAAAACACCAATTATATCATTTTTGATTCGATATTAGGAATAACTTCTCATATTAACTATTAGACTTCCAATTTATATCTGAAACAAATTTAGTGGATCACTCTATATAAATTCTTAAGATAATATATTTTCATTATAAAATTACTCAAAAACATCCATTATTTAAAATACTCATCTTTAAGAATTATATTCTAAATCTAACTTATCACTCATTAATTATGATTCATAACAAATTATTCTAATAATATCAAGGCTCTTGACTTTAGGAATATATATCCTTTATAAAAGTTCAGTAGTTTCAACAAATTCATCATATATACTTCTGGTTTCTACATGATATTATAAATTATATAGAAAAATCATTATTTAATGATAGGGAATCCATTATTATTATCCCAAGGAAACCTACAGCCATACCAAATCATGATACAAAGTACGATAAGAATTATAGGTGGATATTTTGTTTTTTTAAATCCAAATCATTTAATCAAAAACTTAATATATATTCAATATTTATGGTAATCTAGGGCTGTGAAATGATTATGTAGATGTCTCTTTCCACTAACCATTTCCTTCTCTATCATTATGATTGGTTACCCATGATCATTCACAAATTATGCACTCACCATTTCCTCACATACGTGACATGAATATTCCCTCTCTATGTTACCATTTAATATGAACCTTGACAATGATGTGATCATAATATCCACTAAAAACATTAAAATAATGATAAGAATCAGGAAAACACAAAAGTGGACATACCAATCATATCTGAGATGTTACAATTATATCTAACATAGGACTTTTTATACATGAAAATCAACCAAGGTTCATTCTCCTCAAATAATGTTTCTAATCACTTCCACTTATAATCCTCTCACACCTATGACTCCTCTTGATTTAGTTTATGTTACTATAACACCCTCACTAGTGAAATACTCAATCACATGATGAAATTATCTTACCTATTAGAAATAACTAAAAAATTTCACAATAGTTGAATATGGTTTATATCTACCATATCCCAAGACTAAATGTGAGGGAGATCTAGTTTTTACTTTATAATATGAGATATATTGAATATTTTTTTCATTGTAGTATACTTCGGTTGAAACTCCAAATAATAATAAACATATATTATTCACTATACAACCTCTAATGGATTTATAATTTAGGGTAATGACCTCCCTTACTTCCCAGTGACACATAAAAGAAGAAACGATGTATTACTATAATATATAATGACCATAACTGAATATCAACATAAACCTTATGTAACTTGTATCCATCACTAATCCATTTTTTATTAAGTGAACATGATCCATAAAATCATATGACATGGCAGTTACCAAGAGGGATATTATTTCTAGATATTCCTAATTTAATATAATCAATATGATATCACTTATATAAATTCAGATGAATCCATTCAAATTGATTCAAGATCACAATTATTACATATGAACCCTAGAAAAGGTATATAATTCTCACAATATATTCCAATATCAAGCACATACTCGAGAAGCATGCCCCTATAGTTTTTTTGGATTATTCGGTCTAATTATCCATTTGAGGGTGATTTGATGTACCCATTTTCAACTAACTACCTATTATATTCTATAACACCATCCAAAATATAATTGTAAATAAAGGATCAATAGCTAAAATTATATATTATGGTATTCCATTAATCTAATCCACCTCATCCATATACAACTTACTCAGGACCTCAACTATGAATGAATCCCAAATAAGAATGAAGTTGAATGACATTTTGAGTCAATAAATGATCACCCATATTGAATTATACATACATGTTGATTTAATGAATCCATCCAAAAAATAAATTATGATATATTCCTATTTAAACTTTAGTATAGGTAATGGATAAAAATCCCCCAAAATCACTAATGATCTATATTTAACAAATTAAATGTCAAGAAATAATAAATATAATTGATTAAAACTCTCTTCACATATACCAACAAGAAAAACTATATGATGTTATGAAACATTTTCCCACTATAGAATGAGTTTTCCAAATATAGTTATCTAATTCACCAAAAACATCCTTCCTCAAAACCAATAGAACATCCACCCTCTCATGGATATAGTGTGTATTCTTTGATACAAATACCATCCTTAAATTGCCTCTACCATATTAAAGTCATCACCATTTTACCAATATTTAAAGTGTATCCTTTCTCCCTATATTACATGATTTTTAAGTATATAACTAATATAAATCCAATTTAACGTCGTGTTTTCCCCTCTTGGTAAAAATTATGACAAAAATATTTCATCACTTACATCAGTTTCCACTACTCCTCAGATTCCATTATTTCTTAGGATTCTAAATTCATTGTATCATCTATAAAACTAATCATAAATTGATTATAAGACAACCTAAAATTTATTTTCTATAGATAATCTACCTATCATCATTAAATTATCCTGAAATATTTCAAAGAAAAGATGTTACTTAGATTTTTTATCAGAATATACCCTAGTCCTCTATCTTAAATGGTAATGTTTTGTACTTTTAAATGCATTGAAAACTAACAGTAACTCTAGATCATGTATAGGATAGTTATTATCATGTGTAAATAACTACTATGATTTGAACATAACAATGTTATCTCATTGTGTGATCACACATCCAAGACTATCTCTAAACACATCACAATACATGAAGAGACCTTCATTAATCTCAAAAAATATTAGCTATTATATTGATGTTTTCTACTTCTTTATTTCATCAAAATATCATTATCACTTATCTTCGAACTCAAATTTTATTCCCTCTTGAGTCAATACCATCAATTATGATATAGAATTTGAAAATTCATGATTCAAGAAACAGTAAAAACTTAGCAAATTCAAGGAAACATTACATGTCAATTTTATTATTCATCATACCTCAAGAAAAAATTACCTAATATCTCTCTAAATCCACTAATAAACCCTTATTAGAAATCATGTATCCCAAAGAAACACTTCATGTATTAAAAATTAACATTTGGAAATCATTTCCTATAACATGTTCTCCCACAAAATCTCTATCATTATTTTCATATTCTTCCCATTATACTCATCCAGTATTTTATAAAAAATATTGTTATCCACAAACACCATGACCAAATATTATATATGTTAAAGTAATACATGATTATCCATGGAAAAAAACAATATATTCATCTCACTTGCTTATTTCCCTCAATAAAAATGGTTTCCTCCTTCATGTTTTGGAAAAATATCATTCACGTCCTTCATAATAATGAATTTTCCCGTGAAATAGATTCTTTATTTACTAATATCAAATCGGTTGGTAAATTAAGGTGAATCCACCATGATTAAATATCAAGTAAATGAGCCATCTCTCACATTCTTTCCTTGGAGTATCATTGGTGATAAATACTAGTGAAAAATATACCCACACTATAATGATATAAAAATATCATATAAAAATTATATATCCCAAATTTGGATCAAAGAATTATTGATATTTTCTCAGTTTCAATAGGTATAGAAAAAATAACTAACTTAGATTCCATTGAAATCTGACCAATGTTATATAATCGCTTATTTTTTCTTCCACACCCATATCTCACCACTAATGATCTCCTCCCTCAAGCATATAAGTTGAAAAATTCACATTCGAGGGTTCGGTGGAAATAGATTTTTTCATGACTGTCCGTCGCAGAAAGTAACTATTTGCGACAAGATGAGGATCCACCACAAATAGCTACTTTGTGGTTTTTAAATACTATATTGCCATGTTCTATCACAAATACATTTTTGGTGAACCCCATCCCAAAAAATTAAAAAATACTCTTTGCGATAAGGCCCATCGTAAAAAGTGTAAAATATTAAAAATAATAATAATAATAATAAAATAATATTAATATTAATGAAATAATAATATTAATATTAGTAAAATAAAATAAATTATAAAATAATAAAACAATATTCATATAATAATGATAAAAATAATATTGATAATATAATAATATTATTATTATTATTAATGAAATAATAATATAATAAAAATTTATAAAATAATAAAAAACTCAATATTTACGAAAAATATAATAAAATAATAAAAAGATAATAATCAAAAATAATAATTAATACAATAATAAAAATAATATATAAATAAAATAAAGTAATAAAAAAATAAAAAAAAATTCAATAAATAAAAAAAAATTTAATATTCGTAATAATATAAAAAATGCACTATATAGAATTTTAGATAGTAAATATTCAAATGAAAATTTACATTCAAATGTTTAATAATAACAAATATATAGATCACTGAGGGGGAGGGTTTTCTAGAGGTGATGGTGGAGGGAACTCCATCCCTAAACCATGAGTCAGACGTCACATATACTCCAACTTCTCGTGATCTTGTTGTTGCCGCCATCGATGCATCTCCTACCACTACTATCGTGGGAGCTCTCCCCACTGTTTATACCATTGACACATCTGGTCCTACTCCCTACACATACTCTCTATAAGAACACTTTCAGCCTGCAACTGCTCCTGATACTATGCAGTAAATCATGATTACTATCCACGAGCTCCTCCCGAGATGGATGTTGACATTGCAGTGAAGCCATAATAATCCACAGGTGTCGATCAAGATTCAATAACAATAACTCGGCCTTTCTCGAGGACATATTGGGTCTCCTTAATTCATGTCATCTCATCAAATTGGTGGGCAATGGTCAGAGTATCGGTCACTTCTTGAATCTCAGTCTGTATCTTAGATATCTCAGCCTCATATAACTCATTCAATTGTAATTTAAAATTAAAATAGTTAAAATATTATTTGTAATTAAATTTTATATTCAAAAAGAAAATATATTGACCACAACCTGTTGTTGGCGAGCACATCTAATCTCTCCCATGGTCGGATCACTCTATATCCTCCTATAAATGTCAAACTCTATAATATAGGGCTATTCAACTGTCTATACGAATATAAAATAAACTATTTATATTTAATGTTATATAATATATTTTTTAAAAAAAGTACATACCATAGGCTCCCTATGTGTACTAAATTTACGACTATTGGATCTATGTGTCACGTCATATCTCCCTCGTTTTTCGACCTACTGATGATCTCCTACGAAACAACCACCCAACCAGTGTGAAGATAAACCATCCCAAACCTCAGATGAAATGTAATCAAGTCGATGTTCATAACAAGACTCATCAAACTCTATCACTCTTACTTTCTCCATTTCATTCCTTCTCAAATTGTGCATCAACTGACTAAAATTTTGGCATATAGTTCCCTGTCATGCCTTCAAGATAGCGTTACGCATACTCTCATAGATGTTACACCATAAACCCTTAAAAAATTTATAATATCAAGTTATTAATTAAATTAATTTCAAAATAAATATTATTTATTTACATACTAGTAAATTATTGAACATTCGTTGATGCACCTCAATGGGAAATCTGATCCCATGAGACCCATGGTTCAAAAAAATTATTTTCCAATATATAACTCCCATGTCTAGTAGCTGTAACAACCCGAAATTTTTAATAAATTTTGTTTACTAATTTTGTGTGTTATTTTTTTTATACTCAACAAAACTATTTAATTTAATAATATGAGTATAATGAAAATGAGACCATTGGGTTTTGACTATTATATGACCCTTGGTTAGTAAGACCGTTGGAAACTAAATGTTGTGATTATTGTCTCTAAATACAAGTGATCTTTGTTAATTACTATAGCAAGAAGATTTGATGGCCTCATCCAGTAGTCTCGGGCTGATCGACGCCCATATGATGGAACTTGGTAAAGAAGTAGCACCACTGGGATTTTATCTAAACCAAACCAAAGCCGAAATTCATCGTGTGAAGCTAGAACGGAATCGCCTTCGCGAGAAGTTCAAGATGATAGAAATCACCACTCGGGAAATGTTGGTCTATCTGCCCTCAGATTATCTCACCTTAGCACACCTTACACTTAGGTCATGTGCTGGGGTTATAAGGGGCTATGTAAGGAGACCATAGATACTTTGTGTAATCCTTTGAGTTAAATAAAATTTTGATTCCTTCTTATGAAGAAGTTTGTGAATTTTCAAAATGTCTAAATAAATGTAGGATGTATATTATTGATGAATTTCGAAAAAAAAGGTTATTTTAAAATATTTATGTAAACCTTAAATAATTAATGATGTGTAATGATTTTTAAAAAATAGTCTTCTGAAAATGTGTTCAGTAATAAATTAAGAGTCTAATAAGATCAACTTAATTTTTGGTGAATAGTAGTTTATGAATAGTGATTTTACACTTAGGATTAGTAATGTGACCAAATGGATTAGTAATCCCACTTAAAGAAAGTATTAATGTAATATAGGCACCTCGATTAAGTAATGTGATTCAATAAAATAGGTAAATAACTGTTTCAGAAATTATTAGTCAAGTATTAGTTTTTTCAGGTGAATAATGGTTTTTAAATAAAAATTAAATTTAAAATATATAGAAAATTATTTTTATAAAATAGAGTTAATTATTGAATTCAGAGCATCGATATCATGATAAGCTAATTTTTGTGGATTTTTTTCAAAAAAAATGAATTTTCGGTGAATAGAGTTTTTGTTTAAAAATTAAATTATAAATATTTAGAAAATTATTTTTATAAAATAGAGTTTGATTTTAAATTCAGAGCATCAATATCATATTAAGATAATTTTTTGGGATTTTTCTGAAATGGTTGAATTTTTAGTGAATAGTAAAAATACAGTTTCAGGGTTTCAGTATGTTTAATGACATCATAACTACATCATGATGATTTCATGAGATATTTTAAGGAATTTTCAACTTATAAATAGTAATATAAGGTATGAGGTGTCCCTTGTCCATTTATGCCTTGTCCCCTCACTTTCCCTATAAATACCAAGCCATTCTCTCATCCTTTTCATTCCAAAATCCACTTCAACGAAGTTCTGGTCTCCTTACCACCCAAAAAGTCCTCCCAAGGTGACCCCATGCCCTCAAGGTCCCAACCATCGAGTTTTTAGACTTACATTTTAAGGTAAGGGATCCTACCTCTCTCTTTCTTTTCATGTACTCTCATATATGTCATTTCTTTTAAGCCCCATGTTCTTATGTTGGGGATGTTATTTTATATTCATCCTATTGTTCTTTTCGTGCTCATATGATGAGATACCCCCTCTTTATCTCATCAATTCATTTTAATATTATTTAAGTGGCGCTGTTAGGCAGCCGAATTTTTAAGGGATTCTTTCACCCTTCCCATTTTCAAGTTCTATTTTCATGTCATGTCTTTCAAGTTCCTTTTTATTATGTTGGGGTATGATCTCTATATCTATCATATAGATCTTTTATGTTCATTTGATGAGAGAGCCTATTTGATATCTTCAATTCTCTTTTTGATGTTTTAAGTGACATTGTTAGGCTACCGAATTTTCATAAGAGAAATTTTATTTTTGTCTTCCCTCTATTATTTTCATTTCATATGGTATGTCTTTCAAATTTCATTACCATGTTCTATATCCTTTATATCCTGTCCCTATACTTCTTTATGGATCATTTATGAGTGGGTTACCCATGTCCCCTCTCTTTTCAATATTTTCTAAAACCCTAGCACATAGCCGTTATGCTGCAAAATTTTCGTCTCAAAATGCCTCTCTCTTTTTCTCAAATTCTCTTTTTATTAAGTGAATACTCAAAGCACTTTCTACTATAGGGGTATTCACATATATATCAAAATGTTCTATTTTAATTATGGGTCCTACATACATGAAACCCATTTTACTTTTTCAGTGGGTTTAAAATGACATAAAGATCATGTCTTAAAAGTAGTTTTTAAAACCTTATGATTATGAAATGAAACCCATTTCGTTTATGATATATGGGTTATTTATGAAATTTTTGATGATGATATATGTGGATCACATGATAATAAAGGAAAATTTTAGGGTGCACCCTGATATTGCTTCAATGCATTGGGTAAATAATTAATCTCTAGATATGACCATTTTAACGATACCTTGGTGAATAACCTTGGTAATTTTTTTAATGACACCTTGGGGATGGACCTTGGTAAAATGAAAATGATTGTCTATGATAAATGTTGTAGCCACATCTTCAAGTTATGAAAAAAAATATTTTTATTATGATATGCCTCATGATCTCTTTCTCATGCCTTAAAGTTATTTATCATGACCTTATTGATGTATCTCAAGTTCACATGTAAAATGTTTCTCTTATTTTCCTTACTGGGCGTTCTGCTCAACCTTTCCTTTGATGTATGCTCTCATGTTATGAGATTGTGTAATGAACATAGGATGAACAATGAATAATCCTATCAAGTGTTTCAGAAGAATATTTTATGTTGTTTTCATGTATTAAGTTCATGGTTTCCAAGACACTAAACCTTAAAGATCCTCGGTTTTGTGTAATGTAATGAAAGTTAATGTGATAAAAAGTTGGTATTTTATAGTTGGTATCAAAGAAAGTTTTAGTTATTTGTGGAAATTAGGATATGAAAACTTTATCAAGAACCCTTTAGAAAAGTTTAAATATAAGAAATATTCCTTGTATTTTGGTGAGTATTGAGTAAGTGGTTTATCAAGAAAATACATCCTTGTCTAGATACGAGCAGGTAGAGGTGGCTCTAGAATAGATGTACATAGGGTTAAAACCCAAAAACACTGCTTGATCTAGACTCGAACGGGAACGGGTACATGACAACGGGCCTTGATGCACTCTTGGTTACGACACTCCTGGGGGATTTGCTTTGGTAAATTCATAAGCTTAGTATGAACCATAACTAAAGGAACAAAAATAAAATAAAATAAAGATTCACATAAGAATATATGATCATGGATAACCTAGAATAGAACCTAGGGGATCACAAGTTAGGATATACTTTTCATCTACAAGTTTATCCTTATATGCTTAAAGTTTCCTTTTCATGATTATTGGCTAAGTATTTAATCCCCCTAATTATACTTTCTTTTCATAGTTAATGGTGGGAAATAGAAGAACATGTCCCAACAACCAATGTGATAGGAAATGTGAAGATTGCCCTATTAATGTGATAGAGATGACAAGAGATCTAGTTGAACATATTGTGATTATGTTAAACCAACTATCAAAAATCACAATTAATAATTGGTACCTAGTTGAATGCCCAAATTCATCAAGGAAGAAGAAGACGAAGTCTCAAGGATGTTCATCTGATAAAGATGATAAGGGAAAGAAGATCCAATTTCCTTTGTGCAAAAAGTGTGGAAAGAGACACAAAGGATAATGTCACAAAGGAACCGGGAGATGTTTTAAGTGTGGTTTGATAGGGCATAAAGTACCCAATTGCTTTAAAAAATGGATAATGTGATGAATGGAGATAAGGTTCAATATAATGTACCTTATACTTTTCAATGTCATAAATGTGGAGAAGTTGGAAATTTTCCAAGGAAATGCTCTCTTGGAAGGGATGAGAATCATGATGAGCATCAACAATCTTCAAGGACAAGGGAACAATTCAAGTCCTATGCTGAGATGGATCATGATGACTGAAGTACATGTAACTTCTTCGCAATAATTGTCTATTTCATGTTGTATTTTAGTTCGTGCTCTATGATCATATCCTTAATGTTTTCTATGAACATCGAGTCACTAACTATGATGATTTTAGATCATTAGGTAAAACATCTATTGTTACGTATCACATGTTGATGTTGTGAAGTAGTTCTTCTTGAAAAAAAATGATTTGGGGATTAAAAGACGAATATTATTTTGGAAGATGTTCACTAATTTGGGAACCCTATATGATCAAGGTAAGTAGATTACTATGGTATTCTCTTTGATAAGTAAAGGTTGACTTATATTTTGAAGAATCGGTGAATTTAAGGTGATCTTATGGTAATTTATGTTACTTATGGAAATGATTAACCAATCATGGGGAAAATGTGATTAGGTTAGTTACTTTTTTTATAAGACGTTGAGAGTGTCTGATGTTGTTTGGAGATGAACAATAATGTTTATCTTGGAAGACTATGTTATCAAATCCTTCTTGTATTTGGGTTTCAATCTTAGTTCGGTTTATTTTGAGAATTGTAAGGACAGTTATTTATGTAATGTTATATGAAAAAATTTTGGTAGTACCATGGAATATTGAAGATTTAAAAGTACTTTCACTTCCTATGGGGTTCTTTCTTTTTAAAGAGTTGTTTTATCTTACCCTTTATGTTTTTGGGATAATGTTTAAAAATAGAAGAAATAGATAGTTAATCTATTTTGTATTATGTGATTCTCTAGAAGATGATTCTTGTGCTTTTATGTGACCAAGTCCTTTTGAATGCTCATTGTTTGGATAAATGATTAATCTTGGTAGAAACTTATTAAAGGATGAAACTCTACTTGAAGGCCAGTATATTTCCTTATGTTTTTTTTATGTAGGAAATGCATTCATAAAAATTATGAAAAGGAACATAAAACAAAAAAAAACGTTATTGGTTTATGTTTCCTACTGGGTAATCAAAGACTCCTGAACACATCATAAGTTTGTTATTTTTTGGTGGTTAACATTCTCCAAATCATGTTTTTTATCACTCTCCATCAGACCTTGATGGTTTTTTTTCTTCCATGTCCATGTTTTTCATGGAATCCTAGTATCTGTTGTCTGAGGTGACCTTGGTACTTACCTTTCATTCTTTTAAAGTAATAGTGTTACTGACTCTTTTCTAATGTGGTACATTCAATGAAATTTCCAAGCCCAATTTTAAAAATTGCGAGGAAGAAATTTCTTAAGGGGGGAAGAATGTAGCGACCAGAAATTTTGAATAAATTTTGTTTCCTAATTTTTTGTTTTATTTTTTTTATACTCAAAAAAAATTCATTTAATAACATGAGTATAATTAAAATGAGACTGTTGGGTTTTGACTATTATATGATTGTTGGTCAGTATGACCATTGGAAACTAAATGTTGCAATTATTGTCTCTAAATACAAGTAATCTTGGTTAATTAATATAGTAAGAAGATTTGATGGCATCATCCAGTAGTCTCGGGCCGATCGAATCCCATCTAACAGAACTTGGGAAGGAGGTAGCACTAATGGGATTTGCTCTGGACTAAACCCAAGCCGAAATTCATCATGTGAAGTTAGAACGAAATCACCTTCGCCATAAGATCAAGCTGATAGAAATCACTACTCGAGCGATGTTGGCCGAGCTGTCCTTGGATTCTCTAACATTAGCACACCTTACACTTAGGTCCTATGATGGGGTTATAAGGGGCTATTTAAGGAGATTATAGCTACTTTGTGTAATCCTTTGAGTTAAATAAAATTGTGATTTCTTCTCATGGAGAAGTTTCTGAATTTTCAAAATGTCCGAATAAATGTAGGATGTATATTATTGATGAATTTTGAAAAAAAAATATTTTAAAATATTTATGTAAACCTTAAATAATTAATGATGTGTAATGATTTTCAAAAAAAAGTTCTTCTGCAGATGTGTTCAGTAAAAAATTTAGAGTCTAATAAGATCAAAATAATTCATGGTGAATAGTAATGTATGAATAGTGATTTTACGCATAGGATTAGTAATGTGACCAAATGGATTAGTAATATCACTTAAAGAAAGTATTAATATAATATAGGCACCTTGATTAAGTAATGTGATTCAATAAAATAGGTAAATAACTGTTTTAGAAATTATTAGTCAAGTATTAGTTTTTTCGGGTGAATAATGTTTTTAAATAAAAATTAAATTAAAAATGCTTAGAATTTTTTTTATTAAAATGGATTTTATTTTTGAATTCAGAGCATCGATATTATGTTAACATAATTTTTTTTGGGATTTTTCAGAAAAAAATGAATTATTAGTGAATAGTGTTTTTATTTAAAAATTAAACTAAAAATATTTAGAAAATTATTTTTATAAAATGAAGTTTATTTTTGAATTCAGAGAATCGATATTATGTTAAGATAATTTTTTGGGTTTTTTCTAAAAATGTTGAATGTTTTGTGAATAGTAAAAATACAATTTTAGGGTTTCGGTATGATTAATGACATCGTAACTACATCGTGATGATTTCACGAGATATTTTAAGGGACGGTCAACTTATGAATATTAAGATAAGGTATGAGGTGTCCCTTGACCATTAATTCCTTTTCCCCTCACTTCCCCTATAAATACCAAGCCATTATCTCATCCTATTCATTCCAAAATCCTCCTCAATGAAGTTCTGGTATTCTTACCACCCAAGGAGTCCTCCTAAGGTTCCCCCAAGCCCTCAAGGTACGGAATTTCGAGTTTCAAGAGTTACGTTTTAAGGTAAGGGATCCTACCTCTCTCTTTATTTTCAAGTACTCTCATCTATGTAAATTTTTTTAATCCGCAAGTCCTTATGTTGGGGATGTTCTTTTATATTCATCCTATTGTCATTTTTGTGTTCATATGATGAGAGACCCCCTCTTGCTCTCATCAATTCATTTTAATAATGTTTAACTGGCACCGTTAGGCTGCTGAATGTTTAAGGAATTCTTTCACCTTTCTCATTTTCAAGTTCTATTTTCATGTCAAGTCTTTCAAGTTCCTTTTTGTTATGTTGGGGTATGATCTCTATATCTATCATACTGATCTTCTATTTTCATATTATGAGAGACCCTATTTGATCTCAACAATTCTCTATTTGAAGTTTTAAGTGACGTCGTTAGGCTGCCGAATTTTCATAAGAGAAATCATATTTTTCTCTTCCTTCCATGTTTTTCATTTCATATGGTATGTCTTTAAATTTTCATTACCATGTTCTTATATACTTTATATTCTGTCCCTATACTATTTTATGAATTATTTATGAATGGGTGACCCATGTCCCCTCTCTTTGCAATTTTTTCTAAAACCCTATAACATAGTCATTATGCTGCAAAATTTTCGTCCCAAAATGTCTCCCTCTTTTTCTCAAATTCTTTTATTTTATTAAGTGAATACTCAAAGATATTTATTCTTTAGGGGTATTCACATATATATCAAAAAATGTATTTTAATTCTGGTTCTTATATACATGAAAGCCTCTTTCATTTTTTCAGTGGGTTTAAAATGACATAAATATCATGTCTTCAAAGTAGTTTTTAAAATGTTATGATTATGAAATGAAACCCATTTATTTTATTCTATATGGGTTATTTATGAAATTTTTGATGATGATATATGTGGATCACATGATAAAAAATTCAAATTTAAGGGTGTGCTATGATAGCGCTCCAATGCATTGGGTAAAGACTTAATCTCTAGAGATGACCATTTAAACGATACCTTGGTGAATAACCTTGGTAATTGTTTTAATGAAACCTTGTGGATGGACCATGGTGAAACGGAAATGATTGTCTATGTTAAATGTTGCAGCCACATCTTCAAGTTATGAAACAAATTATTTTTATTATGATGTGCCTCATGATCTATTTCTCATGCCTTAAATTTTTTTATCAATACCTTATTGATGTATCTCAAGTTCAAATGTAAAATGTTTCTCTTGTTTTCCTTATTGGGCCTTCTGCTCACCCTTTCCTTTGATGTATGCTCCCAAGTTATGAGATGTTGTAATGTACTTAGGAGGAACAATGAAGAATCCTTTCAAGTGTTTCAGAAGAATTTTTTATGTTGTTTTCATGTATTAAGTTCCTAGTTTCCAAGACACTAAACATTAAAGATCCTCGGTTTTGTGTAATGTAATGAAAGTTAATGTGATAAAAATTCCGGATGTTATAGTAGCTCTGTGATTAAATATGTGGAAAAAGAAAAAATAATCTAAAAATTAATATATATATATATATATAATTAAATTATTTAAAACTAACTAACATATATAGGTAAACATACCTTTGCACGTGTGGATCGAAGCCAATATATTGACGCCACTTGGGGATGGGGCCATGAATCATCAACTGCATAAGACCATGCCCCCTTTGAGACCCCATGAACTTCTAGTAGTCTAAGGTTCATATGACCCAACATCCTACTCATCCAAAGTTAGATCATCATCCTGCAATAGATGATAAAAATCCTCATCCATCTGAAACATGAAATGACTGTTGTTAGAAAATAGTTGAAAACAACTATTATATATAGATATATATTATATATTATTATAACCACCATTTAACTATGTAAATTTTCATCTTCATCCTTATATTCATATCTAAAAATTTCAATCTCTTCATATTCCACCTCAAAATCATCAATTTCCATATGAATTTCAGTTTCAACATCTCTTTCCATTTTATTTTCATTTCTAACATTATTAACATAATCGTCACCATCGACCCTTAACTGTGGGTGTCATCATCTATATTCATGTATCTTCATGAAAAAGATGGATTTTTATCAGTCTCTAGAAAAATTTCAATTCCTTACACTTTAGTAGAACCACATTCACTTTGAGTAAAACGATTTTTTCTTGATTTAAGTTTAATTATGCTCCTCCAATTGCTCAACTCTCTTTAAGTAGCACAATATTTTGAATAATCTATTTTATGTACTTGATGATCAAATAAAAATGTTTCATTTACTGTAATAAGTCTTTTGTATTTAATATCAATTAATCCAAGGGTCGGATGAACATGCAAGCCTCTCTTATTATCCAACCACTGACATTTAAACATTTTTATGTAATTGTGTCCAAAATAACATAGTTCAATAATTTCTTCTAGAATGCCTTAAAAATTCAACATTAGTTTCTCTATTATGAGATCCTCTCAAGAAAACACAAATATTCATTGTTTTTTATTCCACGTATTCTCGTGTTTGAAATTGGAGACCATTCACCACATGTTCATTATAAGATTTAACCATTTTTGATGCTGGGTTACTCAATACATGTAATCAATTATCAATTTTATCATCATGTTGAGATACCTAAAAATTTGTAAACCAGTTATCAATATAACATATAATAAATTGAAATTATATTTTAAACCAAAAATAATTTCTGTTACCAGTTTTTAAAACAAGTAGGAAAAGTTTTTTTGCTGACGTTCTTCAAGAGCATCAGCCATAATTTTAGGAAGTTGTGTCTTGATATGGTCATCATATAACCTAAAAATAAACTAATATTAATTTACTATAATATAAATTATAGACTAATTTGTCAGATCACCTGCTATAAAAATGGTTTCATTTCTTCATAGTTGAGCAGAACATATGTATGTGTTCATTATCTGAAAGCCATCATTCATAAACTCCACCAAAGACATATCTGGGATGACTGAAAACTGATAATTGATTGCCCATTTCATCATCAAAATTTACCTCATTACAGCCCTTATGATTTTGTTTTGAGGTATAATTAGATTAAAAGTAATGAGAGTATAAGAAATAAATTCCATCATGCAAATAAGCTTCTACAATTGAACATTTAACCGATACTTTGTTCCATAAATTTTTCTTCAATATCTGCATGCATCTCTCGAGTGGGTACTACCATCAGAACAGTATCAGACCTCCCCATTTTCCTTCATATAGAAAATGTAATATAAAATGTTCCATTGATTCAAACAATGATGATGGGATGATTTGTTCCAGTTTACATAAAAATAAAATTAAACCTTTTTATAGTCTGTTTAATGAATCACATTCACTTGTCATTGCAAAAAATGTCTCAAAAAATATGATCAGTCTATTAGCGCATCCCAAATCATATAATTCAACAAACTTTTTAATCCAATCAGTATAATTATTTCCTTTATAACATGAAAATAATGAATTTTTAATCGAGTAATGTGACCATTTCTGACACATCTTCCCAAATTTGAATCATAATCATTTGGAAGTCTCAAATCTACAATTCAATTACAAAATAATAATTTATTCTCTTTGGAGAGTGTATAATATGATTTTGGATTCATTAACTTTTTTGATCTGACATTTTCAAACAGTTTAAGTTTTTCTCGCCTACAAATTTGGCCAAGATATAATCGTGCCTTTACATTATCATTGGTCATACCTAGTGTATCCAAAAATTTATGAAATAAATTATCAAAATAGTTCTTCTCAATATTCCTGACATCCAACATGTGATGGAAAAACAAATCACACCAATATGGCAGATCCCAAAAAATAATCGGTTTTATCCAATTGTGTTTTTTCCAAAACCATCAATTTTATATTGGTCTATTGTTGGTCCAAATGAGATGGGAGTTAATGAAGCAACAATTGATTTTAACATTTTTCCTAAGATACTTTTTATGGTTAAATCCCTTTCAATTGTGTTATTTCTAAAATGATATTTGTTCCTCCAAAAAGGATGATTACCTGGAAGGAATCTATAATGACAGTTGAAAAAACGAAAGTTTTTTCCATTGATGATCATAAATGATTTACTGTCACTCATACTGTACGGACATGATTTTAGACCTTATGTACTCCAGCTAGATAACATATCATATGTTGGGAAGTAAATAATTGTATACATCAAAGAATCTTTTAGCAATAAATTTGTTTCGAAGAAAAATTAAATGTGTTGATTCCATTACACCATAATGAATCTTACTCATCAAATAATGGTTTCAAATAAACATCAATATCACTTTTCGGATGTCTTGGATTAATATGTCCAAAAATATATATGGTTCCTTCATAAAAATCATAATAGGTAAATTGTACAGAGTTATAATGATATGCCAACATGAATACTGACTACCATAAGAACCAAATAGACAAAAAATGTTAGTATAAAGACCCAATCACACATTTCAGATTTCTAAAACAAAATACAGATTCAATTGGTGAAAATGTTTCCATGAATCGCCATCAGATGAATTATTTAAGGTTTTACCAGTTAGAATATTGTTTTTGTGCCATAACATCAATGATTATCAATTTTTGAGACAAAAAATAAATGATATAATCTTCGTGTAAGTAGGATATATCTCAATTATTTTACAGGAATCAATCCATACTTCCCTTATTGAGCCTCTTTATACCTCAATTGTTCACAAGTGGGACAACTATGTAAGCACAAATTTTCCCCATAATATAATATGTAATCATTTGAACATGGATGAATCTTCTCATAACCAAGACCCATATTGCGAACCAGCCTCTTTCTCTCATCGAAATTTATAGGAAAAACATTTTCTTCAGGTTGCATTTTTTTTACCAAAGATAATATCTGATCGAAATAGCTATATTAAATTCTATTATCTAATTTAATTTCCATAAATTTTACAAATGCTTCGAATTTTCTTGTCAAGCAATTATGAAATAAGGTATCCTTAGCGGAACTCAAAAACTCATAAAAATTAGACTGTTCCAACTGAGGAGTTAAATTAATATCATCATGGGTTTTAGCTTATTGAAAAGACGGACCTGATAAATTATGAACTAAATTTTTAAATTGTTCTGGATCCATAAAAAAATTATTAGTATCTTATATGTAACTGCATTCACCATTTTGACCCCAAAAAACATAATCTGGTTAAAAACTAAATTGCAGTAAATGACCGTAAATGTGGTCAAATGTGTCGAATATCCTCATAGCACATTTTTTATAAGGAAACTTAATTTAAACTTTTGAAAAAAATTATGGTTTTGATTATAAAAATTATAATAAATCTTCAACACCCTCAATATATACAAGATTTAAATCAGAACCATTTGAATTCATATATTGATTTATCCAAGGGTGATAATCTAATAATGATCATTGTCAACTTCCATGTTCCATATTTTTATAAAAAATAAAATATAATTAGTTTTTTGTATAATTTGATAAAATAAAAACACTATCTAAAAAATAGAAGACAATTAAATTCCATTTTCTATAAAATTATAATAATTTCTATTATTTCATAATTATTTATAGTTTTTTAAAACTTTTATACTAATATACACTAACTTATAATAATTTATACTAATTATCATTAATTATTATTAATTACAGCTAATTTTAACAAATAATTATTAATTACTAGTAATAGAATTTCTAGCATATTGGCGGCAGTAATTTTTTCTTGATGACTCATCTACACCATCTTGGACTAAAATCACTATGAAAAATATTCTCAAACATATGGATATCCATTTTTGTATGCACGAAGATGGAGACTAGTGTGTCGAGGACTCCCTTCTCTCCAAATTCAAGCATACATAAATAGATACTCACGCATCTAAGCATATTTTTCATAGTGATTTCAGTTGGAGATAGTGCAGACGAGTCCTTGAGAAAAAGAACCTATTTTTTCCAATGGATCATCTCCTTGCAACTTTCTCTAGCTGAAATTATTATGAAAAATCTGCTTTGATGTACAAATATCCATTTTCATATGCATGATAATTGGAGAGCAGGAAGGCCTCACCATGCTACTTTCAATTATCGTACATAGGAAAATGGATATCCATACTAGAGGACATATATTTAATGGTGATTTTATTTGGAGAAATTTGAAAGGAGATAAGGAATCGGGAAAAATAGAGCCACAAATATGTAAAAAATTGTTGAAATTTATTACAATTTATTACAATTTATAACAATTTCTTGATAATTATTGTTAAATGTTTCTAATTATTATTAATTATTCCTAATTATTGCTTATTATTGCTAATTTTAACTAGTTTTTAGAATTTATTACTAATTATTAGAATTTATTACAAATTATTACTAATTATTATAATTTATTACTAATTATTACAATTTATTACTAATTTTTGTAATTTATTACTAAATGTGGCAATTTATTACTAAATGTTGCAATTTATTACTAATTATTGCAATTTATTACAAATTATTCTAATTTATTACTAATTATTATAGTTTGCTACTAATTATTACAATGTATAACGAATTATTAGAATTAATTACTAATTATTACTTATTATTATAGTTTATTACTAATTACTACAATTTATTACTAATTATTACAATTTATTAATAATTATTACAATTTATTAATAATTATTATAAATTATTACTTTGTATTAGAATTTATTACTAATTATTACCAATTATTACTAATTGTTATAATTTATAACTAATTATTAAAATTAATTGCAAATTATTATAATTTATTGCTAATTATTACAATTTATTGCCCATTATTAGTATTTAATGCTAATTATTACTAATTTTTTTCAATTTATTACTTATTGTCAAAATTTATTACTAATTGTTACAATTTATAACTAATTATTAGAATTTGTTACAAATTATTATAATTTATTAAAAATTATTAGAATTTATTCAAAATTATCACAATGTATTACTAATTACTACAATTTCTTTCTGATTATTACAATTTAATTCAAATTATTATATTTTATTACTAGTTATTAGAATTTATTACTAATTATTTGAATTTATTATTAATTATTAGAATTTATTACGAATTATTAGAATTTATTACTAAATATTAGAATTTATTAGTCACTGTGACTAATTATTATAATTTATTACAGTTTATTACTATTTATTTAAACTTATTACTAATTATTACAATTTATAAATAATTATTACAATTTGTAAATAATTATTACAATTTATTAATAATTATCACAATTTATTTCTAATTATTTGAATTTATTACTAACTATTAGAATGTATTACTAATTGTTACTAATTATTATAATTTATTAGTAATTATTACAATTTATTTATAATCATTACAATTTATTACTAATTATAACTAGTTACAATTTATTACTAATTGGTAAAATTTATTACTAATTATTTCGATTTATTACTAATTGTTGAAATTTATTACTAATTGTTCCAATTTATTACTAATTGTTTCAATTTATTACTAATTTTTATAATTTATTACTAATTTTTTCAATTTATTACTAATTATTGCAATTTATTACTAATTTTTGTGATTTTTTACTAATTATTTCAATTTATTACTAATTATTACAATTTGTTGCTAATTATTATAATGTATTAATAATTATTAGAATTTATTACTTATTATTAGAATTTATTAGAATTTATTACTTATTATTACAATTTATTACTAATTATTACAATTTATTACAAATTATTACAATTTATTACAGATTATTAGAATTTATTACTAATTATTACTAATTATTACTAATTATTAGAATTTATTACTAATTAATTGAATTTATTACTAATTATTTGAATTTATTACTAATTATTACAATTTGTTACTAATTATTACAATTTATTACTAAATAATACAATTTATTACTAATTATTAAAAAAAATTCTAATTACTACTAATTGTTGCAATTTATTACAGATTGTTTCAATATATTAATAATTATTACAATTTATTAAAAAATCAATTTATTGCAATTTATTACAATTTATTCCTAATTATTAGAATTTATTACTAATTATTTGAATTTATTACTAATTATTAGAATTTATTACTATTTATTACTAATTATTCTAATTTATTAGTAATTATAATTGTTGCAATTTATTACTAATTATTGGAATTTATTACTAAATATTACAATTTATTGCTAATTATTGAAATTTATTATGATTTAATACAATTTTATACTAATTGTTATAATTTAATAATAATTATCACAATTTAATACTAATTATTACAGTTTAATACTAACTATTTCAATGTAATACTAATTATTTCTAATTAATATAATAACTATTAATTGATACCAATTCATACTAGTCACACATAATTATTTGTCTTAGTGGTAAGCACCTCGTAATCCTACATGAAAAATGGGGGTTCAAACCCCATTAGGGCAGGTACTATAGCAGTACTGTAGCGGTACTGTAGCAGCGGCGGTACAGTAGATCCGCGGGTACTTTAGCGGAGGAAGGGCACTGTAGTAGTGGCGGTACTGTGCGGGTGCTGTAGTAGGCAAGTTACTATTCACAGAATGGGCATTGGGCCAAAAATTTGTGCCTACGAGCTATCTAATGGGCTACATTCCCACAAGGCCCTTCGGCTATGTAATCGGTCCCCCTCTACCTCGTTAAAAGAGGTCTTTGCTTTGATTTAATAATAAATTGAGGCTTCGGCCCAACCATTAAAAAATGATAAATAAAACTATCTAATTCTAATATAATTTAACTGCAACTAATTCTCAATAATTATAACTAAAATAAAATAAAATGAATTAAGTAAAAAATAAAATGAATTAAGTAAAAAATAAAAGAAATAGATAAATACCTCAAAACTAAAGCTTTTGAAGGATATAAGATGTGAATAATGCCCTCAATTAAAAACTATAAAAAAATTGAGAGAGAATTTTCCACTATAGAGAGAGAGAAGAGTGGAGAATTCATTGGAATGAGTAAAAAAAATAGGTGGGGTCTATATAGGTTAGATTAGTTGCGACGAGATTATTTGAGACGGTAGTCCCGTCACAAATAGTACCATTTGCGACGGGACCTGTCGTAAATACCCACAGTTAAAAAGTCTTTTGTGACGGGGTCATTCGCAAATAAAAAAATGCCATAGGGGATTTGCAATGGGCTATAGTAGCTCATCGCAAATTTTCTTTCTCGCATTTTGGCGCGCAATGCGTGCCAAACCTTTTGCGACGGGAACCCTCGACCCATCCCAAAAACCTTATTATTTGCGACGTGCTGGTTCTCCCATTGTAAAGAACCTTTCAGATGGATTATTTACGATGGGACACTAACTCGTCACAAATGGCCCATCGAAAATGCCCATTTTTCCCATAGTAGATTACCCTTACATAACGGGCATATTACACTTAAGTAGCCTTGAGGATTTTTAGGCTACCCTTGCGTAATGAGCAGACTACCTTTACACAACTATTAAAAACTCTCTTTTACCCTTATGAAGTGGTTGGGATACTCTAATACTGGCTATTTTAAAGTTAGAATATCTTTATGAAACACATGGGAAAACAATCTTAACTTAATGAAATCCATTAAAACCCACCATCACCCTTATGCAGCACATATGAATCATTATATACCCTTACACAACCCTTTAAAATAGGAGTTATCCTTACACATATTCAAGGACTTTCATAAGGGTAAAAGTAACTATTAGAAAAGAAAATTCAATTAAAAAACATATAAATAATTAAATGAAGTCTTTATTAGCACTTTTGATAACATTATAATCAATTTAAAATAACAAAATCACCTTCTAAATAGGTATTTAATATATTGAAATTTCTTCCTTTAATTGAAACCCCATTTTTAAAGGTACTTTATAAATTAAAAAATCACTTTAATACGACTTTTAGAATTTATGAAAAAGCTCTCAAACCACTAGACATCTCATAAAATGTAGCAACAATTCCATCACTGGTAACTCATAGGTCAATTAAATATGAGATAGCTAGGCACATGGATCATTCACTTCTCATGTTCTAGATAGCCTATGTTATTTCTACCATGTCCCAAAATAACCAAAAATAGAGAAAATAAACTAATCACTGATGCCATTTTGTAACACCCTACATGAATCATCGGGATCAATATGTAGTGCCACATAACCTCATTCAAGCCTCCCTATATGAAAGAGGCTGGTAATTAGCATTGAGGGTCAAAGGGTGCATTGGGTAGTCTATACCCTTGGTAATCATATCCATACACCATAAACATGACTAAAATATTATAACCTAGAGTTTCATAGCGGTTTATAAAGTACATTTAATGTAATAAAAAATGTTACCCATGTCATACTAATAAATAAACCAGGTTCCCAATGTGATGGGACATACCGGGATATCTAATATGTAAGCACTAAATCAAAGAAACCCTAGAGGATACACTTATATCTATCACAGTAACTCTAGTACCTCCATGCTCACTAGCTCAACCGTCATTAGAAGGCCCCTTGCCCTACCTAGATCCAGAATTTGGGTTTCTCCACATGCATTTAAATTCTTGTATAGGGTTTGATTGATAAAACCTATAGGACACTATAAACATGTTTGTAACATGAAAATATAGTTATAAAATATGTATTCAATGATCATGTAAAATCCCAACCCAATGTGAATAGACATATTCCATGTGCCTCTGTGCTAACCAAGACACCATATGTCAAGACTGTACATGCATCAACTATAATCCAGAAGAGTAATTGAATATGGTTTCATAATAGATACAAAAATAACCAAAAGGATAGTGAACATGTTAGACATAATTTGGGTAAACATTACTCTCCATAATTTCAAGGAAGTGAGTCTTCTCAGGCCACATGTCAATCACGTCCCGTCTCCTTCATGGGTCAGGCCTCAAGACTGTCAATCCCCATCACTGGTCATCAGTTATGCCTCAAGTCCATCATATACTTTCTAATCCATGGGTTAGTCTATAAGGACATCATATCTGTTCTTCCACTACCTTAGGTCTAGCCTCAAGGCCATTATCCCCCAACCCTATGTTCTGGACCATCTTTTTCATCATCACAAGTAATATGCACTCCCCCTATATGGGAAAACCATATCATGATAGTCAACCTATTATGATTAAGAAAAATAATACCTCTAATGTAATGGTACTTATACATAATAGGTTAGAGTATACCAAGAATGAACATAAAAGTAATCATTAGAATTTAGTAGCAACATACAAATACAAGTTATCAATATCAAACCTGAGAACAAGCTATATAAGAAAACTCATGGAATCATGAATCATAAATGGGTCTCATGGGATACACATGAATATATATACATATATATATTAGATCGTAGTTGATAATGATCAATAAATAAATTCTAATACAAAAATAATATCTAGAAAAAAATTATATAAAATGACCCTAAATAGTAAAGAACTTATGGGCTTTAGATTTTTGATGAAAATCTCTGATACCCATCTATAAGAGATACTTATGTCACACCTATGATCTAACTATGTGAATCCCACACAATAATAATCTCTAGAACAAATCTCAAATTAATCACATCAAGGTTGTAGAATGATATTCAAGAATATTATAAGCTAATAAATATGTGTTTACACCAACATGCCAATAAGGATTCACTAATGATGCTATAATTTACATTAATTGAAGGAGGTTCCACTAAAACTATAGAAAATCCACATTTCTAGAAGTGATCTAAGAATTCATTATTAGATGGCATCATAATCCATACATATGTACATGACATACTTAATATATGACTCATATCAATGTAATAAGTATAGATTTATAGGAATCAAGAGTAATAGATGTTTTTGTATCACATACCTTAATTATTGATCATTGACACACTTAGATCTATCAAAATTTATATTAGAAGTAGATTAAATTGCTACAAAAGTCCTTTGGAGTATCTAACTTGCAAAAGGGAAAATTTATAAGTAAATAGTTCAAAATTTGTGAATAATTGATGTTCAAGTGGATTTTAGGATCATTAAATCACACACACATTGTTTGATCATATGGTTTTCTATAACATGTACCAATCATGTGTGTATTTTTACCTCTCTAGGGAACCTATATAGTTTGGTCACATAGTTTGGTAAACAATGTTCTAACTATGTTTTTTTACACTAAACCATGTTTTACTGTTATTGATTTCAGGCCACAAGGTTTTATAAAACTTGTTTCTTAACTGTAATACACTCCAAGTGCTTTTTCCACTGAACATATGATTTCCAAGAGGATCAGTATAGTTTGGTAATATTGTTCTCTAATTATGAACCTTTAAATAGGCCTCTATTTCTCCTTGATAGCTACTATAAACCCTGGAAACATAGTCCAAGAAATTTATAGTTAAAACAAATATGAATAATGGGTGAAATTAACTCATAATGAACCTAAACAATTCATGGTCGTTATAGTTCCTCATGAGTCTATGCATTCTCACACTTCTCCTTTATTGACTTCATTTATGATCAATGTGTGGTTATCTTTTCAATGATGTTAGTAGTTAAATATTCTTTTATTTGAATATCATGATTCCAACCAAAATTTCTATAAGAATCTTCATAATCCTTCTCTTTCAGATTTGGAAATATTAACTTTTTTACACTCCAACTTTGATATCCATGAGGAAATATTTCACATTCCCAATTTTTTCCACAATTTCATTGCTTCCATAAATTAAAGATTTTATATCGTAATAGATTTTTTTGTATCACACACATCACAAAGATAATCTATCTCAGCATTCCACAATGACATGAATATTTTCTTTAAGGTAGCATGTTTTCTTTTAATACAAGTGTTATTTCTAATTGTCACAGGATCTGTGGTCTTCACCATCTTTCCTTATATTCTAACCATATTAAAATACCTTGTAATATATTCATTTAAATGTAGTTCATATTATATTCATATTTATTTATCATTATTTCTTCTTTTCATCCTTGAATACAAGAAAAAAATACAATGATTCACTTTAAACATAAGATACCTTTCTATCCATTACAAAAACAAGTACCTCTAAATGTGTAATTTTAATCCCCTTTTAATAGAATAACATTTATTCCATTTTTATATCTACTATTTAGTTACTCATGAATAAATTAAAATAACGATTATATAAAGTATAATAGTTATACCTTTCATCTTGTGGTTTGAATGAAACTGATATTCATTTCCTTTTATAATTTGAATTTATCCTAATCAAATATTTAAAAAAAGATTATTTTGTAGCAAGGCATAAAAAAATAAAAACACATGTTTTAATATTTTCTCTTTGGATCTAATATTTTCATTCAACCCCTATTTTCACATTATAAATTTATTTTCTTTATATATCATTGTGAAATCCTCTTTCCCCCTTTATAATTCATGATAGGTTATTTTATTTATTTTGTGCATGATGTATCAATCCCCAAAGATGATTTTCTTTAAATAGTTATTTGTTGAACTAAAAAACAGATTTTTAGAAATATATATTACTCAAAAAAAAAATATAATGAATTTTAATTTTTTCTCTTTACGTAAAAAATACCTCATATCAAGCCGATGTGTTTCATTAGACATATATTTTACATGGTAATTATATTTCATTTAAGGAAATTTCACATAATCTGCATTCTATTATGGTAAAAATATTATAGAATTTTTTTTTTCTTTATTACCTTTTACATTTACATCTAATAGAACATCCATGACTATTATTCTTGATTTTAACCCTCCATTCACTTTCTTCCATTTTTCTTCAAGAGTAATGAACCTGTATTTAACTCATACTTCATTCGTCTCTTCTATTTATTACTTAAGAAGACATATTCCTTAATCTTATTCCACAATTATATCCTTAGAAAACATTTTTTTAGTATCATAAAACTCCATCAATTGTTTCTCTATCTATTCATTCTTTTTTTGAATAATTTTCTCACTACCATTCATTGAATCATTTTCATGATTTGTTTTTCATTCGTACACTCATTATACATACGTAACTCATCATTATCAATAAATCTGTTAGAAACATTTATTTCAAATAAATTTTTTTGGGATATATTGGTTCCATTATTTTAATCATATGAACTTATTATTTGAGAGGATCAATTATATCATTTATTTCTTCAATAGATTCACCCAAAAATTCAATCACCTTTACTTTTTCTTCTTCCTTTTGAATCATACCAATATATGTTTTTGATTCATCTTGAATTTCATCCATGTCTTAAATTACATGTTCCAATTAGGATAGTTTAGAATCCAGATGATAAACATACTCTTATGAATCTTTCAAAATTCCTCCAGTATTCTATTTTATCTTTATTGAGCATCTAAATCTTCAAGAGAACCTAGAGGTCATACATCACGATGAAAAACTCCCAATGGTTCATTCCCATTTTAACTATCATACAATCAATTCACATTATATGAATTATTCTAAGATGAAAATGGATAATCATTATTGGAAAAAAATATAAAACCTTTATGCTCTATTACCACTTTTTGTAACCTGATATAACCTAATATGGAGGGGTGAATCAAGGTTTCAAAAACATTAATCTCATTCACCTTAGTTATTTTCATTCTATTATTGTTCCCTTGTTAGAAGAAAAAATATTCATTTTACCAATATATGAAATTTACCGACACCAAATGTCATGTGTGTATATATAAATTAAAATAGTAAGTCTCACATTAATTTAACTTGGTTCACCCCCATTGGGATACACTTACAAATCGTACACTGAGCAATGTTCTTGTGTACCAAAAATCCATAATAATTTACTATTTTTGTGTATACAATGTTCAGGTCAAAAATATTAAAATAAAGGCTCACAGAAATTACACATTTAGAGTATTCCAATCTAAACCGAGGTTCACTACCTATATAATGAATTAGGTAATCCACAACTTCCTCCCTAGGGTTAATACCTTATGAAACTCTGGGCATTTCACTTTAAGATATCAATTTCTACAATTTTTTTATCTCTTAATAGAATATTTAATTTATATAATATATAATACTTCCAAATAATACATATCAATAAATATTTTTTATTACACTTAATACAATAAAAATATAACATAAACTAGTTTTGAGAAGATATGAAATTATAAAAAAAATCACTCAATAGAACAAACAATATTTCCATATTAAATAATTTCATCATTGTAATTATCTTCAATTTATTTTATCTCCATTTATCCAATAATAAAAATGTATCTAAGATATAGCAAAAATATAATCTTCAATGAATCCTCAAACAACTACAAAAAAATACTCTTAATTACGATAATCAATGAATCTTATATTTCTAATGTTTTTCTTTTAACCTCTATATTTGATCTCTCAATTCCTTTCCTCGATGTTATTATTATTTTTTCCATAACTAAACTTTATACGTAATTTTTTCTATAAATATATATGTATTTCTAGTTTTGAAATTTTAATTTCAAATTAAAATTCAAGAAATTAAATATAATGAACATCATCTTTTTCATGTTCATCACTCTGATCTTATATAAGTAAATATCTCTCATTTAAATCTGTTTAGGTGTTTGATGTTCATCCCATAATAGAAAAATAGTTATTGAGAATAAAAATTCCACAATTAAATTTGAACTCAACAAATTTCATGAATACCAATGTGGAAAATTTCATCAAAGTGGGACTAAATTGTTTCATCTTTAATTATTTTTAGTATCATGGCGTGAAATATATATTTATAGTGTCACCATTATTTATGTTTCTATAGATATTGATTATTTTCAATCATATATTTTCATCCTTTTTCATGATTTATACATTATAGTGTATCTCTTAAATCATGATGTGATTCTTTTAGTAACAGCATGAGAACATTTACAACTATTGACATTATCAATCAAATTTTATGTTATATAATGCATATAGTAATTCAAGGATAGTCAATGGATTATCAAATGAACAAGTAAATGAAACTTATGTTTCACTCATTGAGGCTTTATTGACAATACATATCATCACTGATGGCCATTAAATATTATCTTGTTTTTTAAGAAATTTTCTTTTTATATTTTCTTGATTACCTTTTCATATCACTATTTTGTCCAACATTTTTAAATTTTTTTCTTAATAATACTTTAACGTATCAGATTGAAGAACCTTATTTATTAATAAAATAATTATCTAGGACATTTAATAATTTCTTACATAGCCAAATCAGTAATAAATAACTCTTATATATCAGAGTAAATGAATATTTTATATTGTAAATTACCAAATTCATGGAAATGATTACATGTATGTATTTATATGATGACCTTTATGTATAATTGATTCCCTTTATATATTTTGGTAATATTTTTATATCACCATGTTTTACTCTTCTTATCAATTATTTCATTTTTGTTTCAATGGGAATGTATTTAATTTGATACATTTATGTCATCTCAACATTGGATGTATTTACTGTTGAGTCAATAAGTTTCCTTATGACTTTTCCATTCCTTTATGTTTTAAAAATTAGAAACACATTTTCTTAAGGAAATTTTTCTTTCTATAATAATTTTTTGACCTTAACCATGGTTTTCAATGCCTTATATATTGTTTTCCTAACTAAACCTAACCATCTTTTCCTTAAGTAAAAAAACAGATCTTTATCTAACTCAGAACCATACAGTTCCTATAACTCTGATTTCTCTAAAAATAATACTCCAATTTCAACAAAAGTATATTAAATATCTTGTTAATAAGTATTGATATGACAACACTAAAAGTATAAGTACTCCAATTTGTACATCAAACACTCTTCATCTTTATGAAGGTGGGAAAATAGTAGATAAAACATCTTTTAGAAGTATGATATCAAGTCTATTATACTTAAGAGATAATCATCCAAACATAATGTTTTTAGTATTATTATGTATAAGATATAAATATAATCCAAAATAATCCCATTTAAAAGTAGTGAAAATAATGTATTCTTATTTAAAGGGAACCATGGATTTAGTAATTTTCTATTCTTCTGGAAATGATTTTCTTTTACAAAGTTTTTCAGATGATGACTTTGGTGGATGTAGAATGGATATTAAATGTACATCTAGAACTTTTAATTTATTAAAAGATTCTTTAGTTTCTTGATCATGCAAGAAACAACACTCAATAGAACTTTCCACTACTAAATATGAATACGTAGCACCTGGAAGTTGTTGTGCTCAAGTTTTTTGGATGCAACACGCAATCACGGACTATGGTATGAGTTTTACCAAAACATATATAATGTGTGATAATACTAGTTCAATTTCCCTAAAACAAACCCTACACCTCACTCTAATTTTAATCACATAGACCTAAGACATCACTTTCTTAGGGATTACACACTTAAAAGAGATATCAGTCTTCAATTTGTCAGAACGCAAGATCAACTTGTTGAATATTTAAAAAATATTTAAGCTCTGGTAGTTTTGGATATATTAAACAAACTTTTGGAATTATAACCATAAGTAAATCATCCATATTATCTTTTTGTTAAAAAAATTTCTCCTAACATTAAGATACTCTTTTTCCAGGAGGGATAACACATGTTTATTCTTTTATAATTCATTTTCCAAAAAAATTGAAACCTAAAATTTTCAGAACTGAAAAAACGTTCTTTCTTTAAAAAAAAATTCTGAAACTTAAGTTCTATATGGAGAACCTTATCAATAAAGACAAATATTTTTGAGAATTCTATAATGTATATTTCCTTAGTTATATCATCTTAATTGTAATTTTTGTTGGTATTTTCATTATTGTTTTAGGAAACTCCTATTGGATTCACTTTCCTTTAAATCTGATTTTTCCTTAAATCTTCAAAATATCAGAACCAATAAATCCTTCTTCAACATTGATATGAACTGTTAGATTAGATTATTTAAATATCAACCATTATTTTGATTCAATAATATGAATTTTCGCTACAAATCCTATATAAAGGACCCCCTATTCGGATCCCACATCATTTTTCTTAGAGTTTTTGTGTTGAAGGCCAACCACCCTTCATATTTTCCGTTTAGTTTTTCCCTTCTCTTAAAATCTAAATGTCTCTTGAGGTTTCCTCATATACTGAAATGTTTTTAAATACGAAACTCAAGGATTGTATAATATTCAAGGAAAGATTAGTGGACCCAAATTTATTTTCCATGTATGACTCCTTAATTTAAAAATCATAAAGTAGAATGGATGGGAAAACATCTTCATAGCCAAGGGGAAGAATTATTATCCGTTGTATGCCAATTTGGTTATAGAATCTTATGATACAATTAATTTTTATGAACAAGGTGGAAATGATATGTTTTCCTTTAAGAGTTATGGAAATATTTACACTCTACCTTTCAATAAATCTACAAGTATCCTAAATATACCTTATGAAAGAGAAGCAATCATTTTCTCGCATAGATTGCCTGATAAGGAAGGTTCATTTGAGAAAGTTAAGGATATTTAGTGGCTTGGGATTAAAGGAGTGAATACACTAATGATCTCTCATCTCTCAACAAACCAAAAATTGGTATCCCTCTAGAAGCAAGGCTTTCTGATTCCAAGGAAGGGGGAAAATGACTCTATAAAGATAAGTGATATATTTATGACTTATTTTTTGGTGAATGTAAGGAAGTAAAACCTCATAATGTACATTCTTTTGACCATCAAAAATATTAATAATCGAACCATCAAGTCTCAAATCATTATATACCATGTTATCTTGTCTAAGATCATTATCTTGTTCCTATAAACTTTCAAAATAACATGAAAATCAAAGTACAATACCTTAAAGATAATTTTGTTAAGTGATGATGCCTCGAGAAGAACGATGATCGGTTTCAGTGTTAAGTTATGAAATTTCTTTGAACTTTTTGATGAGGATGATCAAGATACCCACAATAAATGAGTATTTAGAGAAAGATCCAAGCCAATCCCTAAGAAAATAAAATCCAAAGAGGCTAAATCACAGGAAAAAGTACCAAAACATGAACCAGTATCTGCTCCACCCAAGCCAAAAAAACAAATAACATTTTCTGATTAAGTTGTTTCCAAATGGATAGAGTTGAAAGAGAAAAAGAAGGAAGGATATGTGGTTTTTTGATTATATCCTACCAAGGCCAAGGCCTTAAAATACAAGGAGATGAAGAATCTAAGATCAAGACAAAGAAGAGAAATTTAAGAAGAAAAAGATAGAATCTGAAATTATCCAAGCATTGTTAAGAAACACCGAGAAAGCATTCCATCAAGTTCAAGTACTAGAATCTTTCTTACATGAACCAGTGCCAGCTGAGACTCTAGGTAGAGATAATATAAATAAAGATATTTCGATTCAAGAACTCATAGTTAGATAAGAATAAATCAAAGAAGAAGAATAAGAGTAGGGGGAGGGAAGTGATGATGTTATAATAATGGTTAAATAATATCAAGAGAATGAGATCCCTTCTAATAAGTTTTCTATAATAACTTCCCAAGGTGAATCCAACAAGATAATTTCAGAAATAAAATCTATTCATAAATATGTTGATGCTCATGATGAGGTCAATAAAGTTCCTTTATATGATGAGAGTAGTAATGATGATATTGTTCAACATGTTTTTTATGACAAGGATGACAATGATGTTGATGAGAAAGGGTTTGATAAAATTTTATGTTGATGATGACAAAATAGTTCAAGTTTTTTTATAGTGAGTATGAAACTCAAAATGATGAAAAGTAAATATCAAAGGATGAGAAAGGTAATCAAGTGGTTATTGAATCTCTAAAAAAAATTTGTTGCAAGAGAAAAGAAGGATGTTGTCAGAACATCAAAGAAGAAAGAAGATGTCCAAGATAAATCTACCCCACCAAAAAAATAATTTTCTTTAAAATGTTCATCTTATTTAAAACATGATTTTATGGTTTAGTCCTTGAATAAGAATGTGAATCCCAGTCCTTTATCTACAAGAATTGATTCTAGATCTCAACTCCTTCATGAAATAGTAAATTATAAATCTTATTCAACAAATATTCTTATGGAAAAGTTTATCAAAATTGAAACAGAGTTCCAGACTTTTCAAATTAGTCATGATGCTCATAGAAGATCTTGGAAAGAAATCACAACGTGGTCAAAGTTAGTTATAGATGATCTTAAATTTTTTTATGATTTTACTGACTCAGTAAAAGATGCATTTGATAATTCCAATGATAGGATAATGAATCTATCAACATTTTTTCAGAAAATATAAATGAAGAACAAGATACTCTCCTTCAATAAGATAAATATCTTAATGGGAAACTGATTTTTGATGCCCTTAATCTAAAAAGGGAGAGGGAAATCTGGGAAGATATGTCTGAAAACTCAAAGAATATAATGTTTTGATCAAGTCTCAAGCTGAAATAGTCAAGTTTTAGGAAGATATAATCATGGATCTCAAAAGAAACAATTTTGATTAGGAAGATTTTTTTAATAAGTTTCAATATGACCAAAAATAATTGAAATATATAAAGGAAGCCTTGAAAATGTTGATACCAATGGAGAAGAAAAATAAGGATGATTGATTTTATTTTCAAATAAAATCTTTTTTTGTAATTTAATTTGTATCAATCTTGGGATCTTAATGAAATTTTTTATCTTTACATTGTTCTGTTTTGTATGTTTCATAACCTTTTAGGTAAATTTTTTTTCTTTCCCTCTATTCCTATCTGAAAATCTCAAAGAAGGAGAAATGAATGATCAAAAATAATTCTATGTTAAAGGAATAAAATCCCTATGTATGGGTGAGATTACATAAAGATAAAAGTATTAATTAAGGAAGAAATTATTTCTCTATTAAAGATAATAAAAAAATCCTTAGATATTTCATAACCAAATAGGGAGTTATCTATATTCAACATGATCTATAAAAAAATGGAGATAAGTATGTCATTTAAGCATAAAAAATAAAACCTCACTCCTTTATATTCATTTATTAAAAGTTTTTTTCGCTTTCCAAAAAAGAGGAGATTTTTAAGTTAATAATTTTCTTTATGACTTTTCCATTCCTTTATATTTTGAAAATCACAAACACATTTTCTCAAGGAAATTTTTCTTTCTCTAAAATTTTTTTGAGAATACCCATGGTGTTCATTGATTTATCTAATTTTTTCTAAAATAAACCTAACTATATTTTCCTTAAGTCATAAAATAGGATCTTTATCTAACTCAAAACCTTATAGTTCCTATAACATTGATCTCTCTAGAAATTAGACTCTGATTTCTCTAGAAATCATACTACAATTTCTCTAGAAATCTGAATCTAATTTCTCTTGAAATTGGGTTCTAATTTCTTTAGAAATCATACTATGATTTCATTTGAAATCGGACTCTATTTTTTTCTGAAATCAGACTCTGATTTTTTTCTGAAATTAGAATCTGATTTCTTCTAAAATCCGACTTTGATTTCTTCGGAATTTAGATTCTAATTTCTTTGTAAATCATACTTTTTTTTCTTCAGAAATCAGAATCTGATTCTCTATTATCTCATAATCCAATTGTCAATATTTCTAGACTTCTATTTTTCACAATCGTAAGAATCTTAATAAATTATTTTCTTACAGTTATAGAATTTCCTTAACTTAACATTCCATTTTATCATATCTTAAATGTGTTAATGTTTCTTAATCATAGTATTATTTCTTATAGGACTATGTAATACAATATATTTTAACATAACCATTTCTTGAGTGCCACATGTACAATTACCTCTGAAATTTAAGGAAAAATATGATCGTTGGAGGAGGAATTCAGACATTGGAATCTTTGCCTATAAATACCCATCCATTTTAACATTCATGATAAAACATAAGAGTTGAACTCTGGAATAAAGTGATACTCTATGAGAGTTCTGTTGGATCTGCCTTGTTTGATTTTTGTGAACAACATTTTAAAGATGAGAACATCTTGTTCAACCATCCTAGTGTAAATACTATGGTTTCTTTTATCAACCAAGGGATTTCAGGGACAGGAAGATAGAGGTACCAATCACTTTATAGATCAAGGACTTACAGGGATAGAAAGAGAGGTACCAATCTTCGTATAGAGGGATTACCCTGGTGTGGGTAAGATAGAATTTCTTAAAAGTATAAATCAAGGTAACTTCATCCAAGGTTTTTGGATACCCTTATCTTTGGGTTAAAATATTTCTTATAGCTATCTTGTTTTTGTTAAAAGTTTTTATTTCCACTATAATTTGTTAAAGAAAGAATGTGTAACTTTATATACTTTCTTATTCTTGTATACTCTGATCTAAAAAAATTCTATACGCTTTAAGGTATAATCTTTCCCAAAATAATATTTTATTAAGTTTCCTTATCGAATTCATGTTATTGGGTCCTAAGAAAAATTTATTTGTTAAGAACTAAAGAGGTTTTGTGAATCCATATTGTTTATGTTTGTTAAACATGGATTTTATTAAGGATAAAAATGAATGTTTTTAAACATAGAAATCACCCCCATGTAATTGAGAAATCAATATATACATTTTGATCCTACATTTACAAATTTTCACAGTGACCTTTACATATCCTAGTCAGTGAAATACTTTTTCATTTTTCAAGAATACTAAACTATATATATTGGAGTGATTTCTTAACCTATTCCATATTTTTTCAGATAATTTAATAATATATATGAAATTTAAATCAACATATGTATACTATGATATTTTTATTACATTATTAAAATATAAATTTTCTAAAACACCATTTATATCTTTTGTGATTCATATTAGGGACAACTTTTGGTATTAACTATTAGACTTCCAATTTATATCTGGAAAATATTTAGTGGATCACTCTATAAAACTTCTTAAACAAATATATTTTCATTATAAATTTTTTTTAAAATATCCATTGTTAAAATTAATCATCTTTAAGAATAGTATTTTAAATCTAACTTATCGCTCATTAATTATTATTAATAACAAATTATTCTAATAGAATATAGAATCTTGACTTTAGGAACATATATCCTTTATCAAATGTCTGTTATTTCAAAAAATCCATCATATATACTTCAGGTTTCTACATTATATAATAAATTATATAGAAAGAAGTGTCGTGTCATGATATGTAATCCATTATTATTCTCCCAAGGAAGCCTACACCCATTCCAATTCATGATACATAGTATGATTGGTATTATAGGTGTCTAATTGTGTTTTTTAAATCTTAATCATTTAATAAAAACATCAATATATATTCAAGATTTATGTTTATCTAGGGATGTGAAATGATTTTGTAGATGGCTCTTTCCAAAAAACATTTTCTTCTCTATCACTGGGCTTGGTTACCCATGATCATGCCCAAATCAAGCAATCACCTTTTCCTCACTTAGGTGACATGCATAGTCCTTATCTATGGTACAATTTACCATTCACCTTGACAATGATGTGATCACAATATCCACTACTAAATATAAAAACAATGCTAAAAATTAGGAAAACGCAAAAGTGGATATACCAATCATAGTTGATATGTCATAATTCGTTCCAACATAGGAGTTTTAAAATAGGAAATTCACCAAGGTTTAATATCCTCAAAAAATGTTTGTAATCACATACACTTTTAATCCTCTCATTAATATGTCTCCTCTTGATTTAGTTCATACTACTAAAACACCCTCACTAGTGAAATACTCAATCATATGATAACCTTCCATTAAATATTAGAAATCACCTTGTACTTTTCATGATGGTTGATTCTGGTTGATTTCTACAATATCCCAAGACTAAATGTGAGAGAGATCTAGTTTTTACTTGATAAGATGAGAGAAATTGAATAATTTTTTCACTACAGTGTACTTTAGTTGAAACTCCAGGAAATAATACACATATATTATTCACTATAAAATCTCAAATTGATTTATAATTTATGGTAATAACTTCACTTACTTCCCAGTGACACGTGAAATAAGACTCGACGTATTATAATAAAATATAATGACCATCACTAAAGATCAACGTAGACCTTTTTAAATTTTATCCATCACTAATCCATTTTGTATTAAGTGAACATGATCCATAAAATCATATTACATGGTAGTTACCAAGAGGGATATCATTTCTAAATCTTCCAAATATAATTTGATCAACATGGTCTCACTTACATAAATTTAGATGTATCTATTAAAATAGATTCATGATCAAAATTATTATATATGAACCCTACCAAGATTATATAATTCTCACAATATCTTCCAGTATCGAGTACATAGTCTAAAAGCATGTCCATTATTGTTTTTTTGGATTTTAAAGTCTACCTATCCATTCAAGGGTGATATGATGTAACCATTATAAACTAACTTCCAATTATGTTCAATAAAACCATCCAAAATCTAAATTTAAATAAAGGATCAATATCTCAAATTATATATGATGTTAATCCATTAATCCAAACCACCTCATCCATATACAACTTAATCCTGACCTCAACTATGAATGACTCCCAAATAATCATGAAGTGGGGTGACAATGTGAGTCTATCCATGATCACCCATATTGAATTATACATTAATTTTGATTTAAATAATCCATCAAAAAAATAAACTTTGATATATTCCTATTTAAAATTCAGTATTGGTAATGGATCAAATTCCCCACAAATCACTAATGATCTACATTTATATAATGAATAGTAAAGAACTAATAAATATAATTGATTACAACCCACTTCATACATACCTACCAGAAAAAAAAAATTGATCTTATGATGCATCTTTTCAATATAGAATAAATTTTCCAAATACAATTATCTAATTCACCAATAACATCCTTCCTCAAAACCAATGGAATATCCACCCTCTCATGGATATAGAGGGTATTATTTGCTAAAAAAACCATACTAAAATTCCCTCTACCATACTAAAGTAATCACCATTTTTCCTATATTCAAATTTGATCCTTTTTACCCACATCTTATACTACTCCGTAGATTCTATTATTGCTTGTGATTTTTTAATCATTGAACCACCTATAACATTACTCATACATAGTTCATTTGATAACATGAAATTTATTTTCTACAGATAATCTACCTATCATCATGAAATTATCATGAAATATTTCTAATAGAAGATGTTACTTATGTTTTATTATCAGAATATATAATAATCCACTATCTTAAAAGGTAATGTTTCATATATTTAAACACATGGAAAACTAAAAGTAACTCTATATCATATTGAGGATAGTTCTTCTCATGTATAAAGAACTACCATGATTTTTACACAACTATTTTATCTCATTGTGTGATCACATATCCAAGACTATCTCCAGACACATCACAATACATAGAGAAACCTTCATCAATATCAGAAAATATCTGCTATTACATGACTGTTTTCTACTTCCTTATTTCATCAAAATATCTTTATCACTTCTAATGAAACTCAATGTTTATTCTCTCTTAAGTCAATACCCTCAACGATGATGTAGAATTTAAATATTTTTGATTGAAGCAACTATAAAAACATACCAAACTCAAGGAAACATTAAATATAAATTTCATTATTGGTCATAACCCAAGAAATCCATGCCTAATATCTCTCTAAATCATCAAATAAACCCTTACTAGAAATCATGAATCCCAAAAACATCACTTAATGTATTAAAAATTAACATTTTGATAGCATTTCCTATAACATCTAATCCCACAAAATCTCTATCATTATATTCATATTCTTCCCATAATACTCATCTAATATTTAATAAAAATTAATGTTATCTACAAACACCATGATAAAATACTCTATATATTGAAGTAATACATGATTATCCATGAAAAAAACAATTGAATCATTAGTAACCCAAAATAAAAATAATACATTATCCCAAATTATATCTTTATATTTTTCACCATAATTACCCTTTGATTGTGATATTTGGAATGAAAATTTATTTTAATATATCACAAAGATATTTAAGATAATTGAACCATTGATGTATTTGAGGAAGAGGGTATGTATTAATCATTATCATATAATGTAATATTTGATAGTCAATTCCAAACCCTAAACCCCCATCACCTTTTATGGCATAGAGAACTTATGATTCCCATTATAAAACACGTGGTTGAATAAATCACATTCTCTCCAAATACTCCAACTGATTATTTATATCTCGAAGTACTATAAATTCCATGTGATAGGAATTCAATTATATTAGACCTATCTTTCATAAAAAAAATTATTAAAAATCCATGTCTCTATTTTGTGTAAATCAAGATAATTATTTTAGAAACCAACTTAATATATCTTGCACCACTATTGGAAAAAACCCCAATATTATACTAATCCATGAATAAACCCATCTAGATTCCATTTTAATGTCAAATGATCATTAATGAATAGAACAATACCACTTAAATGAGTATAAAACTCACCTATAATTGTGTGAACACTCCCTATAGGTGATGTAAAGGTATCCATCTTCTTATAGTAGTCGACATGGTACTTAATCATTACTATACAATCTATTGAAATTTTTAAATCATATGTGTATACCTATAGAAATAATAATTCCCATAAGTTATTCTCATTATAGAACATAACGGAACAACATGGACACTAAATACCCTTTTATACCATTTCACCAACGAATGTCTAAATATTTATTGAATAAAGCTATAGTTATACTTTAAAAATAGTTATTATACTACTCATTTACCTACAATTGTTTGAGATGAAGCTTTTTCAAACATGTAAAACAACATAGTATATGTGAAATGTAGAATACCTAACATTATTTCCTATATTACCTTATTCTCTTATAGAATATTATCTACATCGAAAAACTATCAATGAAATTTTTAAGACTTATCCTACTGAGGATTTCCATTATTAGCAACCCACAACCCAAATCCAACCTACTTTGTATTCTCTTCATATATAATTAATCCTTACATATCTTTACAATCCCTGATTATAGAATATTAAGGTGGAATATTTATTAATTTTTTCAGGTAGAAAAGTATCTCACAATGATGACATGATCTCGAATCATTTGGATACTCATATTTCAAGAGTACCATGTTTCCACAAAAGTAACATCCATATTGCCTCCCCCTGTGAGACCATCTCAAGATCGCTCATTTTTTCCAACTTCCACCCAAAATAAAATAATATCACTTTCTTATTTTCCCTCAATAAAAATGGTTCCCTCACTTATGTCAGGGAAAAGTATTATTCACATTGATCATAATATTAACATTTCCTCTGAAGTAGATTCTTTATTTACCAATATCAAATATTTTGGTAAACTAAGGTGAATCAAGCATGATTAAATTCCAAGTAAGTGAGTCATATCTCACCTTCATGTCTTGGAATATAATTGGTGATCAATACTATTGAAAAATATACCAACACTATAATGTTATAAACATATCATATCAACATTATGTATCCCATATTTGGATCAAATACTTTTTTATATTTTCTCAGCTTTAATGGGTATAGAAAAAATAATTGACTAAGATTCTCTTGAAATATAACCAATGTTAGATAATCACTTATTTTCTATTACACACCCATCCCTTACCACTTATGAGCTTCTCCCTGAAGCATGTAAGTAGAAAAATCCACATTTGAAAGTCCTTCAGAAGTATAGTTTTTTATGACGGTCTATCACAAAAAAAAGTATTTGCGATAGGACGAGGATCCACTGCAAATAGTTTCCTAGTGGGTTTTATATGCATTATTACGAAGGCTCCTCACAAATACTTTTTATGATAATCCCCATTACAAAAAAGTCGCAAAAACTATTTGCGACATGGCCCATCGCAAATAGTGTAAAAAAATAATAAAAAAAATAAAAAAAATAATATTAATATTAAGGAAATAATAATATTAATATTAATAAAATAAAATTAATTATAAAATAATAAAATAATATTTATATAATAATAATAACTATAATAATGATCATATAATATTATTATTATTATTATTATTAATGAAGTAATAATAATATTATTACTAATATAATAAAATATTATAAAATAACAAAAACCTCAATATTCGTGAAAAATATAATAAAATAATCATAAATAATAATTATTAAAAAATTAAATAAATTAAATAAAGTGATAAAGTAAAATAAAAAAAGTTGCAACAATATAAAAAACACACTATTTATAAATGTAGATAGTTAATATTTCAAACAAAATTTACATTCAAATGTTTGATCATAAAAAATAAATAGATCACTGAGGGGGAGGGTCATCTAGATAATATGGTGGAGGGAACTCCATCCCTAAACCATGAGTCAGACATCGCATGTACTCTAACTAATCCTACTTGTGCTTTTGTCGCCATCAACACATCAACTCACGCATCTCCTGTTGTTGATGCTCTTGTCGTAGGAGATCTTCCTGCTACTACTTCCATTGACACATCCACTCTTGCTCCCTAGGCATACTCTCTATAAGCACACTTTGAGACATTAACTGCTCCTGATACTATGAAGATGATAATGATGACTCTCCACGAGATCCTCTAGATCTGGTTGTCGACATCGCATCACTGCCATAATAATCTATAGGCATCAATTGAGAGATGATACCAATAACTCAGCCTTTCTTAAAGTCATACTATGTCACCTGCATTCATGATGTCTAATCAAATTGGTGGGCACTGGTCTGAGTATCAATCTCTACCTGACTCTCAATCTGTTTATGATATGTCTCAGCCTCATATGACACCTTCAAATGAAATTTAAAATTAAAATAGTTTAAATATTATTTGCAGTTAAATTTTAAACTCAAAAAGAAAATATATTGACCACAATCTGATATTGGTGAGAACCTCTAATCTCTCCAGTGGTCGGATCACTATGAATCCTTATATAAATGTCAAACTCTGTAATATAGGGCTATTCAAATTCCTATATGAATACGAAATAAACTATTTACATTTAAAGTTATATAAAATATTTAAAAAAAGTACTCATTGTCACACCCATGAACATTTTTTAAATTAATTATTCATTTAATTTCCATTCCTGATTTGTTTTGGGGGTTTACCACTCATTTTGGTGAAAATGGCGGGTTTTGAAAAATTGGGCCAAACCGTGAGCCCAATTCCAGATTTAAAAACAAATTTTGTTCTTATATAACTCCTTCAATTTTTACTATGTTATACCCATTTCACTTCCTAATTGGCATGCCCTGATATATTAAAATCATTGTATCCCTTTGGACCACATAGAAATCCAAAATCATGATGGATTTGGGTTTTTGATTAAGGTAATGGGCCTGCCCGTAAGCCCATTTCCCTCTTTAATTTTTTTTTAAAATTTTCTATATGTCATTGATTTGATACTATTTTCCCGTTATTCCACCTCCCTCACAAATCCAATATCACGTGGATCACCCCCATTATCATTTTCGCAATTTTGGAGCTCAGGTGAACCGCGAATTAGGATGATCTTTCATACTCTTTCTCAAATCGACCATATTTGATGAGGTAAAATGAATCTTTCATAACTCCTTCAATTTTTTTCCATTTCCCCCATTTCAGTCCCCACATGACCTAGTATGACTCCTTAGAACCTCAATACCAATTTTGGGTACTTGGAGATTCATATTGTGGTGGATTTTGGGTGATCTCTCCAATATTTCTACAAGTAAGTATTTCTCTATTTGATTTCTCCTCTTTTCTTAGGGTTTCATCCCTCTTTATTGATGTTCCAAAGTTTCCAGAACCTAGGGTTCGTACCTAGGGTTTAACCATGAGTCTTTTTTGTGAAATTTTGTGGTCTAGGGATGGATTTATCAGCCTTGTGGTGCCGGGTTGGTGCGATTGATGTTTTGCACCATGTTTTGAGGGATTCGACAATTTCGGTAGGTGATTTCATAGGTAACCACTTAAGGATGAGTTAGTTTTCTTGATTAAATAATTTTTCACGTTCCTTATATGATTTTAATTATGCAAAAACCATTATTGATAGAAATATTAAAGCATTTGGTATTAAAGTAACATTTTTGTTTGAAGTGTATATTTTTCAAATGTATTTCATGTGTTATCTCTTGTGGTAGTTTTGTAAAATTTGGAAGTTATTTATTAGATGTTGAAAGGGGCTGCCAATTTTGGTTGGGTAATGATATACTGTCATGTGGGCCTAAAAGGGGGGCCTTTGAAAGGGTTTTATGTGTATAACCTTGTTATACTCCTTGAAAGTGTTTTATGGATTTGTGTGTTCTCATGGGTATCTTTTGTGATATTGTTCAAGGTGATTATATAACATTGGAATGTATATTATTACATGTTTATTGGGCTTCAAATTATTTTTTGGTAGGGGATTGGTGTGATTTTTTCTTAAAAAGAGGTTTTTGAAATGGGTTTTATGTGAAAAGCTTGGGTATACTCATGATAATTGTTTTATAAAAGTTTTGAATGGTTTATTGAGTTGTGTAAGTGGTGAAACTATATCATCAAAATGTTTTGGTAGGAGTATATTTTTAAAAGATCATTTAATTTTTGAAAAGGTTGTTATGTCATATGTATCCTCTTGGAAATATTTTATTAAATTGATTGAAGGAGATATTGTGGTGTTAAAGTGATGTGAATGTAATGTGGACTGTTTTGTGTGAGTGTGATGTGAAAATTTGAAATTTTTATTATTAAAGGAGTGTTATGTTCCATGTGTGTGGGTTGTTATATGAGTTTAAATATCTTATAATTTTTTTATAAAATTTTTTAATGGTTTTGTGGAAGTGTTGAAGAAATGTGAAATGTGTTGTGGGTTATTTTGGTGTGAGTCATATTTCAAAATCATTTTGAATGAAAAATGGACTTTTGTGACTTGTGTGGTATAAATATGGTCTGTTGGGTGAATTTTTGATGTGGAAATGATATTTTCATGTTCAATGTATATTTCTTGACTTGTTTAACTTGTTTGAGCACATGGGGAAAACCTGGGTATCTAGGTGGGTGGACGTGTACTAGTATGCTAGTGAATCCATGTGGTTTGGCCTCAGTTTCACTTAGAAATATTGTTGCTTACAACTCTAACTAAACAATTATGATGATTATTGGGGACCAATATGTTATTTTTATTTCCCTTCTAGTGGCTCGTGCATAGGAATGGATATTTGTGATGTTTACTCTCACCGAGATACGAGGTACCTGGGACCCACAACTAGCTAGTGCCTATGGGTTATTTCCTATTTCTTGTGCTCATTAGTTACTTTATACTTACCGTCGGCATATGGTACATTTGACTGGAAAATTAAGTACATTTGGTGTTTATTTGAAAATTGTTAATCCTTTAAAATAGTCCACTTGAAAACAGTTCTTATTCAAAGTTGAAACTTTTAGAAATTTTAACTAGCTTTTCATGTTTTTGAAAACTTGCATGATTTTTATATTTAAATGTTTATCATATATAATATATTAGTGGTGGTATCCCATTGTCCTTTGGCTCACACCCTACTTACACCATTGGGTGTAAGTATACTTTCTTATTTTGTGTCATTGGTTTCGGTACAGGTTTTATGCCATTGGTTCGGGTTTTTTTAGCAGTCCATTGTGATGCAGTGTCATGGAGATGGCTTGAGGGTGGTGCCTCTTTCCATGTGGAGGTTCTTGGGCTGTCATTTCATGAGTTTGTACCATTGTAATGGTCTTCAAACATTGTTTAAAATTGTGTAATTCAGTTCTGAATTTTAGTGAAATATGTTTCGGTTTGAAAAATCCAGATTTGATTTCTTGGATTCATTTGTTCTTTTATGTATAAAAACTCAGGTAAATCGTTCCCAATTTTCAGTTTTTGATACCCAGGCACTTGTTCCAGCCTGTGGGGGTTGGGAACGCACTTCGGGACTTTCCATCGGTCGGGTTGGGTGCTGGTTTAGGCGGCGACCAGATTTGGTTCGTGACAAAATGGTATCAGAGGAGGTTTGCTCTATTAGAGTCATGTTATTTTGGAAATAGTCGGGATAGTTTGGAGTTAAGATTGTCGAGACATGAAATTCCGTTTATGGGTAGTGTTCATGATCACCACACCTCATGTCATGATTAAAGTCGCCTGGGGAATTTGGGATTTATCTATGTCTTTTGGTTTTCATGGTCTGATGATGATTAGGGGGAATGAAAAGAGAGTTTGGTTAATGGTCTCAGTGAGCTCGAAGGGTCTGGAAAGCCATGTGGAGCCAGTGATATTCCCTAGAACACTCTCTGTGATGGTGAAGTGATTGTAAAATTGATTCTAAACATATGTCCAAGTCACCCACTGAAACTGGTTTCCTCTCGCATTTTTTTGTGATTTAGTTTTGAAATTAGGGAAATTTGGTTTTAAAGTGACTTGTTTTTACGAAGCGTAAAGTTTTTGTGAATTTATTTTCAAATAAAGAGAGAATGGATTGATTTATGAAATGGTGGAACTGAATTTTCAGAATTCTTTTGAAATTGAAAATAGTGTACGTACACTTATTTTAAAATCAGGAACCATATTGAAGTTGGTTTTCAAAAGTGTTTCCAATATAGTTTTCTAAACAATTAAAGGGTGTTTTAATGGGACAATATGTTTTGAAATCGATGTGAATAACTTGAAATTGATTTCTTTTCTAAATGGTTGTGTCCTTGAAATGTTTTGTAATATGTGAATTGGGATTTTGATCTCATTGTTAGGAGTTTTGAGAAAAAGGATGGGTTGGTTGACTGTTTTGTTTTTGATAAGTGGAAAGAATTCTAGTTTTATCCTTTGTTATTTCAACGAGAGACCACATGCATGGGGTTATATGGTATTATGGATTGTTGATGGCATGACTAGATGAGTGTCGGGACGAATATGAGGAGGGTTCCCGATGTGGCACAAAAACATGCATGTGTGAGGCCCATAGGGTGCCATTGGTGGATACGCTAATTGATGAACCGTTGGTTTTCAAAGAAATGTTTTTAAAGAAAAACAAGATGTCTTGATGAATTGTTTGGGATGGTGTATATTGTGTGTTTTTGAAAAATGTTGATGTTGTGGGATGTTTTGATTCCAAGAACCCCTCCTGTTCGAACTGTGTTATGGGTTTGTGTTTGGTCGGTAAGCTGGGTAGAAGGACCGGTTACTAGTCTCCTATGAGATATGTTTCTGAAAACCTTTATGGTGCTTCCACTAATGTGTTTAGATCTGTTTTTTGGAATGTATTAACCAATGTACCAGCTTGGTTGGGTCCTTGGGTTCTCCCCTTGGATAGGTCACGCCCCCATTAAGGGTTAGTGCACAACTGAAGTGCAACCTGGATTGTTTAAACGTTGTAAAATCCTCCAGTTGATCAATGTAAGGAATCTTTTCTTGAGCTTCATAGAATGAGCCTACAAGATTTACATTCTTGGTTTTGTTTTCGGATCCTATTATTGTGGAAGAGTGCTTATGGATGGTTGAAAGAGACCATAGTTTCTTAAGCTACCTGATTCGTCAAAGGTAAAAGTTTTCTAGGGTTTTCAGTATGGAGAGTCTCTAAGAAAGCCCCTGAGTCCTTCGTAGTCTCTTCGATGAAGGGGTTTATGTTAGACCACCCGTGTGGGAAATATGGACATGAGATGCTATTATGGACACTTTCTGGAATGATGTGATATTTGGGGATGTTGTATAAGGCCCCCTCCTTGTATTATTTCTATGAGTCGCTTTGGTCATGTTTGGTGATGCGTTGTGATGTCGCGTGCTCATTTGATTTTAAAGGTGAAATTGTAAAATATATTGTGAGTCTTTTTTTTCTCATAAGTGTTTCTCTTTTAGGGAGATCTCAATATCCTCTGTTTTAGACGAATGTGGTTATATGTTTCCTTTATTTCTGTTGTTTCTCACCTGAAGAAACAAGGTGTTATGTGAGTGTATCCTCTAAACCCTTATTTCAGTGAAATTCCATGTTAGGGTAAAGTGAGTTTTGGAGTGTTTTTTGTCTTGGTGAACCCATATAGTATTGAATGTAGTTATTTGTATCATCTAAAGAAGAAATTCTATTCAGGGGTTTCCAAATCCTTACTGGGAGGCTGAAGATGCGTCATTCATTCCACCTCCAGCCATGGGTCCTAGAGAGAAGCTAGCACATAGTCAGAGGAAATCTTAGTTTAGTTTTTAATCTTGTATAAAGAACTCTTCTCAGTATGAGAGATGTGAATATTTGAAACATTTGCTGTTTTTATCTTTCTTCTTTTGTTCTCGTTCGGTGGAAAGAGGTGGAGGGCCTCATCCCCATGTTATCTCCCAATGACTATCTTTTCCCCTTTGTTTTCCTTTGGGTTCGGGGGAAAGGTTTTAGATTTGTCTAGACATGTTGAGTGAACATTTAGTAGTAACCATTCCCCAGAAAACCATGTAGGTATAAGGATTGACATGGTTAGCGTACAGTTTCCCAAACTATGCGGGCTAACCGTGTGGCCCTCCCAACTCTTTATGTTTTGGGGTTTTTCTATGTCGGCCCATATTGGTAAGTTAAGATGGTTGGTTCTTATGGTGGGGATACCCACTATGAGTCTCATGTATATTATTTTGAAAATGACTAATGGAATTCTACCCCTTGTACTGGGGATTTTGTTCGGGGCTCCCCTGTTAGTGTCTTGATTCTGTCTCGGAAAAAAAAAATTATGTTGTATCTTATGGTTTGGGAGCCCATTTGTGTATCCTTGTACCAGTAACTCACTTTTGTACATGGTCTTGGCTTGGAAGTGGGTAGTCTGTTTTGGAGATATATAACCACCTATATCTTCCTTAAGAAAAACGTTGGGATTGGAGAGTTCCTAATGTTTTTGTTATATCAATGTAAGTGTAACCTTGTTCGATGTTCTTGTTTGTTTGGGTAAATTGCGTGGGCTTTGTTTAGATAGTGTTTGAGGAGTTTTCTTTTAGGATAAATCCTAAATGTGCTTGATCATTTTATTAAAGAGTTTTATGTTTTGGTTGTGAAGTGTTCCTACCTTAATTGATCACATTAGGTGTTTTGGCCTTTGGGGGCGAAGTTTAGCAAAGGAGTCCATTTCTGCCTTTCAGTTGGGTTTGGTTTTTGCTTTTCCCTTGATGTGGCTTTCCGAGGGTGGAAAGTTTTATGGTAGGGATAATTATCACACCCATGAACTTTTTTTAAATTCATTATTCATTTAATTTCAATTCCTATTTTTTTTTGGGGTTTACCACTCATTTTGGTGAAAATGGTGGGTTTTGAAAAGTTGGGTCAAACCGTGAGCCCAATTCCAGATTTAGAAACAAATTTCGTTTCTTCTATAACTCCTTAAATTTTTACTATTTTATACCCATTTCACTTCCCAACTGGAGTACCCAGATATATTAAAATCACCATATCCATTTGGACCACATAGAAATCCAAAATCATGATGGATTTGGGTTTTTGATTAAGGTAATGGGCCTGCCCGTAAGCCCATTTCCTGCTTTAATTGTTTTTTTTAATTTTCCATATCTCGTTAATTTGTTACTTTTTTCCCATTATTCCACCTCCCTATCAAATCAAATATCCCTTGGATCACCCCCATTATCGTTTTCGCAATTTTGGAGCTCAGTTGAACCACGGATTAGGGAGATATTTCATACTCTTTCTCAAATCGACCAGATTTGACGAGGTAAAATGAATCTTTCATAACTCCTTCATTTTTCATCCTTTTTCCCCAATTTTAGTCCTCATATGACCTAATATGACTCCTTAAAACCCCCATACTAGTTTTCGGTACTTGTAGATTCATATTTTGGTGGATTTAGGGCCATCTCTTCAATATTTCTGCAAGTAAGTATTTCTCTATTTGATTTCTCCTCTTTTCATAGGGGTTCATCAATCTTTCATGATGTTCCAAAGTGTCCAGAACCAAGAGTTAGTACCTAGGGTTTAATCATGAGTATTTTTGGTGAAAATTTGTGTTCTAGGTCTGGATTTATCATCCTTGTGGTATTGGTTTGGTGTGGTTGATGTTTCACACCATGTTTTGAGAGATTCGACAATTTTGGTAGGTGATCTTGTGGGTAACCATTTAATGATGAGTTAGTGTTCGTGATTAAATAATTTTTCATGTTCCTTATATGCTGGGAATTATGCGAAAACCATTTTTGGTAGCAATAGTAACGCATTTGGTATTACAGTTACATTTTTTTTTTCAAGTGTGTATTTTTCAAATGTATTTCATGTGTTATCTCTTCTGGTAGTTTTGTAAAATTTAGTAGTGATTTATTAGATGTTGAAAGGGGCTTCTGATTTTGGTTGGTTAATGATATAGTTTCATCTGGGCCTAAAAAGTGGGGTCTTTGAATGGGTTTTATGTGTATAACCTTGTTATACTCCTTGAAAGTGTTTTATGGATTTGTGTGTTCTCATGGGTATCTTTTGTGATATTGTTCAAGGTGATTATATAACATTTGAAAGTAGATTATTACATGTTTATTGGGATGAAAATTCTGTTTTGGTAGGGTCTTGGTGTTCTTTTTGCTTAAAAAGAGGTTTTTGAAATGGGTTTTATGTGCAAAGCTTGGGTATACTCCTTATAATTGTTTTATGAATGTTTTGAATGGTTTATTGGGTTGTGTAAGTGGTGAAAATATATCAGAAAACTATTTTGGAAGGATTATATTTTTAAAAGGTTCATTTCATTTTTTTAAAGGCTGTTATGTCATATATATCATCTTGGAAATATTTTTTAAAATTTATTGAAGGACATATTGAGGTGTTAAAGTGATGTGAATGTGATGTGGACTGTTCTGTGTGAGTGTGATGTGAAAAATTAAAATTTTTATTATGAAAGGAGTGTTATGTGGCATGTGTGTGAGATATTATATGAGTTTCAATATCTTATAATTGTTTTATAAAATTGTTTAATGGTTTTGTGGAAGTGTTGAAGAAATGTGAAATTTCTTGCGGGTTATTTCGGTGTGAGTCGGATTTCAAAATCATTTTGAATGAAAAATGGACTTTTGTGACTTGTGTGGTATACATATGGGATTTTGGGTGAATTTTTGATGTGGAAATGATATTTTCATTTTCAATGTATATTTCTTGACTTCTTGAACTAGTTTGAGCACAAATGGAAAACTTTGGTATCTAGGTGGGTGGCCGTGTACTAGTATGCTAGTGAATCCGTGGGGTTTGGCCTCAATTTCACTTAGCAAGATTGATTCTTACAACTATAACTGAACTATAATGATGATGATTGGGGACCACTAGGTTATTGGTATGTTACCTACTAGTGGCTCGTGCATGGTAATGGATATTTGTGATGGTTACTCTCACCGAGATACGAGGTACCTAGGACCCACAGCTAGCTAGTGCTTAGGGGTTATTTCCTATTTCTTGTGCTCATTATTTAGTTTATACTTATCGTCAGCATACGGTACATTTGGCAGAAAAATTCAATAGCTTTGGTGTTTATTTTAAATGTGTCAATCCTTTAAAATATCCCACGTGAAAACTATTCTTATTCAACGATTCATCATTTAGAAATTGTAACTAGCTTTTCATGTTTTTAAAGACTTGCATGATTTTCATCTTTAAATGTTTATTATATGGAATCTCTTAGTGGTGGTATCCTAATGGGCTTTGTCTCACACCTAAAGTAGACTTTCTTATTTTGTGCCACAGGTTTGGGTATAGGTTTTATGCCATTGGTTCAAGTTTTTTTAGCGGTCCATCGTGATGCAGTGTCATGGAGATGGCTTGAGGTTAGTGCCTATTTCTATGTGGAGGATCTTGGGCTATAATTTCATGAGTTTGTACCTTTGTAATGGTCTTTGAACATTGTTTAAAATTGTGTAATTCAGTTCTGAATTTTAGAAAAAGATGTTTTGGTTTGAAAAATCCAGATTTGATTTCTTGGATTCATTTGTTGTTTTAAGTATACAAACTCGGGTAAATCATTCCCAATTTTCAGTTTTTGATACCCAGTCACTTGTGCCAGCCCATGGGGGTTGGGAATGCCCTTCAAGACATTCCACGGGTCAGGTCGGGTGCCGGTTTTGGCGGAGACCAGATTCAGTTCGTGACACTTACCATATGCTCTCTATGCGTACTGAATGTACGACAACTGGCTCGACGTGTCACCTCATGTACCTTCTGGTTTTATAGCCCTACTGATGATCTTCTATGAAATGACCACCCAACTAGTGTGAACATAAACCATCCCAAACCTGAGATAAAATGTAATCAGTTGGGTGGGCGTGAAAAGACTCATCAAACTCTGTCACTCTTACTTTCTCCATTGCTTTCCTCTTCAAATTGTGCAAAATCTAACTACAATGCTAATACATAGTCCCATCCCATGACTTCCAGATAGAGTCACACATGTTCCCATTAATGTGATATCATAAACCCTAAAAATAATTTTTAATATCAAGTTATTAATTAAATTAATTTCCAAATAAATAAAATTTATTTACATACAGCCAATGATCAAACATGCAGTACTACACATTAATGGGAATCTGATCCCATGAGACCCATGATTCATAAAAATAATTTCATAATATAGCACTCATCTATCCAGTATCTATTTTAGTAAAGATGTGAAAAAAATAACAAATCATTAAACAATTAGTATATAAAAAAATTATAGAAAACTAACTAAAATACACAGGTAAAAATACCTTTGTATGCATGGATTGAAGCCAAGACAAGGACGTCACTTGGAGATAGGTTCAGGAATCATCAATGGTGTAAGACCACACCCCCTCCAAGTCCCCCCTAAACTTCAAGTAGTTTTAGGGTGAGATAATCCAACATCCTTCTCCCCCAAAGGTTGATTAGCTTCCTACAACATAGGATATAGTTCATTTTCCATATGAAACATGATATGACTATTGTTACCAACTAGATGAAAAAACTATTATATATAGATATATATTATATATTATTATAACCAACATTTAACTGTTTCAATGTTAATCATCCTCCACATATTCATATCTGATGATTGCAATGTCTTTATATTCCTCCTTAGCATCATCAATTTCCATATGACTTTCAGTTTCATCATCTCTCATCATTTCAAATTCAATTGTAATCATTAACATCATCATCACCATCAACCCTTGACTATGGGGTGTCATCATCAATATTATTGTCTCTTCACGAAAAATATGGATTTGGAAAAATATATTTAAAAATTTGAATTCCTTCCACATCAGTGGAACCACATTTAGTTTGAGTAAATTGATTTTTTGAAGATTTAATTTTTATAATGCTCCACAAATCACTCAACTCTCTTGAAGTACCATAATATTTTGAATAATAAATTTTATGTTCCTATTGAGCCCATAAAAATAGTTCATTTAATATAATAAGACTTTTATATTTAATATCAACAATTACATGGGTTGTATAAACATGAAACCCTCTCTTAGTATCCAACCACTGACATTTAAACATTGTTATGTAATGTTTTCCCAGATAACACAATTCAACAATTTATTCTAGCATGCTATAAAAGTCAACATTAGTTTCTTCATGATGATATCATCTCAAGAAAACACCACTATTCATTCTTTTTTATTCACCATATATAAGTGTGTGAAATCAAAAACTGTTAACCACTAATGAAATATAAAACATAACCATTTTTTATGATGGGTTACTCAATACATGCAATTGATTATCAATTTTATCAGTATGTTGAGATACCTAATAATTTTTAAAATAGTTATCAATATAACATATAATAATTTTATTTTATATGTTAAACCAAGAATAATTTATGTTACCATTTTTTCAAACCGTTAGGATTTGTTTTTTGCTAACGTTCTTCAAAAGCAGCTATTGTGATTTGTGGAAGTTATTTCTTGATATGATTATAATATAACCTAAAAATAAAATAATATTAATTTAATATAAAAAAATAATAGAATAAGTGATAGTATAACTCACTATACAAATGGTATCATTTCTTCATAGTCGAGACGAACATATGTGTGAGCTCTAAGATGTTCATCATCTGAAAGCCATCGTTCATGAGCTCCACCGAAGTCATGTTCGAGATGATTAAAAACTAATAATTTATTTTCCATTTCATCATTTACATTTCCCTCACTATGGGCCAATGGTTTTTAAGGGATATTCAGATTCAAAGTAATGAGAGCATAAAAAATTCTTCTTGAAAATAAGCTTCTACAATTTAACCTTCAATCGATACATTGTTATATACTTTTTTATTCAATTTCTACTTACATCTCTCGAATAAGTACATCCATTGGAACTATATCAGACCTTTATATTTTTCTTCTTGAGTCTAATATAATATCAAATGTTCCATTAAGTCAAACAAAGTCTCCAGGAATATTTTTTCCAGTTTATTTAAAATTTAAAAAAAAAATAATCTTCTAGTCTGTTTAATGCATCATAGTAACTTATTGGAAAAAAAATGTCTCAAAAAATTTTGATATATCTATTAGTGGATCCCAAATCATAGAATTAAACATACTTATTAATCCAATCAGTATAATTCTTTCCATTATAAAATTATAGTCATGACTTTTTAATCCAGTAATATGACCATTTTTGATACATCTTCTCAAATTGGAAGCATAACCATCTGGAATTATCAAATATAAAATCCACTGACAAAATAATAATCAATTATCTTTGTAAAGTGTATAATCTTTTTTATCTTCATTGACTTCTATGATCTGAAATTTTCAAATAGTCCAAGTTCTGGTCGCCTGCAAATTTTGGCAAGATTTAATCATGTATTTACATTATCTTTGGTCTTAACTAGTGTATCTAGAAATGTATAAAATAAATTATCAAAACAGTTCTTCTTAACAATCAATACATATAACATGTGATGGAGAAACAAATCATACTAATATAGAATATCCCAAAAAATTCTCTGTTTTATCCAATTGTGTTCCTTCCCAAAACCATCAATTTTTTGTTGGTTTATTATTGGTCCAAATGTGATGGGACGTAATGAAGAGACAATTAATGTTAACTCTGTTCTGGAGATCATTGTTGCAGGTCCATTACTTTCAATAATGCTTTTTTGAAATGCTTTTTTTCCTCCAAAAATTATGATCAATTGTAAGGAATCTGCAATGACAGTCGAAAAAAAGATTTTTTTCTATTAATGAGCATAAACACTTGGTTATCACCCATACATTACGGACATGATTTTGAACCGTGTGTACTTCTACCAGATAACATGCCATATGATGTGAAGTCAATAATTGTTTACACCAATGCAGCTTTCAGCAAGAAAAATTGTTTCTCAACAACATCAAATGTGCTGACACCATTACTCAACAATGAATCTAAATCATCAATCAATGGTTTCAAATAAACATCAATATTATTTTTTGGAAGTGTTGTAATTAATAAGATCATAAAGATATATGGTTCCTTCATCAACATCCAAAGAGTTAAATTTTTTGGAGTTATAAAGATAGGACAAATTGAATACTAACTTCCATAAGAACCAAATTAAAAAAAATATCGGTAGAAAGACCCAATATAGTGTTTTCATATTCTAAAGAAAAAGATGGATGCAATAGGTCAAAAAATTTCCATAAATCACCATCAGTGGGATGAATTAAGGTTTTACCAGAAGGAATATTTTTTTCTTCCATGACATCAATGATGTTGTGTTCTAGGACATAAATATATGTTGTAATCTAAGTGTAAGTAGAAAATATCTCAATTGTTTTATAAGAATCAATTCAGACTTCCCTTATTAGGCCTCTTTGTATCTCAATTTTCCACATGTTGGAAAACTACGCAATGAAACATTTTCACTCTAATATAATATGTAATCATTTCAACATGCATGAATCCTCTGATAACTAAGTCCCAGATCACAAACTATCCTCTTACTATCATAGAAATTTGTAGTAACACATTTTGTTTAGGTAATAGCGTTTTACCAAAGATAATATCTGATCAAAATAGATATTTTACATTACATTATCTAATTTAGTAGTCATAAATTTATCAACTAATTCAAATTATATTATCTTGCAACCAGGATATAAGAGAATCTTTAGCGGACCTCAACAACTCGTAAAAATGAGATGGTTCTGACTGAAGATTTAAATTAATATCATCATAATTTCTAGCTTGTTGAAAAGACAAACCTGCCACATCTTGTACTAAATTTTCTATATTGAGATGGATCTATAACCAAATTATTATTATCTTCTTTGGAACTGCATTCACCATCTTGATACCAAAAAACATAATCTGGTTGAAAACCAAAACACAATAAACGACCTCCAACGTTTTCAAATGTGCTAAATGTCTTCAGAGAATATTTTTTACTTGGAAACTTGATTTTCTGTTCTGAAAAAAAAAATTGGTTTTGATGATACAAATGATAAGAATTCTTCAACACCCTCAATATATACAAGGTTTAGAGCTAAACTGGTTGGGTTCTTTCACTTATTTATCAAAGCATGGTCATCTTATAATGATTTTTATCGACTTCCTTGTTCCATATTTCTATAAAAAATAAAAAACAATCACTTTCTTTGTATAATTTGATATAATAAAAACATATCTAGATATTAGAATCAAATTAAATTCCATTTTATATCAAATTATAATAATTTCTATTATTTCATACTTGTTTATAATATTTTTTATACTTTTATATTAATATACACTAACTTGTAAAAATTTATACTAATTACCACTAATTATTATTAATTATAGCTAATTTGAACTAATAATTTTTAATTACCGGTGATACAATTTCTAGAATATTAGAGGCATTTATTTTTCTTGATGACTCATCTCCACTGTATTTGACTCAAATCACAATGAAAAATCTACTCATACGTAAAAATATTTATTTCTGTATGCACGAAGATGGAGAGCATCATAGAGAGGCCTCCCTTATCTCCATCTTCATGAATACTGAAATGGATATTCATATATCTGAGCATAGTTTTCATAATGATTCCATTCGGAGATAGTGGAGATGAGTTACTGGGAAAAAGATCCAATTTTCCCAATGGATCATCTCCTTGCAACTTTCTCTGACTGAAATCGGTACGAAAAATCTACTCTGACGTACGCATATCAATTTTTGTATGCACAAGGATGGAGAGAAGGAATGCCTCTCCACGCTGCTCTGTATTATCGTGCATATAAAAATGGATATTTGTACGTGGGGATAGATTTTTCATAGTTATTTCGGTGAGAGAAATTTGAAAAGAGATAAGGCTTCGGGCAAAAGGGAGCCTCCAATCCATTGTAAATTATGCTAATTGATTTCAATTTGTTACAATTTATTACAATATCTTACTAATTATTTCCAATTATTGCTAATTATTTCTAATTATTTCTATTTATTGCTAATTATTGCTAATTTTTAATAATTATTAGAATTTATTACTAATTATTAAAATTTATTACTAATTATTAGAATGTAATACTAATTATTACTAATTATTAGAATTAATTACTAAATAATAGAATTTATTAATAATTATTAAAAATTATTATAAGTTATTACTAATTATTACAATTTATTAGAAATTATTACAATTTATACATAATTATTACTGTTTATTACTAATTATTTCAATTTATTTCTATTTATTACTAATTATTTTAATTTATTACTATTTTTTCAACTTATACCAATTGTTGCAATTTAATACTAAGTATTTCCATTTATTACTAATTATTACAATTTAATACTAAATATTACAATTTATTACTAATTATTAAAATTTATTACTAATTATTAAAATTTATTACTAATTATTACTAATTATTAAAATTATTTACTAATTATTACAATTTACTACTAATTATTACAATTTATTAATAATTATTAAAATCTAGTAATAAATATTATAATTTATTACTAAGTATTATAATTTATTACTAATTATTACTAATTATTATAATTTATTACAAATTTTTTCAATTTATTGTTAATTATTATTATTTATTGCTAATTATTACAATTTATTTCCATTTATTAGAATTTATTGTTTATTATTACTAATTTTTTTAATTTATTACTAATTGTTCAATTTATTACCAATTGTTACAATTTATTACTAATTATTAGAATTTATCACAAATTATTAGAATTTATCAAAAATTATTATAATTTATTCCAAATTATTACAATTTATTACAATTTATTACTAATTATTATGATTTATTACTAATTATTACATTTTTTTACTAATTATTAGAATTTATTACTAACTATTATAATTTAATAATAATTATTAGAATTTATTACTTATTATTAGAATTTAATACTAATTATTAGAATTCTACACAATTATTTCTAATTATTACAATTTATTACAAATTATTTCAATTTAATACTAATTATTTCATATTATTACTAATTATCACAATTTATTACAATGTATTACTAATTATTACAATTTATTACTAATTATTAAATTTTTTTACTTATTATTATAATTTATTTCTAATTATTAAAATTTATTATTAATTAGTACTAATTATTATAATTTTTTAATAATTATTACAATTTATTACTAATCATTACCATCTATTACTAATTATTACAATTTAATACTAATTATTACTAATTATTACAATTTGTTACCAATGGTTACAATTTCTTACTAATTGTTACAATTTATTACAAATTGTTTCAATTTATTACTAACTATTGAAATTTATTACTTAATGTTGCAATTTATGACAAATAACTATAATTAAATACTAATTATTACAATTTATTACTAATTATTACAATTTATTACAAATTTTTAATTATTACTACAATTTGTTACTAATTATTAGAATTTATTACTAATTAGTAGAATTTATTGCTTATTATTTGAATTTATAATAATTTATTACTAATTATTACAATTCAATACTAATTATTACAATTTATTACTAATTATTACAATTTATTACTAATTATTACAATTTGTTACTAATTATTACAATTTATTACTTATTTTTAGAATTTATTACTTATTATTAGAATTTATTACAAATTATTACTAATTATTAAAATTTATTACTAATTACTTCTAATTATTAGCATTTATTACTAATTATTACTAATTATTATAATTTGTTACAAATTATTCTTATTTATTGCTAATTATTAGAATTTATTTCTAATTATTATAATTTATTACTATTTTATTACAAATTTTTATTAAGTATTACAATTTTTTACTAATTATTACAATTTGTTTCTAATTATTAGAATTTATTACTAATTATTACTAATTGTTGTAATTTACTACTATTTTTTGTAATTTTTTTACAAGATATTGTAATTTATTACTAATTATTACAATTTATTACAGACGATTAAAATTTATAACAAATTATTAAAATTTATTGATAATTATTAGAATTTATTACTTCTTATTAGAATTTATTACTATTTATTACTATTTATTCTAATTTATTACTAATATAATTTTTGCAATTTATTACTAATTATTGCAATTTATTATTAATTATTTCAATTTATTACTAATTACTGTAATTTATTACTATTTATTGTAATTTATTACTAATTATTGAAATTTATTACTAATCAATGCAATTTGTTACTAATTATTACAATTTATTGCTGATTATTACAATTTATTAAAAATAATTTCAATTTATTGCAATTTAATACTAATTATTACAATTTAATACTAATTATTATAATCTAATAATAATTATTATAATTTAATACAAATTATTTCAATTTAATAAAAATTATTACTAATTAATATAATAACAATTAATTAATACTAATTCGCGTTAATCACACATAATTATTTGTAAAAAATATCTAAACAACGATAAATAAAACTATCTAATTATAATTTAATTTAACTGTAGAAAATTAACAATAATTATAACTAAATTAAAATAAAATGAATTAAGTAAAAAATAAAAGAAATAGTTAAATACCTTAAAACTTAAGCTTTTGAAAGATATAAGCTGTGAATAAATCCTTGAATTAAAATTTTAAACTTTGAAAAATTTTGATAAAAAAATTTCCACTAGATAGTGAGAGTAATAGATATTTTAGTAGAATCAGGAAAAATAGGTGGGATATATAGAGGTTAGATTAGTTGTGAACAGATTATTTGCGACGATTGTCATGTCGCAAATAGTACCATTTTTTGATGGGACTCAGCGCAAATACCCACTGGTTAAAAAGACTTTTATGATGGGGCACATCGCAAAAGACCACCTGCCGAAGTATTATTTGCGATGGGATACAAATCTAATCATAAATACTAAAAATGTCGTCGGGTATTTGCGACGGGCTATAGTATCTCATCGTAAATACTTTTTCACGCGTTTTAGCATGCATTGTGCACCAAACCTTTTATGATGAGAACACTCGACCCGTCGTAAAAAATTTATTATTTATGACGAGCTGGTTCTCCCATTGCAAAAGACCTTTCTGATGAACTATTTTGCGATGGGACACTAACCCAACGCAAATAGCCCGTCACAAATGCCCACTTTTCCCGTAGTGGATTACACTTATATAACTGGCATATTACACTTATGTAGCCTTAAGGATTTTTTGGTTATCCTTACGCAATGAGAACAATAACTTTAGACAACTATTAAAAACTCTCCCTTACCCTTATAAAGTGGTAAGGATACTCTTATGCAGACTATTTTAAAGATAGAATATATTTATGAAACTCATGAGAAAACAATTTTAACTTTATAAAATCCATTAAAAACAACCATTCCCCTTTTGCAGCGCATAATAAACATCCTATACCCTTACACACACCTTTAAATTTTAGGTATCCTTACACATATTTAAGGACTTTCATATGTGTAAAAGTAACTATTAGAAATAAAATTTTCAATTAAAAATATATACAAAATTAAATGAAGTGTTTTTAAACACTTTTGATAACACTAGAATCATTTAAAAATAACAAAATTCATTTCTAAATAAGACTTTACTACATTTAAATTACTTCTATTAATTGAAACCCTATTTTTAAAGGTACTTTATAATTAAAAACTCACTTCAATGCGTCTTTTAAAATTTTGGAAAAAGCTCTCAAACCACTAGACATCTCATAAAATGTAGAAACAATTCCATCACAAGTAACTCATAGGTCAATTAAATATGAGATAGCTAGGCACATGGATCCTCCACTACTCATGTTCCACATAGCCTATCTCTTTTCTACCATCTCACTAAATAACCAATAAGTGAGAAATAAAACTAATCACTAATTCCATTTTGTAACACCCTACCTAAATCAATGGGATCAATATGAAGTGCCGCATAACCTCATTCATACCATTCTATATGAAAGAGGTTGGTAATTAGTGGTGAGGGTCAAAGGAAGCATTAGGTAGTCTATACCCTTGGTAGTCATAGCCATACACCATAAACATGACTAAAATATATAAACCTAGAGTATCATGGTGGTTTATAAAGTAAATTTAATGTAATAAAAAATTTATCCCATGTCATACTAATAAATAAACCAGGTTCCCAATGTTCTAGGAAAAACCAAGTATCTAAAGTGTAAGCACTAAATCAAAGAAACCCTATAGGTTCCTCTTATATCTATCCCATTAACTCTAGTAGCTCCATGCTCGCTAGCTCAACCATCAGTCGAATGCCCCTTTCCCTACCTGGATCCTGAATCATGGTGTCTTCATGCTCATTGAAATTCATGTATAGGGTTTGAGTAATAAATCCTAAAGGACACCATAAACATGTTTGTAACATGAATACCCAATTATAAAATATGTATTCAATTATAATTTAAATTCACAACCCACTGTGAATAGACTTATTCCTTGTGCTCGTGTGCTAACCAAGCCACCATACGCCAAGACCGTACTTGCATCAACTATAACCTAGAAGAATAATTGAATATGGTTTCATAATAGATAAAAAAAATAACCAAAATGATGGTGACCATTATCAAATTCCTTATATATTGATTTAATACATGATTATCCATGAAAAAAATCATTTGAATCATTAGTAAACCAAAATGAAAAAAATACTCATAATTCCCATGCATTCTCCCAAATGATATATTTAGAATCTTCACCACAATGACCCTTTATTTATGATAATTTGAATGAAAATTGATTTTATTGGAACACATAGTTCTTTAAGATAATTAAACCATTAGTCTATTTAAGTTAGAGGGTACTTATTCATCATTATCTTCTATTGTAACATTTTATAGTCAATTCCAAACAATAAACCCCCATAACCTTTTATGGCATACAAAAATAATGATTACCATGATAAAACACATGGTTGAATAAATATTATATATATATAATTACTCATTTAAATCATACGTAATATGATTTACTTATAACCTTTTACCACCTATTTATTTATAAATCCCAATTAACATCACTATTACCAGTGATAACTACATTATTTTTCATGTATGTTTTGGTTTGGTAGTTTTTATCCTTGTAATTTGATTATGTTTACACTATATTCATAATGTTATAAATGCTATAAATAATATATATTTATTACATACATATTTATCACCATCCATAAAATTTCAAAAAAGGATAACGAATTACACCATTCACCGAGATGGTAGGTCGTACGTACGTATGAAAATTATTTCCATTTTTCAACTGGTGGAATGAAAGAAAGGTATGTAATAATTAACCTTTATGAAATAATTTTTATTTCATAAATATAATAAAAAAATTAAATATATCCTTATTTCCATCCATACAAAAATTAAATCAAATACATATCACATCGCTTTGTGGAAGTAGAAATCCACAGTTATGCATGAGTGACGGTATCATTTTTTGTTGGATCAGAAGGTAATAATGTAGATGTGATATTATAATTTCATAATTATAGTTATAATATTATTATATTATTTGTATCTTAAATCCATCTCGAAATCTAATCGTGAGATGTGGTTAGAGAAAAAAAATTACCTCGGTTCGCAAGGTGGTAGTCTACTGTACACATGATTGATGATTTAATTTCACATTTTATGGAAGAAGATAAGAATATAGGTTATTATACTAAAATAATAACATATTAGTATATTGGATATATTTTTGTTATAATTTCAACTTATTTTGTTAATATTTGAATGATATTTAATAAGAAATAAAATTAAAACACATTGTTAAGAACTACAACTCGTATTTGAGGAACCTCTTTTGGTTTATACCGAAATCCCTCCTATGACTATTTTATGATAAAAAATGGAACTCATTTTTGAGGGTAAGTAGGTATTTGGAAACTTCTTGGATGAACCAAAATTCCTTTTAAGTATTAATAGATGAGGATAGGGGATTACCTTTTATAATTGAGGTGAGTGGCACAATTTTAATTTTTCAATGTTTTTTAATAATTTCATGTCGCTTTCATAGACCCAAAGTGAAAGAAATGGATCATTATGAAACCTTAGATGAAATAATTTTGCAAAATGGCCAATAAATTCTAATTATTAAAGTTTTTAGGTCATTTTAACCCTTGTAGTTTTATTTTAACCCTCGTTAAACCCATTTTAACCTTAACAGCTGCAATTAATTTTAACTATTTTTATTATTCATTTAGACCAAAACAAAAGTTGTACATAATAAATAATATTAATTATTATTATTCCGAATATCTTACCGATTTTAATTAATTAAATTCACATAAGGTGAAGAATTTATTTTAAAATTAAACACACAGAGATGAAAAAATTTGTTTTCCAAAGAAATAACATTTTATAAGTATAAAGAGTTTGTTTATAAAAATTAATTATGACATTCATTCCAATGAATTAAATTATATTAATAATATAATAATTTTAATAAATTTAATTTTAAACCATTTTGAAAAAAAAATTATCTTTTAAATTTTTATAAACAAAACAATAGTGTTTAATAAAAAAAATTATTTTAACTATTCATCGAAAAAATCATGTTTTTCAGAAATTTTTAAAACATTCACCCTATTATAATTTTAAAATGTTTATTAAAAAATTTAGTTAAATTTCTAAAATAAATATCCTAAAAGGGATAAAATTAATTTTAACATAATTGTGAATAATGTGACCAAACGGTTTTTTAGAAAAATTTAATTTTTCAACATATAACATGATATATTCTTATCTCATGGAAAGAAAAAATATTAGATGAATCATAACACATTATAATAAATATATAATATATAAATTTATTTAAAATTATTTATATATAGTTATTAATTTGATTTATTAAGATAAAAAACAATGGGTGCATAAAAATTTTCATTCATAAAAACATTTCATTTACTTTAAAATGATTTTTATTTCTATTTTTAATGAACATAAAAATGAATTTATTTTATATATGTTAAAACCATATAATTTTCATAGTTTATTTAGTCTTATTTATAACTTCCTATTTAAATGATAGGTTTTAATTATCACTATAAAAAATAAATTTCGAATAGTATATCATGGATCGATTAAACTTGGTGTTACAGGTAACATAAGCTACAGAAATAATTAAATTTATTGAAAAAATATATTAATTAAAATATAAGTGTCTTATAAACCCAGTTATGGTTTAGTATTTGATGTATTCCAACATCAATACTTTATCCACATTCATTTAAACTCATAATATTGAGGCATCAACAGAATTGAAATCAATGTTACATGCATCATGTATTATTATATCTTTTGACTTCCATATACTTCATGAGTCAAATAACCTAATATGATCCTTTATCATGGTATGTATTGATAATTTTCAATATTATTTTATGATGAAATCTATTATGATTTTGAGGTAGTGTCATGAAAATAACCAGTTGAGCAATGTGGCCTTGATTAAGGGGCATATTCTTGAGGTTTCCCCTCTAGGTGAGCACATAACAGTGGTTCCACTTGATGAGTAATGCATGGATCCACCTCTAGAGGTCTAGAAATAGAGTAAAATTTATGTTTAGAAGTCGATATCTTCTCCAGGACATGGTGAAGATTCAAATAGTCTTAATATAATGCATGTGTTCCAGTGATAGAGATCTCCCATGTTTCATGGTGAGCCAGACCCTCAGGCGGTGGGGGATTGTCTTGAGGAAGTGTTATGGGTTCACTGGCTTGTAAAAACACTAATAAATACTATTTTTATGCTCACATTAATGCCTCTACTTCATGAATTAGGTAACTAGTGCAGTCTACTCATTTATATCAATGTGTGGTCACCGACTCTTGGGATAGAGATAAACATCTCTTCTCAGTGGATTACATTAAAGTGACCATGTAGGTAATTAAGGTTCAACTAGAGGTGATTTCATGGTTTTTCCATATTTAGTAGGACCCATCCTCATTATATATAGATCCTAACTATTTGGTTTCTTTAGAGAAACATAAGGCATTGATGGATCCCCATTCTGGTAATGTGAAATGCGTCTATAAGTATGAAAGTAAGAAGGATGTCTCCCCCACCAAAATTCATTCTCCGGTAAAGTGATTTAAAGTTGTTTTGGAAATTAAGTACCATCCAAATAATACATTGTTGAGTTGTGCTAGTTCAGTTCATTTGTTTTTTATTATTGAAGTTTTTTTGAGTTTCTAGGGTGTCAAGACGAAACCCAGTTCTAAGGAAATGGTGTTTATGTGGATGGATAAATTCATGTAATGGAGGATTATGACCCAGAGGAACCATGATTGATATAAGGTATAACTCTTGGCTTCTCAACCCTAGTTATAGTTTAAGTTAATACAAGTGCAGGTCGCCCCCTTCTTTTTCTCATTCCTTTTTTTGTGAACTGGAGATTCTAGGGGAGCATTTATCGTGACCCTGATGTTTGGAGAATCGTGTTGAGGAAGTCCGGATGATTTCCCTTTTCATATGGTAATGTCACTTGAATCTTGGAGGGTATATATTCTCATGGCATCTTTTCATAGTAACAATGATACCCTAGGATGTTTTTTAGTGATTCCAAGTCGGAAGGGTGAGTTTTTTCCTTTGTTAGTGAGAGAGAATCTCAAGAAGAGAAGGTTGGGATTGTATGTAGGAGTATATTTCATACTTACCATTAGATTGATAGTATGACACTTGGAGTGTTATATGCTAGGAGAAGGAATTATTCAACCAAATTGAGTCCTCCTGGGTGGCTCTAGTTTTTTATGAAAAACAAGGATGACTACCTAGGGAACTTCATTGTTTACCATTTTCTGAATTAGGTGAAGATAAAATAAAATTAGCTTTTTCTAAGGATATATGACCACTTAAAACTATTGAAATGTTATATATGGTTCTCAAAGTTTGACCTAATGTTCAGTTACCATCAGTTGATATTTCATGATGAGGGTATTACCAAAAATGGAATCTATGATACATAAAAAAATATGAGTCCATGGTGATTCTATTTGGTGTATAAAGTTTACTTAATGTGCTCGTGGAACTTATGAATGAGATCAATCCTCCTTTCTTGGATCATATTTTGGTTTCCTTTTTCGATGACATTCATGTATGCACTAAACCTAAAGTGGTCTACACCAAGAGCTTAAGGATAGTTCGGGTCTTTCATTTGGAGCACAAAATATATCATAATCTCCATAAGTTTAAATATTAGATTCTATAGGTTATGTTTTTAGGGAATATCAACTATAATAATGGGGTAGTAGTGGACCCAAAAAAGGATGATGCAATACTTCCTTTTGATCCAATAATGCAATGGATGAGGTATGAACATTTCTCAATTAGTTAGGGTACTATTAGAGGATTATGAGAGAATTTTACAGGATTACAACCCCATTTGAATTACATAATTTCAAAATGGTAGTTATTTTATTAGCCTGAGCTATGCTAGAGACTTTGAGGATCTAAGGTAGATCTTGAATAGTTGTCTGGTGTTGATATTTTTAGATGAGGGAGTTGAGTCATAGTGTATTTTGATGCATCCAGATCTAGGCTAGAATATGTGTTGATATATAAAAAAACATTACATTCTTATGTTTCAAGGAAGTTGAGACCACATGATAAGAACTGTGTGACCCTAAATTTGGTTTCAGTGGTAGGAGTCTGGACCTTGATAATGTGAATGTGTTATTATAATGCCTCAATATTTTGTGAATTTTTTTCAAATAAATTTAATCTTTTCTATTTTTTTCATCACATGAAATATAGATTATAGATTTTATTACATGAAACACTCAGTTTAGGTTTCATTAAATGAAACAATAAACTAATTGTGTGTTGCACGCAACATTGGGTTATCTTGCATTACACAGGACAATGAGTTTTAACAAAACCATGATATATTATAATTATTTAATTGTGAAATTTATAACCTAGCCATTAGAAATAGATATATAAATATTAATAACTACTTTTTAAATATAAATTATAATGGTTTTATGTAACTAAAAATATATTAATAAAAAAGTACTAAAATTTTTGTAAATCCATAATATTTTTCAAAAATACTATTTTCTCAAAATATGATTTCATGTCTTTTTTTGATAATTAATAAAAAAAATTACACCCATTTAGAAAAATAATTTTATAAAATAAATTTTAGTTTTGAAATTTTCTTGTTAAAATTATCTTAGGGTTAATTTTTTGGATCTTTCTAAAAAGATTCTTTTTTAAGAATATTTAAAAATAATGAATCTTAATTTAAAACTATCTTTTTGTTCAATTAAAATATAATGATAAATTATATTTTAAATTTTATTTAAATTAAAATTAGTTCAAATATAATTCATTTATCTAATTTAGTTAATTTTAATAAATTTATATTAAACTATTTGTTTTAAGAATCACAAAATCATGATTCTGATGATATTAAGGAATTCATTGTTTCTTTGTATGTATCTTGTATTCTCAGACAGGTGATGAATTTTTCTATGTTTGAGTCACTATTTAGGTTAATTCATCATCAAGACAGACTCACCATTGAGTTGAAACATCTCCAATACATATTTTTGACAAAGTCTAAGACACAATCGAATATGAGTCACCATTTTCCCTGATTCACAACCAGCATGAAAATATCGCTATGTATGAGTCACTGTCACATAACACACTAACGGAAGAGCACACTATCAAATTATTAACCATTAGAACCATGATCTACCACTATATTAGATACTACCAACTGAGATACCACTCTCTAAGACACTTCAAAAAAAATGAATTTTGGCTATGTCTAAGACACCAATAATGTCATACCATCAAGACGAGACACCATCAACTTTATATGCCACCAAAACATGACACTACTAGTGAGGTACTTCCAAACTGAGACAACACCACTTTTTTATTTATTTAATTTCATTTAAACTATTTTAAAGGATATATTATTGAATTTAATTCAAAATTTCATTTTAATTATCCCATTTTAAATGTTCTACATAATTCATTGAAAATGTGTGTCAGAAGTGATGTATAAGGAAGCAGTATGTTCGAGTACACATGAATATTCTTCATACCACTACTTTTAAGGATGGAAGAATACATCCTCATCTGAAAAAGATTAAATAGACATGTTAAGATTATGGTTAGCAAGCTGATAACTCAAGCATACTAAACACACATAGAGTTGAATAACTGAACTACTACATCCTGTAAACACTCAACTAAGGAATCCAAATACTCATACACATCCTCTTCTTTAATCCAATAAAGAACACAAGTCTATGACACTAGGTTATTTTTAATATTTCAAGATAATTTGACATAACTATAATTATAAATAAAACTAATAATCAAAATGTTCACTTCAAAAGACTGAGAACCTCTAAACTTTATACTCTAAGATTGCCCAGTTCTGTTTATTTATTTTTTTTCATATGGATCAGTGTGTGCTATAATCTATTTTATATATATTAATACAGCCTACTATGATAAACTAGAATATACTTTATATCTTCTTATTAATCGTATTACACCTATACTCCCACATATAACTGTGGTAGAGGTCCCTATGTGGCCAATTTGTTCTTACTCCCATGGATAACACTAGAATAGGTCGTCTGTGACCGGAATAGTTGTAAAAAATTATAAAATATGATCTATTTTATCAATAAAATTATTTATTTTATATGTAATTCTAAAGGGTAGGTGATCAACAAGTGGAGAGGACTAAGGCTCAGCTTGATACTGAACCTCTTTTTGCAAATTTTCACAATGTGTTTTTGTTTATTTTATTTAACTGTTAAAACTAAAACTGTTTTAACCAAAGAAATTGTTATAATGATAGTTAATATTTACTAATATTTTATATTATTTAATTAATTAAATTTATTTCAAAGTACTATGTGATATTTTATATTACTTACCCAATAACTAATCAATATTTTTTTGAAAGATTAAATCTTATAATGATCTTCTATATTGATTAACTTGGTCATCATTAAATTAATTTGAGGATATAAAATTAATCCATTTTCAAAAGAAGTTTTTATTGGGTACTCAATTCACCCCCCCCCCTTGAGATACTCAGTCCAACCAACATTTGGTATGAGAGGTTTCCTTTATTTGGTATTAAAGTTTTCAAATAATTTAAACTATGATATTAGTTAAGTTTTAATAATATTACATTTCTTTGATTTCAAAATTTATTTATTTTAATGGATAATATTCAAGAAGGTTATTATACCAACATAACTCCTTTATTTCTTGGAAAATACTATTGTAAATGAAAAATTAAGATGATAATGCTTATTTAAATCATGGGGTTTGATATTTGGACTTCTTTAGAAGATGAATATTTTATTCAATAAACTACTAGAAAATATTGGGATGATAAAAAAATGATAGCTTAAAATAATAATTGTAAATTTATGACTACCCTTTATTGTTCCCTATGATATGAAGAGTTTAATAGAATTTTTGTAGGTAAAACTTATTATAAGATTTGGGATAATTTTTATATTTCCCATGAGGTAACTTCTAATGTCAAATAGATGTGGTGTAATACTTTTAATATTAAATATAATAACTTTAAAGTGAATCCTAATTAACTTATCTCTGAAATGTATCTCAGTTTTAATGATATCTTAAACACAATGACCTTTCTTGGAAATCCTATTTCTATTAAGGATCAAACCATGTGGTTCTTAAGATGTCTACCTGAAAGATAGAGAGGTACATCAGTTTCAATTAAAGAATCGTGTGACATAAGTAATCTATATGTAAAGGATCTAATTGGAAATATTATAATGTATGAAGAGTAGTTAAAGGTAAACCATTAAAAAGATGAATAACCAAAAATAATATCAGTAACATTAAAGACTAATACATATAAACATAAAGATAAATAAAAAGAAAAGGATAAATATCAAAATTTTAGTTCAAGTGATAGTGAATCCCCTCATGACAATGATGAAGAAATGTATCACCTAGCCAGAATGTTTAAACAGTTTTATAGGAAGAATAATTTCCTTATAAAATCTAACTAAAAAGTAAATTATGAATCCAAAGGAACTTATAATAAATACTAGAAAAGGTATGATGATCCAAGAGAAGTTATCTTCTATGAGTGTAAGAATAAAGGACATATAAAATCAGACTATCCAATGCATAAGTATAAAAATAAATATGAGTAAAATGAAAAAATATAAAAAATGGAAATTAAATATATAAGGTGTACTTTAGAGGACATCCCCAATGATTCATATTATTTATATAAAGAGAACCCTGCTAGAGTAAACATGTGTTTCATGACTAAATTCAATGTGGTTCCTTCTTTACCCATTGTTTCTAATATTTGGAATTTTCATAATTCTCATTATTCTAACAATGAATATAATTATTACAAAAATATTTAAAATTAATAATTATTTTAATATTACAAAATTCTATAAGATACCTTTAATGAACTAAAGGAAAAGTATAAAATTATCAATAGACAGTGTTCTCTAACTACAAATAGAAAATTTGAATTTTCTATTGGAAAAGAGAAAAAATATCAATTGTTAAAAGAGAATACTGAACTCAAAATTTCAAATGGTAAAATAAAGAAATACCTAGAAAATTTTAAAAATGGTAGAGAAAATCCTACTCAAATTTTAGGTATCCAAGTTTTACATAAGTATGTCACTAGAATTGGATATCAACCCGAATAAAAGAAAATAACAAATATCTATTTTGTTCCTATATCAAATTCAGAGAGTTATTGTAAAAAATATTTTTATAAGGGACCTAATAGAGTTTTTATTTCCAATTTCTTTAAACCTTTTTATAAGAAACCAATTAGAAAAAAGTGGGCTAAAAAATTTTGTATTACTAACATTTCTGGACCCAAACAAATTTGGGTACCAAAGTCATTTCTTGTTTAAATGTTTTGTTGTAAGAATTTTTTTTAATACCTCTGGTAGAAGTATATGGTACAAGAAAAGTAGTTTTCAAGGCATATGATAATATATTTTTCATTCCTTAATAGCCTAATCAAGGTTTATGGTGGAAATTTCACTGTTGTTGATACTGTAAAAGAAAAATACATCTTCCTAGGCCGAATAAGTAACAATAATTTATTTTTAATTCCAAAACACTTTTATGTTGATGGTTTAAAATATAATTTGATAAGAATTTATCAGTTATCTGATCATGGATTTTATGTAATGTTTGAAAATAATTCATTAAATGTTTATGATTATAAAAATGTTTTATTTTTTACTACTTTGAGAAATGATAATGTGTATCATATTGATGTAAATTCTTTAGTTTCATAATATGTTTTATGCTTAAGTTCCTTTCACAAAGAATCTTGGATTTGTCATAGGAGACTAATCCATTGCAACATTCACTCAATTGGGATGAAAAATAAGAAAGGGTTAGTTTGGGATCTTCTTAAGCATGAGTTCCAAACTGGTAAACTCTATAACTCCAATCAAAAATTTAAACAACATAAAGTTTATTTTAAATTAAAGAAATAATTGTCAACTTCTCAACCTCTTGTGTTGGTTAACATGGATTTATTTGGACCTTATATAGTTTATAGCTTAAATATGAATCACTATGTTTATATTCATGTGGATTATTTCTCTAGGTTTACTTGGGTATATTTTCTAGATAAAAAAATTGAATCATTCACTTACTCTACCAAGTATTATAAGTCTGTATAAAATCTTATTGAACATAGAATTAAGACCTTATGATGTGACCATGCCCGTGATTTTGAAAATAAAAATTTTGAATGTTTTTTCTCACATAATGGATATATTCATAACTTATATACTCTTTGGACCCCTCAGAAATATGGAGTTGTTTATAGGATAAATAAAACTTTACAAGATATATCACTAACCATGTTTAATTAGTATGACCTACCTATCTATTTTTGGGAAGAGGCTTTCAATATAGCCTCTTATATCATAGATAGAGTCTTGGTAAAACCTATATTTAAGAATATCCCTTATGAAATTTAGAATAATAGGAATCCCAATGTTATTTAATTTAGGGTTATTAGCTACAAATTATTTATTCTTAAGACTAAGGTAAATTTGGAAAAAAATCCTCCAAAAGTGTTGATGGAATTTTCTTAGGTTATTAAATATCTAAAAAATCCTATAGAGTTTTCAATATGAAGTATACAAATATAGAAGAATCAATTCATGTAAAATTTAATGAGACTGATCCACATGAGCCTAAGACCTCTCTAGAAAACCTTGATGTTGATTTTTCATATTTGAATCTAAATTCTAAACCATTAGAATCTTCTTTCAAGCAGTTAGAAAAATCATCCAGTTATAAAGAATTTCTAGAACATCAAGAACCTGAATACGTAAAACCTAAAGTAACCAGTCCTTAATTTTCTTGATCTATTAAAACCATAAAGTACCATCCTTTATATGTATTTATAGGAGATATAAATATAGGAACACAAACTTTAGATTCTCTTAGAAATCTAGTTGAACATCAAGAAATCTTGTCTCAACTTGAACCTAATAAAATCAATTACTATATTAATGATGAATTATAGGTAATAAACATGAAAGAGTAATTGAATCAATTTGAAAGAAAAAAGGTGTTGGAACTTATAGAGAGACCCAAGTACACCTTAACAATCGGCACTAAATGAGTGTTTAGAAACAAGGTTGATGAGTCATGAACTATAGTTAAAAACAAAGATAGACTTGTCTCCCAAGCTTATATTCTGGAAAAATGGATTGAATATGAATAAAAATTTTCACCTATAGCCAGCATTCATTGTATAATAATTCTTCTTGCTTATGCGGCACATTCATATTTCAAGATATATCATATGGATTTTAGAATTGAATTCCTAAATGGTTTTATAGTTGAGGATGTTTTTTGAATAAAACCCCCTGGTTTTCAAAATCCCAATTTTCTGAATCATGTTTTTGAATTAACATAAGCCTTATATGGTTTAAAATAGATTCATAGATCTTGGTATGATAGGCTCAATAATTTTCTTATTTTGAAAGTATTTTCAAAATACATAATCGACCCTACTATTTTTTAAAAAATAATTTTAAAAGTTTTTGTACTAGTACAAATATATGTTGATATTATTTTTGGTTCTTCAAAAACCTATCTTTATACTAATTTTTCTAAAATGATGAAAATATAATTTGGAATGATTTTAATAGGTGAACTCAAATTCTTTATTGGATTTAAGATTTTTCAAAAAAAAATATACAATTATTTTGAATCAAATTAAATATAAAAAATATATTTTAAAACACTTTAACTCGAATAGAACTAAGAGTAATTATACACCTATGAGTACCACCTCTATGTTGGATATTGATGAAGCTAGGAAACTAATGTATCAAACTAATTATAGAAGTATGATTGGTAGTCTTCTCTACTTAACCTCTAGTCGACTGGATATAATGGTTATTGTGTAAATGTGTGCTCACATTCAAGCAATTCCTAAAGAGTCACAATTAAATTTTTTTAAATGAATTTTCATATACCTTAATTATACATCCAATTTAAAAAAAATTACCTTATAGGAAAAGACATTTGATTTACTGAGTGATTATGATCCTGATTTTGGTGGATGAAATTTGGACAGAAAAATAACCTTTAGAACAAGAAACTTTTTGGGAATATATCTAGTTTCATGTCATAGTAGGAAACAAAATTCCATTGTATTATCTCTTACTTAAGCTGAATACATAGTTGTTTGAATTTTTTGTGCACATATTTGGTGGATGAAACACACTCTACTAAACTATGGATATCAATTCTGACATGTCCCCAAAAATGGTGACAACGTATGTTCTCTTAAAATTTCCAAGAATAATGTTTGAAATTCTAGGAAAAAGCACATTGATATAATATATCACTTTTTAAGAGACTTTTTTCAAAAAGTTGATATCACTCTTGAGATTATTGGCACAGAACATTAGTTAGTTGATATATTTACTAAGCCTTTTAATTCTGAGAGAATGAACTATATAAAACATTAGTTTTGAATGATTAATTTTGGTTAATTTTATTTTTTTGTGAAACATATTTGGGTGACACATCATTGGGTGTCACACCATTGGGTGACACACAGTTGGGTGACAAACCATTAGGTGACACATGGTTGGGTAAAAAACCATTAGATTAAACTATCGTGTTTATCTCACCATTATAATTGTATCACTATTGTGATTCACACACTATTATTATTTACATACCATTGGTTGTTTCATGCCTTTGATAATTTTTTTCTATTTCTCAAGTTGAGCTTAAGGATTAATTTCTTCTAGTTTTTTTTATTTTATAGCCTAATATGTATATTTTATCAAATTTTAATTTCAATTTCTCAGTATTATTTCAATTTAAATTTTTTATATACCTAAATCCCAAATGTTATAAAAAATCCATGTCTATTTAAAAAACACTCTCACCGTCTATGATACCTCCCTTATCCCAACATTCGAAACTTCCATATTTATCTTATCTTCAAACTGATCAAATCAGACCAATCTACTTTCCAAGAATAAATATCTATTATAAGTATTCTCTAGGTGAGTCACGATCAGCTAAGAAGAAGAACACAGAACTGGGTGTTCCGGATCCATTTTCACCTATTAACCCTGATCTTGCAAACATAATCAATGTATCTAAAAGATAAGTAGAAGTAAATTGGATGTTGTTAAGTGACTATTTTTTATTCAAAGTTCTATATAAACAAGGATGGATAGATTTAATCTCCTAAAATGAAATACCTTTATATCATAGGTTGGTGCACCTATTATCTTAGTATGTTGAGTTTGGTTTAAATAATGAAAAAGAATACTAGATGAGAGCCAGAATAGATAGCAGAATAGTTGTTTTTTCTTCAAAACATTGGGCTGAGTGTCTGGGTGTACCTCAAGAAAGAATTTATAATGATTAACAAGGATATTTTCCTAAGTACATTGAATTATTTATCAATGAATATATTCTTGAAGAACTCACTTTTAATGAGTTAATGAGAAGACTTGTTACCTCATAGTTGGATGGGGAGTGTTGGTTGTTATTCAAGTCCATACAACGCATCTGATTCCCTAGAAAAGGCAATTTTTACACCATTAGATACCAACATGTGTACTTTATTTCTTTTATGAAATGAAGTCATGGGATCAATCTATGTAGGTATCTTATGGTGCATATGTCTGAGATGATAAATCCTACTTTGAGATCTAACTCGTTGATCTATCCAAAGTTTATTTTTTCAATGTTAATGACCAAGGGCCTAGTTTCTAAGAATGAAGAAACAGTTATAGACTGTGGTGGTTTCTGTATTTCAAAATAAATATGTTGAAGGATTAAAATTATTTGGAACACTTTGAAGATATAATGGGATGGAGATAGTTAAAAAATATATGCAAAATTTAACCCAATGGATAATCCAACTAGAATGGGGGATGTTGTTGATCCTGGTCTCGATCCTGATGAGGTTGTAGAATACTTGATGAGGAAGAAGAGTCTATTGAAAAATAATAAGTTGAAAAATAACCATATGTTGATGAAGATAGTGATCTAGACTTCTCACTTTAATATTCTCCCATTACTTTTAGTGCTCTCAGACCACCTAAGAGGCATCCAAAAAGAGAGAAGCTTGTTAAAAGTGATGACTAAGAAACAGAAGTTTCTTGTGAGGATCAATTTAAAAGTTCTTATAAATCTAATAAAGGAGTGGATGACGATGAGGATGAGGAACATGAAGATTAAAATGAAAATGGAGATTATAATAATGGATGTGGAAGTGATGTTGATGATGATTATTATAAACATTGTGGTTCACCTAGAAAAATTAAAAGTAAATATATAGAGATGCATACATAACTCCTTATTTCACCTTGTAAATTTTCTGAGAAATTAGATTTTTTTAAAGAAGTGGTCTCAGATATTAAAGAAAAATATTCATTTGTTGAGGGGGATAAATCCCCATCTGTGGAGATCTTTCCTAAAGTTCCAAAATTTGATAGAGATGAGGGTAGAATTGTTTCCACTAATCAGAAAGCTTCTAATTCTACTATGGTTGAGCATATGAATATTATAGCTTCTCTAGAACATCCAGTGGTTAAGGAAGATAAAAAAATGATTCTTGCACATGAGCCTCAACCTAGTTGGAGAGGTATACTTAAGTGAATCCATGAAACCTAGGTTCAAAACAAGGTAGAGGCATATTTCCGGTACTATAGCAGGTACTATAACTTGCACTGTAGAAATATAGTACACCGTGCGGTACTGTTGTAGAAATATACACTATGCAGGTACTATTGTAGGCACTTTAGCAGTTACTCTAGCAGGTAATGTTCAGTACTGTAGTAGCTAGAACTATTCCCCTTGGGCCACTGGTTTGGGCTTGGAGTCCTTAAGGCTTTCGGGCCACCCAGGCCTTCAGGTCAGTAGGTCTTTCGGGCCTCCCAGGACTTCAGGTTAGTAGGGATTTCGGGCCACTTTTAAGGCCTTTGGGTCACCTCAAGGCCTTCGGGCCACATGCAGTTTCCCCAGACATACTCTAAAAAAAGGTGCATCCCTAGAAGAGGATTCAAAGCGGGTGCCCTCACCAGAGAAGAGCCAAATAGATTTTTCAGAATGATCAGTTATGACTATGCCATCAGGACCATCCTATTCTTGTATGGGAATCCTAGCCAGACAGCCATGCGAAGTTGGAGATCTACTATCATGATGCAGATGTCGGGGAAGGTCAATTCATTGTAGATAGTCTGGTTGAATTTCCTAAGACCTTCGGGTCATGTAATATCATAAGCCTATGGTCCATGTAATCTCTAAGCCTTCAGGCCATATAAGGGTTCCCCTTCATCCCTTAAAAGGGGGTTATCAAAAATCAATAAAATTGAAGGCCTTCAGGCCATTCGGGATAAAAAAATATTCTTTCTTATGAGAAAGGAAGTGATATAAGGTTGGTTGTTTTGGATTCTGATGAGCCTCCAGTTGACAGTCATGTAGAAGTTCAACCTGTTGTTATCCAAAAAGATGATATACAGAGCAGAAGTGTTTAGAAAGAAGATGTTCAAACGGATGAGGTATCTAATGTTAATGAATAATCTACTTCTTCCTAGAATGTTGAGACAGGTTCAATTATACCTACAATTGTGGTAACTCATGCTTCTCTACCTGATGCGCTTGAGACTTCATACCAATGGGTGGATCCCATGTTTGAAGAGTTGGATAAATTCTCATGAAAAGTAAGTAATCCACCAAAGGATGGTGGACCTGGGGTTAGTAGAGAAGGTTATATTAAGAGATTTATGATAGGTCAAGTTGATCTTGATGGGCTGTTAGAAAAGTTTTCCTATGTGAGGCCTCCTACTCCTAAACATGTTACTCATTCTCCTCCTATTGTTCAAGCTTATGTAGTCATAAGAAGTAACTTTAATGCCTTTGGTGAAAATATAATTTCAACATCAATAAGTTTTTAAGAATCTATTCTCCTATTCTAACCAAGACTAATGAGAATTATGCTCTATATTTGTTTTATTTGGTGATTCGACACATAAAACCTATGACGATAAATCACATACAAGAAGATGGGATAGAAAATAAGAGAATAAGTTCTCAGTTTGAATCTGTAAAGTCTTTTATTGTAGATTTGAAATCACATTTTTCTACCTCTATGGATGGTATTATTAAAATTCAAGAAGATACCTATTTAGATACCTCCACAACACCTCCTATAGTTGATGTTGATCAGATCCAAATAGTGGTTAGAGAGTAAGTTGTAGTTGTGTCCAGTGGACCCTCAAGTGGATAAACATTGATTCCATTAGAATTTTTTAGGAAGCTTGGGGAAGGAGCTGAGAAAGATCATATGATGATATAGAAGTATTATAAATATATGGATACTAATAGATATACAATTACTAAATACATAAATTACTATCTCCTTATGATTTATACAAAACATTACAAGGATTAAAACATCATGTTTTTTGTATAAAACATAAGAATTCCACTAGTTACACTGGATTTCAAGGAAGAAGTCAGACAGATAAAAGAGATGACTCAAGTATTGAGTCGTTTTATGAAATAAAATGGTGAATTCTTTAGTGTAATGGAATGAGGTGGCCATATCCTTATAGATTTTATAATTTATATGAATCCATTTTTCATGTTCAAATCATATTAGTTGTTTCTCATAAATTCATTCCAATTACTCCACATCTATCCTTAAAACCCTGAGTGACCAGGGATCCTCATTATCCCTTACCTACCCAATTCAATCCTTTCCCTATTCCTCATTCACAAGCTCTAAGATAGCTCATTTTAGTTATTATTGTAGAGTATCATTATCCTTGATCTATATATGGAACTCCCACTGGTGTTCCCGCTACCTGGACTACACCTCCTCCAACATCATCTATTGTTTCCTCTAGTATGGAGAAATCCAAGGGAAAATGCAAAGCACCAATGGATCCTCCTTCCAAACCTTGATATTGTTGTTGGAGTAGATACTCAAATTTTATAGGACTATTTTTTTGTAATAAATATTTGTTCTATAATTTATGCATTCTCAATGATCCATTGTATTCATGACTTTTTCTCAATTATTTCTATTTTATTAGTGCATTTAGTGCATTTAGTGTTTTAATATACAAATTTTTACCTTTTTCATAATCCCAAAAGGGGGATAAATACTTTTATAGAATTTATTTCAGATCTCGTTCGTCTTATTCTATTGATGTTTCATTTGATACTATTTTTAACCTTTTTTACTTTGATACTTACTAATTATGTTTCTATGTTGACTTTTGTGCTTAATAATTACCATAATTTTCATATTATTTATCTCTGATACCATCTTCATATACTATGAATAATAAGTTATGCTTTATATTTTTCATCTTATCTTTGATATCATGTTTTATAATTGTTATACCTTTGATACCATGATTTTTTATAATCAAAAAGGGGGAGATTGGTGACCTCTTTTTTTAATGATCACAAAATTTTTATTCTAATGATATTAATAAATTTCATGTTTCAATACAAGTATCTTGTATTCTTAGATAGGTGATGAATTTAAATAAGTATGAGTCACCACTGAAGTTATGTCACTGTGAAGACTGACTCACCAACAAGCTAACACACTACCAAGACAGATTTTTGGAAAAGTTTGTGACACCTTTATATATGAGTCACTATTGTCTATGACTCACTACCAGTATGAAAATATCGCTAGGTATAATTCACTATCATATGAAAAACTTCCATCCTAGCCTACCGTTAGAGGAGTCACAATAATAATGACGACCTACCACCATCTGAGATACCATCAACTGAGATACCACCATCTGAGACACCTCCGGATAAATGAAGTTTTCCTATGTCTAATATACTCTTACTATTATACCATTAAGATGAGAAATTTTTAGATTTAGACACTACGAGAACATGAAACCGCCATTGAGACACCTCCAGACTGAGCCACTACCACTATTTTCATTATTTATATTAATTTAAAATGTTTTAATAGCTACATTATTAAAGATAATGTATAATGTTATTTTAATTATTGTCTCTTAAGTGTTCAATAAAATGCATTGAAAAGGTATGTTAGATGTGTTGTATAATGAAGTAGGATATATGGGTGGATTTGGATATTCTTCTGGGTGATTCTATTAAAAATGTAAGTATACTCCCTCATTTTAAAGAGATACAGTATATGTGTGAAGAATACAATTATAAAGGTAAGATCTCATCCTTACTGAACATGCATAGTGTTGAAGAACTAGGAAACTACATCCTGGAAACATGTGACTAAGTCAAAAACTCAAACACATTTGTTTCTTTCCTTCAGTCAAAAAGAAAAGTCTGAGACACTATATTATTTTGATTATTTCAACAGAACTCAACTCAATATTAATTTAAAAACAAATCAATAATCACGAGAAGCACTTCAAAATACTGAGCATATCTAATCTCTATACTCTACGATTTCTCAGTTCAGTTTATTTATTTTTTTATATTGATATGTGTGTGTTATACTCCATTTTATATATATGAACATTATCTCACGTGATTAACTGTAATATACTTTATATCTTCTCCTTACTCTTTGCACACTTATACTCCCATGAATAACAGTGGTATAGGTCCGTATGTGACCTATTTGTTCTTACTCCCATAGATAATAGTGGAAGATCTCATGTGTGACTTGGACAGTTGGAAACCATTATAAAACCCAATCCATGTTGTGGATACATTTTTTTATTTTATATAAACTTCTTTAAGTGAGGTGATAACCAATTAGATAGCACTAAGTCTCATCTTGAGACCGAACCTCTTGTTTCAAATTTTCATTGTGTGTTTTTGTTTACTTTATTTCCGCCTTTAAAACTGAAACTGTTTTAACCAAACAAAAACTAATACTTTTATAGTTAATATTTATTAATGTTTTTATATGATTACAATTAAGTAAATTTATTTCAAATTAATAAGTGATATTTTATATTACTTACCCAATAACTAATCAATCTTTAATAAACCTTTTGAAAGATTAGAACTTATAATGATCTACTATATTGATTAACTTTGTCATATTTAAATTAACTAGGGGATTTAAAATTGTTCCATTTTAAATATAAATTTTAATTGGGTACTAAATTTAACCTCTCTTGAGATAATAACTATGACAAAAAATTTCATTTTTATTTTTTAAATAAAAACATTGTAAAATTTTAAACATTTTCCTTCTAAAATCCTACTTTCTCATTGTGTCTGTGGGATAAATTATAATTTAAAATTTTCTAATTATTTGATTTGAATATTGAATAATAGATTCAATATTTTTAATTATAATAATTTATATTATCTAAAAAGTTTGACTTAATTTTTGACCAAAATAAATAGTGAAAAATGTAAAAATTAATTGTCGCGGTTAAGGTAAAAATGGGTTTGTTGTGGGGATTAAACTAAAATGATATGGGTTAAAATGACCAATAAACTTGGATAAAATATATTTTATGGTAATACTTGGACCTTATAATGTCTAATTATTTAACTTAATCTATTTTGGATCCTTTTTCTATTGAAAAATGTTTTTACACCATTTTGTTCAAAAACATTACAAGTGTGTCACTCATCTCACTTATAAAAGGCCACCCCTTCTCCTCCATTATTCACATCCTAAAATCATTTTGGTTAGGTAAATACCTCATAGAATCACTTCCAAACTTCCATCCTCTAATCCTTGAATCATTATTTTGGAAATAAATCTAACCTATGAAATATTTTGGAGAAAACCTAGATAGGATAGCCGAAGAAGAGGTAATGTGCATCAATGATTATTTTTTAAAATTTTCATTCTCCACCTCCTTCAATACTTATTATACCATGATGATAAAGTAACCTCAGTATTTTAGATATAATTATATGTCATTATGTTAAATATATGACCTACTATCATACCCAATTCCATAAAATGGGTTACAAAATCACCATTTTTGTGTACAATAGAATACCGCCTTGCGAACTGATGTCATTCATTTTTCTATTTCCACCTCTCACGGTTGGGTATGTTCATGGATATAAATTGTATATTAGATATTAGTTACATTATTTTAAATATATAGTCATTATATCATATATACCTTTTTAAATTATATTCCTTAGGGGATACTATAATTTCACTCATCTGTACAATGAACTACCATCTCACGAAAAGATATGATTCATTTTCCCGAACACTTTATATAGAAGATAATATGGATAAAGTTAATGAATGAATGAAATATAAATGAAATAATAATTATATTTATGACATATTTATAATTATATATATATAATATTATTATTATTCTAACCTTTTCACTCACTAAAAGATGATAACATTGTTTGTGTATGTGTGGACTACCACCTTCGTGATGTAATGTGATTCTCTTTCCATAACCAAACCACACATATGATATGTATAAGTATATTTAAATAAATAATAAGTTATTTATGACATCATTATCATTATTTAAAAATAATATATTACTTACCTTATTTCCTTAGTGATCATTGAAAAATGAAAATGTTGCTTACGCGTATGTACAACCTATCATCTCCTTGACCGTAACATACATCATTTCTAAAAACCATCATTCATGATTTCTATTAAATGTAAAATTTATTTATAAATATGATAATTATTTCATTATTATTATTATTTATATAATTTATCTATGATAAAATTAATAGTACTGAATATAAAAAATCAAAACTTATATGAAAAATTAAGTGGTCAATACATGAAACGTGACTTTAACATGGAATTTTTAATCAATTAGTAATAAAAGAACATAATTAAATAATATATGGGATGATATATATAATTATTTTTCTTTAATATATTTATAATATACTTATATTTATTATATGAGATGTTAAAAGTAGTATGAAGGAAGTTAAGACTTTCAGTAAGGGATTTCTAGTATCCCTTTTATTTCTCAGAGACATACAAAAATTCACCACTTATTTATTTTTTTGTGGTGTATATAGTACCAATATTACATGTTACACCATTAATGTTCTTATTTTTATTATAATTTAAATATATTTTGATCCTATAATTTATTGGGGATTATGATCCAAAAACATTACCAATGCGGTAAGGGATTTCTGTCTCACTTTTATTTTTCTATGAGATAAATCGATATTCACCATGTGTTTATTTTATGTGGTGTATATATTTTACGTGAAGGTATTTTATGATTAATATCCTTATGATTATGGGGATTTCCATATCCAATTTAGTATCTCACTTTCATGGGGTTTTCAGTTCAAAAGTTACCAAAGTGGTAAGGATTTTTTGTCTCAATTTTCTTTCACTGAGATATATGGTTATATTATGCACCTATATTCTTTTATGAAGTGTATATACAGAAACATTTAAATTTAATATCATTAATTTATTTATAATCAGGTTTTTTTTAATTTTTATTTAATTAAATTCCTTCATGTGTATTTTGCTTCAAAGTTACCAAAGTGTTAAATCATTTATGTTATAATCTCATCATTTATCAAGATTGTTTATAACTATTTTTCTGATGATTGAGTCTTATCATCCATCCCTCATGAAACTCATGAATTTTATCATCATCTAGTTATGTCATGAGAATAAATTTCATCCCTTCAACTTCCACTCTTTATGTACTCAGGAGTACAAAATAATTGGTTTTAATAACAATTTTCTTTTTGATTGAAAACTCATCTTCTTCTAAAACCATGTTTTCTAAAAATGTTCTCAATTTTTTTAAACTTTACTAAAATTATTTATTACAGAAATTTTTTCCAATTTTTTATTTTTTTAAAATTATTTTTAAAAGTATTATTTTATTTTTTCAAACATCTAACGTTTGGTTTTTACAGAAACTGTGAAAATAATAAATGTTTATAGCTTGCACATCATTAATAGTATTTCCTATTTTCTAGACCACTTAATGATTTCAATATTCCATTAAAAGTTTTCAGAGTTCTTTTCCAATAAAATTTTTTTCCTTATAATTTAGGAATTTTTTTTGAATTTAAATAGTTGATTTCAGATTGAAATGGATTTTGAAAATGTTTTATGTTTTAAAAATTCTGAAATAGGAAAAGAAATATTCTTTATGAAATATTTTAAATGATTCAAAATCTCACTTTATAAGTTATAAATTTTATTTTCCATGAAAAGTATTTCCAAAATATTTTATGTTTTAAAAATTTATTTTAGGTGAAAATTTATCTTTATTAAGAATTGATCCATGTATTATTTAAAAATAATTCTGCATATAAGTTAACATCATTTGATGGAACTTCTTCTTTACTAGGGATATGATCCAAGGATACCATTATTATTCTTCCTCTGAGTCATTTCATTATGATGAAAATATTCTTTGGAAACCTGTTTCTCTTCCATGGGTAATACTGTGGTAAAATTCTTTTGAAATCCTATTATTTAGCAACAAGTTTTTCTACAATCAAATAATGAAATGATTCAGAAACATTTCACTCTTCCATAGGATATGATACGATGAAATGTTTATGAAATGCATCTCATTTTATAGGTTATGATATTATGGAAATTTTAAGATCATATGTAACAAATATGTATTGTTTTCATTATGTGATTGATGGGACTTATATCTACCTCCAATTAATTGGGTAGTAAAAAATGTTATATGATATTATATGGTAAATGGGTGGTCTTATCAACCCTGAAAAAGAGGTTATACTAGTGGTTATCCCAAGACTAACATGTTATGAATATCATGGTGGGTATCCTAGACATAAGATTTTATATGTTTATGTGTATTCCAAAAGTCTATGTCATATGAAAATTTTATACTCTCATGGATTATATTATTTGATTCCATTATGATTCAGGTCTTATGAAGTGCCAATATTTATACCATGACACAAGATTATGATCATTGATATGTAGAGTATGGTTTTAAAATGTTATGATCATGTTAACACTCCCTAATATTCATTTTATGCTTACATATCTCTATTATTTACCCTTAATGATCATATGAGTTCATCCTTTCTTATGTTTCCTTTCTCTAGGTTATGAAGAAAGGTTTTAAGTACGGTATGTTTGTGATGTGTACCAAACGGGAAGATCTCTATAGGATATATTGAAGATATTTAATGAATTAATAATTTATCATTCCAATATTCCAAAGCTTCTAAACTATAATGGTCATCATGTGTGGTTATTTATAATGTAATGGAAATATGTAATGTCCATGTATGAGAAGCCTGTATGGCTATAATTATCTTCTGGGTGAGAATTTTTTATTTTCTCAGAGCACCAATGTTGTTGGTACATCTCAACTTAGAGATTTGATAGCCTGAGACCATGATGTCAGTTGATATTCATATAAGACTAAAAATTCTATATATTATACACTCTAGTGAAGTTAAACATAGTTCAATATTTTTATAGTAGTAAATTTTATACTCACTTTTTTGAGGATGCATTATAGGATATAGACTTATTGTAGATGAAACTAGAAGAGGGGAGTCATGTAGATTATCATCAGTCAATGGTGGCGACTCTATTTCTTATTCATTATGTGAAATAGTATTAGTTGGGAGACATTTAATGTGGAGTTGTACACAATCAAATATACTCAATAGGTGCACTATATAGATTTCTTGAATGAGGGGAATATGTCATCCACTTTCCAGCAACGGATGGTAGTTATGGTCATGTTGTGTGAGGAGGTGTTGAGTGAGTTTTATACCTCCCACTTAAAGGTATATCTAGGAGTGTTGATTTTGTACCAGGACCATAAGTGGTAGTTTTTTTAGAATATCATGGGGCTGAGTGTTGTCATATTTGTTTCTCAATACCTTACATTTTAGCAGATAACGATTGGATGTTAGGTTGCAGAATGCCTAACTCAACTTATTGAGTTTATAAAAGGCAGTGGTATGAAATATTGATATATTTTGTGAATTAAATTCTATATAAAATGATAGGATATGATGTTGTTTGGGTAATTAGTGATTGGGTTACCAAATCATCACCCTTCATTTCCATCTGAGGGTAGAGATCAGTTAAAATTGTTGGGTGATTATACAAGAAAGAGAATTGTTGACATCAGGCGGTGCCAATGATTATTGTATCAGTACATGATGAAAAGTATGTGTCAAGGTTAAGGGGATTATAGTATGAACCTTTAAAATCTAGTTACGAATTATAAAAACATTCCACCTCTATGTGGATGGATAATATTTGTAGATCATCTAGGGTTTGGAAGGCAGGATAAGAGTTGGTGTGCTGGTTTTTGTCCAGATATGGGTGGATCAATTACTATTGGTGTATATATCTTGTAATATTGGTCATAATTCAACTATCAACATGTATCCATGCAAGGAACTATATAGTACACCCTACAGGTCAACCATACACTAGACTAAGTTTAGTGAGACACCTCTTGTTTGGCTAGAATTTGTGTAGGAAACATCATGGAAGGGTTCATGTGATTAGTCAGTGTTTAAATATATCTTTGTGTTGATGGAAATATTTCTCTTATAATTGGCTACTCTGAATTGATGTTGATCATGGATCATATATCTAGTAATTTATTAAACTATATTCATCAAATGATCTGGATATTTAATCATCTTTTAGATTCTAGTTGTCTATTTTTGATGTGTTGGGTTTATCAACACATTTTTTCCTTTATTTATTAATTTTTTTCAGATTACATCGACCAATGATATTTACCACATTGTTTTTGTGCCTCTCATATCTCCATTTTTCACATTTTTCATCATTGGCCACAAGGGGTCATCAATTTGAAATTTTCATACAGGTTGGAGGATGATAAAACCTCACGACTCATAGTAGTTTTTTGAATGGAAATATATTGGTGATTATGGATGAATCATTTATAAATGGTGGATTATAAAAGATTTATCTAGGTATTAGAAACCTATTGAGGAGTGGGAGGTGCAGAAGTTCTTGAACGAGCAATGAGAACTCTGATTTTCTGCCACTTGGGGTCCAGAATCAATGATAGAAGGTGTCTTCCTTTGATTATAATTATTTGAGTGATTAAATAGTTGACCGATGATGTTATATGGATGATCATGACTCTTATTAATTATAAGATGTGTGATTTACCTTGTTTGAATCATCGTAAGTACCATTCTTTGACCGATGGTGAAGTTTCCCTCACTAGATTTGACCTTGACTAGATTTTATGGTGAAGATGGTGGTGAAATCATTGGATCATGTGATATTTGTGGAAGGCATTGTGTCTTATGTGGAAAATGAAACTACACACTATTCATCATAGAGTAACACATGTCATGTATCTCATAATTTCATGGAATCTTGGGTTTTCATCTATTATAAGTATTACGTTCTATGTGGTGCACCCACATGTCTTGTGAAATTGGCTAGGTAGCTTGGCCATATACTAAAGGAAGATGTTATGGAACCTATGTGGTTTATACTCCATGTATGTTGGAGTACACCTGATGTACTTGTACATGTTTAATAAACATGTGTTCAGTGAGGAACATGACATGGACCCCTTGTGGTCCCACATTCAAATTATATTAGAGAACACCACATGTACTTGTGCTCAACTAGAGAAACTTGTGTTTAGCAAGGAACACATATTTTACACAAAGTTATCCTACACACCATACCATCTATATAACATAGAATGTGCTTTAGATTATACAAAACAATTGGAGTTATGGGACATAACCAAAGTTTAGCAGCAAGAGAAACATCATGTACCATAGCAGGATGTACCATGTACTCCATTCAGAACCTTAAAACATTCATATATTCTCCTATAAGACTCCAATTTGGGTCCACAAGTAGCCTATTATAAGTAGGTTTCCATATATGATGTGATGGTAGCCTTATTTTTGGAATTACATATATGACCTGAGGTGTTATGAGTTATACACTTATTATAATGAAACCTAACCAATGGTAATGATCATGTTTGATCATCAGAGAGATATCGAGGTCAGCACTCCCCTATTGCATCAGGGAACGAGTCCCCAATTCTCTTTGTACATGTATATTCAGTAGTCTCCCACACTAAATAGGGTACAAGTACTCTATATATTGAGTGTTACTCCCCCATACTCGAGCTCCTATGAGGATGTGTTCCTCCACTAGAGTTATTACTAGTTTGATGATTAATCACACTAGAGAGGTGTGAGCCCTACACTCTTATTCTTGTGAGGTTACACGTAGTGCTTAGCACAGTAGATGGGACCTTTGGAGCTGTATTCAAACTCATAATTCCTAGCTTGATATAAAGATTGCGACCCCATTTCTCTCTTCCATTGGGTTTCTTTATGAACATATCTATTGTTGGGTTTTGTAATGTCTCGGATTTTCCGTGTATTATTTTTAAATATTATATGGATTTATTTCGAGACCAGACCTTTCAACGGTGTGTGATTCCGAGGCCCGGAGTTCCCAAAATAAATGTTTGAAATAAATTATAATTTTAAACAATGTGTGTGAGTTGTTTTCTTGTAAAAGTTTAATATCTTTTAAACGGATGCTTGGATCATAAATATGAGGGCACCATTGTGTTCAGAGCAGTGACTTTACCTTAGGTTAGGCCTAACATCGATCGGTGTGGGTCAGCTGCAAGAGATAGTTTTTGAACGTTTAATGAGAATAAAATAAAATGATAATTTATTTTATTTAAAAGTTTTCTTTTTGCACAGTGACCTAATTCCTCCCTTTTTAAATACCTGATTATGGAAAGTCCACAGGTTTAGCCTTATAACCCTACGAATTGATAGAGAGGCTCTTGGAGCTTTGTAGGAGAACCTATTGGCGGACAACAACGAAGCATCTCAGATTCGAAAAACCTCACCAACAAATGTGACGTTGCGATCGTTATTCAAACGAATCGAGATAGGGGTTGTTATTTTGATTCTTATTTCCATGTTTTTAGATTTAATTATGAAAACGAATCAACTGTGAACATGTTGATCCGCAGATCCTGCGTTCTTGTGTGAGGGTGTTATTTTCTATTTCATTCGGGGTTTGATTCGGTAATTTTATTTGTGATAATTATTGGATTATCATTTTGATTCTCCTTGTTTAATCCTTCTAATGGGATCAGATCAAAATCATGATGAACGATGTAGAAGGTCCCTTCCTCCTTTTAGTTTATTGAATTTTTTTCTTCCTATGTTCATGGCATTATTCACATTCTTTGTGGGGTGATGAACAACATATTATTGTGCATCCATTTTGCAACGTAATGATCCCAAATTAGAGATCCGACATCATGGTGACCTAGAGAAGGTGTGATGGTGATGGAAGTGGATGAATCGACAAAGTTCAGGAGTTATAATTCTTCGACTTTTTGTCGCGTGAATGATAAAAATGCATTTTCAGGGCTTATTAGAGGCCTGATACTGACAGAATCGACTCTGTGATGTTGGGGAGACCTCGGAGATGGAAATTATTTGTGGTTGGATGGCCAGATTGAAGAATGGAGGAGAGACTGGGGCTCGGTAGTGATGGGTGTCGATTCTAGAATATTCTGAAGAACATGGTGTGTATCCCCGAAGAACATGTTGTGTGATACCGACTCAGCGGCATCTAGGGTTTCACAAGGCATGAGGCGATGATACGGAGTGTCCCCGAAGGACATGGTGTGTGGGTCCTTATGTGTTACTCAGCATGTATCTCGGGCGATACACGGACACGGGATGCAGTACACGTCTGTGTACTCCACCACATGGTCGGACTAGGTCGGCTGCACGGGTTACCCCATGTACCGATTACACAGGATGGAGCACATGGGATAAATCCATGTACGAGCACATGGCCACGTACATGGATCCAACCCCAGTTACTTGGACACGGCGTGTGATATGAACTTCACGTCGTTTACTAACTTTTCTACATGACCAGCCTTGCGACACAGGCCTTAGTACACGGGTAGTACCTAGGGTCAGAAAAAACGATGTTTGACACTTCTACATGTTGGGCACTTTTTAGTACATGGCTTGATCTTTTGGTCCACCATATCTTAGAAATGTTTCATTTGGGTTATTGAACCTTTTTCTCATTCTCCTGAAGGTCAGGTTTCATTTCCTTCTACAGTAGTATAATCCCTTCAGCCGAGATAGAGTCAAGTATCCCTCCGAGAGGCTTGGAGCGAGATCCTCTATCCATTCTTGACCTGAGGTAGGGTCAGGTATCTACATGACCACTTCCACTAGGTGTCAATCCTCTACCTAGCAGGTGAATCTGGATGATTCATGGTATCCTCCTAGGCCCTAGTAGTGCTCCTCATCTGTGTATCAAGATCTTTTCCCACTCAAGAGTGTGTTCTCCCAAAATGAGTGTATCTATCTCTCGTGACTTTTCCTGATAGACGGTACTTCTCGGACGAACGTCATCAGAGCTATTAGACTCGTGGAGTGAATCCTCCAAGGTGAGTGCTTCGTGGAACCTTATAACTGAATCCCTAGTGGGGGTATGTTGTTGCGTGACTTGTCCCTAGACTACGAGTTTGAGATTTGAGTATATCTGGATTGTGTTCTCCTATTATATGTTCAATAGACATATAATATGTAGAAATGATTGTGCCTTTACTTTGTGGTTTTTAGGGTCCTCTACTGAGTATTGTTATACTCACCCCAGCATGAGCTTTTCGCGCATGTGTCGTGTCTTGGGCAGATGATTAGCCTTCTGATAGAGTCCAGGGCGAACCAGGACAGGACGGAGCTTTCTGAGTTCCCTATAGTCCGAGGTGTTCCTAAGGAAATGAGAAGTAGTCCCATTAACTCTTAGTTTTTACAGGTTGGACATTGTTGTTTTTAGACTCTTGTTTTTGTTGGGATTGTATTCTGGCCCAGTTTACTTTCAGTACTTTACTTTCCATCATACTCTATTGGTTGGGTTTAGTTTTATGCATGAATTTTTGTTCCCTAGTGTTTTTTTACATTTCATCATTATGGAATTGGAGATGTGTGTGTGTGTATAGGTTCTTATGCAATGCCTCCCATGTTAGTAATATGCCTACTTGGTGCTAGACACCAACCCCTGGCCTATTAGAGGCGGGTTTGGGGAGCCGCAGTGTGGGCCCAACTGGGACGGGTCGTGACAGACGTGTATCAGAGGTGGTTGGTTATACCTTAGGACCAAGAGTCTATGAGGTTAGTTTGGGGAAATAGTGTGAAGTGTTTTGAGCTCATCATTCTGGCCAGAGACTCTAGTGTTGGTGCAGGCGGCCAACGTATCCATACACCAAGACTCTGATAACCTACTTCTCGACTAGGTACATGAAAACACTAGTTTTAGGGAAATAAATGAATGATACATGCATCATATTGGAATGGGTTGTGTTTCCATGACCTTCGTGTCAGCTATCCAGATATACTAGTTAACCATGGTACATCTTGTTTTATTACAGGATGCCTCCCTGACACATACCCGCTAGGATTCAGCAACGCGATCCCGAGGATTACCACCTCAGTGACGAGGCTTTGATACAAGGACCAGTTCCCCAGGTGTTTCCACCAGGTGGTGCACCTACTATACCACCACCAGTAGAGTAGCTCGTGGTACCTGAAGTACCAACTAATGAGGAGCGCAGGCTGAGCGCGCTCCATGAGTTTCAGAGATAGAGACCCCTCAGGTTCCGAGGAGAGCCTGACCCTCAGGAAACTGAGGATTGGCTTTAGGTAGTGATCAGAGTTTTCAGTCTAGTGAGGGCACCAACGAACCAGATGGGGATCCTAGGAGGGAGCCTTCTTTAGGTTTCGGTGAGGCGATGGTGGAGTCTGACCACATAGACTCATGACAAGGAGACTCCTTCATGGAAGGAGTTTGAGCGACTCTTCATGGAGGAGTTCTCTCCAGTTACACTGAGAGAAGTGTACATCTAGGAGCTTCTTCATCTCCATTTGGGTAGTTTGACGGTAGTTGACTATTCATCGAGGTTCACCAGCCTTTCCAGGTACTCGATGGATATGGTTATGGATCAGTACTTCAGAGCTCAAACATTCAAGAGAGGTATAAGAAGGGACATATGAGCTAGTGTCGTGCCTCTATACATTTAGACTTATTTTGGAGTGCTCGATCAAGACTTGGTGATTGAGAGATTTTTAGTAGAGAAGAGATATCCAACGGCAGTCAGCAGTAGGTAGATAGGCACGGAGACCTCGGTAGTAGGAAGCCGATGTCAGGAATAGGGATCAGGAAATGGGAGACATCGTAGGAGGACCCAGGATAGGGGATCTATAGTCTAGGGATCTCAGGCTAGATCCAGTTAGCCTAGGGAGAGGTGCTGCTACTCGTGCAATGGTAGGGGACATCTCTCAAGATATTGTCCGACCCGTCGAGATGCTGATAGGGAGTAGGTGGATGGATCACTGAGGCAGAGGAAGAGAGTGGAGCAGACAGACCTTCCAAGTGGCGGATGAGGTAGAGGAGCAGGTAGAGCTACAGTTGGTGGCATATCCTTAGATCAAGTTCCACCACCACCCCCAGGAGGTCTGCACCAGGCTCAGGGAGCTGGGGGATAGGGGCGAAGACAGCTGCATGCAGTTGATCTGTATGACCCAGGGACTCCAGGGATGATCTAAGGTATGATATGGGTCTTCTCTACCTTATATACCATACTTATAGACACAGGTTCCAGTCATTCCTTCATCACCACATTTCTTGTGTGAAACATTGAGATTCTGGTAGATCTATTGACTCGATACTTACGCTTGGATAAACCTAGTGGAGAAGACTCAATGATCACACACCATTGCAGGTAGTGTGATCTTACCCTTGGAGGCAAGAGATTCGGTTGGAACCTATTGGTGGTAGATTCAAGGACTTATGATTTCATTATCAGTATGGATTGGTTATCTTTAGTCCATGCCCACATTGACTGCTTTATGCGAAGAGTGTGGTGTGTCCACAGTGATAGGATGAGGATTTCTTTTTTCAAAGAAAAGGAGACCCAGGAAACACATAATGGGCTCATGCATAGAATGGTGCATCCAATCACTCAGTAATTGGATATCCTTTCCCTCAGAGCAGTAGATGTTACGAGTTCCTAGTTCCCAGCAGTAGTGGTAGAGTATGAGGACGGCTTTCTTAAAGATGTTCCAGAATTACCTCCCCACCAAGAAATTGACTTCTGCATCGACTTACACACCGGGACGGCACCGATTTCATCATCATCATATCGGATGGCTCCCACAGATATTTGTGAGCTGAGGGTGAAGTTGGAGGATTTACAGAGCGAGGTTTTTGTAAGACCCAACGTTTCACCCTGGGCAACCCCAGTTTTATTTTCCAAGAAGGCAGATGAGAGTTTGAGGTTGTGCGTAGATTACCAGTGCCTGAATCAGGTAACCGTGAATAACAAGTATCCATTTTCAAGAGTCGATGACCTCTTAGATCAGCTAAGAGGGGAACAATGGTTCTCGATGGTTGACCTTCGATCAGGTTATCACCAGTTACAAGTACAAAATGTGTATATACTGAAGACGACTTTCAGATACCACTGCGACCACTATAAGTACTTGGTGATGCCTTTCGATGTGAAAATTCCCCTAAAGTGTTCATGGGACTGATGACCCACATCTTCCAGCCATACATAGACCGGTTCATAGTGGTCTTCATTGATGACATCCTTGTGTACTTTGTGTCAGAGTGAGGAGCACATGGCACACCTACGGATGGTTCTAGATATACTCTGAGAGCACCGGCTTTACGGGAATCTCTCAAATTGCCAATTCTTAATTCAGGAGGTCCACTTTCTAGGACATTTCATATCAGTAGATGGTGTAGATGTGGACCCAGCCAAGGTAGAGGTAGTGTTAGCATGGGAGACACTTTGGAGCATGACGGAGGTTTGGCTCTTCCTTGGGTTGGTAGGATATTACCAGATATTCATTTATGATTTCTCACGAATATCAGCACTAATGACAGCCTGGACTAGGAATGGGAAACCCTTCATATGGATGGACAAGTTCCAGAAGGCTTTTGATTAGTTGATAAAGAGTTTGATGAGAACCCCAATCTTGAGATTACCAGAGGAGGGTGTCGAGTATGTCGTTTTCTGCAACACATCAGGGACCATGTTTGGTTGTGTCCTGATGCAGAGACATGAAGTGATTTCTTATGGTTTGTTCCATCTTAGGCCACATGATAAGAACTATGCAACCCACGATCTCGAGTTGTAAGTGGTAGTCTTCGTGTTGAAGATGTGGTGACACTACCTTATGGACAAGCGGTTCATCATCTAATCTGACCACAAGAGCCTCAAGTACATTTTCTCATAGAAGGATCTAAATCTGAGGTAGAGGTGTTGGCTAGAGTTCCTCCAAGATTATGATTTTGAGATCATCTATACTCTTGGGAAGGGGAATAAGGTGGCAGATGCTCTTAGTAGAAGGTTGAGCTTGTAGCTGTTGAGTGAGGTGACAGAACAGTTAGCCACATTGTTGCTATCCTTCATGGACAATGAGGTTGAATCTTACCTTCAGTCAAGGGTTTTCACCCCTCCACCATTACATTGAGATAGGAAGGTGCAACTGGGGGATGTCGAATGTGAGGTTTTACGTGCTCAGTTATCCATAGGACATGCTCTCAATGGATATTCTCAAGGTGGGGAGCACATACTTCTTTTTAGGGGATGTACTGTTGTATTAGTGGCGTTGCGGGAAGATATATAGAGGGAGTTTCATACATCTCCTTTGAAGGTACATCCTGGAGTGGTGAATATGTACCAGGATCTCTGATGATAGTTCTGGTGGTCAGGCATGAAAAAGGCAGTAGAAAAGTTCATTTCTCAATTCCTTACATGCTAGTAGGTGAAGGCTGAGCACCTGGTTCCAGTGGGATTATCTCACCCCCTAGAAGTTTTGGAGTTAAAGTGGGATGGACATAGTGACGGGCTTACCATGAATGTCCAAGGGGAATGATTCCATCTGGGTGATCGTTGACTGACTCACCAGTAGGCCCACTTCCTAGATATCAGGGAGCAGAGTTCCGTAGAGAGATTGGGATGCCTCTATGCGTAGGAGATAGTTCGGCTTCATGTTGCCCCTTTGAAAATAGTCTCGGATCAAGATTACCACTTTACATCCCGGTTGTGAAAGGGATTGCAGGAGCCTTTTGGGACTCAGCTACGCTTGAGCATGGTTTTCCATCCCCAGACTGATGGTCAGATAGAGCGGACCATCCAGGTTTTGGAGGATATGTTGTGGGCATATACCTTGGACTTTGGTCATAGTTGGGAGGACCACCTACCACTAGTGGAGTTTGCGTACAACAATAGATACCACTCCACCATTGCTATGGCACCTTTCGAGGCTTTATATAGGAGACCCTTTCAGTCACTACTTTATTGGAACAGCCCCGGAGAGTCAGCACTCATGGGTCTAGAGTTTGTAGGAGCTACCACCGAGAAGGTTCATATCATCCAGGAGCGGATGAAGACTACACATAATAAGCATAAGTCTTATGTTGATAGGTGACGAAGACCTCTGGAGTTCAAAGAGGGAGACCATGCCTTTCTTCAGGTCTCACCTTAATGTTGGTTATGAAGATTTGGTCGGGGTGGCAAGCTATCTCTGAGGTTCATCAGACCTTTCCAGGTACTGTGTAGAGTTGGCGAGGTGGCGTACTTCCTAGCTCTACCTCCACAGTTGCATCGAGTACATGATGTATTCCATGTGTCGCAGCTGAGGAGGAACCTGTATGACCCATCACAGATCATTGACTGGGGCGAGCTGGACATCGAGGATGGAGTGACCTTTGCTGAGTACCCGATGGAAATTGAGGATTGGAAAGAGAGGATCCTTCATGGGAGATCAATATCCTTGGTGTGCATTTGGTGGTAGCATGTAAATCTTCAAGAGAGCATGTGGGAGTGGAAGAATCAGATCCGTGACCAGTACCCGCATCTTTTTTAGTAGCCTTTGTTTTGGATTTTCAAAGATGCAAAACCCCAAGGTGGGGAGAATGTAATGTCTCACATTTTCCATGTATTATTTTTAAATATTATATGGAATTATTTCAAGACCATACCTTTATATGTCATGCAATTCCAAGGCCTAGAGTGCCCAAAATAAATGTTTGAAATAAATTAAAATTTTAAACAGTGCACGTGAGCATTTTTCCTATGAAAGTGGAATATATTTTAAATAGGTGCATGGATCAGAAATATGAGGACATTGTTTTATTTAAACAAACAAATTTACCTTATGTGAGTCCTAATATCAATCGGAGCAGGTCATCCACAATAGTTAGTTTTTGGATGTTTAATGAAAATAAAATAAAATAAAAATTTATTTTATTGAAAAGGTTTCTTTTTTCGAAGAAACCTAAATCCTCCATTTTTAAATTCCATCTTATGGAAAGTTTGTACGGTTAGCCTCATAACCATGCAAATTGAGAGAGAGGCTCTTGGAGCTTTTTAGGAGAACTCGTTGGCAGACGATGACGACACATCTTGGATCTGACGAACCTCACCAGTGAATGCGACATGGGGATCATTCTTCAACCTGATTTTGTTAGGGGTTATTATTTAGATTCTTATTTCCCCATTTTTGTATTTAACAAAAAATGTGGAACAAATGGGAACATTTTGATCTGTAGATCATGCATTCTTGTGGGAGGGTGTTATCTTCCGTTTCTTTCGGGATTTGATTCGGGAATTTTAATTGTGATAATTGTTGGATTATCAATTTGATTCGAATTGTATAATAATTCTTACGGGATAAAATCAACATAGTGATGAAAGATAGTTGAGGTTTGTTCTTCCTTTTGGTTTATTGAATTTCTTTCTTCCTCTTTTCATGGAGTTCTTCTTGTTCATTGTGAGGCAATGAACAACGGATTGCCACGCATCCGTTTTGCAATGCAACGATCCCAAATTAGAGATCTGACATCATGGTGACCTTGCGGAGGTGAGAAGGTGATGGTGGAGGATGAATATACACGGTTCGGTAATTATCGTTCTTCGACTATTCTTCTTGTGAATGATCAAAATTCATTTTTGGGGCTGATCGGAGACCCGAAACTAATAGAATCGACTTCGTTTTGTCGGGGTGACCTCAGATCTGGATTTTCGTTGTGATCAGATGGCTGGATCGAAGACTGGAGGAGAGACTAGGGCAGGGTGGTGACGTGTGTTGTTTCTAGAATTTTCTGAAGAACACGGCGTGAATCCTCGAAGAACATGTCGTGTGATACCGACTCAGCGGTGGATAGGGTTTCTCGAGGCATGATGCGATAACATGGTGTATCCCCAAAGGACATAGCGTGTGGGTCCTTACATGGGACTCATTGTGTCTCTCGGGTGATACACGGACACAGGATGGAGTACACGGCCATTTACTCAACCACACGGACAGACTAGGCCGGCTGCACGGGTTACTACATATACCAGTTACACGGGATGGCGCACACGGGATAAAGCTGGGTATGGGCACACGACCACGTACACGAAGCCGATCCCAGTTACTTGGATATGGCATGTGATCTATACTACATGCCATGTATGGAATTTCTTACACAACCATCCTTGTGACATGGGCCGTAGTACACAGGCACTACCCAGGGTTAGAATACATGGTGTGTGACACTTCTACATGTCATGTACTTTTTAGTACAAGGCTTGATCTTCTGGTCCACCATATCTTGGACATGTTTTGTTTGGGTTAGTGCCCCTTTTTCTCATTCCCTGGATGGTCAGGGATCGTTTCCTTCTATAGGAGTATTATCCCTTCAGTATGACTTTCCGAGATAGAGTTAGGTATCCCTCCAAGAGGCATGGAGTGAGATCCTATATCCATTCTTGAACCTAGGTAGGGTCAGGTATCAACGTTACCACTTCCACAGGTTGTTGATCCTCTACCAAGCAGGTGAATCCGGATGAGTCGTAGTATCACCCAAGGACTTGGCAGTGATCCTCATCTATGTATCGAGATTGTTCCCCCCTCAGGAGTGTGTTCTCCCAGAATGAGTGTATTAATCTCTCGTGACTTTTCCTGAAAGACAGTACTTCTCTGACAGACGTCATCAGAGCTATCAGACTCGGGGAGTGAGTTCTCCTAGGTGAGTGCTTCGTGGAACTTTCAAAATGAATCCCTAGTGGGGGTATGTTGTTGCGTGACTTGTCCCTAGACAATGGGTTTTAGATTTGAGTATATCTAGATTGTGTTATCCTATTATATGTTCAATAGACATATACTGTGTAGAGATGACTATGTCTTTCCTTTTTGTATTGATTTGTGGTTTTCGTGCTCCTCTACTGAGTATTGTTATACACACCACTGCATGGGCTTTTCCCACACGTGTCATGTCTTGTGTCGATGAGCAGCCTTTTGACAGAATCTAGGGTTGACCAGAACATGACTGAGCTTTCTGAATTCCCTATAGGCTGAGGTGTTCCTATGGCTACATGCAGCAGTCCCAGTACCTCTCTGTGTTTATAGGTTGGACTTTGTAGTTTTCGGACTATTTTTTTGGTGGGCCAATATCTAGGCCCAGTTTACTTTCAGTACTTTACTTTCTACCATACTCTGTTGGTTGGGTTTAGTTTTATGCATGCATTTTTCTTCCCTAGAGTTTTCTTTACATTTCAGCATTGTGGTCTTGGAGATGTGTGCATGTGTACAGGTACTTTGGCAATGCCTCCGAAGTTAGTAATATTCCTACTCTGTGCTAGTCACCAGCCCCTGGCCTATTGGAGACGAGATTGGGGAGTTGTGGCGTGGGCCCCACTGGTACAGTTCATGACAGGTTTCACCACCCACATTGTTTATGGGTTGAGTTGGATATTTTATTATTTTTCTTTCTTTTGGTTTTTAGGGAGTACTTCTAGGTATATATATACTTACCCCTTAATGGGATTTGTCTAGTTGTTTGGTTTCCAATACAAGCATCAAACATATTAGTGGTTATTATAGTGGACTTGGTTTTAGTGGTGATTAGTAGTATGTTAGGGCACTAAACATGTTCTATTTTCGGACTTTGGGAACGTATGTCTCGGTCTAACTTACATTAACTTTTCAGTTATTTTAGGTTTGGGTTTTTCCCAATATTTATATTGGGGTGATTATTTTGTAACAAATACATTTTTATGATATTTTATAACTATGATATATATATATTAGAGGTTTTGGAATTCATTGTTTACACTCTATTGGTTACTATATTATTATTACTTGACATTATTTAATGGAGATAGGTTTGTGTGCATGTCTATAGTTACTTTTGGCTAAGACCCTCCATTTCAAGTTTATGCCTACTTGGTTTTTTCTTCCAGTATTAGACCTATTTGAGGCAAGATATAGGTGTCACTCTTAGCTTACTACTGACCTAGGTGGGGTCACAGTGGGTCAGTTCATGAAAATACTCACAAATGTCCAAGCCTTAGGCCCACACATGTTGCGTTGGTGTAGACGAAATGCAGGTCAGAGATAGATTCATGGGTGTCGAGTTGGGATAGTTTATTTATAGATGGAGCCATCTGATCATGGGGTGTAGTATTATAATGGATTGACTGGTACAAGGTGCTAACATGAAAAGATTTATTCTATTTTTGTTCACTTTCATTGAGGTAATCTACATATTTCTGGTTAATATTTTTCTTTTTGGGTTGTTGGGTGTGTTTTTACCCTATTACATCAGTTGTTCACACTGGTTGTATTGTGGTTTTCAGTAGATGTCTTATAAAATTCCCAAACTCAGCCACCCAAATATAGTGACAAAAACATAATAATCATATTTATAGTATGTATATTGATAAAAATAACCCATTTTTATCCATCCAATACATATAATATCAACATATAAGATTATATCACTAACAAATACATTAACCTTTATGGTTTAGAGTTTTAGTGAATTTTGAAAAACTCTTTCAAATTAGACATTTCAATAAAATATCCATTTTTCCAAAAAATGAGTTCATTATAATGAAATGATTTCTTCATTCAAGTTACCTTAAATATAAGGAAATATGATTTTATTAACCATTTTACTCATCCTTAATCCCATTGAAAAACATTTAAAAACATGGGATGAGCAGAAAAATCTAAGTAAGGGAAATAAAAGCACGAAATATGTTAGTCCAATAAGAAGCATGAAAACCTATAAAATGAATAGATTTATCAAAATATTATTTGACCATGTGAAATGAATCATATCCACCTGAAAAAACAATATTATTCATAATGAAACCGATTAAAACCCATATCAATCAAATAAAAACATTTTTAGAAATCATAGAGAATCATATTCATAACTCATGTTCAATCAATTAATAAATAATAGCTTCTTAATTAAATCCATGTGATAAACCCTTTGTTAAATCTATCCCTCTTTACTTTGATGACAATTAGCATTACCCAATTCGGGGAAGATATATATCAGACTCACCCATTCATATAAGACATATCTGGATCATCGATTCATTTAAGAAGTATTTTGCTCACCCATTCATATAAGCTATATAATGGTTATCCATAATAATCTATAATGTTCAAATTACCATGTCATAAGAAAATAACATATTATTTTTTCACATTTTCATCAAAAAACCATAAAAAACTCTTTTGGACCCATATGAAAAAACATAGAAATATTGAAATTCCCTTTCATTTTAAAACCCCATTTTCAAAACTAAAATTCTGAGATAAAATTTTAGAAGGGTTTTTCTTTGAATAAAACATGGAATCTTATAACAAAAAAACCTCAAATTCTGGTTAAAATGGTAAGAAATCCCATTGACACCATATATATATTTAAATACATCATTCCTTTTTTCCATTTATAAATAAATTAAAAAATGTTACTTATAAAATATGTAGAAAGAATCATTTTTAAAAACATTTGAATAATTTAAAAAGTTGAATAATAGTTAATTTATTATTGTTTTATATAGATATATAAATACAAAAAATAATATAAAAAATATTAATATGGAATAAAACAATAGATAAAATAAATCTTTCAAATAGTTAAATATTGGGATTTATGTTAAAATATCCAATACCTAGAGACTTAATCATCATGTACATTATTTATCTTTATAAATAATAAAAAATTGTTAATTTTTTACTTTACTATGAAAAATTTTCATTCTTATTATTCCTATTTTTTTATTATCATGTTCTATTTATTTACTCATTATATTAATTTCATGTCAGATGTTTTGATGATATTTGACTAATATGACCAAAATGACTAAGGTATGATGAATATGATGAAAGTGGTCATTTTTTCCTAATCTTCATAATGAAAATAATGAAATAATTATCATTTTTATGCATGAATTATAATTTTAAAACCAACCATGATATATGGTTAGGAAAATGAATTTTATTACAATCCCAGATATGGTAGTTCATACGTATGTAAGAGTAGCGTTTCCATTTTTCAATGATAATGATGGAAAGAAGGTAGTGATTGTTTATCTGTAAATAATTATTATTAGATGATAAATATCTTGTTATTTCTATATGAAAATTATATACATCATACTAATTATTTGGTGATAAAAAATAAATCAAATCTCTTTGTGGAGGTGGTAGTCCATACCTATATACGAACAACAGTATCATTTTTCAATGAATAGAAAGGTAAGAAATTAGTTGATATACTTTATTTATAGTATGATAAATGATTCATAAATATAATATATATATATATATAGTAAATCGATAATTATAACCATCTATGATAAGCATTGATGAAAAATGAATTATAATGATTCACAAGGTTGTAGTCCGTCGTACAAATGAACGATGGATTTTGTTCACATTTTATGGAATAAAGAAATGGACATATGTTATACAACTAAAATAAAAACATTTCAGTATATATAAGATATTTTTTGTACAATTTCAAAAAAATTTAATAATATTTGGATGTAGAAGACAAAATAACTAAGACATTTAGTTAAAATAAATGCCTCTTCTTCAGACAACCTCTATTTCTTAACCCACTAATCCCTACAAGGTTTGTATAATACAAAAAATAATCCATCTAGATCTTGGGTAGGGATGTTATGAAGGGATTTAGATAGGGATATTATGATTTTTAGTTATCAAAAGGTGTGTTATAGATAGGATATGAGGTTTCCTATTATAACTGAGGGGAGGGACATTCTTGGAATTTTTTAAATTATTAAATTAATATAAATCAATTTTCATGTTAAAGTGGATCCAAATTAATATATTTAAAATATAGGATGAGTATGATTTTAAATCCTCTCATCTAATAAAATTTGAATAGATATATATTATTATTTTTAAATATCTCTTTGTTTAACCCCCCCCCCTCCGTAACCCTATTGACAATTACCATGACATTAATATTTTTTACTCCAAATGGGTTATGAAATTTAGAATAAAAGAAAAATGACCAATAAATGGACTATGGTATATATTTTTAACCATATGCAATTTTTCTGATCTAATATAATATTTTAATACATTTTACATATTTCAATAAAATATTGTTTATTATTAAATTTCATTAATGTCATCTTTTGGAAATACATGAAATATTATAATATAATATGTTTCTAAGTCATGCCAAATTTTTTTGAAATCAATTCGATTCATATATAAGGATGATATGGTCTAAATTTAACCATTAAATCAAATTTTTTAAATTTTATATATTATTTTAAACCTTATCATTTGGTTTAACCCCTTCGTTAACTAATTTTAACTTTTACCATCGTAAATTATTTTTCAATATTAATGGGTTATAATTTTACATATAAGTTTCCAATTGGATCATAAATGTACAAGGGATGAAAATTTATACAATTTATCATTCTAATTATCCTTATTAAATATCTTTATGATTTATATATAAGTTAATAATATATATTTTGACCAAAAATATCATTAATGTTATTTTTGACACTATTAATTTATTTTGACATCAAATATATGAAAATAGTAATGGATTTAGAATATAAACCTTTATCACATCTCAAAAAAGTTTATATTGATCTATAAAATATATGGGATACTATAACATAAAAAAATTACTTTCAGTAGTTTTAAAATAATTTACATTATTTATTTACTACTTGTAGAAGAACTGGGATTATATTGCATAAGAATTTAAGTTAAATATTTCATAGCTAAAAATAAATAATAAATTAAAATATTTAAAAAACAATTTATATTTTAAATAATCATTTATAACGGGAAAAATGTTTTATTATCACTATTATAAAATATTACAATTATTAAAATCAAGGGAGAGAATTTTTTTACTTTATGTTTATATAAAATAATATATAAGTCATTTTCAAATAAAATGACACAAAATTTCCACAAAATCAAATATTGGATGAGGATGGTTGAACCCAAATTTTCTAATAGATTAAAGGAAGGTTGTAGGGTTATTTTTTTTCCTTATCATGTTATATTTAACCATAATTATCTGATTTACCCTTACTAAGGTGATAAATATTTACTACTATTACAATTAATAATGACTAAAAATAAAACAAAATTATTTTATAAACTGTAACCAATAGATTCCAAATATAGGATCTATTTTTTAATATTAAATTCATTTAAGTGGTAGAATTTAATATAAGATTAAAATGGAAAAAGAAATGAATTTTTTTTATAAAAATATGTTTTTAATCTGAAAAATGAACTTATACCAAAATAGGGTATAAAGATGATTTCTATGTAATTAATTAGATTTTTTATAACTAAAATATACTTGTGATAATTTAATATAAAATTCTAAAAAAAATCTTATTTTTGAAAAAAAATAGAGGAAATTTTTACAAAAAAATCATTTATTTTCATATTCACTAAAAATCAATCTTTTAGAGAAAAAAAAACAAAAACAAATCACCCTATGATAATTATGATATTATGATTTCAAAAATAATATACATTTTATCAAATTAATTTTCAAAAAAAAATAAAAAATAAATTATATTTTCATCCCATAAAAATAAATATAAAACTTTTTGGATGAAAACATATTTTTGAAGAATAAAAAAAATTTACTGAAAATAGACTATATATATATTATTTATTAATAAGAACATTAAAAAATTATAAATATTTTTAATAATATTGTTATTAATATTAATACCTTAATATTTAATGGTGCTTTTATAATGATAATATTTAAATAATAATATTTCTTGATTAATTTATGATCTATTTTGTTTCTTATATATAGTATCAAACAAACTATTCTGTTTAAATCTCAAGATATTATACCCCCCCCCCACATTAAAAAACTTTGTCCTAATAATTTGATTAGGGATTGGTAATGATGGTTTCTACCTTTAAAAAGTCCTTTTTTCTGAAATCCATCATCAAAGAAGGGTTAATAATACATCCTTTTGAAATGTGGTAAAAAAATATGATGGTCATCTTGAATAACATAAACTAGATTTTAAAATAGTAAAACATTAGTGAGAATTACAAATACATACATGGAGGAATTACTTTACCTTACAATCTAAGAACATATGTAAATTTTCTCACATAAATATTATAATTTAATCCCTTAATCAATTTCCACCATAATCTCATATTTACCTCCAAATAATGACTATTAATAGTAATTTTTTCATGCCTATACCACTAAATTAAACATCTATTGGATCATATTATCCACAAAATGATGTCAAACTATTTCTCAGGTCATTATATATTAACCAAAACTGAAATAGTTGTCACAATTAAAGATAATATCGAAAATGAATAAATTTTTATATGAAGAACTAATACATTAGTCAAAAAAATATAAAATATCACAAAATGATCAATGTAGATAATTCTATAAATGAATTTGCATAAAATTATTCAATATATTTCTGATAAGATTAAAACAAAATATTAGAACTAATTGATAAGATATTATTCCAAAAACAATTAACCATTTTCTCCAAATCACATCATTCACTATTAAATTCTCAAACAAAAAATGTATAATCCTTAGGTATATAGTCTCTAAGATATGCTAATTATTTTCAATAATAAACAAAATCACCATAAATCTATATCAAAATCATATATGCTTCCAACTAATAATTTAACCTTTATTCATCAATTAAAGTCCCATATAATCCAAAAAATAGATCTATTTACATTAATCATAAATGGTTACAATAATAGTGAACGTCATCTGAAATAAAATTAGTCACTTAATCCCCAAATAAAATTTCAATCCCATGGTTATATATATAATAAAACATATGTTCCCAAATTTTAACAACCCATGATTTCCCCAATATCAAAGATCATATAAACCCTAAATTTTATCACTACCTTTAGAATATTTTATTTAAAATTTAATGGAATTATTACTCAAAAAAAAATTTATTTCAAACCTAAGGGATATATACACCTCAGTCCAATTAAATTTATCCAAAAGTGTCATTAAACAACTTAAAATCTCATCACGTAATATAAAAAATGGGTTGTCTAATAATTTGAACATATGATCAAAATTAATCTTATAACACCAAGATGTTAACCATAACTCTTAAGATAACCTATATTGAATATAACCATATCAAAAATGTTCTTTAAACCTTACTCTGATACCAACTATAATATCCCCAAACTTGCACTCTCGGATTCGGTGCTAAAAATTGATACATTACATTTCACACTCTGATACCGATATACATGACCCATTTTTAGCCTTCTAAAATATATAACATAAATATAAAATCTTTGATCACTTAAATACCCAAGAACCAATTTTTAAAGCTTTATAGGATTAAAAAAAACTCTTTCAAACTGTACATTTCCAGATAGTGTATATTTTTTCACAAAACAAGTTCTTTATAAAGACGTGTTTTCATAATTCAAGGTAACTTCAATATCTATATAATTCACATTATTTACTATTACACTCATCATTATTCCTTATGAAAAAAAATTAAAAAAGTTGTACGATAATAGAAGTATCATTAAGCGATATAAAAGTTAGAAATCTGTTAGTCGAGTGAAATCATTAAAACCTAAAAAATGTTTACCTATTCCATAATATTCTTCAATCTTATTAAATAAATCATATAAAAATTGAAAACATACTTTTTATCAATGAAATCCTTTAAAACTCATATAATGATAACAAACAAAGTTTTAGGAAACATAAATCTTCATCTTCATAACCTATGTTAACTTGTGTCATAAATAACAAGATTTTAGTTAAGTCCCTAGGTGAAACCAAGTTGGTTAACTCCCACCATATTTCTATAGTTGATAGGAAACATTACCTAGTGAATTAGAGATATATAATGGGATCACTCATTCATATAAGTTGTATCGGGTTCACTTGTTCATATAAGATCTATCGGGATCACCCATATTGAAAGCAATTTCAGATATCAAAATACCCTTTCCTTGTAAGAAACCATTTTCAAAACTAGAATACCCATAAATAATGGAAAAAAGTGTTCTACATTGAAGAAAATAGGAAATATTGTAACATAATACAAACATCGAATAATTTTTTTAGTGGTGGGAAAACCATTTATGTTGTATACATTAAAATAGAACATGCCTCTTTTCCTTTTGCAAACAAAGTAAAAACATTATGTGTACAATACATAAAAAGATTATTTTTAAAAAAATTAAAGGAATGTGAATATTAACATAAAATGATATTTATAACTATTATATTTATATATAAATATATCCATAAAAAAATTTCAAAAATATGTACATGGGAGAATAATATATAGAAAATATAACATTAAAAAAATTAAAAATAAGTTTTAAGTTAAATTGTTCCTTACCTCAAGTATGCCTCGTCATAAATATTCTTTATCATCATAAATAAGAAAAATATAAAAAATATTTTCATCCCTAATAACCTTTTTCATATTTACTTTTTATTTCTTATTATTTTTTACCATGTTATACTGAATTACTCAATCCATTAATTACATGTCGGTCGTTTTGAACATATTTGGATCATTTTTCCAAAATGACATTCGTATGTCGACTATGGTATTATTGGAAATTATTCAATAATATTATTAATAATAATCATGAAAAAATTATTATAATTTTACATTAATTAATATTTTTATACTATCTATTTAAGATCATTGTGACAAATGAATTGTGTTACAACTATAAGGATAGTAGGTCATACATACGCATGAGTAACATTTAAATTTCTCAATGATAATGATAGAAAGAATGTACATATTATTTTATTATTAAATAATGATGATTATATCATAAGTATCATTTTATTTAACTAATTAGTATTATATATATCATCTATATTATTTGGTGATGAAGAAAATCACTTCACTTTGCGGAGGTGGTAGTCCACATGTCCACAAGAACAACGATATCATTTTTCAATGAATAGAAAGGTAAGAGAGTATATTATATCTAATATTTTTGGAATGATAAATATTTCAATAATATTGTGTTTATATATATATATATATATTAAATAAATCATTATAACCAGTCTTAAGAATCAGTGATGGAAAATGAATTACATCCGTTCGAGAGGTGGTGGTCTACCATAAACATGCATGATGGATTCATTTCCCATTTTATATAAGAATTATCAGGATATAAGTCATATAATTAAAATAAAAAGTTTCAATATATGTACGATACTTTAGTTATTATTTGATAATTATTTAATAATTTTTTAAGGATGTGTAAGGATAAATAACACTAAAAAATTCTGTCAAAAATTGTACCTCTAATTCTGACAATCTCTTTTTATTTACATATCATTTCATGTAAACAACATATTATTCCACATCTAAGGCCTCTAGAACATGAGGAAATATTTAGGTACCGGATTTTTCTAGGTTTTTTCTCAGCTTGAGTTCTTATATGATGTGAGTAATATAATAGAGTTGGTTGGGGAAGGGGAATTATTGGAAATTTATAATATATTAACTTGGTATTAATTAATTTTCAAGTTAATGAGGATAAAAATTGATATAAATAAAATATATAATTATATTGAGTCACTATAATATCATAAAAAAATTAAAATTTAATATTGTTTTTTCACCATTATCTCTTTGTTTTAACCCTCCTTTAACACTTTTGAAAATTACCATGATATCAAATTTTGTTACTCTTTAAGGGTTGATAATGTTATTATAAAAGTTAAAATGATATGTAAATGGATTGTGGTTGATATTTTTAATCATGTATCATTAAATAGGCTGCAGATAGTATTTTTTGAATTTTACGTATTTTAATAAAATATTCTTTATTTTAAAAAAGCATTAATTTAATTTTTTTCTGAAATATATGAAATTATATAATATAATATTTGTCTAACTCATTTAAAATGGTTCCAAAAATGAAATTTATTTGAATATTATGAGTATATGGTATTAATTTAAAAATTCATTGGAATTTAGATTGTTTTATATGTGATTTTATACCTTATCATTTGGTTTAACCCTTATGTTAACCAATTTTAACCCTGACCAAAGTAATGTATTTTTCAATATTTAGGGATATAACATTACTTATGAGGTGAAATTTTTCTTATAAAAGGAAAATGGATGGAATTTTAGGGAGTTTATCATCCTAATTTTTCTCTTTTAATATTTTTTTGATTTATAAATAGTTTAATAATTTATTATTTAACATAAAATATCATTAATGACATTTTTTATACTATTCATTATGTTTGAATTTAATAAAAATATAATTGTGAAGGATTTAGAATATAAACATTTCAAACATCCCCAAGTATTTAAAATTGTTATATAAAATTATTGGGGCACTATAACTCATCTAGAAAAAATTACTTTTAGAGTTTTTAAAATCATTTTCTTGATTTCATTACTCCTAATAACTGCACTATGACGGTGCTGCAGAAGAATTTAAGGTAATTATTTAATCAATAAAAAAATTTACCATTAAAAAATTAATTATCTTTAAAATAAATATTTATAACTGAACAGAATTTTTTTATCACCGTGATAAATTATTATAGAAACTAAAAGGTATATATTGTTATTTTGACATTATATTTATATAAAATAATATATAATTTATTTTCAAAGAAAAATTTCATGAAATTTCCATAAACTTTATTTTTTGATGATGAAAGAATAAATCCACTCAAAAAAGTGATTAATGAAAATTTTTCGAGTAATTTTTAGTCCTTAAACTTTTTTCTCTAACATTAATTACCCGATTAATCCATAATGAAGAGACAAATATTTACTATCGTTATTATTCATAATGACCAAAATTAAATGCACTTATTAACCTAATATGAACCTCATAATTATAAACATTGTATAATTTTTAAAACATTAAATTTCAATATTTTTAATAAATTAATTTAACATGAAATTGCAAAACACAATTAAGACGTTGTTTTTAGAAAAAAATAGTTTTGGAACCCAAATATGAACTTATAAAAAACCCGGTATAAAGAAGATTATGATGTAATTAATTATATTTTTTTATATATAATAGATAATTTTCTTGATTTATCATAAAGTTCATAGCATAATGGTACTTTTTAAGTAAATTAAATGACAATTTTACAAAAAAAACCAAATTTTTCAGTATTCACTAAATAATAAATATTTTCATAAAAACCCCCAAAATTTCAACCAACGAAAATTTTGATATTCTGATTTAAAAAATGTCATACTGTTTATCAAATAAATTTTTTATATGTGGTATAAATTAATTATATTATCCATGCATAAAAATAAATAAAAATAATTTTTGAATAAAATGTATTTTTAAGCATAAAATAGTTGTGCTAAAAATTGAGTGCTTATATATTATGAATTAATAAATACAGTAATACCATTCAATATATTTTCCATAATATGGTTATTACTATTCATAATTAATAATTTAATATCTAGTTTATAATGGTCATATTAAAAAACAATCATGGTTCGTTTAATCTTAGTATTGTGTGTTGTATAAACTATCAGACAAAGTGTTCATTTGAATTCTTGGGATATTACATGTCTGATACATGTGTTGATTCAATTTAGTTGATAATTTATTTATCCTGCTAACATTGAATGTTTTTTTATTGTAGAAATGTATCTGTGGTACATTATTGTAGGATAAGGTGTCCCATGTGTGAGATATACCTAATCTATGTAAGTCACCATCTCATAGCATTTTGGTGGTTGGATTAGGGAGACCCTTTATTAATCTTTCAGCCCGGGTGGAAAATTGGTAGGTTGGGGTGTGACAGAAACACTATGGAACTCCTCATGGGAGGGATGATGAAGCCATACTCTTTTTATTCTATTTACCTCTACCCCACTACATATCCTCAGTATTCCTCTTTATTCCACTATAAGTGATAATCACCCTGGCAGTAATAGGTCAACTCACTTGAGTACTCATGGATGGAAAAAAGAAAATTTTCCCAATCCTCCTCAAGGTCCTTTAGAATAGTCAAGGACATACATAAAAACTTGAGGTATTCCATTAAGTCAAAAATATTTTCCTTCCATCTAATGTATGGGTGAAGACTGATCTCGAACATCCTAGACTTTTGTGCCTTATTTCCTCTCAATGAGGGAAAATAGGTAGTTAATTGAAACAAGTGGAGTGTGTAGATAGGGTCATATATCTATGATAAAGATATATGTTTTACAGGTTATATTTCAACTTCATCATTTCAGGAAATAATTCCCCAAATAACATATTCTGGATGGATTCCCAAGAAAGACCCTCAAATATTCTTATTTGTCCCATGAAACCCCACTATCTACTAGTAGTTCCATGTAGTGTGATCATAGTTAGCTTGACTTGTTGGTCTTATATTTTCTCAACCAAGTTTAATAAACCCTCTATGATGTTTATCCATTATTCATCATTCCATGGTACCCCAATTCCTATGAAATATGCAAGATGATAGATATGGATGTTGATGGTGTATTCAACCATGGACCTTATTTCTCCACTACCATGGGTAGGTAAAATAAGAATGAAACTAGGCCAGAGTAGCTCTAATGCTTGAACAACAGGAGTAGGTGTGGGAGATTGCTCATGGGGATTATCATGCATAACTCAGGGTGGGACTTGAATTTCCTCTCAAGCAGGTTCATTGAGACATCTATGAGGTGGAATTTTTTATTAAATTCTAAGAGATTGTTTTGGATTCCTATAATATGTTACTTACAAGAACAAATTATGAAATAATAAGAAAAATTATATAATTTCTATTAGAATACTTATACTAGTAGATACTTACAAAAGATATTACCCTATTAGTACTACCTGAGGCTCAAGACTAGTCCACATACGTTCACATTAGTAATAATCATATATATACATAACATTAAAACATAAAAATGTTCATCAAATTAATATCACACAGATATATCATGACATAAAGATAACAGACATATCACATAACAAATAATACAAGTATATCTTGAGTAGATAACATAATTAGGGCATGACATGATCCCCTACCTTTAATATTACAACTCCTACACCAGTAAAGGATAAATGGAGATAATTACCCCAAATTCCTCCCTCTAGATGGCCCTGGGATGGATACTAGAGTTCAGAGTATAGAGAATGTCAAATATATGGGATGCATTACCCTCATCAGGAAGTGAAGTGGGGTTAGGAGATAAGATATCAATAAAAAAACTCCATAACATAATACATTGTTCAAAACACACAACATACCATAATTTCTATATTTTCATAAAAATACAAATGAAAGGAACTCCAAACTCCAAGAAAACCTACAACTCCATCCAAGATTCCCAAACAATAATTTCATCTATAGTGATCTAAATTACAAACAATAGAAAACTATTTCTAGGTGACCACATGGGAGTACTCAAAAGGATCATCCCTCTAAAAAGATCAATGAATATGTATAATAATATACAATAATGAGAATGAGTGAAACCATCTAATAAAAAAATAAAAACCAAATCAACAATATGATCTAACAATGTCATATGATTAAACCAAGGGCCACAATGTCATAATTAAATAAAAAGCATCAATAAGACTATAGCAACCATTTTTCGATTTATCTTACACATCCAAAACCAAACACACATTTCATAACCAAACCAAACCATAAGTACATAATCATCACCACAACACTTCCTCCTCTTGTCCTATATTATACACATACCGTATCTAACCTATAAAATAGGTGTTCTCCCACTCAAATCATTAGAAAGATGGTATAGTCATCCTATCTAAAGAATATGGATTAAAGTATGGGTAAATACAAAAAATATATCACCAACCATCATTCTATACATCTGAAGTCGCATCATCATGCTTACACATATCAACATTCTCGGCCACATTACTACAATCAACACAATAGCATCACTTTCCAACCATTTATGTATATTCTTCACTAAATCCATGTCATTTTCATTTGTAGGGTATCATGAACATGTAGATAATCAAACTTATTCCCTTCCCCTACCATGCACAACCCCAATTATGAACCACTATATCATCTCATAAAAATAAATACTAGTGATCTTTTGAATTTTGGGAATCACACCACATGATTATACAAAAATATTGATCTATTCTATCACATGAGAAAATATAACTACTATGAGAAATTATTTAACTTATATGATTTGTATCCACCATAGGCCATTATAGACCATGAAATAATTCACAATATCATTCCATTTTCCAAACACTTTTAGAATTTTCATCCACAACATAATATTAACACATCAAATTATATAGGGAATTAAAAGGAAATAAAAACAATTTCACATCCAATACTCATTATATATGTGTCAAATAACACAAGTTTCCTCTATAACATCATTCCATTATCCCAATTACCATGAATAGTTATTTATTAATCCCTTCATTTTCATATTAATTAATGACTCATGAAACCACAATTCCAATATTAATTCATGAGTTATTTAACCATTACAACCCATTACATTATTATCATAACCCATTCATATATATTTAAATTCATTCAATCAAAAAACCATACATCAATATCATAATTCCCATTTTACCTTTTCACTTACCAACCATTTTCACATCCATTATAATTTTTCCATGTCAAAAATAGACATCATCATCTCATTCACCATTCCAATTTAATCTATTCACTATTCATCACATTTATCCAATCCATTTCCATTTATTAATTTATTAGGAACTCATACTCAATCCATGTCCAATTTTTGTTTCTCATTCACAATCCCCATCACCACTTCACAAACTAGTTTTAACAAAATCCAGGTAAGTGATAATAAATCTAAAAATAACCACACCTCCAATTTTTTCATAAGGAAACCATAAAGAATTAAATTTAAATGAACCAATACTTTTATAAACATATTTTTGATTTTATATTATTTAATCTTACCATTTTTCTTTTCTTTTTAAGTGATTATTAATTTTTTGTTCAAATGTCCATTATAAATACCAACAAAAACATCATTAATTATAAAGAAAAATATCATTATTGTAGTAAAACCATTAAACAAGAATCATAGGCGTTCAAAAATATAAATAAATGAAAAACATAAATTGAACACAAACATTCCTTTTTTCCTTCCAATTTCATTTTAACTATTGTATTCTCTTCTTTAATTTCTTACACCCATTTAGGTATTCTTGCAATCCTACCCTTTTCCCCTTAAACTGTGAACACACATAAACTAAACTCATATAAAAATGGGTGGGAAGGAACATAGAAAGGTGAGAAACATAACATGACCATCCAATAATAATTATTTCCTAATATAGAATGATTAGTCCATATATTTCATACCTAGAAAACAAAGATCATCCACATTGTACCCAATGATAAAGGAGAGAGGGGGAGAGGAAACATAACTTTCCAATATCTTGAATCCATGACCAAAGGGTTTTCATACTCAAATAAGACTTTAAAGACTCTAATAAAGAGATTTTATCATAAAAAAATTAGTAAATTTGAAGAACATTTAGGAGAGTAGGTTTAATTATTTCTTAAATAATAGAATCTATGCATCTAAATTAAAATTTTTATTAATAAAACCCATTTTAAGAAAAAAATAGTCAACCATTGTTAATCAATAAAAACCAATACCTATTGAAAGAGATGAAAAATTATTAAACTGTAGGCTAATATTAAGTGACTCAGATACTCTATAAAGCTCCCAGTGCAGTGTGCTAACCTGCGTTTCCATATCCTCTCTGATTAGCTCTTCAATGTAAGCGATCATTCATTCAATTGTATGAATAAATTCCTCTATCTTTATTTTCCTCAAATTGAATCCTCAGTCCAGTATGGGGTCTTTTTTGTCTATCCACACTTCATTCTCCTCATTTTAATCAACTTGAAACTGAATATCATAAATTATTTTTATCTCCTCTTTTGAGACATTGAGCTGGTGACTAGTTTCAAGAATTTATTCCTTGGAGTGTAAGATAAGTTTAAAGCACTACCCATCTTCTTATTCCCTATCTCTTGAATTCCTGCTCTATTCTTCACTTTCCCCATTCTAAACATCTTTACCTTCCCTTTTCTACCCTTCTTGGCCGACCGAGTATCCATTGGTTTTGGAATGTATGAGTAGTCCTCGCGACCCTTTGGATTTTTCCCTGGAACCACAATGCATTTCCCAGAGTCATGCATGCCTTTTTTCCCCTTATTCCTTCTAGGTTTGTGGGGTCCTTACCCTTGAATTTAGTCAATGATATCCACTAAGGGGTGACTGTAACTATCATCCTCAAAATACTCCTCCTCTTGAGGTACTGGTGGATTATGGACCTCCAGACCATGAAAACAGTTCCCCAACTCTATTATCACGTTGTAATTAGGGGCCTTCTACAAACACAAAGACACCTTACCTATTTAATTCCCCAAAACTGATTTCTTCCCCCCATCCCCAGCCTTCCTAAGACCTTCAGGGTTGGTTCCGAGGGTGTTTGGTTCTAAGGTCCCCAAGACATCATCACCATCCGGCCTTCCCTATCCACTTTGAGAACTAGTTGCAGCCAATAGGATGGATTTTCCCTACATCAACTCCCGTCCTATGGGATGTTCATATGCTCTTCCCATAAAATGAGGCTTCAGGTTTTTATCCTCCGAAATTTTACCATGAGATACCCCGAGACTTTTAACATCACTCACTGACAAGGTCACAACTAAGGGACCATCCTTATTTGTCTCATGAATTCCAAAGTCATACTTTAAATTAGAAAAAACATCCACAACCCGCGGCTCGGCCTCCTTAGTCTTCACACACTTCACTACCACTGGAGGGGCCAAGGAAGGCCACAACTGTTGATCCTCCTTAACACTAACATCCTCACCTAGGGTGGCTATAGCCAGCACCTCTCGATCAGCACCATGCACCTCCACTTTCTAGACCAATCAATCAAGATCCCACACCATCTGGTTCATAACTAGGTCAATCTGCACCACATTCCCCTCATATCCACTGGTCTCATCTTATCTAACCCTTTGCCTACAATGACAAACATGGACCAAATTTCAAAATCTATGGAACCCGAAGCAGAAAGTAGGCCATGATTCAAACACAATCCTTTTTTTCCAGCAGAACTCTTCTCCAACCAAAATCCAAAGCCACTCCGTGGGATCCTTTGAAACACCAATCTCGACACATGCTCGAGGGGAGAAAGGATAAAAATGGTCGACGTCTGACTATATAAACACAGGTATCTACCAATCATATTTCATGACATTTGAATAATTGAGGGGTTCTGTAAAGGGATAGGTTAGTCTGGAATGATTACCCAAACCACATACGAGGGAGTGTCATGATTCAAGTTGAGATCAAAAGACCATTGATGAAGAAAGAATCTACATCCATTGATTACATGAGGGGGCTGGGACCAGGCGGTATTCATATCTTCCTCCAAGGAGAAACGAATCATTAGTTGACACTGATAAAAGATACCCACCGCCGCTCATTCTTGTAGATCCCGTGAATCACATACGAATCGATCAAAAGCATAGACATAGGGATGGGGACCCCTGAATCAGGTTATCAGTGTCAACTGGTGAAGATATAAGGCCTCGTTGAACTCCTTTAAATATATCTCAAGCTAAGGAGCGCTGAGGTGAAGATCAAGGACCCTAAGGAAAAGAGATATCGAAGGGATGGGGGGTTGAAAATCCAGATTCTTTAATGGGATAAAGGGTCGAGCCGTCAAGGTGGAAGGGAGGACATGCCTCCCTCCCCCTGTCGGGGAGGAGGGGGCCGGAGTCATGGGCATACCGCTAGATCATCATTGCTGGGGGCAGAGCTCTGTAGAGGAATATTCTTCATAATCCCTCATTTTAATTTTGATTCTCTTCCCACTGTTCCTACCATAATAATGGAATCTATGTGTTCTAGAAAAAACAATTTTGAAACCCACATTTAATTTTCAAATTGTTTATAGATCTAATAATAATTTCTTATCAATAAAATCATTAAAAATAGTTAAAAATATTCAAATGGGCCAAAATAATTTTTTCAAATGATTTTAGGAATTTAAAATCATTGAAATTGGTTCCATACATTTTAAAATTGGAAGGAGTAGAAATTATGAAAATTGGGAAATCATAAATACCCAAAAGCAACTTAGGGGGTCTACATAAGGGTAACTTATTTTACCCTTATACATTTCTATAGAGGGATAATGTAAGGGTTTCTTCATATTACTCTTATGCACACATTGAAAATTCCTCCTTACCCTCATGCATGGTAGGGGATCTATATAAGGGTAACAAGTTTTACCCTTTTGTAGTGAAAAGAATTTGCTACCCTCACATAGTACAATTCATACCTATATGTAGAAGTTATAATTCAAGGTGACCCTTATGTGGGATTTTGAAAACACCAACTTATACTTATGAAATACAGGATTTCCCTTATACAACTAAAGGGAACCAAGTAATACTCTTATACAACTAGCATATTACCCTTACACAACTGTAATGAGTTTTTAGATTACCATTATTCTATGAGGTTACTACCTTTATGCTACCATTAAATTCTCTCATTTACCCTTATGAATTGGTTATGATACCCTTACACTTCATTTATTAATATTATTCTACTTTTATACAACTCATTCCAAGATAATATTACCTTTACACAAACTATTAAAACCCACCAATACCCTTATGAAACACAACGTAAATAACCTGTAACCTTACAAAACCCTATAAAACTAGATTTACCCTTACATAGAATCAAGGACTTGTGTAAGGGTAAATATAACATTAGAAGTTAAATATTAACTGTAAAAACATAAATAAAAAATTAAACAAAGGCTTTATTAAAACTTACATAAAAGACATTTAAATCATTTTGAAATCTCTAAATTAATTCCCAAATATGATTTTACTACATTTAAATTACATCTATAAATTGAAAAAAACCATTTTCTAAAACTAATTTATAAATTATAAATCTTTTTTCAAAAAAATTATTGAATTTATGAAATCACTCCCGAACCCCCGAACATCCAAAAATTTGAAAGTATTGGTTCAATAATATATAGATCCATACATCAAATACCTCTCAAATAATTCTCATCCTCAAGAAAAAAACTTATAGAAAAAGGTAAATTCCCAAAAACTATCCCTCGATATATCTCTATGAAATATCTTTATTACTAGAATATGACTGCCATCAAAACACATTCATGGAATATACCTCTGAAAACACATCATCATATTATAATTAAATATAGAAATATCGAGACCAAAATCCTTCCAAAAAAATGTCACTGAAAAATACTCATATAAATGAAAGATAACTCTCAAACAGGATTCGAAATTGGAAACATCATCCTCAATAATGAGAAACTCTACCCAACCACTCCTTCCCTATAAACCAGGTTTTTTATGATATCCACATATTGAATAAAACATCTTTAGCCTGATTAAATGTTTTTATTATATTTTGAAATGAGTGATTTGTAATATTTAATTAATAAATTCACACTAAAATTTTCTAAACCATTCTACAAAAGTTTTATAAAAAAAATCAAAAATACACTACATGGTTTTAGTTAAAGGAGTAGGACACAGCTAAGATATGACTTCTTTACTAACTCTCTCAACAAATGGTTGGGAAATATTTTGAACCACAAGATATTATTTTTAATGGTTTCTTATAAAATCAAACCAGAAATAGATAAACTTTCTTACAAAAAGAAACCTCAAAAAACTAAAACATGAAGCACCATGCCATAACCTAGCCATAGAAAACCACCTCACAATCATCCTCTATGAACCATAAAAAACAATACATAGATAATTAAACTACACTTCCTCAAAAACTGGAGGTATATATTCACCAGAACCTTCCTGGATAAACAACCCTTTATCTATGGTCACTTCACAGACTCTCATTGCTTCCCATGATATAATGTCAAAGCGTACAATAGATCATTGAATCTCCAGCCTCAAAGGGTATTCCGAAATATATACACATCCTCCCTTGTCAAGAAGAAAATGTGTGATCCATCTAATTGGGTCAATTAAGAGGACCCTGAAGCTGCATACACTCTCATCCCCTAATCGAATTGTAAGAAACCAGTTCTTATTTTTTAGGTACGAGTTTCTTCCTTTATTTTTTCCTTAGGTGTTTTTGAGAAAATAAGGAAAATTGGGAAAAATCATAAATTTCATGACTACACGCCATGTAATATTCCACACACCATTTACCTTGGTCATGTGGGATGACTACACAGGGTGTGTAGCCATGTCAGCGACGAAGGGTGTAAAACCCGACTACACGCCGTGTAGTGGTATTTACACGCCGTGTAGTCAGTCGGTAGGGGAAACAGTAAGGCGGTGGAAACTGCCGCCAGGTGGGTGATTGTACATGCCGTGTAGTCAAGAATACATGTCGTGTACTCGTGTCAAAGGATGAATAGTTTTGCGGTGCCGCCAGAGGAATAGTTAAATGAGGGGAGTACACGTCGTGTAGTCAAAAGTACACACCGTGTACATTTTTTCACTTAAAATGGGTAGTATCCAACCCTGTTCACAGTCATGTCTTAGAACCGGACGGAATCTTAGGAGAGGACGACCAAACCTTCATGGATCTCTAGATCGAGTGACGGGAATCCGTTTCTACTTCCGTTGATCACATTGGAATGGCACGGGTAAGCCCTCCCATCTCCTTGTGTAGTTCATTCCAGTTATTCTTCTAATGGAAGTTATTTGAGGTTGAATGAGAATTATTTTACCCTAGATCTACATCGTCTTTGGGTGTTTCTGGAATTGATGTTCATGTATATCATTCGTGGGTGTTTAAGGTAGGTGGCTTGGTGTTTAATTTCTAACTGTTGTGCGTTTGTTTGTATTTTTGGGCTGCGAACCCATGTTGGGGTGTCGTGTGGTTGAGGATGTGGATTTTTAAATACCTATAATTGAATAGGTAATTAAATGTGATAATAAATTGTTGTTTGGGATCACTGCTTGGATCCAGGACCACCCCGGGGGTGCGTTCCTCGGTTTAGACATTTGTCCATGATACTTGAGGGTATTCCATTGTAATAATGTTTATTAAATTTACTTGAGTGGAATTGTATGTAAATTTCTTGTTTATATATTGGGAATGGCCTGGTTACTTTATAGACCGAGGGAAGTGATATATTAGCCTGAGGGTAGAGGTTATTTTGTCCTGAGGCCAACTTCTTCTGTGCCTGTGGGCAATTGACTCTGTGGATGAGGGCGACACTTCGTATGCCTGAGGGAAATATCTGTTATGCCTAAGGGAAATTCCTGAGGGAAAGATTCTGATTACCTGAGGGTAAGCCTGAGGGTGTGGTTATATTAGCCCGAGGGAAAGGTTCTGATTAGCCCGAGGGCTTAGTTATGAGGAAAATTGAATGTTATTAAATTGAACTATTAAAATAATATTTAAATGCAAATGAAACTAGTAAAGTTAGTTACTATTGAGTACTTCTTAGTTTATTGCATTTACTACTGCACACATTGTTGTTGCATGTTTACACACAGTTGGACATGGGCCTTTGGTGGGTGCCTGTTGGGATTTATTTCTCACACCCTGTTTGGGTCATATCTTCGGCCCAAACAGATTACATTTCTGTTGGTGTGGATAAGGGCAAGGGTCCCTATATAGGTACTTGATTGCTGCTGAGGAGTAGGGGAGCATGGGACCAGGCTTAGGCTCGCGATGCTACCAGCTGTTTTGTTTTGGTATTGTTGTACTCTATATTGTACTGTATTGTACAGTTTTGTAACATGTTCTGGCTATTTTCTTAGAACTCAAGACAAGTTTCATCATCATCTATATAACTGTTGGTTATCTTTTACTGCAGTTGTTTATTTTAAATGTGTGTGGTTTATTTCTTTTGTTGTTTCTATATTCTTTCTATTTTATTCTATTGCACTACACTTTGACAAATGAGGGCATAGTTTCCCCACTATCAGACCTGGGCCCTCGCTGCTAGTCGGTAGCCTCTGACGTTTGGGGAAATACACATGAGGTCATGTGGCGAACTGGGTTCGGGGCACCCGTTGAGTGGCACTCGGAACCAGGACGTTACAAAGTGGTATCAAATGATTTATTTTCTTTGACTTACTATTTGAAGCCTTAGTCATGGATAAGACAAGAACGGTAGTTGGTAATAAGTTGTGGTCGGGCGTAGCTAACCCATGTACAGGGAAAAGAAAATTTATCTCATGTTGCATTTTTTCTTATTTTGCAATTTTACAGTTGAATTTATTTTCACTGAAGGGTGACGTACTTGTGATTGTGTTGTTTATATTGTATTCATGGGTTCTATTTAGTTGAAACCCGATGAGATGATGGTATTCCATCTCATGAATCATATAGGAACATGCTATAAATCACCTGTCATGCAAAATTTCCATGCCATGTAGGTGCATTAGAAATTGCATGTTGTTGTGGTAGATGTTGTTCTAGTAAAAGCATGCTATTGTGAGAGCTGCTTTGATAGATACCTGCAGTTGATAGGGTATTATTGTGTGAGCCTATTCATAGAATGGACACCGAACTTTGGTTTTTGGGGAGTATGGTCCCTCATTGACCGAAATTCTCTGGATCATTGACTGTTTATCTGGTTATAACACATATAATATGACAAACTTTGATTCACGGGGAGTATGGGCCCTCACGGATTGGAATTTGGCAATTAGGTTTTTTTTCAGTATTTTCTGGGTTATGGAGATGTTTTTGAGGCATACCGTCTGAAAAACCAGTATACATGCCATGTAGAACCTTAAACATGCCGTGTATGTTCTTTTGTTCAATAAGAAAAGAAAACTTTTTGAGTTCACACCGTGTACCCTAAGTACACACCGTGTAGTCTCTTCTCGTGTCACCAGCTGGGGGGAGGGACATGGGGAAGGGAAATACTTGGGGTGAACACATCGTGTACCAGAAGTACACGCCATGTAGTGTCGACCCGGAGTCCGCCCGTGTAACTAACAACATGGACGGGGGAGACCTTGAAATATACACGTCGTGTCCACTGTGGAACACGCCGTGTAGTCTAACCTAGGATACGGCCGTGTAACTAACAACACGAGTCAGGGTAATCCTTTCGTGTACATGTCATGTGTATATGGAACACGTTGTGTAGTTGGAGCCGTGTATCTGGATGTGTAACTAACAACACGAGTTGACAAAGCTCGTTTAGTACATGTCGTGTACCTGAGGGACATTTCGTGTAGTCTTGTCCGAGGACAGACTATGTGGACTTAGCTGTGTGGCTTGGAAACGGGATAGTGTACACACCGTTTGCAGGTGTAACACGCCGTGTAGTTCAAGATGAGTAGTCGGCCGTGTCAAAAATGACACAGGCAGTTGGAAAATTACACCGTACACGCCATGTAGATTATATACACACCGTGTATTTTTGTTCAACTGGAGCCATGTGGCTTGGCCGTGTAAAAGGACTCGAGTGGGGAAGAGAAGTCAGGTACACGCCATGTAGTTAGTATACACGCCAGGTAGTCTTGTTTTGAAAATATTGAAATCCTTCTTCCTCATGTTCCCCTTTTGGTTTCTTTATTTTCTTTCTTTGATAATATTGATCTAAGGTGTGTGTTTGACCTTGTAGAGTCATTCCACCGAGACGACCACGCGTTGTTTGAAATGAGAGCGGCAACGATTACACTCCAAAGATGGTAGGCCATGGGCTACCAGTGGATCCTCCAGTAGAGCTAGATGTGGCGCCAGAAGTTATACAGGACACATGCACTGAGGTGTAGTTCTGAGAGGGTTTCATGCGGTTTATGCAGACCTTTCAGGGAGCACCGATGGTTGCCACATCTATGGCAGAACTGACACGTATCTTCCAACAGCAGCATTTTCCTACGTTTTCAGTGGATGGAAGACCACAGGATGCGGAGTCTTGGCTAGGGTCTATGATGACTATTTTCGATCATCTTAAGACGCCTCCAGGGCGGAGGGTCAAGCTCGCGACGTATATCCAGCATGATTCTTCCAAGAGGTGGTGGGATGTTACCACTCAGTTAGATCATCACAGAGACATGGCGTGGGAATATTTTCAGATAGCTTTCTATGAATTCTTCTTCCCAAATATGCTGAGGTCAGATAGAGCTCGAGAGTTCATGAATCTTCTGTAGGGCGCTATATCCGGGATGGATTATTCTGCTCGTTTCACCGAGCTTCAGTGTATTGCACCCGTTGTGGTGGGTGATTAGATGTTGAGGGCTAGACACTTTGAGGATGGTCTTCAATATGACATCTGAGCTCTGGTGAATTTTTTCAGGTTTCCTACAGTACATGCTATTGTGAACCAGGCATTTATTACAGAGAGGAACCTTCGGGAAGCTAGTAGTATAGGCCAGGGCGGTTCGGCACCAGTTTCTGGTACTATTTCTACTGGGAAGAGGAAGTGACAAATGAGTTTCTCTCACGGTGGAAGTACTATCCATGAAATTACTTTAGGTGGCTCGGTATTTTTCTACCAGTGCGGTAAAGAGGGGCACAAGAGACCTCAGTGTCCACGAGACCCAGTGGAGTGCCGAGCTTGCGGCAATATGGGTCATCTGCAACACTTTTGCAAGGCGTTTCCATCAGTGGCTAGTGAGAGGGGTTCTATGTAGACTCCGTGTGCAGGGGCAGGACCAGTAGCTTCTTACCAGTCGGGGAACTGGAATACGTCAGGGCGTGCAGGCAAGGATAGTGGTCGTGGCTGTGGTAGCCAGACACCAGGATCTCAGAGGAAACAGGGCGGGACAGCTCAGGGTATCAAGGCTGTGTCGCAGGGTCGTGGCACTGGTCAGGAATATGCAGTGCAGCAGACCCAGCCGGAGCAGGATCCCAGACCTTCTACTGGCAGAGGTACTATTCTAGTAGCTCTTTTTTATCTTCAGTACTTTTCGATATGGGGGCCACACATAGTTTCATATATGTGTCTGTTGTAGAGATCCTAGGGCTCTGTGTTTCTTCTTCTTCTACTGTTATGACGCTAGAAACTCCATTGGGGACTAGAACAGCTGGTTTGTGTTAGTGCAAGGGGTCCCCTGTTGAGTTTGCTGGGTTTCACTTCCTTTGGGACCTCTATGTCTTAGAGATGACGAGCTATGATGTCATTCTTGGGATGGACTGGTTGGTTCCCTTTCAAGACTTTGTAGACTGCTATCGTCGCAGGGTGAGTTCCACATCACCATAGGGCGGAGAGTTTCTATACAAAGGTGAATGGGATGTTCAGGCGAGTCGAGCTGGACCAAAGCATCATGGGCTAGGTGGTATCATAGCCCAGATTGCGAGATTACATCTGGATGACTAGGGGACTTTCCAGAAGGATTTCCCTCCAATGGTTGATCGTTTCAGGGATGTTTTCCTAGATGACTTTTCAGGTATTCCTCCAGAGCGTGAGGTGGATTTCTCTATTGAGATTGTGCCAGGAGAAGCACCGGTGTCTATTCCTCCTTATAGGATGGGTACATCAGAGTTTCAGGATCTCAATATATAGTTAGAGGATTTACAGTCGAAGGGTTTTATCCGACCTAGTACTTCTCCATGGGGTTCTCTTGTCCTTTTTACGAAGAAGGTGGATGGTACTCTCAGACTCGGTGTGGATTATCGGAAGTTGAACCAGTTGACGGTTAAGAACCGATATCCCTTGCAAAGTATTGATGATATTTTTGATCAACTTTGTAGAGCACGAGTGTTCTCGAAGATTGACATGAGATCAGGATATCATCAGTTGCGCGTTAGACCCTCAGATATACCTCTCACAGCTTTCAGGAGCAGGTATGGACTATACAAGTATACAGTTATGTCGTTCGGACTCACGAACTCACTAGCAGTTTTCATGGCTCTGATTAATCATGTGTTCCATCATTATCTGGATTCTTTTTTGGTAGTATTCATGGACGATATCTTGGTGTACTCTCACACTCGACATGACCATTCCACCCATCTTGAGATCTTATTGAGCACACTACGAGAGCATCAACTATATTCTAAGCTCTCAACATGCCACTTTTGGATGGACCAGATACAATTCCTGGGTCGTATCATCTATGAGGCAGGATTTGCAGAAGACCCATAAAAGGTAAGATCAATAGCTTCCTGGGAGCAGCCTAAGAACGTGTTTGAAATATGAAGTTTCTTAGGGCTGGCTGGTTACTACAGATGCTTCATACAAGACTTCTCCCACATAGCAGCACCGTTGACAGGTTTGACTAATAAGGGTGTGAAGTTCGTTTGGTCAAAAGCTTGTGAGAAAGCCTTCCAGGAGCTGAAGGGAAAGCTTACATCATCACGAATCCTGATACTCCCAAAGTAGGGGAAGGGATATACAGTTTACTGTGATTCATCAGGTATTGGGCTAGGAGATGTGTTGATCCAGGGAGATCAAGTAGTTTCGTACGGGTCTCGGCAGTTGACGACACATGAGAGTAATTACCTAACGCATGATCTCGAGTTGGCTACAGTTGTAGATGCATTGTGTTGTTGGAGGCATTATCTCTTGGGAGAACATTTTATGGTGTTCACGGACCACAAAAGTCTCATGTACATATTTACCCAGCGTGACTTGAATCTGAGACAACGAAGGTGGGTTGAATGCCTTCAGTCTTTTGATTTTGAGCTTACCTATGCACCTGGTAAGGGTAATGCAGTAGCTGATGCACTGAGCAGGAAGACTCAGATACAGGTTGTGCGGGAGGCCAGTGGTGAATGGCAGCTGATGGGTTTGTTCTCTGAGATGCATTTGGAGGTACACGACAGTCAGGGGAAGACCTATCATTCAACTTTATCTATGACCTCTACCCTCCTGGATAGAGTGAGGATGAGACAGTTATCTGATTCAGAAGGCCTAGTTCTACGGGAGTTGGTGGCAAGTGAGGACCCTCCTTCTGGTTGGATGATAGGTGATGATGAAGTATTGTGTTTCCATGGACGAGTGTGAGTTCCAGGGGATATATGCGAGGAGATGATGCGGGATTTTCATGCTTCAACTTGGGAAATTCATCTCGGGGTTACCAAGATGTACCGAGACTTGAGACGTCAGTACTGGTGGCCGGGAATGAAAAGGGAGATAGCTGGTTTTGTTACAAGATGTTCCACCTGTCAGCAGGTGAAGGCAGAGCATCAGAGGCCAGCCATACTTTTACAGAAGTTACCCATTCCAGCGTGGAAATGGGATGATGTCGCAATGGACTTTGTGACTGGGTTTCCTAGGTCACCTCGAGACAATTATGTCGTGTGGGTTGTTGTGGATAGACTCACATAGGTAGCTCAATTTTTTCCAATTAGAGAGACCTTCGGTGTTGACGATATTAGGAAGTTTTATATCCGAGAGTTCGTACATCTTTATGGGGTCCCTCGTTCTATCGTTTCAGATAGGGATGATCGTTTTACATCTTGTTTCTGGATGATTTTTCATAGAGCACTGGGTATACAGGTGCTTCCAAGCATAGCTTACCATTCTCAGACTGATGGCCAGTCAGAGCGTATGATATAGGTGCTTGAGGACATGTTGTGTGCATGCATCCTAGACTTTGTGGTCTATTGGGATAAGCATATACCCCTAGTGGAGTTTTCCTATAATAATAGTTTTCAGGAAACTATCGAGATGGAACCTTATGAGGCTTTATATGGTAGGCCATGCTGATCACCCTTTTGCTGGTTAGAGGTAGGTGAGGCAGCTTTACTGGGACCACATCTCATGCAGGAGACTTCTGAGTTGGTCCAGTTGATTCAGAAGCGGATGTAAACCACACAGTCTCATCGGAAATCTTATGTTGATCATCGCAGATGGCCATTGGAGTTCGTGGTTAGGGATTAGTTTTTCTTGTGTGCTTCACTGAGGTTGGGACACAGGCAGATCAGGAGACAGGGTAAACTTTCCTCGAGGTATGTGGGACTATTTGAGATTATAGAGAGAGTCGGGCCGGTTTCCTATCGGTTGCAGTTACCATAGAGGTACTGATCCATGCATGATGTCTTCCATGTATCTCAGTTGTGCCATTATCATTTAGACCCATCTCACTTCTTTCAGCCCGAGGAGGTTGAGCTTGAGGTAGATGCGTCCTTTGAGGAGCATCTGATTCGTATCGTTGATAGGAGCACGAAGGTTCTCCGAGGCTGGTCAGTTCCTCTCATATGGGTGCTATGGCAGCATGGCTGAGTGTAGGATGAAACCTGGAAGTGGGAGATCGACGTACATGCTCAGTGGCCGGAGTTGTTCACGGATATATCTTCACCACCCTTGGAAGGGAAATTCGGGGACAAATTCCTTTAAGGTGGGGAGTTTGTAAGAACCCGGTTCTTATTTTTGAGGTATGGGTTTCTTCCTTACTCTTTTCCTTAGGTATTTTTGAGAAAATAAGGAAAATGGGGGAAAATACTAAATTTCGTGACTACAGGCCATGTACTATTCCACACCCCATGTACCTTGGTCGTGTGGGATGATTACACAGGGTGTGTAGCCATGTCGGTGACGAAGGGTGTAAAACCCGACTACACGTCGTGTAGTGGTATTTACAATCCATGTAGTAAGTCAGCAGGGGAAACAGTAAGCCGGTGGAAGCCACCACCAGCTGGGTGACAGTACATGCCGTGTAGTCAAGAATACATGTCGTGTACTCATGTTGACGGATGAACAGTTTGGAGGTGCCGCTAGAGGAACAGTTAAATGAGGGGAGTACACGTTGTGTAGTCAAAAGTACACGCCGTGTACTTTGTTTTTTTCGCATAAAATGGTCAGTAGCCAACCATGTTCACATGATTGGCTTAGAACTGTATGGGAGCTCGAGAGAGGACAACCGAACCTTCGTGGATCTCCAGATCGAGCGTCAGGAATCTGTTTCCTCATCTATCGATCACGTTGGAACTGCACAGGTAATCCCTCACATATCCTTATGTAGTTCTTTCCGATTCTTCCTCTAATGGGAGTTATTTTATGTTTAATGAGAATTATTTTACCCCATATCTACATATTCTTTGGGCGTTTCTTGGATTCGACGTTCGCGTATACCATTCCTGGGTGTTTAAGGTAGGTGGCTTGGTGTTTAATTTAAAACTATTGTGCGTTTGTGTGTATTTTTGGGCTTCGAACCCATGTTGGGGTGTCGTGTGGTGGAGGCCTTAGCTGTTTAAATACCTATAACTGAATAGTTTGTTAAATGTGATAATAAATTGTTGTTTGGGATCACTACATGGATCCAGGACCACCCTGGGGGTGCGTTCCTCTATTTAGCCATTTGACCAGGATACCCAAGGGTATGCCATTGTAATAATGTTTATTAAATTGCCTTGAGAGGAATTTTATGTGAATTGCTTTTTTATATGTTGGACATGGCCTAGTTACTTTATATCCTGAGGGAAGTGATATATTAGCTTCAGGTCAGTGGTTATTTCGGCCTAAGGGAAACTTCTTCCATGCCTGTGGGAAATAGACTCTATGCCTGAGGGTAACACTTCATAAGCCTGAGGGAAATATTTGTTATGCCTTAGGGAAATTCCTAAGGGAATGATTCTGATTACCTGAGGGTAAGCCTGAGGGCATGGTTATATTTCCCTGAGGGCAAGGTTCTGATTAGCCCAAGGGCTTAGTTCTGAGGAACATTGAATGTTATTAAATTGAACTGTTAAAAGAATATTTAAATGGAAATGAAACTGGTAAAGTTAGTTACTGTTGAGTACTTATTAGTTTATTATATTTACTACAGCACACATTTTTGTTGCATGTTTACACATAGTTGGACATAGGCGTTTGGTGGGTGTCTGCTGGTATTTATTTCTCACACCCAGTTTGGGTCATGTTTTTGGCCCAAACAGATTACATTTCTGCAGGTGTGGATAAGGGAAAAGGTCCTTATACAGGTACTTGATTGTTGTTGAGGAGTAGGGGAGCATGGTACCGGGCTTAGTCTCGCGATGCTACCGACTATTTTGTTTTGGTTTTTCTGTACTCTGTATTATAATGTACTATACTGTTTTGTAACATGTTCTGGCTGTTTTCTTAGAACTCAAGATATGTTGCATCATCATTTATATAATTGTTCATTATAATTTACTGTAGTTGTTTATTTTAAATGTGTATGGTTTATTACTTTATTTGTTGTTGTATGATTTCTATTTTATTCTGCAGTGCTACACTTTGACAAATAAGGGCATAGTTTCCCCACTATCAGACCTGGGTCGTCGCTACTAGTTGGAAGCCTCTGGCATTTGGGGAAATGTGCTTGAGGTCCTGTGGCGAACCGGGTTTAGGGCACCCATTGAGTGGCACCCGGAAACTGGATGTTACAAAAATCTCTCTAATCTCCTTCAAATGATCATATATTTTACCCTAGTAAATAAAAATCTTCTTGAATATCCCATTAAATTTCCCCCAAAATATTTCTACTAAATAATATCACTTCATCTCCCACCACATCTAAGACACCTTCTAAAACAAAACAATCTCAAAAGAAACTCAAAATTTAACCAGGTACTTTACCAACCAAAAAGAAACATCAACATCCTCCAACCAATCCTCAACATAGGTTTGGAGTATTAATGAAGGATCATAAGCACTTATTACCTCTAGAATTTTAATAACACATTATACCAAGTCCATTATTCCTCATTCACATGATAAAATCCTCAATGGTAATTTGATGACATAGAAATAAAATAGAAAACAATAAGGTTATCCCAAACTACCCAAGAATGAAAAACCTAAAACAAGACATGTCAACACATAACAATAAGAATTTAAGGCTTATCCTAATCCACCACAAAACATCCCACAAAACCACATCACTATCCTCAATCAAGAACATCACCACACCAATCAAAATTATTTATAAGACACCTCCTTCCCATAAAACCATCCAGAACACCATATCATTAACCATAGATCCCAAGACTAAAACCACAAAAATAACCAAAAAACACCTCCTTATCCCAAAAAAATAGACAAACTATCTCTGAAGTAGGTACAAAAATCAAGGGAATCCACTCACCTCATTATGACATTGTCTACATTGTGTACAATTAATCTGAGAACATGTTTTTAATAAATGTTTTAATGAACTTACCCTAATGTGGAAAGGTATTACCTATCTCTATATGTGTGATTCTATAACACACATGACCTACATAAATTCAATTTAAATAAAAAAAATCTATGTAGTAGTTAAAGCATTCATCACTTATTTCCGAAAAATAGTCTGGTGTGACAAGTGATATTATTTTTCTTAATTTGATGAATTTTCCAAACAAAAGTTTCTAATAAATTTTTTTTGTGATTGACCTCTTATGAGAGGTGGGATATACCATAAAAATCCACAATACAAAAAAAATAATAGGTATTTCATATTCTTAACCATAGTATAAATCATTTGTAAATTATTCTAAGTTAAAAAATATAAAGGATCTATGGATTGGGATTCATTACGGAACATATTATTATTAATCAGCCTTCAAAACGTTATCTTATAATTTAGAAACATTATTTCAACAGGGAATATCACAACTTAATATATAAATCAATAGAAAATGAAACAATTTGAAACACTCGTCATTTCAAAGTTGTTCCTAAGAAATACCAGGCATTTTATTTAAATAGATCTAACAAGGGACTAATTTAAAGACAAAAATATAAAATGTATCATTTAATGAATTATTCTTATTATTCATTAATAATACCTTCTATGTTTCTATTATTACTATGTAAACAAACTTCTAACTTCATTTGAAAAATTTTACATGATAAGTTATTATGCTCAATTCAAATAGCCCATTACATATACTCTATTTTTTCTGAATTCTAAAGGTAAAACATGCTCTTATATCATAACATTATAACTACACATATTATATTTCTATGTTTCATGTTAATTATTCTTGAAATAAGCATTAATTAAATAATTAATTTCTCATGGAATCATGTTTATATACTACAGTAATGGTAACAAGGTTTTACTTACATATTTAAATAAATCATGATAAATACATAACATGATTTTATATTCTAAATGCAATACATTAAATGTGATACTTTCACAAGACACTCATAATAGAAATTTCATAGTTTCCACATAATTTTTTTAACATCATACATTCTTATAGTAAGAAACTAATCTTGAATTAAGATGTAAAAAATAATTATTTCACCACTAAATATTTATTATTATTGAAAATAATATGTTCAATCATTTTTATAGATAGTCTCGATAGGTTAACATAAAGAATACATATTATCTTCTATAAATTTAAAACAAACAATTTCAAGCCTAAAAAGGAATTTCCATCACATTCATGCGACATATATTGAGAAATAAGGAAACATAGGGCGTGGACTTTACATTTTGATGTTCAACAATGGAAATAACATGAAAGAAATAAATCACACATAAAAATTCCATTTTCCCTAGTATTTTATTTTTAAATAGTTCAATATCAGTGTTAATTTCTTATTCCATTTGTGGTGTACACACAATACTCCCATTTTTCCCAAAAACTATAAACACACATAAACCATCATCATCAAAAAAATGGTGGGAAAGAATATAGCAAGGTTGGAATCGTAAAGAGAACATCCATAAATATTTTTTAAAAATTATATAATTATAAGTTTAGAGATCCCATACATGGAAAATAAAGAGCTTCCATGCTGAAACCAAGGATATATGAGAGAGAGAGAGAGGAAACTCAACCTTCTTATATTTAGAATCCACATCTACAGGTGGTTCATACTAGATGTATAATACTTTCAAGACTCCAAGGAAGACATTTGATCATATGTTTGTAAGAGAATTCAAAAGAAATCTATAGGGGGTTGGTTGTTTCTAAAATAATAGTACAAATGGTTTTTGAAGTATAATATTGAAACCCCACCTTTTAATTTTCTTAATTTATTATCGAGAAGAACTTAGTTATATATCAATGAAACTATTTATAAAGGAGGTATACATATTTAAACATATAAGATTTCATTAATTCAAAATATTTTAGGATATTAAAATCATTTAAATAGGGTCCATGTGGTTTGAATATCGAATGGAGGTTAAAAAAACAAGGAAACAATATATACCCATACACTACTCATGGGTCAGTTTGAGGTTAACTTTCTTTACCCTTACTCAGTGCTATGGAAGTTATCATGCAATCATAACATGATCTTGTCATTACACCTGCTACGGAATTTTATCCTTACCCTTAGACATGGTAGGGAGTTATTGTAAGGGCAATGTTGTTTTTCCTATATGCAATGGAATGAATATGTTACACTCAAGTAGCACATGCAATAAATATATATAGTAACTACAATTCAAGGTGACCATTATAGGATTTGGAAAACTATAGCCTACCCATACATAGTGACGGGTTACCCTCACACAACTAAAGTAATCCAAGGATTACCCTTATATAACTAGCATATCACACTTAAGTAGCCGTAAGTATTTTTAGGTTACCCTTACTCAATGAGAATACTACATTTACGCAACTATTAAAAACTCTCTTTTACCCTTGTGAAGTGGTAGGGATACTCTCATATGGACTATTTTAAAGTTAGAATATATTTATGAAACTCATTGGAAAATAATCTTAACTTTATGAAATCCATTAAAATCCACCCCTTCCCTTTTGCAACACATAGGAAACATCATGTAACCTTACACACCCCTATAAAATAGGAGTTATCCTTACACAATTCTAGTACTTTTGGAAAGGGTAAAGGTTACAATTAGAAATAAAATTTTCAATTAAAAAAATTTAAATAATTAAATGAAGTCTTTATTAGCACTTTTGATAACATTATAATGATTTTAAAACAACAAAATTAATTTCTAAATAGGAATTTAATACATTGAAATTACTTCCATTAATTGAAACCCCATTTTTTAAAGGTACTTTATAAATTAAAAAATAACTTTAATACAACTTTTAAAATTTATGAAAAAGCTCTCAAAACACCTGGCATCTCATAAAAAGTAACAAAAATTATATCACTGGTAACTTAAAGTTAAATTAAATATGAGATATCTAGGCACATGGATCCTCTACTACTCATGTTTCACATGGCCTATCTCTTTTATACAATGTCCCAAAATAACCAATAAGATAGAAAAGAAACTAATCACTAATGCCATTTTGTAAAACCCTTCCTGAATCACCAAGTTCAAGATAAAGTTCCAAATAACCTCATTTTTCCTCCCTATATGAAAGAAGTTGGTAATTAGAGGTGAGGGTAAAAGGGAACATTGGGTAGTCTATACCCTTGGTAATCATAGACATAGACCATAAACATGACTATAATATTATAACCTAGAGTATCATGTCGGTTTATAATGTAAATTTAATGTAATAAAAATGTAACCCATGTCATTCTAATAAATAAACCAGGTACCCAATGTTCTAGGACAAACCAAGGAATCTAATGTGTAAGAATTAAATCAAAGAAACCATATAGTATCCTCTTATATATATCTGAGTAACTCTAGTAGCTCCTTTCTCTCTAGCTCAACCATCAAAAGAAGTCCCCTTTCCCTACCTGGATCCTGAATCCTAATGTCTTCATGTGCATTAAGATTCATGTATAGGGTTTTAGTAATACAAACTACAGGACACCACAAACATGATTGTAACATGAATAAACAATTATTAAATATGAATTCAATGATAATATAAATTCCTAATCCACTGTGAATAGATATATTCCATGTTCTCATGTGATAACCAGGCCACCATATTCCAATATCGTACCTTCCTCAACTATAATTTAGATTAATAATTGAATATGGTTTCATAACAGATGAAAAAATAACCAAAATGTAGGTGAACATGTCAGATGTAACACCCCAAGGATTTATAAATAAATGCATGAAACATTGAGTCTCCAAAAAACACCACTTTGTTATAACCTAGCTAGTAAACATAATTTTTCCACCTCTGTGATTCGAATTTCAAAAAATATGACATACATGGTTGCATTTTTGTAAGATATTTAGATTCTAATTAGACAAACTTATTTTTTTTGTAAATAGTAACATATCCTTATGAATAGTAATATGAATAGTAATATGGCCTTTATGAATAGTACATTATATTATTATTTTATTGTCTTAAGGTTATATGATAATGTGATATTGAATATTTTTTCAAAGTGATATAAAATAAATTATTGTTTTAAAATGGTTATTTTTGGAATAAATTAAGATTTTATTTAAAAATTAAATTATTCATATTTAGAAAATTATTTTAAAAAATGGAGTTCAATTTATAATTGTACACATCCAAAAATGGTTAGGGTGATTTTTATTTTATTTTTCTAAAATAGTAAAAAAAATTATGAATAGTAATATAGGGTAATTTACAGTATATATACATTATCAGTTGAATTAACTATTCCTAGCATCATGGATGATGTAATCACACTTGGTTTGAAATCACATGAACTTATTAATATTTTGGGTGACATGAATCAACACAATTGGTTTTCTCGAGGGAAATAATAAAATAATGAATAAGATATTCAAAAATCACCCCTCTCCTTCACTATACCCCCCCCCCCCTCCTCACTCTTCTCTTCATTCCTATCAATCTCTTTGTCTTATATAAATTACACCCAAATCCCCTACCAATAGCATACTCCATGTCTAGAAGCTCGTGGTCTCATAAAAAGACCAAAACCTCTTCCTTAAAGAGTCTCATAAGGAATATTACTTCAAGAGGTAAATTCCTCTTTTTATTTATTTTATTTCAAGTTCCTTTATTTTATTTTTATTTCCTCACATCCTTTCATCCAAATGTTATGATGACTCCAGTACCTTACATGTACTGGAATTATATTATGATAAAGTAATAATTATTCATCATCTATCTTTTCCCATTCTTTTACTAGAAATGAAAACACCATTCGAGATGTGTTAATTTATCACATTCAAGGACGATGGGTTTTCAATTTCTATTACCATATTCAATTATAGTAATGAAACATTTTTTATGGTTAAACCAGACTATCATATTTTTATTATAACTTATTTATGGTTATAGAATCCATTTTTAAACATCATATTAATTTATAAACCAAAATGAGTTTGTTGGGATCAAGAACCGCCAACTAACCCAAACAATTGTCATTATAGATTTATATAATGATTAATCTTCACTTTCAATAACAAAATGAATTCTCTGAAAATGTAATATTTGTTGTGTTAAATAATAACATACAACTTTTATTCTGGACAACCATTCTCATTCTACATGTTTATCTGTACAGGAATATGTGTAAACTGATCATGAAAACCAAGGAAGGAAACACTCCCAAACAATGAAATTGAATCTCTTAACCCATAAATAGGCCATGAATGAACCTAATAATGTTATAATAGATCAATTTCATGTAGAGGAGGATCTGTAATCATTAATTTATGAGCCTAAATTATATTATTTAGATCATTAAGATCAAGTGAGGCACACCTTCAGACATAAGGTAAGGGGTTCCTACCCGAAATTCCATTTTCTTTTAGGTTATTCTTTATCTCTCATAATCCCAATTAAATTATTAATTATTATTTTTTACTTCTCATAAATTATATTTTAATGTTATATGTATGTTTTCAAACTATAATCATTCTTCATTTTATGGTAGTTACATATTTTAAAAGGATATTTCAAAAAATATTCTCGAAATACAAGCCCGACTCAAGGGAATTTCTCAAATTCTTACCTATTTTCATGGGAACTATATATTCTATTTTTAGAAACCATTATCATTCTAAAATAAATAATGATATTATTAATGTAATTTTTTACTTCATTTTGGGTTTTATATAAACACTTTTCCTAAATAACTCTTCTTTCCAATGTAAAATAGTATTTATCTCAAGAATTACTTGATGATATTATAGGAGTATCTTCATCTTCTTCAACACTCTTGTTGATTATTATGTATTATTGGAATTAGTATTTGTTATATCATATAAGATATTTAATTGAATGTTTTATGGTTATTTTGACTTTAGATGGTCTATCTTAAAAAAATTAACCCATTTACTCCAAATGGTTGGTGTTTATGCTTAATTTTTGGGGAAAGTTATTTACATTTCATATGTTGGTTTCAATATGAATTTATATGTTCTTTATATTTATCCCCATTCATAGGAGTAATTCATTGGACTTATTATGTGATGGGTGGGGCCCACTATATCTCCTCTATGCATCAGTAGATCTCATGAGAAAAAATAGATATGCACTTTGTTGAGGCATTTCCCATTTTTAGCTATTGTGTTTAGGGAGGCCTTAATAATTTTTAGATATCTTGGATGAGGACTTGATGATATGTTTTAGAATTTCTGGAATATGTACTTCCCTCATTATGAATCTTTATGTTCATAGTTCATGTGGTTATTCGACTAGTAGAATACCAATTATTATTTTTTATTATGGAAATGACTACTCAAATCACATTTCTTCCATAATGTGTTCAAGTTTATTAATTTTAAAGGAATGAGTTTTCACTTATTCACCATGACTAATGTTTATGTTTATGATGTATTATATTATATTTCTTACCCTTACTGAGCATCTTACCTCACCTCTTCTTATGTTTTATTTTTTCCAGGACATAAAGAGGTTTATTATGATTAACTTGTATGGATAATATTAGAGGGGTGGATGTTCCCAGTGGAACTTTTATGTTTTTTTTAGTTTCAAGTTTTAATGTTGAACTTATGCATGTATTTGTATTTCCAAATATATTAAAATATTCATTCCTTTGGGATATGACTTTCTTGTAATCATGCTAATGTAATGTAATAAGGCACCGGCTCATGGAAACTGGGGTTGGTTCTTTACAGTTGGTATCAAAGGAAGTTTAGTAGAAAACATGGAAACTAGATTTAGAAAATGTAGATTATGGAACAAATCCTTAAGACAGTATTTTAGGATAAAAATATAAGAACGTCCTTGAATTTTTGTAAGGAATAGATTATCTGGATCTTTCTAGGAAATGCATCCCTCTATGGATACTACAAGTGGACATGGTTCTTTTACAGATGTACCTAGGAGTGAAAACTCTGACAAGGAGTTCCGGGCTTAACCTAGGGTATCCTGGTACATGACAACGAGACTTACTGCTCACCTGGTTTGACACTCCTAGGAGATATGCTTAGAATAATTCACATTTTCTTTACATACCATTATGAAGGATTTAAATGTAGATTTTTCCTCAAAGAAACCATGTTTATAATTATGGGATTATCCATACATAGGATTTAAATTTATGTTATGTATTATTCTAAGTTGAGATAGTACATTATGATTTATAAACTAATATATTGTATTCCATTATTTTAAAATGGTGCCTACTAAAAGGAATGAAAACTGCATTAATGTGTGTATCCCATGTTGAGATTTTCCTCCTATGAAAGATAATGATGTTTGCTCTGGAGATGAAACTGGTGTAGAGCAACTTATAACTATACTAAGAAATCTTACTCAGGTTATTAATAATAACCTTACCCAAATAAAGAATCTGAATCCACAATGTGGAGGATATATGTTAGATCACTTTGTGAGACAACAGCCTCCATTATTTAATGGGACTACAAACCCATTCATAGTAGCGCAGTGGATAAGTTCCCTAGAGAAGATATTTCTCGATTTGGGAAGTAACGAAAGGGAGAAGGTTTTAATGGTATTTTATCATCTTTTAAGATATGTTGATCAATGGTTTTCACTTATTCAAAACACAAAGGTGGAGGAATAAATAGAAAACATGGAATAGAGTGAATTTAAAGAGATTTTCTTAGAGAAATACATTCCTCATAAATATAAAGTGGATATGGAAAGACAGTTTCTGAATTTAATATAAAAGAAAGAGGATAATTATTAAAAGTGTGAAGCTAACTTCATAAGGTTAGAAAAGAATTATGTAGACTATATACGTATTCCAAGGACAAATATTGATCGATTCTTGGATGTCCTAAAGCCATTCCTTCGACAAGCACTGCTCTGCCAAACTTTCACATCATATGAATGCATACTCTCATGTGCTATCAAGATAGAAAAAGGGTTATATATGTCTTATGACTTTAAAGGAAAGAAAGATAATAATAGGGATGTTGACAAATCTGGATAAGGAAATAATAAAATGGGGAAGAAGGGAAGAGTTTACTTCCCACCCTGTGATAATTGTGGAAGGAAACACCCTAGTGCCTACTTAAAAGGAAAAGGGGTGTGCTAAAAGTGTGGATAGAAAAGACCTAATGTTGGTGAGTGTAAGGGAAAGAAAGAAGATATTAATGTTCAATTCTATAATTGTAGGGAAATGGGGCACTATGTGAATGATTGTCCAAAGCATCAACGAAACGTGCCTTAGAGAAGGCCAAGGGAGTAGGGATAAGATTATGCGATCACAGCTACTAATATTGATGTTCTTAATGATATTATGGTAGGTACTTTAATTGTTTCCTCAAACTTATCCAATAATTTATGTAAGAACCCAGATCTTCGTTTCCGGTATGTTTTTCCTTTTCTGGTCATTCTTGAGAAAAAATAGGAAATTATGGAAATTTTCGAAGTACACGTCGTGTAGTTTATAAGTACACGCCGTGTACTTTGATGCAGTGCAAGGCTGTGTGTTTTCCATGTCCAGGCCACACACATGGTGTGTAGGGGTGAAGTGGAGGCCGCTTAAAGTGGAGTATGGAAAGGCCAAGTACACGCCTTGTACCCCAGAAGTACACGCCATGTAGTTTCTTTTTCTTCTTTAAACGGTATGGGGTCGTGCCTAATCGATGAAAACACCTTATTCTCCGGGTTCATCGACCGAGAGTGACCCGTACAGCTGAGAACATCCTCCAATCCCCCATCCTCCATCTGTTTTCCTAATCGACCATTGTCGATTGCGTTGGAACTGCAGCGGTGAGCTCTTTCTTCTTCTTAATTTCCATTCCATGATTCTCCCTCTTTCTCAAGATATCATGGGTTGAAAATTTTGTTCATTTTCATAGATCTATACCATTATAAGGAGAATCAAGCCCCGTGGTCAATGTATATTGATCTCCTAGCATCAAGGTAGGTGTTTTGTGCCTTACCATTAAAATTATTTGAGTTTTATGTGAAAATTCTATTGGGACCAAGTTAGAAGGATAAGGAAGTAAGATAAGTTTTCTGTTACAGAGTGTTGTATTTTGTTGTCAAAGAAGCTAAATAAATTCACTTTGTAAAATTCTTGTAAAACCAGACTATGCTTTTGTAATTTGTATTTAACAAATATCATAAGTTTGGAGAACTTGTGATTCAATCCTTATGAAGGAAAGGGAAAGAGAAAGAAGTAGGCACACAAGTATGCAGTAGGTGTGCAAGTATGTAGAGGTGCGCAAGTCATATTTCAAATAGCATTAATTCAAAAATATGGCAAAGGAAAGAAGTCACGCAAGTTCCAAGAAGGATCTCAAGTACCAAAAAGGTGCGCAAGTACCAAGAAGGTGCACAAGTCCCAAGGAGGCGCGCAAGTGCCAGGGAATCGTGCAAGTGCCAAGAAGGCGTGCAAGTACCAAGGAGGCGCGCAAGTGAATGTGACGCGTAGGTTTCCAAAATTCCTATACAAATGAGACTACCCTCCTCATTTATATAGGCTCGAGACTTAGAGAAATATTTTGAGCTCTAAGCGTGCAAGTCGAAGAAGTGTGGCGAGCAAGTGGTTGAGGCGCGCAAGTTGAGCCTCATTTTTAGGTGGGGTGCAAGTGTTGTGTTGTCCACAAAGAGGCATGCAAGTATAAAGGTTGCATGCAGTTATTTCCTATCCATAGAGAGGCATGAATGTATAAAGGAGGTTTACAAGTGGAAGGAGGCGCGCAAGTGCAAGGAGGCGCGCAAGTTGAAGGAGGCGCGCAAGTGCAAGGTGGCGCGCAAGTGGAAGGAGGCGCGCAAGCTGTATTCTCCAGGAAGTTTCTACCAGCTTCTGGGTAGGAAAGTAAATAATTTTTTTAAAAGATTTGATCCAGGAAAGGTCATCAAGAAGCACATAATAATTTCATTACCCTATTTGTGCTAAGAGGGAGCACACGCACTATTGGATTGTTTTCAAAGTGCTACTTGAGTGTAAGGGTATATCCTACTCGTTGTTTTCCACATCAAAGGATTGTTTTCTATTGGATTATGTGGTACTGGATAATTTCTGTACCATACCAAGGATGTAGCTACTCTTATTGAGTAGTGAACCTTGTAAATCTTGTGTTCCTGTGGTTGTGTGTGTTTATCAGGGAAGAAACTACTTAACAGGAGGAGAATGTTGTTTCATAAAGAAGGAATCTTAAAAAGAAAATGATATCACTGATTTACCCCCTCACCCTCTCAGTAATACTTGGATCATGACTGGGAACATCAATTGGTATCAGAGGGAGGTTCCCTTCGTTTATTCTTTGCTGAAGTGGTTGAAGAGAAGCTGTGATGGAAAATCTAAACTGCGTGAACAGTAAGGGGATTCCGATTTTTTATGGAAAGAACTATCACATCTTGAAGGATATAGTGATGCCTTATCTTATGTATCTTGGATATGAATTTCTTGAAACTACAATAGATGGATTTCCTGCTATTTATGACAAGGTTCCTTTTACTCTTGTTGATAAGAAGAATCTTGAGAATGATGGAAGATCTAAAAATGTGTTACTCTCATCTCTGTCTAAAAGTGAATTTTTAAGAGTGAAAGGTGTTGTTACATCCAAAGGAATCTGGGAAAAACTGAAGAACATCTATGAAGGAAATACAAAAGTGAATAAGGCTAAACTACAAATCTGGAGACAGAAGTATGAAGACATGAAAATGAGTGAAGCTGAAACTGTTGGGGACTTCTTTACTAGGATAAATGACATTGTCAGCACTATCAGATGTCTTGGTGAAAAGCTGGAAGATTCTATAGTCGTTGAAAATATCTTAAGAATTCTTCCCGAAAAATTTTATGCTAAAGTATATTCATTGGAAGATAGAGACCCTGAAGAATTATCTCTGGATGATTTTCATAGCACTCTTATCACTTATGAAATGAGAAGGGAGAAGACTCCGAAGAACAAAACCAAAGATTATAGAGAAATGTATTTTAAAGCCGCCAAGATAGAAATGTCTAAGAAGGCTCTTGAGGAAGATTATTTTGTTGGCTCTGACTCCAAAAATGCGGTATGTGAAAACTTTGATGAAATTATATCCTTGTTTTCTAAAAATGTGAGAATAATTATATGAAAATATAAAGGTAAACTTCCCTTGAAATGTTTTGAATGAGGAGTTGTTGGCCACTTTGTGGCTAATTATCCTAAAATGAATAAATTTGAAGACAGTGATGAAGAAGACAGAAGACCAATAAGGTCTTGGAAGAAACAGGGTGGAAAAGATAGTTCTTCTAGAAGAGGTAAGGATAAAAAGTTCTTCAAATCAAAAAGAAGAAGCCTGTTTTTGAAAATTGAAGAATAAGATGATAGTGAGACTGGATCTGAAAATTCAGTTGCTGCGAAATCTAGATAGAATACCTTTGTTGCAAGTGTGAATAATGATGATTATGAGAGCAGTAGTTCTGAAGAAGAAGAAACTCAACTAGAATCCTATCTGAAAGAAGAGTTGAAGGAATTTTTGAGAAATATCAAAAGTCTTGAGAAGGATAAAAAGAAGTTGATAAATGAAAATTATGCAGTAAACAATCAAGAAGGCTTTACTGATGAGAAAATAAATATGAAAAAGAAGATTGAGGATCTGAAGAATTCTCTTGAGAATGAAAAGAATTGCAATGATCATCTTGAAGTAAAGCTGAAGGAAAAAGAATAAGAGTTGGAAGATGTCCAAAAAAAAATTTATAAAACTAAATAAATGAGTATTAGTTTCAAAAACTCTATCTCTAAAGTTGGTGAATGTTCTTTGAAGGAGGAAACTAAGAAGGATAAAAAAGGGTTGCCTTCAAATGTTGTAAAGTAAATAAAAATTGGTTCTGAAATGAAGAATACTGGGAAAGCCATATATGTTGTAAAGACCAACAAAATTGGGAATTATGATGTTTTAAAGAACCCTAAGTTCAAAAATGATTCAAAACATTCTAAATCCAGAAATTTTTCCAAAACTTCTGGTTTTGATAGAACTGAAAAGGAAAGCAATACTTTGATTTATAATAGAAAGGCTGGTGGCTGAAAAAATAAAGACAGGAAGGTGGCTGAGAAATGTGTTCTCAATTCTGGTCAGTATGGAAATTTTAGAGGAAAATACTCTATCTATGGATACTGCTAGTATTGTGGTGGATTCGGACATACTACAAATATGTGTTGGTTAAACCAACAACATTACTATTATTCCACAGGTTATGAAAGGCAGGGTTTGAGGGGGAGTCAATATCCTCAAAGAAAGAAGTCAGAAAAGGTGGTTGTAAAGAAACCTGAGAATGTTGGAGTAAAGATTAAAAATAGGTTCCAACCCCTGGAAACTATTTTTGAAAGATTCTAACAACCTGTACATCTTGCAAAAGGATGCCTTGTTTTGTTACCAGCACAACAAAAGATCATTATCAATTCTCAGAAGCTAGAGGTGAATAAATAAAAGGAAAAAGTAAAAACTCTTGTTGTTGAAACCGCTTTGAAAGCTATAAAAGGAGAACATATATGGATTTTTGATAGTGTATGTTCTTCTCATATGACAAGATACTTAAAGATGCTAATGAATGTGAAAGAATTCAAATAAGGAACAGTGACATTTTAAAATGATGAATCTCTAAGGGTCAAAGGTGTTGGATCAGCCATCATTGGAAAAGTACATATGAAATCTAGGAAAACATTATATGTTGATGGACTTAAACATAACCTTCTTAGTGTGTCACAACTCTGTGATGAAGGAAAAAAAGTTATATTCAGAAAATATGAATTTATTGTTAAAAGTGAAAATGATGGAAATGTAGTTACGAGAGGCCAACACACAAAAATGAATTTGTTTCAAGTTGGTGAAGTGAAGAGCTCTTGCTAAATGGGTGTAGTGAATGAAAATCAGTTATGGCATAAAAGGTTGGGACATATGTGTCAGAGAAATATGTGCAGGTTATCAAAGAGAGACAATGTCTATGATATGCATGATTTATCAGGAAAAAGAGATTGGTGTTGCACCATTTTTGAGAAAGGGAAGATTACAAACTTTATTCACAAGAGAGTTGAATTCACTCAAAAAGGCCATTGGAACTCATACACTCTGATATCTATGGACCAATGAGAAAAAAATCTACAAATGGAGATAAGTACTTCATTACTTTCATTGATGACTTTACTCGCATTAATTGTGTTATGTACATGAGACATAAGTCAGATGATCTGAAAATGTTTAAGAGTTTCAGGAGGAAAGCAGAGAAGGAATGTTAGTATTCGGTGATGAAGTTGAGAACTGATAATGGTGGAGAGTATAAGAATGAGAAGTTTGCAAGATACCTTGACAAACATGGAATTCGGCATGAGTTCAGTTAACCATACACACCTCAACATAATGGGGTTTCTGAAAGAAATAATCAAAGTCTGGTGGAAATGGGGGGAAATATGTTACATGAACATAGTCTTTCTCATTATTATTGGAGGCAATCCATGAGAACTGCAGTGCATATACAGAACTGATGTTTCTACTGTCCAAACTCAGATATGATTCCATATGAAATGTTCTATGAAAAATCTCCAAGTCTGAAACACTTGAGAGTCTTTGGGAGTCCATGCATTATAAGGAAAGAAGGTGGAAACCTGGGAAAGTTTGAGCAAAGATAATATGATGGATTTTTTTTGGCTATGCTCCATAAGGAAGAGGTTATAGATGCCTCAATAAAGAAACAAGAAGAATTATTGATTCTTCAGATGTAAAAGTTGTTGAAAATTCTGAGAAAGAAATGTAGACATATGTTGATGTGGAAGTTGAGCAGGATAGAGAAGTTTTTGGTAACAATTCTGATAATTCTGCAGACTGTGTTAATCCTACTCAAGAAGAGGAATCAGACTCGGATATCTCGAGTGATGAGGAAGAAGTTCAAACAACTCATCCTAGATTGAGGAAGAAAGTGGAGGCTCAGAACATTATTGGAGATAAAGATCATAGGGTTCAAACAAGAATAACAACAACTGCTATATCACATACTTCTCGTTATTCAAAAGTTGAACTGAATGATGTAAATGAAGCATTTGAGAATATAGAATGGGTTTATGCTATGAACGAAGAGCTTGATCAGATAGAGAAGAACAATACTTGGGAACTTGTACATAAGCTGGAAACAAGAACATTATTGGTACAAAGTGGGTTTTTCGGAACAAGTTGAATGAAGAAGGTGAAGTAATAAGAAACAATGAAAGATTGGTTTGCAAATGGTATTAACAAATTGAAGGCATTGATTTTGATGAAACCTTTGCTCTGATAGAAAGATCAGAAACAATCAGAATCTTTATTGCCATTGCTATAAAACGAGGTTACAAAATCTTTCAAATGGATGTAAAATCCGCATTCTTGAATGGTGACCTTGGGGAGGAGGTTTACATTGATCAACCTTGTGGATTTTTTATTGGAAAGAATGAAAGCTATGTGTGCAGATTGAAGAAGGATTTGTATGGGCTAATATAGGATCCAAGGGCATGGTATTCTAAATTTGATACTTTCTTGAAGAAGAAGAATTTTAATAAAGGTAGAATTGATAGCAATCTTTACATCAAGGAGGGCTTGGAGTTTTCACTAATTGTTATTGTTTACATTGATGACATCATCTTTTCTCGGAATGATGAAAGGTCATGTGAAAGATTTTCTAAGGAGATGAAGAAGTTATTTGAGATGTCCATGCTGGGTGAAATGAAATACTTTCTTGGGTTAAAAATCTCACAGAAAAGGAATCATATCTTTCTATCTCAAGAAAAATATGTTAAGGAACTTCTGAAGAAGTTTGGCATGGAAAATTTGAAACCAGTGTCCACACCTATCTCAATGGGAACCAAGTTGTCTGAAGATGGAGAAGGCAAGGAAGTTGATCAGAAAGAGTTTCGAAATCTAATTGGGAGTCTTTTGTATTTGACTTCCTCAAGACCCGACATCGTCTATGTTGTCGCGTTATGTGAAAGATTTCAAAGTGTTATTAAAGAATCACATCTGATTACTGGAAAAAGAATTATCAGATATATCAAAGGCACAACAAATTTTGGAATTAGGTATGATGGCTCGGGAAATATTAAACTATTTGGGTATTCTGAGGCTGATTGGGCAGGAAATGTGGATGATCGAAGATCCACATCTAGTGGAGTTTTCATTTTGGGGAAAAGCTGTGTTAGTTGGAATACCAAGAAACAGAATTCAGTAACTCTTAGCACAGCTAAAGCAGATTATGTTTTTTCTACTCAAGCTGCAACTCAACTGATGTGGATGAAGACTCAGTTAGAATATCTACTTGATGAAGTGAAGCTACCATTGCTCTTAGGTTGTGATAATCAGAGTGCAATAAATCTTACAAGAAACTCGGTATAACATTATCATTAAAAACACATTGATATAAAGTACCACTTCATCAAAGAGAAGGTAAAGAAGAATGAATTAAGGCTGGAATATGTTCCTACATCTGAACAAGTTGCTGATATATTCACCAAGCCTTTACCGAAAGAACCATTTGCAAAATTGAGGTTGAACATGGGTGTCCAACCTCCTCATCAAGGTTAAGGTATGAATTTTTGTCCCCTCTCTCATATTACCTTTGGATAGTGTTGTAAAGGGGTAGAATTGTTTCATATATCTATCCTTATAGATGCATGCAAAAAGGGGGAGTTTTGGGTAAGATGTGAATCCAGCATGCATGTGTGTGAACTATCCTAACTGTTTGTTGGAGTGGTTGTAGGAAACAATGTTGTTTTCCAGGAAAGTTGAGGAAGTGAATAATGCTGAAGTAAAAGCTTGAAAGATGTTCTAAAGAAGGATGAGGGGGTACGCTCATGAGATTTCATAGTCACTGCTTCTAGACAGCATGGTTTCGGCTGTCAATAATTCTTGTTTCCTACAATGAGTTAGCTCACGTAGGCTTATAATTGTTGATAAGTAATCCATTGCTTATGGTTACAAAGGTCAGTGATTTATGAATCATGCTTGACAACAAAATCCAAAGGGGGAGAATGTTGGGACCAAGTTAGAAGGATAAGAAAGTATGAAAAGTTTGATTTTACAGAGTGTTGTCTTTTGTTGTCAAAGAAGATAAATCAATTAACTTTGTAAAAGTCTTGTAAAACCAAGCGATGCTTTTCTTATTTGTATTTCACAAATATAATAAGTTTGGAGAACTTGTGATGCAAGCCTTATGAAGGAAAGGGAGAAAGAAATAAGTAGGTGCGCAAGTATGCAGTAGGTGCCCAAGTATGCAGTAGGCGCACAAGTATGTAGAGGCGCGCAAGTCATATTTCAAATAGCATTATTTCAAAAATATGGCAAAGGAAAGAAGGCGCGCAAGTGCCAAGAAGGCGCTCAAGTACCAAAAATGTGTGCAAGTACCAAGAAGGCGTGCAAGTCCCAAGGAGGTGTGCAAGTGCCAGGGAGTCACAGAAGTTCCAAGAAGGCGCGCAAGTACCAAGGAGGCGCGCAAGTGAATGTGATTCGCAGGTTTCCAAAATTCCTATAAAAAGGTGACTACCTCTTCATTTCTATAGGCTCGAGACTTAGAGAAATATTTTGATCTCTAAGCGCGCAAGTCAAAGAAGTGTGGTGTGCAAGTGGTTGAGGCGCGTAAGTTGAGCCTCATTTTTAGGTGGCGTGCAAGTGTTGTGATATCCACAAAGAGGAGCACTAGTATAAAGGTGGAACGCAATTATTGCATGTCCATAAAGAGGAACGCAAGTATAAAGGAGGTGCGCAAGTGGAAGGAGGTGTGTAAGTGCAAGGAGGTGCGCAAGTGGAAGGAGGCGCATAAGTGCAAGGAGGCGTGCAAGTGGAAGGAGGCGCGCAAGCTGTTTTCTCCAGGAGGTTTCTACCAGCTTTTGGGTAGGAAAGTGAAGAATTGTTTTGAAGGATTTGATCCGGGAAAGGTCATCAAGAAGCACATAATTATTTCATTACCCTATTTGTGATAAGAGGGAGCACACACAATATTAGATTGTTTTCAAAGTGCTACACGAGTGTAAGGGTATATCCTACTCGTTGTATTCCACATAAAAGGATTGTTTTCTAGTGTATTGTTTGGTACTGGATTATTTTTGTACCATACCGAGGACGTAGCTACTCTTATTGAGTAGTGAACCTTGTAAATCTTGTGTTCCTGTGGTTTTGTATGTTCAGTAAGGACGAAACTCTTTAATAGGAGGCTAAGGTTGTTTCATAAAGAAGGAAACTTAAAAAGAAAAAGATATCACTGAACCATCCCCTCCCCCTCTCAGTGATACTTGGATCCTGAATGGGAACTTCAAATTCCACCAATACCCGTGAACGAGGTATTGCGTGTTTACTATTTTTCCCATGTTGTTTTTCCTTCCGTGCTTGTATGCTTGTGTAGAGTTAATTTGATTATGTTTTTGGATATCTGATGTGCTTGGATGTTTTTCCCATGCCTTGTTCTATTTACGAACCTTGGGGTCTTGTTATCCTTTGGTCGTTATACCTGTTTTCCATGCCTTGTTACTATCAGATGGAATGATATTCTTGATATTCTTGTTATGTTGTAGACTGGTTATCCAAGTAGCTATATAGGTGTACTTTGGCCTTATAGAATTATTATGCATTGACTGGAACGGGACTATGAGAACCTGGTGCTATAGACTATAAGGGATAGACCGAGTGAGCTTCCCAGAGAGTCTTGGATATTATAGACTACAGGAGGGTAGACTGAGTGAGATTCATCAGAGAGTCTTGGACATTATAGACTACAGGGGATAGACTGAGTGAGCATCCTAGAAAGTCTTGGATATTATAGACTATATGAGGGTAGACCGAGTGAGCTTTCTCAGAGAGTCTTTACTTTGTTTGAATCTCTTTAAAACCTTTCCAGGCTAGATAAGGAATTGACTCAGTGAGCTTCCTTGGGGAGTCTGTGATAGACCGAAGACTATATGAGGAATTGACCGAGTGAGCTTCCTCAGAGAGTTTCTAGACCTTGGGGCTATAAGAGGGTTAGACCGCGTGATCTTCCTCAGAGAGTCGCCGACTACCCTAGACTATAAGGGGAATTGACTGAGTGAGCTTCCCCATAGAGTCTTATAATTTCATATGACCGAACCAAAGGGGTTAGGATGAGTGCACTGCCCATAGGGTTATTGGTACTTCCTGGATAGGACCAGAGGGGTTGGTTGTGAGTACTTCCCAAAGGGGTTCTTATTGTGGTTAGTTGTTTTCTTCTTTTCTGCTTATTGTTCTGTGGATTGATTGTTGTTGTATATCATCATGTTACTTCTTACAGTTTATTGCATGTTTTCTACTATTATTGTTTACTGCTTACTGTACTATTACATGTCATATACTCACTGACTGTTAGGAAAAGATCTTCAGGTGGTTTCCTACTATGATTTAGTCTCACACCCTGTTTGGGCCATGATTTTGGGTCCAAACAGACTATATTGTTGCAGGTATAGACAAGGGAAAGCGCCCTTCGACTTCTTGTACTTGATTGCTTTGGAGTAGGAGAGCATGGGACCAAGCCAAGGCTTGAGATACTGAGGAGTTGCTTATTTTTTTTCTTTTGTACTTTGGTTTAGTATTGTGTTCATCATTGTGAATTTTTTGTCTTCTTTCCTAGATATATGTATCATGCATCATTTCATATATATGTTTGTACTCCAGTTTTTTATTATTTTAGTCTTCCACTGTTTATTGTTGTTAGATATTTAATGCTTCCGCTATTGTAATCTTTGTTTACTTCCACTTTGTACACTGCCAATGAGGGCATAGTTTCCCCACTATCACATCCAAGGCCCTTGCTGCTAGTCGGCAGCCTCTGGCATTCGGGGAAATGCGTTTGAGGCCATGTGACCAACCGGGTATGGGGCACCTCTGGGTGGCTTCCGAAACCAGGATGTTACAAAGTGGTATTAGAGGAATTCCTTTATCTTGACTTACTGTTTGGATCCTTTAGACAGGGATAGGATGGATTCGGTACTTGGTAATAAGTTGTGCTCAGGAGTAGATAACCCGTGTACAGGGAAAATCCAATCTACCTCGTTTATTGCAGTTTTTTTTTGAGATTTTACGGTTGATATGATTTCACCTAGAGTGATTCACATGCCTTGTGTTGTTATTTTTGTTTCTATTGTGGTTCTATTTCTATCGCAACCCGATGAGATGAGGGTATTCTATCTCATGCATCATATAGGCACTGTTAGAAATCACATGCCATGCATTTTTGCCATGCCATCTAGGGTGAATTAGCAATTGCATGCTGTTGTGATAGATGTTGTGTAGATTATGCATGCTGTTGTGATAGATGCTTTGATAAAATCCTTGTAGTGTGTTGGAGAAATTTTTTTTATTGTACCTTTACTTAAATAAACGCAAAATTTGGATTCTTGAGCTGTTATGGTCCCTTGTGAATTGGATTTTTTTGGATCATTGACTTGTTTCCCATGTATTTGTTATGTAAAAGATGTCAAGCTTTGATTCGCGTGGATTATGGGCCCTCACGAATCAGAATTTGGCACCTCCATGTTTGTTTTTCTTTGTTTTATGGGCTTCGGAGCAGTTTTTGAGCTACTACCCAGAAAAACCCAGAATACAAGGTGTGTACTTGACTACACCACCTATAGTTTTAAACCGTGTCACTGACTGTGTGAGCAGAAACACGGGGTGGTGAAAACGTTTTCAGTAACACGTTGTGTATGGTCGTTACACGCCGTGTAGTAGTGAGTCGTGTGCTCGGTCGTGTCACTAACAACACGGGTCGTAGAAGCTCGTGTCGTACACGCCATGTTTGGTATGAATACGCAGTGTATCCATATTCTAGGTACTCGTCCGTGTCATGAACAACACGGGTCGGTGTTATCTCTCCTATACACGTCATGTTTTTTAGGAACACACTGTATAAGGTTTAGCCGTGTAACCGACCTTGTAACTAACAACACGGGTCGCTGAGGCTTGTCTAGTGCACGCCGTGTCCTTAGTGAACACGTCGTGTAGTATAGGGTTAAGAAGACCATGTGAGTTAGCCATGTAAAGAGATTCAAGCAGGGAAATGGAGTTCTGGTACATGCCATGTGTGGGGACAACACGCAGTGTAGTATGGGGTGTTACACGACCAGAGGTGGCAGAGTACACGCCCATGTAAATGGATTTAGAGGACACACTGTGTAGCTTTATACACGTCATGTATCCTTGTTGTGTAAAACTTAAATGTTTCTCCTCCTATTTCCATCTTGTACTCTTGTGTTCTCAGTCTTTGAAATTTTTGATCTAAGGTGTTCTTTTGTTATTTCAGAGATATGCCTCAAAGACGTCCTCCGGTTGTACGTCAGCTGCCATATAGTGATCAGACACCGGACATGGTCGATCAGGAACCTCCTACAGATCCTCCTATTGTTCCATCCTTGGCACAAGAAGTTATACCCATTGCAGGCGACAATGTGCATTTCAGGGAGGACTTCCTGAGGATGATGCAGATCTTTCAGGGAGCGTCGCCTCCTGTCCCGTTGATGGCTGAGCTGACACGGGTTTTCCAGTAGCAGCATCCTCCTACTTTCTCAGGGGATGGAGGACCCCAGGCTATAGAGTCATGGTTAGAGGCCACACTGACGATCATTGAGCACCTAGATATACCACTAGAGAAAAGGGTAAATCTTGCTACATATATGCTCCGAGAAACCTCCAAGAGGTGGTGGGAGGTGATATCACAGTCTGGGCGCCAACAGAGTATGACTTGGGATGAGTTCCTGCGCATCTTCTACGATTATGTTTTTTCGGAGACCTTGAGGGTGGACTGAGCTCAAGAGTTTATGAGTCTAGAGCAGGGTACTCTATCTGTTAAGGAGTACTCGTCTCCCTTTACCGAGCTGCAGTGCTTCATGCCAATTCCAGCTGGTGATGAGTTGTTCCTTGCTAGGAAGTTTAAGGATGGTCTCGGGCAGAAGATCCATTCCCATGTGAATATCTTTAGCTTGACTTGGATCTCCTCTATCGTCAACTAGGTGCTGATCACTTAGTGCAATCTGAGGGATTCTGGAGTAGTGAGCCAGGGCGGTTCGACATCCATAATTGGTGTTCCCCCTACTCATAGAAGAAAGTGTCGCAGGGAGTCTGCTCGAGGAGATCAGGGTAGGGAGAATGCATCTTCGGGCATCCAGGTAGTATGCTACCAGTGTGGTAGGAGTGGGAATATTATGCCTCAGTGCCAAAGATACCTGATGGAGTGCCTATCTTGCTGCAATATGGTCCATCTTCAGTGTTTTTGTTAGATCTTCTCGCCTATAGCTGGTGGTAAGGGTTCTTCTATGACCCTGCGATCAGGTGATGTATCCCCAGTTTCTCACCAGTCTTGGAACTGGAGTTCTTATGACCATTTGGGCATAGGTGGAGGTCGTGTCCATGGTGGTCAGTCACCAGGTTTCCAGTGATAGTAGAGTGGATCAGCTCAAAGTGGTCAGCCAGGGGCGCAGGGCTGCGGTACGGGACAGAATTTCACCGTGGAGCAGACCTTTTAAGAGCAGGATCCTGGTCCTTCTACAGTTTGACGTACAATTTTATTAGCATCAGTTTTATCTCCATCCCTTTTCAATACTGGTTCTTCTCATAGATTTATCTCTGTTGCAGTTGTGGAGAGCCTTGGGCTCTGTATCTTTTCGTCTGCCGACATTTTGACTCTTGATACACCGTTGCGAACAAGGACGTCTAGCGTATGTCAATGTAGAGAGTTACCTCTTGATGTTGGAGTGTGTCAATTCTTATGGGACCTTTGTGTCCTGGAGATGATAGGCTATGATTTCATTCTTGGTATAGACTGTTTAGTTCCCTTCTAGGTAGTCGTTGATTGCTATCGCCGCAGGGTCAGTTTCGTATCACTAGAGGAAGGATCTTTTCTTCATAGAGGCATGTGGGATATCTATGTGGTTAGAGCTAGACCAGAGAATCATGGGATAGGAGGAGGTACATCCCAGATTTTCATTCATTATCTGGATGACCAGGGTACTTCACAGTTAGACTTTCCTCTAGTGGTGGAACATTTTAGGGATGTCTTTCTAGAGAACTTTTCAAGTTTGCCTCCAGACCGTGAGGTAGACTTTTCTATAGAGCTCGTGCTAGTAGTGGAACTGGTGTCCATTCCTCCTTATAGAATGGATACACCTGAGTTGTAAGAGCTCAAGAAGAAGTTGGAGGAGTTGCAGGCAAAGGGTTTCATTTGACCCAGTACTTCTCATTAGGGCTCGCCTGTCCTGTTTTCAAATAAGGCAGAAGGCACCCTTAGGCTTTTCGTGGATTATCGGAAGCTGAACCAGTTTACGGTCAGGAACCAATATCCCTTGCCGAGGATCGATGACCTCTTTTATCAGCTTTGAGGAGACCGGGTGTTCTCTAAGATCTCTTTGAGGTTTGTATATAATCATTTTCGCATTAGACCATCAGATATACAACTTACAGCCTTCAGGAGAAGGTATGTTCTATACGAGTATATGGTCATGCCGTTCGGTCTCATGAATGCGCCAGCAGTTTTTATGGCACTGATGAACCGAGTGTTCCATCCATACTTGGACTCTTTCATGGTAGTCTTTGTGGATGATATCTTGGTGTACTCTCGCACCCAACATGACCATGCTACCCATCTTGAGATCATTCTGAGTACACTGAGAGAGCATCAATTATATGTTAATCTCTCGATATTCCACTTTTGGATGGATCAGATTCACTTCTTGGGTCACGTTATATCAGAGAAAGAAGTATCTGTAGACCCAGAGAAAGTGAGAGCTATAGTTTCCTGGGAGCACCCAAAGAATGTCTTTGAGGTAATGAGTTTTCTAGGGATGGCTGGATACTATAGGCATTTCATACAGTACTTTCACGCCTTGCAGCGCCACTAACAGGTCTGACCAAGAAAGAGGAGAAGTTCTTATGGTCATATTCCTGTGAGTCAGCCTTTCGAGAGCTGAAAGGGAGGTTGATGTCAGCACTGATACTAGTCTTTTTAGTGTCGGGAAAGAGCTATACAGTCTATTGTGATGCTTCAGGTGTCATATTGGGATCTGTGATTATGCAGGGATATGGGGTCATTGTGTACGGGTCTCAGTAGTTGAGGCCACATGAGAGAAACTACCTGACGCACGATCTGGAGTTGGCAGTTGTTGTTCATGCCTTAAGCTGTTGGAGAAATTACCTTCTTGGAGAGTACTTTGTGGTTTTCAACGACCACAAGAGTCTCAATTACATATTCACTCTGTGTGACCTAAATAGGAGACAGCGTAGGAGGGTTGAGTATCTACATCCCTTAGACTTTGAACTTGCCTATACGTCGGGACAGGGCAACGCAGTGGCTGATGCGTTGAGCAGGAGAACTCGGATTCAGGAAGTTCAGGAGGTCAGCAGTGAGTGGAAGCTTATGGATCTATTCTCTGAGATGCACATTGAGGTGCACGACAGACAGGGATAGACTTTTCTTTCTTCTATAGTTGTTACCTCAACTCTTCTTGATCGGGTACGGATGAGGCAGCTATCAGACTCAGAAGGCCTAGTCCTACGAGAGAGTGTGTTAGGAGAGGACCCTCTTCCTTGATGGAAAGTGGGAGAGGATGAAATATTGTGTTTCCAGGGATGCATATGGGTGCCAACAGACATACGTGAGGAGCTGATGCGGGATTTTCATTCTTCAGTTTGGGAAATTCATCCTGGCATCACCAAAATGTATCGTGATATACACTTCCAGTACTGGTGGCCAGGTACGAAGAGAGATGTTGCTGGGTTCGTCATGAGATGTTCTACTTGTCAACAGGTGAAATTAGATCATCAGCAACTACCAAGGTTTTTACAGCAGTTACCCATTCTCGAGTGTAATTGGAATGATGTCGTGATGGACTTCATGACTGGGTTACTGAGGTCACCTCGATGGAGTGATGCTGTTTGGGTTATCGTCAACAGGCTTATGAAGGTTTCTCACTTCTTTCCAATCAAGTAAACCTTCAGTGTTGATGAGCTAGGGCGGTTTTATATTCGAGAGACTGTACGTCTGCATTGAGTTCCACACTCCATTGTTTCAGACAGGTATGTGTGCTTTAGTTCTCGGTTCTGGTAGGGGATTCAGAAGGCTTCGGATACACAGGTACTTTTGAGTACAGCATACCATCCCCAGATAGATGGTCAGTCTGAGCGTACGATTCATGTGCTTGAGGATATTCTCTGAGCTTTCATTCTAGACTTTGGTGATTCTTGGGAGAAGCATATTCCTCTTATGGATTTTGCCTATAACAACAGTTTTCAGGCGACTATTCAGATGGAACCTTACGAGGCTTTGTACGGTAGGCCATGTTGATCACCTTTATGTTGGATGGAGGCAGGAGAGGTAGCTTTGTTGGGACCTCATCTTGTTCCGGAGACCTCAGAGTAGATAGAGTTGATTCAGAAGAGGATGGCTACAGCACAGTCTCGACAGAAGTCTTATGCTGATCAGCGGAGACGACCTCTGCAGTTCGAGGTCGGGGATTAGGTTTTCCTCTGTGTCGCACCAAGGTTGGGACACAAGAGGATTCAGAGATAGGGTAATATTTTACCGTGATATGTTAGGTAGATTGAGTTGTTGGAGAGAGTTGGGATGTTTGCCTATCGGTTGCAGTTACCTCAAAGGTATCGGGCTATGCATGATGTATTCCACGTTTCTCAGCTCCGACATTACTTTTCAGAACCACCTCATCTCTTTCAACCCGAGGAGGTTGAACTTAATTCAGATGCGTCATTTGAGGAGAACCCTATCCGGATTGTCGATCACAGTACGAAGGTTCTCCATGGTCGGTCTGTTCCTTTAGTATGGGTGCTATGGCAGCACAGGCGAGTACAGGACGAGACCTAGGAGAGGGAGGCTGATGTATGATCGCAGTGGCCAGAGCTGTTCGGGGTTTCTTCTTCTACGCCTCACAAGGAAAATTTGGGGATGAATTTTTGTAAGGGGGGGAAGTTTGTAAAAACCTTGATCTTCATTTCAGGTATGTTTTCCTTTTTCTGGTTGTTCTTGAGAAAAATAGAAAAATCTGGAAATTTTCAAAGTACACGCCGTGTAGTTTATAAGTACACACCATGTACTTTGATGTAGCACAAGGTCGTGTGATGGTCGTGTTCGAGCCACACACACGGTGTGTAGGCATAAAGTGGAGGCCTCTTAAAGTGGATTACGGAAAGGCCAAGTACACATCGTGTACCCCAGAAGTACACACCGTGTAGTTTCTTTTTTTTCTTTAAATGGGTCGGACTCACGTGTAATTGAAGAAAAGACCTTCTTCTCCATGTTCCACGGCCGGGAGCAACCCATACGGCCACGAACATCCTCCGAACCCTCGATCCTCTTTCTGTTATCCAAATCAACCATTGTCGATTGCGTTGGAACCGCAGCGGTGATCTCTTCCTTCTTCTTGAGTTTCATTCCATGATTCTCCCTCTTTCTCAAGATATCATGGGTTGGATGTTTTGTGTGTTTTCATAGATCTACATTGTTCTAAAGATAATCATGCATTGTGGTCAAATTATATTGATCTCCTAACATCAAGTTAGGTGGTTTGTGCCTTACCGTTCGAAGTATTTGAGTTTTATGTTCAAATTCCACAAATACCCATGAACGGGGTATTGCGTGTTTACCGTTTTCCCCTATTGTTTTTCCTACCATGATTGTATGCTTGTGTAGAGGTAATTTGATCATGTTTGTGGATAAATACTATGCTTGTATGTTTTTCCCATGACTTGGTCTATTTAAAAACCTTAGGGTCTTGTTAGCCTTTGGCCATTATACCTGTTTTCCATGCCTTGTGACTGTCGGATGGAATGATATTCTAGATATTCTTGTTATGTTGTAGACGGGTTCGCCAAGTAGCTTTGTAGGTGTACTTTGTCCTTATAACATTGTTATGCACTGACTGGCACAGGACCCTAAGAACCTATTGCTATAGACTATAAGGGATAGACCGAGTGAGCTTCCCATAGAGTCTTGGATATTATAGACTATAGGAGGGTATACATAGTGAGCTTCCTCAGAGAGTCTTGGACATTATAGACTATAGGGGATAGACCGAGTGACCTTCCCAGAAAGACATGCATATTATATACTATAGGAGAATAGATGGAGTGAGATTCCTCAGAGAGTCTTTACTTTGTTTGAATCTGTTTAAAACCTTTCCAAGCTAGAGAAGGAATTGACTGAGTGAGCTTCCTTAGGGATTCGGTGATAGACCGGATACTATAGGAGGAATTGACCGAGTGAGCTTCCTTAGAGAATTTCTAGACCTTGGGGCTATAAGAGGGTTAGACCACGTGATCTTCCTCATAGAGTCCCTGACTACCCTAGACTATAAGGGGAATTGACCGAGCGAGCTTCCCCATAGATTCTTATAATTTCGTATGACCAAACTAGAGGAGTTAGGCTGAGTGCACTGCCTAGAGTGTTGTTGTTATTTCTTGGATAGGACAAGAGGGGTTGGCTGTGAGTACTTCATAGAGGGGTTCCGGTTATGGTTAGTTGTTTTCTTCTCTGATTCTTGTTGTTCTGTGGATTGATTACTATTGTATATCATCCTACTACTGCTTATAGTTTACTTCCTGCTGTTTACTATTATTGTTTACTGCTTACTGTACTATTACCTTCCATATACTCATTGATTGTTATGTACAGATCTTCAAGTGGTTTCCTACTGGGATTTAGTCTCACACTCTGTTTGGGCCATGCTTTTGGGCCCTAACAGACTATGTTGTTGCAGGTATAGACAAGGGAAAGCGCCCTTCTACTTCTGGTACATGATTGCTTTGGAGCAGGAGAGCATGGGACCAAGCCAAGTCTTGCGATGCTGAGAAGTTGCTTATTTGTTTTTATTTTTTACTTTGGTTTAGTATTGTGTTAAGCATTGTGACTTGTTTGGATGCTTTCATAAACATATGTATCATGCATCATTTCATATATACATGTGTTCTCCAGTTGTTTATTGTCTTAGTCTTCCACTATTTACTATTTTTGGATATTTACTGCTTTCTCTATTGAATGCTTTGTTTACTACCATTTTGTACTCTTCCAATGAAGGCATAGTTTCTCCACTATCACACCCAAGGCCCTCGCTGCTAGTCGGAAGCCTCTGGCATTCGGGGAAATGTGCTTGAGTCCATGTGACCAACCGGGTACGGGGCGCCTCTGGGTGGCTTCCAGAACCGGGAGGTTACAATTTATTTGATTATGGATCATCACATTCTTTTATATCTTCCTCGTTTTCCATGAAACTTAGACATATCCAACTTGATTTAATAAAGGAGTTTTCAGTCAAAACACCCAGGGGATATATCATTGTAATAAAGATGTTTCCATCAGCCCCCCTCATGACACATAATTGTTCTTTAGTTACTAACCTTGTCATCATACCCATGATTTAATTTTTTATAATCCTCGGTATGAGTTGGATTTCATGTTAATATGCGAAGATCTATTTTAATAAGAGAGAAGTTATGATTTTTGAGTACAGTGTTGAATCCCTTACCTTTAGAGTAGAAACCTCTCTATCTAATTCTTATCTGGATCCACCCCCATTAGCTATACTAAATTCAATTAGTAGGGAGGAAGGGAATTCAATATCTATGGGTGATAAAAGAAATGTTCAAATAAGAAAAGTACCTATTATTCAAGAATATGTTGATGTGTTTCTATAGGATTTACCAAGACATCCTCTAGAGCTGGAATTGATTTTTCCATTGATTTAATTTCTAGTTCAAGGACTATTTCAAATACTTCTTATAGAATGGCCACAGTTTAATTAGTAGAACTGAAGAAACAACTAAAGGAATTTAGTGATAAAGTATTTATTCACCCTAGTGACTCCCCATGGGGAGACCCTATACTTTTGGTTAAGAAAAAATACAGATATACGAGGCTATGCATTGACTGCAGGGAGATCAATGCTATAACAATAAAGAACAAGTATCCTCTTCCTCACATTGAAGATTTATTTGATCAACTTCATGGATCCCAATATTTTTCAAAGATTTAACTTCGATCTAGATATCATCAGTTGTGAGTAAGGAAGGAAGATATTCCAAAGAAAACATTTCAAACTAGGTATGAAAATTATGAGTTTACATTAATGCCTTTTGGACTGACTAATGCATCCTTTATCTTCATGGATCAAATGAATAAGGTTTTCATGGAATATCTTAATGAATTTGTGGTTATATTTATTGATTATATCTTTGTATAATCTAAAAGCTATTAAGATCATGAAAATCAACTGTGTACTATTCAAGAGACTCTTAGATGAAATGAATTATATGGGATGTTTATCAAGTGTGAATTTTGGATTAAATCAGTTTCCATTCTTGGGAACATTATCTCTAAGCATGAAATATCTATTGATCCTATGAAGAAAAAGTTTGTTCAAGAATGGCCTACTCCAATGAACATAACTATGGTACATAGTTTTTTTGGTTTTCTAGGTTGTTACTGGAATTTCATTCAGAACATCCCTTGTTTAGCCAACCCAATGACCAAGCATACATGTAAAGGGGTTAAGTTCATATGGAAAAAAAGAATATGAGGAATGTTTCATATAATTAAATAGGATATTAGGGATTTCTACAATCCGAACTATACCATCAGGGAATGATGGGTTTGTGATCTATAGTGATGCATAAAAGGACTTGGTTGTATCCTTATGTAGAATGATAGAGTTATTTACTATGCATCAAGGTAGTTAAAAATTAATTAACAAAACTATCCTACTCATGATCTTTAGTTAGATGCTATGATCTTTTCTCTAAAAATGTAGAGACACTATCTTTATGAAGATATATTTGAGATATATATAGATCACAAGAGTCTGAAGTATATCTTCTCAGAGAAAGAACTCAACATGAGGAAAAGGAGATAGCTTGAACTACTCAAGGATTATGATTTTTTCATACACTACCACCAGGAAAGGAAAATAAGGTATCTTATACATTGATCAGGAAGGATCATAGAGTTTTAAAAAAATTAGTATTCAGAGGGATCCCATATTCAGCGATCTAATAATGATCGACATGGGAATTACAAAAGAATGTAAAATATCATTACTTTTTCAATTGGTTTCCAAACCATATTTGTTAGAAAGGACTAAAAGCTCTCCACGTAATGATGAGAACCTTCAAAAAAAATAATTTTGTGAAATATGGGAAGTTGGTTGACTTTGTATGTGAAGAAGGAATTCTAAAATTTGGAAAGAGGATATGTGTTCCCTCTATACCTGAGCTAAAAAGAGAGTTATTTGATGATGCTAAAAGCTCGAATTTCTATATACCCCCTAGTAGCACTAAAATATATAGTGATTTTAAGGATCATTTCTGGTGGGAAAACATGAAGTGGGAAATTGCTGATTATGTATCAAGATGTTTACTCTATCAACAAGTGAAGGCTGAATGGAAACATCCTAAAGGATTTGTGCATCCTCTACCTATTCCTACATGGAAATGGGATTTAATGACTATATATTTTATTACTATATTTCCCAAAACTCCAAGAAACAATGATAAAATATGGGTAATTGTTGATCAAATTACAAAATTTGTACATTTCCTCGCTATAAGGGATGATTTTCCACTGGAGCAGCTTACACGACTATATATCAATGATGTTGGAAGACTTCATGGAGAACCTCTTTAAATAGTGTCTCACTACAATCGTCTATTTACATTGAAATTATGGAAAATTCTTCAGAAAGTTTTGGATACTGATCTTTATTTGAGTAATGTTTATCATTCTCAAACTGATGGGAAATCAGAAAGGGCGGCCCAAAATTTAGAAGACATGTTGAGATCATGATCGCTCAAATTTCATGGTATATGAGATCAATATTTAGCCTTGGTGGAGTTTTCCTACAATAATAGTTTCCATTCAAATATTAAAATGGCACCATATGAAGAATGTTATGGAAAGAGATGTCGTACACCAATATGTTGGGATGAAGTTGGTGAAAGGAAGCTAGTGGGCCCAAAGCGTGTGGAAGAAACAACAATGAAGGTAAAGAATATTCAAGGCCATATCAAAGCAGCTGAAAGCATACAAAAAATCTAAGCTGATAATCAAATGAAGGATTTCAAATTTCAAGTGGGAGATCATGTTTTCTTAAATGTATCTTCAAAGAAGGGTGTTCTAATATTTGGGAAGAAATGAGAAATGAGACCTAGGTACATAGGACATTTTGAAATTCTAAAGAGAATTGGAGTTGTTTCATATCATTTGGATATTCAACCTATATTTTTGAAAGTACACAATGTGTTTCATGTCTCATTATTGAGAAATTACATGCCAGGCTCAATGCATGACTACCAGCTCGATCTGTCATCTCATGTCTCCCCTGATTTTGTCGACCTACTGATGATATCCTCTGAAACGACCACCCATCTAGTGTGAAGATAAACCATCCCAAACCTAAGATGAAATGTAATGAGGTCAGTGGGTGTGAAAAGACTCATCAAACTCCACCACCCCTACTTTATTCATTTCATTGCTTCGTAAATTATGCAAAAACCGACTGCAATGTTGATGTATAGTCCCCTGTCATGCCTTCCAGATAGCGTCACACTTGCTCTTGTCAATGTGATACCATAAAACCTAAAAATAATTTATAATATCAAGTTATTAATTAAATTAATTTCAAAATAAATATTATTTATTTACATACTAGCCAATTATTGAACATGTGGTGATGCACATAAATGGAAATCTGATCTCATGAGATCCATGCTTCAGAAAAATAATTGCACAATATAGCATTCTCATGTCCAGTATCTATATGCATAAATATTTGAAAAAAGAAAAAAATAATCAAATAATTAATATATAAATAAATTATTGAAAACTAACTAAAATCCATATGTAAACATACCTCTACACACATGGATCGAAGCCAAAACTTGAACATCGCGTGGAGATAGGGTCAGGAATCATCAACCGTATAAAACCACACCCCCTACGAGTACCCCATAAACTACCAGTAGTCTGAGGGTAAGATGAAAAAATATCCTTCTCATCCAAAGTTAGATCATAATCCTACAATATAAGATACAAATCCTTATCCATCTTAAACACAAAATGATTGTTGTTAGAAAACAGTTGAAAACAACTATTATATATAGATATATATTATATACTATTATAACTAGCAATTAATTAGGTCAATGTTCATCTTCAAACTCATCTTTATATCTGATGATGACAATGTCTTCATATTCATCCTCAGCATCATCAATTTTCATATGACTTTTAGTTTCATCACCACTTTTCATTTCAAATTCATTTTCAATATTATTAACATCATCATCACCATCAACCCTTAACTATGGGGTTTCATCATAGATATTTTTGTCTCTTCATGAAAAAGATAGATTTGGAGAAGTATCTTAAAAAAATTCATTTCCTTCCACTTCAACAGAACCACATTCACTTTGTATAAACTGATTTTCCTGAGATTTAATTGTTATTATTCCCCACCAATCACTCAACTCTCTTAAAGTATCACAATATTTTAAACAATAAATTTGATGTGCCAGATGAGAAAATAAAAATGTTTCCTTTACTGCAAGAAGACTTTTGTATTTAATATCAACGAATCCATAGGTCTGATGAACATGAAAGACTCTCTTAGTATCCAACCAATGATAATTAAACATTTTTATATAATTGTGTCCCAGATAACACAGTTTAATAATTTATTCTAGCATGCCATAAAAGTGAATTTCATTTTCACTATGATGGGATCCTCTCAAGAAAACACCATTATTCATTGTTTTTTATTCTCCATATGTATGTGTATGAAATCAAAATCCATTCACCACATATGCATTATAAAATTTAACAATTTTTTATAGTGGGTTACTAAATGCATGAAATCGATTATCAATTTTATCAACATGTTGAGATAACTGAAAATTTTTATAACAATTATCAATATAACAAATAATAAATTGATTTTATATGTTAAACCAAAAATAATTTATGTTACCAGTTTTTTAAACCAGTAGGAAATTTTTTTTATAGAAGTTCTTCAAGAGAAGCTGTTGTAATATTTGGAAGTTGTTTCTTGATAGGATTATCATATAACCTAAAAATAAACTAAGATTAATTTATTATTAAAAAAATTATAGAATAAGTGATAGGAGAAGTAAATGTAAAAATGGTTTCATTCCCTCATAGTTGATCAGAACATATGTATGAGCTCTATGATGTTCATTATTTGAAATCCATCATTCATAAACTCCACTGAAGACAAGTTTGGTCTGATTTAAAACTAATATTTGATTTCCCATTTTATCTTCGACATTTCCCTTAGTATGGCCTATATGTTTTTGTTTTGAGGTATAATCATATTAAATGTAATAAGAGCATAAAAAAAGAAATTTCTTATTGCAAATAATATTCTATAATTGAACATTTAACTGATACATTGTTATATACTATTTTCTTTAATATCTCTATTCATCTCTCAAATGGGTATATCCATCAGAACTCTACCATACCTCCACATTTTTCCTTCTTTTGGAAAATATAATTTCAAATATTCCATTAAGTCAAACAAAGCTAGTGGGAAAAAAAATCAAGTTAACATAAAATTAAAACCATATCTTCTTGCAGTTTGTTTTATGTATTATATTCACTTGTCTCCACAAAAATGTCTCATAAAAAATATGATATGTCTATTAGAACATCCCAAATCATAGAATTCAACTAACATCTTAATCCAATTAGTATAATTCTGTTCATTATAACATGAAAATCATGACATTTTAATCGAGTAATTGACCATTTCTGACACATCTACCCAAATTAGAAGCATAAATATCTGGAAGTCTCAAATTTAAATTCCAATGAAAAAACAATAATCAATTCTCTTTGGAGAGTGTATAATATGTTTTTTGGATTCATTAACATCTGTGATATGACATTTTCAAACAGTTTATGTTCTGGTTGCCTACAAATTTGGGCAAGATCTGATCATGTCTTTACATTGTCTTTGGTCAAAACCTAGAGTATCCAAAAATGTATGAAATAAATTATCCAAAGAGTTCTTCTCAATATGCATGACATCCAACATGTGACGGACAAACAAATCAGACCAATTTGGCATATCCCAAAAAATAATCTATTTTATCCAATTGTGTTTTTTCACAAAACCATTAATTTTCTATTAGCTTATTGTGGGTCCAAATATAATGAGAGGTAATGAAGAGATAATTTATTTTAACTTTGTACTTGAGATAATTTTTGGAGGTCCATATCTTTCAATTATCCTTTTTTTGAAATAATATTTCTTTCTCCGAAAAGGATGATCAGTTGGAAGGAATCTTCAATGATAGTTGAAAAAACAAGGTTTTTTCCATTGAGGAGCATAAATGCTTTGATGTCACTCATATAGTATGAACAAGATTTTAGACCATGTGTACTTCATCCAGATAATATGTAATATACTATAAAGTCACTAATTTTCCACATCAATGCAGCTTTCAACAAGGAATTTTGTTTTACAACAACATCAAATGTGCTGACACCATTACTCCACAATGAATCTAACTCATCAATCAATGGATTCAAATAAACCTCAATATTATTTTTTGGATGTACTGGAATTAATAAGGTCAAAAATATATATGGTTCATTCATCAACATCCAAAGAGGTAAATTTTACGGAGTTATAAATACATGCCAACATAAATATTGACTACCATAAGAATGAAATAGATAAAAAATATCAGTAGAAAGACCCAATCACACGTTTTGGGATTCTAAAGAAAAAGACGGATTCACTTGGTCAAAATGTGTCAATGAATCACCATCATAGGGATGATTTAAGGTTTTACCTGTTGGAATATTGGTTTTGTTCCATGACATCAATGATGATGTGTTCTGAGACATAAATAAACACTGCAATCTGGGTGTAAGAGGGAAATATCTCAATTGTTTTACAGGAATCAATACAGACTTCCCATATTGATCCTCTTTATACCTCTATTTTCCATGTGTGGGAAAACTATACAATGAAACATTTCCACCACAATATAATATTTAATCATTTGAACATGCATTAATCATCTAATAACCAAGACCCTAATTATTATCCAACCTCTTTATCTTATAGAAATTTATAGGCAACACATTTACTTCAGGTAGCAGTGTTTTACCAAAGATAATATCTAATCAAAACTGTTATTTGACATTCCATTACTGATTTAATAGTCATAAATTTAGAAAATTCTTCAAATTTACTTATCTTGAAACCAGGATATAAGGCATCCTCATCGGAACACAAAAACTCATAAAAATGAGATAGTTCCAACTCAAGAGTTAAATTAATATCATCCTTAGCTTCAACTTTCTGAAAAGACTAACCCACCACATCATGTACTAAATTTTGAAAATGTTTTGGATCCAGAACCAAATTATTAGTATCTTATCCAGAACTACATTCACCATGTTGATACCAAAAAACATAATTTGGTTGAAAACCAAAACACAATAAATGACCTCCAACGTTGTCATGTTTTTCAAACATCCTCAGAACACATTTTTTACAAGGAAACATAATTTCCCCTTCTGAAACAAATTACGGTTTTGATGATACAAATGATAAAAAGATTCCACACCCTTAATATATAAAGGATTTAAACCAGAACTGTCAGAATTCTTATGCTAATTTATCCAAGCGCAATCATCAAATGATGATTGTTTCCCACTTCCTTGTTCCATTTTTTCTAAAAAATATAAAAAAATTAGTTTTTTATGTAATTTGATATAAAAACACTATCTAAAAAGAGAAGATAATTAAATTCCCTTTTCTATCAAATTATAAAAATTTCTATTATTTTACACATATTTATAGTATTTTTTAAACTTTTATACTGATCTACACAAACATATAATAATTTATACTAATAATCACTAATTATTATAAATTAAACCTAATTTGAATAAATAATTGTTAATTACCAACGACACAATTTCCAGTGTATTGACGGAAGCTCTTTTTATCAACGACTCATCTCCAGATTCTCCGAATGAAATCATTATAAAAAATATACTCAGACATACGAATATCCATTTTTTATATGCATGAATTTAGAAAGTAGTGTCATGAGGCCTCCCTTCTCTACATATTCATGTATACATAAATGGATATATGTATGTCTGAGCAGTTTTTTCATAGTGAGTTCAGTTGGAGACAATGGATATGAGCCCTTAAAAATAGCCTCTTTTCCCAATAGATCATCTCATTTCAACTTTCTCTAACTTAAATCAGTATGAAAAATCGACTCCAACCTACGCATATCCATTTTTGTATACTAGATAATGGAGAGTAGGGAGACCACACCATGCTCCTCTCTATTATTGTGCATACCAAAATGACTATCTGTATATGAGGACAGAATTTTCAAAGTGATTTTAGTGGGAGAAAATTTCAAGGAGATAAGGCATTAGGGAAAAGGGAGCCGCCAATTCATTGGAAATTGTGTCAATTTGTTACAATTTTTTAAAATTTATTTCAATTTCTTGTTAATTATTGGTAATTATTACTAATTATTTATAATTATTTCTATTTTTGACAAATTATTAGAATTTATTACTAATTATTATAATTTATTACTAATTATTAGAATTTATTACTAACTATTAATAATATTTAGAATTTATTACTAATTATAAAAATTTATTACTAATTATTAGAATTTATTACTAATTATTCAAATTTATTACTAATTATTAGAATTTATTATAAATTATTTCTATTTATTATAATTTATTACTAATTATTACAATTTATTAGTAATTATTACAATTTATTACTATTTTTTACTAATTGTTGTAATTTATTATGAATTATGGAAATTTATTACCAATTTTAGCAATTTATTACTAATTATTGTAATTTGTTACTAAATATTATAATTTAATACTAATTATTATAATTTATTACTAATTATGAGAATTTATTACTATTTATTACTAATTATTATAATTTATTACTAATTATTACAATTTAATACTAATTATTATAATTTATTACAAATTATGAAAATATATTAATAATTATTAGAATTTATTACTAAGTATTATAATTTATTACTAATTATTACTAATTATTTCTAATTATTATAATTTATTACTAATTATTACAATTTATTGCTAATTATTACAATTTATTGCAAATTATTATAATTTATTACCAATTATTAGAAATTATTACTAATTGTTACTAATTATTCCAATTTATTACTAATTCTTGTAATTCATTACTAATTGTTACAATTTATTACTAATTATTAGAATTTATTACAAATTATTAGAATTTATTACTAATTATTAGAATTTATTACAAATTATTATAATTTATTACTAATTATTACTCTTTATTACTAATTATTTCAATTTAATACTAATTATCCGGTTTTATTACTAATTATTAAAATTTATTACTAATTATTATAATTTATTGTTAATTATTAGAATTTATTTCTAATTATTAAAATTTATTAGTCATTAGTACTAATTATTTCAATTTACTACTAATTATTACAATTTATTACAATTTATTTAAATTTATTTCTATTTATTTCAAGTTATTACTAATTATTACAATTTATTAACAATTATTACAAATTATTACAAATTATTGCAATTTATTACTAATTATTACAATTTATTACTAATTATTACAATTTATTACTAATTATTACTAATTGTTACTAATTATTCATAATTATTGCAATTTATTGCGAATTATTGCAATTTATTGTGAATTGTTGCAATATATTGCGAATTGTTGCAATTTGTTGCGAATTTTTCCAATTTATTGCGAATTTTTGCAATTTATTGCGAATTGTTTCAATTTATTGCTAATTATGGAAATTTATTGCGAATTGTGGCAATTTATTGCGAATTGTGGCAATTTATTGCGAATTGTTGCAATTTATTGCCAATTGTTGCACTTTATTGCCAATTGTTGCAATTTATTACCAATTGTTGCAATTTATTACAAATTGTTTCAATTTATTACAAATTATTACAATTTATTACCAATTATTAGAATTTTCTAATTATTATTAGAATTTATTATAATTTATTGCTAATTATTAAAATTTATTACTAACTAATACAATTTATTACTAATTATTAAAATTTATTACTAATTATTACAACTTATTACTAAATATTGGAATTTATTAGTAATTATTAGAATTTATTACTAATTATTACTAATTATTATAATTTATTAATAATTATTAGAATTTATTACTAGTTATTATAATTTATTGCTAATTATTACAATCTATTAATAATTATTACAATGTTTTACTAATTATTACAATTTATTACTAATTATGTGAATTTGTTACTAATTATTACTAATTGTTGCAATTTATTACGAATTGTTGCAGTTTATTATAAATTATTGCATTTTATTACTAATTATTACAACTTAAAATAAATTATTACGATTTATTACTAATTATTATAATTTATTACTAATTATTTGAATTTATTACTATTTATTACTAATTATTCTAATTTATTAGTAATTATAATTATTGCAATTTATTACTAATTATTGAAATTTGTTACTAAATATTACAATTTATTACAATTTATTACTAATTATTATAATTTAATACTAATTATTATAATTTAATACTAATTATTACAATTTAATACTAACTATTTCAATTTAATACTAATTATTACTAATTAATATAATAACTATTAGTTAATAATAATTCATATTAATCACACATAATTATTTGTAAAAATAAACATAAACAATGATAAATAAAATTATATAATTCTAATTTAATTTAACTGTAGCTAATTAATAATTATTATAACCAAAATAAAATAGAATGAATTAAGTAAAAAATAAAAGAAAAAGATAAATATCTTAAAACTGAATCTTTTGAAGGATATAAGCAGCGAATAATGCCCCGAATTAAAATTTAAAACTACGAAAAATTGTGAGAGAAAATTTTCCACTAGAGAGAGAGGAGTAGAGAATTCAGCGGAATGAGGAAAAAAACAAGTGGGGTATATATAGGTTATTGGTGAGATTATTTGCGACGGTAGTCCCGTCGTAAAGACCAACTGGTTAAAAAGCCTTTTGCGACGGGACTTGTCGTAAAAGACCACTCGCCGATATATTATTTGCGAAAGGATATAAATCGCGTCGCAAATACTAAAAACGTCGTTGGGTATTTGCGACGGGCTATAGTAGCACATCGTAAATACCCTTTCTCACGTTTTGGCGTGCAATGCGGGCCAAACCTTTTGTGACGGGAACCCTCGACCTATTGCAAAAACCAAATTATTTGCAACAGGCTGGTTCTCTCATTGCAAAACACCTTTCTGACGGATTATTTGCGACGAGACACTGACTCATCGCAAATTCCCACTTTCCCCATAGTGGATTACCCTTACATAACTAGCATATTACGCTTAAGTGACCTTAAGGATTTTTAGGTTACCCTTACGCAATGAGCAGACAGCCTTTACACAACTATTAAAAACTCTCCTTTACCCTTATGTAGTGGTAGGGATACTCTTATGTGGTCTATTTTTAAGTTAGAATATCTTTATGAAACTCCTGAGAAAATAATATTAACTTTATGAAATCCATTAAAAACCACCACAGCCCTTATGCAGCACACAGGAAACATCATGTACCCTTACACACCCCTTTAAAATAGAAGTTATCCTTACACATATTCAAGTACTTTCATAAGGGTAAAAGTAACTGTTAGAAATAAAATTATCAATTAAAAACATATAAATAATTAAATAAAGCCTTTACTAACACTTTTGATAACATTGGAATCATTTTAAAATTTTCAAAATTAATTTCTAAATATGAATTTAATACATTGAAATTACTTCATTTAATTGAAAAATCATTTTTAAAGGTACTTTATAAATTAAAAAATCACTTTAATATGACTTTTAAAATTTATAAAAAAGCTCTCCAACCACTGTACATCTCATAAAATGTAGCAACGATTCCATCACTGGTAACTCATAGGTCAATTAAATATGAGATAGTTAGGCACATGGATCCTCCACTACTCCTATTCCACATTGCCTATCTTCTTTCTACCATGTCCCAAAATAACCAATAAAAGGGAAAAGAAACTAATCACTAATGCCATTTTGTAACACCCTACCTAATTCACATGGATCAAGATGAAGTGCCACATAACCTCATTCATGCCTCCCTATATGAAAGAGGATGGTAATTAGTCGTGAGGGTCAAAGGGAGCATTAGGTAGTCTATACCATTGGTAATCATAGCCATACACCATAAACATGACTAAAATATTACAACCTAGAGTATCATGGTGGTTTATAAAGTAAACTTAATGTAATAAAAAATGTAACCCATACCATACTAATAAATAAACCAGGTCCTAATGTGCTAGGAAAAACCAGGGTATCTAAAATGTAAGCACCAAATCAAAGAAACCCTATAGGATCCTCTTATATCTATCCGAGTAACTCTAGTAGCTCCATGCTCGCTAGCTCAACCATCAGTAGAAGGCCCCTTTCCCTACCTAGATCCTGAATCCTGGTGTCTTCATGCACATTGAGATTCATGTATAGGGTTTGATTAAAAAAACCTACCATAAACATGTTTGTAACATGAATACACAATTATTAAATTTGTATGCAATGATAATATAAATTCACAACCCACTGTGAATAGACATATTCCATGTGCTCATGTTCTAACCATGCCACCATACACCAAGACCATACCTACCTCAACTATAATCCAAAAGAATAATTGAATATGGTTTCATAATAGATAAAAAAATAACCAAAAGGCTAGTGAACATGTTAGACATAATGTTGATAAACATTTCTCTCCATAATTTCAATGTAGTGAGTCTTATCAGGCCACATGACCTTCGCATCCCGCCTCCATCATGGGTCAGGCCTCAAGTCTTTCAATCCCCATCACTGGTCATCAGTTAGGCCTTAAGTCCATCGTATCCTTTCTAAACTTGGGGATAGTCTATAAGTACATCATATCATTTCTTCCACTACCCCGAGTCTAGCCACAAGGCCATCATGCCCCAACCATATGTCCATGTCTATCTTTTTCATCATCACAAGTATTACACACTCCCCCTATATGGGGAAACCATGTCATGATGGTCCAATTATTATGAGTCAGAAAAATAATACCTCCAAACTAATGGTACTTATACATAATAGGGTAGAGTATACAAATCATGAAAACAGAAAGTAATCAATAGAATTTAGTATCGACATACAAATACATGTGTTCAATATCAAACCTGAGAACAAGCTACATAAGCAAACTCATGGAATCAAGAATCATAAATGGGTCTCACAGGATACACATGAATATATATATATGAGATCACAATCAATAATGTTCAATAAATAAATTCTAATACAAAAATCAAATCCTTGAAGAAATTATATGAAAGGACCCTAAATAGTAAAGAACTTATGAGTTTTAGATTTTTTATGACAATATCTAGTACCCATCTATAAGAGATACCTATGTCACACCTATGATCTAACTATGTGAATCCCACACACCAAGAATCTCTAGAAATGATCCCAAATTAAACACATCACGTTTGTAGAATGATATTCAAGAATATTCTAAGCTAATAGATATGTGTTTACACTAATATACCACTGATGATTCACTAATGATGCTATAATTGACATTGATAGAAGGAGGATCCACTAACACTGTAGATAATCCACATTTTTGGAAGAAATCTAATAATTCATCATTATATGCCATCATAATCCATAGATATGTACATGACATACATTATCTATGACTCATATCAAATAAAGAAGGATAGATTTATAATAATTATGATGAATGGTGGTTTTTGTATCACATACCTTAATTCTTGATCATCAATAAACTTAGATCTATCAAAATTGATATTGGAAGTAGATTAAATTGCTACAGAAGGACTTTGAAGTATCTAAATTCTACAAGGATATATTTATAGGAAACAGGTCAAAATTGGGGAATAATTGATGTTCTAGTGGATTTTAGGATCATTAAATTAGACACACATGGTTTGATCACTTGGTTTTCTATACCATATCCCAACTTTTTGTGGATTTTTACTTCTCTAGTGAACCTATATAGTTTGGTCACATAATTTGGTAAACCATGTGAAAACCCTATTTTTTTACATTAAAACACGTTTCATGGTTTTTTATTTCAGGCCACATGGTTTTATAAACCTTGTTTCTTAACTATAATACACTCGATGTTTTTTTTCAGTGGCCATATGATTTCAAGGTGGATCAGCATAGTTTGGGAATATTGTTCTCTAATTATCAATCATTAAATAGGCTTCTATATATCCTTGATACCTACTACAAAACCCCTGAAACTTAGTCCAAACAATTTATAGTTAAAACAAATATGAATAATGGGTTAAATTAGCTCATAATGAACCTAAAAAATCCAAGGTCATTATAGTTTCTCATGAGTCTATGCATTCTCACTCTTCTCCTTTATTGATTTTATATATTCTCAATGTGTGGTGTTATTTTTCATGATATTAGTAGTTAAATATTCTTTTAAATTAATATCATGATTCCAACCACAATTTCTATAATAATCTTCATAATCCTTTGCTTTCAAATTAAGAAATACTGACTTTTTTTATACATTAAAATTGATATCCATGAGAATATATTCCGCATTCTTTAAATTTTTCCACAATTTAATTGCTTCTTAAATTAAGGATTCTATACCATAATCGATTTTTATGTATCACACACATCCTATATATATTCTATCTTATAATTCCTCAATAACATGAATATTTTCTTTAAGGTAACATGTTTTTTTCTATACAAGTGTTATTTCTAATAGTCACATGATCAGTGGTCTTCACCATATTTCCTTATCTTCTTACCATATTAAAATACCTTATAATATATTCATTTCATTGACATTCATATTATCTTCTAATTTATTTATCACTATTTTTTCTTATCATCCTGAAATACAAGGAAAAAAAATTATATTCCTTGCAAAAAAAATAAGATATCTTTCTATCCATTACAAAAAAAAGTACCTATAAAGGTGTAATTTTAATCCCATTTTCATAGCATAACATTTATTACATTTTTATATCTACTATTTAGTTACTCATGAATAAATTAAAATAATTATAATATTAAGTATAAGAGTTATACCTTCCCTCTTGTGGTATGAATTAAACTGATATTCATTTCCTTTTATAATTTGAATTTATCCTAATCAAGTATTTAAAGAACTTATTATGTAACAAAGAATACAAAAGGAGAAAAAATTCATATTTTCTCTTTGGATCTAATATTTTCATTCAACCCCTATATTCACTTCCTGAATTTCTTTTCTTGATATATCATTATGAAATCATCTTTACCCCTTTTTTAATTCATGATAGGTTATTTTATTTCTTTCGTTGATGACGTATTAAACCCCAAATATTCTTTTCCCTCAATAGTTGGTCTTTGAACTTTAAAAAAATTCAAGAATTATATCCTACTAAGAATACTATAATGAATATTCATTTTTTCACATTATATAAAAAAACACCTCATATCAAGCTGATGTGTTTCATTGAACATTGATTTTACATTATCATTAAATTTTATTTAGATCAGTTTCACGTAATCTCTATTCCATTATAGTAAATATATTATAGAACTTTTTTTCATTATTAAGTTTTCCATTTACATCTAACAGATCATTCATGACTATTATTATTGATTTTAACCCTCCTTTCACTTCTTTTCATTTTTCTTCAAGAGTCATGAACTTGTATTTAACTCAAAATTCATTTGTCTCTTCCAATGGTTGATCAAGAAGACATATTCCTTCATCTTCTCTCACAATTATATCCTTAGAAAACTTTATTGAAGTTTCAAAAAATTCCTTCAATAGTTTCTAGATTTATTCATTATTTTTTTGGAACAACTTTCCCACTACCATTCACTGAAACATTTTAATGATTTTCTTCATTTGTAAACTCCTTATATATATGTGACTCATCTTTATCGATAAAGCTGTTGAAAAAATTTCTTTCAAATAACTTTTTAGGGATATATTGGTAACATTATTTTAATAATATAAACTTATTATTTTAGAGGATCAATTATCTCATTTAGTTATTTAACAGAAACACCCAAACATTCAATCACCCTGGCATGTTCATCTTCCTTTTTAAGCATACCAATATATGATTTATATTCAGTCTAAATTACATCCATGTCATAAATTACATGTTCATATTTGGATAGTTTAAAATCAATATGATCAATATACTCATATTAATCTTTCAAAATTCATTCATTATTCCCTTTTATCTTTATTGAACATCGAAATCTTCAAGAGAACCTAGAGTCCCTACTTCATTGTTGAAAAATCCCTATGGTTCATTCTCATTTTAATTATCATCCATTCAATTCACATTATAGGATTTATACTAAGATGAAAATGAATAATCAATATTGGAATAAAAATTGGTCCTGCTTGTCATTATGGCTGAAGTTATATGTGTCCCAAATTAATTACCCTTTCTTAAAACTTTAGTATAGCACAATTTCGGGGTCATTCCACAGGGAACTATGGCATGCGTGAATTCAATTGAGTTAATACTTAATTAGGTGAAGTATGCAGAATTTAGAGTTGATTGGTTTTATTATGGTTTTGTATTAAAACTATATTGTTTTACTTTGAATAAATGATTAACAGTTTTAAATAAAACAATGAGTGAATTTAAAGAGATTAAAACGGGAAGAAAAGGCAAGTCGGGGTTGTGGTAATTAAGGATTTCTTATGCAGATTGTTTAAATGGTTGTGTTGTTCATAATAATTCAATCATTCTGGATTTCATTTTTGTTACAAGATTTCCTTGGTCCGGCTTCTCTTGTTTGGAATTAGAGAAGTTGACTCCTTGGTATGATAGTCAGTGTTCTTAATTCTTTATTAAGTTCAGTCCATTATTTGAATCGGTGAAATCTTTCTAATGGTCATGGATGTTTTCACCGTTACATCTCTTTTTTATCACTGAGAATTCTTCCCTTGGCCGGGCTCAGAATTCTCAGTTATATTTGAAACTGAATTAAGAAGAGTAAGAATATTTACAATGAGAAAACACGACTATATAAAATAGCACACAAATTACGATCATTTCATCCACAGCCCCAACACGAGGGGTTTAGTTACACATAGAAAGTAGGAGAGAAACGACAAACGTGATACCTAACGGATTTATCGGGTATGTGTTGAGGTAAGGTGTCGGAAGGTGGAACGGCGGAATGACGGCACCTCGGTGGCTTTGGGAATGGTAGTATCATATATTCTCTCCCTTATAATGGTTTCTAACTCTCCAAAATCTGAAGGCCAAGGCCTATTTTTATAGAAAAATAATGTACACTGCGTGTATAGAAAGTACACGCTGTATACTTTTCGTCAACGCGCTTTGGCGCCAATTTCTCCCTGGGTAGGTGGCCTAACATGCCGACTTTGAATTTTGAAAATGGCACCGCCTGGTAGTTGAGTGTACACAGCATGTAGCACCACCATACACGGCATGTACTATAAAACATTATCCAGAAACCCCTTATAGAATAGCAGACACGGTGTGTAAAAATGGAACATGTCGTGTCTCCTTCAACGGCCACATGGGCGTGTAGACTCTTCTCGGAAACAACCGCTTCTTAAATGTAGTACGCGGTGTGTAATGCCACTCCACACGGCGTGTAGCATCTGCCTGGTGACATGGGCGTGTACTCCCTCCTTCGGTTTGTGTCCCAGTCTGGATGTACACTGCGTGTATAAAAAGTACATGCCGTGTGTTTTTAAAATTTCCACAGACTTCCCTTGATTTGTGTATTGTAGCCAGAAAGATCCTGAAAGTAAACAGAATCACTAAAATCAAATAATATGTTCATGAAACAACAGATATTTTCTGAAAACATGTTTTTTTTCAATAATATATATGTAAATGTATACAAAAATTGGGTGCATCAAATTCCCCCACACGTAGTCGTTTGCTTGCCCTCAAGAAAAATCTCAACATCTAATTAAAAGGGCCTATACTTTTAAAAAGGAGTCATTTTAATTAATCAAAAGTATAAATGATAAATTTACTGAGGAAAATTATAAAAGGCACAAACAAATTCGATTAATAAGATACTAGAATCATGCCTCATATATAATTCACTTAACAACTCTCATCCTCTTTCAACACATTTTTCAACTTTTCAAAAATAAGCAAGCCACTTGATGATCTACCTTAATAATTAAAATCACACTCCACACTCAAGATGTTTTTATTCAAAGTTATGCTCAATCTAAGGTATATACACTCTATCCATAGGTTTTCAAGATATCTTTTTCTCTACTTCAAAAAAAATTTATTTACAAAAATCATGAGGGCTTTATCAATAAGGTTCAAATGTCTCTATGTCTAAGGGTTGGTAGGTTCATATGTGAAAAATAAATTCTGAGGCTTGAAAAAGGAAGGCAAATTCCTTTAAGAAACATTGCATGATATTAAAAGTAAAGTTCAATGAAAATGTATCCTTCACAAGGTCAGTCGAAACCTGTTGTAATCACCACCTTTTCCCTTAGTCAAGTAGGTTTCATGAGAAAATAAGTATAAGGCCCTCTTTTCTATTTTTTCATCTTTTTTTTCTTTTTTTTTTGTTTTTTTAAGAACAAATCAAGGGAAACACTTATGAAGACAATGAATAATTGTTTGGAATCCTTTCCTCCCCAAATAGTCAAGCGGCAGTCCCCCACCCTTTATTTCATAGTTGTGCACAAAAATATGCCATGTATTTCCAACTCCCTATTTAAAACTCCAAAATGAATAATCATGCAATGTTCAAAAAGAAATAGGGTAGGAAGGGAAATAGGCTTGTAACGTTGCTTCTTATAAAGGCTATTCATGGCTTCTATGGGCTTAACGAAGATTAAATGTAGGGTAGGTCTCAAGATAAATGGGTTGAAACAATCTAATGCCTCAATTATTTTAACACAATTAAAAAGTTATTCATGTTTTGAAAAGAAAAACATTCAAATTCTGGTGGTGATGCATATCCTAAGAATCTCTCAAGAAAGAGGGTATTATAAAAGAAATATAAAAAATGGTTTAGAATAGCTCTTAGGAGTGGAAAAAATAATAAAGTGACAATCAAGTCATGACATTCATATAAATGATTAGCCTAATCAATGTAATTAATCAAGGATTAAAAGTTGAAATTCAAACTATATAAGCAATCATTTTAAAACACTTAAGAATCGGAATAGGAATGAAACCCTCAAAAAGTCCCTACTAAATAACTTTAGAATTTATAAGAATGATTAACCAAAATTGCTTTACATTTGCAAATATATAATCTAATAATGATGTATCCTAGATTAGTTCAAGGGAAAAGACTATGGTGAAAGAGATAGATGCCCCCCCACACTTAATACTGCACATGGTCCACCAAGTGCAATACTAAGGTAAAGGGTGGGAAAGGGTGAGATATGGGGGACAAAATGAGGGAAAGCAGTAGAAGAAGTAAATCCAAAAAGAAAGAAAATAGAAATGGAAAAATACTCCCCTTATGAAAAGTGATGCCCAAGGTGCTCCATAAAACCTGTGACTGTCGAGAAAAAAGAAAAATGCAAACAAACATAACATCACAGCACAAAAAATGTCAAAAGAGATATATAAGATAAAGAAAAATGTCACTATCATGGGGTCACCTCAGGGGAGGCAACATCCTATAAAAAACCATCCAGTAGAGACAGCACTGGAGCCATGGAAGCGGGAGGCTGGGATGCTGCACCGGGAAGGGAAGCTGGAGAAGTAGGAGCCGCAGGTGCTAGACTCGGCAAAGGAAGCTCAGAAGCAGGCCCTAGACCGGCAGCAGCGGTGGCGGTAGGATGAGTAGTATAAGGAAATATCGTAGATAGCAGAATATAATCTGTGGCATGCGCAAGAGAGTTGGTGGAGCAGCAGCAGATGGGCCAGGAGCTGAGGCAGAGACAGGTGGCGGTGGCAATGGAAAACCAAGATGCCAAGCAATATGTGCCAATAGCTTCTCCATGCGGTCTTGGCGGCTATCGAGATAGATCAAATGTCGCGCAATGGTGTCATGGCGGACGATGATACGATCCAACTTCTGCACCATCTGATCCTGCCGGCTGTCGAAGCGACCCAAGACCTGCTCCATCGCGGCTAGGCGGTGGGAAAGGGAAAGATCGACCGACGGTGCGGGGGGAGGTGGGATGGGTGAATGGATAGAAGAATGAAGGTCAGAAGAAGTGGGGTCAGTAGGAGGTGGGTGAGGTGGAGAAGCTGGAGGGGGTGGGGAAGGAGGAGTCAGGCCATCAGCTAGGGAAGGAGGGTCAGTGGGTGGCTGGGGGCGAGCCTGAGAAAGGATGTAGGCACCCCCTGCTTCCGGACCATCCCCATGCGAATGATCATGAGAAATTAAATCCTTTGGGGTGAACCTAACAGGTCGTGAGGCAAAGAGGGCTCGAATACCCCAAGATGGTGGGCGAGACGGGTAGTGTAAAACCCTCTGTTCAGGTTTCCCTGGCGGCTGGTAAATATGGAGTGGAAATAGGAGGCAGCTAGATAGGGTGGGTCTGGGTAGTCGTGCCGGATGACACAGGTAAGTAGCCCCATGCCACGGCCGGTCACGACCCCCATATCCTCGTGGCGGGGGAAAAGGATGGCGCTGAAGCGCCAGTGGGTGAAGAGGATGATGGGGTCAGTGATAAGAGTTCTCTTCTGGGAAGTGGGGGAGTACCGGTGGTCAGCCCAGCGATCTCCCGCCACATAGCGATGAGCTTAGAGCGCTCAGGCCAGGATAGGGTAGAAACATGAGGTGGGGTGATGGGATGGGGGTAGAAGCTGCACCCTCAGCCAAACTCAGTCATGGTGAGGGAGAAACGCCGACCTCCTAGCCGGAATCGTACCACGGGCACCGCATCACTAGGTGTCTCCCGGTACTCCACTCCGTCAAACTCAAACGAGGATGAGAACTCCAAAAATAGATCGCAAAAAACAGGAGTGATGACCTGAAAAATATCTAGGAGTGGGGTGCGCCCAAGAATCTCCTCCAAGTCCTCCTAAATACCGAGCTATTGCGGAATGCTGTTGTCGAGGTATCGGCCACTCAACGGTATTGGCCGACAAGAGAAGCGTTGAACCCTATCATATGCCAGATCGGTGACCAGGAATACCGTGCAGGGATAGGGAGCACCTACAGGTACCAACCCAGGAGCAGGTGCAACAGCAGCGGCTGGCTCTATGGGTGGATTTTCTTGAGTAGAGGGTGACTCGGTGGATGGGGTGCTCGATGAGGGACCAGCTACTGATGAAGATGGCATAGGTAGAGTGGTAGCTGGTGGAGCAGAAATGGTGGTGCTCGTAAGATCGGTGCCAGAAGGTGGAGGTGCAGCAGAAGTAGACCTGGCCTCCGCTGAGGGCGTGAGTGGCAGAAGAATAGCCAAAGGAGGTAGATCGAAGACCGGAGCATCCGGGTCTGGCTGTGTAGGAGGTTGGAGTCGGATCCGGTGATAGCTAGGACTCTCGACCTCGGTGGCGGAGGCCGGCCGCTTCCCTCAGAAAGGATCGTGATCTGCCATATCCTAAAATAGAAAGAAAAAGAAAACAAAACAAAAGAAAAACAAAAATAAAAATAAAAAAAAAAAAAATGTGAGAAAGCTGGAAAATAAAATTACACGGCATGTACTCTAGAGTACACGGTGTGTAGTGAAAATGTAGATTATCCCGTGTTCTCTGGAAAGACACGCCGAGGTTGAAAAATAGACAATGTAAAAGTACACGGCGTGTACCGAACATACACACCATGTTCACTCAAAGTGTAGGTGGTCATGTCTTACAAATGACACAGCCATGTTTTTATCAGTTCAACAAAAAAACCACACGTCGTGTAGTATAACAACACAATGTGTCTATTACTCGAGGTACATGGCCATGTAGGGGGCGAGACACGGGCCGGCCGAAAGAAAAAAAAGACACGGCGTGTACTGAACATAGATGTCGTGTTTGGGAACATAGGGTGAGAGGTCATGTTATGTGCCACAAACGGAGGAGCCTAAGGAAATGATATACACGACGTATACCAAACACACATGCCGTGTATGTGAAAACGGTGTGTGAGGCCGTGTGCAAAGGAGTACTCAGGCACGACAAGGAAAAGGACACGGTGTGTACCGAACATACACACCGTGTATATTCAAATTTCGAAATATTTTGTGGGTGGAAATGTACATAATTACATGGCGTGTGTTCTTCCTTTCGTGGCTATGTATAGGCGGAAGCCGAACGGTTGGTCTATCGGAAAAACACCCTAAATGCGCCTAGAAATTTAAAAGAGAGGGTGTATAATGGCGTACCTAGACCGAGGATCACAATGCAAGAAAAATCAGAACCTGAAATTCACTGAATCGATAGATCTGAGAAAAGGGGGTGCAGGTGGTGTTCGGGAGAAGAAAACAGGAATAGGGGAGGAAATGGTGAGGTCGCACGACACGGGCTCAAGACGAGTGGCCCGCGGCCTATATAGGCGAGGTACACGGCGTGTATGTTTCGACTACACGTCGTGTATTCCAAATTGTTTTTTACAACATATATAAATATATAATTATTATAGTAAACTATAAAAAATTATTAGTAATAATTAAAATAAAATAGATATATCAACAAATTCTATTACAAATAAACCTATACATGACGTATATTGAGAAATACACTCCGTGTAATTTCAAATTATAAAAAGAGTAGTACAACCTTTGGTCCGGTGCTTGGGGCGGGATTCGAACCGACGATCGGCCATTCCGAATGGAAGCCCTCAACCACTGGAGTAAATATTGTTCTGCTATTCATATTTATTATATATATATATTTATTCTATATTGGCTATACACATGGGAAGAAATAAATGCATGGAATGTGGTTTTTATTTAGGAAAGGATGGGGATGAAGTGGGGACATTAGCGCAATTCGAAACCGGGTCTTTTGAACCTGGTGCCGAGACTTTGCCAATCTTCCAACTTCACCCGCATATAATTTCTTATTTTAAAATTTTTTTTAATTTATATTAAAAAATTATGGTGCACACGGTGTATATCGAAATGCACGTCGTGTGGTTTTATTAAAAGAACAAATAATGGAAATGGGATGGTTTTCTAGGTTCGAACCCAAGTCTTTTGGAACTGGATTACGATTCTAGCCAACCGGTCCATCCCCATCATGGGTTTTATTATATTTAGACACATTTATATATATATAAGAAAAAACCACACACGCCGTGTAAAAAGGAGGAATCTCGTGCCGAAGGTAGGTCAGGAGGATTCGAACAGGGGGCGGCTCGAATAAACTTCAGTAACTTTACCATCGGCACCGGAATCTTCCCTAGTTATTTATTTGTTATTCTATAGATTTATACTATTAAGATTATAAATGAAAAAGATAAGTATACACCATGTATATAAGTGGGACACAGAGTGTAACCTCTGGGTTGCCTCCCAGGAAACGCCTTTGTTTTAGGTCGTTGGCTCAACCTTCTTACCTTTCTTACCTGATATTTACAGTGGATAATGGTCCCAATAGTGGCCGCCCTGGCCATCTATGAGTTGCAAGTTCTCTGGCTCTTCTTCAGCAGGAATGTCTGGAATGTTAAAGTTATCAGAAATATAGGAACATACCAGATCATCCACCAGGTGATCGTCCATGGTAGTTATTTCCGAACAATCCTCATGATCGGACGATGATGCCTGCTTGATGGCTGTGAGAACATTGCAGGAGACTCTCTTGTCTCCTACCCAGAAAATCAGCTCTCCCTGGTGCACATCAATGAGTTCCTTCCCAATGGCTAGGAAAGGTCTTCCCAATATAAGTGGTGCCTCCGGATCATCCCCCATGTCGAGGATGATGAAATCTGCTGGTAGGATCAATCTCCCCACCATCACTAGTACATCTTCTAGTAGCCCCTTCAGATACTTAATGGATCGATCAGCATGTTGAAGGGCTACTTGAGTTGGTTTCAAATCATAGAGCCCAAGCTTTTGGAAAACTCTGAATGGCATGAGGTTGACACTTGCTCCCAAGTCACATAGATCTTTTCTAAAGTCATAGGGTCCAATTGTCCAGGGAATAGTAAAACTACCTGGATCCTGGAGCTTTGGAGGAATTGAATGTTGAACAACCACGGAGCACTCCTTTGTTAGTGAAATAACGCCCAGATCCTCCATCTTTTGCTTATTGAAAAGCATTTCCTTCATGAATTTGTCGTATGTAGGCATTTTTGTCAGGGACTCCGCAAATGGTATGTTTATATGCATCTTTTTGAAAATTTACATGAATTTGATGAACTGGTGGTCCATCTTCCTCTACTTCAATCTCTCCAGAAAGGGTAAGGCAGGTTTAAAAGGTTTGACAACCTCCTTCCCTTTATTCTGCGAAACCTCCTTCTATGGGATTTTGGATGAGGAGGGGTCAGTACTGGAATGCTCGTCATCATCAGGGGGTGTGGGTGCACCTAGTTGTGCTGGTTGGTTCCATTAGATCTCTTTACCACTTCGGAGCATGACAGCATGGGCCTCCTCCCTCGGATTCTTCTCTGTGTTTCCCAGTAGTGTACTTGGTTTCCTTCCTGAGAGTTGGTTTGCCAGCTGGCCAATCTGATTCTCCAGGCCTCAAATCGATGCTTCCTGATTTTGGAACCGAGTCTCAGCAGTAGATATGAATTTAGTCATCAGATCCTCTATCCTTGAGGTGTTCTCCTGGTGAGATGGTTTTTGATCCGGTGGAGGTGGTGGATGATGTGGATGCTGTGGGAGAGGGTTATGATACCATTGTTTCTAAAAAGGACCCTTCTGGGGTTGTTGCAGCCTTTGTTATTGGTTCTGGTATGGAGGTTGGTTATAGTTGGGCGGTCGCAGGGGTGGAAGATTCTGCTGTTGTTGGCCCCAACCTGTGTTCTGTTGATCTCGCCATGCCGGGTTCTGGTACTACTAGTACTAGTTGGGCCCTCGATTTTGGGCAACATAACTCACCTCACTCGTCTAAGGGCCTCCAGTCGAACCCCGACATTCTACCATGATGTGGTTATCACCATAGTCGCCGCATGATGGATGTGTCGCCGCATGAACTTGAGATGCTCCTTTGAGATTCAGTGCATCGATTTTCTTGGACACAGCGTCCAACTGAGCAGCTAACATAGTGGAAGCGTCAATACTGTGCATACCTCACTTTTGAGTCCCCCGCTCAGAGTTCCACTGGAAGCTATTGGCTGACATATCTTCCAGTAGTTCAAATAGCTCTTCGGAGGATTTTTTCATCATCGTACCTCCAGCAGCAGCGTCCTCAACGGACTTGGTATTTGTTGTAAGTCCTCCGTAGAAGTTCCGGACTTGCATTCAGAGTGGGAGTCTGTGGTGGGGGAATTTTTGTAACATCTCTTTGAATCATTCCTAGGACTGTTACAATGACTTGGAGTCATGCTGCTGGAAGTTATGGATCTCATTCTGTAGCATCACTGTCTTCGATGGTGGGAAGTATTTGGACAGGGACGCCTAGGCTAGCTCCTCCTAGGTCAGGATAGATCGTTGTGGCAGCCCCTTGATCTAGTCTTTCGCCTTGTCCCGTAGAGAAAAGGGAAATAGGAAAAGATGGATGGCATCCTCGGACATGCCATGGTAACGAAATGTGTTGCAGATCTCTATAAAGTTAAAGAGATGGGCATTTGGGTCTTCACTAGGTAGGCCTCCGAATTGGACAGTGTTCTGGATCAGCTGCATGATTTCAGGATGAATCTTGAAGTGCTGGGCCTGTACTGGAGGATGGATGATGCCCGTATCAGCTACGTGGATTGAAGGAAGATTGTACTCCCTAAGGTTATGGTGTGGAGGCGGCTGCTGAGGGGGTAGAGGTTTTAGATACTGCTAATCCTGAGGGGTGAAATAGGGTCATTGGAAGAGTTGTTGCAGTGGCCGTTGTTAATCCCTCGGGAGGAATTCCACGAAGCCTCCAGGAGTGTGCTCCGGTAGACCAGCAGCGGGTGGCTGCTGATCCTGGTACTGATTCTCATCCATAGCATCCATGGCTAGTGCTCCCTCTTCCGTGTTCTCTATGGTATAGGGTTACTGGTTGTGAGTTTCTTTTAGTGCATGCTGATGACGAAGCGGGGTATGTTCGATCTCCGGTTCAAGCGGAAGTAGTTCTGATGACTCGGCACTCCTGGACCATATAGGGCTTCAATTCATGCACTTTAAGGTTTTCTACAATCACAACACAAATTCCAGGCGTAACAAGAGGAAAGTAAAAGAGAAAATTTGAAATGGGAATAGAAAAGATATTTTTGATAATTTTTTATTTTTATTTTCACTTAAATCAATTATTAACACAATTTAAATCTTAGCACTAAAACCAAAGAATTCCCCGGCAACGGCGCCAAAATTTGGTCTCGCTTGTCATTATGGATGAAGTTATATGCGTCCCAAATTAATTACATGTTCTTAAAACATTAGTATATCATATGTTCGGGGTTGATCCAAAGGGAACTATAGCATGCATGAATTCAATTGAGTTAATACTTAATTAGGTGAATTATGCAGAATTTAGAGTTGATTGGTTTGATTTTGGTTTTGGATTAAAACTATATTGTTTTAATTTGAAGAAATAATTAACAGTTTTAAAGAAAACAATGAGTGAGTTTAAAGAGTTTAAAATGGGAAGAAAAGATGTGTTGGGGCTGTGGTGATTAAGGAGTTCTTATGCAGATTGTTTAAATGGTTGTGTTGTTCATAATAATTCAATCATTCTAGATTTCATTTTTGTTACAATATTTCCTTGGTCCGATTCCTCTTGTTTGGAATTATAAAAGTTGACTCCTTGGTCCGGTAGTCAGTGTTCTTAATTATTTATTAAGTTCAGTCCATTATTTGAATCGGTGAAATATTTCCAATGGTCATGGATGTTTTCACCATTACTTCTCTTTTGTATCGCTGAGAATTCTTCCCTTGGTCTGGCTCAGAATTCTCAGTTATATTTGAAAATGAATTAAGAAGGGTAAGAATATTTACAACGAGAAAACACAACTATATAAATCAGCACACAAATTATGATCCTTTCATCCACATCCCTGACATGAGGGGTTTAGTTACACATAGAAAGCTGGATAGAAATGACACATGTGATACCTAATGGATTCATCATGTAAGCATTGAGGTGAGGTGTCAGAAGGTGGAATGGCAGAATGACGGCACCTCGGTGGCTTTGGGAATGGTAGTAGCAGAGCTTCCCTCCCTTCCAATGGTTTCAAACTCTCCAAAATCCAAAGGCCAAGGCCTCTTTTTATAGAAAAATAAAGTACACTGCGTGTATATAAAGTACACGCCATGTACAATAATTTATAGTTAAAATTGTTGAGTAATAATTCATTTGTACGATTGATTATATTTTTAATAATAGAGATTAATGTTTTTAGTTTATAGAAAAATGTAATTGGGGATATTTTTATGATCAAGGAGGTGATTTATGGAATTTTCTAGCAGGATTTAAAGTGGATATAATTATAGGTACAATAAATATAAATTTTCCTATGAAAGTCATTTCTATATTTTTATATATAATTTATGATATTGTATTTTTTTTATCGATATTATAATAATATTAATCATTTAGGTAATTCAGGTCAATAATAATACTTAAATAAGTATTGGAAGTATCATCGTTTTATTTTTATACCAATTAAGGAATATATGATTTATGTTTACAGATAAAATATTAGGAGTACAAGTTAAAATGATAAGATATGTGTTGTATCAGAATATTAGAGTTACAATGTCTTGGAAATATATTTATGTCAACATATAATAAAATATAATAGTTATTTATTTTCAAAAACAATCTATAAAGACCCATGTCTTTATAGGTTGTGAAATTTAGAGGGAATTTTATTTTTTTAGTTTAGAGCAGGGTCAAGGTTACCCATTTCTAATTCATATACTATTGGAGAGAAATGGTGCTATATACTAGGGTATTATTATGTGTAATGATTCATGAGGGGCTATTATTTAAAGTAGAATGAGTTATTTCACCATAGTGATTGAGAACCATATTTCCATCCTCATAGGTTGGTTTATTTACTAATGACAAAACAATACATATTGGGGGATCATGATATAGTAAGTGTGGTTATACTTTGGTGGGTGTGTAATTTAGGATATTTATCAATGTTAAATGCCTTACACATGGATTCCCCACAACACATGGGTTGTATTTTGCGTAAAGGAAAACATTATGTAATTACATTCATGATTTTCATGAAGAAGAAGGTCACATCAAAAACTAAAGTTTTGCACCTAGAGGTTCGATTTAATAATATTGTTTCCATTATTGAGTAGGTTTTGTTTCATGTAGGGTCCAAAAAAATAATAGTTTTAAGGTTTTTCTAAGTTTTTTCTTACATAATTGATCTTGGGGTTATGCCATAACAACTATCCAAGGTGGTCCTTTTCACTATAATACATGATGTTCTTTCAGAAGGAAACCTTGGGTGAGGAGATTTTTGTCATAAAAGTTATAGGCCATGTTTCAATGGGCCAACTCCCATATTTTTAGTACAGGGGAATACCCATCATTTAAATGTTTTACCTCATTTATTTATTGGAAAAAAGATGCACATGGAGAGGTCTATTTTGGATGGATCCTCTACCTATATTCCCCCTTATAACACCCCTTATAAGAAGGGTTAATTATGTTTTGTATGAAATATTTAATGGTTTGGAATTGAATTCACTAAATAATGGTTGAATCAATTAGTAATGGTCCATCTATTTCATGTAGTAGATATTAGATATCATGTTAAGATTAATGCATATTGTTCCTCATTTATTAATTAAAGGTGTTTTTTTGAAATATTGGCATGGGTATGCCATGAACCTTCCTTCTATGGTTGGTTATAATGTTGGTCTGATTATGTGTCTTAGGGATTGAGTGATGACATGATCTTTTATGGGGATTATATGAGCTTAGGAGTTTGATGTCGACCATTAATTAAGGGAAAAAAACTTATAATGATGTATGTGGTTTAATTAAATCTCCATATGGTATATGAATTTGGTTATACATCATGTAATATGTGGTCTTACCGCTGACGGGTGATTGACCTTATAAAAACGGATTTTTTTATTTAATTCCAATAAAATTAATGAATATTCAAGGTTATTGATAAATTTTGTAACACCATATTGACGACTCTGTCATATATATCAGAGGACCTATACATTAATGTGTGTACTATGATACATGGTCACTAGAGGTGTGTAAATTTAATGAAATTAATAATCATATTGGACTTGAAAATATTATTATTTCAAACCTAGATCATGTGCTCTTGAGATGTTATGGTAAGTAGAATCTTCGATGATAATATCACCAAGGGAAAAATTCTTATTGGTCTTATAAGAGGATCGGTATGAGTCCTCATGCATGATATGAGATAATCATACCCAATTTGAGTTTACTAAGGGTTTCTAGACATGTATAAGAGTATTAGGTCGGGTGGTGACTATTGAAATGGTTTTGTGTCTCATTGATGATGGGGAACACCATTTTTAAGGTGGATTGGAATCAAGGTGAGCACTAAGAGTGTCATCAGTCCTTTAAGATGATATTTTGTATGACATTAGGGTTTCCCCTTGGAAAAGGTCTATGATTTCTCCAAAGGAAGATAATGGATGTGACCTACATATAGAATATAAATATTATTAATGGAAATTTTGTAGGAATAAAAAGGTATCCAAATAACCACAAGTGTTGGATATTTCTTTTGTTTGGTGATTAGAGATTGGTATGGGTATAAAATTCTATAGTGTATACCCATTCAAGAAATTTGAGAATGTAAACTGACTTGGTGTGATGTGTTTGTGCAACCTAGAAATTCATATGGTAAAAAACATATAATATTGGGTAGATGAGGATAAATAATTTAAAGAATGATTCAGTCCTCAAGTGATGAGTCATAAATGTGTTCTTTGAAGGAAACCATAGAATTGTCTCCATGGTTTGGGTGGGAGTCCCACCCATGTGTGTTTCTAAGTGGTGAGTGGGTACACCCCTGAGTTTCTTAGTGATATTATATATTACATTCTTGGAGGTGAGTTGGTTCCCATCCATGTTTCATAATTATATGATATATGGGCTTCTAGGTGGGGAGAGGGTACACCCTTGAGTTACCTAATGGTATGATATATGATCATCCACATGGGGATTGGTTATTACATTGAGTTATATGATGAAATGATATATGAAATTCTAAGTGATTATTGAGTACACCCCTAAGATACCTAATTATATTACATATGTTTCAATATAGGGAGAAATTATACCCCTAATGTTCCTAATGATATTAGTTATGAACTTCTTTGTGGGATGTATTTACACATCTTAGTTTTTTGATGATTTTTTATATGAACATATATGAAGGGAGAGAGTATGAACTTGTGTTATTGATGATATATAATATGTTTTTATAGGTTAGGTAATAGGTATACCCCCCATGTTTCAGATAATGCGATATATGTTTACCAGTTTGAGATTAGGTATTCCCCATAGTGCTTGAAAATTGGGTGACATGTTCAGATTCACTCCTATATCGTATGAAGTCTGTATAATCAGTCTATGGTTTCATGGTTGAACTTAAAGATAAATGATGTTTATTTTAGTAAGCTTTCATGTTTTATTTATTATTTTAATCATAAAACTCAGTTCATCCACTAATTTAGTTGTTAGGTTAGGGATTTTTTTCATGGCCTAATATGTTTTTTCTCACACCCATTTCTAGTATCCCTGGAACATTGGCACATGATAGACCTCATGTTCATAGATTTACATAGGTCAAAGTCCCACTATTTCATGATTTTGACTGGGTACCTCAATGGGTATTTTGATATTAGGGCATAGTGAGTCATCGGGATGGAAGTAGACCCTCTTTCGTATTTTATTTATTTTGTTTATTTTTATATGTGATCGGTCTAGCGGGTGATCAGTGGAGATATATGACTATGTTTTATTTTAATTGATATATTGATATTATAATTTATATAATTTTTTATTTATCTACTTATTTTTATGGATGTTTATTTTTTAAATAAACTAGTTTTTTATTTTGATAAAAGTTTCTTGTCTTCCCATGGTAACACTTTAGACCCTCAGTACAAGTTGACAGGCTTTGGGGAACAATGTGGTGAACCTGAGGTCACATCATGACTATGGATGGTACATTGGTGTGTTCTTTGTGGCTGGGAGAATTATAATGATTTATTACAACCTTATGTCATATATTGTTATTTTTTTATCATAGACAATTAATAGGGATGTATCAGATCTTGTGATGTACATCAAAATTCTATGTCATGAACATATTTTTGGATTCAAATTCATGGTTTCTAGGTAAAGGATGTTGATGTTTACTAGCTTCACTAGTATATTTGAGAAGTAATTTGTGTCAAATATGATTTTTTTTGTTATATTTATTTAAGTTTTTATCCCTTGTACAATTTTAAGGAGGTTTTTGTACTTTAAACATCCTTGTAATGTTGGAGTTAAATAATATATGTGTGATTGTGTTTGATTTATTTAACCAATGATAGAAAGTTTAGTTAATTTAAGTGTCATAAAAAATAGTTTTTTCATTTATACCTTTTTCATGGAACTATATTTATTTTGAGTACAATATTTTCTTTTTATGATAGATTATGTGGATCTTATAGGGGATTTTCTAATATGACTGCTATACCATCCCATATTGTGAATAATTTATAGTGGTGCTTAGTGTGTTGGTTCAGGCATTGGATGACATTATTCTATTCTGAAAAATAAAATCTATATGGTTAAAAAAATGATAATAATAAACGATATGGTTTTTTTAATATATATTTTAATAGTAACTCTACTTAATAAAACCATATAATCATGGTATAATCATCATTAATAATTATAGGGAAAAAATTATATGCACAAGGATATGAAATTTTTCATCATGGGTGCAGTCTGATATATAGATACTTGGTGAGGATGGGTGGCTAATATTGTGTAGTTGATTTGAAAATCGATCCCTGATATGTATATGTGTGAACCTTAGATTATTTTTGATTCCATGATATTTAACTTTTGATACTTCAAAAAGTAGAAATTATATTTTTATCATGAGGTATGGGGAATGTGGTTCGTGATTTTTGGGTTATGTGAGATAGTCTGGTGGTGTTGAAATGTGACTTAGAATATTGGTGATTCATGTAATATGATTTATTAGTAATAAATTTTCATTCTATTTTTAATATAATTTAGGATACATGAGGGTAACCATATATAGGGGTAATTCTAGACGTGTGTGTTCCCATAGAAACATAGCGCATGTAATTAAATTTTTTGTTTATGATTGATTCATGGAAAGCGTTAATAGATGTACAGTTTATGATAAGAGATTGTTTGTCTATCATGGGGGTGTAAGCTTAAAAAGTATTTGAATTATGATTTTTATAACTTTCTTGGGTGGCATGATCATACTATCAGTTAATATATCGAGCATAAGATTGGTGAGATATTACTAGGAATGGAATGAGTGGGATGCCTTCAATTTTTTGGAATGGAAGTACAAATGTTCTTTAGGTCAGATGATATTGTAATTTAATGTGGAATGGTTAGAGGCTTAGTGGATTGATCATATATTATATAATGTGTGACTCAAGGGATCATGTGTGGGGTTGTGTAATAGGGTAGTATAGGAGTGTACACATGTTGGGTTTGAATGAAATCAGTATGGGTAATGGAAAAAATATATCAGATTATTTTTGTTGGATAAATACATCTTGATAGTGGAGTGAGATAATTAGAATGTATTTTTATGAATGTATATAAGTGTGATAAAATCTGTATGATGGTTAAGTATAGTGCCCATTTAGTAGTGATTCAATGAGCGAGGGGTTGTGGTTTTAGAATTTATGGGTTTAATTGATTCTTATGTATATAGAATACTAAAGACTCATTGAGTTTATTAGGTGATTCATATGTATTATAAGGTGATATCATGGATGGATTGGAGTATTTCAGAATATTTATTCTGACCCTATGATGTGATAGGGGTTAAAGGTATTAGAGAGTGTGGATCGGGATAAGTGACATGCATGTGATACCAAGATCTATCAGGAGTTGCATTCATGGAGATATGTAAGGGAATCCATATAATGGGTAGTTTTCAATTGGTTATTAGATTCTTTGATCCTTATTATACGTTCATTTTTATTATAATTCATGGATGATGTTTCTAGTGAGATAGGTATGGGTAGTGATTGGTTTTTCTCAATTATTCTTGGGTTTTAGTTGGATTCACACATATAGAAATTACTTATGGTAATCGATCGTGTATGTTATATTGAAATAGGAAATGTTATTAAGTGGGTGATAATAAGGATAATACAGTGGTATAGAGAATATTTTCTATTATGGGGGCATAACACTAGTGTAGGTAGCATTATAAATAAAGTTTTTTATATTACTCATGCATTAACATCAAGTATCAGATGGCATATAGTGATATAGGAGTGAGATGAACCAATCATATGTTAGTTATCATGTTGTGAGTTTGATGAATAGAGTGGCTCATTAAGGATCCATCTATAGAATTACATTAAGGGTCGGGTTCAGAGTTTAGTGTGGGTGTTTTGGATGATCTCATGATGCTTACAATGATTAAGGCATCATGATTGGGTGATGTGATAGCCTACTAGTGGGTGAGGCAATGTATTTCATAAAAATGTAATCTGGAAGAGGATTTAATAATTTTTCCATGATTTTGGATGTTGTGATGTTTAACACGCATTAATCATGTTGATAGACTACTGGTAATGATTCTTTATAGATAATTCCTATATTGAATATATCTTTACCCTGGAATCATACTCTTTGAAAGGAAAATTATGATGAGTATCATCATAGATATAGAGATGAATTGTTTGATGACATTTAAGTTTGTCTAAAAAATTGGTGTTGTATATTTTGGTGTTAGTATCAATGATGGTGATATTGGGGTTTCTTAGTTTTTGGTTCATATTGTGCCTTGGTTTTTGAAGTTGTGTAGTGGAATCTCATTCATCATTCTAAAGTAGAATGTTGAAATTTAGTGGTAAATTAATGACTATACTGGATTAATTTTGATGGATAAAAGACCATTGAGACCTCAAATGGATGTAAATTTTTATGGTGGGGATGTTTTACTGAATCAATCCATTATTGGTAATGAAATTTAAAGGGAATTTTAATTTTTTGGATTATAGCATGGTTGGGGTGAGCCTTTGATGTTTTTTTACTATTGTAATAGACCACACCACATCTTAGGGTTACTGTAGTATGGTTTTGGTCAGGGTAGATTATATTTGATGGTAGTTATGGTTATTAAACAATAGTGTAAAAGTAAATCACCACAACCCTCATGTGTTGGGTTTTTCATGTAGAATAAACATATATATTTTTGGATCATGCCATAGAAAGGATGGAAATTTCATAGTGGTAGTTTGTATATGGATATATTTAAAAGGGAAATATCTTATTCATGGTTTGAACATATCCTAAGGGATTCATCATGAATTTATAAAAATATTACATAAATCCTTGAAAGTTTTTTCGATGGAAGGAGACCAAACCCCATCCTGAAGGATTATTCCATTAGGGGGGTCGAGGGAGAAGGGTTACACTGTATGGGAGGCACTTCCCCATTGAGAATCCATTAGAGGAAAAGGCATCAATAACTTTCGGTCAAAGTCTAGTTCAAGGAAGCTCAGTTATATGCCAAAATATGTGTTTATGGTATGTATTTTTACCATAATCATGGGTGTTGTTCCATAAGGCATCCTTTGGTGATTTTTTTCACCATGGACCCTATAAGACATATCACAATGGGACACCTGTCTATATTTTAAAATATGTGTTTCTCTATATTTTTAGGGACATTCCCAATTTATTAATATGCCAAGATAGGCACATGGGGAGGACAATTTTTTGTTTGATACCCCCTTATCTATAATGACATGACATTTTGGACACTTTAAATTAATAGTATCTTCAATAGATTGTGTTACACAGAACACTAAACAGATGTAACACTGAACTAAAATAATACACAAAATAATAGTTGAATATATAAACAATACAACCATTATAAAATAAATAGATTTTAATAAATTTAAAATACTTATATTTGTAAATAAGTAATCAATATTATGAAGCATTATTTTTTTCAAAAAACCATATTTTATGTGTTCTGTAATTTACAATAAAAAATTTAATTTACAAATTTAAAAAAATTAAAATGATATATGATATATTATTATATGAAATAATGTGTAAACATTCATTAAATTTGATATTGGAATTAAATAAAATTAAAAGTACACATGATTTTCATAACATACATTTTTCAATAAAAAGAAACTTTTCTTTGTTATATTCCCATCTGAAAACTAAATTTATTAATTTATAAATTTAATTTATTTAATATGAATATCATTTTTATTTTAGAATCTAAAAATTATCATAGAGTGGTTTTTTGTTTTTTCTAAAATCATTGATCTCAATGTAAATAATTAAAAATAAATTTTTTAACAAAATTAAACATTTTATAACATTATCAATATATGAAAAAGTCATAGAAGTTTAAAAAACCTTTTAATTGATTAAATATTTATTTAAGGATTAAAACTATGTATTTTAAAATATAATTTTGAACATAGAAAAACTATTTTCAATATTGTATTCCAATGATTTCATGAGTCATGTAACCCATTCATAGAAACTTTTATTAAAAAATAGAGAAAATGACATCACAAGTGGTTTTACATAGGAAAGTATGAATTTCTCAACTTGGATCCACCTCTAAAAGATATTAATAGAAGTGCATGATCATAAAGGAGAATCTTTAGATTGCCTTCAAAATTTATCTCTTTGGAAAATCATTAGAAACCTAGATGGATTCACTATAAGAATGTGTTATATCTAAGCTGAGATGGTCAATGAGCTGGAGGAATTCAATCCAGGATGGTATAATTCTCTATGGAACATTTATGGAGCAAGTCTTTAATATTTAAACTTATGCAGTTGAGTCGTATTCTAACTAAAGGAACCTCCATACATATTGAATATCATGTTTAATAGCCTTGATCATCACCAACAATTAAAATTCAATGGAAAATTTGTTCCTAATGAAATGATAGAAGCAACCTTTAGTGAAGAACTGATGGGTATGGAAAATGAAACCACAACTTGAGTGTCTAGGTGCAACTGAGGATACCCCATCCACATTCACTTTTAGCCATAATAGATCAGAGGGATCCGTCTAATAGACTTCATCATCAGTGTAATGACCCAAAGTTTTATCAATATAAATTCTCTTATTATAATTATTTCATATGGTATAATCACATAATATAACACAATACAATCTTTATAAATGACGAATGAATGAAATAAGAAGTGTTTCTAGAAGTTAAGGAACCCATACCGATGAAATAGTAACTTGACCATTGGAACAGTAATGTAAACCTTATGCAAAGTAAACTAGAAAATTGAATAGTAACCTCACAAATGAAATTATAAATAGGATTAATCCATCTTATAAGTAACAATATTATGTAATTATATCACAGTATAAGTAAATAAATATTTTAAAAATTATAAATTAAGTGTTGGTATTTTTATAGGTCATAAATACTTAATTAAATTTATTTGATTAATTTAATAATTTAAAAGAAAATTTATTTTCAGAAAATGTATTGATAAATTAATATTTTTATTTCTTAATGTTATGAGGTCATTTTATGATACCTTAATTAATTTTTCAAAGTGTTATAAAAGTAGTTTTAATTTTAAATTTTATATTTTCCATGTAAATGATTTTTTTAATTAAAAATTATATTTCTAAAATTTAGATAATTATTTTCATAAATTTCAGTTCATTTTTTTATTCTTCACTTCAAAAAATGGTTAGGGTGAATTTTTGGAATTTTTCTGAAATACTTGAATTTTTTGTCAATAGTAAAATAAGGTAATTTAATGTATATATACATTATAAGTTAAATAAACTATTCATTGAGTCATTTATGATGTAATCACAATTTTATTGAACTCACATGATATAATTATTTTATTTAGTCTCAATAATCAACACTATTTCTTGTCTTGAGAAAAATAATAAAATATTGAGTAAAATAATGAGAAAACACTCCTCTCCTCCACTATAAATACGACCCCTCGCCAACTCTTATACTCGCACCTATCAAGCCTTGAGTATTGTCCAAATTATACTCAATAATATTCCCAAACCTCTTCTCCAAGTCAAGGATATTTTATTCTTAACAAAATATCAAAACCAACACCCTAAGGAGGTTCTCAAGAAGATGGAATCAAGAGGTAAAACCTTATTCTGTTTTCTTTCAATTCATTTTCTAGTTTCATATATTTTTATATCCTCACCTCACCTAATAAAAATGGAATTAAAACTCTATTATATTACATATATTTTAATTTTATCTTGTTTATGGAATAATTCTCCATCAAATCTCTTCACCTCTCTCATTTACTTTAAGAATGAAAACATCATCTGCGAGTTGCCGATTTACCACTTTCATGGATGATGTGCTATAATATTTCAATTCAGTATTCAATTATGGTCATGAAACAATTTTTATGGTTGAACCATATTATAATATATTTATTATATCTTATGTAATTTTCTGAATCATTTTTCACAAATTATATTAATTTATAAAACAAAATGAGTTTGTTGTGACCAACAAATGCTAAATTAATCTTAATGATTATCATTAATGATTTATCTAATTAATCATCATAGATTATGGGAAAATATGGTGTTTTAATATTTTTAAAGATCATTAATAACATATACATTTGGTTCTAGACAATTATCCTCATTATACATTATTTTCCATATACATATACAATTAAACTGATCATGAAAACCAAGGAAACTAACACTCCCGAATGATGAAATTAAACCTCTTAACCCATAAAAAAGGACATAAATGAACTTAATATTGTTATAATAAATAAAATAAATGTATTAATGGTCTTGTAATTATTATTTAATGAATCTAATTTTATTATTCAGGATATTAGGACAAAGTGAAGAATCGTTTTGGACAAAAGGTAAGGGATTCTACCTGAACCTCCACTATTCCTTTGGATTATTCTTTCTCACATTTTACCTAAATTAAATTATATTTTATTTATATATATATCTTATAAATTATGTTTATATGTTCCAAACACATGTATCAAGATCCTTTCATCCTTATTTTTTTGGGATATACATGTTTTTAAAAGGTTCTATACCTGATTCTTCTCGATAAGTCAGCCCAGTTTAAGGGAACATCATGAATTCTAACCCATTTTAAAGTGAACTCTGTAATCTATTTTGATCCAACATTATTTTTTAAATATCAATAATTTTAATAATAAATTTTTTTGGTTCACTTCTGGTTTCATATAAAATATTATTCCCATTCTACTTAAAATTCTCATTAATATTTTCCTTAAACCGCACTAAAATGTTTTATATATAAAGTTTCTTAAAAGCCGTTTTTACATGTATTCACTTTAGTTTTACAACACTAATCATGATCTATTCCAATTTTCATTTATTAATGTCCATTTATGTTTTAATTTCTTTCTTTCCTGGACACTTTTATGATACTCCAAATTATTATACTTTATGACATTATTATGGTACCCAATTCTTTCCATGGGTAACCCTTATGTTTTATGATTGATTTCTTATGTATGATTATTTATGTGAAAAATATATTCATGATATTTTTATTATGGGTGTTCCTAGATGGTTCTCTAATTAATTGGGTAATGTTTAGTCTCGTGATATGTTATGTGCAACGGTCTTGGTGGTTAGCCTTGACTCGTGATCCATGTGCAATAGGCCTTGACATGTGATCCAATATATTCAAAAATCCTGGATTCATGATAAATTTATGTTTTATGTTTCTTCGAAATTACTATTAATCCATTATTATATGATCCCATGTTATGATTCCTTATTTTTAATTATGTTTCATTCTTTTTATAACATTATTTTTTGTATTCTAACCCATGTGTTAAGCTTTATTCTTATGTTTATTCACTTACTGGAATTTTAGCTCATCCATTTTTTCATGTTATCCATAATTTATCCTATGCTTATGTATGTTCTAAGAGGAAGTTAAGTTCTCTTTATTAATATTAAATAAAATATGTTCTTATTTTGGAATCATTATGTTTAATTATAATCTCCAAGATACTAGACTTTATGATCTGTGGCTTGTAATTTTATGTATAATTGTGATTAAAATAATTTAATCATATTTGAAAAATAATAGGGTCACTATAGTTGTTATTAGAGGAAAATTTTAGTTATTTTTGGAGACTAGGAATATATAACTTTATTAAGAACTTTTGGGATAATACTAAGTATGAAGAAACATCCTTAAATTTTGGTTAGTATAGATTAAGTGGTATATAAAACAAATACATCCACGTATGTATACTATAAGGGGATGTGGTTCTGGAATATATGTACCTAGGAATAATAACTATAGAAAGGTGTTTGAGGCCTGACTCAGGGTAACCTGGTACCCAAAAATGAGCCTTACTATGCAACTAGTTTGACACTCCTAGGGGATATTCTTTGGTAAATTTTTAATATCATTACAAATATTACTAAGGGAAAAAAGAAAAATCCTATAAGAATATATGTTAAGAAGTAGATCGTGGATAACCTAGATTTAAACCTAAGGAATCACAATTTAGGATATACTTTTCCATTAATAGTTTATCCTTTTATGGTTAAAGATTAATTTTTATACTTATTATCTAAGTATTTAAGCCCCCTAATTGCACTTTATTTTTTTTAGTTTATCGTGGGAAATTGACGAACACATTACAATAACCAATGTGATATGTAATGTGAATATTTTCCTAATGATATGCCAAATATGATAGAATTGGGTGCTCAAAACTTTATGACAGTACTTGCACAGCTGGATCAGGTAATGAATAATAACTTGAATCATGTGGAACGCCCTCCTTCTCTATAGAAATAGTAATTTTCTATCAAATCCTTCATTTAAAAAAGGAATCCTATGATTAGTGGATCTTCTGATCCCCTCCTAATGGAATTGTGTATTAACTCCATTGAAAATATATTCTTTGTCCTCCAATGCTTAGAATAAGATAAATTTGTACTGACGGTCTATTGTTTTGACGGGTAAGTTGGTCAATGGTGGAAACTGATAAAAAAATATGACATCCAAGGAGAAAATTGATTACATGGATAGGGAGGAATTCAATAAAATGTTTTCCAATAAATATTTTCCCTGAACACTCCATCTCAATATGAAAATAGGGTTCTTTAGACTAAAGTAGAAGGAAAATGATTCTATTGGGACATATAAAGAAACATTTACAAGGCTTGAAAGATATGCCTCTAGCTTTTTCATGAACACCAAAATCAAGGTGGATTGCTTATTTATTGGACTAAATCTGAGTATATGAAAAGTGTAAGTGATTTGATACTTCAACAGTTATGTGGAGATTGTTCGTTGTGCCCTCAATGTTGAAATAGATATCAAAGACTCTCAATGGTCTCATGGGATCGGTGAAAAAAAATGGAGTCTAAAATGGGTGGATCAAAAAATAAATTCCATTATGGAAAAAATACCAAATATCCCACATGTCCAAATTATGGGAAGAATCATCCCGGGAACTATCTAAAGGGAACTAAGAAATGATTTAAATGTAGAAGAACATGGAATCTGCCTAAGAATTTTCGAAGTGATATGAAGAATACCACTAACATGGAAGAATAAAATAATTCTCGTATCAACACTTAGCCAGTTGTGTAGTGTTTCACCGATAGAGAACATGTGACTTTTTCAAACTAATTCCCTAATCCGAGGGTTGTTAGAGAAAATCAACAACAACCTCTAAGGAAACAAGGAAGGACTTATGCTCTCACTATGGATGATGTGGGTCCTAAAAACAATGTGGTGAAAGGTACACTATTTCTTAATTCAATAATAGTGAACATACTATTTGATTATAGTTCTATGCATTCTTCCATATCTGCAATTTTAGTAGAACTATTCAAACACCACCTCAAAATTTAGTGGTTGAGTTATCATTGAGAATATATAATAGTGAAATTATTGCATCCGAAGTACATAACTCCCACTTGGTTAATTTTTGTTGACTAAACCTCCCAGAAAATATTTTCATACTCCCTTTGGTGGAGTTTGATGTTATATTGGGAATAGATTGGCTATATTTATACAAAGACTACATCAACTATCGAGAAAGAGAGTCCACTCTTCGTATCCCGAAGCGTAATCCAATTCTTTACAATTGTAAGGAAGAATATGAATCTCCTTTAGAATCATCATATAAAGTGCGGATATTATTGTATTATGAGAAAGCATATATCACTCAAATGATTGAGACAAATGGGATGATTATGCTCGAAGGCATTCCCATCATGAGGGATTACACTGATGTATCCCCTAAAGAATTTTATATTATTCCTTATAATCAAGAGGTTGATTTCTCAATTGAACTTATTCTTGGATCTCTACCTATATCAAATACAAATTATAGAATAGCCACCGTTGAGATGGAAGAGCTAAAGAAGCTATTACAGGAGAATTTGGATAAGGGTTTTATATGCCTAAGTGCTTCACCATGGGGTGCACCAGTCTTCTTCTTTAAAAAGAAGGATGGATAAATTAACCTTTAAATCAATTATAGTGAGCTAAATAAAATAAAGATAAAGAACAAGTGTCCCATGCCATGTATATATGACTTGTTTAATAATCTATGTGGGGCTAGTTATTTCTCTAAGGTGGACCTCTAGTTGAGATATCGCCAATTAAAGGTGACGAAGGATGATATTCCCAAGACTATATTTCAAATGAGGTATGTACATTATGAGTTCATATTAATTCCCTTTGGACTCACTAATTCTCCATAAATATTCATGGAATTAATGAATAGTATCTTTAGAGATTACCTTGAAAAAAATTTGGTAGTCTTTATTGACGATATTCTAATTTACTCCAAGATAAAGGAGGAACATGAGGAGAATTTGAATATTGTGTTATAGACATTGAAAAGGGAGAAAGTCTATGAAAATTAGATTAAATGTGAGTTTTGGATGAAGTAAGTATCATTATTGGGGCATGTTATCACCAACAATGGAATATCTATGGACCCTTCCAAGAAAGATTCAATCGAAGAGTGACCCGGGACATCATCTATAATAGTGATACATAGATTTCATGGTCAATTTAGGTATTACCAACAAATTTATTAAAAACTTCTCACGATTTTAAAACCAAAAAACCAAGCTGACACGGAAGGGGATGAAGTTTTTTTGGTCTCAAGAATGTGAGGAAATATTTAAGGATTTCAAAAGGAGGCTTATCATTTCACCATCATGCACACTTCCGATTAGTGGATAACTCTTTATGGTGTACAACAATGCCTTAAAGAAAGGATTAGGTTGTGTGTTGATGAAAAATGAAAAATTAATATCCTACTCTTCAAGGTAGTTGAAAATTCATTAGAAAAACTATCCTACACATGATCTAGAGTTGGAAGTTGTGATCTTTGCGTTGAAAATCTAGAATCATTATCTCTATAGGGAGAAGTCCGAGATATGTACTAATCAAAAGAATCTCAAATATATATTCACACAGAAGGATCTTAATATGTGCCATCGAATATGGTTAGTTATCATCAAGGATTATGACTACTCAATCATCTACTATCATGGTAAGGAAAATATGGTGGAGAATTATCTAAGTAGAAAGGATCATTTATCTTTATCAATGATGATAATTGATAAGGATTAAATCTTCTTAGACTTACAAAGGATGGACATGGGAATCATTAAGTGAGGAACATCATCAATCCTTTCTCAAATTATTTCTCAATTGTCCATTGTTGAGAAAATAAAGGATACTAAAATAAATGATGTGTAAATTCATAAAAGGGTGTAAGATATCTAAAATGGGAAATCCTCCACGTTTTAGATCGATGAGGATGGAGTCGTGTGATTTGGGTCACCACTATATGTACCAACTAATCCAAATACAAAGAAAGAGATTCTGAATGATGCACATAGCTCAAAATTCTGTATTCAACTAGGGATCACAAAGATCTATCATGGTCTCTAGGAGAACTTTTGGTGGAAAATATGAAAAAGTATATCATTGAATATACATCAAAGTGTCTAGTATGTCAGCAAGTGAAGGATGAAAGGAAAACGTATAAATATCACAATGGATTTTTTTCACTGGACTTCTAAAGACATCGAGAAGAAATAATTCTATACAGGTTATTATGGATCGTCTTACAATGAAAACTCACTTTATCACAATTAGAGATGACTTCTCACTGAATCAACTTGCACATATATACATCAAATAAGTGGTAAGGCTATATGGAGTACCACTGTCTATTATATCTGATCGAGATTTGAGATTCACCTCCAAGTTCTGAAAAAGTCTTGAGCAAGCTCTAAGAACTGAGTTAAACTTCAGTATGACCTATCATCCTCAAAATTATGTCTAATCTGAGTAGAATAATAAAACACTATAATACATGTTGAGAGCGTGTTCTATGGAATTAAAAAAAGAATGGTACCAACATCTACCTCTGTTCGAGTTCTCTTACAAAAATATTTTCCACTCCAACATCCAAATGGATCCATATAAATCTCTTTATGGGAAAAGGTACAGAACACTTGAATGTAGGGATGAAGTTAGTGAACGTAAGATGCTAGGACAAAAAATGGTCGAAGAAATGGCGGAGAAGGGGAAAACCATTCAAATCACATCCAGGAATCCCAAATTCCACAAAAGAGTTATGCATACAATCTTCGACAGGATGTGGATTTTATGGTTAGAGACATGGTAATCCTTCACATATCTCCATGAAATAGGATTATGATATTTGGGAAGAAAGGGAAGCTAAGTCCCAGGTACATCATCCCCTTCAATATCCTTGATTGTGTCAGAGTTGTGGCCTATTGACTAGCACTTCTACCAATAATGTCTCAAGTACAAATTTTTTTCCACATATCCCTCTTAAAAAGTATATACCAGATCCTTCACATGTACTACCATCAGAGGTGGTACATTTGGATAATGATATTTATTATGAAGAGTAGCTAGTAAAGATATTGTATTGTAGAGATAATGTTTTGCGTAACAAGACTACTCACCTGGTCAAAGTACTTTGGTGGAACCATAAGTATTAATAGGAAACATGGGAACTAGAGCAAGCGATAAAGGAAAAGTATCCATACCTATTTTCACCTTAGTATATAAAATGAAATTTTGAGGGTGAAATTTCATAAAGGGGTAAGAATTTAATGAACCATAGTTTTATAAAAATAAATTCCATTATTATAATTATTTCATATGGTATAAGCACATAATAGAACATAATAACAGCTTTATAAATGATTAATTAATGAAATAAGATGTGTTTCTAGAAGTTAAGTAACTTATACCGATGAAATAGTAACTTGACCTTTAGAATAGTAATGTGACCCTTATAAATAGTAAACCGACCAATTGAATAATAACCTCACCAATGAAATTATAAATAAAATTTATATATCTTTTTATTTAAAATATGATGTAATTAGAACATATTATATGTAAAGAAATATTTTAAAAATTATTAATTAAATTTTGATATTTTAATAGGACATAAATATTTAATTACATTTTATTTGATTAATTTAAAAATAAAAAAAATTAATTTTCATAAAATTTATTCATAAATTAATATTTTGATGTCTTAATATTATGAGATAATTTTACGATACCTTAATTGATTTTTAAAAGTGTTAGAAAAGTAGCTTTAATTTTAAAATATGTATTTTCCAAGTAAATGATGATTTTAATTAAAAATTATATTTCTCATATTTATAAAATTATTTTCCTTAAATTGAGTTTATTTTTTAATTATTCACATTGAAAAATTGTTAGGGTGAATTATTGGGATTTTTCTGAAATACTTAATTTTTTTGTTGAATAGTAAAATACGACAACTTACTGTATATATTTATTATAAGTTAAATAAATTATTCATTTATTCATGGATGATTTAAGAAAAATTGTTTCAAAATCACATGATATAATTACTTTATTTAGTGTTAATAATCAACACTATTTCTTGTCTTTATAAAAATAATAAATTATTGAGTAAAATAATGAGAAAACACCCCTCCCCTCTACTATAAATACCACCCCTCACCACAACTTCTCCTCACACCTCTCAAGCCTTTATCCTTGTCTAAATTCTAACCAATAATCATTCCAAACTTCTCCCCCAACTTTCAAGATCTTTTTTTTTTAACAAAATATCAAAACCAATTCCATAAGGAGGTTCTCAAGAAGAAGGAATCAAGAGGTAAAACCCTCTTCTGTTTTCTTTCAATTTATTTTCAAGTTCCTTTACTTTTTTTCTATCCTCACCTATCATCATAAAAATAGAATGAAAAATATATAATCTTACATATAATTTATTTTTATCATATTTATTTAATAATTCTTCATCAAATCTCTTCTCTTCTTTCATTTACATTAAGAATGAAAAAATCATCTATGAGGTGTCGATTTACCACCTTTATAGACGACGTGATTTCATATTCCAATTATGTATTCAAGGATGGTCATGAAACCATTTTTATGGTTAAAGAATATTATAATATATGTATTGTATCTTATTTAATGCTATGTAATCATTTTTTACACATGATATTAATTTATAAAACAAAATGAGTTCGTTGAGATCAAAAAACACTAAATTAATCTAAATGATTATCATTAATGATTTATCTAATGAATCATCCTCAATTATGGGAAAAATATGGTATTATAATATTCTAAAAGTTCATTACTAACATATAAGTTTATTTATGTACAACTATTCTCATTTTACATGATTTTTCATACATATATACAAGTAATAATTATCATGAAAACCAAGGAAACTAATGCTCCCGAACGATGAAATTGAACCTATTAACCCATCAAAAAGGTCAACCCATAAAAAAGGCCATAAATGAAATTAATAAAGTTATAATAAATAAAATAAAAGTATAAATGGTTATTTAATTATTAATTAATGAATCTAATTTGATTATTTGGTACATTTGGATCAAGTTCAAAATCATTTGAGATATAAGGTAAGGGATTCTACTTGAACCTCCATTATTCCTTTGGGTTAGTATTTCTCTATTTTTAACCAAATGAAATTATATTTTATTTTTATTTAAATATTATGAATTTTATTTATATGTTCCAAGATCATGTGTCAAGATCCATTCATCCTTATTTTTTAGGGATATACATGATTTTAAAAGGTTCCCTACTCGATTCTTCTTGATAAGTAAGCCCGGTTTAAGGGAACTTCATGAATTCTTAACCATTTTCAAGTACACTCTATAATCTACTTTGAAACGCCATTTTTTTCTAAAATCACTCATTTTATTATCAAATTTTTCTTGGATCACTTTTGGTTTCACATTAAATATTATACCATTTTCTTCTTAAACTTCTCTTTAATATTTTCCTTAAACCGCACTAAAATATTTTATTTATAAACTTTCTTAAATGCAATATTTACATGTATTCACTTCAGTTTGACATCACTAATAATGATCCGTGCCTATTTTACTTCATTAATGTCCATGTATTATTTAATTCTTTTCTTTTATGGACACTTTTATGATACGCCTATTTATTATGTTTTATGACATGATTATGATGCACAATTATTTCCATGGGTAACCCTTATTTTTATGTTTAATTGATTATGTATGATTCTTCATGTGGAAAACATATTCATGAACATGTTATTATGGGTGTACCCAGATAGCGCTCTAATTAATTGGGTAATTTTTAGTCTCATGAGGCATTATGTGAAATGGTCTTGGTGGTTAGCCTTGATTGATGCTCCATGTGAAATGAGCCTTGAATCATACTCCTCTATGTTCAATGAGCCCTGACACGTGATTAAGTCATGTTTTATGTTGCTTCTACATTACTAAGAATCCATGATTTTATGATCACATGTTATTATTCTTTATTTTTAATCATGTTCCATGCCTTTTTATGTAATTATGTTATGCCTTAAAACCTATGTGCTAAAGATTATTCTTATGTTTATTCCATTACCAAGATTTTAGCTCATCCCTTTGTTCTTGTTATCCCTAGGTTATCCTATGCTGATGTAAGGGCTCAAAGGAAGTTAGGATACCTTTATGAATATTAAATAAAATATTTTCTTATTTTGGAATTATGATGTTTAATTATGTACATAATCTCAAAGACACTAGACTTTTTAATCCTTGGCTTGTAATTTGATGTTTAATTATGATTAAAATCATGTGATGATGTGTTTAAAAGAATAGGGTCGCTATAATTAGAGGATTATTGAACCTTCCAATAATGGAAAATATTCTCAAGAAGTCAAGGTTAAAAAAATTATTTTTTACTAGACCTTTTTGAAATTTGGAGGTAGACATGAACACACTATGGATGGAAGTGATTCAATTTTTAAAAGAGGGAGTATGGTTCTCAAATTCAAAGATGTTTCTTACTCTCCATATATAGGTAATGGTGGAAGTTTCAGTTGTGAGTTACATTCCTTGAATCTCTTCACTATGACAAGATTCATGGATGGAATCCATCATGTCTTCAATGATGTCCATAATTAGTTTGGTTCCAAATTGTTCTTGAAAATACTCCTAGATCCTTCATGTTGACTCTTAAGAGATAAATATAAGACTGATTCACACCATGAAAATTAGATAGAGGCGATATAAGGGTGAAATCTACATCATTTTTCATTATTGTAGGATTTGAATTATAATCCATTTCCTCCATATTATCCAATGTAGTAGGGTGGATGATAGAGGAATTAAAGGCTTCCTAAATTTCAGTAGCCACATAGGAACCATGGAAGTGCCTTCATGTTGGTACCTATAATACTCTTTTTCACTGAGAATTCCAATGGTGTCTGGTTTATAGATAAGAGTATCCCTATCAACATATGCATACTTATGTACATCCTGACTTATATGAGGTGAATAAATCCATGTGCAATAGTATTTCATTTTAATTCAGCAATGGGGATTTGTTTCATGATTTAAGGGACTAACAACCCCTCATCAATTGTCCTCAATAACCATAGTGTGTTCTAAATTGAGAGAGAACTTATCATATAACAGAAACTTTGATAATTTTTTGAGATCATTGTATGAATGTTTGATGAATGACCGAATAGGTTATGATATGTATAAGGGTTATGAATTCTTAATTTTTTTTTTGAATCTATTATAGATGAATTCAAAGGGTTTGTAATTTTATGAAATAATGTTCGATGTTAATTTACTAAGGATTAATTCATTAATGATTATCATATCCATAATTCCCAATCCTTTTATGTGAATGGGTTTGACACATTCCTTCCAATACACAGTAAGAATCTTAATTTTATGTATGGATGTAGTCTAGAAAAAGTATCTGATCAATACTTGATACTATATAAGAAGGGTTTTGGGTAATCTATACACTAAGAATACATATATAAAAATAGAGGTTATCACATAGTTGACTCAAAAAAATATCCCTTTTTTACATCTTGTATTTCATTTCCAATTTTCATTTAGTAATTGATCTTGGAGTATATGTTTTCTAGGAAACACCTTTTGACTTTACCCCAAAATAGGGGAACCCAGAAATAAGTGAGAGGAATCGATCCTTTGTTCACTATAATACTTTTGGAAACAATGTTTTTATTGGAGGGAATCACTCCTTACACAAAGAAAAAAATATATTATTTTAAGTAATGAACTTTTTAGAAACTTCTTCATAGTGTCCAAAAATAAATTTGATGTGTGAAATGGTTCTTATGTCAACATTCCAGAATATTAGGATTACATTAGCCTAAAAGAGGTGTGAAGGGGTGAATATCCCCCTTACAAACATTATTTTATTTTATATTTCAGAATATATAAGTTTATTCATAAATATAATCAAATAATATTAATACATGTCAAAGAGGAGGCTAGAAAGGGGGCCCCTTGCTTGACCCCCCATAGAGAACTGAAAAAAGCCTCTAGGGGATCCATTGATAAACATGGAGATCATAGAACTTTTGAGAATAGTTTTTACCAAATTGACAAAGTTACAGGAGAATCCATTCCTTCTGTGAGTTGAAAAAAATGAATTTCCCTTTAATTATGTCAAATGACTTGGAGATTTAAATTTTAAGGAAAATGTTTCCATATTTCAACTTAAAATTCATGATGTTAACATATTCTGAAAAGTGGAAAGGATGTTATGGATGATATTTCTAGGGGAAAACCCAAATTGGTATGAATTTCTAAAGCCCTTAAATATATCTATCATATTTAAAGAAATTAATTTGCTGATTACTTTTGGAATCATGTTACCAATTGAAACTGTCTTGATGTCTTTTATATCCAAAATATTTTTCTTTTTTTTGTATGAGGGTAGTGAAGTTAGATTTAACCCCAAAAATCATGTATTAATGGTGGAAGATATCCATCACATAATTTTTGACCTAATCATGTACAATTTACCAATTGATCATAAATATTTTCTTGTTTAATCTATCAGGTCCTTCCAAAAATTCAATGTTTAAGGATAAAATGGATTATTTGATTTCCTTCCCATCAAGGCTTTAGTTTGTTTACTATTTTTATCTCCATAAATACTTGCGTTGATATTACCATTCATTTTTGGGTGTTTTCAACCCCTATATCTAAGTATAGGTCTTCAAATTAGATGGTCACAACATTAGAGATGTCATTTTCTAAGATGAACAAGCACCTATTTATGTTAAGGGAAGTGACCCCTCTCCTAACCTTCTTTTCCATGTGCATATACAGATAGAGTTTTTATTATCTACCAAACTCTTGTATCCATCTGTTATTATATTTAATCTGAGAAAAATTATGCTTGAGTTCAAACCATCCATCATGTTTGGATAGGGCTTAAATATCATCCTGGGATCAAACATCATGATTCTAGTTTGTTCTTTGGAAGTGTAATAAATGATATTCATCATCTTTGATTTCATTCTCGATATTGAAGAATGAGGATTTTTTCCATTCCTTAACAATCATTTTTTTTATTTTTCATCTTATTGGATAAAAATGAAGGGGAATTCTATGGGGATCAATTTTCCATGCATTCATAATGACTTCCCTACATCCCATAATAGTAATCCATATATTGTTAAACTTTATAAATATGAGGATTTACTTTTTTATCTAGATAAAATTTCAACCACAAAATGATTGTGATTAGAATGACACATAGAGAGAGTGATGAAAGATTATTTAATAACTTCATTCTTATCATAAATCTAAAAAAACATCTATCTAGTTTACTAGATTGCCTCCCATTAAGAGTGTATATTCTCTATTGATAATTCAAATAAAAAAATGGGGACATCAACCAAGCTTCACCTATCAATACAGGAAGAGAAATAAGAAGCTTATAACCTACTAAAATGAGTTCCAGTTTTTTCTTTAGGTCTGAGAATGGTTTTAATGTCATCCTAGATATCCCACCTTTGAGACATATATTTTGATATTACTTTTCAATCCTCTAAAAATATCTATTCATTTTATATAATAATTGGAGGAAGAAACAAAGGATAATAAGAATATAGAACACTAAATTATAATAGGGATTGAGACATCTTGATTGGTGTTATTGCAATAATGAAGATAAATACTATTGTTATTTAGAACCCATTGATTTTCCACATCCATTTCATGGGAGTCTCGTGAGACAAAATAGTAGCCATAGGATTCTCATTTTAAGGACTTGTAGTTATAAAACATCATTCTTAGTTCATCAAGACCAATAAACATATTTTTTTATCACAATGATGTGCCTTAGGGTTATGACCATGGGAGAAATATCAATCCCTTGAGAATTCCAATAGAGGGTCTTCATTTATTGAGGATTGTTCTTCTCTAGTTTGAGGAACCTCATCATATAGAAATTACATTTTGGTTTTATTTTCCTTCTCTTTTATTTTCTTATTATTACTTCTACACCCTAAATACTCATCACTTTTCTTAGGTGGATTATTTTTGTCTTAATTAGAGTAAAAGGCATCAGTATCAGCATCCCAATGCCTTCCATAGTGGGAAGTGAACTTGTTGTGGGATTGTTCATGTCATATAGGGTATCCTGAAGCAGACTTCTTTTGGAATATTTTTTAGGGGAACCTGAATTAATGGTTTTCCCCCTCATGATGAGAGACTAGGTTCTCAACCATGGAGCTTATTTGAGTGGAAAATTATTCTTAGATTTTATCATGTATGACTCCCTCTGTGTTCTGAAAAATAGTCATGCCCAAAGTGGGAGAGCAAGAAACCTCTTCAAATGATCTTTCAGTTGTATCTAGTATTGGTCTTGGGGAAAAATAATTTTTAAACTCCTGATACTACTCCATTGTTTCATCCTTCCAACATTCAACTATGTAATCCATTCTTTTCATGTTAGTGATTATATTATCCACATGTTTTGATTCCTCTATATTTATGTTACCTTCAACTTCTTCCTCCAAATTAGAGGTGATCTCATGTTTAATTTTTAGGAATTTGACTACCTATTCATCTAATAAAATTCCAACAAGATTAACAAAATCAATTTTAATTCCTATAACCACCTTCTGAGAGATGTGTGGATTTTATCATTTAATCTATGACATTATGGGGAATAAAATGAGACCTCACCCACCATCATAGTCAAGGTATCCCTAATCAATTATGTGGGGGGATATGAATACATTGGATATGGATGGATAATTAACCCTCTATTCTATATTTTCATTGAAACTTCTGCAAGTTGATTCATCATTCCACTTTGTGATGCAAATATTATAGAGTTTAGATCTATTATATTTTGTTAGTATATGGTCAAAGAAGATATATTCTTTGCAAAAAAATAGGCTTCTACTTATATGAAACTACCATAGTGAGGATTTCATCCTTGGTAGTAAGAAATGCCTCTTCCACTAGTGTGGCATCCATGTCAACCTCAACCAGAACTCTTGTGTAGTATCCGACCCATGGACTTTGAATTTTCTTATCCACTCTGATTGGGTTTCCAACCAAGGAAAAAATATACCAAAATATCTAGGGATTCCAATACAACCAATTAATCCTATAAATTCATATACATACTATTGTATAGATATTACATATGTTGTTGGGGTCAAAATTATTAGTCCACTCTTGATTATTGAGGATTCCTGGCTTTAGGGATATTGAAATGATGCTCCACACATTCCTCATGTGTTCATCGATAGAGAAGACTATATAGAAGTATCACATTCCCAGGTTAGTAATCCTCTATATTCAAATCTCTGAATCACTAAAATTATATTGGAAAAATCATTTAATTTACACATATTATCCCCTTTAAAAGTAATAATGCATGTAGTAATGACTTATTCTCAAATATTTATCCTCTCCTTATTAACTTCCTAGTTAAATGAAACATGTGTGACCCACCCTTTCATACTAAATCTTATAGGATAGGGAATAAAAAATGAGAGAAAGATTGATTTAAAAATGATTTTACAAATTCATCAATGTGATAAATTTATTTTCTTATATTATATAAAAAATTTCAATTTATGTAATAAGAAAATTTTCATTTATTGGAATTAATGTTCGATTACTATGATTAATGTTAATTATTGAGATAATAATAAAACTTTTAATTTGATGAATTATTTTGTTAACATTATATTTTTTTATGTAATAAAATAACTTAATCCAATGTAGAAATTAATTTTATATAATTCTTAAATAAATATATAAATATATTATCACTAATTCAATTGGTAATTAATACCAAATAAGTTTTAGAACACTTATTTGTGAAAGAAACATTTTCTTCTACACAATAGTTTTTTATAAATTAAATTAAATTATTTTAAATGTTAATTTTATCTTATTTATAAATTGAATTATATTATTTTGAAGATAAATGTACTAAAAGGAAAAAATGATGTTTTTTTAAAATATATTGTTTTCTTGTAATATTTTTTAATCATTATAAAATAAATTAAACACTATTTTTACGACCCCCTCCCAATAAAGTTTCCCCTCCTAAGATTTCAATAAATGAAGAGAGATAATGACCCTCAAGTATCACCTCTAGTAGGACCTAGGGTGGAGACTAGCACCAAGGGTAAAAAGATCTCATGATATGGGATGCATTACCCTTTATAAGAAAAAAAATCAGTAGATAAGATGGTTCATCCCAAAACAACTCCAAGACACACACACACACACAGATATATATATATATAAGAAACCAGAAACCATCTGACATGCATGTTTAAAATATAACTATTACAAAACAATAGTCTCCAAAGTAAATACCAAAAATGAGGCTAAGAAGCATCACAACAACTATCCCAAAGTCCGATCTAGAAATTCCCAACATGGTCCAAGTAGTCCTCTTAGGAACCTGAAAGTAGTTTTATATACTTATCATGAGAATAAAAGTATACTCAATATGTAAAAAAGAAAAGTGTATCATGTACAAGTGGAAGAATCATATTAATTCCCTTGTGAGAAAACAATAGAAACCAACAACACCAGAAAGTTATACTAGCCACATCAACCTCACCAAGGCATTCTCACAAAATAAAGTAAGTAAAGTAAAGTAATATAGTAAGTATATAGATAATTTGGGTACCCTGTACCACTTCCCACTGGTTAGATGCTCATACCCTAATGGAAAACATCCTGATGCTCCTACCTCTTCCACAAGCCCCACGTCACAACCCGTCTGCCCACACATGGGCCACAAAGTTAGTACTGAATGCTGGTAAAATGAATCTCACCACATCCTATCCGCACACACTTGATCCACAACCATACCTCATCTCACCCGTAGAAACCTAGGCCACAACCATTCCTTACCTCGAAGACACCTGGGAAAGCATAACTCGGCCGCATACACCTAGGCCACACAAACCACACCACAACCTACTCGAAGTGTCTTGAGCTACCAATGCCTACAAGAGGGATTAGGGAATAGTAAGTAACCATCCATTCATCCTCCTCTTTTATGTTGAGAAAAGACACCCTCCCCTATAATAATGGGAATTTTCACCACTTAGTGTTCAACTAGGGTGGGGTGCGTATAGAAATCACAAATAAAAACAAGTATATATATATATATAATACCAAGAACTCAAGCCCATCCTATGGGTTTCCAACCAACAACCAACAAAAAAACTACCTTTTATACTAGCCCTAAATTCATTTATCAAAATTAATAATGATCACTTCTAAAGTTTATAAACTAAATTCACTTCACAATAATCTACAAAATCAATTCATACCCCCAGCCAATTCATTTAACCAATTCTCATTATTTATTAAACAATTAATTTATTCCATTACTATCTAGGAAACTACCAAGCACATCACATAAAAATCCACACAGAAAAAGTCACACATAGGAAGAAGAACCACAATTAATTAACCCACTTCATATTTTTGATCCATTTAACACCCATTCATAACATAAAAAAGTTGATCATAAGACCCATAGTGAATCTTTGGGCATACTACTCATGGAGAAACTCCAGGTGAAATTCGGATACCAAACACTTCCATCATATTTCTTCAAAGTCAGTCTTCCCGATACATCCTCTCAATAGAGAAAACCCCCAACTCACACCCATTATCGGTATCCCCGCTTCATAACCACACCGCACCCAATCCAAAACCACACACCTCATCACATAGCCATGACAACAACCCAAATACAACACAAGTGAAAACAAAACTGCACACAACACACCACCACATGAACCAAGAAAAAGAATATTTATATTTAACAAGGAATTCTTCGATCAATTTCCTCTTGTTAATTTAGGGGTTATCATAGAAATAATTTGATCCTAGGAAATCCAATTATTATTTGGGTATACGTGGTTAATAAATTTTACGTACATAGTCATTATAAAACCAACAAAAATAATTCAAAATTCATTATAAGTTCACACACAAAGACCACTAATGGACACAATTTTCAGTAGGCATATAGCCCATACAGATCACAATATCAATAAATAACAAAGAATAACATAAGTCGCTTTTTCCCAGCCCTCCATTTTGATCTTAAATTGATTAAATTATCTTTATTAAGTTTTAATTATGTTGTATTCCCATGGGAGACATTCAAACACCAACCTCTCATGTTACAAAAGTAAAATAGAGTAAGGGATCCCTACCTGAAAGAACATATGATTATCACTTCCCCGTTGAACCAAAACAGGGGGTGGTCAAGGCTCCAGGGAAACATGGTACAAGGGTTCAACATAATCTCATGTCTCCTCATAGAATAAAGTTTTGGGAAACACCAAGATAAAACATAATGGTTTAATGAATAGAGTATCTTTCCTTTAGAATGTCTAGATCTTAAAATGATGGAAGAAAACATTTTTAAAATCCATAAAAGACGGATATTGAGAAAGACCATGTGGTTTGGGAGTTAAAGTAAGATTCAAGTTTTTAGAAGATATATATGCTTTGAAGCAGGCCCAAACCCCATTAATTATGTTAATAAACTCATTTTACATCAATTAAAATGATAAAGGGGAAAACCTATAGTAAACTACAAAAACTGGAGGAATCTAGAATTTTGAAAAACTGTTGGAAATAACTCACCATTAGGTGAGTCACCGCCATGATTCACCGGTGGGTGAGTCACCGGTGCGAGATACTAGTTAATGAGTCACTGATGGTTGACTCACCATCAGATGAGTCACCATCGCGAGCCACATTTGGTGACCTACCATCATGACTAATTGGTGTGAGTCACTGTTGCGATTCACCGTCAGCGACTTACCATCGTGAGTCACTATTGCGACTCACCGTTAGATAATCACTGTCAATATTCACCCATGTGAGTCACTTTTGTGAGTCACCATCATGACCAACTATCACCACCTACTATTTCTAACTCACCGGTCGTAACCCGTTATTGAAAAAAACTAGATTTTTGACAAACTCTTGAAATGAGTCACTATTGCCTACCGGAACACTTTATCCATCAGATTTTTAAAAAGTAATGGACTAGGGAGTTCTGGGCCATTAAATCAGATACCTCTCAAAATATTCTCACCCTTGATAAATGAAAACCAAACCCATAAATAAAATAGGGTTCTGAACAACCACCTCGTGATATACCTCTCAAAGATCTCACTATACTTGAAACTCCTCTTCCTACTAAGCACATCAAGGGTCAAAGATAAACCAACATGTGTTGTTCAAAAGCTGTAGTGAAACCTCACCATTCAAGAAAATCTCCTTCGACATATTCTAACCCAAACAACCAGAAGACACACCACAAAATCATAACAACCATGCCATCTGAACATATGAATCAAATAATCTCATCCTCGATGTCAAGATATTATCCACTCTATACAGCACTGACTCACCCACATGTGTTTAATTGACTCGTAGTTAATGCATATTGATTTGGAATTAGTTCTTCTAATTTTCAAATTTCAGTAATTTATCACACATCATGGAACAAATAAACAACTTATCTCGTAACAAATAATGTTCAAACATTACATTTGAAAGAAAAATAGAAAAGGGAAAAACATAAAACAACTCCAGGTATAGGGAATGGATCTGCTTTTCTTTCTTCTAATTACTCTCCTCCATACCACCATGCCTCTACCACACACAAATCAAAAGAATGGTCCACCCATTAAGAACCTTCTCCCAATGATCTTGGATCTCTACTGGATGCTCCATGTATGTCGCTTCATCCTCGACATTTAACTCTCCCCAATCAATGATATGGGAGTCATCATGAAGATACCGAAGAATATGGGAGATGTGGAAGACGTTTTAGATCCTATCCAACTGTGGTTGCAGTGTTAACTGGTATTAAACTTTGCCAACTCATCCAAACACCTAAAAGGATCCAATGAACTTGGGATAAATATTACTCCCTCTTCCAAAATTCTACTGCTCGCGTCGAGGGGAAAACATCAAGAACACATTTTCCCCAACGTCACACTCTAAGGGTATCTTCCTACAATTGGAATACGACTTTTGCTGGTCTTTTTCTACTTTCATCCTCTCATAAACAATATGAACCTTCTCTGCCATGCTCTGCACAACCTCAGGGAAAATAACATTTCTCTCCCCAACCTCTATTCAGCATAAAGGTGAAGAACACAGTATCCAATAGAAATCTTCAAACGGATCCATGATAACAAAAGAGTGATGGATATTATTTTAAGTGAACTCTACAAAGGTAATGTTTCATACCCAAGATTTTCCAAAGTCTATGGCACATGATCACAATATATCTCCTAGTGTCTCCATAGTCTATTCTTTATGCCCGTCTGTCTAAGGGTGGAAGGGAATTTTGAGGCATAACTGAGTTCCAAAATCATGGTGAAATCCCCTCCAGACTCATGAGGTAAGATGTGTATCCCGATCCAAGACAATGGTTCTCATAACTCTATGTATACACACCACCTCATCCATATACCTCCTTTACAAGGCATCCATTGTACCTGACTCCTTAATTGCTAGGAAGTGACCAGATTTCATCATCTGACCCAATACTAACCAGATTTCATCACAACCTCCATGATCCCTTAGAAACCCTATAATGAAATCCCTTGATATTTCATCACACTCCCATTTGGGGACATCTAAGTACTGGAACAAACCAAAGAGTACACAGTGCTCATCCTTCACCTACTGGCACACTGAGAATTTTTCCACAAACTCTATCACTGCCTAATTTTTTCCAGGCCAACAAAAATGCTACCTCAATCTACGGTACATCTTATAAATTTCTGGGTGTACTGCTAAAGGTGAGATATAAAACTCATGTAGGAATCCCTCATGAACTCAAAGTTCCCATACCTTTATTTGAAAGAATTATCTGAGATATCGAATTCCTTTACCCTCAACTGGTCATATACAGACTATAGATCCATCCTAGAAAACTAACTTTCTCCTCTTAGCTGGTCGAAAAAGATCATCTATCCTCGGGAGGGGGTAACAGTTCTTGATCGTCTCCTGGTTCAACCTCTGATATTCTATTCACAACCACATACCACTATTATAATTCTTCAAAAACAAGACTAGAGTACCCCCACGGTGACACATTGGTCCCCATTAAACCCGTTTACATCAGACCATCCATCTGAATCTTTAACTCCCACAGCTCTAAAGGTGTCATACAATAAGGATTCATTGAAATCAGAGAATCATTGATCTACAAGTCTATCTTGAACTCAAAATTACGTCAAGGGGGGTAGAGTAAAAACATCCTCAGGAAAAACATACCTGAACTCTCCAAAGACTCTTGGTAATTTAGTGTCTACTACTTGCATTAAAATATCATCAAATAAAGAAATAAGAGGCTCTACATGCCGACTTCCCACTTGATAGCTCTGCGCGCTAAAGAAGCCCACGCATTGACCATCCACATCTAAAAACATGACTCTACTCCTGAAGAAGTTGATAATGGTACACACAGAATACAAATAGTCGATGATGAGAATGATATTGTATAGATACATACCTAGTAATAAAATATCCCCGTAGGACTGATGTGGTCCCATCATTAGCCTACATCCCAACATATATCAAACAAGTTGGTCTAACCTATAATTAGGGTACTCAATACCAGGGGAACTAGAAGCCTCTCAATATCTTTTCCTAGAGAATGGGATATACTAGGTGAAAAAAAGGAGTTTGAAGCTCCCAAATCAAAAAAAACACAAGAAATTTTACTAATGATGTTAATCATACCATGAACGATCTCTGGCCCTGGTGAAACTACTTCCTCTGCAGCATGCAACTGACTACGTCTAGCTTCTCTACCCCACTGCTGACATCTAAATCCTTGACCAAACCTTGGTCGAGGTCCCTGAGGAACACCCTGAGGGTGGACTCCACCTGATTCATCTCCCCTCAGTGGAGCATGAGCCTGCTTTCCCTACTATTGAAACTGCCTTGCTAGAAACTCCTACTGAGAGGAACGCTGAATGTACCCACCTCCACCATACTGAGCTCAAACGACCACTAAGAAAAGACTCTGAGGATGGCTATGGGCCCCATAAGAAAAATTCCTTGGTTCCAAGTTCACAGGAAAGGCACGATGACTAAGATATTGAAACAAAAACTACTAAGGTCAGTTCTGTTTTGGCCAAAACCTCAAAGGCACTGGCACCTAAGTCATGTTGCTATTATCCTTTCCCTTTGAAGAAATATACCAGCTAACCTCTCATGGTAAACCTCATCACAAGTGCATACGATCAACTACCTCTGCCTTCTTCTGGACCTCCAAGTACATTGGTAAGGAAGAGGGAGTAAATTCATACTGGAGAGAAGTACTGAGTGCCTTATCAAGATGCCTCACATGAGGCTCCTCATTTGGAAAGAGATCTGGATAAAATTAAAGGAGATCCTTGAACAAGATCTCCAACTCTCGTACCAACATACTCTCCTTTTAGAGGGAGAGTAACTCCAGCCTCTTCTCAGCCTTTCTATTCAATGAAAGGAATTCAGCTTGGAACTCCTTCTCAAAATCGAACCATAGAACATCAACCTCCTTCCTCTACCCCAGATATAGTGTCCACCACTGACGCACAACTCCCTACATCTGGATCACTGTCAAAGGAACCCAATACTCTATTGGAACCCGGATCAAACTGAATGTGATCACAAACTCCTCAATCCATCTCAATGTATCCATATCTAAAATGCTACCCTTGAACTTTCCCAGAGCCTACCACTGGAAAGCATCTAACGTTTTCTACTGCTGTTCATCCTCCTCCACTAGATCAACCCTCCGCTGATTGATTATATTGTCATGCAGAGCCTCCACTTCCTGATCCACACAAGGATGATGACCAGGTTCTATAGATGAAAAAGGAAGAGAAGGAATTCATAAGCCTGAGTAGTATCGAATTTCACTTAAGATTTATTTTAACTCATTTAATAATAATTTATTTTGAATTTTCCAAAACTCCAAAAATAAAATGATAATACAATTCATTATGATTCATGTACCTATCTTAAGGTATCCACCCTAGAAACTTTATAGCTTTACATGGTCGTTTATTAAACTCATATCTCTTACATCAGATCACAGGGGGGACTAAAATCCCATGTCCTAGATGGTATTCCCTATCCTCTATCATGCACCCAGATCACCTAACATTGTTTCCCTACCAACCCATGAAGTCCTGACTATACCTAACTCCAAAATTCATCATATCTCTCAACCATCACCTCTGATACCATTCTATCATGACCCCCTCCCTCCTAAGATGACCCTCTTGAGATGGAAATGAAGGAATAGAGATAATGGCCCTCGAGTCCCACCTCCAATAGGCCCTGGGGTGGTGACTAGCACCAAGGTACAAAGATCTCGTGATATGGGAGGAATTACCCATTATAAAAAACAAGATTGAGAGATAAGATGGTTAATACCAAAAATCTCCAAGATATATATATATATATATAATAGAGACAAAACCGTCTAACATGCATGTTTAAAATATAACTGTTACAAAACAAGAGTCTCCAAAGTAAATACCAAAAACAAGGATAAGCAGTCACACAACAATTATCCCAACATCCAAGCTTGAAATTCTCAGCATAGCCCACGTAGTCCTCCTAGAAACCTGAAAGAATTTTTATATACATAGGTTGATCATACAAGTATACTAAGTAGGGAGAAACTAAATTCTCTCATGTAAAATTGGAAGAAGCATACTAATTCCCCTATGAGAAAACATCAGAGACCAACAACACCTATCAAGGTATACTAGCCACCCAAACCTCACCAAGTCATTCTCTCTAAAAAACCCAAGTCAAGTAAAGTAATATAGTAATCACATAGATGATTTGGGTACCCCATACCACTTCCCACTAGTTATCTTCTCATACCCTAACGGCAAATGTATTGATGCTCTTACCTCTTCCACAAGCCCCACATCACAACCTGTCCGCACACACCTAGGACTCAGAGCTATTCCTGTAACCTGAGAAAATGAAACTCACCACATCTAGACCATACAAACCTGGTCCACAACCAGACCTCATCTTGCCTATAGATACCTGGGACGCAACCATTCATCATCCCGAAGACACCTAGGAAAGCACAACTCGTCCATAGACACCTGGTCCTCACAAACCACACCACAACCAGACTAAAGATTCTTGTCCTACCAAGGCCTATAAGACGTAGTAGGGAAGAACTAGTAACTGCCCATCCATCCTCTAACTTATATGTTTGGAAAACACACCATCCCCTATGACAATGGTGGTGTTCAGAGCATAGTTCTCAACTAGGGTGGGGTGTGTATAGAAATCACAGGGAAATACATGTATATATATAATACCAAGAACTCAAGCCCAACCTAGAAATTTCAAACCAATTACCAACACACAAAAACTACCTTTTCTGCTACCCCTAAATGCATTTATCAACATTAACTATTGTCACTTCCATAGTAGATAAAGGAAAGTCACTACACAACAAGACACAAACTAAATTCATACCCCCAACCAATTAATTTAAAAAATTATCATTATTTATTAAATAATTAAATTATTTGGTTACTATTAGAGAAACTAACAAGAACATCACATAACCATACCCATAGAAAAATTCACATAGAGGAAGTAGAACCATGGTTAATTAACCCACTTTATATTTCTGCTCCGTTTAACAACCATTTATAACATAACATAACTGATCAAGAGACATGGAGTGGAGATTTGGGAATACTACTCATGGAGAAAATTTGAGTGAAATACTCATACCAATCACTTCTATCATCATTTTTCAAAGTCATTCTACCCGATCTATCCTCTCAATAGAGCAAACCCCCAAATCATAACCATTCTCGGCAGCCCCGCTACATAACCACACCACACCCATTCCAAAACCACACCCATCATCATGTAACCATGCCCACAACCCAAATACAGCACAAGTCAGAACAAACACACACACAGAACACCACTTCAAGAACCAAGTAAAAGAATATTCATATTTAACAAGGCATTCTTAGATCAATTTCCTCTTGTTAATTCAGGGGTTATCACATAAATAGTTTGATTATGGGGCATCCAATTATTATCCAGGTATATGTGGTTAATCAATTTTTTTAAACAAAATTGTTCAAAAAATACCAACAACAATAATCCACAAGTCATAATACGTTCGCACACAAATACCACCAATGTACATGATTTTCAGTAGACATATAGCCCATACATATCACAATATCAATAGAAAACAAAGCAAAACAGAAGTCAATTTTTCCCAGCCCCTCATGTTCATCTTAAATTGACTAAATTATATTTATTAAGATTTAATTATAATATCTTCACAATGGATACATTCATACACCCACCCCTCATGATACACAAATAAAATAGACGAAGGGATCCCTACCTGGAAGAACAGACTATCAACACTTACACATTGAACCAAAATAGGTGGTATGCAAGGGTCTAGGGAAATGTGATCAAAGGGTGAAACACATACGCGCATCTCCTAGAAGGATAATGTTTTGGGTCACACCAAGAGAAAATTATAGTTTTTATGTAAGATCGTATCTCGTATTTAGAAATTCCAAATCCTAAAACGATGGAAGAAACTGTTTTTGAAAGTCATTAAAGTTGAATCTTGAGTAAGACCACACAGTTTAGGAGTCAAAGAAAGAATTAGTTTTTTAGAAGATATATATGATTTGAAAAGGACCCAAACCATTAAATATGGTAATAAAATCATTCTATGTTAATTAAAACATTAAAGGGTTGAAACTGCAGTAAACTAAAAAAACTAGAAGAATCTAGAATTTTGAAAAACTATTAGAAGTGAATCATTGTTGGGTTAGTCACAACCGCAATTCTCCGATGGGTGAGTCACTAGTGTGAGGTACCAGTGGATGGTTCACTATTGGAATATTCACTGTTTTGATTCACCATTGGTGACCTACCGTCGTGACTCACTGGTGCGAGTCACCATCATGAGTAACCATTGTGAGTCACCAGTGAGAGTCACCGTTGTGACTCACCATCAACGACTCACCATCATGAATCAATATTGTGAGTCACCAGTGTGAGTCACCATCGTGACCTACCATCACCACCTACCTTTCCTGATTCACTGGTCCTGACCCACCATTGGAAAAACTAGATTTTTTATAAAGTCTTAAAATGAGTCATTATTGTCTCCCAAAACACTTCATCTATTAGATTTTCAATAAGTAATGGACCGGGGAGGTATGGCCCATTACATTATTAATTATTTATTTTAATCGTATTTTTATATATTATATTTAATAAAATATTTTAAAATTCATCTAATTATTTTTAATAGTAATGTAATAATAATTATTTATTTATTATTCTTACAAATGAATTTTTCTAAAAATGGTATTCATTCAATTTTATAGAATTATTTTAAAATTAATGGTTTACAATTATATAAATTGAATCTTTTAAAATGTATTTTATATTTATAATTGAAAGGATTAATTTTATTTAATAACACTTACTTAATTTTATGGATTTAAGAATAGTAACCAAAGTAAAAAATCATTACTATGGTAATGGTTAAAATTGGTTAACATCGGTTAAAATAATGAAAGAATGGTTAAATTTTCATTACAAAATGTTGGAATCCTACTGAATGAATGGATTATGATATTATCTCATCATATCTTTTATAATGATCTAATTTTGGATCCATGTTCTCATGAGAGTAGATTTTTAAAATTTTAATATTCTTAATAATTACAAGTGTATCACTCCCCTCACTTATAAAAGGGAACCTCCACTGCTACAAAATAGGCCTTTAATAGTACTAGAATGGCCTTTATCAATGCTAGAAAAGCACTGACTACATGAGTGAGGTTAAAATACTTGGTCTTTTATCAACACTGAAAAAGAGATGATAAAGTATATATTTATGCGTGCTTATAAAAGCATTGATAAAGAACCTTTTATCAACACTTTTATTAGTGCTAATAAAGGGATATACTACAGTGTGTTGTAATATCAAACTGTAACACCAGAAACACATCAGATATTAACAAAAACAAGTCCTAATATAGTATTTAAATGAAATAAAATTTAGAACACAAACACAAGAAAAAAACACTATATTATAGACATTTCAAACATTGGTTTATATAATTACACAAATACAAATTATTACATACATTCAAAAACATCAATCTTCCTTTATCTTTTAATCCTAACCCAACTCATGCTATTTACAAACAAACCTCCCTTCCTCAAATAAAATAACACACCTGTATATGAAAAAAAAATTATGTTAGTAATAATATAAATAAATAAATAAACAGAATGTGTTAATTTTACGAAAATTGATGTTAATTTTAAATAAAAATACAAACTTGGAGTCATATCAGTCACAACATGCATCAGATTGAGGTGTGGATAATTCCAACACATCTCAAATGACTTGTGGATCATTTTTATAAAGTATAAAAATAATCTGAATGTGTTTTCTTGGTTTTGATTATGTCAGTTGTCTTTTATTAAAATGTCATTTTATACCGAAAACATGTACTTTTGGCTCATTCCGATCACATCATGTATTGTTTTGACATGAAACAAATTACTACACATCACCAATGACTTATGTACCTTATTTCTAAATTATCAACAAAATCTGAGTGTGTTTGATCAGTTTTCAGTTAGTGACACTTTTTGAACTAAAATGTCGATTTTAAATAGATAATGTACACTTTGAGTCATATCGGGCACATAATGTAATGAATTGAGGTGCGGTTGATTACTACATGTCAACAATTACTAATGGGACATTTTTGTATAGTATCAAAATAATCTGAATGTGTTTTCTCTGTTTGAGTATGATGGTTTTCCATTTTACTAAAATCGATGACAATTTTAAATAAAAAGACGCACATTGAGTCATATCGGTCAGACCATGAATTGGATTGAGGTGTGGTTAATTCATACACATCCTAAATGACTAATGGATCATTTTTGTAAAGTATCAAAACAATATGAATATGTTTTATAAATTTTGAGTACATCACTTTTCTTTTTTACTAAAATCTCATCTTAAAATTGAAATAATCACTTTGACTCATAGCGATCACATTGTGTATCAGATTGAGGTACAGTTGATTTCTAAAGATCAAAAATGAATTATTTATCATTTTCATAAATAATTAAAACAATTTTAATACATTTTATTAGTTTTGAGTAGGTTAGTTGACCATTATACTAAAATTTATATCAATTTTAAATAAGAACATGCACTTAGAGTCATAACGGTCACACCATGTGTCGTATTGAGGTGAGGATGATCTATTAATGTCTCAAATCACATATAGATCATTGTACTAATGTTTCAAAAAAATATTAATGTGTTTTTTTAGTTTTTAGTAGGTTAGATAGTTTTTTTACTAAAATTAATGCTAACTTTAAATAAAGACATACTTAGAGTCATACCGGTCACATCGTGCATCAGATTGAGGTGTGAATTATTTCTACACGTTCCAAATCACTTATGTATTATTTTCCTAATGTATAAAAACAATATTAATGTGTTTTGTGAGTTTTAAGTATGTCCCTTTTATGTTTTACTAAAATGTCATTTTAAACTTAAAACACATACTTTGACTCATATGGATCACATCATGTATCAGTTTGATGTAAGACCAATTCTAACATGTCACAAATGATTTATGAATCAATTCACAAAATAATAAAGAAAATATGACTATCTTTGCTCATTTTTTAGTGAGTGACATTTTTTAAAGTTAAATGAAAACTTTAAAATAATAGCAGACATATTGATTCGGTTTTATTTTTTTACTAAAATTAATTTCAATTTTAAATATAAAGAATTACTTGGAGTCATATCGGTCACATCATGTGTTGGATTGAGGTGCGGATAATTCCTTCACATCTTAAAGTCTCAAAATAATCCTAACTATCAATGTTACCACGATTTCCATTGACTTTCTTTGTCTAACTGCCAACACTCCATGAGTAGCTTCCAACAAACCACATCAAACTGAAAAAAAAAAGAATCCACCTATATAAGAAAACAATTATTAAGAGTAATACTAAAAATAAAAAATACAAACATAAATATGAAATAATACATTATTTCTATAGACAATGATTTTACTATGAAAATATCAAGATTACCTCTATAATTTGGAAGTTGAGGGAACTGAAATGAATTTGATAAATGTCAACACTATAGGGATGAAAGTTTTTGAGGGATAAGAATTCAGTGGAAGTTTTGGTGCAGGAAGGCATGAAAGATGGACTAAGCACCCCAAATTGAACAAAAGAATCCACCTATATAAGAAAAAAATATTATGTGAGTAATACTAAAAATAAATAAATTAAAAATAAATATAAAATAATATATTAATTCTATGGACAATGATTTTACTATGAAAACATCAAGATTACCACTATAATTTAGCAGAGGCAGCGTCATTTCTCTTCCTACAAAGTACGTGAGGGGAACTTGAAAGAAAGTGATAAATCCACCATGGAAGGGATGAAAAAAAATTAAGGTAGAAAAATTTCGTGGATGTTTTGGTACAAAAAAGCATGAATTATAGATAGACCACCCCAAATCAAACAAAATAATCCACCTGTATAAGAAAACAATTATTATATGAGTAATAATAAAAAGATATAAATTTATCATAAATATGAAACAATAAATTAATTATATGGAGAATGATTTTATTTTTCAAACATCAATATTAACTTTGTAATTGAGAAGAGTTATCATCATTTCTATTACTGCAAAGGTAGTTTAAAGAACTTGAAAGAAAGTGATAAATGTTACACTATATGGGTGAAAAGGTTTTGAGAGAGAATAAGTATGTGGAAGTTTTGGTGTAGAAAGGCATGAAATATGGAAAAACTGCCCCAAATAAAATAAAATAATCCACCTATATAAGAAAACAATTATTATATGAGTAATAATAAGAAATAAATTAAACATAAATATGAAACAATATATTAATTATATAGAAAATTATTTTACTTTACATATATCAAGATTACCTTTGTGATTGAGCAGAGACAGTGTCGTTTCCCTTCTTACAAAGTCATGAGATATGTAAATAAATATTCTAATAAAATAAATAAACTATTCAATGAATAATGAAAATTAAATCAACATTTAATTATATAATTTTTTGGTAAAATATAGAAAATGTATCGTAACATTACCTATAAATATTCCCAAAGGGATTCCTTCATTATAGTTTTTTCTTATGAGGGATTGGTAATATCATCATGTGTAGAAGACATTGTCTTCATGAGTAGTCAAAATTGTAATTTAGATTATGTTAATACAGTAGAGAACTAATAATATTATGATGAAAATATTAAAAAAAATCACCTTCTCATTGAACTCTCTTTCTTTTTTTAAATGCTTCATGAATTTGGTTTCTCTATAAACAATCCAAATCCCCTCTTTGTGGTCCCCTCTAACGTATAAGAAATTTTCTACATTGGTACTGACAAAACTGATTGTGATGTCCCAATTAAAGGCTCATTATAGTTTGAATACAAAATTTAAATAAAGAGAAAACAATCTAGGATCGTTTTCTCGGTTTTGGCGATGTGGTGCATGTTTTAAACTAAATTGATACTTATATATTGAAAAAACTCACTCAGAGTCATACTTGACACATCTTGCATTGGATAGAGTTTCAGATGATTCATACACTTCACAAATTATATATGGACAATTTTCCTAAAGTATCAAGATAATCGGATGTGTTTTCTCCATTTTCAGTAGGTGAGTTGTCCTTTTTACTAAAATTAATGTCAATTTTAAATAAAAAGATGTACTTTCAGTCATATCGGTTACACTATTCATAGGATTGATGTGTGGTTAATTATTAGATGTATCAAATGGCTTATGGACCATTTTCATAAAGTAACAAAATAATATGAATGAATTTACTCATTTTTGAGTACATCACTTATCTTTTTTACTAAATTGTCATTTTAAACTAGAAACACACACTTTGACTCATATAGATCACATTGTGTGTTAGTTTGACATGAGACTGATTCCTACACCTAAAAAATTAATTATTAATAAATTTTAAAAATTATCAAGAAAATCCAAGTGTGTTTTCTTAGTTTCTAGTGAGTGACATTTTTTGAACTAAACTGTCAATTTTAAAATGATAACGGACACATAGAGTCATATCAGGCTCACCGTGCGTCGGATTGATGTGCAGCTGATTCCTACATGTCAAAAATTACTTATGGATCAGTTCCTTAAAGTTTCAAAATAATATGAATGATTTTGATCAGTTTTGAGTATGCCAATTATCCTTTTTATTAAAATTATTATCATTTTTAAATAAAAAAGACGTACTTGAAGTCATACCGGTCACACCGTGCATCAGATTGTGGTACGGCTGATTCTTATATGTCTCAAATGAATTTTGGTTTTTTTGTATAAAGTATCAAATCAATCCAAATGTGTTTTATGGGTTTTGAGTACGTCACTTGTTTTTTTACTAAAATATCATTTTAAACTAGAATCATGCACTTTGCCCTATATTGATCACATCATGTATCTGTTTGACATGAGACTGATTCCTACACATCACAAAGGACTTATGAATCAATTTAATAAATTATCAAGAATATAACAGAACATTTTATTTATTTTTAGTGAGTGATATTTTTTGAACTAAACTATCAATTTTAAAATGATAACGGATACATTGAGTCATAACGGTCAAACCGTGCTCCTAATTGAGTTGTGGAAGATTTCTACACATCTCAAATAACTTATAAATTGTTTCCCTAAGTGTGAAAAAAGTGCATGCCTCCATAAACCAATTTTTTCAATCATATAATTCCCTGTCATTTTTTAAATAAAATAAAACCTATTAAAAATCAAATTTTATCGATAAAAACATTATAAAAAATCCTCAACCAATTATTTTATTAAAGTTTTATATAGATCCTTCAGGATAAATTCAAGGATAAAAATTAAATTAATTCGTAAGTAAATTTTCCTTCATGTCAAATAAAATAGTTTAATTTCGGTAACATACACTCATCATCTAAAATTACACTATAGCAACCCAAGAACCCCAGGATGCGCAGCACTAGAGTTATGTATTCTGATTCTTCTGTCTCCACCCTCTCTATTTATTTCTCATCCTTCACTCTATCATTTCTCTGGTTGTATGGAAATTTTATTTAGAACTAGTTAGTAGAAATGGATCCATCAAGTTAATAACTAATTTCAATGGTGTAATTCTCACAAATGAGACGATTTTCCCTTTTTACAGAACATGATGAAGTATAAGGGGCAATGCCTCCTATTTACTTCATTATATTCTCTAAAATGGGAAATTCCACCCATTTGTGAGAATTACACCATTAAAACTAGTTATTAACTTGACACCTCCATGTCCACCAAATATTTCCAAAGAAAATATGCACACAAATAGAGAAATGATAGAGTGAAGGGCATGAAAGAAATAGAGAGGGTGGAGATAGAAGAATCAGAATACACAATTGCAGTGTTGCGCAGCCTGGGGGTCTTGGGTTGCTATAGTGTAATTTCATCTGATGATTGTTTGTTACTAAAATTAATTTATTTTATTTATTGCGGACCTAGAGTTAATGATTAATTACTTTCATTTTTTTCCTCAAATTTATCCAAAAAGATCTAAATAAAACATTAATAAAACAATTGGTTAAGGATTTTTTTATATTGTTTTTTTAAAAAATAGTTTTTTAATATGATTTATTTTATTAGAAAATGATAGGGTTTTATATGATTTGAAAATGAGGTCAATAGAGGTGTGTAATTCCTTCACACTTACCTCGATAGGAAATAAACTTGAATGGGGTTCACGCCTTCCACCATCAAAAACTATAAAATGGAGGACACTACTCATTTAATACATAGATAAATAAAGTGAATGTACCGAAATATTATATATATATATATGTGTGTGTGTGTGTGTGTTATATATATATATATATATATATATTATTAGTAACTTTATTTGACTATAACTATATATATTTGTATATTATTTATCATATTTAAATTTAATTTAATATACAATATATTATTTGATGTGTGTGTGTGTATAATACTATTTGTTTTATGAAACTAAAAAATACTGACAATAATAATTTTTAAATTATATTAATTATAAATAATTATTATTTTGGGTAATTGTGTATAAATATAATTATTTAAATTTTGGAAAGTTTGAATATTTCAAAAAAATGTATATATAGTTACCTAATTTTATTATTTTTAAAGTAACATGAGTTTACAATATCTTATTGGTTATTTGAGTATAAATTAAATTATTTTTTATTAAATGTATATATAGACCTAAAATAATGAATACCTAAAAATAATTTCTAATATATATAATTTGATAACTTCCATCCTATTGTTTTTGTAACAAATGATGTAACATTATAAGTATTCTAGGGTGGTCCTCTTATACGCATTGACACATCCTTGATATTCTAGGGAGGTCCATAAATAAGTTTGCATAAAGCAAAAATACACATCAATAAGATATATCAGAAAAAAGGAGAAAAATACACCAACCCTTACAATGTTTATCCCATACACATTTAAACACACACACACACACACACACAGATATATATATATATATATATTGGAATTTATAATACACATAATTGAAAAAAACTGCACATTTAAACATAATTTTTAATGAAAATAAATATAATCCCTTCTTAATTTGGAAATACAAAACCATAATTTGTTAATAAATAATTATAAAATCACCCTAACATTATAAGTTCTGAAAAATCATATAAATAGATATAAATATATATATTTACATATATATATATATATATATATGTGTGTGTATCTTTACAAAATAAACTTAAATTGATAAAAATGTATGAAACCCTTATACAAGAATATCACAACATAGTAAAATAAATACAACACCATAGTAATTTTAAAAATAGAGAGCCATTAAAAATAAATAAATATGGTATCACCCTTACTAAGATTTCTCTTAAAATAAAACAACACAATTCTATGAAAATAAATTTTTAAGAAAAACCCCTTACATCGGAATATTAAAGAAAAATTTAAATAAATAAATTACCTTACATGAATTGCATAAAATCATCTTCTATTGGTGCTTCATACCATCATCAGACTAAGAATTGTTTTTCCAAATCAATTTTCTCAGAAACTAAAAAGGAAATTGATTCAAAATAGCAAAGAATGTTGGGTTATAGATGTATACAGTAAAGCAAATTGAATCAAAATAATAATTTAAAAATACCAAAATAGGATATCCAAAACATAAATCAAGCATAAAACAAATCATATACAAGATAAAAATGGAATACAACAACCATAAAACATATAAAAAAACAAAATCAGAACCTACAAAGGAAGACCGAAAACCCTCAGATCCAAATCTTAAAATGACAAATGTAGAAAGTAAATCAGAACCTACAAATTAAAACATATGCCTACCTCCCTATGTTGAATAAAATCCAAGACCCTCTGATCCAAATCTTGATGTTTTCTTCAGAAACCCTAACTGTAACTAAAAACCATATTTCAGATGATTTTCGAACAAATGGAGGCAATGGGTATGTGTGATTCGAGTGGGTTTTTTTGATTCAAGATTCAATTAACCGTGGTGGAGCATCAGAAATGGGTGGCTTCCACATAAAGCTTCTAATATCGCGATGGGATCACAACAGGTTAGGTTTTTTAATTAGATTGGAACACTTTTATCAATACTTTTTTAAAAGTGCTGATAATGAGTCCTTTCATCAACACTTTTTCAGCACTAATAAAGGCAGGACTTTATCAGGGCAAAAAAATGCTGATAAAATCCATAGTTATCACTGCTAAAGTTTTATTGATGATAAATATGACTTTTATTATTGATTTTTACAGTTTCAATAAAGCCCCATCTTTGTCAGTGCTTATTACTTTAACACAAATAAAGGATTTATAATTATAACTATATATAAAAAAATTATAAATATATATATATATACTTAATAAATATATATAAATATAGATATAGTAAATATATTCCTTATTTAAATATATTTATTATAGTTTTATAATTATTTAAATATATAATTATTTATTTATAATTATATAAATATTTTAAAATAAATAATATTTATATCATTATAAATATTTATATAATTATATATATTCATATATTTAATAAATATATTTAAATATAAATATAGTAAATATATTCATTATTTACATAAATTTATTATAAATTTAATAATTATTTAAATATATACGATTATTTAATTATAATTATATAAATACTTTTAAAAAATATTCATTTATTTATAATTATAAATATATAATTTTATAAATATAGTATGTACATTTTTAAATATATTTAATTATAAATATTTTTTATAAATATTTTTTTATGAATATTTTTTTAAAATTATTAATGAATATCTAATTTTAAGTGCATTTATGATAAAAATGAGTGAAATTGAATAAATTGAAAATAAGTACACTTCAATAATATTGAAAAAATGTATAAGTTTTGTGTGTCTATATTGTATAGAAAAATGAATTAATTATGTATATGTGAAATCAATATAATACACATTTGATATATGTTAAATTGAAAAATCAAACAAAATTCAATTATATGTCCATTACTCTATATAATTAGTCGGCATTTTTAATTTATATTAATTTTTATTATAAACCATTATTCACTAAATATATGACCATTTAATATAAAGTGCATAAATATTTTTTAATATATAAATAATATTTATATACGTTAATATATATCAATATATTTAATATATGATATTTATTAACATTATAAATAATCATCTAATTAACAAAATGTTTAATATTTTTCTTATTTTTATTATTTTTATTTTCAATTTTTTTAATTCTCATTTTTCAAATCTATATATTTAATACATACTATTTATTAGTATTTATAATTTATATATAGTATAATCAATTTATTCATTTTTGTCAATAATTATTTAATTAATAAATTTTGTAATGTTTTTTTAATAAACTTATTTTTATTTTTATTTATTTAATTATTTAATTTTATTTATTATAAGCTTTATATGCACTAAAAAAGTGTATATAAATGGTTAAATTTATCATCACTTTCTTTAGAACTGATAAATATGACATTTATCAATGCTTTTTTTAGCACTGATAAATACTGGCGATGTTAAATGCTGGTTTTATAGTAGTGAGATCCACTTTTCACTTCTCCACACCACATGATCCCTTTAGATCAACCAATATCTGACCAAATAATCTCCCAAAATTCTTATCCATGACCTTGATCTATTTCTATTTCCAAAAGACCCATACAAGAATCCTTAATGGGGTTTTCAATGGAGGATACTTAAAGAAGAGATATATGTTCTTACCGATCATTTTCATGTTTCATTCTTCATAAACCACCTCAAAATTCTCTATAACCAAAATGAAATTATTTAATAATTATATTTAATATAATGAGATGTTTTTTTGTTGATAGTTTATCAATTTTCTACTGCTTCCCCTATATTGTAAAATGATAGTGTCGCTTGTGTATATGTGGGGACTACAGCATCCTTGAAGTGATGTGATTTTTTTCATTTCCCCCATACATGGTTGGTTATAAAGAGATATTTAGTGAATATATCTGATATTTATGATGTTATTATTATTTTTGAGGGTGAATTATTATATACTTCCCTTTTGTTCCATCTAAAAAATAGTGAAAGCGTCACTTGTGTGTACGCATGAACTACCGTCTCCATGAGGTGATGTAATTCATTTTTCGTCATCACATTATATGAATGGATATAAAAGTGTATATAAAAAATAAATATAATAAATATTTCCTGATTAGGATTTTGGATATTATTAAACCATGACCATAGTTCTAGGAATGGAACTCGTGAACCAAAACATGCCTGGAATGCACACCATTTTTCACATGAATGTTAATTTTAAAGCAAAAATATTTAAAAAAGGTTAATTGGAAATTATAAAATAATGATACATTGTATAATATTATTGAATATAATTTTATAATATATTTATAATAAATATATGTTTATTATACATTAATTTTGACTATGTATGAAGAATGATGAGACTGTAGGTGAGAGTTTATGTTACAATCTCACTTCATTTATGGATGGTTTATTCTGAATTTCAATTTAGTTAAACTATATGGATATTATCTTTTAAAATAGATAAATTTTATTATTCTCTTGTTATTCCATGAATTTTAAATTGATAATACCTTTTTCTCACCATTCTTATGAAAAATTAATTTGATTTTTTTTTATTAAAAGCTGACTGTATTTCCTCATTGGTCGAAAAAATTTATCTTCCATGTCTACACACTTTAAATTGTTTTAAATTTATATGTGGGTGTGGGTGTGTGTGTGTGTGAAATGTTTTAAAAATTAAATTTTCACTACTATTTATTTTATTTATAATGGTTTAAATGGAATTTTAAACAAATGAACTAGTGGTTCTTGACTTTTTTCAAATTTTTGAAAATAATGTTTTCTTTTTAACTTATATGGCATGAATATATTATTTGCAACAGGATATAAATCATGTCGCAAATACTAAAAACGTCGTTGGGTATTTGCGACGGCCTATAGTAGCACATCGTAAATACCCTTTCTCACGTTTTGGCGCACAATGCGGGCCAAACCTTTGGTGACGGGAACCCTCGACCTGTTGCAAAAACCTAATTATTTACAACAGGCTGGTTCTCTCATTGCAAAACACCATTCCGACGGATTATTTGCGATGAGAAACTGACTCATCGCAAATGCCCACTTTCCCCATAGTGGATTACCCTTACATAACTAGAATATTACGCTTAAGTAACCTTAAGGATTTTTAGGTTACCCTTACGCAATGAGCAGACAACCTTTACAAAACTATTAAAAACTCTCCTTTACCCTTATATACTGGTAGGGATACTCTTATGTGGGTTATTTTTAAGTTAGAATATCTTTATGAAACTCATGAGAAAACAATCTTAACTTTATGAAATCCATTAAAAACCACCACTTCCCTTATGCAGCACACATGAAACATCATGTACCCTTACACACCCCTTTAAAATAGGAGTTATCCTTACACATATTCAAGTACTTTCATAAGGGTAAAAGTAACTATTAGAAATAAAATTATCAATTAAAAACATATAAATAATTAAATAAAGCCTTTACAAACACTTTTGATAACATTGGAATCATTTTAAAATTTTCAAAATTAATTTCTAAATATGCGTTTCATACATTGAAATTACTTCATTTAATTGAAAACTCATTTTTAAAGGTACTTTATAAATTAAAAAATCACTTTAATATGACTTTTAAAATTTATAAAAAAGCTCTCCAACCACTGTACATCTCATAAAATGTAGCAATGATTCCATCACTGGTAAATCATAGGTCAATTAAATATGAGATAGCTAGGCACATGGATCCTCCACTACTCCTGTTCCACATTGCCTATCTTCTTTCTACCATGTCCCAAAATAACCAATAAAAGAGAAAAGAAACTAATCACTAATGCCATTTTGTAACACCCTACCTGATTCACATTGATCAAGATGAAGTGCCTCATAACCTCATTCATGCCTCCCTATATGAAAGAGGATGGTAATTAGTCATGGGAGTCAAAGGGAGAATTATGTAGTCTATACCATTGGTAATCATAGCCATACACCATAAACATGACTAAAATATTACAACCTAGAGTATCATGGTGGTTTATAAAGTAAACTTAATGTAATAAAAAATGTAACCCCTGCCATACTAATAAATAAACCAGGTCCGAATGTGCTAGGAAAAACCAGGGTATCTAAAATGTAAGCACTAAATCAAAGAAACCCTATAGGATCCTCTAATATTTATCCCAGTAACTCTAGTAGCTCCATGCTCGCTAGCTCAACCATCAGTAGAAGGCCCCTTTCACTACCTGGATCCTGAATCTTGGTGTCTTCATGCACATTGAGATTCATGTATAGGGTTTGATTAAAAAAACCTACCATAAACATGTTTGTAACATGAATACACAATTATTAAATTTGTATTCAATGATAATATAAATTCACAACCCACTGTGAATAGAAATATTCCATGTGCTCATGCTCTAACCATGCCACCATACACCAAGACCATACCTACCTCGACTATAATCCAAAAGAATAATTGAATATGGTTTCATAACAGATAAAAAAATAACCAAAAGGCTAGTTAACATGTTAGACATAATGTTGATAAACATTTCTCTCCATAATTTCAAGGTAGTGAGTCTTATCAGGCCACATGACCTTCGCATCCCACCTCCATCATGGGTCAGGCCTCAATTCTTTCAATCCCCATCACTGGCCATCAGTTAGGCCTTAAGTCCATCGTATCCTTTCTAATCTTGGGGATAGTCTATAAGTACATCATATCACTTCTTCCACTACCCCAAGTCTAGCCACAAGGCCATCATGCCCCAACCTTATGTCCATGTCTATCTTTTTCATCATCACAAGTATTACACACTCCCCCTATATGGGGAAACCATGTCATGATGGTCCAATTATTATGAGTCAGAAAAATAATACCTCCAAACTAATGGTACTTATACATAATAGGTTATAGTATACAAAGCACGAAAACAGAAAGTAATCAAGATAATTTAGTATCAACATACAAATACATGTGTTCAATATCAAACCTGAGAACAAGCTACATAAGCAAACTCATGGAATCAAGAATCATAAATGGGTCTCATAGGATACACACGAATATATATATATATATATATATGAGATCACAATAAATAATGTTCAATAAATAAATTCTAATACAAAAATCAAATCTTGGAAGAAATTATATGAAAGGACCCTAAATAGTAAAGAACTTATGAGCTTTAGATTTTTTATGACAATATATGGTACCCATCTATAAGAGATACCTATGTCACACCTATGATCTAAATATGTGAAGCCCACACACCAAGAATCTCTAGAAATGATCCCAAATTAAAAACATCACGTTTGTAGAATGATATTCAAGAATATTCTAAGCTAATAGATATGTGTTTACACTAATATACCACTGATGATTCAATAATGATGCTATAATTGACATTGATAGAAGGAGGATCCACTAACACTATAGATAATCCACATTTTTGGAAGCAATCTAATAATTCATCATTATATGCCATCAGAATCCATAGATATGTACATGACATACATGATCTATGACTCATATCAAATAAAGAAAGATAGATTTATAATAATTATGATGAATGGTGGTTTTTGTATCACATACCTTAATTCTTGATCATCAATAAACTTAGATCTATCAAAATTGATCTTGGAAGTAGATTAAATTGCTACCGAATGACTTTGAAGCAACTAAATTCTACAAGGATAAATTTATTAGGAAACAGGTCAAAATTGGGGAATAATTGAAGTTCTAGTGGATTTTAGGATCATTAAATTAGACACACATGGTTTGATCACATGGTTTTCTATACCATATCTCAACTGTTTGTGGATTTTTACTTCTCCAGTGAACCTATATAGTTTGGTCACATAATTTGGTAAACCATGTAAAACCCATATTTTTTTACACTAAAACACATTTCATGGTTTCTTATTTCAGGCCACATGGTTTTATAAACCTTGTTTCTTAACTATAATACACTCAAAGTTCTTTTTTCAGTGGCCATATGATTTCAAGGTGGATCAGCATAGTTTGGGAATATTGTTCTCTAATTATCAATCATTAAATAGGCTTCTATATATCCTTGATACCTACTACAAAACCCCTGAAACTTAGGCCAAACAATTTATAGTTAAAACAAATATGAATAATGGGTGAAATTAGCTCATAATGAACCTAAAAAATCCAAGGTCATTATAGTTTCTCATGAGTCTATGCATTCTCACTCTTCTCCTTTATTGATTTTATATATTCTCAATGTGTGGTGTTATTTTTCATTATATTAGTAGTTAAATATTCTTTTAATTTAATATCATGATTCCAACCACAATTTATATAATAATATTCATAATCCTTCTCTTTCAAATTAAGAAAAACTGACTTTTTTTATACATTAAAATTGATATCCATGAGAATATATTCCGCATTCTTCAAATTTTTCCACAATTTAATTGCTTCTTAAATTAAGGATTCTACACCATAATCGATTTTTATATATCACACACATCCTATATATATTCTATCTTATCATTCCTCAATAACATGAATATTTTCTTTAAGGTAACATGTTTTCTTTCTATACAAGTGTTATTTCTAATAGTCACACGATCAGTGGTCTTCACCATATTTCCTTATCTTCTTACCATATTAAAATACCTTATAATATATTCATTTCATTGACATTCATATTATCTTCTAATTTATTTATCACTATTTTTTCTTATCATCCTTGAATACAAGAAAAAAAATTATATTCCTTGCAAAAAATAAGATATCTTTCTATCCATTACAAAAAAAAGTACCTATAAAGGTGTAATTTTAATCCCATTTTCATAGCATAACATTTATTACATTTTTATATCTACTATTTAGTTACTCGTGAATAAATTAAAATAATTATAATATGAATTATAAGAGTTATACCTTCCCTCTTGTGGTATGAATGAAACTGATATTCATTTCCTTTTATAATTTGAATTTATCCTAATCAAATATTTAAAGAACTTATTATGTAACAAGGAATACAAAAAGAAAAAAAATCATATTTTCTCTTTGGATCTAATATTTTCATTCAACCCCTATATTCACTTGCTGAATTTCATTTCTTGATAAATCATTATGAAATCATCTTTACCCCTTTTTTAATTCATGATAGGTTATTTTATTTCTTTCATTGATGACGTATTAAACCCCAAATATTATTTTCCCTCAATAGTTGGTCTTTGAAATTTAAAAAAAATCAATAATTATATCCTACTAAAAATTCTATAATGAATTTTTATTTTTTCACATTATATAAAAAAACACCTCATATCAAGCCGATTTGTTTCATTGAACATTGATTTTACATTATCATTAAATTCTATTTAGATCAGTTTCACGTAATCTTTATTCCATTCTAGTAAATATATTATAGAACTTTTTTTTCTTTATTAAGTTTTCCATTTACATCTAATAGATCATTCATGACTATTATTCTTGATTTTAACCCTCCTTTTACTTCTTTCCATTTTTCTTCAAGAGTCATGAACTTGTATTTAACTCAAAATTCATTTGTCTCTTCCAATGGTTGATCAAGAAGACATATTCCTTCATCTTCTCTCACAATTATATCCTTAGAAAACTTTATTGCAGTTTCAAAAAATTCCTTCAATAGTTTCTCAATTTATTCATTATTTTTTTGGAACAACTTTCCCACTACCATTCATGGAAACATTTTAATGATTTTCTTCATTTCTAAACTCCTTATACATATGTGACTCATCTTTATCGATAAATCTGTTGAAAACATTTCTTTCAAATAAATTTTTAGGGATATATTGGTAACATTATTTTAATAATATAAACTTATTATTTTAGAGGATCAATTATCTCATTTAGTTCTTTAACAGAAACACCCAAAACTTCAATCACCCTGGCATGTTCATCTTCCTTTTGAAGCATACCAATATATGATTTATATTCAGTCTGAATTACATCCATGTCATAAATCACATGTTCATATTTGGATAGTTTAAAATCAATATGATCAATATACTCATATTAATCTTTCAAAATTTAGTCATTATTCCCTTTTATTTTTATTGAACATCGAAATCTTTAAGAGAACATAGAGTCCCTACTTCGTTGTCGAAAACTCCCTATGGTTCATTCTCATTTTAATTATCATCCAATCAATTCACATTATAGGATTTATACTAAGATGAAAATGAATAATCAATATTGGAATAAAAATTGGTCCTATTTGTCATTATGCCTGAAGTTATATGTGTCCCAAATTAATTACCCTTTCTTACATCTTTAGTATATCATAATATTTGGGTCGGTCCACAGGGAACTATGGCGTGCGTGAATTCAATTGAGTTAATACTTAATTAGGTGAAGTATGCAGAATTTAGAGTTGATTGGTTTTATTTTGGTTTTGGATTAAAACTATAAGGTTTTACTTTGAATAAATGATTAACAGTTTTAAAGAAAACAACGAGTGAATTTAAAGAGATTAAAATGGGAAGAAAAGGCATGTCGGGGTTGTGGTGATTAAGGATTTCATATGCAGATTGTTTACATGGTTGTGTTGTTCATAATAATTAAATCATTTTTGATTTCATTTTTGTTACAAGATTTCCTTGGTCCGGCTTCTCTTGTTTGGAATTAGAGAAGTTGACTCCTTGGTCTGATAGTCAGTGTTCTTAATTCTTTATTAAGTTCAGTACATTATTTGAATCGGTGAAATCTTTCCAATGGTCATGGATGTTTTCACTGTTACATCTCTTTTTTATCACTGAGAATTCTTCCCTTGGTCGGGCTCAGAATTCTCAGTTATATTTGACATTGAATTAAGAAGAGTAAGAATATTTACAACGAGCAAACACAACTATATAAAATAGCACAAAAATTACGATCATTTCATCCACAGCCCCAAAACGAGGGGTTTAGTTACACATATAAATTAGGAGAGAAACGACACACGTGATACCTAACGGATTTATCGTGTAAGTGTTGAGGTAAGGTGTCAGAAGGTGGAACGGCGGAATGACGGCACCTCGGTGGCTTTGGGAATGGTAGTAGCATAGCTTCTCTCCATTCTAATGGTTTCTAACTCTCCAAAATTTGAAGGCCAAGGCCTCTTTTTATAGAAAAATAATGTACACTGCGTGTATAGAAAGTAGACGCCGTGTACTTTTCGTCAACGTGCTTTGGCGCCAATTTCTCCACGGGTAGGTGGCCTAACATGCCGACTCTGACTTTTGAACATGGCACTACCTGGTAGTTGAGTGTACACAGTGTGTAGCGCCACCATACACGGCGTTTACTATAAAACATTGGCCAGCAACCCCTTATAGAATAGCAGACATGGTGTGTAAAAATGGAACACGTCGTGTCTCCTTCAACGGCCACATGGGCGTGTAGACTCTTCTCGAAAACAACCGCTTCTTGAATGTAGTACATGGTGTGTAATGCCACTTCACACGGCATGTAGCATCTGCCTGGTGACATGGTCATGTACTCCCTCCTTCAGTCTGTGTCCCAGTCTAGATGTACACTGCGTGTATAAAAAGTACACGCCGTGTGTTTTTAAAATTTCCACAGACTTCCCTTGATTTGTGTATTGTAGCCAGAAAGTTCTTGAAAGTAAACAGAATCACCAAAATCAAATAATATGTTCATGAAACAACATATATTTTTTGAAAACATGTTTTTGTTTTCAATAATATATATGTAAATGTATACACAAATTGGGTGCATCAAATTCCCCCACACTTAGTCGTTTTCTTTCCCTCAAGCAAAATCTCAACATCTAATTAAAAGGGCCTATACTTTTAAAAGGGAGGAATTTTAATTAATCAAAAGTATAAATGATAAAGTTACTGAGGAAAATTATAAAAGTCACAAACAAATTCAATTAATAAGATACTAGAATCATGCCTCATATATAATTCACTTAACTACTCTCATCCTCTTTCAACACATTTTTCAACTTTTCAAAAATAAGCAAGCCACTGGATGATCTACCTTAACAATTAAAATCACACTCCACACTCAAGATGTTTTTATTCAAAGTTATGGTCAATCTAAGGTATATACACTCTATCCATAGGTTTTTTAAGATATCTTGTTCTCTACTTCAAAAAAATTAATTACAAAAATCATGAGGGCTTTATCAATAAGGTTCAAATGCCTCTGTGGCTAAGGGTTGGTAGGTTCAGATGTGAAAAATAAATTCTGAGGCTTGAAAAAGGAAGTAAAATTCCTTTAAGAAACATTGCATGATATTCAAATTAAACTTCAATGAAAATGTATCCTTCACAAGCTCAGTCGAAACCTGTTGTAATCGCCACCTTTTCCCTTAGTCAAGTAGGGTTCATGAGCAAATAAGTATAAGGTCCTATTTTCTATTTTTTTTCTTCTGTTTTTTCTTTTTTTTGAAGAACAAATCAAGGGAAACACTTATGAATACAAGGAATAATTTTTTGGAATCCTTTCCGCCCCAAATAGTCAAGCGGCACTCCCCCACCCTTTATTTCATAGTTGTGCACAAAAATATGCCACGTATTTCCGACTCCCTCTTTAAAACTCCAAAATGAATAATCATGCAATGTTCAAAAAGAAATAGGGTAGGAAGGGAAATAGGCTTGTAACGTTGCTTCTTATAAAGGCTATTCATGGATTCTATGGGCTTAACGAAGATTAAATGTAGGTTAGGTCTCAAGATAAATGGGTTGAAACAATCTAATGCCTCAATCATTTTAAAGAAATTAAAAAATTATTCATGTTTTGAAAAGAAAAACTAGAAAATTCTGGTGGTGATTGATATCCTAAGAATCTCTCAAGAAAGAGGGTATTATAAAAGAAATATGAAAAATGGTTTAGAATACCTCTCAGGAGTGGAAAAATAATAAAGTGACAATCAAGTCATGACATTCATATAAATGATTAGCCTAATCAATGTAATTAATCAAGGATTAAAAGTTGAAATTGAAACTATATAAGAAATAATTTTAAAACACTTAAGAATCATAATAGGAATGCAACCCTCAAAAATTCCCTACTAAATAACTTTAGCATTTATAAGAATGATTAACCAAAATTGCATTACATTTGCAAATATATAGTCTAATAATGATGTCTCCTAGATTAGTTCAAGGGAAAAGACTATGGTGAAAGAGATAGATGCTCCCCCACACTTAATACTACACATGTTCCACCAAGTGCAATACTAAGGTAAAGGGTGGGAAAGGGTGTGATATGGAGGACAAAATGAGGGAAATCAGTGGAAGAAGTATATCCAAAAAGAAAGAAAATAGAAATGGAAAAATACTCCCCTTGTGAAAAGTGATGCCCAAGGCACTCCATGAAACTTGTGACTATCGAGAAAAAAGAAAACTGAAAACAAGCATAACATCACAGTACAAAAAATGACAAAAGAGATATATAAGATAAAGAAAAATGTCACTATCATGGGGTCTCATCAGGGGAGGCAGCATCCTGTACAAAACCATCCAGTAGAGACAGTGCAGGAGCCGTGGAAGCGGGAGGCTGGGATGCTGCATTGGGAAGGGTAGCTGGAGAAGTAGGATCCGCAGGTTCTAGACTCGGCAAAGGAAGCTCAGAAGCAGGCCCTAGACTGGAAGAAGTGGTGGCGGTAGGAGGAGGAGTATAAGGACATACCGTAGATAGCAGAACGGAATCTGTGTCATACGCAAGAGAGGCGGTGGAGCAGCAGTAGATGGGCCAGGAGCTGAGGCAGAGACAGGTGGAGGTGGAAACAGAAAACCAAGATGCCGAGCAATATGCGCCAATAGATTCTCCATGCGGTCTTGGGGGCTATCGAGATAGATCAAATGTCGCGCAATGGTGTCATGGCGGCCAATGATATGATCCAACTTCTGCACCATCTGATCCTGCCAGCTATCGAAGCGACCCAAGACCTGCTCCATCGCGGCTAGGCGGTGGGAAAGGGAAAGATCAACTGGCGGTGCGGGGGAAGGTGGGATGGGTGAATGGATAGAAGAATGAAGGTCAGAAGAAGTGGGGTCAGTAGGATGTGGGTGATGTGGAGAAGCTGGAGGGGGTGGGGAAGGAGGAGTAGGGTCATCAGCTAGGGAAGGAGGGTCAGTGGGTGGCTGGGGGCGAGCCTGAGCAAGGATATAGGCACCCCCTACTTCCGGACCATCCCAATGCAAATGATCATGAGAAATTAAATCCGTTGGGGTGAACCTAACAGGTCGTGAGGAAAAGAGGGCTCGAATACCCCAACATGGTGGGAGAGACGGGTAGTGTAAAACCCTCCGTTCAGGTTGCCCTGATGGCTGGTAAATATGGAGTGGAAATAGGAGGCGGCTAGATAGGGTAGGTCTGGGTAGTCGTGTCGGATGACACAGGTAAGTAGCTCCATGTCACGGCTGGTCATGACCCCCATATCCTCGTGGCGGGGGAAAAGGATGGCGCTGAAGCACCAGTGGGTGAAGCGGATGATGGGGTCAGCGATAAGAGTTCTCTTTTGGGAAGTGGGGGAGTATCGGTGGTCAGCTCAGCAATCTCCCACCACATAGAGACAATCTTAGAGCGCTCAGGCCAGGATAGGGTATAAACGGGAGGTGGGGTGATGGGATGGGGGTAGAATCCGCACCCTAAACCAAACTCAGTCATGGTGAGGGAGAAACGCCGACCTCCTAGCTTGAAGCGTACCACGGGCACCTCATCACTAGGTGTCTCCCGATACTCCACTCCGTCAAACTCAAACGAGGATGAGAACTCCAAAAATAGATTGCAAAAAATAGGAGTGATGACCTGAAAAATAGCTAGGAGTGGGGTGTGCCCAAGAAGCTCCTCCAAGTCCTCCTAAATACCAAGTTGTTGCGGAATGCTGCTGTCGAGGTATCGACCACTCAACGGTATTGGCTGACAAGAGAAGCGTCGAACCCTATCATATGCTAGATCGGTGACCGGGAATACTATGCAGGGATAGGGAGCACCTACAGGTACCAACCCAGGAGCTGGTGCAGCAGCAGCGGCTGGCTCTATGGGTGGATCTGCTTGAGTAGAGGGTGACTCGGTGGATGGGGTGCTCGATGAGGGACCAACTTCTGATGAAGATGGCGTAGGTAGAGCGGTAGCTGGTGGAGCAGAAATGGTGGTGCCCGGAAGATCAGTGCTGGAAGGTGGAGGTGCAGCAGAAGTAGACCTGGCCTCCGCTAAGGGCGTGAGTGGTGGAAGAATAATCAAATGAGGGAGCTCAAAGACCGGAGCATCTGGGTCTGGTTGTGTAGGAGGTTGAAGTAGGATCTGGCGATAGCTAGGCCTCTCGACCTCGGTGACGGAGGTCGGTCACTTCCCTCAGAAAGGATCTTGATCTGCCATATCCTAAAATAGAAAGAAAAAGAAAACAAAACAAAAGAAAAATAAAAAGAAAAAGAAAAAAAACAAAAAACAAATGTGAGAAAAGCTGGAAAATAAAAGTACACGGTGTGTACTCCAGAGTACACGGCGTGTAGTGAAAAATGTAGAGTATCCTGTGTTCTCTGGATAGACACACTGAGGGTGAAAAATAGACCATGTAAAAGTACACGGCGTGTACCGAACATACACACCATGTTCACTCAAAGTGTAGGTGGTCGTGTGTTACAAATGACACAGCCATGTTTTTATCAGTTCAATGAAAAAACTACACGTCGTGTAATATAACAACATAGTGTGTCTATTACTCGAGGTACATGGCCATGTAAGGGGTGAGACACGGGTCGGCCGAAAGAAATAAAAGACACGGTGTGTACCGAACATAGATGTCATGTTTGGGAACATAGGGTGAGAGGCCGTGTTATGTGACATAGATGGAGGAGCCAAAGGAAATGATATACACGGCGTATACCAAACACACATGCTGTGTATGTGAAAATGGTGTGTGAGGCTGTGTGCAAAGGAGTACTCAGGCACGATGAGGAAAAGGACACGGTGTGTACTGAACATACACACCGTGTATATTCAAATTTCAAAATATTTTGTGGGTGGAAATGTACATAAGTACATGGCGTGTGTTCTTCCTTTCGTGGCTATGTACGGGCGGAAGCCGAACGGTCGGCCGATCAGAAAAACACCCTAAATGAGTCTAAAATTTTAAAAGAGATGGTGTAGAATTGCGTACCCAGACCAAGGATCACAATGAAAGAAGAATCAGAACCTAAAATGCACTGAATCGATAGATCTGAGAAAAGGGGGTGCGGGGGGCGTTCAGGAGAAGAAAACGGGAAGAGGGGAGGAAATGGTGAGGTCGCGCGACACGGGCTCTAGCCGAGCGGCACGCGGCCTATATAGGCGAGGTACACGACGTGTATGTTTGGACTACACGTCGTGTATTCCAAATTGTTTTTTACAACATATATAAATATATAATTATTATAGTAAACTATATAATAATTATTAGTAATAATTAAAATAAAATAGATATATCAACAAATTGTATTACAAATAAACCTATACATGACGTAAATCGAGAAATACACACCGTGTAATTTCAAATTATAAAAAGAGTAGTACAACCTTGGTTCGGTGCTTGGGGCGGGATTCGAACTGACGATCGGCCATTCCAAATGGAAGCCCTCAACCACTGGAGAAAAGTTTGTTCTGCTATTCATATTTATTATATATATATTTATTCTATATGACCTATACACATGGGAAGAAAGAAAAGCACGGAATGTGGTTTTTATTTAGGAAAGGACGAGGATGAAGTGGGGAGATTAGCGCGATTCGAAACTGGGTCTTTTGAACCTGGTGCCGAGACTTTGCCAATCTGCCAACTTCACCCGCATGTAATTTCTTATTTTAAAAATGTTTTTAATTTATATTGAAAAATTATGGTGTACACGGTGTATATAGAAATGCACATCGTGTGGTTTTATTAAAAGAACAAATGATGGAAATGGGACGGTTGTCTAGGTTCGAACCCAAGTCTTTTGGAACCGGATTATGATTCTAGCCAACCGGTCCATCCCCATCATGGGTTTTATTATATTTAAACACATTTATATATATATATATAAGAAAAAACCACACACGTCATGTAAAAAGGAGGAATCCCGTGCCGAAAGTAGGTCAGGAGGATTCGAACCGGGGGCGGCTGGAATAAACTCCAGTGACATTACCATCAGCACCGGCATCATCCCTAGTTATTTATTTGTTATTCTATAGATTTATACTATTAAGATTATAAATGAAAAAGATAAGTATACACCATGTATATAAGTGGGACACGGTGTGTAACCTATGGGTTGCCTCCCAAAAAATTCCTTTGTTTTAGGTCGTTAGCTCGACCTTCTTACCTTTCTTACCTGATATTTATAGTGGATAGTGGTCCCAATAGTGGCCGCCCTGGCCATCTAGGAGTTGCAAGTTCTCTGGATCTTCTTCAACAGGAATGTCTGGAATGTTAAAGTTATCAGAAATATAGGAACATACCAGATCATCCACCAGGAGATCGTCCATGGTAGTTATTTCCGAACAATCCTCATGATCGGACGATGATGCCTGCTTGATGGTTGTGAGAACATTGTAGAAGACTCTCTCGTCTCCTACCTGGAAAATCATCTCTCCCTGGTGTAAATCAATGAGTGTCGTCCCAATGGCTAGGAAATGTCTTGCTAATATAAGTGGTTCCTACGGATCATCCCCCATGTCAAGGATGATGAATTCTGCTGGGAGGATCAATCGCCCCACCATCACCAGTACATCTTCTAGTAGCCCCTTCAGATACTTAATGGATCGATCAGCAAGTTGAAGGGCTACTCGTGTTGGTTTCAAATCATGGAGCCCAATCTTTTGGAAAAATCTGAATGGCATGAGGTTGACACTTTCTCCCAAGTCGCATAGAGCTTTTCTAGAGTCACAGGGTCTAATTGTGTTGGGAATAGTAAAACTACCTCGATCCTGGAGCTTTGGAGGAATTGAATGTTGAACAACCATGGAGCACTCCTTTGTTAGTTAAATAACGCCCAGATCCTCCATCTTCTTCTTATTGAAAAGTATTTCCTTCATGAATTTGGCGTATGTAGGCATTTTTGTCAGGGCCTTCGCAAATGGTATGTTTATATGAATATTTTTAAAAATTTCCATGAATTTGATGAACTGGTGGTCCATCTTCCTCTGCTTTAATCTCTCTGGAAAGGGTAAGGCAGGTTCAAAAGGTTTGACAACCTCCTTCCCTTTATTCTGAGAAACCTCCTTCTATAGGATTTTGGATGAGGAGGGGTCAGTACTGGAATTTGCGTCATCATCAGGGGGTGTGGGTGCACCTGGTTGTGCTGGTTGGTTACATTGGATCTCTTTACCACTTCGGATCATGACAGCATGGGCCTCCTCCCTCGGATTCTTCCATGTGTTTCCCGGTAGTTTACCGGGTTTCCTTCCTGAGAGTTGGTTTGCCAGCTGGCCAATCTGATTCTCCAGGCCTCAAATCGGAGCTTCCTGATTTTGGAACCGAGTCTCAGTAGAAGATATGAATTTAGTCATCAGATCCTCTAGCCTTGAGGTGTTCTCCTACTGAGATGGTTGTTGAGCCGGTGGAGGTGGTGGATGACGTGGATGCTGTGGGAGAGGGTTCTAATACCATTGTTGCTAAAAAGTACCCTTCTAGGGTTGTTGCGGCCTTTGTTATTGGTTCTGGTATGGAGGTTGGTTATAGCCGGGCGGTCGCTGGGGCGGAAGATTCTTCTGTTGTTGGCCCCAACCTGTGTTCTGTTGATCTCACCATGTCGGGTTCTGGTACTACTGGTACTAGTTGGGCCCTCGATTTTGGGCAACATAACTCACCTCACTCGTCTAAGGGCCTTTAGTCGAACCCAGTCATTCTCCCATGATGTGGTTATCACCATAGTCACCGCATGATGGATGTGTCGCAACATGAACTTGAGATGCTCCTTTGACATTCAATGCATCGATTTTCTTGGACACAGCGTCCAACTGAGCAGCTAACATAGTGGAAGCGTCAATACTGTGCATACCTCACTTTTGATTCCCCCTCTCAGAGTTCCACTAGAATCTGTTTGCTAACATATCTTCCAGTAGTTCAAATAGCTCTTCGGAGGATTTCTGTATCACCGTACCTCCAGCAGCAGCTTCCACCACGGACTTTGTATTTATTGTAATTTAGGATATTTATCAAAGTTAAATGTCTTACACATGGAATCCCCACAACACATGGGTTGCATTTTGCGTAAAGGAAAACATTATGTAATTACATTCATGATTTTCATGAGGAAGAAGTTCACATAAAAAACTAAAGGTTTTCACCTAGAGGTTCGATTTAATAATATTGTTTCCATTATTGAGTAGGTTTTGTTTCATGTAGGGTCCAAAAAAATAATAGTTTTAAGGTTTTTCTAAGTTTTTTCTTACATAATTGATCTTGGTTTTATTCCATAACAACTATCCAAGGTGGTCCTTTTCACCATAATACATGATGTTCTATTAGAAGGAAACCTTTGGTGAGGAGATTTTTTTCATAAAAGTTATAGGCCATGTTTCCATGGGCCAACTCCCATATTTTTAGTACAGGGGAATACCCATCATTTAAAAGTTTTACCTCATTTATTCATTGGACAAAAGAGGTACATGGAGAGGTCTATTTTGGATGGATCCTCTACCTATATTCACCCTTATAACACCCCTTATGAGAAGGGTTAATTATGTTTTGTATGAAATATTTAATGGTTTGGAATTGAATTCACTAAATAATGGTTGAATCAATTAGTAATGGTCCATCTATTTCATGTAGTGTATCTTAGATATCATGTTAAGATGAATGCATATTGTTCCTCATTTATTAATTAAAGGATTTTTTTGAAATATTGGCATGGGTATGCCATGAACCTTCCTTCTATGGTTGGTTATAATGTTGGTATGATTACGTGTCTTAGGGATTGAGTGATGACATGATCTTTTATGGGGATTATATGAGCTTAGGAGTTTGAGGTCGACCATTAATTAAGGGAAAAAACTTATAATGATGTATGTGGTTTAATTAAATCTCTATATGGTATATGAATTGGGTTATACATCATGTAATATGTGGTCTTACCACTGATGGGTGATTGACCTTATAAAAACGGATTTTTTTATTTAATTCCAATAAAATTAATGAATATTCAAGGGTATTGATAAATTTTGTAACACCATATTGACGACTCACCTGTACATAAATCTGTGTACTATGATACATGGTCACTAGAGGTGTGTAAATTTAATGAAATTAATAATCATAGTGGACTTGAAAATAATATTATTTCAAACCTAGATCATGTGCTCTTGAGATGTTATGGTAAGTAGAATCTTCGATGATAATCTCACTAAGGGAAAAAATTCTTATTGGTCTTATAAGAGGATTGGTATGAGTCTTCATGCATGATATGAGATAATCATACCCAATTTGAGTTTAATAAGGGTTTCTAGACATGTATAAGAGTATTAGGTCGGGTGGTGACTATTGAAATGGTTTTGTGTCTCATTGATGATGGGGAACACCATTTTTAAGGTGTACTGGAATCAAGGTGAGCACTAAGAGTGTCATAAGTCCTTTAAGATGATATTTTGTATGACATTAGGGTTTCCCCTTGGAAAAGGTCTATGATTACTCCAAAGGAAGACAAGGTATGTGACCTACTTATAGAATTTAAATATCAGTAATGGAGGTTTTGTAGGAATAAAAAGGTATCCAAATAACCACAAGTGTTGGATATTTCTTTTGTTTGGTGATTAGAGATTGGTATGGGTATAAAATTCTATAGTGTATACCCATTCAAGAAATATGAGAATGTAAACTAACTTGGTGTGATGTGTTTGTGCAACCTAGAAATTCATATGGGAAAAAACTTATAATATTGGGTAGATGAGGATAAATAATTTAAAGAATGATCCAGTCCTCAAGTGATGAGTCATAAATGTGTTCTTTGAAGGAAACCATAGAATTGTCTGCATGGTTTGGGTGGGAGTCCCACCCATGTGTGTTTCTAAGTGGTGATTGGGTACACCCCTGAGTTTCTTAGTGATATTATATATTACATTCTTGGAGGTGAGTTGGTTCCCATCCATGTTTCATAATTATATGATATATGGGATTCTAGGTGGGGAGAGGGTACACCCTTGAGTTACCTAATGGTATGATATATGATCCTCCACATGGGGATTGGTTATTACATTGAGTTATATGATGAAATGATATATGAAATTCTAAGTGATTATTTAGTACACCCCTAAGATACCTAATTATATTACATATGTTTCAATATAGGGATAAATTACACCCCTAATGTTCCTAATGATATTAGTTATGAACTTCTTTGTGGGATGTATTAACACATCTTAGTTTTTTGATGATTTTTTATATGAACATATATGAAGGGAGAGAGTATGAACTTGTGTTATTGATGATATATAATACGTTTTTATAGGTTAGGTAATAGGTATACCCCCCATGTTTCAGATAATGCGATATATGTTTACCAGTTTGAGATTAGGTATTCCCCATGGTGCTTGAAAATTGGGTGACATGTTCAGATTCACTCCTATATCGTATGAAGTATGTACAATCAATATTAGGTTTCATGGTTGAACTTGAAAATAAATGATGTTTATTTTAGTAAGATTTCATGTTTTATTTATTATTTTAATCATGAAACTCAGTTCATCCACTAATTTAGTTGTTAGGTTAGGGATTTTTTTCATGGACTAATAAGTTTTTTCTCACACCCATTTCTAGTATCCCTGGCACATTGGCACATGATATACCTCATGTTCATAGATTTACATAGGTCAAAGTCCCACTATTTTATGATTTTGATTGGGTACCTCAATGGGTATTTTGATATTAGGGCATAGTGAGTCATCAGGATGGAAGTAGACCCTCTTTCGTATTTTATTTATTTTGTTTATTTTTATATGTGATCGGTCTAGTGGGTGATCAGTGGAGATATATGATTAAGTTTCATTTTAATTGATATAGTGATATTATTATTTATATAATTTTTTATTAATCTACTTATTTTTATGGATGTTTATTTTTTAAATAAACTAGTTTTTTATTTTGATAAAAGTTTCTTGTCTTCCAATGGTAACACTTTAGACCCTCAGTACTAGTTGACAGGATTTGGGGAACAATGTGGTGAACCTGAGGTCACATCATGACTATGGATGGTACATTGGTGTGTTCTTTGTGGCTGGGGGAATTATAATGATTTATTACAACCTTATGTCATATATTATTATTTTTTTATCATAGACATGTAATAGGGATGTATCAGATCTTGTGATGTACATCAAAATTCTGTGTCATGAACATATTTTTGGATTGAAAGTCATGGTTTCTAGGGAAAGGATATTGATGTTTACTAGCTTCACCAGTATATTTGAGAATTAATTTGTGTCAAATATGATATTTTTTTTTATATTTATTTAAGTTTTTATCCCTTGTACCATTTTAAAGAGGTGTTTGTACTTTAAACATCCTTGTAATATTGGAGTTAAATAATATATGTGTGATTGTGTTTGATTTATTTAACCAATGATAGAAAGTTTAGTTAATTTAAGTGTCATAAAAAAAATAGTTTTTCATTTATACCTTTTTCATGGAACTATATTTATTTTGAGTACAATATTTTCTTTTTATGATAGATTATGTGGATCTTATAGGGTATTTTCTAAGATTACTGTTATACCATCCCATATTGTGAAGAATGTATAGTGGTGCTTAGTGTGTTGGTTCAGGCATTGGATGCCATTATTCTATTCTGAAAAATAAAATATATATGGTTACAAAAAATATGATAATAATAAACTATATGGTTTTTTTAATATATCTTTTTATAGGAACTCTACTTAATAAAACCATATAATCATGGTATAATCAGCATTAATCATTATAGGGAAAAAATTATATGCACAAGGATATGAAATTTTTCATCATGGGTGCAGTCTGATATATAGATACTTGGTGAGGATGGGTGGCTAATATTTTCTAGTTGATTTGAAAATAGATCCCTGATATATATATGTGTGAACCATAGATTACTTTTGATTCCATGAGATTTACCTTTTGATACTTCAAAAAGTAGAAATTATGTTTTTATCATGAGGTATGGGGAATGTGGTTCGTGATTTTTGGGTTATGTGAGATAGTCTGGTGGTGTTGAAATGTGACTTATAATATTGGTGATTCATGTAATATGATTTATTAGTAATAATTTTTCATTCTATTTTTAATATAATTTAGGATACATGAGGGTAACCATATATAGGGGTAATTATAGACTTGTGTGTTCCCATAGAAACATAGAGCATGTAATTAAATTTTTTGTTTATGATTGATTCATGGAAAGCATTAATAGATGTACAGTTTATGATAGGAGATTGTTTGTCTATCATGGGGGTGTAAGCTTAAAAATTATTTGAATTATGATTTTTATAACTTTCTTGGGTGGCATGATCATCCTATCAGTTAATATATCGAGCATAATATTGGTGAGATATTACTAGGAATGGAATGAGTGGGATGCCTTCAATTTTTTGGAATGGAAGTACAAATGTTCTTTAGGTCAGATGATATTGTAATTTAATGGGGAATGGTTAGAGGCTTAGTGCATTTATCATATATTATATAATGTGTGACTCAAGGGATCATGTGTGGGGTTGTGTAATAGGGTAGTATAGGAGTGTACACATGTTGGGTTTGAATGAAATCAGTATAGGTAATGGAAAAAAACATATGACATGATTTTTATTGGATAAATACTTCTTGATAGTGGAGTGAGATAATTAGAATGTATTTTTATGAATGTATATAAGTGTGATAAAATCTGTATGATGGTTAAGTATAGTGCCCATTTAGTAGTGATTCAATGAGCAAGGGGTTGTGGTTTTAGAATTTATGGGTTTAATTGATTCTTATGTACATAGAATACTAAAGACTCATTGAGTATATGAGGTGATTCATATGTATTATATGGTGATATCATGGATGGATTGGAGTATTTCAGAATATTTATTCTGACCCTATGTTGTGACAGGGGTTAAAGGTATTAGAGAGTGTGGATCGGGATAAGTGACACGCATGTGATACCAAGATCTATCGGGAGTTGCATTCATGGAGATATGTAAGGGAATACATATGATGGGTAGTTTTCAATTGGTTATTAGAGTTTTTTATCCTTATTATACATTCATTTTTGTTATAATTCATGGATGATGTTTCTAGTGAGATAGGTATGGGTAGTGATTGGTTTTTCTAAATTATTCTTGGGTTTTAGTTGGATTCACACATATAGAAATTACTTATGGTAATTGATCGTGTATGTTCTATTGAAATAGGAAATGTTATTGAGTGGGGTGATAATAAGGATAATACAGTGGTATAGAGAATATTTTCTATTATGGGGGAATAACACTAGTGTAAGTAGCGTTATAAATAAAGTTTTTTATAGTACTCATGCATTAACATCAAGTATCAGATGGCATATAGTGATATAGGAGTGAGATGAACCAATCATATGTTAGTTATCATGTTGTGAGTTTGATGAATAGAGTGGCTCATTAAGGATCCATCTATAGAATTACATTAAGGGTCCGGTTCAGAGTTTAGTGTGGGTGTTTTGGATGATCTCATGATGCTTATAATGATTAAGGAATCATGATTGGGTGATGTGATAGCCTACTAGTGGGTGAGGGAATGTATTTCATAAAAATGTAATCTGGAAGAGGATTTAATAGTTTTTTCCATGATTTTGGATGTTGCTATGTTTAACACACATTAATCATGTTGATAGACTACTGTTAATGATTCTTTATAGTTAATTCCTATATTGAATATATCTTTAGCATGGAATCATACTCTTTGAATGGAAAATTATGATGACTAGAATCATAGATATAGAGATGAATTGTTTAATGACATTTAAGTGTTTCTAGAAAAATTGGTGTTGTATATTTTGGTGTTAGTATCAATGATGGTGATATTGGGGTTTCTTAGTTTTTGGTTCATAGTGTGCCTTGGTTTTTGAAGTTGTGTAGTGGAATCTCATTCATCATTCTAAAGTAGAATGTTGAAATTTAGTGGTAAATTAATGACTATACTGGATTAATTTTGATGGATAAAAAACCATTGGGACCTCAAATGGATGTAAATTTTTATGGTGGGGATGTTTTACTGAATCAATCCATTATTGGTAATGAAATTTAAAGGGAATTTTAATTTTTTGGATTAGAGCATGGTTGGGGTGAGCCTTTGATGTTTTTTTACTATTGTAATAGACCACACCACATCTTAGGGTTACTGTAGTGTGTTTTTGGTCAGGGTAGATTATATTTGATGTTAGTTATGGTTATTAAACAATAGTGTAAAAGTAAATCACCACAACCCTCATGTGTTGGGTTTTTCATGCGGAATAAACATATATATTTTTGGATCATTCCATAGAAAGGATGGAATTTTCATAGTGGTAGTTTGTATATGGATATATTTAAAAGGGAAATATCGTATCCATGGTTTGAACATATCCTAAGGGATTCATCATGAATTTATAAAAATATTACATAAATCCTTGAATGGTTTTTCGATGGAAGGAGACCAAACCCCATCCTGAAGGGTTATTCCATTAGGGGGGTCTAGGGAGAAGGGTTACACTGTATGGGAGGCACTTCCCCATTGAGAATCCATTGGAGGAAAAGGCATCAACAACTTTCGATCAAAGTCTAGTTCAAGGAAGCTCGGGTATATGCCAAAATATGTGTTTAGGGTATGTATTTTTCCCATAATCATGGGAGTTGTTCTATAAGGCATCCTTTGGTGATTTTTTTCACCATAGACCCTATAAGACATATCACAATGGGACACCTGTCTATATTTTAAAATATGTGTTGATTTATATTTTTAGGGACATTCCCAATACATTAATATGTCAAGATAGGCACATGGGGAGGAAAAATTTTTGTTTGATACCCCATTATCTATAATGACCTGACGTTTTGGACACTTTAAATTAATAGTATCTTCAATAGATTGTGTTACACACAACACTAAACAGATGTAACACTGAACTAAAATAATACACAAAATAATAGTTGAATATATGAACAATACAACCATTATAAAATAAATAGATTATAATAAATTTAAAATACTTATATTTATAAATAAGTAATCAATATTATGAAGCATTATTTTTTTCAGAAAACCATATTTTATGTGTTCTGTAATTTACAATAAAAAATTTAATTTACCAATTTAAAAAAATTAAAATGATATATGATATTTTATTATATCAAATAATGTGTAAACATTCATTAAATTTGATATTTTAATTAAATAAAATTAAAAGTACACATGATTTTCCTAACATACATTTTTCAATAAAAAGAAACTTTTCTTTGTTATATTCCCATCTGAAAACTAAATTAATAAATTTATAAATTTAATTTATTTAATATGAATATAATTTTTATTTTAGAATCTAAAATTTATCATATAGTGGTTCTTTGTTTTTTCTAAAATTATTGATCTCTATGTACATAATGAAAAATAAATTTTTTAACAAAATTATACATTTTATAACATTATCAATATATGAAAAAGACATATAAGTTTAAAAACACCTTTTAATTGATTAAATATTTATTTAAGGTTTAAAACTATGTATTTTAAAATATAATTTTGAACATAGAACAACTATTTTAAGTATTGTATTCCAATTTTTTCATGAGTCATGCAATCCATTCATAGAAACTTTTATTAAAAAATAGAGAAAATGACATCACAAGTGGTTTTACATAGGAAAGTATGAATTTCTCAACTTGGATCCACCTCTAAAAGATATTAATAGAAGTGCATGATCATAAAGGAGCATCTTTAGATTGCCTTCAAAATTTATCTCTTTGAAAAAACATTAGAAACCTAGATGGATTCACTATAAGAATGATTTATATCTAAGCTGAGATGGTCAATGAGCTGGAGGAATTCAATCCAGGATGGTATAATTCTCTATGGAACATTTATGGAGCTAGTCTTTAATATTTAAACTTATGCGGTTGAGTCGTATTCTAACTAAAGGAACCTCCATACATATTGAATATCATGTTTAATAGCCTTGATCATCACCAACAATTAAAATTCAATGGAAAATTTGTTCCCAATGAAATGATTTATGCAACCTTTAGTGAAGAATTGATGGGTATGGAAAATGAAACCACAACTTGAGTGTCTAGGTGCAACTGAGGATACCCCATCCACATTCACTTTTAGCCATAATAGATCAGAGGGATCCGTCTAATAGACTTCATCATCAGTGTAATGACCCAAAGTTTTATCAATATAAATTCTCTTATTATAATTATTTAATATGGTATAATCACATAATATAACACAATACAAGCTTTATAAATGATGAATGAATGAAATAAGAAGTGTTTCTAGAAGTTAAGAAACCCATACCGATGAAATAGTAACTTGACCATTGGAACAGTAATGTAAACCTTATGCAAAGTAAACTAGCCAATTGAATAGTAACCTCACAAATGAAATTATAAATAGGATTAATCCATCTTATAAGAAACAATATTATGTAATTATATCACAGTATAAGTAAATAAACATTTTAAAAATTATAAATTAAGTGTTGGTATTTTTATAGGTCATAAATACTTAATTAAATTTATTTGATTAATTTAATAATTTAAAAGAAAATTTATTTTCAGAAAATGTATTGATAAATTAATATTTTTATGTCTTAATGTTATGAGGTCATTTTATGATACCTTAATTAATTTTTCAAAGTGTTAAAAAAGTAGTTTTAATTTTAAATTTTATATTTTCCTAGTAAATGATTTTTTTAATTAAAAATTATATTTCTAAAATTTAGAAAATTATTTTCATAAATTTGAGTTCATTTTTTAATTCTTCACTTCAAAAAATTGTTAGGGTGAATTTTTGGAATTTTTCTGAAATACATGAATTTTTTGTCAATAGTAAAATAAGGTAATTTAATGTATATATACATTATAAGTTAGATAAACTATTCATTGAGTCATTTATGATGTAATCACAATTTTATTAAACTCACATGATCTAATTATTTTATTTAGTCTCAATATTCAACACTATTGCTTGTCTTGAGAAAAATAATAAAATATTGAGTAAAATAATGAGAAAACACTCCTCTCCTCCACTATAAATATGACCCCTCGCCAACTCTTATACTTGCACCTATCAAGACTTGAGTATTGTCCAAATTATACTCAATAATATTCCCAAACCTCTTCTCTAAGTCAAGGATATTTTATTCTTAACAAAATATCAAAACCAACACCCTAAGGAGGTTCTCAAGAAGATGGAATCAAGGGGTAAAACCTTATTCTGTTTACTTTCAATTCATTTTCTAGTTTCTTATATTTTTCTATCCTCACCTCACCTAATAAAAATGGAATGAAAACTCTATTATATTACATATATTTTAATTTTATCTTGTTTATGGAATAATTCTCCATCAAATCTCTTTACCTCTTTCATTTACTTTAAGAACGAAAACATCATCTGTGAGTTGCCGATTTACCACTTTCATGGATGATGTGCTATAATATTTCAATTCAGTATTCAATTATGGTCATGAAACCATTTTTATGGTTGAACCATATTATAATATATTTATTATATCTTATGTAATTTTCTGAATCATTTTTCACAAATTATATTAATTTATAAAACAAAATGAGTTTGTTGTGACCAACAAATGCTAAATTAATCTTAATGATTATCATTAATGATTTATCTAATTAATCATCATAGATTATGGTAAAAGATGTTGTTTTAATATTCTTAAAGTTCATTAATAACATATACATTTGGTTCTGGACAATTATCCTCATTATACATTATTTTCCATATACATATACAATTAAACCGATCATGAAAACCAAGGAAACTAACGCTCTCGAATGATGAAATTAAACCTCCTAACCCATACAAAAGGACATAAATAAACTTAATATTGTTATAATAAATAAAATAAATGTATTAATGGTCTTGTAATTATTATTTAATGAATCTAATTTTATTATTCAGGACATTAGGACAATGTGAAGAATCATTTTGGACAAAAGGTAAGGGATTCTACCTGAACCTCCACTATTCCTTTAGGTTATTCTTTCTCACATTTTACCTAAATTAAATTATATTTTATTTATATATATATCTTATAAATTATGTTTATATGTTTCAAACACATGTATCAAGATCCTTTCATCCTTCTTTTTTTGGGATATACATGTTTTTAAAAGGTTCTCTGCCTGATTCTTCTCGATAAGTCAGCCCAGTTTAAGGGAACATCATGAATTCTTACCCATTTTAAAGTGAACTCTGTAATCTGTTTTGATCCAACATTATTTTTTAAATATCAATAATTTTAATAGTAAATTTTTTTCATTTCACTTCTGGTTTTATATAAAATATTATTCCCATTCTACTTCAAATTCTCTTTAATATTTTCCTTAAACCGCACTAAAATGTTTTATATATAAAGTTTCTTAAAAGCCGTTTTTACATGTATTCACTTTAGTTTTACAACACTAATCATGATCTATTCAAATTTTCATTTATTAATGTCCATTTATGATTTAATTTCTTTCTTTCCTGGACACTTTTATGATACTCCATATTATTATACTTTATGACATTATTATGGTACCCAATTATTTCCATGGGTAACCCTTATGTTTTATGTTTGATTTCTTATGTATGATTATTTATGTGAAAAATATATTCATGATATTTTTATGATGGGTGTTCCTATATGGTGCTCCAATTAATTGGGTAATGTTTAGTCTCATGATATGTTATTTGCAATGGTCTTGGTGGTTAGCCTTGACTCGTGATCCATGTGCAATAGGCCTTGACATGTGATCCAATATATTCAACAATCCTTGATTCATGATAAATTTATGTTTTATGTTTCTTCCAAATTACAATTAATCCATTATTATATGATCCCATGTTATTATTCCTTATTTTTAATCATGTTTCATTCTTTTTATAACATTATTTTATGTATTCTAACCCATGTGTTAAGCTTTACTCTTATGTTTATTCCCTTACTAGGATTTTAGCTCATCCATTTTTTCATGTTATCCATAAGTTATCCTATGCTTATGTAAGTTCTAAAAGGAAGTTAGGTTCTCTTTATTAATATTAAATAAAATGTGTTCTTATTTTGGAATCATTATGTTTAATTATAATCTCCAAGATACTAGACTTTATGATTTGTGGCTTGCAATTTTATGTATAATTGTGATTAAAATCATTTAATGATATTTGAAAAAGAATAGGGTCATTATAGTTGTTATTAGAGGAAAATTTTAGTTATTTTTGGAGACTAGGAATATAGAACTTTTTTAAGAACTTTTGGGATAATACTAAGTATGAGAAAATATCCTTAAATTTTGGTTAGTATAGAGTAAGTGGTATATAAAACAAATACATCCATGTTTGTATACTATAAGGGGATGTGGTTCTGGAATATATGTACCTAGGAATAATAACTATAGAAAGGTGTTTCAGGCCTGACTAAGGGTAACCTGGTACACAAAAATGAGCCTTACTATGCAACTAGTTTGACAGTCCTAGGGGATATGCTTTGGTAAATTTTTAATATCATTACAAATATTGCTAAGGGAACAAAGAAAAATCCTATAAGAATATATTTTAAGAAGTAGATCATGGATAACCTATATTGAAACCTAAGGAATCACAATTTAGGATATAATTTTCCATTAATAGTTTATCCTTTTATGGTTAAAGATTAATTTTTATACTTATTATCTAAGTATTTAAGTCCCCTAATTGCACTTTATTTTTTTAGTTTATTGTGGGAAATAGACGAACACATTACAATAACCAATGTGATATGTAATGTGAATATTTTCCTAAGGATATTCCAAATATGATAGAATTGGGTGCTCAAAACTTTATGACAGTACTTGCTCAGCTGGATCAGGTAATGAATAATAACTTGAATCACGTGGAACGCCCTCCTTCTCTATAGAAATAGTAATTTTCTATCAAATCCTTCATGTGAAAAAGGAATCATATGTTTAGTGGATCTTCTGATCCCCTCCTAATGGAATTGTGTATTAACTCCATTGAAAAGATATTCTTTGTCCTCCAATGCTCAGAATAAGATAAAGTTGTACTGACGGTCTATTGTTTTGATGGGTAAGTTGGTCAATGGTGGAAACTGATAAAAAAATATGACATCCAAGGAGAAAATTGATTACATGGATTGGGAGGAATTTAATAAAAAAATTTCCAATAAATATTTTCCCTGAACACTCCATCTCAATATGAAAATAGGGTTCTTTAGACTAAAGTAGAAGGAAAATGATTCTATCGAGACATATAGAGAAACATTTACAAGGCTTGCAAGATATGCCTCTAGCTTTGTCATGAACACCAAAATCAAGGTGGATTGCTTATTTAGTGGACTAAATCTGAGTATATGAAAAGTGTTGGTGATTTGATACTTCAACAGTTATGTGGAGATTATTCATTGTGCCCTCAATGTTGAAATAGATATCAGAGACTCTCAATGGTCTCATGGGATCGGTGAAAAAAAAAGAAAATGGAGTCTAAAATGGGTGGATCAAAAAATAAATTCCTTGACGGAAAAAATACCAAATATCCCACATGTCCAAATTATGGGAAGAATCATCCTAGGAACTATCTAAAGGTAACTAGGAAATGATTTAAATGTAGAAGAACATGGAATCTGGATAAGAATTTTCTAAGTGATATGAAGAATACCACTAACATGGAAGAATAAAATAATTCTCATATCAACACTTAGCCAGTTGTGTAGTGTTTCACCTATAGGGAACATGTGACTTTTTCAAACTAATTCCCTAATACGAGGGTTGTTAGAGGAAATCAACAACAACCTCTAAGGAAACAAGGAAGGACTTATGCTCTCACTATGGATAATGTGGATCCTAAAAACAATGTGGTGAAAGGTACACTATTTCTTCATTCAATAATAGTGAACATACTATTTGATTATAGTTCTATGAATTCTTCCATATCTGCAATTTTAGTATAACTATTCAAACACCACCTCAAAATTTAGTGGTTGAGTTATCATTGAGAATATATAATAGTGAAATTATTGCATCCGAAGTACATAACTCCCCCTTGGTTAATTTCTGTTGACTAAACCTCCCAGAAAATATTTTCATACTCCCTTTGGTGGAGTTTTATGTTATATTGGGAATAGATTGGCTATATTTATACAAAGACAACATCAACTATCGAGAAAGAGAGTCCACTCTTCGTATCCCGAAGCATACTCCAATTCTTTACAATTGTAAGGAAGAATATGAATCTCCTTTAGAATCATCATATAAACTGTGGATATTATTGTATTATGAGAAAGCATATATCACTCAAATTATTGAGACAAATGAGGTGATTATGCTCGAAGGCATGCCCATCATGAGGGATTACACTGATGTATCCCTTAAAGAATTTTATATTAGTCCTTCTAATCAAGAGGTTGATTTCTCAATTGAACTTATTCCTGGATCTCTACCTATATCAAATAAAACTTATAGAATAGCCACCGTTGATATGGAAGATCTAAAGAACCTATTACAGGAGAATTTGGATAAGGGTTTTATATACCTAAGTGCTTCACCATGGGGTGCACCAGTCTTCTTCTTTAAGAAGAATGATGGATCAATTAACCTTTGCATCAATTATAGTGAGCTAAATAAAATAAAGATAAAGAACAAGTGTCCCATTCCATGTATATATGACTTGTTTAATCAGCTATGTAGGGCTAGTTATTTCTCTACGGTGGACCTTCAGTTGAGATATCACCAATTAAAGGTGACGAATGATGATATTCCCAATACTAGATTTCAAATGAGGTATATACATTATGAGTTCATATTAATTCCCTTTGGACTCACTAATTCTCCATAAATATTCATGGAATTAACAAATAGTGTCTTTAGAGAATACCTTGACAAATTTTTGGAAGTCTTTATTGATGATATTCTAATTTACTCCAAGATAAAGGAGGAACATGAGGAGAATTTGAATATTGTGTTATAGACATTGAAAAGGGAGAAACTCTATGAAAAGTATATTAAATGTGGGTTTTGGATGAATTAAGCATCATTCTTGGGGCATGTTATCACCAACAATGGAATATCTATGGACCCTTCCAAGAAAGATTCAATCGAAGAGTGACCCGGGACATCATCTATAATAGTGATCCATAGATTTCTTGGTCAATTTAGGTATTACCAACAAATTTTTTAAAAACTTCTCATGATTTTAAAACCAAAAAACCAAGATGACACGGAAGGGAGTGAAGTTTTTTTGGTCTCAAGAATGTGATGAAATATTAAAGGATTTCAAAAGGAGGCCTATCATTGCACCATCACGCACACTTCCGATTAGTGGATAAATCTTTATGGTGTACAACAATGCCTTAAAGAAAGGATTAGGTTGTGTGCTGATGAAAAATGAAAAATTAATATCCTACTCTTAAAGGTAGTTGAAAATTCATGAGAAAAACTATCCTACACATGATCTAGAGTTGGCAGTTGTGATCTTTGTGTTGAAAATCTAGAATCATTATCTCTATGTGGAGAAGTCTGAGATATGTAATGATCACAAGACTCTCAAATATATATTCACATAGAAGGAGCTTAATATGTGCCATCGAATATGGTTAGTGCTCATCAAGGATTATGACTACTCAATCATCTACCATCATGGTAAAGAAAATAAGGTAGATAATTATCTAAGTAGAAAGAATCATTTATCATTATCAATGATGAGAATTGAAAAGGATTAAATCTTCTTAGACATACAAAGGATGGACATGGGAATCATTAAGGGAGGAACATCATCAATCCTTTCTCAAATTATTTCTCAATTTTCCATTGTTGAGAAAATAAATGATACTCAAATAAATGATGTGTAAATTCATAAAAGGGTGTAAGATAACTAAAATGGGAAATCCTCCACGTTTTAGATTGATGAGGATGGAGTCGTGCAATTTGGGTCACCACTATATGTACCAACTAATCCAAATAAAAAGAAAGAGATTCTAAATGATGCACATAGCTCAAAATTATGTATTCAACTAGGGATCACAAAGATCTATCATGGTCTCTAGGAGAACTTTTGGTGGAAAAATATGAAAAATTAGATCATTGAATATACATCAAAGTTTCTAGTATGTCAGCAAGTGAAGGATGAAAGGAAAACATATAAATATCACCATGGATTTTTTTCATTGGACTTCTAAAGACATCGAGAAGATATAATTTTATATGGGTTATTATGGATCTTCTTACAATGAAAACTCACTTTATCACAATTAGAGATGACTTCTCACTGGATCAGCTTGCACATGTATACATCAAAGAAGTGCTAAGGCTATATGGAGTACCACTATCTATTATATCTGATCAAGATCTGAGATTCACCTCCAAGTTATGAAAAAGTCTCCAGCATGCTCTAAGAACTGAGTTAAACTTCAGTATGACCTATCATCCTTAAAATGATGTCTAATCTGAGTAGAATAATAAAACACTATAATACATGTTGAGAGCGTGTTCTATGGAATTAAAAGAAGAATGGTACCAAAATCTACCTTTGTTCGAGTTCTCTTACAAAAATATTTTCCACTCCAACATCCAAATGGCTCCATATGAATCTCTTTATGGGAAAAGGTACAGAACACTTGAATGTAGGGATGAAGTTAGTGAACGTAAGATGCTATGACAAAAAATGGTCGAAGAAATGGCGGAGAAGGGGAAAACCATTCAAATCACATCCAGGAATCCCAAATTCCACAAAAGAGTTATGCATACAATCTTGGACAGGACATGGATTTTATGGTTAGATACATGGTAATCCTTTACATATCTCCATGAAATAGGATTATGATATTTGGGAAGAAAGGGAAGCTAAGTCCCAGGTACATCGTCCCCTTCAAGATCCTTGATTGTGTCAGAGTTGTGGCCTATTGACTAGAACTTCTACCAATAATGTCTCAAGTACAAATTTTTTTCCACATATCCCTCTTAAAAAGTATACACCAGATCCTTCACATGTACTACCTTCAGAGGTGGTACATTTGGATAATGATATTTATTACGAAGAGTACCTAGTAAAGATCTTGTATTATAGAGATAAATTTTTGTGCAACAAGACTACTCACCTGGTCAAAGTACTTTGGTGGAACCATAAGTATTAATAGGAAACATGGGAACTAGAGCAAGCAATAAAGGAAAATTAGACATACCTATTTTCAGCTTAGTATATAAAATGAAATTTTGAGGGTGAAATTTCATAAAGAGGGAAGAATTTAATGAACCATAGTTTTAAAAAAATAAATTCCATTCTTATAATTATTTCATATGGTATAAACACATAATAGAACATAATAAAAGCATTATAAGTGATTAATTAATGAAATAAGATGTGTTTCTAGAAGTTAAGGAACTTATACCGATGAAATAGTAACTTGACCTTTAGAATAGTAATGTGACCCTTATAAATAGTAAACCGACCAATTGAATAATAACCTCACCAGTGAAATTATAAATAAAATTTATATATCTTATAAGTTAAAATATGATGTAATTAGAACATATTATATGTAAATAAATATTTTAAAAATTATTAATTAAATTTTGGTATTTTAGTAGGACATAAATATTTAATTACATTTTCTTAATTAATTTAAAAATAAAAAAAAATAATTTTTGTAAAATTTATTCATAAATTGATATTTTTATGTCTTAATATTATGAGATAATTTTACGATGCCTTAATTGATTTTTAAAAGTGTTAGAAAAGTAGCTTTAATTTTAAAATATGTATTTTCCAAGTAAATGATGATTTTAATTAAAAATTATATTTCTCATATTTATAAATTATTTTCCTAAAATTGAGTTTATTTTTTAATTATTCACATTCAAAAATTGTTAGGGTGAATTATTGGGATTTTTCTGAAATACATAATTTTTTTGTTGAATAGTAAAATACGACAACTTACTGTATATATTTATTATAAGTTAAATAAATTATTCATTTACTCATGGATGATTTAAGAAAAATTGGTTCAAAATCACTTGATATAATTACTTTATTTAGTGTTAATAATCAACACTATTTCTTGTCTTGATAAAATTAATAAAATATTGAGTAAAATAATGAGAAAACACCCCTCCCCTCTACTATAAATACCACCCCTCACCACAACTTCTCCTCACACCTCTCAAGACTTTATCCTTGTCCAAATTCTATCCAATAATCATTCAAAACTTCTCCTTCAACTTTCAGGAGATTTTTTTCTTAACAAAATATCAAAACCAATTCTATAAGGAGGTTCTCAAGAAGAAGGAATCAAGAGGTAAAACCCTCTTCTGTTTTCTTTCAATTTCTTTTCAAGTTCCTTTCCTTTTTTTCTATCCTCACCTACCCTCATAAAAATGGAATGAAAAATATATAATCATACATATAATTTATTTCTATCATATTTATTTAATAATTCTTCATCAAATCTCTTATCTTCTTCCATTTACATTAAGAATGAAAAAATCATTTGTGAGGTGTCGATTTACCACCTTTATGGACGACGTGCTTTCATATTTCAATTATGTATTCAAGGATGGTCATGAAACCATTTTTATGGTTGAAGCAGATTATAATATATGTATTGTATCTTATTTAATGCAATGTAATCATTTTTTACACATGATATTAATTTATAAAACAAAATGAGTTCGTTGAGATCAAAAAACACTAAATTAATCTAAATGATTATCATTAATGATTTATCTAATGAATCATCCTCAATTATGGGAAAAATATGGTATTATAATATTCTAAAAGTTCATTAATAACATATAAGTTTATTTATGTACAACTATTCTCATTTTACACGATTTTCCATACATATATACAAGTAATAAATATCATGAAAACCAAGGAAACTAACGCTCCCGAATGATGAAATTGAACCTCTTAACCCATCAAAAAGTTCAACCGATAAAAAAGGCCATAAATGAAATTAATAAAGTTATAATAAATAAAATAAAAGTATAAATGGTTATTTAATTATTAATTAATGAATCTAATTTGATTATTTGGGACATTAGGATCAAGTTCAAAATCATTTGAGATATAAGGTAAGGGATTCTACTTGAACATCCTTTATTAATTTGGGTTAGTATTTCTCTATTTTTAACCAAATGAAATTATATTTTATTTTTATTTAAATATTATAAATTTTATTTATATGTTCCTTGATCATGTGTCAAGATCCATTCATCCTTATTTTTAGTGATATACATGTTTTTAAAAGGTTCCCTACTCGATTCTTCTTGATAAGTAAGTCTGGTTTAAGGGAACTTCATGAATTCTTAACCATTTTCAAGTACACTCTATAATCTACTTTGAGACACCATTTTTTTCTAAAATCACTCATTTTATTATGAAATTTTTCTTGGATCACTTTTGGTTTCACATAAAATATTATACCATTTTCTTCTTAAACTTCTCTTTAATATTTTCATTAAACCGCACTAAAATTTTTTATTTATAAACTTTGTTAAATGACATATTTACATGTATTCACTTCAGTTTGACATCACTAATAATGATCCGTGCATATTTTACTTCATTAATGTCCATGTATGATTTAATTCTTTTCTTTTATGGACACTTTTATGATACGACTATTTATTATGCTTTATGACAAGATTATGATGCCCAATTCTTTCCATGGGTAACCCTTATTTTTATGTTTGATTGATTATGTATGATTATTCATGTGGAAAACATATTCATGAACATTTTATTATGGGTGTACCCAGATAGCGCTCTAATTCATTGGGTAATTTTTAGTCTCATGAGACATTATGTGAAATGGTCTTGGTGGTTAGCCTTGATTTATGCTCCATGTGAAACGAGCCTTGAATCATACTCCTCTATGTTCAATGAGCCTTGAAACGTGATTAATTCATGTTTTATGTTGCTTCTACATTACTAAGAATCCATGATTTTATGATCATATGTTATTATTCTTTATTTTTAATCATGTGCCATGCCTTTTTATGTAACTATGTTATGCCTTAAAACCTATGTGCTAAAGATTATTCTTATGTTTATTCCATTACCAAGATTTTAGCTCATCCCTTTTTTCTTGTTATCCCCATGTTATCCTATGTTGATGTAAGGGCTCAAAGGAAGTTAGGATACCTTTATGAATATTAAATAAAATATTTTCTTATTTTGGAATTATGATATTTAATTATGTACATAATCTCAAAGACACTGGACTTTATAATCCTTGGCTTGTAATTTTATGTTTAATTATGATTAAAATCATGTGATGATGTGTTTAAAATAATAGGGTCGCTATAATCAGAGGATTATTGAACCTTCCAATAATGGAAAATATTCTCAATATGTCAAGGTTAAAAAAATTATTTTTTACTAGACCTTTTTGAAATTTGGAGGTAGACATGACCACACTATGGATGGAAGTGATTCAATTTTGAAAAGAGGGAGTATAGTTCTCAAATTCAAGGATGTTTCTTACTCTCCATATATAGGTAATGGTGGAAGTTTCAGTTGTGAGTTACATTCCTTGAATCTCTTCACTATGTTATGATTCATGGATGGATTCCATCATGCATTAAATGATGTCCATAATTAGTTTGGTTCCAAATTGTTCTTGAAAATACTCCTAGATCCTTCATGTTGACTCTTAAGAGAGAAATATAAGACTGATTCACACCATGAAAATTATATAGAGGCGATATGAGGGTGAAATCTACATCATTTTTCTTTATTTTAGGATTTGAATTAGAATCCATTTCCTCCATATTATCCAATGTAGTAGGGTGGATGATAGTGGAATTAAAGGCTTCCTAAATTTCAGTAGCCACATAGGAACCATGGAAGTGCCTTCACAATAGTACCTATAATACTCTTTTTCACTGAGAATTCCAATGGTGTCTGGTTTATAGATAAGAGTATCCCTATCAACATATGCATACTTATGTACATCCATACTTATATGAGGTGAATAAATCCATGTGCAATAGTATTTCATTTTAATTCAGTAATGGGGATTTGTTTCATGATTTAAGGGACAACCAACCCCTCATCAATTGTCCTCAATAACCATAGTGTGTTCTAAATTGAGAGAGAACTTATTATATAATAGAAACTTTGATAATTTCTTGAGATAATTTTATGAATGTTTGATGAATGACCAAATAGGTTATGACATGTATAAGGGTTATGAATTCTTAATTTTTTTGAATATATTATAGATGAATTCAAAGGGTTTGTAATTTTATGAAATAATGTTCGATGTTAATTTAATAAGGATTAATTCATTAAATATTATCATATCCTTAATTCCCAAGCCTTTTATGTGAATGGGTTTGACACATTCCTTCCAATACACAGTAAGAATCTTAATTTTATGTATGGATATAGTCTAGAAAAAGTATCTAATCAATACTTGATACTATATAAGAAGGGTTTTGGGTCATCTATACACTAAGAAGACATATATAAAAATAGAGGTTATCACATTGTTGACTCAAAAAAATATCCCTTTTTTACATCTTGTATTCCATTTCCAATTTTCATTTAGTAATTGATATTGGAGTATATGTTTTCTAGGAAACACCTTTTGACTTTACCCAAAAATAGGGGAACCCAGAGATAAGTGAGAGGAATCGATCCTTTGATCACTATAATACTTTTGGAAACCATGTTTTTATTGGATGGAATCACTCCTTACACAAAGAAAAAAATTAAACTATTTTAAGTAATTAACTTTCTAGAAACTTCTTCATAGTGTCCAAAAATAACTTTGATGTGTGAAATGGTTCTTATGTCAACATTACAGAATATTAGGATTACATTAGCCTAAAAGAGGTGTGAAGGGGTGAATATCCCCCTTACAAACTTTATTTTTTTGTATATTTCAGCATATATAAGTTTATTCGTAAATATAATCAAATAATATTCATACATGTCAAAGAGGAGGCTAGAAAGGGGGCCCCTTGCTTGACCCCCATAGAGAACTGAAAGAAGCCTCTAGGGGATCCATTGATAAACATGGATATCATAGAACTTTTGAGAATAGTGTTTACCAAATTTACAAAGTTATAGGAGAATCCATTCCTTCTGTGAGTTGAAAAAAATGAATTTCCCTTTAATTATGTCAAATGACTTGGAGATTTAAATTTTAAGGAAAATGTTTCCATATTTCAACTTAGAATTCATGATGTTAACATATTCTGAAAAGTGGAAAGGCTGTTATGGATGATCTTTATAGGAGAAAACCCAAATTGGTATGAAGTTCTAAAGCCCTTAAATATATCTATCATCTTTAAAGAAATTAATTTTCTGATTAATTTTGGAATCATGTTACCAATTGAAACTGTCTTCATGTCTTTTATATCCAAAATGTTTTCCTTTTTTTGTATGAGGGTAGTGAAGTTAGATTTAACCCCAAAAATCATGTATGAATGGTGAAATATATCCATCATATAATTGTTGACCTAATCATGTACAATTTACCAATTGATCATAAATATTTTCTTGTTTAATCTATCAGGTCCTGCCACAAAATCAATGTTTAAGGATAAAATGGATTATTTGATTTTCTTCCCATCAAGGCTTTAGTTTGTTTACTATTTTTATCTCCATAAACACTTGTGTTGATATTACCATTCATTTTTGGGTGTTTTCAACCCCTATATCTAAGTATAGGTCTTCAAATTAGATGGTCACAACATTAGAGATGTCATTTTCTAAGATGAACAAGCACCTATTTATGTTAAGGGATGTGACCCCTCTCCTAACCTTCTTTTCCATGTGCATATACAGATAGAGTTTTGATTATCTACCAAAATCTTTTATCCATCTGTTATTATATTTAATCTGAGAAAAATTATACTTGAGTTCAAACCATCCATCATGTTTGGATAGGGCTTAAATATCATCCTGGGATCAAACATCATGATTCTAGTTTGTTATTTGGAAGTGTAATAAATGATATTCATCATCCTTAATTTCATTCTCGATATTGAAGAATGAGGATTTTTTCCATTCCTTAACAATCATTTTTTTTATTTTTCATCTTATTGGATAAAAATGAAGGGGAATTCTATGGGGATCAATTTTTGATGCATTCAGAATGACTTCCCTACATCCCATAATAGTAATCCATACATTTTTAAACTTTATAAAGATGGGGATTTACTTTTTTATCTAGATAAAATTTTAACCACAAAATGATTGTGATTAGAATGACACATAGAGAGAGTGATGAAAGATAATTTAATAACTTCATTCTTATCATAAATCTAAAAAAAACATCTATCTAGTTTACTAGATTGCCTCCCATTAAGAGTGTATATTCTCTATTGATAATTCAAATCCAAAAATGGGGACATCAACCAAGCTTCACCTATCAATACAGGAAGAGAAATAAGAAGCTTCTAACCTACGGAAATGATTTCCAGTTTTTTCTTTAGGTCTGAGAATGGTTTTAATGTCATCCTAGATATCCCACCTTTGAGACGTATATTTTGATATTACTTTTCAATCCCCTAAAAATATCTATTCATTTTATATAATAATTGGAAGAAGAAACAAAGGATAATAAGAGGATAGAACACTAAATTATAATAGGGATTGAGACATCTTTATTGGTTTTATTGCAATAATGAAGATAAATACTATAGTGGGAAGTGAACTTGTTGTGGGATTGTTCATGTCATATAGGTGTATCCTTAAGCAGACTTCTTTTGGAATATTTTCCTAGGGGAACCTGAATTAATGGTTTTCCTCCTCATGATGAGAGAATAGGTTCTCAACCATGGAGCTTATTTGAGTGGAAAATTATTCTTATATTTTATCATGTATGACTTCCTCAATGTTCTGAAAAATAGTCATGCCCAAACTGGGAGAGAAAGAAACCTATTCAAATGATCTTTTAGTTGTATCTAGTATTGGTCTTGGGGAAAAAGAATTTTTAAACTCTTGATACTACTCCATTATTTCATCCTTCCAACATTCAACTATGTAATCCATTATTTTCATGTTAGTGTTTATATTATCCACATGTTTTGATTCCTCTCTATTTATGTTACCTTATATTTCATCCTCCAAATGATAGGTGATCTCATGTTTAATTTTTAGGAATTTGACTACCTATTCATCCAATAAAATTCCAACAAGATTAACAAAATCAATTTTAATTCCTATAACCACCTTCTGAGAGATGTGTTGATTTTATCATTTAATCTATGACATTATGGGGAATAAAATGAGACCTCACCCACCATCATAGTCAAGGGATCCCTAATCAATTATGTGGGGGGATATGAATACATTGGATATGGATGGATAATTAACCCTCTATTCTATATTTTCATTGAAACTTCTGCAAGTTGATTCATCATTCCACTTTGTGATGCAAATATTATAGAGTTTAGATCTATTATATTTTGTTACTAGATGGTCAAATAAGATATATTCCTTCCAAAAAAATAGGCTTCTAATTATATGAAACTACCATAGTGAGTATTTCGTCCTTGGTAGTAAGAAATGCCTCTTCAACCAGTGTGGCATCCATGTCAACCTCAACCAGAACTCTTGTGTAGTATCCAACCCATGGACATTGAATTTTCTTATCCACTCTGATTGGGTTTCCAACCAAGGAAAAAATACACCAAAATATCTAGGGATTCCAATACAACCAATTAATCCTATAAATTCATATACATACTATTGTATGTATATTACATATGTTGTTGGGGTCAAAATTATTAGTCCACTCTTGATTATTGAGGATTCCTGGGTTTAGGGATATTGAAATGAAGCTCCACACATTTCTCATGTGTTCATCGATAGAGAAGACTATATAGAAGTATCACATTCCCAGGTTAGTAATCCTCTATATTCAAATCCCTGAATCACTAAAATTATATTGGAAAAATCATTTAATTTACACATATTATCTCCTTCAAAAATAATAATGCATGTAATAATGACTTATTTTCAAATATTGATCCTCTCCTTATTAACTTCCTAGTTAAATGAAACACGTGTGACCCACCCTTTCATAATGAATCTTATAGGATAGGGAATAAAAAATTAGAGAAAGATTGATTTAAAAATGATTTTACAAATTCATCAATGTGATAAATTTATTTTCTTATATTATATAAAAAATTTCAATTTATGTAATAAGAAAATTTTCATTTATTGAAATAAATGTTAGATTACTATGATTAATGTTAATTATTGAGATAATAATAAAACTTTTAATTTGATGAATTATTTTATAAACATTATATTTTTTTATGTAATAAAATAAATTAATCCAATATAGAAATGAATTTTATATAATTCTTAAATAAATATATAAATATATTATCACTAATTCAATTGGTAACTAATACCAAATAACATTTAGAACACTTATTTGTGAAAGAAACATTTTCTTCTACACAATAGTTTTTTATAAATTAAATTTAATAATTTAAAATGTTAATTTTATCTTATTTATAAATTGAATTATATTATTTGGAAGATAAATGTACTAAAAGGAAAAAAATGATGTTTTTTTAAAAATATATTGTTTTCTTGTAATATTTTTTAATCATTATGAAATAAATTAAACACTATTTTTATGACCCCCTCCCAAAAAATATGCCCCTCCTAATCTTGTAATAAATGAAGAGAGATAATGACCCTCAAGTATCACCTACAGTAGGACCTGGGGTGGAGACTAGAACTAAGGGTAAAAAGATCTCATGATATGGGATGCATTACCCTTTATAAGAAAAAAATCAGTAGATAAGATGGTTCATCCCAAAACAACTCCAAGACACACACACACACACACACATATATATATATATATATATAAGAAATCAAAAACAATCTGACATGCATGTTTAAAATAAAACTGTTACAAAACAATAGTCTCCAAAGTAAATACCAAAAATGAGGCTAAGAAGCATCACAAAAACTATCCCAAAGTCCGATCTAGAAATTCCCAACATGGTCCATGTAGTCCTCTTAGAAACCCAAAAGTAGTTTTATATACTTAGCATGAGAATAAAATTATACTCAATAGGTAAAAAAGAAAAGTGTATCATGTACAAGTGGAAGAATAATATTAATTCCCCTATGAGAAAAAAATAGAAACCAACAACACCAGAAAGGTATACTAGCCACATCAACCTCACCAAGGCATGCTCACCAAATAAAGTAAGTAAAGTAAAGTAATATAGTAAGTATATAGATGATTTGGGTACCCTGCACCACTTCCCACTGGTTAGATGCTCAAACCCTAATGGAAAACATCCTGATGCTCATACCTCTTCCACAAGCCCCATGTCACAACCCGTCTGCCCACACATGGGCCACAGAGTTAGTACTGAATGATGGTAAAATGAATCTCACCACATCCTACCCGCACACACTTGAGCCAAAACCATACCTCATCTCACCCATAGAAACCTAGGCCACAACCATTCCTTACCTCGAAGACACCTGGGAAAGCACAACTCGCCCGCATACACCTGGGCCACACAAACCACACCACAACCTACTCGAAATATCTTGGGCTACCAATGCCTACAAGAGGGATTAGGGAATAGTAAGTAACCATCCATCCATCCTCCCACTTTTATGTTGATAAAAGACACCCTCCCCTATAATAATGGGAATTTTCACCACATAGTGCTCAACTAGGGTGGGGTGCGTATAGAAATCACAAAGAAAAACAAGTATATATATATAATACCAAGAACTCAAGCCCAACCTATGGGTTTCCAACCAACAACCAACAAAAAAACAACCTTTTCTACTAGCCCTAAATTCATTTATCAACATTAACAGCGATCACTTCTAAAGATGATAAACTAAGGTCACTTCACAATAAGCTAAAAAATCAATTAATACCCCCAGCCAATTCATTTAACCAATTCTCAATATTTATTAAACAATTAATTTATTCCATTACTATCTAGGAAACTACCAAGCACATCACATAAAAATCCACATAGAAAAAGTCACACATAGGAAGAAGAGCCACGATGAATTAACCCACTTCATATTTCTGATTCATTTAACAACCATTCATAATATAAAAAAGTTGATCCTAAGACCCATAGTGAATATTTGGGAATACTACTCATGGAGAAACTCCAGGTGAAATTCTGATACCAAACACTTCCATCATCTTTCTTCAAATTCAATCTTCCCAATTCATCCTCTCAATAGAGAAAACCCCCAACTCACACCCATTATCGGTATCCCCGCTTCATAACCACACCACACCCAATCCAAAACCACACACCTCATCACATAGCCATGAAAACAACCCAAATACAACACAAGTCAAAACAAAACTACACACAACACACTACTGCATGAACCAAGAAAAAGAATATTTAGATTTAACAAGGAATTCTTCGATCAATTTCCTCTTGTTAATTCAGGGGTTATCATAGAAATAATTTGATCCTAGGAAATCCAATTATTATTTGGGTATAGGTGGTTAATAAATTTTATGTACATAGTCATTAGAAAACCAACAAAAATAATTCAAAATTCATTATAAGTTCACACACAAAGACCACTAATGGCCACAATTTTTAGTAGGCATATAGCCCATACAGATCACAATATCAATAAATAACAAAGAATAACATAAGTCTCTTTTTCCCAGCCCTCCATTGTGATCATAAATTGATTAAATTATCTTTATTAAGTTTTAATTATGTTGTATTCCCATGGGAGACATTCAAACACACACCTCGCATGTTACAAAAATAAAATAGAGGAAGGGATCCCTACCTGAAAGAACATATGATTATCACTTCCTCGTTGAACCAAAACAGGGGGTGTTCAAGTCTCCAGGGAAACATGGTACAGGGGTTCAACATAATCACATGTCTCCTCATAGAATAAAGGTTTGGGAAACACCAAGATAAAACATAATGGTTTTATGAATAGAGGATCTTTCCTTCAGAATGTCTAGATCTTAAAATGATGGAACAAACCATTTTTAAAATCCATAAAAGACGGATCTTGAGAAAGACCATGTGGATTGGGAGTTAAAGTAAGCTTCAAGTTTTTAGAAGATATATATGCTTTAAAATAGCCCCAAAACCCATTAATTATGTTAATAAACTCATTTTACATCAATTAAAATGATAAAGGGGAAAAGCTGCAGTAAACTACAAAAATTGGAGGAATCTAGAATTTTGAAAAACTGTTGGAAATAACTCACCATTAGGTGAGTCACCGCCATGATTCACCGGTGGGTGAGTCACTGGTGTGAGCTACTAGTTAATGAGTCACTGATGGTTGACTCACCATCGGATGAGTCACCATCGCGATCCACATTTGGTGACCTATCATCATGAATAATTGGTGTGAGTCACTGTTGCGACTCACTGTCAGTGACTTACCATCGTGAGTCACTATTGCGACTCACCATTAGAGAATCACTGTAAAGATTCACCCATGTGAGTCACTTTTGTGAGTCACCATCATGACCAACTATCACCGCCTACTATTCCTAACTCACCAGTCCTAACCCGTTAAGGAAAAAAACTAGATTTTTGACAAACTCTTGAAATGAGTCACTATTGCCTCCCAGAACACTTCATCCATCAGATTTTTAAAAAGTAATGGACTAGGGAGTTCTGGGGCATTAAATTATATACCTCTCAAAATATTCTCACCCTTGATAAATGAAAACCAACCCCATAAATAAAATAGGGTTCTGAACAACCACCCCGTGATATACCTCTCAAAGATCTCACTATACTTGAAACTACTCTTCCTACTAAGCACATCAAGGGCCAAAGATAAACCAACATGTGTTGTTCAAAAGCTGTAATGAAACCTCACCATTCAAGAACACCTCCTCCGACATATTCTAACCCAAACAACCAGAAGACACACCACAAAATCATAACAACCACCCCATCTGAACATATCAATCAAATAATCTCATCATCTATGTCAATATATTATCCACTCTATGCAGCACTGACTCACCCACATGTGTTTAATTGACTCGCAGTTAATGCATATTGATTAGGAATTAGTTCTTCTACTTTTCGCATTTCAGTAATTTATCACACATCATGGAACAAATAAACAACTTATCTCGTAACAAATAATGTTCAAACATTACATTTGAAATAAAAATAGAAAAGGGAAAAACATAAAACAACTCCAGGTATAGGGCATGCATCTGCTTTTCTTGCTCCTAATTACTCTCCTCCATACCACCATACCTCTACCACACACAAATCAAAAGAATGGTCCACCCATTAAGAACCTTCTCCCAATGATCTTGGATCTCTACTGGATGCTCCATGTATGTCGCTTCATCCTCGACATTTAACTCTCCCCAATCAATGATATGGGAGTCATCATGAAGATACCGAAGAAGCTGGGAGATGTGGAAGATGTTTTAGATCATATCCAACTGTGGTTGTAGTGTTAACTGGTATTCAACTTTGCCAACTCATCCAAACACCTAAAAGGATCCAATGAACCTGGGAGAAAGATTACTCCCTATTCCAAAATTCTACTACCTGCATCGAGGGGAAAACATCAAGAACACATTTTCCCCAACATCACACTCTAAGGGTATCTTACTAAAATTGGAATACGACTTCTGCTGGTCTTTTTCTACTTTCATCCTCTCATAAACAAGATGAACCTTCTCTTCCATGCTCTGCACAACCTCAGGGAAAATAACATTTCTCTCCCCAACCTCTATTCAGCATAAAGTTGAAGAACACAGTATCCTATAAAAATATTCAAACAGAGCCATGATAACAGAAGAGTGATGGATATTATTTTAAGTGAACTCTACCAAGGTAAATTTTCATTCCCATGATTTTCCAAAGTCTATGACACATGATCACAATATATCTCCTAGTGTCTCGATAGTCTATTATGTATGCCCATCTATCTAAGGGTGGAAGGGAATTTTGAGGCATAACTGAGTTCCAAAATCATGGTGCAATCCCCTCCAGACTCATGAGGTAAGATGTGTATCCCGATCCAAGACAATGGTCCTCATAACTCTATGTATACACACCACCTCATCCATATTCCTCCTTTACAAGGCATCCATTGTACATGACTCCTTAATTTCTAAGAAGTGACCAGATTTCATCATCTGACCCACTACTAACCAGATTTCATCACAACCTCCATGTTCCCTTAGCAACCCTATAATGAAATCCCTTGATATTTCATCACACTCCCATTTGGGGACATCTAAGTACTGGAACAAACCAAAGAGTACACAGTGCTTAGCCTTCACCTACTAGCACACTGAGAATTTCGCCACAAACTCTGTCACTGCCAAATTTTTCTCGGGCCAACAAAAATGCTCCCTCAAGCTACGGTACATCTTAGAAATTTCTGGGTGTACTGCTAAGGGTGAGATATGAAACTCATGTAGGAATCCCTCATGAATCACCACTAGAACAAATATCCTCCCTCGAAACAGCATCTGATTCTGACCATCCTCTGACCACCACTCTGGAGCATCACCATGGTCAAAGAGATTGTGCATCACTTATGCCTCTGAGTCTCCCTACTGAGAATCCTCCACCTTCTACATAAAATAATATTACACCATCATTTGAAACAAATAGCCTCTACCACCATCCACCTTTGCATCCAAGTGCAAGGATTCCAAATCCTTCATCGCCTTCTAAGTGTCTCTAGATTCCAATAACACCTCCTTCTATGACTTAATACTTAGGACATCATCCACAACATTCCCCTTACTTGAGGTGTAGGAGATTTCAAAATTGTATTCCTAAAGAAACTCTATCCACCTCTGTTGTTGTATGTTCAAATCATACTAGAAAAAGGTATAACTCAATCTCTTGTGTTCTGTGAAGACCATAATGAGCTCCCCAATAAGGTAATATCACCACAACTTTAGTGAAAACATGACCACCACTAGCTCTAGATCATGAGATCATGAGTGGAATAGTTATGTTCAGGGGGATGTAACTGCATTAACCTATAAGAGATCACCCCCCCCCCTCAATTTTACATCAGCACACATCCCAATCCCAAATGCTAAGAATCAAAAAATCACCTAGAACATCACCCCTTCCTCTGGAAACCAGAGCACCATAGCACTGTCCAACTTCCCCTTTAGATAGATAAATGATGCCTGGATCTTCTCACTCCACATAAAAGCCTAGTGATTTCTGGTCAGAGATGTCAATGGGGTTGTAACTCAAGATAAATCAGGTACAAACCTCCAGTAATATACCACTAGACTGAGAAAACTAAAAACCTCTTAAACATTATTCAGTGCTACACAAGAAACAATTGCATCAACTTTTTATGGGTCAACTTCTACACCCTTCTATGACACCACATGTCTAATTAAATTCACCTCTCGTGTCTATAACTTACACTTGGATATCTTTCTATAGAGCTAGTGGTGTTGAAGTATAAGTAAGATAGAACTGAGATGCTTGGTATTCTCTCCCTCTGAATTTTAGTAGATCAAGATGTCTTTGATGAATATGATGATGAACTGGTCTAGGAACTCACAGAAAATGGAGTTCATGAGTCCCATGAACATGGCTGGTGCATTTGTAACACCGAACAACATGACTATGAACCCAAAGTGCCCATACCTTTATTTAAAAGCATTATCTAAGATATCGAATTCCTTTACCCTCAACTGGTCATATCCAGACTATAGATCCATTCTAGACAACTAACTTTCTCCTCTTAGCTGGTCGAAAAGATCATCTATCCTCGGGAGGGGGTAACAGTTCTTGATCATCTCCCGGTTCAACCTCTGATAGTCTATTCACAACCACATACCACCAAAATAATTCTTCGAAAACAAGACTAGAGTACCCCACGGTGACAAATTGGTCCCCATTAAACCCTTTTACATCATACCATCCATCTGAATCTTTAACTCCCACAGCTCTAAAGGTGTCATACAATAAGGATTCATTGAAATCGGAGAATCATCGAGCTACAAGTCTATCTTGAACTCAACATCACGTCAAGGGGGTAGAGTAAAAACATCCTCAGGAAAAACATACCTGAACTCTCCAACGACTCTTGGTAATGTAGTGTCTACTACTTCGATTAAAATATCATCAAATAAAGAAATAAGAGGCTCTACATGCCGACTTCCCACTTGATAGCTCTGCTCGTTGAAGAAGTCCACGCGTTGACCATCCACATCTAAAAACATGACTCTACTCCTGAAGAAGTTGATAATGGTACACACAGAATACAAATAGTCGATGATGAGAATGATATTGTATAGATACATACATAGTAATAAAATATCCCCGTAGGACTGATGTGGTCCCATCATTAGCCTACATCCCAACATATATCAAACAAGTTGGTCTAACCTATAATTGGGGTACTCAATACTAGGGGAACTAGAAGCCTCTCAAGATCTTGTCCTAGATCATGGGATATAATAGGCAAAAAAAAGGAGTTTGAAGCTCCCAAATCAAAAAAAAACACAAGAAATTTTACTAAAGATGTTAATCATACCTTGAACGATATCTGGCCCTGGTGAAACTATTTCCTCTGCAGCATGCAACTGACTACATCTAGCTCCTCTACCCCTCTGCTGACATCTACCTCCTTGACCAAACCTTGGTCGAGGTCCCTGAGGAACACCATGAGGGCGGACTCCACCTGATTCATCTCCCCTCAGTGGAGCATGAGCCTGCTTTCCCTACTATTGAAACAGCCTTGCTAGAAACTCCTACTGAGACGAATGCTGAATGTACCCACCTCCACCATACTGAGCTCAAACGACAACTAGGAAAAGACTATGTGGATGTCCACGGGCCCCACAATAAAAATTCCTTGGTTCCAACTTCACAGGAAAGGCACGATGACTAGGATATTGAAACAAAAACTACTAAGGTCAGTTCTGTGTTGGCCAAAACCTCAAAGGAACTGGCGCCTGAGTCATTTTTCTATTATCCTTTCCCTTTGAAGAAATATACCAGCTAACCTCTCATGGTAGACCTCATCACAAGTGAATACGCTCAACTACCTCTGCCTTCTTCTGGACCTCCAAGTACATTGGTAAGGAAGAGGGAGTAAATGCATACTGGAGAGAAGGACTAAGTGCCTTCTCAAGATGCCTCACATGAGGCTCCTCATTTGGAAAGAGATCTGGATAAAATTAAAGGAGATCCTTGAACAAGATCTCCAGCTCTCGTACCAACATACTCTCCTTTTAGAGGGAGAGTAACTCTAGCCTCTTCTCAGCCTTTCTATTCAATTAAAGGAATTCAGCTTGGAACTCCTTCTCAAAATCGACCCATAGAACATCAACCTCCTTCCTCTACCCCAGATACAGTGTCCACCACTGATGCACAACTCCCCACATCTGAATCACTGTCAAAGGAACCCAATACTCTATTGGAGCCTAGATCAAACTGAAGGTGATCACAAACTCCTCAATCCATCTCAATGTATCCATATCTAAAATGTTACCCTTGTACTTTCCCAGAGCCTACCACTGGAAAGCGTGTAATGTTTTCTACTGCTGTTCATCCTCCTCTACTGGATCAACCCTCCGCTGATTGATTAGATTGTCTTGCAGAGCCTCCACTTCCTGATCCACACAAGGATGATGACCAGGTTCTATAGATGAAAAGGGGAAACAAGGAATTCATAAGCCTGAGTAGTATCGAATTTCACTTAAGATTTATTTTAACTCATTTAATAATAATTTATTTTGAATTTTCCAAAACTCCAAAAATAAAATGAGAATACAATTCATTATAATTAATGAACCTATCTTAAGGTATCTACCCTAGAAAATTTTTATCTTTACATGGTCGTTTAATAAACTCTTAGCTCTTACATCAGATCAGAGGGGGGACTAAAATCCCATGTCCTAGATGGTATTCCCTAGCCTCTATCATGCACCCAGATCACCTAACATTGTTTCCCTACCAACCCATGAAATCCTAACTATACCTAACTCCAAAATTCATCATATATCTCAACCATCACCTCTGATACCATTCTATCATGACCCCCTCCCTCCAAAGATGACCCTCTTGAGATGGAAATGAAGGAATAGAGATAATGGCCCTCGAGTCCCACCTCCAATAGGCCCTGGGGTGGTGACTAGCAGCAAGGTACAAAGATCTCGTGATATGGGAGGAATTACCCTTTATAAAAAAACAAGATTGGGAGTAAGATGGTTAATACCAAAAAACTCCAAGATATATATATATATATATATATATATAATAAAGACAAAACCATCTGACATGCATGTTTAAAATACAACTGTTACAAAACAAGAGTCTCCAAAGTAAATACCAAAAACAAGGATAAGCAGTCACACAACAATTACCCCAACATCCAAGATTGAAATTCTCAGCATAGCCCACGTAGTCCTCCAAGAAACCTGAAAGAATTTTTATATACATAGGGTGATCATACAAGTATACTAAGTAGGGAGAAACTAAATTCTATCATGTAAAATTGGAAGAAGCATACTAATTCCCCTATGAGAAAACATCAAAGACTAACAACACCTATCAAGGTATACTAGCCACCCAAACCTTACCAAGTCATGCTCTCTAAAAACCCCAAGTCAAGTAAAGTAATATAGTAATCACATAGATGAGTTGGGTACCCCATACCACTTCCCACTAGTTATCTTCTCATACCCTAACGGAAAACGTATTGATGCTCTTACCTCTTCCACAAGCCCCACATCACAACCCGTCCGCACACACCTAGGACTCAAAGCTATTCCTACAACCTACGAAAATTAATCTCACCACATCTAGACCATACAAACCTGGTCCACAACCATACCTCATCTCGCCTATAGATACCCGGGACGCAACCATTCATCATCCCGAAGACACCTAGGAAAGCACAACTCGTCCATAGACACCTGGTCCTCACAAACCACACCACAACCAGACTGAAGATTCTTGGCCTATCAATGCCTATAAGACGTAGTAGGGATGAACTAGTAACTACCCATCCATCCTCTAACTTATAAGTTTGGAAAACACACCATCCCCTATGACAATGGTGGTGTTCAGAGCATAGTTCTCAACTAGGGTGGGGTGTGTATAGAAATCATAGGGAAATACATGTATATATATAATACCAAGAACTCAAGCCCAACATAGAAATTTCAAACCAATTACCAACACACAAAAACTACCTTTTCGGCTACCCCTAAATGCATTTATCAACATTAACTATTGTCACTTCCACAGTTGATAAATGAAAGTCACTACACAATAAGACACAAACTGAATTCATACCCCCAACCAATTAATTTAAAAAATTATCATTCTTTATTAAATAATTAATTTATTCCGTTACTATTAGAGAAACTAGAAAGAACATCACATAACCATACCAATAGAAAAATTCACATAGAGGAAGTAGAACCATGGTTAATTAACCCATTTTATATTTCTGCTCCGTTTAACAACCATTTATAACATAACATAACTGATCACGAGACATGGAGTGAAGCTTTGGGAATACTACTCATGGAGAAAATTTGAGTGAAATACCCATACCAATCACTTCTATCATCAATTTTCAAAGTCATTCTACCCGATCTATCCTCTCAATAGAGAAAACCCCCAAATCATAACCATTCTCGGCATCCTCGCTGCATAACCACACCACACCCATTCCCAAACCACACCCATCATCATGTAACCATGACCACAACCCAAATACAACACAAGTCAGAAAAAACACACACACAGAACACCACTTCAAGAACCAAGTAAAAGAATATTCATATTTGAAAAGGCATTCTTAGATCAATTTCCTCTTGTTAATTCAGGGGTTATCACATAAATAGTTTGATTATGGGGCATCCAATTATTATCCAGTTATATGTGGTTAATCAATTTTTTAAACAAAATTGTTCAAAAAATACCAACAACAATAATCCACAAGTCATAATAGGTGCGCACACAAATACCACCAATGTACATGGTTTTCAGTAGACATATAGCCCATACAGATCACAATATCAATAGATAACAAAGCAAAACAGAAGTCACTTTTTCCCAGCCCCTCATGTTCATATTAAATTGATTAAATTATATTTATTAAGATTTAATTATAATGTCTTCACAATGGATACATTCATACACCCACCCCTCATGATACACAAATAAAATAGACGAAGGGATCCCTACCCGGAAGAACAGACTATCAACACTTACTCATTGAACCAAAACAGGGGGTATGCAAGGGTCTAGGGAATTGTGATCGAAGGGTGAAACACATACACACATCTCCTAGAAGGATAATGTTTTGGGGCACACCAAGGGAAAATTAAAGTTTTTAAGTAAGATCGTATCTCGTATTTAGAAATTCCAAATCCTAAAACGATGGAAGAAACTGTTTTTGAAAGTCATTAAAGTTGAATCTTGAGCAAGACCACACAGCTTAGGAGTCAAAGGAAGCATTAGTTTTTTAGAAGATATATATGATTTGAAAAGGACCGAAACCATTAAATATGGTAATAAAATCATTCTATGTCAATTAAAACATTAAAGGGGTTAAATTGCAGTAAACTAGAAAAACTAAAAGAATCTAGAATTTTGAAAAACTATTAGAATTGAATCATTGTTGGGTTAGTCACAACTGCGATTCTCCGATGGGTGAGTCACCAGTGTGAGGTACCAGTGGACGGTTCACCATTGGGTGACTCACCATTGGAATATTCACTGTTTTGATTCACCATTGGTGACCTACCGTCGTGACTCACTGGTGCGAGTCACCATCATGAGTAACCATTGTGAGTCACCGGTGCGAGTCACTGTTGTGACTCACCATCAACGACTCACCGTCAGGAATCAATATTGTGAGTCACCAGTGTGAGTCACCATCATGACCCACCATCACCACCTACCTTTCCTGATTCACCGGTCCTAACCCACCATTGGAAAAACTAGATTTTTTATAAAGTCTTAAAATGAGTCACTATTGCCTCCCAGAACACTTCGTCTATAAGATTTTCAATAAGTAATGGACCGGGGAGGTATGGGCCATTACACTATTAATTAATTATTTTAATCGTATTTTTATATATTATATTTAATAAAATATTTTAAAATTAATCTAATTATTTTTAATAGGAATGTAATAATAATTATTTATTTCTTATTCTTACAAATGAATTTTTCTAAAAATGGTATTCATTCAATTTTATAGAATTATTTTAAAATTAATGGTTTACAATTATATAAATTGAATCTTTTAAAATGTATTTTATATTTAGAATTGAAAGGATTAATTTTATTTAATAACACTAACTTAATTTTATGGATTTAGGAATAGTAACCAAAGTAAAAAATCATTACTATAGAAATGGTTAAAATTGGTTAACATCGGTTAAAATAATGAAAGAATGGTTAAATTTTCATTACAACATGTTGGAATCCTACTGAATGAATGGATTATGATATTATCTCATCATATATTTTTTAATGATCTAATTTTGGATCCATGTTCTCATGAGAGTAGCTTTTTAAAATTTTAATATTCTTAATAATTACAAGTGTGTCACTCCCCTCACTTATAAAAGGGAACCTCCACTGCTACAAAATAGGCCTTTAACAGTACTAGAATGGCCTTTATCAATGCTAGAAAAGCACTGACTACATGAGTGAGGTTAAAATACTTGGTCTTTTATCAACACCGAAAAAGAGCTGATAAAGTATACATTCATGCGTGCTTATAAAATCATTGATAAAGAACCTTTTATCAACACTTTTATGAGTGCTAATAAAGGGATATACTACAGTGTGCAGTAATATCACACCACAACACCAGAAACACATCAGATATTAACAAAAACAATTCCTAATATAGTATTTAAATGAAATAAAATTTACAACACAAACACAAGAAAAAAACACTATATTATAGACATTTCAAACATTGGTTTATATAATTACACAAATACAAATTATTACATACATTCAAAAACATCAATCTTCCTTTATCTTTTAATCCTAACCCAACTCATGCTATTTACAAACAAAACTCCCTTCCTCAAATAAAAGAACACACTTGTATATGAAAAAAAATTATGTTAGTAATAATATAAATTAATAAATTAACAGAATGTGTTAATTTTACTAAAATTGATGTTACTTTTAAATAAAAAGACAAACTTGGAGTCATATCGGTCACACCATGCATCAGATTGAGGTGTGGATAATTCCAACACATCTCAAATGACTTGTGGATCATTTTTATAAAGTATAAAAATAATCTGAATGTGTTTTCTTCATTTTGATTATGTCAGCTGTCTTTTATTAAAATGTCATTTTATACCGAAAACATGTACTTTTGGCTCATTCCGATCACATTATTTTTTGGTTTGACATGAAACAAATTACTACACATCACCAATGACTTATGTATATTATTACTAAATTATCCACAAAATCTGAGTGTGTTTGATCAGTTTTCAGTTAGTGACACTTTTTGAACTAAAATGTCGATTTTAAATAGATAACGTACACTTTGAGTCATATCGGGCACATCGTGTAATGGATTGAGGTGCGGTTGATTACTACATGTCAACAATTACTTATGGGACATTTTTTTATAGTATCAAAATAATCTGAATGTGTTTTCTCTATTTGAGTATGATGGTTTTCCATTTTACTAAAATCGATGACACTTTTAAAAAAAAGACGCACTTTGAGTCATATCGGTCACACCATGAATTGGATTGAGGTGTGGTTAATTCATACACATCAAAAATGACTAATGGATAGTTTTTGTATAGTATCAAAACAATATAAATATGTTCTATAAATTTTGAGTACATCACTTGTATTTTTTACTAAAATCTCATCTTAAAATTGAAACCATCACTTTGACTCATAGCAATCACATTGTGTATCAGATTGAGGTACGGTTGATTTCTACAGATCAAAAATGAATTATTTATCATTTACATAAATAATTTAAACAATTTTAATACATTTTATTAGTTTTGAGTAGGTTAGTTGACCATTATACTAAAATTGATGTCAATTTTAAATAAGAACATGCACTTAGAGTCATAACGGTCACACCATGTGTCGTATTGAGGTGAGGATGATCTATTAATGTCTCAAATCACATATAGATCATTGTACTAATGTATCAAAAAATATTAAAGTGTTTTTTCAGTTTTTAGTAGGTTAGATAGTTTTTTTACTAAAATTAATGACAACTTTAAATAAAGACATACTTAGAGTCATACCGGTCACATTGTGCATCGGATTGAGGTGTGAATGATTTCTACACGTTCCAAATAACTTATGTATTATTTTCCTAATGTATAAAAACAATATTAATGTGTTTTATGAGTTTTAAGTATGTCCCTTTTATGTTTTACTAAAATTCCATTTTAAACATGAAACACATACTTTGACTCATATGGATCATATCATGTATCAGTTTGATGTAAGACCAATTCTGACATGTCACAAATGATTTATGAATCAATTCACAAAATAATAAAGAAAATATGAGTATCTTTGCTCATTTTTTAGTGAGTGACACTTTTTAAAGTTAAATGAAAACTTTAAAATAATAGCAGACAGATTGATTCAGTTTTATTTTTTTACTAAAATTAATTTCAATTTTAAATATAAAGAATTACTTGGAGTCATATCGGTCACATCATGTGTCGGATTGAGGTGCGGATAATTCCTACACATCTGAAAGTCTCAAAATAATCCTAACTATCAATGTTACCACGATTTCCATTGAATTTCTTTGTCTAACTGCCAACACTCCATGATTAGCTTCCAACAAACCACATCAAACTGAAAAAAAAAATCCACCTATATAATAAAACAATTATTAAGAGTGATACTAAAAAGAAAAAAAACAAACATAAATATGAAATAATACATTATTTCTATAGACAATGATTTTACTATGAAAATATCAAGATTACCTCTATAATTGGGAAGTTGAGGGAACTGAAATGAATGTGATAAATGTCAACACTATAGGGATGAAAGTTTTTGAGGGATAAGAATTCAGTGGATGTTTTAGTGCAGGAAGGCATGAAAGATGGACTAATCACCCCAAATTGAACAAAAAAATCCACCTATACAAGAAAAAATTATTATGTGAGTAATACTAAAAATAAATAAATTAAAAATAAATATAAAATAATATATGAATTCTATGGAAAATGATTTTACTATGAAAACATCAAGATTACCACTATAATTGAGCAGAGGCAGCATCATTTCTCTTCCTACAAAGGACTTGAGGGGAACTTGAAAGAAAGTGATAAATCCACCATGGAAGGGATGAAAAAAAATTAAGGTAGAAAAATTTCATGGAATTTTTCATACAAAAAGGCATGAATTATAGATAGACCACCCCAAATAAAACAAAATAATCCACCAGTATAAGAAAACAATTATTATATGAATAATAATAAAAAGATATAAATTTATCATAAATATGAAACAATAAATTAATTATATGGTGAATGATTTTATTTTTCAAACATCAATATTACCTTTGTAATTGAGAAGAGTTATCATCATTTCTATTACTGCAAAGGTAGTGGAAAGAACTTGAAATAAAGTGATAAATGTTACACTGTAGGGGTGAAAAGGTTTTGAGAGAGAATAAGTACGTGGAAGTTTTGGTGTAGAAAGGCATGAAATATGGAAAAACTACCCCAAATAAAACAAAAGAATCCACCTATATAAGAAAAAATTATTATATGAGTAATACTAAGAAATAAATTAAACATAAATATGAAACAATACATTAATTATATAGAAAATTATTTTAATTTACATATATAAAGATTACCTTTGTTATTGAGTAGAGATAGTGTCGTTTCCCTTCTTACAAAGTCATGAGATATGTAAATAAATATTCTAATAAAATAAATAAACTATTCAATGAATAATGAAAATTAAATCAACATTTCATTATATAATTTTTTGGTAAAATAGAGAAAATGTATCGTAACATTACCTGTAAATATTCCCAAAGGGATTCCTTCATTATAGTTTTTTCTTATGAGGGATTGGTAATATCATAATGTGTAGAAGACATTGTCTTCATGAGTAGTCAAAATTGTAATTTAGATTATGTTAATACAATAGAGAACTAATAATATTATGATGAAAATATTAAAAAAAATCACCTTCTCATTGAACTCTCTTTCTTTTTTTAAATGCTTCATGAATTTGGTTTCTCTATAAACAATCCAAATCCCCTCTTTGTGGTCCCCTCTAACGTATAAGAAATTTTCTACATTGGTACTGACAAAACTGATTGTGATGTCCCAATTAAAGGCTCATTCTAGTTTGAATACAAAATTTAAATAAATAGAAAACAATCTAGGATCGTTTTCTCGGTTTTGGCGATGTGATGCATGTTTTAAACTAAAATGATACTTATGTATTGAAAAAACTCACTCAGAGTCATACTGGTCACATCTTGCATTGGATTGAGTGTCAGATGATTCATACACTTCACAAATTACTTATGGACAATTTTCCTAAAGTATCAAGACAATCGGATGCGTTTTCTTCATTTTCAGTAGGTTAGTTGTCCTTTTTACTAAAATTAATGTCAATTTTAAATAAAAATATGTACTTTGAGTCATATCAGTTACACTATTCATCGGATTGATGTGTGGTTAATTATTAGATGTATCAAATGTCTTATGGACCATTTTCATAAAGTATCAAAATAATATGAATGAATTTACTCATTTATGAGTACATCACTTATCTTTTTTACTAAAATGTCATTTTAAATTGGAAACACACACTTTGACTCATATATATCACATTGTGTATTAGTTTGACATGAGACTGATTCCTACACCTCAAAAATTAATTATTAATAAATTTTATAAATTATCAAGAAAATCCAAGTGTGTTTTCTTAGTTTCTAGTGAGTGACATTTTTTGAACTAAACTGTCAATTTTAAAATGATAACGGACACATAGAGTCATATCAGGCTCACTGTGCATTGGATTGATGTACAGCTGATTCCTACATGTCAAAAATTACTTATGGATCAGTTCCTTAATGTTTCAAAATAATATGAATGATTTTGATCAGTTTTGAGTATGCCAATTATCCTTTTTATTAAAAGTATTATCATTTTTAAATAAAAAAGTCGTACTTGAAGTCATACTGGTCACTCCGTGCATCAGATTGAGGTACGGCTGATTCTTATATGTCTCACATGAATTTTGGTTTTTTTTTTATAAAGTATCAAATCAATCCAAATGTGTTTTATGGGTTTTGAGTACGTCACTTTTTTTTAATAAAACATCATTTTAAACTAGAATCATGCACTTTGACCTATATTGATCACATCATGTATCTGTTTGACATGAGACTAATTCCTACACATCACAAAGGACTTATTAATCAATTTAATAAATTATCAAGAAAATAAAAGAACATTTTATTTATTTTTAGTGAGTGATATTTTTTGAACTAAACTATCTATTTTAAACTGATAACAGATAAATTGAGTCATAACGGTCACACCGTGCTCCGAATTGAGGTGTGGTAGATTTCTACACATCTCAAATAACTTATAAATTGTTTCCCTTAGTGTGAAAAAAGTACATGCCTCCATAAACCAATTTTTACAATCATATAATTCCCTGTCATTTTTTAAATAAAATAAAACCTATTAAAAATCAAATTTTATCGATAAAAACATTATAAAAAATCCTCAACCAATTATTTTATTAATGTTTTATATAGATCCTTGTGGATAAATTCAAGGATAAAAATTAAATTAATTCGTAATTAAATTTTCCTTCATGTCAAATAAAATAGTTTAATTTCAGTAACATACACTCATTAGCTAAAATTACACTATAGTAACCCAAGAACCCCAGGATGCGCAGCACTAGAGTTATGTATTCTGATTCTTCTGTCTCCACCCTCTCTATTTATTTCTCATCCTTCACTCTATCATTTCTCTAGTTGTATGGAAATTTTCTTTAGAACTAGTTAGTAGAAATGGATCCATCAAGTTAATAACTAATTTCAATGGTGTAATTCTCACAAATGAGAGGATTTTCCCTTTTTATAGAACATGATGAAGTACAAGGGGCAATGCCTCCTATTTACTTCATTATGTTCTCTAAAATGGGAAATGCCACCCATTTGTGAGAATTACACCATTAAAACTAGTTATTAACTTGAAACCTCCATGTCCACCAAATATTTCCAAAGAAAATATGCACACAAATAGAGAAATGATAGAGTGAAGGGCATGAAAGAAATAGAGAGGGTGGAGATAGAAGAATCAGAATACGCAATTGCAGTGTTGCGCAGCCTGGGGGTCTTGGGTTGCTATAGTGTAATTTCATCTGATGATTGTATCTTATTGAAATTAATTTATTTTATTTATTGCGGACCTAGTGTTAATGATTAATTACTTTCATTTTTTTCCTCAAATTTATCCAAAAATATCTAAATAAAACATTAATAAAATAAGTGGTTGAGTATTTTTTTTATTGTTTTTTTTAAAATAGTTTTCTAATATGATTTATTTTATTAAAAATGATAGGGTTTTATATGATTTGAAAATGAGGCCAATAGATCTGTGTAATTACTTCACACTTACCTCGATATGCAATAAACTTGAATGGGGTTCACGCCTTCCACCATCAAAAACTATAAAATGGAGGACAGTACTCATTTGATACATAGATAAATAAAGTGAATGTACCTAAATATTATATATATATATATCTGTGTGTGTGTGTTATATATATATATATATATATATTATTAGTAACTTTATTTGACTATAACTATATATATTTGTATATTATTTATCATATTTAAATTTATTTTAATATACAATATATTATTTGATGTGTGTGTGTGTATAATACTATTTTTTCTAATGAAACTAAAAAATACTGAAAATAATAATTTTTAAATTATATTAATTATAAATAATTATTATTTTGGGTAATTGTGTATAAATATAATTATTTAAATTTTGGAAAGTTTAAATATTTCAAAAAAATGTATATATAGTTACCTAATTTTATTATTTTTAAAGTAACATGAGTTTACAATATCTTATTGGTTATTTTAGTATAAATTAAATTATTTTTTATTAAATGTATATATAGACCAAAAATAATGAATACCTAAAAATAATTTCTAATATATATAATTTGATAACTTCTATCCTATTTTTTTGTAACAAATGATGTAACATTATAAGTATTCTAGGGTGATCCTCTTATATGCATTGACACATCCTTGATATTATAAGGAGGTCCATAAATAAGTTTGCATAAAGAAATAATACACATCAATAAGATATATCAGAAAAAAATGAGAAAAATACACCGACCCTTACAATTTTTATCCCATGCACATTTAAACACACACACACACACATAGATATATATATATATATTGGAATTTATAATACACATAATTGAAAAAAACTGCACATTTAAACATAATTTTTAATGAAAATAAATATAATCCCTTCTTAATTTGGAAATACAAAACCATAATTTGTTAATAAATAATTATAAAATCACCCTAACATTATAAGTTCTGAAAAATCATATAAATAGATATAAAGATATATATTTACATATATATAAGTGTGTGTGTGTTTTTAGAAAATAAACTTAAATTGATAAAAATGTATGAAACCCTTATACAAGAATATCACAACATAGTAAAATAAATACAACACCATAGTAATTTTAAAAATAGAGAGCCATTGAAAATAAATAAATATAGTATCACCCTTACTAAGAATTCTCTTAAAATAAAACAACACAATTCTATGAAAAGAAATTTTTAAGGAAAACCCCTTACATCGGAATATTAAAGAAAAATTTAAATAAATAAATTCCCTTACATTAATTGCATAAAATCATCTTCTGTTGGTGCTTCATACCATCATCAGACTAAGAATTGGTTTTCCAAATCAATTTTATCAGAAACTAAAAATGAAATTGATTCAAAATAGCAAAGGATGTTGGGTTATAGATGTATACAGTAAAGGAAATTGAATCAAAATAATAATTTAAAAAGACCAAAATAGGATATCCAAAACATAAATCAAGAATAAAACAAATCATATACAAGATAAAAATGGAATACAACAACCATAAAACATATAAAAAAACAAAATCAGAACCTACAAAGGATGACCGAAAACCCTCAGATCCAAATCTAGAAATGACAAATGTAGAAAGTAAATCAGAACCTACAAATTAAAACATAGGCCTACCTCCCTAGGTTGAAGAAAATACAAGAGCCTCGAATCCAAATCTTGATGTTTTCATCAGAAACCCTAACTGCAACTAAAAACCATATTTCAGATGATTTTCGAGCAACTTGAGGCAATGGATATGTGTGATTCGAGTGGGTTTTTTTGATTCAAGCTTCAATTAACCGTGGTGGAGCATCATAAATGGGTAGCTTCCACATAAAGCTTCTAATATCATGATGGGATCGCAACAGGTTAGGTTTTTTAATTAGATTGGAACACTTTTATCAATACTTTTTTAAAAGTGCTGATAAGGAGTCCTTTTATCAACACTTTTTCAGCACCGATAAAGGCAGGACTTTATCAGGGCAAAAAAAATGCTGATAAAATCCATATTTATCAGTGCTAAAGTTTTATTGCTGATAAATATGACTTTTATTATTGATTTTTATAGTGTCAATAAAGCCCTGTCTTTATCAGGGCTTATTACATTAACACAAATAAAGGATTTATAATTATAACTATATATAAAAAAATTATAAATATATATATATATACTTAATAAATATATATAAATATAGATATAGTAAATATATTCCTTATTTAAATATATTTATTATAGTTTTATAATTATTTAAATATATAATTATTTATTTATAATTATATAAATATTTTAAAATAAATAATATTTATATCATTATAAATATTTATATAATTATATATATGCATATATTTAATAAATATATTTAAATATAAATATAGTAAATATATTCATTATTTACATAAATTTATTATAAATTTAATAATTATTTAAATATATATATGATTATTTAATTATAATTATATAAATACTTTTAAAAAAATATTCATTTATTTATAATTATAAATATATAATTTTATAAATATAGTATGTACATTTTTAAATATATTTATTTATAAATATTTTTTATAAATATTTTTTTATGAATATTTTTTTTAAATTATTAATGAATATCTAATTTTAAGTGCATTTATGTTAAAAATGAGTGAAATTGAATAAATTGAAAATAAGTACACTTCAATAATATTGAAAAAATGTATAAGTTTTGTGTGTCTATATTGTATAGAAAAATGAATTAATTATGTATATGTGAAATCAATATAATACACATTTGATATATGTTAAATTGAAAAATCATACAAAATTCAATTATATGTCCATTACTCTATGTAATTAGTCGGTATTTTTAATTTATATTAATTTTTATTATAAACCATTATTCACTAAATATATGACCATTTAATATAAAGTGCATAAATATTTTTTAATATATAAATAATATTTATATACGTTAATATATATCAATATATTTAATATATGATATTTATTAACATTATAAATAATCATCTAATTAACAAAATGTTTAATATTTTTCTTATTTTTATTATTTTTATTTTCAATTTTTTTAATTTTCATTTTTCATATCTATATATTTAATACATACTATTTATTAGTATTTATAATTTATATATAGTATAATTAATTTATTAATTTTTGTCAATAATTATTTAATTAATAAATTTTTTAATGTTTTTTTAATAAACTTATTTTTATTTTTTATTTATTTAACTATTTCATTTTATTTATTATGAGCTTTATAAGCACTAAAAAAGTGTAGATAAATGGTTAAATTTATCATCACTTTCTTTAGAACTAATAAATATGACATTTATCAGGGCTTTTTTTAGCACTGATAAATACTGGCGATGTTAAATGCTGGTTTTATAGTAGTGAGATCCACTTTTCACTTCTCCACACCACATGATCCCTTTAGATCAACCAATATCTGAGCAAATAATCTCCCAAAATTCTTATCCATGACCTTGATCTATTTCTATTTCCAAAAGATCCATACATGAATCCTTAATGGGGTTTTCAATGGAGGATACTTAAAGAAGAGATATAGGTTCTTACCGATCATTTTCATGTTTCATTCTTCATAAACCACCTCAGAATTCTCTATAACCAAAATAAAATTATTTAATAATTATATTTAATATAATGAGATGTTTTTTTGTTGATAGTTTATCAATTTTCCACTGCTTCCCCTATATTGTAAAATGATAGTGTCGCTTGTGCGTATGTGGGGACTACAGCATCCTTGAAGTGATGTGATTTTTTTCATTTCCCCCATACATGGTTGGTTATAAGGAGATATTTAGTGAATATATCTAATATTTATGATGTTATTATTATTTTTAAGGGTGAATTATTATATACTTCCCTTTTGTTCTATCTAAAAATAGTGAAAGTGTCACTTGCGTGTACGCATGAACTACCGTCTCCATGAGGTGATGTAATTCATTTTTCATCATCACATTATATGAATGGATATAAAAGTGTATATAAAAAATAAATATAATAAATATTTCCTGATTAGGATTTTGGATATTATTAAACCATGACCATAGTTCTAGGAATGGAACTGGTGAACCAAAACATGCCTCGAATACACACCATTTTTCACATGAATGTTAATTTTAAAGCAAAAATATTTAAAAAATGTTAATTGGAAATTATAAAATAATGATACATTGTATAATATTATTGAATATAATTTTATAATATATTTATAATAAATATATGTTTATTATACATTAATTTTGACTATGTATGAAGAATGATGAGACTTTAGGTGAGAGTTTATGTTACAATCTCACTTCATTTATGGATGGTTTATTCTGAATTTCAATTGATGTAAACTATATGGATATTATCTTTTAAAATAGATCAATTTTATTATTCTCTTGTTATTCCATGAATTTTAAATTGATAATACATTTTTCTCACCATTCTTATGAATAATTAATTTGAATTTTTTTTAATTAAAATCTGACCTTATTTCCTCATTGGTCGAAAAAATTTATCGTCCATGTCTACACACTTTAAATTGTTTTAAATTTATATGTGGGTGTGGGTGTGGGTGTGGGTGAAATATTTTAAAAATTAAATTTTCACTACCATTTATTTTATTTATAATGGTTTAAATGGAATTTTAAACAAATGAACTAGTGGTTCTTGACTTTTTAAAAAAATTTGAAAATAATGTTTTCTTTTAACTTATATGGCATGAATATATTTTACCTCCATCGTGAATTTTTTTTATTTGAAGCTTAATTTACATGTTTCCATGGTTACTTTAAAATAAAATTATTTTCATAATATTATATAAATTTTTAGTTAAAATGGTATCCAATGAAAATGATATTTTTCATGTTTTAAAATAATGATTTGAATGTCCTTTTAATGGAATATTTTGTCTATATAAAAATATTTTATGTATTTTTATGTTTCACTAAGGATAATATAATATGATACCATACATTTTTTTCTCTTTATGACTTACGATGATAAAGATTTAAGTATGATTATATGAATATTGTTTCTTTCCAATGGGTTAATTAAGAAATCATCAAATCATTATGAGATCCATTTATTTTTTAAATTTTATTCAATAATTAAATGATGAAATGTTTATGAACCTTGTTTTCTTTCCATGGGTTATGATATAATTAATTTATCAATGTTTTATGATCTTATGGAACACATGTGTGTTGTTTTAATAATGTTATGTGTGTCACTAGAATTATATAGCTCTCCAATGTATTGAGTAATGACTGATATCTCTTGAGATAATATGGAATTAATTGGGGATTTAACCCTATTTATTTTGGGACTCAATCTATTATTATAGTCTTGGGTGTGAACCAAGACTAAGTAAATAGGAGAATGGGGAGTAAATCCAATCCACTGTGATGGCCTTCACAATGATATTTGGCTAAGAAATTTATTTTATATTCATATGTGTATGAAAAAATATTATTTATTATGATTATAAGATAATAAAATGGATCATTATTGATTATTGAGGATTCATCACACTTATTACTTATGTATTTTTTTTATAAAAATTATTATTCAATAATTCATGAATAATTATATTGGACTTACTCAGCATGACTTTCATAAGTTATGATCATGTTATCATACCATTATTTTTATATTATGATCACATATGATCATTGATTTGTATATACTATGTTTACTCTTACTAAGAATATGAGATCCACCTTTCATAGGTTTCCTTTCCACAATTTATGAGTATGTCTAAGATTTTTTCTATGTGAGAATAATATTATGAGAGATATTGAATATCAGTCATAAAATAAGATGATTATGTATCTACTATCCAAAAATTATAAAAATTTATAATTTTGGATCATGTATTGTTATAATATTCATTGAATCATAATCTAAAATTATGTAATACTTATGTATGAAATTCTTGGGTCATCAAAAATTTGGTCTCGAATAATTAAATAATCAGTACTTTATTCTAAAATTCCCCCTCCATTTGGCTATATAAAAACCCATCTTAAAGCTATTTAACCTCATATAAATAATTAATTTAATTTCAAAATATCTACATGAACCCTTCTATACACCCCCTAATCAATTCCCTAACCCTGTTGTATAACCAAATTTCATACTCTGAATTATTTTGGATCAATTCAAAGGAGGAGACTTAAGAAGTTTGGTAAGGGTTTTGAAACACAAGTTTCCATTTTCCCGATTGGCCCAAAGGCCTTATTTTTATTGATTTTTGATAACCCCCTTTCAAGGGATAAGGGTTAACCCTTAAAAGGCCCAAAGGCTTAGAGATTACATGATCTATAGGTCTTAGAGGAAATATCCAGACTATAACTACATGTAACTACTCCTCCACAGCATCTACATCGTGATATATGCTCTCCACCTTTACATGGTTGTTTGTCAAGGCTTCCCATGCATGCACAGGCTGGTCCTGATGGAAATTTCATGCCCTCTATTTCTTCCACATTTGTTATATTCTACTCTAGTGAATAAATTTTCTTTGAATCCTCATCTCGAATCTTCCCCTTGTAGAGTCTTCATGGTCCGTTAAACACAATTTCAAGTGGCCTGAAAGCCTTGAGGTGGCCTAAAGGCCCTGATCTAGCCCGAAGGCCTTAAGGTGGACAGAAATCATTACTGTATCTAAGGCCTTGGGTGTCTAGAAGGCCTTGAAGGACCCGAGGACCAAACCAATGGCCCGAAGGCTTAGATATTACATGACCCATAGGTCTTAGAGGAAATATCTACACTATAACTACATAAAAATAATCCTATCTAGTATCTATATTGTGATATCAACTCTCCACCTTCACATGGTTGTTCATATAGGATTCCCATGCATGCATAGGATGGTCCTTATGGAAATTCCATACCCTCTTTTTCTTCCACATTTGTTAGATTCTGCTCTATTGAATATGCTTTCTGTGAATCCTCATCTTGATTCTACCCCTTGTAGAGTCTTCCTCGTTCATTAAGTACAATTTTAGGGGGCCTAAAATCCTTGAGGTGGAATGAAGTCCTTTAGGTGGCCTGAATTCCTTGATGTGGCCCCAAGGCCTTGAAGTGTCCAGAAAGCCTTACTGGCCTAAACTCCTTGGTGGCCCGAAGGCCTTGAAGGACACGAGGACCAAACCGATGGCTCGAAAGCCCAAACAGATGAATAATTTTGTCTTCTATATTACCTAATAGTACCTACTGTAGTGTCTACTATAGTAATACTTTAGTACTTAGAAATATGTATTTTCTTGGTTTTGAACTCGGGTCTCTTGGATGCACTTTCTGAGTCCTCACCAACTAGGTTGAGGCTCTTGTACAAAAGTTTCCATTTCAATTCATACATTACCCATTAAATAAAATTAAGTAATAAAAAAATTTAAATTTAAAATAGAATTATTCATATAGTTTAACATTTTTATAAATCTTTATAATCATCTATTTTACCTATTATTTTTAAAAATTCCCTAAAAACATCATTACACTCCATGTGGTTTTAGGATACGTAACTGGATGGTGATATTTTATTTTTCACTTATGCCTTTCATGTATACTTAAAAAAATTAATTTAATGATTTAATATAACATAATAATAAAATAAAATATTTTCTAGGATTCTATAATGATAAATTAGTCTTCATAAAAGTGACATTAATTTGAAGCTATTATATTTATTTTTAAATATAAAAACAATCTTTCTCAAGTAAATTCCAAGAATTTTCAAAATATACAGATATATTGAACTCAATCAGTTATAGAATGAAATAAAAATATTCTATGATAATTATAGAGGCTATGGAATAATTTTACAATAATCATTAACCATTACCTCTACCTTGAAGTAATTTTGGATCCATAATCAGAACAATGTTGAAATGGTCGACATGGACAATATAAATTTAATAGTTTAATTAAATATAACAAAAATGCATTATAAGATTCAAAATAAATTAAAAAATTATTATAAAGAAAATATTTAATTAATATAAATTTACTATTCATGAAATAAGTGGTGTATTTTAAGAAATACATGACTCAATGTAATGGTTCCTTTCTTGTTTATTCCACCTCTTTCTTATATTGTAAGGTATGTTCTCTGTCACTCTAAGCCTACCTATACCCTCATATTTATACCATTATAATATTCATAAATTAGTTATTTTATGATTTTATTTATTTCTATATTATAGGAATATACATACCATTGTGTTTCCTTTTTTATTGTTTCCTTGTGTAAAATATTACAAAGATTACAAGGAAATATTCTTCAGTTTTGATCTATTTTATTAAAATTATCTTTATATTGTTTTCAACCATTTTACATTCCATCATGGACAAAAACCATTAATTATATATATATATATATATATATATATATTAACTCTGGTCATAAAAACTGATTTATTTCATTAATTCTTTTCTATCCACATGATTCTTCATTTAATCAAGCTATTTGACATCATAATGAAACCTATTACTTCTCCATGGGTTGATCTCCTAATTATGAATTATGTATGTTTCTCTTAAATGTGTCCCACATATGCAGTAATTTCTATGATGAAGTGTGGGACTAGAGTTCTACAACCCCTCAATTGATTGTTTAATGCATTATATCTCATGATATTATAGTTTTACGCCTTAGCGGAGAGACTTGGAATATGTTTATGATGCTTCATTAGGGAGACTTGGCACATTTTTATAATTTTTAAAGATATTCGATGAACTATATTTATGAATTCATTCCTTATTTTTATACCAGAGTCATATTTTTATCATTATGAATATGATTCTGTGATATTCAGTCACTTATTTCATGCTTCCTTGAGATAGATTATGATTCATTTGTTTTATGATTATGTGATATGATATATTCTATATTATGGTATTTCATGAAATTTTTATACTATTTTACATACTTAATGTGCTTTATGTATCACCCATTATTTTATGTAAGTCCCAAGTTTAGATTATGTATAGATATGAACACAATGTTATCTATCTCTAAATCCTCATAATGGAAATAATTTATTATATAGTTATTTTATTAAAAACATTAATGTACCTAATTTCATAGTTACATTGGACCTACAAATTTTTGAGGAAATTTTATAATTATTTTTTGTTAAAAATTATTCAATATTATGTGTATGAAATAAAGGTCTCTGAATATTTTATGAGGCAAAGCACTTGTTATTTTTTGGTATTAGGTTAGAAAACCTAATAGGAAATAAACCCTAAATAAACTACATAGAAAATTGTGGATTCATAATTATTGATTTATATAAAATTTATTATTATAATATTATAAATTTTCATCTAATATGTTAATTAATTTATGTATGCTAATTATTAACATTATTCTAGTTTTTAAAGGATTATAATCAGAATCAAACAGGGACCTATAGTTTTATCATCCATTAGTGAACTGAAATTTTCTTATTCATTATAGTTTCCATATCATGAGTGTTCTTATGAAATATTCAGTCATTACCACTTAACAAGGAGGAAAATAAATCATGTAAACTATAGGTTTTTAAATCCTTTCATCTCAAGTATATAAATCTTCCCCAATTATAATTTGTGGGAAGAATACTTTAGTGAATCAACTTATGCACACTTTTACAAAATTTGATGCTATATTGGGCATAGACTAATTGTCCTTATATAATAATTATATCATCCTTTAAAATAGGTAAATACATTTATATATCCCAAAACATTCCCTGATTAGATACTAGTACAAAGACAATTAATGAACTCATTTGAAAACACCCACATAATCATGGATATTATATCCTTATGAGGGAAAATATCTAACCCAAATGATTGAGGAAAAGGAAATGATTATACATGAAGAGAATCCCATTATAAGTGAATATAATAATGTATTTCATATATATTTTCCTTAACTTTAGATTAATAAAGTTATCGATTTCCCCATAGATATTATTACTACTTTAATACCCCTATCAATGGTCCCATGTAGCATAACTCAGGTTGAATAGAAAGAGTTTAAGAATAAATAACAAGAAAATATGGAGTTTTTTCCAAATTATTTCACCATAAGGTGTTGTAATCCTCTTTTCCAAGAATAATGATAGTTAAATACATCTTTTCATTTTTAATCTTGAGTTTAATAGGATTCCAACAAATAATAATTATCCTCTTCCATAAATTGTCAACTTTTATGTGATGCTTAATATTTCCCAATATATGATTATTAATCAATATAGATAGTTCATGTGTTGATGGTGTCATGCATGAAGGATTTATCATTAGTGATGATCAAGGATCTATAGTGCTGGTAATCAACACCTTCTATGGGGATGGGAATAATGTCATCAAAAGGGAATAGTCCATGATCAGTGAAATTCTCTTTTTAAGGATTTATACCTGAATGGACCGAAGGCCTTTATTTTTTATTAATTTTGGATAATCCCATTTTTAAATGGGTTGATAGGTAACCCTTACATGACCCATAGTCCTAGTGTCACACAACCCAGTACATTACCCAAAGGCCCAGAGGCTCAATGCCTAATACATGACCCGAAGGCCCAAAGGTAGAGTGCCTAATACATGACCCAAAGTCCCAACCAAAATACACTATTGATTCGGTGATCCTCCGTACTTTAGGGTGGGGAGGAAACATTGTGGTTGATATGTTATCCTCTAAAAAGTATCCTCAAGACACCCTTCATTTAATTTCATTATAGGATCCCTTCCCACTTAATGCATCTAGAATATTCATGGGGTTACTTTTGGGATCCACCACATTAGACCCCCTTAATATCTTCATTGGAATTTTCATTCCATCTTAGTAAAATATAATATGAAAGAAGTATAAAAATTTTAAAAAGTTAATATTCACATGACTCCATTTTGTATATGATATACATAGTATGAGCTCAAAAATATTCAATTTAGGCTCCCTAATCATCTAAGAATATTTATATACTTGAGGAATATAGTCTTTAGAGATTACATGGACATATTTATAGTGGTATTTAGATATTATATTCTAAAATATTTTAAATCAAAGGAAGAGTATTAAGAATTCATTATCATTGTACTAAAAACCATGAAAATGTATAATTTGTATACAATGTACAATAAATCTTTCTTATAGATAGACATTTTCATATACATGGGGTATGTTACCATATGTGAAGGTATATAAACGAGTCCTTAAAAGTCTAAGGTGATTAATTAATGTTTATACCAACAACGATGAATGAGATTCATATTTTTCTTGGATTATCTATGTGTAATAAATAGTTTTTGAACAACTAGTTTTGATTTTAAAACCCATGAACCAATTGATTTTCTCAAACTAACATTATGTGGATAAGTATTTACAATATATAATTACACTTATGTTTCATCCCGATTTGCCTCGTACCCCTTTCGTGGACTGAGATGGTCCTGTGGGCACTAGGTAATGTATCTGTTGTATATTGTGAAGGAGGTGTGATAGTTGAATGGTCCTGGTGGATGATTATAGTGGCTTAATTTTTTGTTAAATTGGCCCACATCTGTTACACTATCTTCAGATGGTCTCCAAAGGGTTTATTTGCATATCTAGAAACACCCAACAGCCCTTTTATCCATGATTCATGGACCTTCTTTCCAAGGGTAGGTGCTTGTTGGATGAATATTTGGAAAACAACACTTAAGGACTTCATTGGTTGAGAGGATGGGAGTTCAGAATCATCACACCCTTCTGGGGGGAATTGTTGCCTATTTTGGGACTCTCTTATATATTCAAGTAAAGTTCATATGTTCATGAATCCTTGGTTCTTTCCCAGGCATGTTTTCATGGATTACTCCTAGGTTGCAAGATCAATCATTGGGATACATGGATTGAGAATTATAGATACAGTGCTATCTTAAGACATGTGATGAGGCACTCTATAGTTTATCATCATCCAGGGGATAGAAGTTATTCTAATGTTGGGGTCGAATCCATAATATGGGCTTCCTATGTATCCTCGTGAGAGGAATCAGAGCCCATGTAGTTCAGTTTGAGTTGCTTAATTGGACACATCACATTTTAAGGTCATGTGACAAGGACTCATCCATGTAATTTAACATCATGCAGCAAGTAAATCTAGGTGAAAGGTGCCTAGTCAAGACCTGATGAGGGGCTTAGGCTGAGCCAACCTAGGATGTCCATAAGAGATACGGTCTTCTGAGTGTATGTGACCCTACCGGGGATATATCTTGGAGAACATTAGAGTGATATGGGTGTCGAATTTGGACCTAATGGAGGCTTCCTACACATCCCAGTTGGTTGGGAACCAAAACTCTCATATTTTGGTTTGAGTTGGGACTTACACCCTCAAGGAATCCCATAAAGGGGGAATCATTGGGGATTACATAGATAGAGAAGGCCCTTTTTTCCAAGTTGGGACTTACACCATAAAGGAGGCCTTGATTATTTGGGGGTCATGATGGGGGTTAACCTTTGAAAAGGATCCCATTTGAGCCTGGTCCTTAAACAGGCGTCCTGCATGTCTTATTTGGGGTAGGAATCAGAGTTCGCGTAGTTTAACACATTTGGGGATTACACCTAGGAGGAGGCCCATTAAGGAGAAACTTGAATTGATTAGTGATTAAACCTTATAGGAGGCCCATTTTTTGGGAGGCATAATTTCATATTTCACAAATGAGATGGCATAGATCTAGAGCCTTAAGAAGGCGTCCAATGTGTCCTAGTTATGGTGGGAACCAGAGTACTCATAGTTCAATTCTATAAATGGATTGTGCGGGTATTGTGATCATAACTAAAATCTAAGACCATGTGATTCATGATCAGTGTGATAAACAAGAGGATGTTAAATATTAAACAATCCATACATGTAGTCTTCTATGCTAATATAAAAGGAAGAGAATGACGGAGGAGGAGGTTGGGGTGAGAGCACCACCTCTTATGACCAAAGGGGACTTACTCCAAGAGGGATGCCCTGAAATTGGTTTTGGGAAAGGGGAGGAATGTTGATTCTCATAAAAGATAAAAGAAATTTTGATTGAAGGGAAGGATAGTGGTTACCTTTGATCATTATAACATGGAGGTTCATGTTAGTATCCCATGGTTGGAACCCAAGTTACCATGGGAATGTAAACTTATGGACATTACAAGGGTTCTCACCATTTTGGAGATTACCTACATGACTCCACTTACAATGGGTATGTAAACTCAAAATGACATTATAATGTGCCTGATGGTTCTATCATATAGTTCTAGTGGCTTTGGAAGAGGATTTGTCCTAATTCCATTAGACTAGTTTGTAGAGGGACTGTGAACGAGGTGACAAAAATGGAAGGTAATGATCAGATCTAGAGGGTGGAATTCCCAAAGGTACCCCATTCCACATACCATTTGATCATGCAGGATGGGGTATCCCTCGCATAGCGAGTTTCTATATAGGTAGAGAGATTGTTCACGTACCAAAGTGTTATGAGGACTTGGATGTGGTCTATGTACCATAGTGGAATGCAGCCCTAGGTTCCATTTGTATAGAATGGTCCTATGTGGTTATAGATTCCATCCACATAGTGGGACTCTACATGGGGTAGGGTTTCGTCCTCATAGTGATGTACTATGGGGGATGTCGTATTAGAGAAGGGGAATTGATCCTATGATTCACGAGATGTTCATCCACTACCATAATATGGTTCGTGGTTCATTAATTAGGTTTACATTATTCCAATTAATATTATTTTTCCTTCTTTTATGGTATGTGGTGATCTATACCTACAAGAAATCGTCATAAAATTACATATTTTTGGTACTTTTTTCTTCTATTCCTTCTAAGATTGTAAATTCATTCTCCTCCAGTCTCCCCCCCCCATCTCCCTTTTGGATCCTTTGAGATCCTTTTATAGTGTTTTGGGTAAGATAGATCTATGTGATAAGTGACACATTTTTCAGAATCCCATAGGGAAATCACCCATCCCATGAACAACTTGTTCAATATAGGCTCACGGAGTTGCGGTTTGTAGCAGAGAATATCACTACCTCAATTCTGTGAATAACTTCATCTTGTTCATGGGAAACCACTGGTTTCTCTTTTCCCACAAACCATTTAGTTCACAAGGATGGTATGAGGGAGATAATTTCTCTACCTCTATTCCTCCAAAAATGAGGTTCGTGGGGAATTCCATACATGGGGGCGAATTTCTCCACCTCCATTTCGCCAATGACATGGTTCACAAGGAAGTTCATACGTGGGGGAGAATTTCTCCACCTCCATTTCTTCAAAAACATGGTTCTCAGGGAACAATATAGTTTTATATATTCCACAAACCCTTTGGTTTGTGGCTGCCTTGTGAGGTTGTGGACCTCCATGCGGAGTGGCAGTCCGTGAAGGAATTGTGGTTTGCAACAGCTCCCCTTTCCTTTTCCAAATTTTTCTTATTTAATGTGATTATTTAAATTATTCATCCAATTTATTTTCCTTCCTTTTCCAAAATCATGGGAGTAGTTACTTTCCATTTGAAAATTTTTCAAGACCCAAAAAATTCCCCCATGAGAATGGGCTTTGATTGGGACAAAGAGGAAGCTATTCCGATGTTGAAATAGGTCTTGACATAAGTCAGTTTGCAGTATAAAGGTATACCCATAGGAGGGGACCATGCCTATATAAGAGGGTCCCAGCTCATTTTTCTTTTACCATTATTCTCGGTGGAATCATTGCTCTCATTTTTCTCTTGATCGTCTTGCTTCTATAAACCATGGCCCTTTGCAATTGCCTTCATCCACGAACTAACCTATGCATCCCAAAAAATGAATACCTCTTACAGTTTCCTTCTTCTATGTACTAAATTTTAAATCCATGAAGGGGACTTTAAATCTTTGAACTGTGAGTTTGTATTTCCACATAGCACGAGTCAATGTGTGGCTTTCTTGTTCTATTAACTATTCAGTTCACTGGCCAAAGCCCCGCGGGCTAACAGCCTATGGGTTTTCGTGTACTGTCAATTAGAAGACGACGCCTTCCATGTACCTTTTACAGGTTTCAATACATGTATTTCTCCTTTATGTGTACTTCTATTAGTCTTTTTTCCAAAAAAAAATTGGACATACCATTTTGTATGGTCTTTTGATGCATGAACAATAATGGATCCTTCACAGCCTGCTGTCAATGATTCTATTATTACTAGTGATTCTACCTCTCCCCTTTCAGCTATTGATGAAATATGGAAGAATATAATGGACTCTATTTATGACAAGTTATATATCATTCCATTTCAGCAATCCTTAGCTAACCTTCTTACCGTGGGTCAAAGAGAGTATCCAATTTCAGATAGGCTTCCCATTTATGGATTTGGCCTATTGTCTAATAAAGTGATTTTGGAACCATGTCGGGTCAATCAACCTGCCTCTTGTATAATCAATATCATTGTTCCAAAGGCCCTTATTTCATTGAAAGAATTATTCATATAGAAGGATATCATCGTTGGGTCCTTATTGAACTATTCCCCTTTATCTCCAAAGGATGCACGATGAAATCCAGATTGTAAGGTCCAGTACAACCATAGTATTGTGTGGAGGGCCATGGAAAATGAACCTCATTGTTGGTAGTTAAAATGGGACATTATTTCTAGAGGTTCATTTGGTTTATATTGGGTGTGTCCTTTCTGGGTTCATCATAGGTTTGAGGAATTCTGAGCTAAATTGCGGATCGTGGGATTATATAAGGCTGTCTAGGCATCTTATACCCAAACTCATTTAACTAGCACTCTCATTTCATAGTTTCTGAGTAGATGCATCTCATATACCAACACCTTTCATCTATTTCATGGGGAGGTTGGTATTAGCCTTTGGTATATTTAGTTGATCTCAGGGGTTCCCATCATCAGAAATTTTTTTGATGAATTATTACCCCCTTCTTGTACCTGGGATGACGAGGAGAGGAATCATCCATTATCGAAGAAACTTATCACCTAAGAGAAACTCTTTTCAAAGGTGACTGACCCTTTCTAGAAGCAATACATATTTTTTGCTGACTAGATTAATGTCTTTGTTAAGAGAATAAATCCTGAGCCCTATGCGCACATACCCAGGTCCTTCCCAACTAAGGAGACCTGAAGGGGAGAATATTTTTATTAGACTATCTTAGAGGAAAACCAATTCCATGAATGGGGATGGGAACTTGTCCATGATTCTGACCATTTGTTCCAACTAGTGGCCTTCTTGGATATGTTTTTAAGTGAATGGCTCTTACCAGTGCACAATTCTGGTGGTGTGAGAGTCCCAACCTTTATCATGGAGGCTCAGCTGGCCACTGGAAAATGCATCAACCGATCCATTCCGGTATTGGACAAAATATAATTTTTACTAGGTTGTGTCAGCAAGGGGAGGCCACCGCATCAGGTGATTGGAACTTTCCAAATTTTCTGTGACTAGATAGGATCCCACATGGGGGGATATACTTTTATCAATACGTTACCGATTTCACATGTTGTTCTTAGGCCAAATCTTTAGATTAAAAATAGGTTCATGCCAGCGAGATGGGCCATGCAAGATAAGCAGGAAGTGTGGAATGAAAGGAAATAACGAGAATTGATGAGTTGAATCAACTATCATGGCCTATTTACTTATAACTCAAATGCTTCCCCTGTTGTTACCATAGTAAATGTTAAATCAGAGGACTTTATTAAGCAAGGATTCCTATTTTATTTAGTAGAGTTTATCTTGGTTTTCCATATTGATGGGGAAGATATCTACGAAGGGTATGCGCCTTGAAGATTTGGTCATTAGTTTAAATGTGTTTAGATGTTTTTCCCTCTTACCCTTAATAGTGCATGTTAGTAGAAACATTTTATGATATCTCGACATCTTTGGATAATGTTCACCTAGGAAGATACACGGTGAACTATTAAACTTATTCATCCCAAGGGTTTTTTACCCTTCCTTACAAAAGTTTATACTGATTCCTGGATTCAATCGTATCAAAATGGCTATCTGGTGGATATAGTTCCCATTTTTACGACCCCCAAGGAACATGGGGATAAGAGGAATCAAAAGGAAACTATTGAGCATTCCCTACTATGGAAATATTGTTTGAATTATCTCAGTTCTAAACCCCAAAGAAAGGTCTTGAGATCATGGGGTGTAACCTCCCAGGCTGTCGAGGCCACCAGTGCTTCCATCAAGAACCAAATTTATATCACTCCTGATGTTGCATTTCCAGTGGACTGAAGACAATGGGGTACTATGTTGAGTCTCCAATCATTTTAGGTTCAATCCCCTCGCCCTTTGTGGAACTTTCCTTAGGAGACTAAAGTTTCTCTTACTATAATTGGAAATGTATCATCACCTACTAAAATCTCTTATGATGACAATCCTGGAAAGGTGGATCTTTGCCTGAGGGATCTTGAGACCCTGATTCATTATCGACAGGGATGGTGTAAATATTATCGCAGAGTGATGGCCAGGATAAGGCCTAAAATCAATGAGGATTATAACAATTATGCCTCTGGTTGTTGAAATATTTCCAATTTTTTGACCGGGATTGGAACAGAGGAAATTCCTCACCCGCATCCAGAGTCTTGTAAGTGTCCATCCCCTGGGGATTCCAATGTCATAGAGGCACCTAGAAATTAGTTTAGGTTTATGGAACCTACTTTGCATTCTCAGACTGACCCTCTAGAATTATTCATTCCCATCACATTTTCCTTTCCAAGGGCCTGGAAGGTCTGGGGTGACTTGAGGGAGAATAATTCTAATGAAGATATTTGGGAGCTACTCCAAGAAGTATTCTTTTAACATCTAGAGTTTAGAGCCACCATCTCTCCCTCATGGATTTATGTTTATAAATATACGAATTAAATATCTATATATCTAAATAATATGGATATGTACCTCCATTCTTCAAAATACATGCATCATTGGTCTAATCAAGTGGATGATATGGAAATAATCGCAGAGTCGGATGACACAGAGGAAGAGGTAGTTTTATTTTCAAATCCAAACTTCTACTTTGTTTAATGGATCCTCATATTATTCATTACTCTTATAGGAGTCATAGGAGGCCCAAGAGATGATACCTTCTCCAGTAAACACCCCCAAGGGTACTGCCACTGGGGAATATGTTCCTTCGGATGTGGGGATCACTATAGAAGGTTCTCTTGGGGATACTAATCACATGAAGGAAGTTATTTAAAATAACACTAGGTAATTCCCTCCTCTAGTTCCACTTGATATTCCCATTAGGAAGAAATCCCCATGGCATACCAAAAAATTTCGATAGGCATCTCAACTATTAATACGCATCAAAATGGGGATTACAAGTTGCAATTATATATGTTTATATGGTGGACATACCAAGTTCTTTCATCTATATGACTAATTATTATTCACACCTCTTGACACAAAACTAATAAGAAACCAAACAGTCATTTCCCAGATATCCATGGCTCCTACCTCCTCTGAAGTTTAGGATATACTATCGGTGGTTGTGGCTGAACAAGGTGGAGAGATTAGACCAACCAAGGAGGCTAGGGGATTGAAATTCCGGATTAGAGGAAAACCCCAGTAGTGGGTGAGTCCATAGAAGTTAAACCACCAACTGAACATATTTATCCCATTATTGCAGACAAGGATGGGACAACACTGATAGCACCAGCTAAACTGGGTAAGGAGCCTCAATTGTTAGAGGACATCAGAGGGGTACCCTTTCTTGAAGAGTTGAATGCCCCAAAATAGATGAACCCCACCCTATCAGAGAGAGTGTCTTAAGAAATCAATGCCCCAATTGAGAATTATGGTCCCGCTCTCCTAGGGGATACAACCATAGGAGTGGAAGCCATTCCAGCTCATGGAGGTTTGGAACTGGCTATAGTGCCTTATTCTAGGCCGGTTATCTCTATGGGTACAATTTTCATAGGAAACCTTCTAGAGTTTTCTGATTCGTATGAACATGACCCTAAGACATAGAAATCCTTGAGAAACCCTGAGGTTCAACCACAGATAGAGGATGCAGTTCCCACTTTACTAGGTAGTTATTCCGAAACTGATTCTGGTAACATTGGTAATTCAGGAAGCATATGTTAAGAAAGACCTCATCTGGTAACATACATCCTTGAATATGTTCCTCTGTTAGGGAGTCAATATTAAACTAACTAATATGGCTTGGATAGTCTTCATATTGGCTTCAAAATATCATGGAAAAAATTAGAGTTTGATTTCCCAAACACCTCTAGGAGATATGTTGGAGAAACTACCCAGATTATCTCACTTGTTTTTAGTCTTGGGGTTTGGAGGGTTTGATTTTCATGGAATTTATAACATAGTGAAGCATGTGGTCATGTCTAGAGAAGAGAATGTCATGCTAGGGACTCGTCTTTCCACTATAGAATCTATGGTTCATCTTTCCACTGCCATACAAATCCTTATAAATGAAGCTACCAAGAAGGTTGGGGTAGCCACGAGGCTACAGAGAAAAATCATGAAGCAAATGTCCTTAGCAGAGCAGTAGAGAAAATAACTGTAGTGACTTAAATAGGAATGGGCCCATGTTAGGGCTTCCGTTGATGAGGGAGAGAGACTAGTGGAAGATGGGAAAAAGGATGTACTTGAAGTGGTAAAAGAGCTGGAGGTATTATGGGCTTATGTTGAGGATGAGACTACTACTTTTTTTATTCCCTATCAATCCATCAAATAATAAAATCAAACGTTGATACAACATTATGAATATATTGAACAACTCTTGTAATTTTCAAGACCTACTCTTATGGAGAGGATCTAGGTTTTGGATGCCCTCTAGGCCTTTATTTAATATAATTAAAAATATTGTTCTCTCTAGTGCTTCTCCATCATCTTTTCCTATAATGCCAATCAATCATAACTGACTACATTTAAACAGTAATCTCAACTGAATGTCAATTTAAATTCCAATTCAGGCTAACTAATTTGAAATAATTAAGTCATGCTCTATTTTTTCCATAGATGATGGAATCAGCGAGCGTAGTTTGATTATTTCTAGTGTTACATGGAAACCCTACAAAAATTGTATCTTTTCTATTAGAACCCTAATTTTTTCTAATCTATTATGGTGTGAACATATTGGGTATAACTTGACTTTTTCTTAGGCCACTCTAAATGGGTTTTCTACCTAACAAGCTTTGTGTATCTTTATTTTTTTGATCACTCAATATTTTTCCTAAACCACATAATTCACAGCTTTAGAGAGCTAGTGATCAACTTTTATCTAGGTTTCCCTTTGAGGGTTTTTTTCCCTGGTGAGTTTTATCTCTTTTTCAGGGGTATTTTAAAGTATTGAGAACCAGACTATCTGATCTAAAAGTTGTTTTTTATTAAAAGGGGGGATAGTCAAATCCAATGAAGGAATACAACAGAGAAACCTAGGGAGGTTTGAAATCATGAAGTCCAAGAGCATCCCCATGTACAAATTATGAAATTCAAGAGGAAGAGAACCCAAACTACTAAAGATAATAAGAGTATTTTCAGTAGTTCCAACCTGATACAGCTAATCCACTATGAATTTGGATTCCCTCCACGTATGATGAATTTATTTCCTTCAGATATTCTCTAAAGAACACTGTATAAAGAGATAAGTCAGATTCTATATTGGGAAATGTTTCCCTTTCATAGTACGCACCAACACCTCAGAATCTGACTCCACCTCATTAATATGAATCTCGATCTCTTTTCACAACATGATACCCAAATTTAGAGCACGCACATCTACACTTAAGGAGTTCCATGGACTATAAAAGTCCCTAAAGTATAAGAGAATAGAACCGCTTGTGTCACAGATCGGGAAAATCCCCCTCACCAGCCCAACCATGAAAAAGCCATCAATGTTGATTTTAGTGAACTATAATGGTGGGGAACATCTAACCCACTGAATAAGAGAATTAGCTGGAAAAACTGGTTTATTAATAAATCTACAAAGCGTCTCCGACTTTATCCCAACCTTGGTCAAATCCCCCATGTCATAAACTAGAGCCTTCAACCTGAACAGCATGAAGGATATTGATGGATTTAGGCCCATCCTGTTGTTATATTATGCCTCCCAAATTGTCCAAAAAATAGAAATAAAAGAAATACCAGGAATATTCACCTCCATCTTGTTACCCTCTAGACCCCAAAACCAATCCACAATGAAGGCATGCATGGATATATTTCTATGACCCATGAGCGCCTGCAGGTTCATAGTCGACCAGAGGTGAACTGCCCAGTCCCTATACAAAAATAGGTGGAGAACTGACTTCCTATGATGCCAAACATATTAGAGGCAATGAGACGCAAGGTAGATTCCCCTATGCTGCACATTATCATCTATAGAAATGGTCTGGTTCCTCACCCTCCAAGAAAAAAAGTTAATTTCTATGAGAATATCCTTTTACCATAATCTATCAGCGTAGATTTCATGCACAGACTCTGAATACATTAACCACCTATAATAACAACCACTGAAATGATCGGAACTCAAACCAGTGAAGCAACATTAATCATCCTCTCCATTAAGCATGATGCGTTTAAAAATATTCATCAACTCATTATTCAAAATGGCCCCAAAAATGGAGGATAACAACTCGCCTCCTTAAAGTTCGAATCGGGGGTTGAACATCCCAGAAAGAAGAGTTTAACACCCTCCCAATTTTCCTTCCATTAACTGATATCACCTCTCCCTACAATACAATGTGCCTCCTTATACAGAATATCCAGGTGCCCAAACATACACCTATCATTATTGATGTTTTAGGTTGAACACCTTTGACCAAGATTGATGTTTTAGGTTGAACAATTTGGATCATGATTTTTAGGGAAAGGGACCCAATTTAGGACTCGTTTACTGAGAATGTCCCAACAACTTTCATACATGGATAAGGGACTTTTCTTAATCTTGATTTTTTGGTTTCTTGGTATGGTATATGACATGGGGCATGGAATCCATGGGACATTTGGAGATGTGAGAGGCCTCTCAGGGAAAAAATTTCCTTTCCTTAACAGGCTAGTTTTTTTGGTCCATTTATGTAGAGCTTCCAAGGAATTATGTTCATTAGTCAAACAAAGGTGTCTTTAAGACACTATTCTTGCATTTCTGATGGATAGTTAGATTTATGGAAGTTTTTCTTTTCGTTTTTGTCAAAGACCACAATGTGTAGCCTGTTGAAGGAATAATGTCTGAAAGTATAATGGAATTTTTATCGGATATTCTTGAAAAATCACTCCCACACTAATTTGACCTTTGTAAAGGAAGGAATAATAATAGCGTAGTTCAAATTCATACAATTGGGACATTTGAGACTTATAGTTTAAAGTCATCTTACTCTAACCAATAAGGGTGGTATACAACTCATCCCTTTTACTGTAGTTTGACTAGAAATGCTTTATCATTTTCAGGCATGAGAGTGGGGAAAGGATGTAAAATGTAATCTGGGGGTTTCCAAAACCAAGGACTAAGATTAGACATAAAAATCATAGAGAATAAAAAAGTTTGAAAATCCTCTCTTGAGGAAAATTTTACCTTTGGTTGAAATGTCATTTTTTTGGGAAACTTATGGAGAGTCATCAGGGAATTATGTACATAGTCAAACAAAGGTGTCATAGGACACTGACCTTCTATATCTGATTGCCATGGAGGATTATGGGCATTAATTCCCTTCTAGAAACAGAGTATGGATCATGAAAATGGGGGTACCTGAACATAAAAGGGGGTATTTCAAGCCGAAATCTCTCGAGAATAGGTAAAGGAGTTCTTTTCATACATGTGAGGGGGGATCCTTATGTAGGTATGACCCCTACGCAGGAAGGGGTGGGATGATTTAATTGCATGGTTGGGCCCAATATATATAGATCAGGTGTCACTACATATTCTTATGGTTATAGGAATAAATTCAAATGTAGTTTTATTTAAGGTTTTCTCATATGTGGATTTGATTCACACATATGGGTGGGGCATATTCGTTTCATGTACAAGTTTTTTCAATAAGTTGGGACTCATGTTGGACTTTCTTGTGAATATTCATTCTGTGCATAAGATCATGAAAGGAGGACATTTTTTGTGTATAGAGGTCATATAATTGACATTGAGTATCAGATATCACTCATTTTTAATGTCATGTAATTAGAACATTGATATAGATTCCCCAAGTAACTAGTGGATAATTGGGATTAGGTATTCCAACATGTCCAAGAAATGAGTAAAAATGAAAGTGTAATATGTAGTTTCAAGGGATTTTGGATCTGGAGAAATGATAATGGGATTAGAAGTTATTGGTCTTACTTAAATAGGAAAATCCTCTCATGAGGGAGAATTTTCTTTTGGTTGACATGACGTTTTTGTGGGAACTTTATGCAGATATGTCGAGGCATTGTGTGAATAGTCAAATAAAGGTGTCTATAGAAAACTATCCTTCCATCTCTGATATCCATGTAGGATTATGAGGATCCAAAATCGCTTGAAGCATAGAGTTTGATGAATGAAGAGGATTGGTTTGGACATATTAAAAACACCCAGGCTGTGATTATCTATGGAATTGGGAGTTTCTTCACACAGATCTGACCCATATAAGGGGTGGGACATTTTGATTTCCTTTTTAGAGTGGGATCCAGTTTTGAAGATCCAAGTGTCCCAAAATTAGACTCCCTACACAATTTTGGTCTGTGTGTAGGGAGTGGGCGCATTTTTATTCCTTTGTTGTGGCTAGACCCGATCTTGGAGATTCCGATGTCACAAAATTAGCCTCTCTACATAGATTTGGTCTATGCGCATGGGGTGAGGCATTTTATCTATATTTGGGGTACTTTTTAGTTTGATGTCATACGATTAGGACTTTGGGTTCTCTATCATGGGGAAAAAAGGAACCAAAACATTCCTTTTAAGGTCGTGAAACCAAGACCAGTCACTAGGGATTGATTTACCATGAATAAATGGGTTATCCCCATCAAACTCCCTAATCTCACTTAGGTCTTTCCTGGTGTGAGAAACAAGGGGCAGAAAGGTTTTCAATTCACCCACTTGGTATGGAATAATCAAATAAAGGAGAATTTTATACCCAGGGTGATATTGTGCAGTTTATCATCATGAATCCAGGAAATTTCATCATAGAGTTTAATTTCATATGATTATGATAATTTCTATACAATTTAATTTCATGTGGAAATGACGTAGGTCAACCGACATGAAAGGGGGGCATGTGATTATTCTTGATACAATCCTATGAATAGGGCATATTTGGGAGCCTTTCTCTTTGACCTAGTCTACATGCAGAAGGGAATTTTTTTCCATGAATGTTCTGCAACTAGATCTGGATTATAAGATCTAGTTATCACTATGTATCCCATGGGATGATAAGAATCACAACACACTTAGTTCCTTATATAAAGTTCTCTACATAGATCCAACCCATATGCAGGGAGAGGGAAATTTTTTTGGGGGTGGCTAGGCCAGGATGATATTCCAGGAATCTCAACATATCATGTGAGGGAAAGAATCAAGCCAAATGTATTTCTAAGCCATGGCATGGTAGGTGACCAATGCTAGAGGCAATTTCCTATTAGGTGAGAACATTTTTGGGCCATTCGGTTTAACATCATGCCATGAGGACGTTGGTGGATCTACATGAATGAGATAGATGTTGTGGGCCCTTGCAATTTTATGTCTTGCAGAAATTACATTCATAGCACAATTTAACATCATGTTGTGGGGACTAAATGTTAGATAAAGGCCATGAATAAGTATTGGCTAATCGGGCTGGGATATTCTAGCCTGCCCCAAACATGAGGGGGAAAAGAATGTGTAAACCATGATCCCAGGGGTCCTCGAATTAGGAGGAATGATATGAGGCTTGGGAGTCATTGGGTTTATGTAGGTATAAAAATTATATCTTGAGGATGAATTTTCCTTTGGTTTATAGGCCTTTTTGTAGGTAACTTATTTAGAGCCACTGGGGCATTGTGCGCATAGTCAAATAAAGGTGACTATAGGACACTGACCACCCATTTTTGATGGTCGTGGAAGTTTATGGGGATATAAAATTTCATGGGTTATGGAGTTTTATGAATGAAAAGGGAATGTCCAAGTACATGGGGAATATCCATACCATGATTAGTTGTGAATCTTGGGATCCCCTATATTGATCCAACTTATATGTGAATGGAGCATGATCCTTTGATAAACCCTTTTCATGGGAATCAAGTTTTGGAATAGCCTACCCAACTTTTCATTCTTGTGTGGGAGTTTGGGTGCATTTTTATTTTCTAATTTTTTATGGCTAGACCCGTGTTTGTATATTCAGGATTCACTACATATCTCATTATACTGACAATCAATCCACACATAGTTCTTGGGGTACCATGAAGTTTAACATCGTATGATTAGGACTCAGACCATGCAGTTTTACATATTACGGTAAGGACTCAGGCTTGTAGTGAATTGATATGCCTGTAAGGAATCCCTTGTCAAAATTTCTAAGCCCACGTGAATAGTACTCAATGTGAGAAACAAGGGATGGTAAAGGATTACTCTACCACACAGGGGGGCATGGTGAAGTACAAGGGTGTTTTTTTCTTTAAATATTTTACCAAAACCAGGCCCAAGTTTGAAGACTCAAGTGTTGCTTACATACCCTATGTGGATGGGAATCAATTTGAATGAAGTTATGTGGAATTTCCTATGTAAGTCGAACCTGTATATAGGGGAAGTAAATTTTGATCTTGTGGAATTTGTTCCCAAGGATGTGAAATATGGGCATCACTACATATCCTATGATGATAGGAATGAAGACACACATAATTCTAAAATGGATGTTCTTTTTCCTAGTCTGACCCATGTGTAGACAAGGGGAATCTCTTATGTTAGGTAGCGGCTGGGCCAGGATATAATATCTAAGCGTCACTATGTATTTTTCAATGGAAGGAATCAAGACATACATATTTCTAGAAGTAACATACCAGCATATGTTTAATCCTTTTATAGGGGAAATGATATTTTTTATTTTCGTGGTGGTTGAGCCCAAGGGGTATGATCTGGATGTTATTATGTATCCCATGAGGGCAGGAATCAAGCTACATGTAATTCTAAGGCTACCTCTATCAGTCAATTCCATGCATAAAGAGGGGTCATTTTAACCTTTTTTATAATCTTGTAGTGTACCTTTACCCTTTTTTGTTGGGGAGAAGTCTTTATCACCATTACTAAGCTCATTTGAGCTATGCTCAGTGTGAGAAACAAGGAATAGGAAGGGTTTCCTCTTGCAATACAGATGAATCTAGAGGTACTACAGAGGCATTGTATAACATGTGGTGGTTTGACCAATACCTCGAATCAAGGCATATCAACATATCCCATTGGAAGATGAGAATCAAGCCATGCGTAGTTCTATAAAGAGACCTCCTCACGTAGGTATAGTCCATACATAAGGAGGGGGAATTTTTGTGGTGGGCAGCTAGGCCAAGACATATGATATGGGTGTCACTATGTATCCTGTAGGGGCAATAATCAATCCACACATAGTTCTTGAAGAAAGGGCTCCCATGTGGATCTGGCACTCACATGGGACACTTACATGGAACTTGGGGTAATTTTACCTTTCTTCGGCACAAATCTTACTCATTTATAAAAAATCATTGTCTGAAATATAATGGACCATGTATAGTTTAACATCTTGTATTTGGGATGATAGATTCCATGAAATTTAATATCATGCGGTTCGGACATTGCAACATGTAGTTTTATGTCATGCGATCAGGATCAAGTTCACCCACTATGAGTGGAAGGTAATGTTGAATCCATTTAGTTTAATTTCGTGTGGTAAGGACACATCATCATGAATTTTAATGTCATTTGATTAGGATGAAGTTGTTGTGCAGTTTAATGTCATCAATCTAATACGGAGATCTTATAATTACACAATGTATTTATTTAGGAACCTTGCATTGTTGGGAGATATAGTGATATTTCCATCCATTGAAATTAAGGCATATGATCTGTTAGAGTAGACCTTGTGTATGATATATAGTCCTTCCCATTTTTGCTCCAATTTTTTAGGTTTCTTTCCGAGCATCATCGAATTTATGAGGACCAAAACCATTTCTCCTTCGAGAAAAGACCGAAGGAGACCCTTTTTTGTTGAAGGCCCATGAAATCTGATTTTGGTAGACTTACAAATGGTTCAGAGTGTGAAATATTTTCTCATCCATTCTCTCCAACTTGTTGAATCATTTCTGGTATTGTTTATCTATGGATAGTCGATCACATACGGTGACGCATAGTGATAGTAGTTGAAATTCAATGGGTAGAACCACTTTTATATCGTATACTAATGAGTAAGGGGTTTCTTGAGTGGTGGTGTGATTCGTGGTCTAGTAATCCCATAGATAATAGAGGATCTTATATGTTCATGATTTCATTCCATTTTCTACCATCTTCGGGAGTATATTGGATCGGGTCTTGTTAAAGTCCTCTATCTTTCATTTGGCTATTGCATGGTAGCGGGATGAATGGTTGGCCTTGATGCCATACTCTTGTTATAGATTTTCCAATTCAACAGGGAATGAATTGGTGCCATTTTCCTTTATAATTTTATGAGGGACACCAAATATGGTGATGATGTTATCTTTCACAAAGCTGAAAATGATTCTTTCCCTGAACTCTTTAATAGGTATAGCCTCTTCCCATTTGGAAAAGAAGTCATTTTCTTTGAGAATATACTTGAATTGTCTAGATTTGGTGGGAGTACATGGTCCCATAATGTCCATTACCCATATGGAAAATGGCTAGGAGAACTTGGATGTGTAAATAAAATCCAGGGGATGGTGATTGAATTTCTCACGAACATGGTAGAGTAGAACTTCCTAGTGAACTGATCACAATCCTTCATTATAGTGGTCCAATATTACCCAATCCATTAAATTTACTGAGAGATCTTGGAAACTAATTGATATGCTTCACAAAATACGGAATTCACTTCTTTCATGGAGGTGGTTGTATCTTTTATATCAATGAAACTGATATGGACTCCATTGAGGCCTCACTTGTAGATATCCTTTCACTATTTTGTGCCATTGTATATGAGGAAGTTGGTTTCCCGTCTCCAGATCTATTCCCATTCATCCTTATCTATTGGTAGTTCTCCCTTTTGAAGTTAATCTTTAATGGGAGTCATCTAGCCAGTGGCAGGACCATGCAGCTCAGGGATAGGACAAGTCTCGTTTACCTCTTCCATATTGTCCTAGATATACAGAAAAACCATTCAGCTGTGGGAAATGATGATAACCATTTCATTCTGATCTAGGTCTGATAGATCCATGGAAGTATTTTCTAATGCATCATCTTGCGTATTTTACAACCGGGGGAAATAAATCAATGTTATCTCTGATGGGAATTCTTCCATAAGTTCTCAAACATGGTTCATTAAAGGGGTCATCTCATCTTTCTTTAAAGTATAGTAACCATTTACTTTCTTTATGAACAGTTCTGCATCACCTTTTATCTTCAAGTGTTTGGCTTATACATGAAGTGTCAGATCTAGGCCTACAATTAGGGTTTGGTATTCTACTTTATTGTTTGTGCACCCCTCTGATAGTAGGAAGTAATAGGTTAAGACTGCCTTTTCTAGAGATATGAGTATGAATCCCATCCCCACTTTGTTGAGTCTGGGGTCTTCCATCCTTTTTCTATCAGGATTCTAGACGTTCCATCAAAGTACATTTCCCACATCTAGGGATCCTTTTGAATAGATAACACTTACTCATCGAGTATCTTAACATCCAATGGATTCATTTCTATTGAGGTATGTTCTACTGGGAAATATACTAACACTTGGCCTTTGATGACATTCTATGGTATGAACTTTATATCAAACTACTAAAGTATGACCACCCACCATGATAGGAATCCAGTCAATATTGGATAGCTAAGAATATATTTGAGCAGGTTGTTATGTGAGACCAAATGGACCTCTTGGTGCTGCATGTGATGAATTAACTTTTGGATTACAATTATTAACGCCAGGTATCTTTTCCCGATATCTGAATATCAAGTCTCAACATCAATCATGGTTCAGCGGAGATAATAAAGACTATTTTCTATGATGGAATCATTCTTTTATGCTAAGAAGTAACCTAGGAATCCCTCCAAGGTAGTTACATACAGAATGAGTGGTATTCCTTCAACAAGAGGCATTAGAATTGTTGGGATTGATATATATAACTTGATATTTTTTAATTCTTACTGAGAATTATCATTCCATTGATATTATACCTCTATTTTCATCAACCTGGTGAAGGGAAAACATTTTCTAGTGAGGTTGGATATGATGCACCAAATATAGTTCAGGTGTCCTTGGAGTCCTCTCAACTTAGTGAGGTTATGAGGAGGTAAAATTCTAAGGATATCCTTTTTCTTCTTGGGTTTGACTTTGATTCCATTATGGAGTATGATAAAGACAAGGAATTTCTCTAAGGTGACTCCAAAATCACATTTCTAGGGGTTCATTTTTCAGACTATATTGTTATAGTTTGTTAAAGACTATTTCAAGATCTAACAAGTTATCCAAACAATTTCATTCTTTAACCACCAAATCATCCACATATCATTCATCTAACTTTCCCATGAAGGATTTGATGATGTGGTGCATGGCATGTTGATATGTGGAACCAACATTTTTCAAACTGAAGGGTGCTACCTTATAGAAAAATACTCCCTAGGGGATTGATGGTAGTGGATTATTCATCTTCTTAGGCCATTTAGATCTGGTTATATTCTGAATATCCTTGCATGAAAAAGAGAGCCTCGTATATGGAAGTTGCATCCATTATCAATTCTGTGATTGGGATTGGGAAATCATCTTTCAAGCAGTGACGATTGAGATCCTTGATATCTATGTAGACTCTAATTTTTCCATTTTTCTTCTTGATAGGAACTATATTTTCCATCTAGATGGGATATTGGACCTCTTGAATGAAATTATCTCTATTGATCTTGTCAGATTCCACCTCTATTTTTGAAGCATGTGTCAGGTGAGTTCTTATAGAGTCTTTCTTGTAACCACGGTGGTTTTCAGGTAGGCCCAGGTGGTGAGTGGCCACATCAAGATCGAGGCCTGTAATTTATATATAGTTATAGGTGAAAAAATATTGATTCTACTTTAAGAAGTATGTATATATACCTTTCTCTTGGCAATACATGGCTGCACTAATCAGAGTGGGTCATGAGTCTTCTTCAGTACCCTAGTTTATCTCCTAGAGTTTATCAATGGTGGTAGATACACATTCCTTAAATGTGGGAGGGGAATCCCTAATATATTCTTCATCATCCTCTTCTCTATAATCCTCATCTTATTCTTCCCCTTCTAATGGGGAAATAATTATTGATATGTTCTCTTTAGAATTGGGAGAGGAATCCAACCTCCAATGGCCCGAAGGCCTTCATTTTTTATTGATTTTGATAATCCACCTTTCAAGGGGTGAGGTGGAACCCTTACAAGGCCCGTAGGCGTAAGTATTACATGGCTCATAGGCATTAGAGAAATTCATTGCCTGTAGGCTTCAAACATTACATACAACTCAGACTAACTACTTGGAATTGCTCCTCCCCTAGCATCTTCATCGTGAAATCATCTCTCCACCTTCGCATGGATGTTCGGCTAGGAATTCTCATGCATGCACAGGCTTGTCCCGATGAAAGGTGTCATACCCTCTCATTCTTGAAATCTGTTTAGCTTCTGCTATGGTGAAATCTCCTTAATGTGGTTAAGGGAATTTTTTTTGAGCACTCACCGTCATCCTGGGGGCCAGTGCACTTTTCAACACTGTTGGGATCAGAGGCCATGATCGAGATCATGAAGATGGATGAATTCATGTCTGAATTTAATCCACTCACTCAACCTGATTGATGGAAAGTATGCATTCTTCATTGAGCTGCCTAATAGGGTCAGCAGGAACCATATCCAGTCTATTTAGAGTGGTGAACTAATCAATCCCATCGACTAAGGGTTGATTCCCTTCTTAATCATAGAATCCTACATCAATGTATTGTGACTCTCAAGATTCAAATGAGGCCTTATCAGCATGAAATGTTCCATTCTGTCCATTAATGTTATATTTGATGCACTGATAATACGATGAGGGATTTTTTTTACAGCCTATATAGCCAAGTCCTTCCTAGTAGGACATTGAAGGTCGTGTTTTGGTAGACCACAAGAAATTATGAGTCGCCTATGAGGTCTCCAAGATATATTTTAATATTTATTTGTACAAATGTATTCTACTCAATTTTATGATAGACTAATAAGGTTGTGGTGTAGGGTGTCAGGTTATCCTCATTACAGCAGAACCGATGAAGTATCCATAGTGGGATGAGATTAACTTTGGATACATTTTCAATGAAGACTTTTCAAATATCAACACCATTTATCTTTCCATAAATGTGTAGGGATTTTATGTGCCTTTCCACAATGGTGTCTTCATCTTTATCCATAAAGAAGATGATAGCATAGAATTCATTAGGACCCATATTTTTCCAATAGACTTCAGTGATGGATACTTTGGATTCAAACTTTTTTGGGCTCATTAGAGCTTCGATGAGTGCTTCTGTAAGGTTTTCTAACTGATTTAGTGCATCTTGTATTGATAGATTGGCTGGTACTGAGGCTAACTATTTCATGATTTCATATTTCTGCTCTATAAGCCGGTTCTTCCTAGCTTGGGGAAGCTCTTTCATTGGATATTTTGAGGCATGAGAATTGGGTGCAAAGGGACCGGCTCCTGAGATAGGAGTTGGTGATGCTTCAACAGTTTGTGGATTTTTCTGAATAGTTCTGTTAGCATGTTGCGGGAGGTTAGACATTTGTTCCTCTTTCGATGGATACTTTAGGATGATTGGGCTAGATTTTCTTCTGATGGGGGGTAGAGAAAATTTTATGTTCCTACTGGGTCCACTAAAGGGATATTATATGAGTTTCTACAACATTGACGTTTTGAGCAAAAGTGCGGCTAGGAATTTGGTTCCTCTCATGGCTACATCTACCCAGATATCTTTTGATTCGATAGCCACTTCCTCTGACTCCCCTATTAGCCTCGGGAAACTCAGGTTTATATCTATACTCTTCATCAGAGAAAGTATCCACTAATTGGATGACATTAACGAAGCGTAAGATCATTTCCTCATCTGATAATGAATTTGCCCGATCAACTTTTCCCACTAGTGTCGTTTAGAAGGGTGGTGCCCATTGTACTATTTGGAGGGATGGTTCCCATTGTGTCTTTTTGTGGGAAGGTTCCCATTGTGTCATTTGGAAAGATAGTTCTCATATCTTTAGATCAGTTGGCATGAAATCTAAGAGTGTTAAAGTCAACTTTGGCCTTGGAGCATATTCATCTTCTTACACTTGATCGTATTGACCCTTGAAGGATCGTGGGGATAAGGATGTTTGTTTTTACACATCATGATTTTTGGGGGGCATAGACTCTTTCTTCAAATATTCTTATAGTATTCCATGGTATCGATTGAATATTTTTCGATTCATACAACCATTGAACTTCTAATCCTTTTTTCTGATGACTTTTTGTCATTCCCCTTCTTCATCAGGGTCAATGGTGGAAACATATGCCACTTGTGCTGTTGGTGGTCCTATCTTGATTTATCTATAATCTATCATCTTTTATAAGAGTTACTTGTTAAAAAAACATTCATGGATGGTGTGTCCTATTATTAGGTGGTAGGGACAATAATCTGGCTAGTCATCGAGACCTGTTTCATCATCCCTCTTTGGATATGGTAGGTGAAGAATGTTATAATTCATGGCATTTAAAAATTATCCACATACTTGATCATCTTGTAATGAATTCAATTTATTCCATAACTCCTTGAATTTATTTCTTTTAGCTCTCCTTCAATCGTCTTGTCGAGGTGGGGCATCTATTGACTTCTAGGGGTCCTGCATGGTTTTGTGTGGGCCTTGAATCTAGAGCTAGTGTAGGGGTGGATTAAGAATAATAGAAGCTACTTCATCTCTTCCAATCGTTTTACCTAGGGCCTATGGGGCTGCTCGGGACTACAGATTAGTCTATTTCAAGGAATCCTTTATTCTCTGAGCAATGGTAGATAAATCCCAGAATCCACGTGTATACTTCACCGAGATGAGGGGTGTTCACAGCTCATCATAGACATTATCAATGCACATGGAAAGCATCTCATATTGGGAGGAAGACCAGTTTAGGGAGTAATTTATAACTCTCTATCTTGAAATGAAGTCTAAAACTATCCCCCCCCCTGTTGTTTACAGATCATGAGATTGCTAACTCTTTTTTCAGCAACATTGAACTGAATTGGAAGAGGAACTACCACTGAAGGTCCTCCCAACCTATAATTGAATTAGCTGGAAAGATGGTATACCATACAAAGTCTTAACCTTTCAGGGTTCACATGAAGCATCTAAGTTTCACTTCTTCTTATTGTTTAAGATTTTTCATGATGGTATCACAATAAGATGTATAGTGCATGAGGTTTTATTCTAGGTCACCTGAACCATTGAACATTAGGAATATGAGATTCCCTAAACTTGGTGGCGGTTGGACATTTCTCACCCATTCGGTGTAGGGCCTACATTTTGTTTGTATCAGAGCGTGTCATCTGTGACAACCAGGCCCCGGTGACAGCACAGACACCCCGCCTTAACATGGTCGTCGGGTCTTTGCCTACCAGGTACCACCAGTTGCCCCCGCAGACACGTGGGGCCCACCCTAGGGTCACACCCACGTGCCCGAACGGGTCATCTGACTAATGATTATCCCCACATTCCAACACATGTCCTTTCCAGTGTGCTTTGTCCTCACTCACACACACCCTGAGATACTTCCCAGAAGGTCACCCATCCTGATCACTACTCCAGGCCAAGCACGCTTAACTTTGGAGTTCTAATCAGACAGGCTCCTGAAAAGGAAGGTGCACCTTGTTGACATGAGTCATATCAATTAGTCATTTAACCCTTTATCATTTGGGGATGTTACAATCACCCCCCTTTTAGAGCACAACACCCTCGTTGTGGGCCCTACATCTCAACCCAGGTAGTGCACCGCACTTAAGGCTGGGTACCACCTCTGATACCAAATGTGACAACCAGGCCCCGGTGACAGCACAGACACCCCGCCTTAACATGGTCGTCGGGTCCTTGCCTACCAGGTACCACCAGTTTCCCCCGCAGACACGTGGGGCCCACCCTAGGGTCACACCCACGTGCCCGAACCGGTCATCTGACTAATGATTGTCCCCCCATTCCAACACATGTCCTTTCCAGTGTGCTTTGTCCTCACTCACACACACCCTGAGATACTTCCCAGAAGGTCACCCATCCTGATCACTACTCCAGGCCAAGCACGCTTAACTGTGGAGTTCTAATCAGACAGGCTCCCGAAAAGGAAGGTGCACCTTGTTGACATGAGTCAGATGGATAGGAGTGGAACTAGTGGATACGTCTTTTGTACTTCTAGTTCCTTGTTGTTGTTGTTTAGCGTCCTTGTATTATGAGCTTCAATAATAAAAGACACATGCCTTTGTGATCTTTTCATTCTTGTCCTCTTTTGTGTTGTTACTAAGAGGTTCTAGTTTAGACTGTTGACTTGACCCTCACTTGTGAGACATCTACTGGAGGAGACCCAGTTACCACGCACCGGTGCTGGCAGTGTGAGCTTACTCTAGGAGGCGAGAGCTTCGGCTGGGATCTTCTTGTAGCAGCATCGAGGCCTTACGACGTCATCTTGGGCATGGATTGGTTATCTACAGTCCATGCTTAGATTGACTGTTTTAGGTGCAAGGTGCGATGTGCATGCACCGACGGGAGCAGGTTCACCTTCACCGGCGAGAAGGGAGCCTTTGCAGCATAGGATGGACTCACACAGAGGAGAGGGCATCCCATCACTCATCAGTTGGCTAGCCTCATCCTTGGAGCAGTTGACGTGCGGAGTCCTAGTTTTCCTGTAGTGGTGGATCAGTATGTGGACGTCTTCCCCGACGACGTTCCAGGGATACCTCCTCGCAGAGAGGTAGACTTTTACATTGATCTGTACCCCGGGATAGCCCCGATATCCACTCTAGCATATCGGATGGCCCCCGCTGAGCTTCGAGAGCTGTGGGTACAGTTGGAGGACTTGCAGGGCAAGGGGTTCATCCGACCCAGTGTTTCACCCTGGGCTTCCCCGTTTTTGTTCGCCAAGAAGGCAGACGGGAGCTTGCGACTGTGTGTCGACTATCGTCACCTGAACCAAGTGACAGTGAGGAACAAGTATCCGCTACCGGGGATTGATGACCTCTTCGATCAGCTCAAGGGAGCACGGTGGTTCTCGAAGATAGACCTCAGGTCAGGCTATCATTAGCTCAGAGTTCGAGACGAGGACGTGCAGAAGACGACCTTCAGGTGTCGGTATGGCCACTATGAGTTCTTGGTTATGCCTTTCGGTGTAACCAATGCTCCAGCAGTGTTCATGAGCCTCATGAATAGGATCTTCCAGACATACCTCGATCGATTTGCCGTGGTCTTCATCGACGACATTTTGATTTACTCGACGACTGAGGAGGAGCACGCCTACCACTTACGGGTTGTACTGGACACACTCCGAGAGCACCAGCTTTATGGCAAGCTCTCGAAGTGCCAGTTCTGGTTACGTGAGGTCCACTTATTGGGGCACATCATTTCTAAGGCGGGATTTGTAGTGGATCCCGCGAAGATCGAGGCAGTACTAGCTTGGGAGCCACCCAGGAGTGTAACGGAGGTGAAGAGTTTCTTGGGACTAGCTGGGTACTATCGGATATTTGTGCTGGACTTCTCCAGAGTTGCGGCACCACTCTCAGCTTTGACGAAGAAGGGGAAACCCTTTGTGTGGTCAGACAGATATCAGCAGAGCTTCCAGGAGCTGAGGCAGAGATTGACCAGTGCACCTATCTTGAGGTTTCTTAAGGAGGGAGTTGGATACGTAGTCTACTGCGATGCATCAGGGACCAGACTCGGGTGTGTCCTGATGCAGGAGCGGTCTATGATTGCCTATGGATCACGTCAGTTTATGCCGCATGAGCAGAACTACGGTACCCATGACCTGGAGATAGCAGTAGTGGTCTTCGCTCTGAAGACATGGCGGCACTATCTGATGGGCGAGCGCTTTACAGTCTTTTATGACCACCAGAGTCTCAGGTACATCTTCTCGCAGAAGGAACTGAACCTGAGATAGCGGCGATGGCTCGAGTTCCTCCAGGACTATGACTTTGAGATAGTCTATACTCTTGGGAAGGGGAACGTGGTAGTCGATGCCCTCATCAGGAGGACGGGAATCCAGCTACTTGAGGAGGAGACAGAGAAGCTATCCACTTTGCAGATATCCTTCGTGGATAGGGATGGAGCAGCCTTCCTTCAGTCTCTCACAGTCACTCCTCCACTACTGCAGTGGGTCAGAGAGGCACAGCGTGAGGATGCTGACTGTGAGACTCGGTGTGCATAGATATCCTCGAGACAGGCACCTGATGGTTTCTCCCTTGGATCAGATCATGAAATCCTTTCTAGAGAACGTACCTTGGTACCAGTCTCTTTACGATAGGAGGTGCTGAGAGAGTTTCACACTTCTCCTTTGGCGGTACATCCTGGAGTGGTGAAGATGTACCAGGATCTCAGACGACAGCACTGGTGGCCGGGCATGAAGAAGGCTGTGGCAGAGTTTGTTTCACGGTGCCTCACCTGCCAGCAGGTGAAGGCAGAGCATTAGGTACCAGCAGGCTTGGTACAGCCCTTGGAGGTCCTAGAGGGGAAGTGGGATGGGATATCTATGGACTTCGTGACTGGACTTCCACGCACTTCCAGAGGTCACGACTCCATTTGGGTGATTGTTGACCGACTCACCAAGTCGGCGCACTTCTTACCCATCCGAGAGAAGGGCTCAGTGGAGAGCTTGGGGCGTCTCTACGTTCAGTAGATTGTACGGCTTCACGGTGTGCCATTGACTATCGTCTTTGATCGGGACGCTCGCTTTACTTCCCGGCTATGGAAGGGGTTGTAGGAGGCATTCGGGACACAGCTACGTCTAAGCACCGCCTTTCACCCTCAGACGGATGGTCAGACGGAGAGGACCATTCAGACTCTCATGGACATGCTCCGCGCATGTGTCCTCGACTTTGGTCACAAGTGGGAGGACCACCTACCCATGGTGGAGTTCGCATACAACAACAGCTACCACTCCACCATCGGGATGGAACCATACGAGGCGTTGTACGGCAAACCTTGCAGATCTCCTTTGTGCTGGATGGACCCTGGGGAGTCAGCACTTGTGGGACCAGAGATGGTCTGGGCCACGACAGAGAAGGTCCAGGTCATCCAGGAGCGGATGAGGACAGCTCAGAGCCGGCAGAAGTCTTATGCTGACAGGAGGCGGAGGCCATTAGAGTTCAAGGATGGCGACCACGTCTTCTTGCGTGTCTCACCTCGACGTGGATTATGAAGATTTGGATGAGCCGTCAAGTTGTCTCCACACTTCATCAGACCTTTCCAGGTCCTCAGCAGGATTGGCGAGGTGGCTTATCGCCTAACTCTACCACCTCAGTTGCACCGGGTGCACGATGTTTTCCACGTATCTCAGCAGAGGAGATACGTGCACGACCCGACGCAAATATTTGACCATGGAGAGCTGGTCTTTGATGATGGAGAGACTTCTACGGAGGTCCCATTGGAGATCGAGGATCGAAAAGAGCGGCTCCTAAATGGAAGATCGATTCCTCTAGTGCACTTCAGATGGCATCTCAGGAGCCTCCAGGAGAGCACATGGGAGCGGGAGGCTCAGATGCATGCTCAGTACCCACATTTGTTTCCCTAGTTTTTGATGTATCTTTACGGGGACATAAATCCCTGAGGTGGGAGTAATGTAAAGACCCATAAATTTCAAGGAAATTTTTTTTTCTTAATTTTCTTTGGAATTTTACAAGAGCGCAGTTTCTGACGGCACCTGATTCCGAGGCCCGGTGTGCCCGGAATCATTTTCCGAAGTTTGGCTCGGGTACGTTCAGTGAACGGATGAGCGGGTTTTTCTAACTTTTGAACCGGTGCCCGGAATCGAATTATGAGGGCACCGATAAAATCGCAGCACCGGTATTTGCTTAGAAACGCCTCTTCTGGAGTTGCGTTTTCTCGGGTGTGGTTTTTAATTTTTGGGCTTAAAGTTAAGAAATAAAATAACTTGTTCGACAAACTTTATTTTATTTCACTTAAGCCACTTGAAGCCACTTGAAAGACACTTAAACTGAGTTGAAACAGATAGGGTGCTATCCAGAAATATCCTACCCTCTTGGTAGGATATTTGTGAGGTGGGGCCCGCACGAGCCCCGCTGTTTCTTTCCGCTAAGTAACGCACCCACGAAAACCCGTCATTATGAAAGTCAACTGATGCGTTTTCTTAAATCCTTAACGCACCATTTAATTAGGCGGCTTATTTCGTGAATTAAATGGGCGGTTTCTTCCGTTGAATTAATTCAACGAATTGATGGGTCGTTACTTACCTTTTTTGTTTGTTGGCGTAATAATAAAATAAGACCAACACGGCTTTTGGAGGATTGCACGTTGAGAGGCTTGATGGAATTATTGAGCCTTCATCCTCCTTCACGAAGAACGCGAAGAACGCAAAGAACACGAAGAATGATGTCACCCTCGGAGTTTGACGACGCTTCATCCGAGACGTTCTTCGGCGACGTTCCTTCCTCCACGACAAGATCCTTCGATCTTCCGTTGAGGTGAGTCTTTGTGATTCTTTAAATCTCCTTTGTGGTTTTTAACAAAACACGGATTTAATTATTTATAATTAAATCTGTTGTTTCTTGGTCCGTTGAGTTCGTCGACGCAACGCCGGATTCCGCGACGATGCGACGCCTTTCCGCAACGACGCGACGATCCCCTCCTTCTGCAACGAGCAAATCCGTGAAGAACGTGTGTGCAACGACTTGACGAGGTAGGGGTTTGTTGTGAAATAATTTATATTCCCGTGAAAGTTTCTTTAAAATTTAAGAACCGGATGCAAATGAACAATTTTAATTCATTAAAATTGTTGTATCATGTGTTGATTTATTTTCTCCTGTTTTTTTATCTAATGCAGAGGGTGCGGGCCAAACGAACATGTTCGGCAACCTTCCGCCGTTCTTCGTTGTTGTGTGAATTTGGCGGGCGATGACGAAACGTGCCGCAGAGGCGTTTTGGTGTTCCCGCAGTAAAGAACGAATCCCGGGAGGAAAAACGGCGTATACGGGAAGGAAAACGGACCACCGGAGCGACTATGGTGGCCCGCAGAAGCCGGCGGCGGCGGGGGTCGCCGGCGCGGCGGCGCTGGCGGCCGGAGGCGACGGCGCCCCAGCGCGCCGCCGGAAGAACCGCCGCGGCTTTGGCCGGAGGCGGCGGCGCCCGCTGACCCGCGGCCGCGCGGGTCCGGCGTGTGCGGGACGCGGCTGAAGCCGCGTCCGACTGTCTAGGGCGACACCCCACGGGTGCCGTGGGGTTGTCACGCGGGGGCGGCGGCTCCCCCTCGCGTCGCTTGGGTCATCCAGGGCGACACCCCGCAGTGTCGCGGGGGTGTCACGCGGGGGCGGCGGCTCCCCCCCCCCCCCCCCCCCCCGCCTCGCTCGGCCGCTCGGCCGAGCCGGGCCAGGCTGGCCGAGCCAGGCCGGTCCGACCAACCGGGCCGTGCCCTGGCCAGGCCAGACCGGGTCGGTTCGACCCGGTTCGGCCAACGCAGGGGGGGTCGGCCCGGGCCCGGACCCCCCATCTTCGGACCGTTTTTGGTCAAATGCCTGTAACTTGAGCTACGGGCCTCCGAACGATGCATCTTCAGTGGAGATGTGATCCTTGGATCGAGACGGTCATTTCGGTATATCACACTCAAGGTTTCGGAAAACTTTGGGTTCGGTCGGGTTGGTTCGTACACGAAACCAACCGGGCCCTCGCAGCGGAAACGCTCATACTTGAGCTCCGGGCGTCCGATTGACGGGACGTATGTCTCGTTGAATTCCTCTTGAAGAGAATGAACATTTGGAATACTTCTCCCGAGTTTTGGTTGCTGTTGGATAGTGGCCAGGTTGGATTGTACCGGAAATCCAACCGGGCCCCTGGAACAGAAAGCTGATATCTTTCAGACCAGACGTCTGTTTGACGAACCGTCAGCGGCGTTGGTGATCTCGTTGAGAAACGATCCCTTTGAGTATACCCTATGGGAGTTCGGGGTACAGTTGAGATATGACCGGGTTTGTTCGCACATGAAACCAACCGGGCCCCTGGGATGAAAAGGCTAGTAACTCACAGACCGGGCGTCCGATTGACGCGCCGTCGGTTGTGTTGAGACCCCTGTGACAAGGCGGTCCCTTGAGATACTTCTTCGTGGAACCTTGTGATACATGTAGTATCTACCAGCAGCTTGTGGAGCGGACCCTCCCAGAGACGAGCGTGCGGAATACGGAGACCGTGTAGCTGACTGAGACCTGACGACTGCTGATCGAACGACTCGGTGTGTTACAGAAAGCCCAGTGGGGAGCGCTTGGTTGCAGCGGCAGACCCACGAAAGAGGTGCGCTTGGTTGTAGCAGCACAGGGGAGTGCTTGGTTGTAGCGGCAGACCCACGACAGAGGTTCGCTTGGTTGTAGCAGCACAGGGGAGCGTTTGGTTGTAGTGGCAGACCCACGACAGAGGTGCGCTTGGTTGTAGCAGCACAGGGGAGCGTTTGGTTGTAGCGGCAGACCCACGACAGAGGTGCGCTTGGTTGTAGCGGCACAGGGGAGTGCTTGGTTGTAGCGGAAGACCCACGACAGAGGTGCGCTTGGTTTTAGCGGCACAGGGGAGCGCTTGGTTGTAGCGGCAGACCCACGACAGAGGTGCGCTTGGTTGTAGCGGCACAGGGGAGCGCTTGGTTGTAGCGGCAGACCCACGACTGAGGTGCACTTGGTTGTAGCGGCACAGGGGAGCGCTTTGTTGTAGTGGCAGACCCACAACAGAGGTGCGCTTGGTTGTAGCGGCACAGGGGAGCGCTTGGTTGTAGCGGCAGACCCACGACAGAGGTGCCTTTGGTTGTAGCGGCATAGGGAAGTGCTTGGTTGTAGCGGCAGACCCACGATGGAGGAGTGCTTGGTTGTAGCGGCACGGGATAGCGCTTGGTTGTAGCGGCATGGGAGAGTGCTTGGTTGTAGCAGCAGGCCCGCAGTACTCGATAGGTGGAGTACTACAGGCCTGCTGCTAAAACCAAGCGCACTCCCGTGCCGCTACAACCAAGCGCTCTCCCGTGCCGCTACAACCAAGCACTCCCCCGTCATGGGTCTGCCGCTACAACCAAGAACTCTCATGTGCCGCTACAACTAAACGCACCTCTGTCATGGGTCTGCCTCTACAACCAAGCACTACCCTATTCCGATACAACCAAGCGCACCTCTGTCGTGGGTCTGCCACTACAACCAAGCGCTCCCATGTGCCGCTACAACCAAGCGCACCTCTGTCGTGGGTCTGCCGCTACAACCAAGCGCTCCCCTATGCCGCTAAAACCAAGCGCACCTATGTCGTGGGTCTGCCGCTACAACCAAGCGCTCCCCTGTGCCGCTACAACCAAGCGCACCTCTGTCGTGGGTCTGCCGCTACAACCAAGTGCTCCCCTGTGCTGCTACAACCAAGCGCACCTCTGTCGTGGGTCTTCCGCTACAACCAAGCGCTCCCATGTGCTGCTACAACCAAGCGCACCTCTATCGTGGGTATGCCTCTACAACCAAGTGCTCCCATGTGCTGCTACAACCAAGCGCACCTCTGTCGTGGGTCTGCCGCTGCAACCAAGCGCTCCCCATTGGGCTTTCTGTAACACACTGAGTCGTTCGATCAGCAGTCGTCAGGTCTCAGTCGGCTACACGGTCTCCGTATTCCGCACGCTCGTCTCCGAGAGGGTCCGCTCCACAAGCTTCTGGTCGATACTACAAGTATCACAAGGTTCCACGAAGAAGTATCTCAAGGTACCGCCTCGTCACAGGGGTCTCAACACAACCGACGGCGCATCAATCGGACGCCCGGTCTGTGAGTTACTAGCCTTTTTGTCCTAGGGGCCCGGTTGGTTTCATGTGCAAACCAACCTGGTCGTATCTCAAATGTACCCCGAACTCCCATAGGGTATACTCAAAGGGACCGTTTCTCAACAAGATCACCAACACCGCTGACGGTTCGTCAAACGGACATCCGGTCTGAAAGATATCAGCTTTCTGTTCCAGGGGCCCGGTTGGATTTCGGGTACAATCCAACCCGGCCACTATCCAACAGCAACCAAAACTCGGGAGAAGTATGCCAAAAGTTCCGTATCTTCAAGAGGAATTCAACGAGATAGACGGCGCGTCAATCGGATTCCCGGAGCTCAATATATGAGTGTTTCCGCTCTGAGGGCCCGGTTGGTTTCGTGACAGGACCACTGTACACTCTAGAGACGAGGTTCTTCGGCAGTTGCGGTTTCGATAATGAAAATCCTGGTTTGAGCTGAGTCTTTGATCTTTGTGTTTCCTCGTGATTGAGAGGGGTTACTTGATAACTTGGGTATATGTATGGGCATATACCTGGGGGTGGTTATCCATTGATTTCATAATCCCTGTGTTTTCTCATGATTGAGATGGGTTACTTGGCAACTTAGGTGTATGTATGGGAATTTACCTAAGTAGAGGTTATCTATTGAGATCTTCTTTTTGGTTATCCTTGTTGGTTTTAGTGAGACCTTGAGGGTCTCGGGGTCCCCACTGAGTATCGTTATACTCACCCCTGCATGGGCTATGCCCGCACTTCGTTGTGTTGGATGAAGACGACGGACAGTGATGATTGTGGTGGAGGCTTGCGGAGAAGGACGGTACCTGGAGGTGGACCACTGGGCGGGACGCACTCAGAGCGGTCAGGTGGACCCGAGGAGCAGTGGAGGCTATCTGTAACCACCCTTCAGGTGGGACTTCCAGAGGACGGCTCGACGCTGTGGCTTTTCTTTTCAGTTGTCGTTTTCCCCTTTCAGTTGTACTTTACAGTTGTGCTTGTATTTCTGGCCCCTTTTACTTTCAGCACAGCTTGTTACAGTTTTTACTTAGTGTTTACTTTTCTGCTTGCTTACTCTGTGGTGCTTGTTTACTTTTCAAAGGCAATGACTTCCCTTTTTCCGGGATTTACGCCTTGGTGCTAGTCACCAGCCCCTGGCCTATGGAAGGCGGGCTTGGGGTAGTCACGACACGGGCCCCGATGATGGGTCGTGACATCATCCTTCCATAGATTCTAATTGAGTCATCAATGAATCGATCGTATTCATGATCCCTTGATGCATGTCTTGTTGAACCTGAGCATGATCAGGCACAGCAAGGGGAAAGATTGGATGAGACAGCACTGCTGGAACTTGAGGTGGATACCTTGCAAGGGGAATCCTTTGTGGATTCTCATGAATCTACTCTGTTTGCTTCCCCAATGGAGGTAAATATTGGTATCATGATGGGATTGGATTCAGGTATACTGATGGTCCTAGAGCTGCCTTGAACGAACTTTTTGGCCTAGCTTCATCTGTCGGGTTGATCCCTAGTGGTAGAGACACCTATGTTGCAATTATTTTATGATTCTATACCAGAGAACCATATCAGGTAGGTTGGATCACTTTTAAAAACTCAATGTTGATTCACCTTATCTCTTTCATTTACTCCTCTTTCCGAGTGAATCTCTCCTTGAGCGTTAGGGACATGTTCACATTTGGAGGAAGAGGTGGGTTGAATAAAACCTTATTTTTATTCTTATCCTTATTGGGGATTAACAAATGAGGTAATGATGGATTAGATGAGGGAGCACCCATATTTAAAGATGTATGTTGGTTCTAGGTACTCACACCTTTATGGTCGGTGTGGATCGCCTCTAGGAGGGAACCATCTTCTCTTATATCCTTGTCATTTTTATTATCTTCAGTAAGGTCTATGAGATTTACATCCTTGACGTTCACTAGTGCATACCACATTAGGGTCGGTGTACTAGGTGCTGAATGGTAGGAGAGCTTCTTGCATCCTTTGTTGGGTCTTCTCCTTCCATTCTAAGATCCTTTTGGGTTTCTTGATAAAGGGTAACTCGAAGAGAACCTTCAAATGACCTGGTCATACATATCCTTTCTAGGGGACATGGTTCAAGAGATGATACATAATGGGTAACCCCTCTATTCATTATTCTCCCTATGTAGGAAAATATTGACATCCACTGGGCATGTGGTTGAGGTAAAAATTCATCCATCCATGTAGGCAAGGGTTTCTCCCATTCCTTTACTATTGTACCTCGGCCTAGATTTTCTGGTCTTATGGGGGCATTTTTTGCTAAAAAAATTCCCCAGCCCGGCAGGCTGGGGTTGATCCCGCACTACGACAATTGTTACAGCTATGGTCTCTTTCTTAATCTCATGTATTTGAATTCGTGCATGAGATGGACATAGTGTCAGGTCTATGTGTGAATTTATTGCTTCTGAGTACATGATCAGTACTTTTTGATTGGATTTATTTAGGTGATAAGCCTGTTAAATGTTCCCAGTGGCCTAGTTCGGGAGCTTCTTGATGGCTTTCTCTCATTGAGTCTTATGCTTTTGAGACTTCCTCAAGGCCAATTCTTGTCGAGCATGCCATCTTTCCTGGACAGGTATTTCATTTTATTTTTATATGGGGGTAATGGAATTACCAAATTCCATCTCCAAAGGGATCCACTATATGGGGTGTGGGGTGAAGTGTAATTCTTCATCTTCTCCCCATCCCCAGATATGAACACTAAATTGTGCATCTTTTATGATACAACACAACTTTTGCAATGCATGGAGATAATCAAGTTCAAGTTATTTATTCCAACTCTCTGATTGTGGTTGTCATGCAGATTGAAGAGCTTTTGGGTTTCTCTAGTTGTAAAGATATCCTAATATATTAACATGGTTTTCATACACATTATAGGGAAAAAAATTCAGTTGGTAGAGAGTTGTCTAGATATTGAGGTGAATGTTATGCATGTATTATTCTGAAAACTTTCTTGGTATGATGAACTAAGAAGTGGTTGTGGGACAATAATTCATTAGTATTTCATCCCTATATAGTGTTCTTATCACAAAAAAACATATCTTGTTGTTGTTTCTCCAATGAATCCTCTACTTGATATGCCCGATTTGACTGATTCTTAGCAATTCTGTTCCAAAGAGTGGAGCTAGTATGAGCTTCAGTGATATGTGAGCAGCATGGAGATGGCATAGAGGATGAGTGTGGCCCTGGATCATCCTCTAGTTAAGAAAGGATTCCTCTCATAAAAGGCATAGTGTCTAATATCTCTGACTCCATCTTTCTGAGCACCTCAGCATATGAGGGATTCCTTGTATTTGGTTAGGCAAGGGGGGGACCTTTTTACCAGTGTGGATTTTGACTACCGGGAGAACCTTCTCAATTGGTGCTACAATGGTGAGGGATACCACTGTATCTTATTTTCTAACCATGGGGAGTGTCCCTATAATGTAAACCCTAGGGAGGAATTTCAGGGAGGACCGTAGTAAGAGGATTCATGATGTCATTGCAGGGAGGAACTTCATAATGACAACTATTTTGGTGAGGACTTACATCATTGCTTGATATCTGGATATATGGATAATATATGCAGTGTACATTAAAGGTAGAACCTTTAGGATATACAGTAATGAGAGGAGTTTCTTCTCATTTCTTGATGTCACTACAGGGAGGTCCTTCACAATGACTGCCATCATGGCAAGGACTACTAACATATCTTGACATCATACTATAGGAAGAATAATACCTATAGTGTATACCCTGGGGAGGACCATCAGAGAGGATGAAAGAAAGGACAGGACCTTCTTGCTATTTGATCTTCTGGTCAAAGGGAGGGCTGCCCTGACACACATTAGGAGATAGGATCTCTTGATCCATTGTTTATGGCCCACAGAGTAAACCCCCACTGGTGCTATGTGGATTACCTTGAGAGATACTGGTAGAAACATTGTGGGGAGGCCTTCACTATTTCTAATATCACTTCCATAATTTGGTAATGGATCGACAGGATCTTGATCCACTATTTTTATATGTCCTATGGTGTCAAGAACTCCAGCTTCTAGCAATTTATAATCATGATTATGCTCTTCATTTTTCAGTTTCCTTTGGCACATTTCATTTTTGGCACTCTCTTGTGGAAAACAGGGGTCACCTGTTGTTGGTAATGAACTTCATATACAGTTCCTTGTTTGGTTGGTTCCTACACTGGGATATGTCAATGATCATCTTTAGTTCTGGTAGGGATATATTCCTATGCTAGAGCATCCACCATGTTGGACCGGTGTCCCCCAATTGGAACATTTATTTATTCCCGATCTGGTTTTCCTTATATCGTGGAATATAATCTTCAACCCTACTGGAATGGAGCATGAATTATGGTCTACTCTGGAGTGACTATTTGATTATTTGGATGAGTCACCCCGCTCAGGGAGATCGAGTCATGGGCCCAACTCCTTGCCTTTACCGTAGACATAATTACATCTTGACAAGTCTGGAGAATAAGATCTATAATTGATGACTGATCTTCCATCATTTCCAAGATATGTTGAGATATTTATTTGGCTGTAATGGGTATAAATTTCCATCCTGATGTCATAATAGGAGTTTGTTTCTAATCCACTCATTCATGTGTTACTAGTGGGTACAAGTAGTTCTCTTATGTTAGGGAATATGAACAAGTCTAATCTTGACTTGTAGTTGGGATACACCAGATTTTTTCTCTAGTTTCCATTATATTTGGATGGTGGTCTTTATATTTTTGAGAAGGAATTTGCATCAGCTTGTTTGCCACAGTATTTGTCTCATGGGGCTTATATGCATATTCAGGAATTTTACTCTTCTTATGTTTTCTTGCCACCGTATTTTAATGGTGGGATTTGTTGTGGTAGGTAGGAATTTACAACTTCCTATTGATTGCCACCATATTTGACTGGTGGTATTCTTATGCATTGGAAGTATTGTATGACTTCCCATAGTTTTCCACCCTATTTCAATGATAGGTTTGGTGTACGTTAGCTGGAATTTGTTCCTACTTGTAGCTAGTTGCCACCCCAGGCTTCTTGCGCATTGGTGGGGATTTGCATATACCTATAATTTACCAACCTATCTACATGGTGGGACCGTTGAACATTGGCGGGAATTTTTTTTGGCTTGTATTGTGCCACTATATATCCATGTTGTTCTTCATAAGAATCAGTGAGAATATGCGTCTACTCATAGGTTTCCACTATATTTCTATGGTGGGCTTCAAAATAGGTGGCAGATTTGTATGTTTTACCATGGTATGTCACCATGTTTGTGTGTCATATCTCCTCCTTAGGAACCAAGGTAATGATATGATCTTAATTGTATGTTTTCCTACCTCATAAAAAAGCCCGAGGGGCCCGTGTCGGTTGGACTTCAGCAGGAGCCTTTGGTGTGGTATCCTCCTCAAAACAAGGATACTAGGTTGAGCCTCCTTGGTGGCGATGTCTTCTGGTAGGGTTTTTTCGGTAATACCTCTATACATCTTGGATGAAGTCATCAGTATTGATCACATATGACTCCCTAAGATAATGGAGGTACTTGTTGTCACGTTGTGGGGATAGTCTCCTGAAACTATTATAGACAGCAAGTGGAGCCTCTTGGTTCTAGAGTGACAGTCATAGCTGAAGATTCAGCTTGAAATGTTTCACTGATTGGAGAGCCTGTCTTATAGCCTCCACCTTGAGAAGAGTACCATTTTCATGGTACTCCTTGATCAGTATGTTTGAAACCTACCATTTGAGATTCTAGGTAGGTGGTGGAGTCTTGTTCTTCGTTAGGGACCCGGCTACCTGTGTGGTCATTGACACACGTGTCTGAGCAAGTTGTTGGGATGCCATTGGATTGAAGGTTGCTCTGTGAAATGACTAAAATATATATGACATATACGGACAACAAAACCTCATCAAAGTAACATCTTATTATCAAATGTATAATTGATGATCTTTCTTAGAACTATTCTTTTTTAATGAAAAGGGTCTTGAGGTGGGGTAACTCACCACCTTGGTGAAGGATTCACGTTGGGTTCACCATTTTGTTCATCCTAATTCAAATAATACTCCATTCATGGTGTGATATGGCCCCATAGGGACTGGACAATGTATCTTTTTTATGTTACAAAGGAGGTCCCATAGTTGAATGGTCCTGGAGAGAAATTGTAGGGGATTGAGTGTTTGTGAAATTGGTCCATGTTGGGTATGTCTCCTTAGATGGTCTCCAACGGGTTTATTTATAGAGATAGAAACACCCAATGACCATTTTATCCATGATTAATGGACCTTTTTTCCAAAGGCAGGAAGTCATTGGATGATGATTTGTCCAACTACACATAAGGAATCCATTGGTCAAGAGGATGGGAGTCAGGCTCATCACACCCTTTTGGGGGGAATTATTACTTATTCCAAGATTGTCTTATAGATTTATGAAATGTTCATATGTTCATGAATCCTTGGTTATTTCCGAATAATGTGTCTGCAGATTACTCTTGGGCCACAAGATCAATCATGGATATACATGGATTAGGAATTACTGATATAGCGCTAGCTTAATCCATATGATGAGGCACTCTGTAATTTATCGTCATCCAAGAGGGATGAGAATTATTTTGATATTGGGGTCTAATCCATAAGATGTGATTACTATGTATCCTCATGAGTGGAATTAGAGCCCATGTAGTTTAGTTTGAGTCACTTAACTAGACGAATCACCTTTTAAGGTCATATGGCAGGGACCCATCCATGTAGTTTAACATTATACAACAAAGATGTCTAGGTGAAAGGTGCCTAGTCAAGATTTGATTTGGGGCTTACTCCGAGGTAGCCCAAGATGTCCAGAAAATATATGATCTCCTGGGTGGGTGTGACCCTATTGGGGATATGGAATGGAGAACATTAGGGTGATATGGGTGCCAAATTTGGACCTTAGGGAGTATTCTTACATATCTCAGTTGGTTGGGAACCAAATACCTCATGGTTTGGTTTGATTCAGGACATACACCCTCAAGGAAGCCCATAAAGGGGGCATGATTGGGTCTTACATTGGTGGAGAAGGACCTTTTTGTCTAGAGTTGGGACATACACCGTAAAGGAGGCCTTGATTAATTGGGGGGTCATGATTGGGGTTAACCTTTGAAAAAGATCCACTTTGAGCTTAGGCCTTAGACAGGAATCCTATGTGTCCTATTTGGAGTAGGAATCAGAGTTCTAATATTTCAACTCATTTGGGGATTACACTTAGGAGGATCCCCATTAAGGAGAAACATGGATTTATTGGGGCTTACACCTTATAGGAGTCCCATTTTTGGGAGGAATAATTTCTAATTTCATGGATGATATGGAATAGAGATTGGGCCTTAGGAAGTCTTCCTATATATCCTAGTTATGGTGGGAATCAAAGTTCTCATAATTCAATACTGAAAGTGGATTGTTCGGGTGTTGTGATCATCACTAGACTTTAGCCCATGTGAGGCATGATCGGTGTGAGAAACAAGAGGATGTGAAAGGAGGGAATGTTACTTCTCATCAAAGGGAAAATAAATCATGATTTACCTTATATATAATTGACCCTAATCAAAGGGAAACTCCAATTATTACCCTTGATTTCTAGAATGGGGAGGTTCCTGCTAGTTCCCAAGGTTGGACCCTGGGTTACCATGGGAATGTAAACTTATGAACATTCTGGGGGTTCGCACCATTGTGGGGATTACCTACAGGACTCTTCTTACCATGGGAATGTAAAATCAAAAGTTCATGTTAATGTGCCTAATGGTTCTATCATATGGATTTGGTGGATTTGGAAGGGGATTTGGCCTAATTCCATTGGACTGGTTTGCGGAGGTACTATGGAAGAGGTTACGTAAATAGAAGGAAATGATCAGTTCGAGATAGTGGAATGCTGAAACGTACCCCATTTTTGTGTACCATTGTTTCATGCAGGATGGGGTATCCCTTGCATAGCATGTTGCTATGTGGGTGGATAGGCTATATGCATACCAAAGTAGTACATAGACCTGGATTTGGTCTGCATATGGTGGTGGTAAGTGGTCCCAGGTTCCATCCATATAGTGTGGTGTTATGCAATGCTGGATTCCATCCGCATAGAGGGATGCTACATAGGGCGTGGTTTTATCTGCATAGTGATGTGCTATGTGAGACGCCGGATTGAAGAAGGTATATTGATCTATTAGTATGTGGGAAGTTTATCCACTATTGGGATATGGTCTGTGGTTCTCCAATTAGGTTCATGGTCTGCCAATTAATATTATGTTTCCTTCTTGTATGATGTGTGGTGAGATATACCTATAAGAAATTGTCATAAAATTCCATCTTTTCAGTACTTTATTCTTCCATGCCTTCAAAGCTCGAAAATCCATTCTTCTCCAGTTTACCCTCGTCTCCTTTCAGATCCTTTTTTTGGCTCCCTCAATATCCTTTTATAGAGTATCGGGGAAGCTAGATATATGGGTCGCATGACACATTTTGTGGAAGACCATGGGGAAATCACTTGTCCAGCAGGCGACTCAGTCAACAGAGGCCCGTGGGGATGCACTTCATGGAGGTGAATATCACCGCCTCAATTCTGAGAATGACTTTGTCTCGTTCGTGGTACACCCCCAGTTTTTCCTTTCCCACGGATAATTTAGTTCATGGGGATGGTATGCGGGGGAGAATTTCTCTGGCTCTATTCTGCAAATGACGTGGTTCGCAAGGAACGCCATACGCATGGAAGAATTTCTCCACTTCCATTTTTTCAACGACATGGTTTGCGGAGAATGTAGTATGTGGGGGTAAATTTCTCTACCTCTATTTGTCTAATGATATGGTTTTCGGGGAAATATTTTTTCATCTCCATTCCATGAACCCTTTGGTTCATGACCACTTTGTGAGGTCATGGACCACCATGCAGAGTAGCGGTCCATGAAGGACTTACGGTTCATGACACCTCTCCTTCCCTTTATCGAATTTAGATTCTTTAAAGTTTATCTTTAAATTATTCATCCAATATGTTTTCCTTCCTTTTCCAAAATCATGGGAGTATTTACTTTCCCTTTGAAATGTTTTCAAGACCCAACAAATTAAAAGAAGATATTATGTTTTATATATATAAAAAATGATAAAGTGATATTTTATAACTCATGATAGTTATGTTACATGGGTAATTTATTTGTAGAAATTTCATGACTGACAATGATGAAATATCTCAGAAATCATAGTAAAAGGGAGAAAAATATAAAATGATAAACTAGAATAAGAAAATGATAAAAAAAAATTATATGGTCTAGGGATATCCATACATGCATGGAGAGGTAGAATCACTTCATGAAAATTGAAAGAAAAAATTATAAGGAACAATATCAGTATAAAAACCTAACTTTAAAGGATCATATAAAGAATATAGTGAAATAGTTCCACCAAAACATAGTAATTACATTATGATATAATAACCAGTGGAAGGATGTCAGTGGAGATATAGTACTACTATCACCAATGTCAATGATGTTATATTCCCATTTTGACCAGGTCTAAACTGATATAGAACCCTATCAGTGATTACAGTTATCACTTCTATAATGATTCAACATTTCTAAAATTCCCAATGTATTTATATTAAAGGCCTACATCCCACAGACCCATATACAGGTGTGTAATACCCTTAAAACCCCTAATTACCTCACCATGGAGGTAAAACCATGAAAGGTTCTCTATCATGTGTATTATGGGGCACCAAAAATTATCCCAATATCATCTTAGGATTAGACTACACAAGTCCCTCATTCTTCCACATTAGGCATGATCTGACATGATAACTTAATTTTATGATATTGACATAAACAACTTACTTAATCTGAGCTCTTCCTCTTCTTCACTCACAATCATGTGCTATCCTTTTAGATCTTTGATTTCAAGATGATGATTCATGAAATACCTACTATATTACCTTTCATGATATCATATTGTTCTCCCATATTATACCTCTCATCCATAATTCATCAATTAAATCCAACATAATCACAACAGTTCCTAAACATATCTATCACCTTCAAATTTATAAATATATCTGTTGTATTTTTTTTACCATAAATCTTCTATAATATTATAAACCCTTATTGCATTAATACTCTAATTAAATGGTAATTCATTTGAATGTTCTTTATCTGAGAATGAAGGACTAGGTTATTTATAATATTTAAAACACTCTTAATTTCATAGTGAAATACATTTTCATCTTTCTTTCCAACCATACCCTATAATATATTCTTCAAGAAAATGATCTCATTTCTAGATTTAGTTACAAAATTTTATTATGACTTTATCCTGGATATTGTGACCACATTCTTCAACTGTGATACCCATCACAATATTATACCTCCATTAGTAAAGAAATAACATGTGGTACTCCTCATGATACATATATCCCCTCCAAGTTCTGTATCTACATACCAATGCAGTGACCTTCCTTTAAAAAAGCATAGAGATACATTATTTCTTCCCTTAAAGTATCTCAGTATCCTCTTCATAGCTTCCTATTATATTCATACATGTTTTTTATAGTGACCTGTACTATTCATACATTAATATTATAACTTATTAGATAAATATTCATTAAATAACATAACGATCCATGATATAATCATATTGGTCTAGTATATTTTGAATCATGGATATATAAAGAACCGATTCATAATAAATCTACATCATCTCCCACTTTGTTCATCACACCTAGAACCCTTCATAGACATATCATAATTATTACCTTTCTTTACAACCTGGTAAAAGGAAACATAAGAGTGGGTGATCTAAAATTCTTATAAAGGGTAAACAAGGGAAATATCAATGATAACATAAATATAACATGATTATAAGGATATGAGAACCTGAACATAACATTTGAAAACCTTAAACTTCATATTAAAGATATTAATTTTTAATCATTGAATAAAGAATTATAGTTCATAAGAAATGAATTATAAATAAATCCATGAATATAATCCATGACATCATAACATTTTCATTAGACATAATTTTTGTTTCACATAATCATATTAAATTATTTCCATAGAAGTCAAGATTAATTTCCAAGACTAATAAAGTGGAATGGGTTTAATCAAAAAAATTGTAGTAGTCAAGTATTACTCCCAAGAATATCATAGTGGACAGATTCCCTTAATTAACCAGGTGCACTCACCGTACCTTTCCAATTTATCTTTTGTGACATCTATCTTTACTTAATGCATTGGAGGGATATATAATTTTGATCTCACCCATCACATAATTAAAAACATAAAAATGTGTGACATAATATCATAAAACATTAATTATATAAGAAATCGTGAAATGAAATGTGTTTTATAAACAATTAATCTAGATATAACCTGTGGAAAGGAAATGGGTTTTATATTCATTTCATTAATTCATCAAAACATAACTCATGGAAATGAAATGATTTTTATATATGGTTTGTGATCATAATCATAAAACATATAAAGAGTTAATAAGGATGTTAAAAATATATTATATTTCCAATAATTATAAGTAAACATCAATATATGTCATTGTATATGAGAAAAACATTTAAAAGAGTAATTGGATCAATTCATGAGGAAAATAGCCTTTCCACATTGAAATAAATTATCTAAAATCTAAAATATTTGAAAATATTATAGAAAACATTTTCTTTGAAAATAAACTTTGAAATTTGTAAGGAAATCTTTAATGTATTTACTATTCATGATGGTAGGAAACACTATTCATGTCACATACATTAAAATAATGATTCCTTTCATATTTCCGGTAAAAATTAAAAAGTACACCATTCAAAAAATGAAAGGAAAATTCATTTTAAAACATTTTTTAAAAACTAAAAAATTATTAAAAATTACTTTTTATGATCATAAAATAATAATAATAACATCCTTTAATTTTTTTAGAAAACATGTACATCGAAGAGAAATTATTTTCAATTGAAAAGTCAGATAAAGTCAATTTTTCATAAAAAAAAAGTGGTCTATTGAGTATATAATGATATAAAATTGAAAGTAAACATATAATTTCATGAAAAAAACATAGTATAAAAAACTAATTTGATTATTGAGAGTTAAATCATGAAATTTCATTATTGGAATTATAATCATAAATGAACCTAATAAACAATGAGATTATAAAATAAAAGCCTAACCACTTTGGTAATTTTTGAATCATAATCCCCACTAAGGAATGAACCATATTTGGATATGTAAATACCTATAATTTTTATAATAAATACCAAAAAAATAAATATATGGGTAGTATATACACCACATAAAAATAACAATTAGTGAATATGTGTCTAATAGAAATAAAGGTGTGATGAAAATACCTTACCTTGATTTATACTTGCTTCAAAAGCATTATAAACTCAGATATAATAAATTTAAATTTAGTATAATTCTACATAAGAATCACTAATATACCTATAATATCATATATATTCCTTTTATAATATTTCAACACCCATTTATCAATAATTCCTTATTAAATTAGTCATTTTGGGTGTTAATTATTTCTAATGTCATGAGTATTTCAATTTAGTAGTTCTCATCCTCGTACTTTGATCATTGTTCCATAATATACATAATATTTATTATTATATATATATCATATATATTCATTATATATATTTATATTTATCCATAAAAGTTATAGAGAGAAAAATGGATTATATTATTCATGTAGATGGTAGGTCGTACGTATGTATGAACGATATTTTAACTTTCTAAAAGTTAGAATAAAAGAAATTTTAATAATAATTCATCTTTATAGAATTATTATATAATATAAATCATTTATATTGATTAAATCTTTCCCCATTACCATCCATGTGAAATGTAAATGAAAAACAAATTGCATCGCTTCATGGAGGTGGTAGTCCACTCATACATAAGAGATACATTATTGTTATCTAATACATTGGAAGGTGATAAGGTAAATGTGACATTATTATTATTTCATAAGAATCATTTATAAATATTTAACCCATCATATTAACCATCCATAATGTATGGTGGTGTAAAATTAATTTTATCACTACATGGAGACGGTAAGTCATATATATGCGCGAGCAATACATCCACTTCCCATTTAATGGGAAAGAGGGTGGATAATGGTGATTTAATAATCTGAGAAAAATTAAGTGTATTTTGAAAAGTAAATTTATTATTTTATAATAAATACCATAGATTTAGAGGAGTTAAATAAGAGTAAAAAAAAGCAATCAGTTAACAAAATTACCTATTCATTGAAAGAACTCTTTTAGATATTCTCTTAAGGATCAAAGGGTTAGTATTTTGGGAAGACCAGAACCTCTACAATGTGGAAAAAAAAATTTATATGGTACTTTATCAGGGTATTGTTGAGCTAAATTTCTCAATGTTTTGTAAGGTAGAAGAAGGAAGGGTGTCCATTTATAAGGGAGGGAGAGGACACACTTGGAATTTCTTAAAATATTAAAATATTGTAAAGTCATTATAAATAAAAATGCTTCCAAATGGACATGATTTAAAAAAAGTTTATAGTTTTGAAATAACATTATTGAATGAAATTTAGACATGTTTTTTTCATGTTAAACCTTATCTTTTATATTAATCCCTTTGTTAATTTTTTTTTCCTTAATCGTGGTAACAAATGGTTTAACCATAAAGGGTAAGGAATGTGATTATAAATATACAAGTGACTCATAAATATATCATGGAAGATATTTTAAACCATATTCCATTCACAAGGCCAAATATAATATTTTAATGAATTTTAAATTATGTAATAAAATATTATTTAATATAAAATATCATTAATATCAATTTTGGAACTATTCATTTAATTTGACTTTAAAGATATAAAACAAGGTTTAAATTAAAATACTTTCCAATTATATATTATTAATATGTTTTAAGTTTTTGAAAACAATTTGGAATACTATAAATCACTAAAATTTTATTACTTGTAATATTTTTAATTTCATTTTTTCCCTTCTATTAATTAAATAAATATTATATTAGCATTGCACAAGAATTTAAGGTATTTATTAAATTAGAAAAATTTATAAATAAAATTAAATTATGAATATAATTTCATTATTCAAAAAATGACCCTTAATATTCATCGACATTGTGATTTTGTTCCTGTGTGAACACATAAGAAGTATTTAAAAATTAGGGAGTTCCATTTTGTAAATTGTTTCCTTAAGAATTTATATGTAATTTTCATGTACAAGTGTCTCTTAATAAATTTAATTTAGATCCTAAAGTGTTAATGGTACAATTCCCTTCTTCTAATTGTTATTTTGATGAAAAATATTGACCTTAAAACTTATTTTTAACATATATCAACCTGATTTACCCATTACCTAAGGGATAAATTTAACTATGGTTTCTAGTCATAGTGAATAAAAATAAAAAGAACCAATTTACCAAATTTTAACCTATTGATTCCAAATATTTAATCAATTTTATCCTATTCAATACCTATATGTGGAAGAAATAAATTTTAAAATAAGTTAACAAAATGTGACAAAAACAAATTTTAGAAAAATATAGTTTTTAAGTATAAAACCAGATTTATTATTAACTCATGCATGGTATAAATATTATATGAATATTAAAATATCTTATTGAACATATAATATATAAATTACATTAAAATCATTCAAAAATAGTGAATAATTTAATTTATTAACATACATTTTATGCATACAAATCTTTTTTAAGAAAATAAACTCTTTCAATTTCCAATGATTTAATTTTTGTATTTTAATAAATTGATAACCAAAGAATTTATTTTACACCTCTATAAACCATAAATTTTTCATAAATTAGTTAATCATATCCATACCCACCAATTTAACTTATAGGTTATAATGGTATAATATATTTTGGTTCATTTTCATTTAGGGTTGTGTGAATCGTATGCTATAATAAATTATTTATGGAGAAATATTTACTAAACTCTCAAGGTGATACATTTTACCCCTCTTAAAAATGAATTCCCCCCATGAAATTACATCACACGTGTAAAAAATTAGGATATCTCTATTTCATCACATCCTCATGTTCCCATATAGCTCCTTCAAAAAATTATTTCTCTAGAGAATATTATCTAGGTGAGTAGTTTTATTCTATAGCACTTTATCTCTATGATAAAGAATTTATACTAGATGTTACTCATAGTAAATATGATGATTTAATTGTATAACCATTGATTTTAGTATATGTGATAGATAAGGTATGTACTTTCTCAGGATAGATACATAGAACATGTCATGAACTTGAGTGAGGTTTGATGGAAGTGTCAAGAGATAAACTATCATCCCTACTCAATAAAGAATATAAAAAGTGATAATATACCTAGGGATCGTATCTCACTTATTTATGAATTTAATAAGATTTTTTCATGAATAATTTTTTATAAAATCATTCTCAATGGCTTCATGTTCCATATCATACCAATGATTTTCAACATAACTTTTCTATCTACTCTGAACTTCCTTGATGTGTTGTTGAATATCTCTAACTTTATCTTCCATTTCCCAAGATAGATTATGTCTCAATATATTTCATTATCTAACTACATCATTTTACATTATAGTTATATAATTCTTCCCATATATGGAATCCAAAGGATTCATATGAGTTCTTGAGTGAAAGATGTTGTTGTATGAAAACATTTCCAAAATAAAGTGTTTATCCTAATAAACTCTGAAATAAATGTAATAAGATGTCAACATATACTTTAAGGTTTGAATGGTTTTATCAGATTGAACATCTATCAAAGTATGATATGTCATACTAAAACTAAACTTAGTGTCCAGATCCTACTTAAGACTTCACTAAAATATTGAGATAAACCTTGGTTCCCGATCTGATATAATAGAATGTGGTACTTCATGAAATATTACCACTTTATTAATATATATTATATAAAGATGATCAATAGAAAAATATACCTTTATACCAACTAAGTGTGATAACTTTGTAATGAAATATACTACAACCCATATAGAATTATGGAATTTAGATGTTTGGGGGGTCAAATGAAAAAATCCATTGAGATGTTTTCATATTTCATTTATAGTATTGGTAGTGGTTGTAACATCACCATATAATTATATATCTGAGACTTAACTTGTTAAAGAACTATTCACCATGATACATACTCAGTAATATATCTCTTCGTACTATACCACCATAAATACTCGTTTAGATCTCTATACATCTTTTTACTTTTTGGATGATTATAAAATGATAAACTATGAGACTCATCCAATAGCTCATTCATCATATCTAGTATGGATAGAACACAAAAATGATGCCTAAAAATTCTCATTCCTTCATAATAAAGGGTAAACTTGAGGAAAATTCATAGTTTATTATATAGATATACATCTTACTTATACTTCTATTTAACCATCACTAGTATATAAAATTAATCACTCATTTGAGAAAGATAAGATTACTCCCCTTCCTTCAAGACTTGAATATCTATCCTTTGAAAATACAGAAATATTTGATCTTTTATTATCATGATAATTGATAAGTTATAATAATCCATTCAACTCAGAGAATCTTCCACCTTGTTTAGTTTCCCTATGTGGTAATGTATTGATAATTCATAATCATTAATCATCTCTATCCATATTATTTGTTGTATATTAAACTCTTTCTATGTGAAAATATAATTCAATCTTTTATGATTAGTATATATATCACATCACTCTCTATAAATATAAGTCCTTCATATATTTAATGAGAATATTACCATAGATAACTCCCAATCATGAGTAGGGTAATTTTCTCATGAACCTTCAATTGGCGTGAGGCATAATATATCAACAAATTGTTCTATAAGAGAACCCATCTGAATCCCTTTTTCAATGCATCTCAATAGATTACAATCCCATCTCAACTATTAGGTAAAGTAAGAATAGGTGCGATAACTAAAATTCTCCATATTTCCATGAAATTTTATTCACATTCATATATACAATGTATCTTCTATCTCTTATGAGTTAACTTGGTGACTGTAATTTCATGAGAAATTATTTACAATTCATCAATAATATCTATCTAAACCAAGAAAAATGTAGATAACAGTCACAGTGGTTGTTCTGGGCTAACATTCAATAACATGTATCTTTTAAGTATCTACTGATATACCCTCAATTGGAATTGTATTACCCATGAATAAAAGTTTACAAATCTAAAATTTACCCTTGGTAACTTTTTTATAAAGGTTATCCATCCTTGGGGTTTCTAGCACAATTCTCAAATGATCCTTATGATCTTCCTTTCTCTTTGAATATATAATAATATCATCTATAAAGACTAAAAAACTGATCAGGGTAATCTCTAAATACTTAATTCATTTAATCCATTAAGATATTAGGGGAATTAGAAAGACTAAATGAAATAACTATAATTTCATAGTGTCCATACATTTTATGGAATGTTTTAATGGATATATCCTCCTTTTTTACCCTCAATTGGTCCATACCTTGTATGAAATGTTTTAATGGATATATCCTCCTTTTTGACCCTCAATTGATGATATATGAAACGAATTTAAATCTTAGAAAGTTATTAAGCTCCATGTAGTTGATCAAACAAGTCAAAAATATGGGTAAAGGATAAATTTTCTTAATTGTGATTGTTTTATGTTCCCTATAATCAATATATAGTCATGTTGATCAATCTTTCTTCCTAAAAAAATATGTGAACTCCAAGGTGACACACTATGCTGACTGAATCCCTTTTCAAGATTCTCCTCGTGTATATTTTTTAATTCCTATAACTCAATTGGATACATTATATATAGTGTCTTTGAAATAGGTTTATAACTAGGTATGTGTTCTATTGGGAATGAAAAATAATGTTTCGGTGGATGAACGGTCAATTCATCTAAAATTTCATCATCAAGATCCCGTAAAATAGACATATCATTGATTTTTAGTTTCTCTAAAAACATCTGAGATAATAATTCCATTTTAATTAGAATCAAAACTCATATAATGGATAAGATTTTCATCATATTTTCTAATTTATAATCTTACTCATAGACAATATTATGTTGGTTCAAAATATAAAATGGGACTTCACTTCCTCTATAATTAATTTGATATTTATATAAATAAATCCAATCCATTCCTGAAATAACATAAAATTCATCCAAAGGTAGAATAAGAATTTTTATAAGAAATACATTCCCACAAAAATCAACCAAAGATAAATCATATACATGGGATGCGATCATCATCCCATTAGGGGTTTTCACTTATAATTCAATATCTAATCATTATAGTGGAATTTTGATACAGATATAAAAATATTTAGATATAAAAGAGTGTGTAGACCAGTTTTCTAATAATAAATTAGTATTTATAGGGTGTATGGTAATTTTACTATTCACCACATAATTATATTACCCCTCATCAGAAGTAATGATTTCATGAGATTTTCGTTTTTCACTTAGATTAAGATGGTTTTGACATATCTCATCATCATAAACCTTCATATTTGAGCAATATTTATCATAATTACCATAATCCTTATATTTAAAACATTGGATTGTGTGTGGTTCATTCCTTATATATTTATATATATTCTCATCATTAGATAAATTCATCCCATAACTTTAGGATTTGATTGCCTAATAACCTTATTTTCCACTCTTAAAACATTTAACATACCCCTTAAGACATTTTCCACCATGTTTATTCTAAACTTAAAGCATTGAATAATTCTCATATTTTTATCTCCATGATTTTTAGTATTTTATTTGAATTAAAACCTTATTTTCTTATAAAAACAATGAGATAGATGGGTAACTCTAATCATCATTTTCACCTTGATATTACATCGAATGATTTATTTATAGCTACTGAAGTATTTTATGGATAATGCAATTGGGATACTTTGTTATAAGACATTGAATAATCAACCAATATTACATTAGGTTGGATTGTAATACCAGAAGCATACCTTACATGTCTCATAAAATTTTCCGCATAGGTACTAATAGATTCATCATCCATCTACTTTAGCTCATAGAAGTCCTTATCCATTTTTATATTAATAATAAAAGGAAAGTAATTATTTAAAAATAATCACAAAAATTAATCCCAATACATGGAGTTATTTTTTTCCTTTTTCATCATTTTCTATATTATATTTCACCATTTATCTTTTTCACCTTCCAAACAATACACAACTAAAATGAGTTTTTCATGCTCTAAAAAGTAAATAATGGAAAATATATTTTTAATAATACTAATATATTTCTAAACAACTATTTGATTAGTGGACACCCTAAAAGAAATTTTACATTTAAATTTGAAGAAATGAATATAGTTTTGATCCCTTCTATTCTGATTTGTTACTTTAGAATGATTCATAGCTTGAGAAAATTTTCTTATCATAGAAATGATATTTTTAATTTCAAATCACATAAAATTTGGTTTCATATAAGTAAAATCTTTATATTATCTATCACATTTATAATTTAAATGTTTCCTTTAGGATCTAACCATTCACTAAAACCAAAAAGCATAGAGTGGTAAACAATAATCATAGTGGAAAACCACATAATTAGGAAAAATAATTCACAGGATGTCTAAATCAAGAAAAATCGTTTTAAATCTAGAACACCTTAGGTATAACTAAGTTCATCATTGATCATTACCAAAGTTTTGGGATTTTATCATATACATAGAAGTATCCTCATGGTTTTCCCTGAGGTTTTTATATCCTAGATACAAAGGTTAACTAAACCTTACTTTGATACAAAATATTGCAATCAATAGTTTTTTACATAGATATTACATCTTATTATATGAATATTAATTACATAACATAATTATATATAAAATAATTTTATAGGTTTTGTATCTTTGGAATTATGGATATATAAAAAAACTAGTTCATAAAATATCTATATCATCTCTCACTTAGACCTTCATTATTAGAACCCTTCTTAGACATATCATACTTAATATATTTCTTTATAACCTATGTCAAGGAAATATAATAATGGGTGAGCTCAAATGATCAATAAGGGTAAATAGATTATATATCAATGATCACTTAAACATAATCATAAGGGTATGATAACATGATAATAACATTTGATAACCATACCCTACATATCAAATATAATAATATTATATCATCGCATACTTATTGGCACTTTATAAGACATGAATCATGACAGAATTAAATAAAATAAGTTAGGAGAGCATAACATTTCCATAATACATAGAATTTTGGTATTCATATAAGCATATAAAATACTCTCCTTGGTATTCAAGACTCGCTACCAAGACAATAATAATGGAATGGTTTCACTACAAAAACCATTGTAGTAGTCAAGGAATAAAACCAAGAATATCATAGTGAACAGTGTACCTTACTTAACTAAGTTAACTCCCTATTCCTATCCAATTTATTTCATAAGATATCCATATTTACCCAATGCATTTGAGGAATATATAATTCGAGGTCCACCCATAACATAATGAAAATAATATAGATTTGTTTAAAAATATCATAAAACATTCATCATATCATAACCCATGAAAAGAAATGTGTTTTATAAACATTTCATCAAGACATAACCAACAGAAAAGAAAAGGGTTTCATAATCATTTCATCAATTCATCATAGCATAGCCCGTGTAAAAGGAATGTGTTTAATAAATATATTTTAATCATAATAATAATTCATATAGATAAATAATAAGGATGTTAACATTGGATCATATCCCCATTAACTATTAAACATCAAATTATGTAATCTTATATAGAAAATACTTTTAAAAGATCACTTAGAACATTTCATGAGGAAAATACCCTTTCTAATTTAAATCACATATTTAAAATCTAAAAATTTCCCAAATACTAATTAAAAAATAATAATTTAAAATAAACATGGAAATTTTTATTGTAAGGTGAAATGTATTCAGTGGTCATGATGGCAGGAAATTATGTTCATGTGGTATATGTTAAAATAATGATTCCTTTAACGTTTTTAAAAAAATGTCAAAAGTGCCTCGTTTAGAAAATGATTAGAAGATTCCTTCTAATTAATTTTTGGAAAATTAAAACATTAGTAAAAATTAATTTAAACAATCATTTTAGTATATTAAAAAAATTATTTAAAAAAATTAGAAAACATGGAATTGGAAGTGAAAGGATTTTTTACCGAAGAGAGAGATAAATTTAGATTTCCTTAAAAAAATTATTTTGGTCCCCTGAGTACATAAAAATATTAAAATTAAAGTAAAAAATGTAATTTATATAAGTAAAATTATGAGATTAAAATTCACAAAATTCTTGAGAGGTAGATCTTGAAATTTCATCTTCAAAAGCATAAGGATAAACAATCTCGATAAACCATGAGATTATAACATAAAACCCTTTATAAATTGGTAATTTTTGAGTCATAATCCCCGTGAAGGTAAGAACCATATATGGATATTTAAATCCCAATAATTTTCATAATGATAATCAGAAAATACATTCATGGGTATTATATTAACTAGATAAAAGTAAAAATAGGTGAATATGTGTCTCACGGAAATAAAAGTGACACAAGAATCCATTACCTCATGTTACACTTAATTTGAAAGAAATATATCCTATTTTATAATAAATTTAATTTTTCTAAGATTTTATATATAAAAAATATATAGATCTATAATATCATATATGATCCATTTATAACATTTCAACTCTGATTTATTAATAATTATTTATTAAAAACATTGTTTCTATGTGTTAACAGTTTCCTTTATCATGAGTATTTCAATTTTTAAATGTCAGTACTTGTAATTTGATCATGGTTACATCATATATAGAATTTTATATTTATATAAACATCATATATATTCATTATATATATACATACCCATCTATAAAAGAGAGAGATAGAAAACCAAATTACTCCATTTATATAGATGATATGGGATACGTACGCATGAACAATATTTTCACTTTTTGAAAAATGTAATAAAATAATTGTAACTAATAATTAACCTTTATAGAATAAATATTATATCATATTAATTATTTATATTAATTAAATTTATCATTATTATAATCCACATAAAACAGAAATGAAAAACAAATCACAACACTTCGTAGAGGTGGTAGTCCACACATACACATGAGTGATGTTATCATTTTCTAGATGATTGAAAGGTAAAATGGTAGGTGTGATATTATAATTATGTCATAATTATGATATATAAACATTAAACTAATAATAATAATTATCCATGAAATACAGTGGTGGAAAATGAATTGTATCTCAATATAGAGACTGTAATTTATTTGTACGCATGATGGATACTTTCACTTACCATTTTATGGAAAAGATGGTGGATAATGGTGTTTTAATTATCATAAAAATATTTTATTATATTTAGAATAATTAATTTATTATTTTATGGTAAATACAATAGATTTATAATAGATCAAGATGAATAAAAAAGTTACTAATTGGTTAAGGTAATTACCACTTATTTGAATGAAGTCCTTTAGATATACTCTTCAGGATCCTAGGGTTGGAATTTTAGGAATACTAAAAACTATATAATTTAGATAAGGAAGTTTAGAATGGTTTTTTTAGGGTATGGTTGATCTTGATGACTCAATGTATTGTATGAAATTGGAATGGGAGGTGTCCTTTTTTAAGGGATAGAGAGCACACACTTAAAATTTATTAAATGAATAAAATATAGTAATTTCATTCTCAAGACAAATGATTATAAGTGGACATGAATTAAAATAAATAGTGTATCTGGTTAAAATAACATTATCCAATAAAATCTATACATGTTTTACAATCATTTTAAAACTTTTCGTTTTAGTTAATCCCTTTGTTAATTATCTATGACCATGACCATAGCAACAACTATTTTAAACACAATGGGTTAAGAATTTTATCATAAATGTAAATTTGACTCCTAAATAAAACATTTATAATGTTTTCAAACAAATTCCATTCACATGGATTGTGTGAATATTATTATGAATTTTAAATCATTTAATAAAAAATATTTTATTATAAAATATCATTATAATCAATTTTTAAACTATTCATTTAATTTCAAATTAAAGAAACCAAGAAAAATATGAAATTATAGTATAATCCTTTTACACATCATTAAGATGTTATATTTAGATAAAACATTATCAAAACACTATGAATCACTCAAATTATATTACTTTTAAAAAAATTAAATCATTTATTTCTTTATTCAATTAATTCAATCAATATAGTATTACTGTTGTAAAAGCATTTAAGGTAATTAATTAATCACTAAAAATTATAAATAAATAAATATTATTAATATAATTTAATTATTTATAAAATAATTATTAATATTTGTTAAAAATTTATTTTTTTACTTTTGAACAGTTGAGGGATATTTAAAACTAAGAGAGTTAAAGTTTGTGACATTATTTTCGTTAAATATTTTATGGGTCATTATCATGTACAAGTGTCTATTAAACTATTGAATTTAAAAAATAAACTTATAAGGGTAAAATTCACTTCATACAATAGGAATTTAGATGAAATATGATAACCTTAACACATAGTTTTAATGTAGATTAACCTGATTTACCATTTACTAAGGTGATATATTTATCAATGTTATTATTTATAATTCCTAAAAATAAAGGGACCTTTTTAGAAAATATGAAACTCATGATTTATAATTTTTATTAAACTTTATCAAATTAAATACCCAAAAGTGGAAGAAATTAATTTTAAAATAAGTCTACAAATCCCAATAAAATCTGCTTTTAGAACAATATAGTTTTTAACATAACACTTGATTTATTCTTACCATATGCATAGGAAAAATATTAGATTAATGATAAAATATTTAATTGAATATATTATATATAATTTTCATTAAAATAATTCCAAAAAAGAGATTAATTTAATAAATAAAAATACATAGCGTGCAAAAAATAATTTTTTTTAGAAAATATCTCTTTTAATTTTAAATTATTTCTTTTTTTATTTTTAATAAATTGATAATCAAATAATTTATTTTACACATATGTAAACCATAAATTTTTCCAAAATAATTTATTTCTATTCATACCCACCAATTAAATTTCTAATTTATAATGGTAAATTATGTTATAGTTCATTTAAACTTGGGGTTGCATGTATTGTAAGCTATCAAAAAAAATATTTGAGGAGAAATATTTCATAAAATCTTAGGGTTTTATAGTTTTCAATGTACCTTCTCAAAAAACTAATTGAATGAGAAATATTCGGTAAAGTATAAGCCATGGAATGCATAAATATTCTAACAACTGAGGTGTATGGAACCTTTCCATGTAATTAACTTCTTTAGTTACCTTTGGTTCTTTCTCCTTTGACAATTTTAAATGTCTTGATAGTGGAATAGAAATTAGCTTTACTTATAGCATGATAAATATATTAAAAACCATTCTAATGTAGTGATATTGTGATAACATCATGATTAATGTTTCATGGTATCTCATGATCTTCATCCCCAAACTCTTATTATATTCTCCATGATCTTACATCTCAAACTTCGTAGTTAGTTTTCCTTTTATCTCATCAATCCTCTGCATAAAGGATCCATAAACTAGAATGAAATCTATATAAAAAATTTATATAATGTTTACATCTCCAAAATACCTAAAAAAGAATTATTTATTCATTCCATACCATTATCATTATTTTTTTCATTAATACATCAAAATTCTTGTTCTGTTTTCTGGGTTCCTGCTTTAACCCAAATAAACTATTTTAGATATTTCACACCAGGTCTTCCTTTCCTAACCCAACATATCCCTCTAGATTTAATATTTTATTTTCCTCTTCTAAAAATCAATAAATAAAGTTTTTCTTTCCAACTGGCTAATCAATATATAAATCTTATGCGAAAATATCAAGGACCACTCAGATATTGGTGAACTTCTCTACATGGGAGAAAATTTTAGTGAAGTCAGTACCTTATTTATATTAAAATACTTTCACAACAGGACTTTACTTATATATATTCTTATAATTATATTCTTTCTTTATATGATAAAACCATTTTTTCAATGATTTCAATCCCTACGGTAAATTCTTTAGCTCCAAATTATTGTTGTCTTGTAATAAATAAATCATTTCCTTCATATTAATATCCAACTTGATCATCTCCTCCAGCTCCATTTATTCTTTCAAAAATTATTTATCTCCATAATTAATCAATAATATACAGTTTAAGGATGATTAATATATCCACATAGGTCATATCACTCTTGTTTGTCTCCTCTCCACTCTTCTTCAGAAGTAAGCTCCACTCATCTCAGTGTCACTTGATCTTGAACACCATTAGGCACCACTTTCTCTTAGAATTATGATTTTTTATTCCCACTATTAGATTTAATATTAATATATTTGTCCTATACAAAAAATTTATTAAATATCACATTATATATTCTGATGATCATCCTATTCTTATAATATTATAATTGATAACCAAACTCCTCAAAATAATAATTAATAAAGATACTTAATTTGGACTTAGAATCATAAATTTCCCTTACATTGGTATCTATATGTATATATTCCAAAAAACCAAAGACTCAAAAATTAGATATTCTTACCTACTTTACTGACTAGATCACCTTATATAGACATTATCTTGTTGATATATATAGACTCTTGTTGAGGAGATATGTTTCCAAGTTCACTACCCCTTCCCATAAAGTATTTGGTAACCCCAAGGGTAGCCTGATACACCTATAGTATTCATTCAGATTCTTATTCATAATTTCACCTACACTATTCTATTATAGTGTACCTAGAAGTATATTATTCCTCTAAATACCATTATTAGAATAAAATTACATAAAACCATTATTGTTATACTATCCACCATTATCATATCTTAATCATATCATCTTTGATCTAAACTCATTCTCCACCTAAGTCTTCCACTTCTAAAACATATCAAACACATATAATTTTATTTTCAAAAAGTAAACTCACACCTCCCTTGTCAATTCATCGAATAATATCACGTAATATTGTGACCCTCTAAGGTAATGTACTGGTGAAGGCCCATAAACCTCAGTATGAACCATCTCTAGTTTCCGAACCTTCAGGGATCTACTACCTTTTCTAAAGGATACCTTCTTCTATTTTCTAAAGAGAAAATCTTCACATGAGAAAAATAAAACTGAATTCTACTTTGGTAAAATTCTATTTATTTCCAACACATTCACTCCCTAATCACTTATGCGACTTATCCTATAGTTCCCTAATTTTAAATCTCCAATAAAAAAATTTATTTCAAGAATGTCAATGAAATTTTCTACCATATTGTATAAGATTACATTATTTACTCCCCATATTATGAAAATATATCCCTTAGTAATATTTCATAAACCACTAGTGAATATGGTTCCTTAAAAATACTCTATCAGTCTTCCTAATAGAAATTAGAGTTCTTTTAAGTCCAAAGATATACATTACATTCTCCAGAATAAGAAAACTACCACTATTGGTTTCAATCAACATATCTACCTTCCACACAATCAATAATATTTCATCATCACCAATATGTACCTTATCAAAACATCCAAAAACATTATGGTTCAACAAAACCTTTGAGTAATTAGAATAAAAATATACCCTTGAGTCTAAAATATATGATTCTTTAGGTTTATTCACACTTAGCATCAACATATATTTGGTTCCTTTAGCATCTGTGTTTACTATATTTGTTGTATAAACCTTTTATTTTTCATTGTACTGTTTCTTAAAATTTCATTTCTTCCTAAAAATCCATTAGGTGGAACCATGACCAATTTCCTTATCTCAAATCATTCCCCTAGATTATGATTATCCTCTATGATTATCTGGCTACACGTATATTCATATTCCTTCAACGTTCTGAGAAGAACCATAGAATATAATAGATTATATTATCTAAGAGTCCTCACTAATTATCTAGTCTCATAATTCTTTTATAACCATATTTATATTCCATAAGAAACTACTCAAAGTTATTACAGTGGCTTCCCAACTGTCTGCTAATGGAGATAGTAAAATCATAGCAGATACCTCATGATCTACCGTAATTTCCACTAATGAAAACTTAATTGTGATATAAAAAACTAGGAAATGTTATGATAAATAATTTTCATGTCTTATTAATATTTATTAATTATATTTTACAACATTGTATTCATTATAAGAATATTATGTAATTTTTCTGTCAAAATTAAAAGAATACTTTCCTAACTAAATTGGGATTCCATGCATTATATGGTTTTGTAAAAAATGATTATTTAAAAAATATATAATTTTATTTATAAAAAATTAACTTCATTTTTGAGTTAAGCATGTAAAATTTATCTTAGTATGAATTTTTTTCTGATTTTCTAAAATGTTTGGATTTTTGAATAATGGTGAAATATATGATTTTTTATTGAAAACAGCAATTTCTTTTCCAATATTTATAAAGAAATTTTATATTTTGGATTAGTATTAAAATATAATTAGTTTATTTTTATTTAAAATAATTGAATAATGTTGTTTTATTCTACATTTTACTTTTATTTCAAGTAAAAACTTTCCTATACTTTAAAATAAATTTTTCTTAAAAACCAGTTTTATCAGAATTTAAAATTTAAATTTAAATTTAAATTATGTCACTTATATAATTTAAATTTAAGAAAATTTATTTCATATTTAGAATCAAAATATTTGATATTATTTAATAATGATTAAATATTTTTTAGTCATAATTAATTGGAAAATAGTAAAAATCGGTTACCAAGGTTAAGGTTAAAATTGATTTACTTTGGGGGTTAAACTAAAGTGATAAGGATTAAAATAGCCTAAAACTTGTCTAAATACTGTATTATTCACATATTTAGTCCCTATATCATCTAATATTCATAAATAGTCCATTACAGATCCATTTGGATTTAGTAATACATTGATAGAATTTAATCTTTTTAAAAATTCCAAGTATATCATCTCCCCCACTTATAGAAGGACACCCCATATCTTATCCCTTAAATACTTCCAGATCCTTATTATTCCATAAAGACCTACCCAAATCCTTTCTTATCATACTTACCCATGAGATAAATACCTTTTATTGATCATAAAACAATCCTATTAAGGATTTAGGTATAAAATTAAAGAGGTTATCTTAAGAAGAGTTATAGTTCTTTACCGAGTGTTTTCATTTCATTTATCATTTTACCTAATAAAAATCATCTTGAACAACTATAAAATATTAAATATCATATATTACATATAATAATATTTTTTATCTTAATTTCATAACCTATATCTATATCATGTTGTTCCCAAATAGGATTGAGACCACTGAGAGGGGTGGTGAATCAGTGGTTCCTTTTTCTTTTGTAATAATGTTTTCGAACTTATTTAGTAAACTTTATTAACCTACGAAACTTTTTAACATTACAATACACTCAAATATATATTCTAAACTTTCCTTTCATATGAAAAAAATATAAAGAGAAGGTAGAACATGATATTTACAAGGTTTGGTACAAAGACATACTCCTTTCCATGTCAAATAGTCCCACCGACATGAATTCTTTCTCTACCTTCTTTCCGGAATAAAAAGGCACAAGTTGTTAGTAATTCTACAATCCTAGTAGAAACATTCCTGATATTGTTGTTTATACCCCCCCCCCCCACTATCCTTTTTATATCCACTTTCCCATATCTTTTTATATACACCAGTAAAACAATCAATCCTTTTCAATAACTGTAAAGTATCCATAGTTACAAGATTCACTTTCCTTCTTCATTTCTAATTCACTTAAAAAAATTATTCACTACCTCCAAAAGTAAACTAAATCAAACTTTACTTACATAAAATCTTCAATAATATCAAAAATTATCAAAATAACTTATTGGTATTGAACCTTCTTCTAGAAACTTTTTCCAAAAAACTTCCTCAGAATAAGTTTGTCTGATTTGGCTCATTATAGTAACCTTTGTCCGATGGGCTTCATATAATTAGCCTTGGTATGATTCTCCTTCTACTCTTCATTCTTCAATTGGGTAGAAAATCAATTGATAACTCCAAATTTCTTAATCCGATAGGGCTCACTCCGATGGATCTTTCTTAGATAGAACTTACTCTGATGAACTTTCTCTTATGAAACATAATTAGATGGAACTTACTCTGATGAAATATCCTTAATGAAATTTCTCTGATGGACTTGATTTTATGGAATTGTTCCAATGGAAATTCCTCAGTATCAGCCTAAAAAAGAAAACTATGGTTGGAAACTTAATACCAATCTCACAATTTTTAGAGCTCTATCACATATGAACAGTTCAACACAAACAAAGTATAAATGTATGGATCTCTCCTTTTATAGGAATCCTAGAATAGTAAAGGTGATAAAACTAATTCCTCTTATCAATCAACAAAATTCACAATTACTAAATTTCACATTCATTTAAGTCTTTATCGTTTATTTCTTCAACTCTCCTCAATAATTTTGTGAGCCTCTCAAATATTATCTAATATTATCAAAATATATGACTTCTTCATGTTTACAAAAATTTATTCAATATTTTTTTACATTACGATGAAAACATATTAAATACTGAAGAATTCTCATTATGATGACTGATTATAATCACTAAAAGTCTTCTCATACAGATTCTTTGTACCAACTAAAAATCACTTGGTAAAATATTGAGAATATTATATAGCATTCAAAATCACCTTCAACAATACTTTGATAGAAAGAACCTCCTTGAAAACATATCTGAGACATCTTCAAATTATTTCTCCTTTTCTTCAATTCCTCATATAGATGATCTTGATTATAATAAAGTTCAGTGTCTAAGTACTTTATCGGTGTCAGCATGCATCTGAGGGATCAGTCTCTTCTTTACTTTGATGGATCATTGTAAGCACTAGTCTAACAATTCAGAACCACTTCTTGGGAAATAATCAATACTTTTGTTATTTTTCTCTTGACCTAGTCAAAATACAATTTATCTTGATAAAAATGGTTTAATATATTATTTATTTTCATCTGTTTGATCAGTCTCTGAATCATTTCAATATATCATCATTTCCAACAATTCTAACTTTCTCAATTATACCTCCAATACAAATCAATATATGATGTCTTAAATATAACAACAATTTATAAAATGAATTGGTGTCAGAATCTATTATGATGGATTATTGTCATACTGCATATAATTTACTAGTCTCTATAGTGAATTCTTTATTTTAACAAGATCAATATTTCTTTTGTATCAGGTGTTCCTCACATCAATGACCTATATCTAGAATACTTCACATAGTATTCTCATCTCTTCCACCAAACTCCATATTTTATCATGACTTCTTCAAGATTTATGAATGCTCCAAGATCACTAAGCATTGTCAGATTTATTATTGAAAGCAGACTTTGATACAAATTTTCATTACGATCAAAAATTTTATTCTAAACTCAATATTATTTTTAATAGCTTCTAATTTTCTATCCAAATCCCAATCTAATGGATCATATTAAATGACTCATGCCAATGGACTAACTCTGATGGTTGGTTCCAATTATCAACTTTTTAATAGATTTATTTTTGTTACCTTCTCAATATGTACTTTTTTTTACTTTACTCACTTTCTTCAACATATTTCATATATCGATCTATTGACAAAAAATACAACCAAAAAACAACATGGGCCTAACAATATCTCCCTTTGTGTTGGTTTTCAATACCCACTTCAAAATAATACCACTTGTCATTTTCTTTTCTAAATTTTTATTCTCCTTTATATATATGTACTCTCTGTATCTTCTTTTTCATCCACCCCTATTCCTTATATATCCATTATTATTTTCATCTCCCCTTATTGAAAATTAAATTAAAAGGGGGTATCATGACAAGTTTAACCCTATATTGAAAACTTTTCTCATTTCATAAAGGTTTGAATTTTGCATCTCAAAATACTGAAACTATTTTTTAGAATATCATAATTATCACATGAGTTTCTTAACAAAGAGGTTTAACAAACAAACTCTAATTCTATGTGCACAAACTTGGTGTATAAAAAAAGTGTGTATAATAAATGTTGTCAATGTTTTTCATAGCACAACCTTTATGTAATACCTTTTCATATTTCTTTCAGTATTCTCATATCTAGGTTAATCTGAGAAAATTTGTTTTAAATAAAACCTACACCCATATCAAAATATAAATAAAAAAATTTCAAGTGTGAAAACACAACATTCCAAAAATTTCTTTATCATAACCTCGTTACATTATTTTGTAAAAAAGGTAAGAGACTCACATATACAAATTATTATTCCAACTCCTTCAATTCTATACAAGTTAGTATAGATAAAAATATGTTAGGAATAAAGAGGAACCTCAGTAGTTTCTTAGAATCATATTTTGAACTGATATTCTTATCTCACCCTTTCCTTTTTCTTCTTCTTCTTGGATTTTTCATTGGATTTATTTTCTTCCTTATGTCCATACTTCTCATATTTTGTAACAGGTTTCTTTTCACCTATATACTCTTCTAATAAAGTTGTAAATTTATTTTTCCCTTCTTTAACCTTTTTGTTATAATGATTTTATAACAACTCCTACATGCCTTCCTCTTGTTTTGGAAGGATAGTCAAACAACTTTTTGTAGCATACCCTTATTTCTCACATGTTTTATGAATTTTTAAACCAAAATATGTTGATATATTTTTATCAACATTTCTCAAATAATCAAAAATATTTTTATTCCCCTTTTATTTAGATAATTTTTGTGTTTCTTCTAACTTTATAGAAATGTCAACATTTTATGTCCAGATAACTAATAATTCCTTTGTTTTAGACTCAACATGTTTTCTTTTTTCAACTTTCTTGACATACTCAATTTTCTTCATCTTATGAATTTCTTTTTTAGGTTCCACATAATTTTTAGAAATTTTTTATCTTTTTTTATCATCCTAGATCCCCCTTGACTCATATTTTTTCTTGGTAGAGACATGTTATACCAACATGAGTAATCATTATGTCTGAAAACTCCACAACACCAACAGTGGCCTCTGAATCATGATTTTTCGAACTGATAGAAAAATTGTTCATAAATTTTTTGTTTTTTTCTTTATAATTCATGGAACACTTTTTTCAAGTAGATTAATTTCTAAAAAAAATCATATCTTTCTTAGTAAAAGATGTTTTCTCAAAAAAATTATTTTATAAGCTTTTTGTTTCACCCTATTTAGAAGTTTCACCTTTAACATCAACTTCCTTGATGAAATTTTATCTCATATTTATTATCTCACTTTTTGTTTCAAGAAGCATTGATTTTTCTTCTAACAACTCCTTTTTTTCTCATATATAATATCTTTCAAAACTTATATCATATTTTTTCATTCAACTATGTTTAACTTGTTCTTCTTGTTTTCTTTAACAAGTATAGATTATTTCATGTTGAGGTTATTATTTCTGGATGATCTTTCATTAGATATTTTTAGTTTTATTTCAAGATCATCAATATTAATATTATAATATCTAATAAAATTGATATTTGTCTCTTATTTCTTAATTTAATCATCATTCTCAAAAGATATACTTTTAACTTATTTTTGAAATTTTATTCTTTATTTCTTGAGTTAAGTATTCTTCTCAATTACTTTTTATAAATTTTTTTTAAGGATCCACTTCACTTTTATAATATTTTCACCATCATCATTTTCTAAATAATTACTTACATTTCTCACTTGATAAATGAAGTTAAGTTGATGATTAGATTCATCATTGGATAAGGAATCATCATTCTTTCTTATACTTAAATAACTTTTCTTATTCTTCTTATAAGTTAATATTTATTTATGTTTCTTCCACTTTTATTCCTAAAATTTATCATCATATTCCTATGAATCATACTCTTTAACTTTCTTCCAAGGAAAATTATGTGAAAACTGTCATTTCCCTTCACAATTGCAACATTTGAGGGTTTTAGTTTTCCATTTTCCCCTATTTTATTTATTATAATGGAGGGAAACTATTGTATTGAAATCTTTAGCTTCTTCCTCTGCTTATGAATCACTTGATTCTTCTTTAATTTCATTATCTTTTTTACCATTTTAACAAATCTCTAAAATCCATTTCTCTATCAGGTATTTTCGTGAAAGTAGGTTCTTTTATCGTTTCATATTCCACAAGGATATTATAAAGTTCATCCATGGATAAATATTTATGATCTTTTAAAGAGGAAATATTTGAATAAAATCTATCTGGAATGTTTCTCATAATTTTCTTAATGATTTTAGAATCTTCAAGCTTCTCACTAACACTTATGATGTTACTCACAATCTCATTTACTCTTATAAAGTAATTATCAATAATTTCATCATCAACCATTTTCATATCCTCAAATATACTTCACTATATTAGTAACTTGGCTTCCTTGAATTTATCATTCCCTTTATACCTGGTTCTCAACTTTTCCCACATTTTCTTAGTTGTTGGAAACCCCATAATCTTTTTATAAACATTATCAGTGATATTCATCTACAAATCATTATGATATTTTCTATTATCCTCTATACTTATGTTATCGAAAACTTCCATAGAAACTTCATTTGTGGGAAGAAATCCCACTATTACTACATCTTTAACATCAAGGTCATGTGAAATAATATAGGGCATCATCTTATACTTACAATATTTACATTTGATACCATTAAAAATAGGGAAACACCAATTTTCCACTAAATTGAAGTTTTTTATTCTTAGAGATGGATCATTTAGAGGGAACCAACTCTAATAAAAATTGTTTTTCCTAAATAGGATTGAGACCACTTATAGGGGTGAATTAGTGTTTCATTTTTCTTTTATATGAAATTTTCTTAACTTATTTATTAAACTTTCTTAACCTTTAAAACTTTTTAAGGTTAAAATCAACTAAAATATAACTTCTCAACCTTATCTTTCATATGAAACAAATATAAAGGGAAATAATCACATGATATTTACAAGGTTTTGTACAAATACATACTCCTTTCCATGTTAGATAGTCCCACTAACATGGATTCTTTCACTATCTTCTTTCCCGAATATGAAGAAACAAGCAGTTAAAAATTTTACAATCCCAATTGAATCTTTCCATCTATAGTTGTTTATACCCCCAAATATCCTTTTCGTATCCAATTTCCCATAACTGGTTATACACCCCTGCAAAATAATCAATACTTTTCTGAAACTCGTAAGTATCTACATTTACAAGCTTCACTTTCATTATTCTTTCCAATTCACTTCAAAAATTTCTTCACTTCCTCCACAATTAAGGTAAATAAAACTTTACTTATGTATAGTATTCATGAAATTAAAAAATTATTCAGTGGAATTTTTGGTCTTGAAACTTCTTCTAGAAACTCTTTTTGGAAAACTTATTTAGAAAAACTCAGTCTAATCTGCCTCAATCTGGTAACCTTTTTCAGATGGGATTCTTCTGATTGGCCTCAGTGTGATTCTCCTTCTACTCTTCATTATTAAATTAAGTATAAACTCAATTGACAGCACACAATTTATCAATCCGATGTGGCTCACTCTTATGGATATGGATCCAATGGAACTTACTTCAATAAAATGACATAAAATGAAACTCGCTCCAATTAAATTTATCCGATGAACTTTCTCTGATGGACTCACTCTGATAGACTTTTTCCTATGGATGTTCCCCATCATCAACCAGAAAAAAAAACATTGATTGGAAACTCAATACCTATATCACAATTTTAAAATCTCTAGTACACGTGAACAGTTCAATACACACAAAGTATGAATGTACTATGATCTCCTTTTATAGGAATCCCATAATGGAAAAGGTGGAAAACTAATTCCTCTTACTGCTCAATGAAATTCACAATTACTAAATTTCATATTCATTTAAGTATTCATATTTTACTTCTTTAACTCTCCTCAATACTTCTGGGAGCTTCTTAGATCTTCTCAAATCTTATAAAAAAATCTGACTTCTTCAAGTTTGAAAACATTTATTTAACCGTTTCATTAGTCTAATTTTCCATTATAATAAAAACATATGAAAAACTGAACACTTCTCATTATGATGACCACTTGTAAACACTAAAATTATTCTCATATAGATCATTTATACTAACTAAAAGATACTTGTTAAAACATTGAGAATATTCTATAGCATTCAAAACCTCTTTCGACGATACTTTGGTAGAAATAAACTCTTTGAACATATATCTGAAATATCTTCAAATTATTTTTCCTTTTCTTCAATTACTTAGGCTGATGATCCTGCATCTAATAAAGTTCAGCATCCAATGAATTTATTGTTGTCTACATACGTCTGATGTATCAGTCTTTACTTCACTATGATGGATCGTTTCCAGTGCCAGTTTAATGAGTCACCTCCACTTCTTGAGAAACAATCAATACTTTTGTTCTCTTTAACTTGACCCAATCAAAATAAAATTAAACCTAATAAAAATAGTGGACTACATTGTTTATTTTCATCCGATTGATCAGTCTTTGAATCCTTCTAATGGATTATAGTTTCAAAAAAGTCAAAATTTCTCAATTCTGCCTCAAATAGAACATTTTATCGAACAACTTAAATATATCAACAATTTATAAAATGTATTAGTGTTAGAATCTATTACGATGGATTAGTGTCATACCCCATCCAATTGACTGGTGTCAGTAGTGACTTCTTTACTTCATCATGACAAATCTTTCAACCTTCTATTATTGTCACATCGATGATTATCATATTGATGATGTATGTCCTTCTATTTCTGATGTTCCTCATACCGATGAGATGTATCCAAAATACTTCACATTGTATTCTCCTCTCTTCAATAAACTCTATCTTACATCATGACTACTTCATGATTTATGACAACTCCATGATCAGTAAATCATCATCAGATTTAGTATCGAATGAAAATTCTAATATAACATTTCATTATGATAAAAACATTAATTCATGAAACAATATGATTTCTAGAATCTTATAACTTTCTATCAAATTCCCAATCCTATAGATCATATTTAATGACTCGTGCTAATAGACTGAGTCGAATTGGTGGTTCTGATTGTAAACTTTTCAAACACCCTTCTTTTATCTGGATTTCATTACCTTCTCACCCAGTAAGTTTCTTACTTACCTTACTCACTTTCTTGAAAATATTATATATATTGATCTTGGGACAAAAAATACAACTAAAACACAACATGGGCCTAAAAATCTTCCCCTTTTTGTTTTTTTTTTCAATAACCACTTCAAAACAAAACCACTTGTTGTTTTCTTTTCTCACTTTTTCTTCACCCCTACATACATGACTTCTCCATATCTTCTTTTATTTCTCCCCCTATTCATTATATCTCCCTTATTCTTTTTATCTACCCCATATTTAAAATAAAATTAAAATGAGATATCATGAAATGTTTTCCCATGTATTCAAAAACTGTCTCATTTCAAAAGAGTTAGAATTTTTCATCTCAAAATCTTGAAACTCTTATTCAAGAGATCATAAGTATCACATGAGTTTCTTAATAGAGATCCTTTAACTAAACAAATTTAATTATATGTGGGAGAAAATAGTGTAGAAAAAAAATAGTGTATAATCAATTTTTTGAATTTTTTCTATAGAAAAACTATCAAGTTATATCTTTTTCATGTTTCTTTGAACATTCTCATATCTGGGGAAATCTGAGAATTTTTTTTTAAAAAAACCTGCACCCATCTCAACAAATACATTACAAAATTTTATGTTTAAAAACACAAATTTCCCAAAAAAAAATTTATCTTAACCTCATTACTTTATTTTATAAGAAAGGTAAGAGGATCACATATCAACTTTCTTATTTCAACTACTTCAATCCTCTCCAGGTTAAGAAAAATACAAATATTTTGGGAATAAGGAGGAACCTTAGTAGTTTCTTAAAATCATCTTTTGGACTAAGATTCTTCTCTCATCCTTACCTTCTTCTTCTTTTTATTAAATTTTTCATTGGATGTATTTTCTTCTGTATGTTCATCCTTCTCAAATTTTGTAAAAAAAATTATCTATAGAATCTTATGATAAGGATTAATTTTTTTTCCCATTTGTACCCTTTTGGTTATAATGAGTTTATAACAACTCTTTCAGGACTTCCTCTTATTCTGGCCAGATAGTCAAATAAATTTTAGAAATATTCGCTTCTTGCTCATATATCTTGCATTTTTTCTGAATTTTTAATCTATAATCTATTTATATATTTTTATCAACTATTCTCACATCTTCATAAACCTTTTTATTATCCTTTAATTTAGTTTATTTTTGTGCTTCTTCTAAATTTAAACCATGTGAACTTGTTCTGGATATATAATTAAGCATTCTCTCTTTTTAGACATAGTATGTTTTCTTTTATCAACTTTCTTAAAATACTCAGTTTTATTCATCTTATTAGTTTTTTTTAAATTCCACATAATTTTTAGTAATAATTGATATTATTTTCTTATCATACCTCCCCCATGACTCATATATTTTTACTGATAGAAAAATGTTATACCAACATGATTAAGCTCTATGCCTGAAACCTCTACAACACCAATAGTTTAACAAACTGAGATTTTATGAGAATTATTATTTTCATTGATGTCATGAGTTGTACGCAACACCAAAATTAGCTTGTTCAATATGCAACACCGTATTATCTTCCAGTATACACAACACTAATCTTGGATCATATTACGCACAATTTCAAGTTCGTTTGATAGAAGTTATTTTACGCAACATTGAGTGTATATATATATATTCAATGTATAAGTGAAATATGGTTGGATTCTATGAATCTTGCACTACACACAACCCTGACTTGGCTTTCATTACACGCAACCGCGACCTTCCACGATAGCGTGTGTTATACGCAATACCAAGTTTCACTAAACGAGATATTATTATAATATTATTATGAACTAACCATTATGAATAGTAAAATCCACTTTTTGAAATTATATAAATTTTATCTTTCAAAATGGACTTCATTTTTGGATTCGGAATATCGAAATTAGCCTAGGGTGAATTTTCGGTATTTTTCTGAAAACTTTCAATTTTTGATGAATAGTGAAAACACTAGGTTACTATTTAAAAATTGACTTTTTATTTAAATAATTATTTATTTTATTTAGATTTATTTTTGGTCGAAATTTATACATAATACCTATATAAGTTCAAATTAATTCATTGGATTCATTTTATAATAATTTTAGATATATAAGAATTTTATTAAACTTTTCACCGTCTTTTACCCACCTCCTAGAAGAGTTTAAAAATTTACATAAAACTTAATTTTACTGCTTCTGTGAGTGTGATTTTGAAAATCCAAGAGACACAGTTAATATCGAGGAGTAAAATTTGGTTCAATAAGATAAAAATAATTTTTGGTGAATAGTAACTTTTTACTTTTTTTACCAAGGTTAAAAGTAAATATGGTAATTAAGGGTAAAAATGATATTATTATTACCCTAACACATGTCTTAATTCTATTGGATAAGTATAATTCGACCAAAAACAACCTTAGGAATAAAATATTACCCTTTAGGTCTGCTTGGATTAGATTAGGACACTTACTGTTATTTTATTTGAAGAAGTGTTAAAATAGTTAAAATCAAAGTTTAATAACTAAAAACATTTTTAATGTAGGGTTATAAATAAGATAAATTAGACTATAAATATTTATTAGAAATATAAAAATATTTCCTACATAATGGTAATTTATTTATAATTTTTTGACATTAAATAATTTAGTTTAATTAGGACACAATGATGATGTAGTAATTACCTTATTAAAGAAATATTAACATAATTGATATTTTAAATACCCAAATAATTGTAATTTGAGACTGTTTCTGAATTACACTAATTTTATAGGTTAATATGACATAATATTATTGATTCAATTAACTTTGTTCGAAAAAATAATGATGTTATTATTTTCACAAAAATCAATTACCAAATAGTGTCAAAATTGACATAAAATAGTTTTTAAAACAAATATTATATTATTAATTGTTATTTTGTTCCTAAAAATCTAACGTTAGGTCAAATGACTTAGATAAGGTTATATATATTAATAATTAACAACTTGGGGTTATTTTGGCTTGTTACAGTATGTTTATTAACCATATAGTGTAAGAAAACAAGAAGACATGGTAAAAGTTAAATTATTTAACTTAGAGTTAAATCTAAATGATAAGGTTAAAATAGTAACCTAAACTTGTATAATATCTATTGGTTGAGAGGATTGCGACCCATCCTCACTTTAGCTTTGAAATAAATCAATTTGGAGCTATTATAAACCGAATATGACTTTATTATAAAATAATATTTTAAGTTTTTTCAAAGGTGCCCCTCTCCTACCTTATAAAAAGGGCACCCATTCCCTCTTCTCTTCACACCCTTTTGAGCCTTTAAGATCGTCCAAACCCTACCCATTTCTCTTATCCACTTACCTAGAAAGATTCTGGAGGTTTTTTTCTTTTCAAAAGACCAACTCTACTTCCTTAAGTGGATGCTTAAATGAGGTGTGTCGAAGAAGAGGTAATCTCTTCTTCTAATTCCCTCAAGTATCTTTCTTCTTCTACTTCTTCTTCTTTATTTGTATCATTATAAATTAATACCATAATTATTACTTATATACTTATATGATATTATATTTATAAAACAACCCTACTTCACCTTCTATCCATCCTGCAGAAAACGAAATCACCGCGCGTGCGTACGTACGGAATATCGTCACCTTGCCGTGGTGTAATATGTTTTCGACCATCACCTTACTTGGATGGGTATAATTGTGTAAATAAATAACTATATATGATTATTTTAAAGTGATATTGATTCTTAAATATTATACATACACTTTAATACGATTCCACAATAATGAGAATGATATCATCGCTCGTGTGTACGTACGGACTACCGTCTCCACGACGCGATGAGATTCATTCTCCATGGTAACCATTCATGAATGATTATAAAGTATATATAATGAATAATAATGAAATATATGAAAAAATAATGATACTATATTTATGTATATATATATGTATGTCATCTACTTAATTCCATTCAATTCAATAAGGAAACGAAAACAGCGTTCATGCGTACGTACGGCCTACCGTCTCTATGAATGGTGTATTTCATTCCATTTATTGATCTATCATATATATATATGTATATGATGAATATATATTATATATAAATCATTTTTTACATTCTGTAATTAATTAAATCAGCATATAATTAATAATATCAAGAACAACAAGTCAAAACGCATACAATAAATGAAACGATTTTACCCAAATCGCTGCTTTTACATCGAATTTACAAATGAATGGGTAATATAAAGTCATAAGTAAACTATATATGATATCATAACAATGAATATGATTCAGTAATAATTTAACGAAATTATTTAAATCATTATACAGGAGGTTTGGATACATACGAAGCATATCGGACATTAGGTAAGGGATAATTATTCCAATCTCATTCTTATCCGAGATTGTTTATTCATAAGTATTTACTGGGGTTATGTTTATTATCCATATCCATATGTTCTCAAAATGTTTTCATAAAATGTTTACTTTTCTTCCATTTATGCTTGAATTCATTTTTACCTTTTTTACTTTTACCACATCATATGGAAGGAATCTTTCTTTTGTTTACCATATGAGGTACTTTTTGACTTTTCCGGCAAAAGTACGAGAAGAATGTTTTTTTAACTTATACGGCATGAATAGATTTTTACGGTTTCATAATGCCTCATTTTCATTAAGCTTACTCTACAAGATTTAATTACTATTTTCAAAAAAATCCTTTTCTTTTAAAATTTCAAGGAATTTTGTGAAAAGAAAATGATTTTGAAAAAGAAAGGATATTTTCCTCAAGAATTCATTTCAAGTGTTTTATCAAAACCATTTTCCATATAAGATGTCATTATTTAATATGTGTATATTTCAAGTATAATTTCTATATGATTTACATGTTTTCACTTTTCTTATGATGAAATGATATCCATTTTTTTATGGATTATGTTATGATGGGATGATGTTTATGAAACCCATTTTATAATATCGGTAATGATGAATGATTAATGTTCGTATTATGGCACAAGTAAGAATTATTTCATTATGAGATGGGTGGGACCTATATATCCCTCCAATTCATTGGGTAAAAATTTATATCTCATTAGATAGACATGGCTGGAATGGTAAGTTAATTTGGTTCAGTGTTACAGGACTGAAACGAGGAGTGAACTCGATTCAGAAAGGGACTTTGTCCACTAAAATGGTCATGGCAGTAATGTCTTGGCTACTATGGAAATCATAACATGTGCTTAATGGTTTCCATAATTACATGATTTATTCCCATGGTATTTTATCATGATTGATGATCAATTATGATATATGCCTTACGTACTTCCAAGATTCATGTCTTTGCTCAAGATTTTGATGTTTAGATTTTATGTTCAAGTTTTTGCATTCAAATTTTTATGGATTGTTTTATGTTCTCTATGTTTACCCTTACTGGGCATTTGAGCTCACCCTTTTTTTTGTTTTCTTTTCCCCAGGATTTAAAGAAAGGTTTTAGGAAAGAAAATAAAAGGGGAAGATCTTTATGGGAGATGTTTAAGATCTTTCACCAAGATTAGAATATTATATTCTGAGTTTCCAAAGACACTAAACTATTATAGTCCTTTGGTGTCTGTTTTTTTTATGTATTAAGTATTACGCAAAAGTAATGTAATGTCCATGTACATCAATCTTTGGGTCTCTACAGTTGGTATCAGAGGAAAGGTTTAGTTAACCTTTGGAAACTAGGATGCGAAAACTTTAGTTAAATCCCTAGATATATTTCAAAGGTATGTCTAGGGATGTACCTAAGGATATGTATACATATAGGTTATTGTCCTAGAATTACGGTAACGATATTAGAAATATACTTAAGATGTTAGATATTGTAGGTACTTCCCCTTTATTATGTTGTTTTCCCTAGCATGATTTTTGCCTCTCGCACTATTCTTTTTGGGTTTTAGACGATGCCTAGAACCCGAAAGAACTGTGTTGATCAATGTAATGGATAATGCAATGATTTTCCTCCTGAACAAACCAACGGTATGGGTGATGGAGTGAAAAATTTTATTGTTATACTTACACAAGCTATGAATCATTCTGTACTTCCAAATGACCAGAGAAGGGAACAATATTCTATTGATTCCTTCATGAGGCAACGTCCACCTTCTTTCAGTGGGTCTTCTGATCCACTTGTTGCTGAACAATGGATAAGTACCATTGAAAATATATTTTCTATACTTCGCTGTTCGGAACATGAAAAAGTCATTCTGGCTATTTACCATTTAGAAGGTGAAGCAGATCAATGGTGGACTCTAATTAATAATACGAGGCCCCGAGATGAAATTGAATCCATGGAATGGGATGAGTTCAAGAACTTATTTTTCAATAAGTACTTCCCTCATATTCTTCGAACAAATATGGAAAAGGATTTCCTTGAGCTTAAGCAAAAGGATGATGAATCTGTTGGTATATACGAAGCAAATTTTACAACGCTTGAAAGGTATGAATCTGGCTTTATCATCCAACCTGAAAGTAAAGTTGATCGATTCTTCAGTGGCTTAAAACCAAGTCTTCGAATGGAATTAGCTATAAGAGACTTCAGTAGCTATGAAGAAATTGTGCGTTGTGCTATCAAGGTAGAAATGGAAGTTGGTGTTATATATCCATCTCATGGGTTTGACAAGAAACGAAAGATGGAGTTCAAAGATAAATCTCATAATAATGGTGAAAAGAAGATAAATGTTTCTATATGCTCAAAGTGTGGAAATAAGAATGATGGAGATTGTATTAAAGGGACTATAAAATGTTTTAAGTGTGGAAAAGAAGGTCATCGAGCAGTTGAGTGTCGAAGTAATGGAAAAGGGTTTCTAATGATGTGAATAAAGAAAAGACTGTAGATAACGCACCACCAACACTTCAATTCTTTAAGCGCAAGGAAATGGGGCATTATGATAATCAATGCCCTAATCCAAGGGTTAATGATGATCAATGTGAGCAACCTCTTAAGGCAAAGGACAAAGGGAAGTCACATGCGATCACTATTAGCAATGTTGAGTATGAAAACGATGTGGTGGAATGATTGTGTGTTTATGTAAAGTGATTCCAAAATAATGCTTTGGAATCTCATTTATAGTATTTTGGAACATTGTAATATCTATGTAATGGTTTATTGTGGTTTTCGATAATTATATGGTACCGATAACCATGAAAAGTGATTCAAATATTTTGGAAAGCAAATGATATGTGCATAAAGAAGGGATAAGGAGATAATGAAATGTTTGATAGTATTAATGAGCTCATGAATAATATAAGGAAAAAGTTATATCATGGTTTGAGTATATAGAATTTTTGTGATTTTGGTATATGCAAAGATTTACCTTGTGACATCATTCATGTTTTCACTATGGTTCAAGAGAATACATGATTAAGGTATTCACATGTTTGGAATGTGACCAACAAGATATATCGTATGATATATGGGGGATAAATGATGGTATTCACATGCTCGGTAGATGAAATTTATAGTAATTGTTTTCTTTATACTATGATCTTGGACAGAAGTATTTTGTATAAGCTTGAAGATTGGAATGAGTTAAGTTAGACATAAGATAGTATTTTTTTCTATTTTATTTCATGAATGTTATTATAATATAGTTTTAGAAAAAGGGAAAACCTGCAGGACAGGAGAAAACCCGTTGCGTCAGACAAGGTTGTGGGAATCGAACCCACAATTGAAGTGTGACATGCCTTTATCGCCTACCACTGGCCTACAGAAAGTCCCTGGTTAGTAGAAACTAGTTTTATTATATTAAGCAGTATGATAGATGAAGTATAAGTCCATTTTTGGAATCATATAAGATTAACCTCACCATAGATGGACTTATGTATATTTGATAACTTTTTCTAACCTTTTGTTTGAGACATATGGAATGACCCATCATTCTATCACATGATCTGCTAACACCTCACGAATGAAAAATTCAACTTCATTTCTTTAAGAGATGAAGTGGAAATTATTCAAGGCACGAACGACGGTTAGATTATACCGAAATAAAGTAAGTATTTCTTCTAATTAAAATTCTTCAACTTTAGGGAAATGATCTTGAAAATCAAAAATGTTGTCCTAGTGCCCTTATATCTGATGAATCAGATGGTACCTTAGATCATCACAAATTTATGGATTTTTTATTGTTGGCTTTTTCATAGCCATGTTCTCTACCACTCTCCATCAGAACTTGATGGTGATATTTCTCTTCCATATCCACATTTTCACCTATGTTCTCCTATGTGGAAACCCAGGGATAAGTTAATTTGGGTAACCGTTAGGTTTCATACATTATTCTTTAAAATTAAGCTTTAGTATTCCTTTTTATGATGTGGGTTTCTATTAAATAAAATTTCAAGTAGTAAACGATTTATAACCCCCATGAATTTCGAGGGTGAAATTCATTTTAAGGGGGGTAGAATGTAACAACCCAAGATTTTATGAGAATTATTATTTTCATTGATGTCTTGTGTTGTCTGTGACACCAAAATTAGTTTGTTCTATATGCAACACTGTATTAGCTTGCAGTATACACAACACTAATCTTGTATCGTGTTACACACAATTTCATGTTCGTTTGATAGAAGTTATGTTACGCAACATTGAGTGTATATATATATATATATATATATTCAATGTATAAATGAAATATGGTTGGATTCTATGAATATTCCACTACATGCAACCCTCACTTGGATTTCATTAGATGCAACTACGACCTTCCACGATAGCGTGTGTTATACGCAATACCAAGTTTCACTAAACGAGATATTATTATAATATTATTATGAACCAACCGTTATGAATAGTAATATCCACTTTTTGAAATTTTATAAATTTTATATTTCAAAATGGACTTCATTTTTGGATTCGGAATATCGAAATTAGCCTAGGGTGAATTTTTGGTATTTTTCTAAAAACTTTCAATTTTTGATGAATAGTGAAAACACTGGGTTACTATTTAAAAACCGACTTTTTATTTAAATAATTATTTATTTTATTTAAAAAAAATTAGGTAGAAATTGATACATAATACCTGTATAAGTTCAAATTAATTCATTGGAGTCATTTTATAATAATTTTAGATATATAATAATTTAATTGAACTTTTCACCGTCTTTTACCCACCTCCTAGGAGAGTTTGAAAATTTACATAAAACTTAATTTTACCGCTTATGTGAGTGGAATTTCGAAAATCCAAGAGACACGGTGAATATCAATTAGTAAAATGTGGTTCAATAAGATAAAAATATTTTTTGGTGAATCGTAACTTTTTACTTGTTTTACCACGGTTAAAAGTAAACAAGGTAATTAAGGGTAAAAATGATATTATTATTACCCTAAAACATGTCTTAATTCTATTTGATAAGTATAATTAGACCAAAAACAACCTTAGTAATAAAATATTACCCTTTAGGTCCACTTGGATTAGATTAGCACACTTATTATTATTTTATTTAAAGAAGTTTTAAAATAGTTAAAATCAAAGTTTAATAAATAAAAACATTTTTAATGTAGGGTTATACATAAGATAAATTCAACTATAAATATTTATTAGAAAGATAAAAATATTTCCTACATAATGGTATTTTATTTATAATTTTTATACATTTAATAATTTAGTTTAATTAGGACACAATGATGATGTAGTAATTACCTTATTAATGAAATATTAACATAATTGATATTTTAAATACCCAAATAAATGTAATTTGAGACTTTTTCTTAATTAAACTAATTTTATAGGTTAATATGACATATTATTATTGATTTAATTAACATTTTTCTAACTAATCATGCTGTTATAAGTTTCAAAAAAAATCAATTACCAAATAGTGTCAAAATTGACATAAAATATTTTTTAAAACAAATATTATATTATTAATTGTTATTTTATTCCTAAAAATCTAATTTTCGGTAAAAGGACTTATCTAAGGTTATATATATTAATAATTAATAAATTGGGGTTCTTTTGGCTTGTTATAGTATGTTTATTAACCATATAGTGTAAGAAAACAAGAAGACATGGTAAAAGTTAAATTATTTAACTTAGAGTTAAATCTAAATGATAAGGTTAAAATAGTAACCTAAACTTTTCTAAGATCTATTGGTTGAGAGTATTGATACCCATACTCACTTTAGATTCTAAATAAATCAATTTTGAGCTATTATAAACTGAATATGACTTTATTATAAAATAATATTTTAAGTTTTTCCAAAGGTGCCCCTCTCCTCCCTTATAAAAAGGGCACCACTTCCCTCTTCTCTTCACACCATTTTGCGCCTTGAAGATCAGACAACCCCTGCCAATTTCTCTTCTCCACTTCCCTAGAAACATTATGTAGGTTTTTTTCTTCTCAAAATACCGACTCCACTTCCTTAAGAGGAATCTTAAAAGAGGTGCGTCGAAGAAGAGGTAATCCCTTCTTCCGATTCTCTCAAGTTTCTTTCTTCTACTACTTCTTCTTCTTTAGTTGTCTCATTATAAAGTAATAACATAAGTATTACTTATATACTGATATGTTATTATAAATATTAAACAACCATATTTCACCTTCTATCCATCCTACGGAAAACAAAATCACCGTGCGTGCATACGTACGGAATACCGTCTCCACACCGTGGTGTAATCTGTTTTTGACCACCACCTTACTTGGATGGGTATAATGGTGAAAGTAAATAACTATATATGATTATTTTAAAGTTATATTGATTCTGAAATATTATACATACACTTAAATACAATTCCACGATCATGAGAGTGATATCATCACTCGTGCGTACGTACGGACTACCGTCTCCACGATGCGATGAGATTCATTCTCCATGTTAACCATTCATGAATGATTGTAAAGTATATATAATGAATAATAATGAAATATATGACATAATAATGATACTGGATTTATTTATATATATATGTATGTCATCTACTTAATTCTTCAAATCAATAAGGAAATAAAAACAACGTTCATGCGTACGTACGACCTACTATCTCCATGAACGGTGTATTTCATTCCATTTATCTATATATCATATATATATGTGTATTATGAATATATACTATATATAAATCATGTTTTAAATTCTGGAATTAAGTAACTCAGGATATAATTAATAATATCAAGAACAAAAAGTCGAAACACGTACAATAAATGAAACGATTTTACCCAAATCGCTGCTTTTACATCGAATTTACAAAAGAACGGGTAATATAAAGTCATAAGTAAACTATATATGATATCATAACAATTATTATGATTCTATAATAAGTCAATGACATTATTTAAATCATTATACATGATTTTTGGATACATACGAAGCATATCGGACATAAGGTAAGGGAAAATTATTCCAATCTCATTCTTATCCGAGATTGTTTATTTATAAGTATTTACTGGGTTATGTTTATTATCCATGTCCATATGTTCTCAAAAAAAATTCATAACATGTTTAATTTTCTTCCATTTATGCTTAAATTCATTTTTACCCTTTTTACTTTTACCACATCGTATGGAAGGAATCTTTCTTTTGTTTACCATACAAGGTACTTTTTGACTTTTCCGGCAAAAGTACGAGAAGAATGTTTTTTTAAATTATATGGAATGAACAGATTTTTACGATTTCATAATGCCTCATTTTCATGAAGCTTACTCTACAAGATTTAATGACTATTTTCAAAAAAATCCTTTTTTTAAAAAAATTGCATGGAATTTTTGTGAAAAGAAAATAATTTTAAATAAGGAAGGATATTTTCCTCAAGAATTATTTTCAAGTGTTTTATCAAAACCATTTCCCATATAATATTTCATTATTTCATATGTGTATGTTTCAAGTATAATTTATCTATGATTTACATGGTTTCACTTTTCTTATGATGAAATGATATCCATTTTTTTGTATGGATTATGTTATGATGGGATGATATTTGTGAAACCCATTTTATAATTTGGGTAATGATGAATGATTAATGTTCAGGTTATGGAACAAGTAAGAATGATTTAATTATGATATGGGTGGGACATATATCTCCCTCCAATACATTGGGTAAAGATTTATATCTCATGAGATAGACATGGCTAGAACGGTAAGTTAATCTGGTTCAGTGTTACAGTACTGAAACAAGGAGTGAGCTCGATTCAGAAAGGGACTTTGTCCACTAAGATGGTCATGGAAGTAATGACTTGGATACTATGGAAATCATAACATGTTCTTAATGGTTTCCACAATTACATGATTTATTCCCATGGTATTTTATCATGATTGATGATCCATTATGATATATGCCTTACGTACTTCCAATATTCATGTCTTTGTTCAATATTTTGATGTTTAGATTTTATGTTCATGATTTTTCATTCAAATGGTTATAGATTGTTTTATGTTCTCTATGTTTACCCTTACTTGGCATTTGAGCTCGCCCTTTTTTATGTTTTCTTTTCCCCAGGATTTAAAGAAAGGTTTTAGGTAAGAAAATAAAAGGGGAAGATATTTATGGGGGATGTTGAAGATCTTTCACCAAGATTAGAAGATTATATTCCTAGTTTCCAAATACACTAAACTATTACGGTCCTATGGTGTCTGTTTTTGTTATGTATTAAGTATTCCGCAAAAGTAATGTATTGTCCATGTATGTCAAGCTTTGGGTCTCTATAAATAGTTCCCTCTGAATCATGATATTTCAGACTGATAATAAAATTATTTAGAAAATTTTTGTTGTTGTTTATTTATAAGTCATAGAACACTTTGTTTAGTGAGATACATTTCTAAAAAATCATATATTCTATAATGAATGATTTTTTCCCACAAAACTACATTTTTAAACCTTTCTTTACACACTCTTTAGAAGTATCCCATTTAATATAAACTTCCTTGGTGATTTTTATCTCATATTTCTTACCTCACTTTGTTATTCAAGAATAATTGATTATGTTTCTAAAAACTCCTCTTCTTTCTAGGATAGAATATCTTTCAGAACATCTATCATCTTTTCAAATTCATATATCATTAATTTGTTCAAAAAAATTTCTTCAAAAAGTATAGATTCTTTCATGTTGAGGTTCTCATTATTGTCTGATCATTCTTCATATATTTTTAGTTTTATTTCAAGATCATAAATATTAATATTCTAAGATCTAATAAAATTGGTATTTCCCTCTTCTTTCTTCATCTGATCATCATTCTCAAAAATATATACATTTAACATCTTTTTAAAATTTTATTATTTCTTTCTTGAGTTGAGTATTCATCTCAATTTATTTTTCCAATTTTTTTTTATGGATCCAATCCATTTCTATAATCTATTAACAATCATCATTGTCTAAAAAATTACATCAACTTATAACTTGAGCAGTGAAGTTATGTTGATGATCAGATTCATCATTGGATGAGGAACCATCATTATTTATTCTACTCAGATAACTTTTCTTCTTTTTTTCATCGGTAAATCTTTCCTTCGATTTCTTCTAATTTTGTTTCTGAGATTTATTGTCATCTTCCTTGAACTCATACTCTTTAACTTTATTCCTTGGAAAATTCTATGAAAAATTTTCCTTCCCATCACAATTCCAACATTTGAGGGTTTTTCTTTTATAATGTCCCTGTTCCAGAAGCCGCCCAGAGGTGCTCTATACCCGGTTGGTCACATGGCCTCAAGCACATTTCCCTGAATTCCATAGGCTGCCAACTAAGAGCAAGGGTCTTGGGTGTGATAGTAGGGAAACTATGACCTCCTTGGCAGAGTAACACAGCGGAAGTAAAATAGATATACAATAGTGTAAGCAGTAATAATCCATACAAAAGGAAACATAGGAAGACTAGAATTAATAAACTGGAGCACACATATATATGTGAATGATGCATGATACATATTTCTAGTAAACCATCCAAAAAATCACAATGCGGTAAAACAAATAGTACTAAACCAATGAACAAAATTAAGACAGATGATAGCGCCTCAGCATTGCAAGCCTTAGCTTGGTCTCATGCTCTCCATCTCCATAGCACTCAAGTACCTGAAGTAGAAGGGAAGTTTCCCTTATCTATACCTGCAGCAATATAATCTATTTGGGCCCAAAAGCATTTCCCAAATAGGTTATGAGACTAAATCCCAGTATGCAACCACCATAAGATCTATGTCTACCAATCAGTGAATATATGGAAGTTAGTAAACAAAAGAAGGCAGTAAACAAGGAAGTACTCACCAGTAACCAATCCTATAGTTTCAAAGCATTCAATTTCATATAACAAGTAAACAGCTAATTAAGTAGGAAAACATAAATAGGTAACCCTATAGAAAGTACTCATAGCCTATCCCCTCTGGTCCTACCTAGCAACACAAGCAACCCTCTGTGAATCACACACGGTTTATCCCTCTGGTTCACATTACAGGGATATAACAAAAACTCTCTAAGGAAGCACTGTCAGTCAATTCCCCTTATAGTCAAAGTGATAAAGACTCTTTGAGGAATCTCACACGATTAATTCCCCTTATAGTCAAAAGTGGTAAAAGACTCTCTGAGTAAGATCACATGGTCAATTCCCCTTATAGTCTACTACACCAGGTTCTTACGGCCCTGTGTAAGTCAAACGAGCATAGCAATACAATACGGTCAAAGTAAACCTCAATAACTACTTGTCTAAACAGTCTACAGCATATCAAGCATGTCAGATCAAATATTTACTTCATTGTAAAGTACTAGGCATTGGAAAAACATCAAGGAAGCCTAACAGGATAAACAGGACCAAATGGTCCAAAACAAAAAATGCATGGGAAATCAATTCCAAATCATATCAATCAACCCTATTCACATTCAATTAACCTCGACTCAATCATATAAGAATGGAAGGCAATTAACAGGGTTAAAAAGGTAAACTCTCAATACCTCGTTCAAGGGTATTGGACAAAATTGCACATATTACTCAAAGAAATTCAACAAAAAGGCACACACCACCTACCTCAGTGTTGGGAGATCACTATATGTCAACTTAAAGCCTTTAATCTTACAAGAACATGGTATATCTACACAAATTCTCAAAACATTCAACTGAGGATAACTTGAGAAAGAGGAGGAATCATGAAACAAATATCTAGAAGAAGGAATATCTTACTGAGATGATCCCAATGTAATTGATGGCGGTTGAATTGGATATCATATGCTCAGTTAGGGGATCATAGGAAGATCACAGTAGTACGAGGGCTCTCAGTCGAACTAGATCGAGAAGAAGGCCTTTCTGGCGATTAGACGCGACCCCGATACGTTTAATGAAATAAAAATACACAACGTGTACTTTGGAAGTACATAGCATGTACTTGCTGTTTCTGTACCCCGCATTAGGAAGACTCCAGGTCACCCCCACGTAGTCGTGTGTGCGGACAATACATGGCTAGAACATGACTTCATGCGGCAACCGAGCACACGGCATGTACTCATAAAGTACATAGCATGTACTTCAAAAATTTCCAGAAATTATTCTTTTTATCAACCATGACTAGAAAATGAAAACATACCTGAAAAGAGGATTCGGGTTCTTACAAACTTCCCCTTAATGAAATTAATCCCTGAATTTACCTAGCAAGGTGGCATAGAAGAAGAAACCTCGAACAGCTCCGGCCACTGTGATCATACATCTGCCTCCCTCTCCCAAGTCTCGTCCTATACTCTCCCATGCTTCTATAGCAATTGTACCAGAGGAAAAGAACAGCCATGGAGAACATTCATACTTCAATCGACAATACGGATAGGATGCTCCTCAAAATATTGATCTACTTCCAACTCGAGTTCCTCGAGTTGGAAAACATGAGACGGTTCTGAGAATTAATGTCGAAGCTGAGAAAAGTGGAAGACTTCGTTCATAGCCCGATACCTCTAAGGTAACTGCAACCAATAGGTGAACGGCCCAACTCTCTCCAACACATTAAATGGATCGACATACCTTGGTGAAATCTTACCATGTCTCCTAATTCTCATATGCCCCAACCTCGGTGTGACATGAAGGAAAACCTGATCCCCAACCTCAAACTCCAGAGGTCATCTCCACTGATCAGCATAATAATTATTTCAAGACTGTGTAGTATCCATCCTCTTCTGAATCAACTCTATCTACTATGTGATCTTCTGAACAAGACTAGGTCCCAGCATAGCTGCCTCTCCTGCCTCCAGCCAACATAAGGGTGATCGGCATGGACTACCGTACAAAGCCTCATAAGGTGCCATCTGAATAGTTCCTTGAAAACTATTGTTGTAGGCAAACTCGACAAGAGTTATATGCTTCTCCCAAGTACCTGAAAAATCCAGAATTCATGCTCGTAGCATGTCCTCAAGCACTTGAATTGTATGCTCAGACTGGCCATCTGTCTGGGGGTGGTAAGCTATACTCAAAAGTACTTGTGTACCCAAAGCCTTATGAATCCCCTGCCAGACTCGAGAAGTAAAATGTGCATCTCTATCCAAAACAATGGAGTGTGGAACTCCATGTAAGCGCACAATATTCTGAATGTACAACCATCCCAGTTCATCAACACTAAAGGTATCCTTGATCGAAAAGAAGTGAGAAACCTTCATGACTCTGTCAATGACAACTCATACAACATCATTCCCTCGAGGAAACCTCGGAAACCCTATCACGAAATCCATCGTGACATCATTATACTTCTACTTTAGAATGGGTAACTGCTGCAAAAGCCCTGCTAGTTGTTGATGCTCCACATTCACCTGTTGATAGGTATAACACTTCATGATGAAACCAGAAACATCTCTTTTCATACCAGGCCACCAATACTGATGGTGTAGATCACGATACATCTTGGTGAAACCAAGATGAACTTCCCAAAATGAGGAATTAAAGTCCCACATTAGCTCCTCGTGTATGTCTGCTAGCACCCATACGCGCCCATGGAAACACAAGATCTCATCCTTGTTTATGGTCCATCCAGGAAAAGGGTCCTCTCCTGAAACAATTTACCATAGGACTAGGAATTTAGAATCTGATAGTTTCCTTATTCACACTCGATCAAGAAGAGTATAGGTAACATCTATAGAAGAAATAAACGTCTACCCCTGTCTGTTGTGCACCTCCAAATTGATCTCAAAGAACAGAGCCATAAGTTTCCACTTACTACTGGTCTCCTGAACTGCCTGTATATAAGTCCTCCTACTCAGCGCATCATCCACTACATTACCTTTCCCAGACGTATAGGCAAGCTCGAAGTCAAATGACTGAAGGTACTCGACCCACCTGCGTTGTCTCGGATTCAAGTCACGCTAAGTGAATATGTACTTGAGGCTCTTGTGGTCGGTGAAAACCACAAAATGCTCTCCCAAAAGGTAATGTCTTCAAAAGTGTAAATCATGAACAACAGTATCCAACTCGAGATCGTGTGTCGGGTAGTTCCTCTCATGTGGCCTCAACTACCGAGACCTGTATGCAACGACCCCTTACCCTTGCATAAGTACAACTCCCAAACCGATACCTGAAGCATCACAGTACACAGTATATCCCTTTACTGGCTCTAGAAATACTAGTATCGGTGCTGAATTCAACCTCCCTTTCAACTCTTGATGGTCTAATGTGCAACTGATGGTAACTGGATCTCAAGTCAATATTCAATAACACTCGGGTTCCTTGAAGCTGATCAAAGATATCATCAGTCCTCGGAAAGGGATATCGGTTCTTGACCATCAACTGATTCATCCTTTGATAATCCACACAAAGATGAAGGGTACTGTCTAACTTCTTTGAAAACAGGATAGGCAAACCCCAAGGAGAAGTACTAGGTCAGATGAAACCCTTTTCCTACAACTCCTCTAACTATTTCTTGAGCTCTTGCAACTCTAGTGTAGCCATCCTATAAGGTGGAATGGACACAAGTGCCGCTCCTAGCATGAGCTCAATAGAAAATTCTACCTCTCGCTCTAGAGGAAAACCTGAAAAGTCCTCTAGAAAGACGTCCCTGAAACGGTCCACCACTAGAGAAAAGTCTAACTGTGAAGTCCCCTGGTCATCCAGATATAGACTAGCAATTTGGGATATAACTCCCCCCAACCCATGATGCCTGGGTCCTGCTCTGCTCACCTGGACATCCCATTATCCCTTGTGAAGAAAAGATCTGCCCCTTTTGATGTGAAACTCACCCTACGGTGATAGCAATCGACAACATCCTGGAAAGGAACTAACCATTCCATCCTAAGAATGATGTCATATCCTATCATCTCTAGGATATAGAGGTCCCATAAGAAGTGACACCCACCAACCTCTAGAGGGAACTCCTTACACTGACGCACACCAGCAATTATAGTCTCCAACAGAGTGTCTAGCAACAAGATATCATCACAAGAAAAATGTGGATCCCAAGGCTCTCTACAACAGCAATAGATATAAATCTATGGGAATCCCCTGTATCGAAAAGAGCAGAAGCTAAAACTGAGGCAACTAAGATCATACCTCGAACTGTAAAAGGTATGGGATCCTGCTCCTGTCGGGTCTTATCCATCACAAAAGTCTGACCTACACCACGACCATGTGACCTTGCCTGACCACTCTGAGCTGATCCAACCTACTATCACTGAAATCCTAGCGACTGACTACCATGGCCCTGACCTCAACCTCGGTCCAAATGGCCAGAAGAACTCCAGTTCCCTGACTGCTGAGTAACTGGTGGTGCTTATCCTGAATGAGGAGTCATCGAAGAACCCCTGTCACCAGCTAATGATTAGAAGATCTAATAGAAGTGCTGAAGATGACCCATCTTTCCTCAAGATCGGCACTCCACTGGGTCCCTTGGGAAATGTGTCCTCATATGCCCACTTTTCTCGCACTGGTAGCACACCACCTGGATACCAGAAGATGCATCCTGCCTACACTGATCTCCTCATGTTGTCTCCCTATGGCACTTCCTGCTATCAGTTGGAGGAGCACTAACTCTGGGTGTCGAACCACCCTGCCTCACAGCTTTACAATCACTCAGATTGCGCTCGGTGATCAGTGTCTGGTTGAATATAGAAGATATAAAAGTCAACCTGAAGATGTTCACCTGAGATCAGATATCATGCCTGAGACCATCCTCAATCTTCCGTGCAAGGAACAACTCATCTCCCCCTAAAAAGGGTGTAAAGCGCTGCAGATCGGTGAAGTGGGAAGAGTACTCCATAACAGAAAAAGTACCCTACTCTAGACTCATTAACTCTTAGGCTCAATCAGCCCTCAAGGTATTTGGATAGAATTAGTCATAGAAGATACATTGAAACTCATCCCAAGCCATATTCTGCTGGCATCCTGCCTGTGATATCACATCCCACCACCTCTTGGTGGAATCTTGAAGCATATAGGTAGTGATCTTGAACCTCCTCTCTGGAGGCGTCTCCAGATGCTTGAAGATCATAAACGTGGTTTCTATCCATGAATCTATATCCTAGGGTCCTCCATCCCCTAAGAAAGCGGGAGGTTTCTACTGTTGAAAGACCCGCGTCAATTCTTCCATCGACGGGGCAGGAGGCGGTGCTCCCTAGAATGTCTGCATCATCCTTAGAAAGCCCTACCTGAACTGTGCATCGACACCTGTGTCAGGTATAACTGGTAGTGCCAAGACTAGCACAACTGGAGGATCTGTAGGTAGTCTATGATCAGCCATATCCGTTGTCTGATCACCGCCCTATAACTAGCATACAACCGGAGGATGTCTCGGTGGCATGACTATGCAAGGTCAAGCACACACCTTAGATCAATATTGACTGGGACTTAAACCTAGAAGTGTAATAAGGGAACAACAGAAAGAAAGCATTCAAGTTTTATAAAAAAGGATACATAGTGTGTATAATTCTAACACAGCATATTCCCTTAAGCCTTTCACATGGGCGTGTACTTCTGCCAAACTAGGTCATGTAACACCCAATACACATGGCATGTTGTCCTAAAACACAGCATATACTTGGCTTCTCTTCCCCTACCTGAGTCCTTCTACATGAATAACCCACATGGTTCTCCTAGAAGAAGACTACATGGCATGTTCTCTCTAGACACGGAGTGTACTAGACGCGCTTCACTGACCCATGTTGTTAGTGAGATAGCCAAACACATGGCTCACACTACACGGCATGTTCCAGATTGACACAGCGTGTACTACGAAGATTTTTTCAACCCGTTTTGTTCGTTACATGGCCAGGTACACTGGATACACTACACGGAGTATTCCAGACAAACATGGCGTGTACCAAATCATTTCCCAACCCCGTTTCTCTGCCCCCACAGCGAGTGACATGGTTAGAGACTACACAACATATACATAAATTACACGGCGTGTACTTAAGAAAAATAGTTTCTTCCTGAATAGAAGAACACATGGCATGTATTCACAACTACACGGTATGTATTCTGGGATTTTTTCAGACAGTAAGCCTTTGAAACTACTTCAGAACTAATAAAAACACTAAAACAAACATTAAAGTTCCAAATTTTGATCTGTAAGGGGCCATACTCCCTACAAATCAAATCTTGGCATCTTATACATGTCGCATACAATAAAACAAGGCAATGATCCACCAAATTCTGCTCCATGAGGGCCCATAACACCTCAGGAACCAAAGTTTGGAATTCATTCAAACAAAACCTTACACAATCAATACCCTATTAAACAGCAGGTATTTTATCAAGGCATCTATCACAACTGCATGCATATCTAGCACAACATCTATCACAAAAACATGCAATCGCTAATTCACCCTAAATGGCATGGCAAAAATGCATGACATGTGATTCCTATAAAGTGCCTATATGATGCATGAGATGGAATACCCTCATCTCATCTAGTTGTAATAGAAATAGAACCTCAATAACACCAACAATAACAACGCGAAACATGTGAATCACCCAATGGTAAAATCAAATCAACTATAAAATTGCGAAACCAAAAATTGCAATAAAAGATGTAAATTAGCTTTTCCTTATACATGGGTTAGCTACTCCTAGGAACAACTTATTACAAAGTACCTAGTTCCATCTGATCCCTAATTATAAGCTCCAAACAGTAAGTAAAGAAGAAAAGAATTCCTCTGATAATAATTTGTAACGTCCTAGTTTCGAAAGCCACCCAGAGGCACTTTGTACCCAATTGGTCACATGGCCTCAAGTGCATTTCCCCAAACATAAGAGGTTGTTGACTAGCAGCGATGGCCTTATGTGTGATAGTGGGGAAACTATTCCCTCCTTGGCAGAGTAACATAGTAGAAGTAAAACAGATATACAATAGCGGAAGCAGTAATAATCCATAAAAAATAAAATAGCGGAAGACTAGAATTAATAAACTGGATCACACATATATATATTAATGATGCATAATACATATGTCTAGGAAAGCATCCAACAAGTCACAATATTGGAATAAAAACAGTTTTAAACCAAAGTATAAAACTAATATAGATGAAAGATCCTCAGCATCGCAAGCCTCAGCTTGGTCCTGTGCTCTCCAGTTCCATAGCACTCAAGTACCTGAAGTAGAATGGAACTTTCCCTTATCTATACATGTATTAATATAATATTTTTATGCCCAAATGTATGGCCCAAATAGGGTGTGAGACTAAATCCCAGTAGGAAACCACCACAAGATTTGTGCCTAATAGTCAGTGAATATATTGTAGGTAATAAACAAAAGAAGGTAGTAAATAAGAAAGTACTCAGCAATTACCAATCCTATATTTTCAAATCATTTAGTTTTATGTAACAAGTAAACAGCTAATCAAGCAGGAAAACAGAAACAGGTAACCCTTTGGGAAGTACTCAAATCATATCCCCTCTGATCCTACCTAGAAATATAAGCAACCCTATGGGAAGCACACACAGTCTTCCCCTCTGGTTCAAATTACAAGGATATAAAAAAGGCTCTCTAGGGAAGTAATATCAGTCAATTCCCCTTATAGTAAAAGTGATAAAGACTCTCTGAGGAAGCTCACAGGCTCAATTCCCCTTATATTCAAAAGTGGTTAAAGACTCTCTAAGGAATCTCACATGGTCAATTCCCCTTATAGTCTACTACATCAGGTTCTTACAACCTTGTGTAAGTCAAACGAGCATAGTAATGAAATATATCCAAATTAAACCTCAAGAACTACTTGGATAAATATTCTACAACATATCAAGAATGTCAGATCAAATATTCACTCCATCTTACAATACTATGCATGGGAAAAACATCAAGGAAGCCTAACAGGATAAATAGGAACAAACTATCGTAAATAGAACATGCATGGTAAATCACATCCAAAGCATAGAAATCAACTATATTCACATTCAATTAACCTCTACTTAAGAATACAATCATGGAAGGCAATTAACAAGGTTAAAACTGTAAACTCACAATACCCTGTTCAAGGGTATTGGATAAAATTGAACATATTACTCAAATAATTTCAACGTAAAGGAACAAACAACCTACCTCGATGTTGGTATATCACTATACATGAACCTAAAGCCTTGAATCTCCCAAGAACATGGTATATCTACAAAAATTATCAAAACCTTCAACTGGGGATAACTTGAGAAAGAGGAGGAATCATGAAATGAAGCTCTAAAAGAAGGAAGAGCTTACTGATGTGATCCCAACACAATTAATAGCAGTTGAGTCGGAGATTAGATGCTTGGTCGGGGGCTCGGAGGAATATCACGGTCGTACAGGATCTCTCAGTCGAACTAGGTCGAGAAGAAGGCCTTTCTGGCGATTAGACGCAACCCCGGTACGTTTAATGAAAAAAAATACACGGCGTGTACTTGCTGTTTCTGTACCCCGCATTAGGCGGCCTCTAGGTCACCCCCACATGGCCATGTGTGTGACCATTACACGACCGTCACAAAGATTCATGTGGAAACTGATCACACGGTGTGTACTCATAAAGTACACGGTGTGTACTTCAAAAATTTCCAGAAATTCCACTTTTTCTCAAAAAGGACTAGAAAAGGAAAGCATACCTGAAAAGAAGATCTAGATTCTTACAACTTTTCTATTTTTCCTTATTGTATTTCTTAGAAAGGAGGGAAACAATTGTACTAAAATATTTCGATACTTCCTCTACTTATAAATCACTTGATCCTTTGTTAATTTATTTTTCTTTTTTACCCTTTTAACAAATCTTTGAAATCTATCTCAATGTCATCATTTTTCATGAAAGCAGGGTCTTTTCTCATTTCATATGCCACAAGTATATTCTAAAGTTCATCCAAGGATAAATCTTCATGATATTTTAAAGATAAAACTTTGACATCAAATATATTTTTAAATTTTCTCATATGTTTCTTAAAAATTTTATAATTTTCCATATTCTCACCAATACTTATGATATTACTCACAATCTCGTTTACTTATGTAAAGTAAATATCAATAATTTCATCATCAACCATTTTTAAATCCACAAATCTACTTCTCTATAGTTATAACTTGGCATCCTTAACATTATCCTTCCCTTAATAGAAGTTTCTTAACTTCTCCCACATTTTATTATTTATTTTAAACCCCAAAATATTTCCATAAACATTATTAGTGAGATCAATCTATAAAGCATTTTGATATATTCCATAAGACCTTATACTTCTCTTATTGGAAACTATTATAGAAGCTTCATGGAAGGGAGGAAATCCCACTATTGATGTATCTCTATCATCAAGGAAAGGTGAAAGAAGATAGGGTATCATCCTATTCTTTCAAATGTAATACTTCTTTCCATAAAAAATAGGAACACCCCTATTTTTCACTGAATTGAAATTCTTCATCATTAGAGATGAATCATTAAAAGGGAACCATCTATGATACCAATTTTTGATCCCAAATTGGATCGAGACCATTGAGTGGAGGCTGAATTAGTGGTTCCCTTTTCTTTTATAAGAAAGTTTATTAACTTCTTTAATAAACTTTATTAACCTCTAAAACTTGTTAAGGTTACAATCCAATCAAATATAACTTCTCAACCTTACCTTTCGTATGCAAAAATTATAAAGACAATAAAGCACATGATATTTAAAAGTTTTTATAAAAATACATACTCCCTTACATGTTGGATAGTCCCACCAACATGGATTCTTTCACTATCTTCTTTTTAGAATACAAAGGAACAAGAATTAAATGATTCTATAATACCATTAGAAACTTTCCAGCTATAATTGGGTATACCCTCCAACAATCCTTTTCATATACACTTTCCTATAGGTGTTTATAAACCCAAGTAAAACAAATAATCCTTTTTATAAAATGGTAAGTATCCATAGTTATGGGCTTTGATTTCCTTCTTATTTTATGTTTCACTTCATAAATTTATTCACGTCCTCCACAAGAAAATTGAATCAATCTTTACCAGCATCAAATCTTCAAGAAAATCAAAAATTATCTGAAAAACATGTTGGTCTTGAAACTTATTCCATAAACTCTATCTAGAAAACTTCCTTAGTAATAAGAAGTCTGATCTACCTCGGTCTGGTAACCTTTATATGATGGGCTTCGTCTGATTGGCCTTGATATGATTCTCCTTTTATTATTCCCTCTCCAATTGAGTAGAAACTCAATTTTCATCTCACAATTTTTCCATCTGATGGGGCTCACTCCGATGGATCTAAATCTGAGGGAACATACTTTGATGGACTTTCTCTGATGAAACGTCATTATATGGAACTTACTCTTATGAACTCTCTCTGATGAACTTGCTCCGATGGAATCACTCCTATGGACTCATTTTGGGAGAACTTCCTCAGCATCAACCTGTAAAACAATCTCCAGTTGGAAACTCAATACCTATCTCACAATTTTCAGAGCTCCATCACACATGAATAGTTCAACACACAAAGATATGAATATACTATTATTTCTTTTTATAGGAATCCCAGAATGGTAAATGTGGGAAAACTAATTCCTCTTCTCGCTCAATGATATTCACAATTCTTAAATTTCATGTTCATTTATGTCTTCATCATTGACTTCTTAAACTATCCATAATATTATTGGGAGATTATTGAATATTCTAGAATCTTATAAATATGTCCAACTTCATTAAGTTTAAAAACATTTCTTCGGTCTGTTTCTTTAGTAGGATTTTCTATTACAATGAAAACATATAAAAAACTGAAGACTTCTCATTACGATGACCACTTATAAACACTAAAAGTCTTCTCATACATATGATTTGTACCAATTGGAAAACAAGTATTAAAACTCTGATAACATTTTTTATAATTCAAAACCTCCTTTGATAATACTTTTCTAGTAATCAACTCTTTGACAACATATCTAAAATATTTACAAATTATTTATCATTTTATTTAATTCCTCATAACAATTATCCTATTTCTGATAAATTTAAGCTTCTGATGACTTCATTGGTGTCAATATATGTCTGATGGATAGGTCTCAACTTCACTTTGATAGATCATTATCATCGCCGGTCTGATGAGTCGATGGCACTTATTGAGAAACAATTAATACTTTCATTATTTTTCTCCTTATACAATAAAAATAAAATTCAACTTGATGACAATGGTTGGCTGCATTTTTTATTTTTATCTGGTTAATCGGTCTCTGAATCTTTCTAATGAATCATGGTTTCAAAAAAATCAAACATTCTCAATTCTAACTCCAATAGAACTTTGTATATGATGTCTTAAAGATACCAAAAATTTATAAAATGAATTGGTATTAGAATACATTACTATGGTTCAGTGGCATACCATGTCTTATTGACCAGTGTCGGCAGTGAATTCCTTACTTCTATAATATCAATCATTTAGCCTTTTTTAATTATCACACCAATGATTCTTATACCAATTATCTAAATCCTTCTGTATTTGGTGTTCCTCATACCTATGAGCTATATCTAGAATACTTCACATCTTATTCTCCTCTTTTACAAAAAATCTAGCTTGTATCTTGACTTCTTTATGATTTATGAGATCTCCATGATTATTAAAGAATCTCCCAATTTTGTATCAAATGTAGACTTTGATATAAATTTTAATTACAATCAAAAATTTAATTCCATAATCAATATGATTTCCATATGCTTCTGAATTTCTATCAAAATCCCAATTTTATGGATCATATTCAATGACTCATGTTGATGGACTGATTTTGATGGGTGGTTCAAATTTTCAACTTTCCAAACACCCTTCTTTTATTTGGATTTTCATAACCTTCTCTCTAGGTAAGTTTTTTACTCACTTTACTCACTATCTAAAACATATTCCATATATTGGTCTCTTGAAAAAAATACAACCAAATAAAAAAATGGGCCTAACATATCCTCTTCCATCAAAGTGGTTATTAAACCATCGTGTATGAATAGAGTGAATTATCGTCTCATGAACTGATGTAATTAATTTTCTATCAATGCCTCTCACAGATGGTTATAATTATAAAATTTAATTTATAGATATAACATTATGAAGATAATTAAAATTATTTAAAAATAATATACCATCTATTTTATTAACTTTCCATCTATTAAACAATGATAACTTCATTCACATGTGCATGTGGATTACCACCTCCATAATGAGATGTGATTTGTTTTTCTTCTCCATGTCATGGGGATGGTATATATAAGTTTATTTAAATAGATAATATAATATTTTTGATATAATAATAATTATATAAATATAATAAAACACATAAATTATTTCCCATAAATTCATTGAAAAATTGAAACATTACAAATGCATACTTATGGCCTATCATCTCCACAATTTTAACATAATTCATTTTTCATAACCATGATTCGTGTTTCATTTTAAAAGTATAAAAATGTATAAAAAGGATAATTATTTCATGATATTTTTTATATGATGTAATAATTACCTTTTTTACCATGGTCATCATACCAAAGTCATTTTTCAATTATAAATCAAACATCCTCAAAATAAACGGAGTGGATTAACTAATTTCGTAATTAAATATATTACTAAAATAAATGATATAAATTGATTAATAATTTGTTTTTTAATATTTTTAAGGTTCTTAAGAATGAAAATAATTTATATAATTTTATTATACATGTGATAAAGAAAATACATATAAATTCTAGACTTGAGTTAAGGGATTTCGTCTCAACTACATTTCATTAAGGCATATTTTAACATTATGCACCTAATTTAAATTATATAGTGTATATTCTGGCCCTTTTACATGTTATTTAATTAATTATTACTAATAAATGTAATTTTATGTTGTAATACAAATTATTTCATCCAAGGGGATTTGACATGAATGTTACCAAGGAGTAAGGGGTTTTTAGACTCCATTTCTATTCATTAGGTTATAACTCTACTTTATTTGAATTGTTATGAAATGATTAAGTGTGAGTTGATCTATAAATTGTTTTATTCTATGTTTCCACTTTTATTATGTGTATTTATAGATTTTTATATAATAAATTCAAGGATTAATTATCACTTCCATGGTTAAAATCATTGGAAGAGTTTTCTTTGTCTCATTCTTATTTTCTTGAGATGTGATTCAGGTCATCCACTAGGATTTACCTATATGTTTTACATAGTACCTCATAAATTAATTTTTTTCATATTACTTTATCAAGTTTTTGGGATTCACATATCTATCTTTTAATCTTTATTTTTTTGAAATTTAATTCAAAAGTTACTAATACAGCAAAGGATTTGTATTACAATATCCTTTATTTTTTAGATTTTTTATCTTCAAGGATCCTTTAAATAAATCATATAATCTTATTTTTGTGAACCATATATATTTTATTCTACTATATTTATGAATGTAATTTAAATTTTAATTGTCCATTTCCCCCTTTATTTATTAAATGAGCTTCAATAATGTTTTTTTTAATTTATACTGATATTTTATCTTCTATTAGATTAGATTATTTCTCTTCCATAGAAATGTTTTCTAAAATATATTCAAGAATGTTATTTTATAAACCTAAATAATTTTATAAATTTATTTATCATTATCTTTTTCCATCTCTTAAATTGTTTTAAAATGAAATTTATTAACATTTTCAGCGTGGGTCACTTTTGAATCTCTTTACAAAAGTTTAGAAAGAATATTTAATTGTAACATTTACAAAATGAATGGATTTTACCTCCCTTATAAACATTATTTTATTTAAATCTTCCTTTATATCTTTCCATGGTTATTTTCAAATAAAATTATTTTCACAATATTTTGTGATTATTTATTTTTTTCAAAGTTATTTTCAAAATGAAATGGTCATTTTACTTATGAATTTGTTTTAATGATTTTTAATGGTATTTTTATTCATCAACAACATCAACCAATTATGTTACTTATGATTCATTAAGGATATGTTGTAATGATATCAATATTATTCTTTCTATAAATGGATTATGATTCTTTCAATGATATTTTCATTGATCGCATTTATTTTCAATGGGTAAATAGACCTAAGAAGGAACAATGGTTATTTTTATGTTGAAAAATTCAAGATTTCATGTGTTATTATTATTTTATAGTTCTTGAAACTATTTTATGATAATAGATGAGCCTAATATATTTTAACCTAATTGGTGAGACTAATATAGCTCTCTAATGAATTTGGCAAAGGAACTTAGTTAACTGTTAATAGGTTTATCCTAATATAATTCTATAATTTATAGGGTAGGTTGTTCCATTTGTAAGATTTATTGTAGGCATGATATGAAAATGATGTTTCATGTTACCAATATGTTTTCATTACACTTGTATCAATTTATATGGAATCCATTACGCATGGGTTTTTTCTACATGGATCATGATTGTTGAATTATATGAATATTTTCATCTTATAAATCTTTTTTCCATGTCTTATGATTTATGATCCAGGTTTTGATGGGTAAAAATTAGTTTATGTAACGTTCATGAACTTTGATTATTTCATCATACCCTAATGCACATCTTTTTCCCACTGATGATATATAATTTTTAATGATTATGTTTACACTTATATGTAATTTGAGATCAACATTATTATGTTTCATTTTTCCCATGTAGTGAAGTAATAATTTAAGTATGTTATTCCAAGTAAAGATACTAGTTTGGAAGAACTTGGCTGGAGATAACAAAAAGTATTATAAAACATTTGTTTATATATCCAAGTTATTATGTAAGAGTTTTTCATAATTCTAAAAAAATATAAACATAAAAGTTAATTGGGTATGTAATAGATCTAATATCTCATTTTCATATTATATGTTTTTAGGGGTTAAATTTGGGTCATGTTTAATAGTATTAAATCCATAAATGTAAAGATTATTTTTTTGCATTGGATTCAGGTGTACAGGTTCGAGGATGTAATAGTTGGTATATGAGGAAATTTTTAGATAACATTTGATATTTGGATGTTTTAATGAGATTATAAACTATGATTTATGGATAATATCACATGTTTATATATTTATTGTTAATCATAAATTAAAAGTCATCGACACCCCTTCTGTGGTTTTAAGTAATGATATTTTAAAGTGGTTAATGATATCATGGGATATGTTTTATTGGGTTTATATATATGTAAACCTTAGGTTTTACATGAATTATTATTTTAGAAAAAAAATATTTAATTTTTGGGGATGTACGCTGAAAGTTATGAGATAACCTTTGCGGTAATTTTTTTTCCAGTTCTGTGGTTATTGAGGTTATTTGGGATATAACATTATTTATTTATGGAATGATATAATATGAACCTTTCATGTTATTGTGAAACTTTTGATGTTAAATATATTATTTCTTCATATAGATGTTATATATTTTCAATATTATTATACCTTATGCTAACTATTTTAGTTTTGGTAAATATATAAAGATAGGAGGAATATATTTTTATCCTTTTATGGATTATATGATTAATTAGAAGTTTATTTTAGTACTCCATGCAGAAAAAATTCATATTGAATACTCATAATTTGGGGAAAAATATGATATTTTGGATTAAATTAAATAATGGATGAAATTACACTTTTTAAGTAATTATATTTCCTTATGTTCTTAGTATAGATGGTAAAGGAATTCCTTAACTCTGGGAAAAGGATCTTGAAACAAAATTTTATCCTACTACCTTCATTTCAGAATAATATATTTTATTTATCACACATTATTGGTTTATGGTTTTATTTTCATTGACTTTCTCATGATAATTCACTTTCTTGTTACCATTGTTCTCTATAACTCTCTCTCTCTCATGTTATTTGTACATTCCGTTTTTCCTCCCTTCCCATATTTTCACTTCCCACTAATATTCTCCTATTTGGAAGCCTAGTTAAATGTTATTCCATATTACCTTCATATTTCCAATTCCTTTATTTTAAAAGGAAATTTTATTAACCCTTTTTATGATGTGAATTTTCAATAAATGTATTTCAAAGTATTGGAATGGTTCTCCTTTCATGTTTGTATGTTTTATCTACCACTCCTTTGAAATTATTTTGTAAATGTTTGAAACCCAATCTGTAAAGAATAAGATAAAATTATGACATAATATTTTCCATAAGGGGGGTTAATGTAAAATAAGGTAAAGGTATATTAAATAAATTTAAGGTCTTTTTAATATTTATTAATTATATTTTTATAGTCATATTCATTATAATAATATTTGGTAATTTTCCAGACAAAAGGAAATGGATTTAGTTTTAACAAAATTTAGTTTCCATGAAATATATGGTTTTATTTAAAATAATTATTTTAAAATTATAGAATTTGAATTTAAAAATATGAAAATAATTTTGGAATTAATCATTTAAAAATTTTCTTTAAATTAATTTTTGAAAATTTTATGAAAATATTGATTTCTCAATTAATAATAAAAAAATGATATTAATTGAAAACACTATTTTCATTTCAAGTATTCACATTTTCACATTCAATTTGGGTTTAATTTAAAAAAATTATTACCACATTTTGGTTAAAAAAATACAATAACTATTATTGGAATCATAATTATACTTTCATTTTGTATAAAAACATTTTTATACTTAAAAAGATATTTTTCTTAAAAAAATACATCACATTTTAAGTGTTTAATTTTTTATCAAATCATGCCACTTCTATAATTTTAATTTTATATAATGGATTAAGTATTTAAAATTCGAATAATTAATATTAAGTAATAATTTTAGCTTAATTTTTTGTCATAATAAATAGTAAAAATTGAAAAAAAAATATGTTATCATAGTTAATAATAAAAAATATTTGCTGAGAGAGTAAAAATAAGGTGATAAGGTTTTAAATTACTTAAAACCATTTATAAGAACTATTTTATGGCCATATTTTGAACCTATATCATATAAAATTTATAAATAGTCCATTTTGGAGGCATTTATCTTGAGTAAGACATTGATATAGTATAATCTTTTTAAAAATTTCATATGTTTCATCTCCCACTATTATAAATAGACACCCCATATCCTCTCCTCGTCACACATAAAGTGAATTTTTGTTCTCCCAAGACCTAACCAAATACCTTCTTAAAATCCCTCTAAACATCATATAAGATCTATTTTGATCATAAAACTATCCTAAGAAGTATTTATGAATAAACCTAAATAGGTTTTCTGAAGAAGAAGTATGGTTCTTAACCGAGCATTTGCATCTTATTTCTTATTATACCTCATTCAAATAATCATAAACCATTATGAAATAATAAAATAAATATCATAAATATAAATATATGTTATTATATTAATTTCATAGCCTATATACATAGCCTTTTCCATAAAATTGGAAAAGAAACCATCATTCATATGTATGGAGGACTGCAACCTTGTGAACTAATGTAATTTTTTATCCATCGCCACCTATCACAGATAGTTATAATAATGTATTTAATGTATATATAATATTTTAATTAAATAATTATCATTTTTGAAGGATAATATATATCATCTATTTTTCATAACATTCCATCCATGAAAAAATGAAGACGTCATTCGTGTATATGTGTGGATTACCACCTCCACAATGAAATGTGATTCATTTTTCATCATAGTAACACATGGATGGTATATATAAGTTTATTTAATAATATAATAAAATACTTTTTATTTAATAATAATTATTTATAGTTAAAATAATACATATATTATTTCCCTCATCTTCATTGAAAAATGAAAATGTTACTCATGTGAAAGTATGAGGTACCACCTCCATGATTGTAACGTAATTCAATTTTCATAACCATCATTCATGATTGGTTATAAAAGTATAATTAATGTATAAAAATTATATTTATTTCATGATTATTATTATATATATTATGTAAAAATTACATTTTTTACCATGGTCACCATACCGAAGTTGTTTTTCAATTATGAACCGAACATCCTCAAAACCACCAAAGTGGACTTAACTAATTCAGTAATTAATTATTTCATTAGAATAAATGAAATAAATGGTTTAATGATGAGGGATTAAACTTTTAAACTATTATTAATAATGAAAATAATTGATATATGTTTATTATATAGGTGTTAAAGGACATACATAGAAATTATGGACTCGATGTAAGAGATTTCAACTCAATTTCATTTCATGGAGGAATATTTTAATGTTATGCACATAATTTATTTTATATGGTGTATATAATAACAATTTAATGTGATATATCATGAATCCTTTATAATTCATTTTATTTCATGTTGAATTCCAAATTATTTCATCCAAGGGAATTTTACTTGAATGTTACCAAGTTGTAAGGGGTTTTTTAATTAAATTTCCATTCATTGGGTTGTAATTCTACTTCACTGAATTTGTTATGAAATAATTTTTCTAGAATTTATCTCTAAATTGTTCTATTATATATTTAATTTTTTTATATGGGCTTCAATATTTTCACATGATCACTTCGTGGATTAATAATCAATTCAGAGATTATGATGTTTGGAAGGGTTTTCTTTGTATCAATCTCATTTTCATAAGATATGTTTCATTTCATGCACCATGATTTCCATGTATGGTGTACTCACTACTCCATAAGTGAATTTTTTTCATATTATTTCATGAAATTAATTGGATTTACATATCCATATAATACTCTTTATTTAAATGACTTTTTATTCGAATGTTACTAATGTAGTAATGGCTTTACAGTAAATCTCTTTTCATTTAAAGATTTTTTATGTTCTGAATTCCTTTGGGGAAATAATATTCTATTATTTTCATTAACTGGGTCTATTTTCATGAAATCTATTTATGAATTTGGTTTATATTTTTAGTTTCCATTTCCTCCTATATTTATTAAAGAAACATTAATAATGTTGTTTTTAAGTGATTCCAATCTTATATCTTCTTTAAGATAAGGAATATTTTCATCCATATCCATGATTTATAAAATGTTTTCAAGAATTTTATTTTATATACATAAATTATTTCCTGAATTTATTATACTGATCATTGACCTTGTTTTAAAATATTTTAAATGGAAATTTCTTAAAATTTCCCCCATGGTTCAATTTTGTATCTCTTTACAAAAGTTTGAAATAAATATTTAATTTTAAAATTTATGAAATTAAAAATAATTCACTCCATCATAAACATTTTTTAATTTAATTATTCCATTATATGTTTCCAAGTTTATTTTCAAATAAAATGATTTTCACAATATTTTAGGTTTTATTGTTTTTAAAAGTGATTTTATAAATTCAAAAATAATTTTCCTCAAGAATGTTTTAAATGATATTTTAATAGAATTTTTATTCATAAATGACATAAACCCTTGATGTTATTTATGATTCACTAATGATATCAAGTAATAATTCCAACCTTATTCTTTCTCTAGATATATTATGAATCTTTCAAAGATATTTTCATGGAACCCATTTCTTTTCCATGGTTAAATCAAGAAATGAAATTACAATGGTCATTGTTATGTTTAAAAAATGAAATAATTCATGTGTTATGATTATGTTATGGTTGTTGGACAGTTTTTATGAAAATGGATGAGCCCAACAAAGATTATGATAATGGGTGATCCTAATATATCTCTCTAATGTATTTGGTATAGGGAAATAGTAAATCAGTTATAGGTTTATCATAATAGATTATTGAACTATACAAGGTTGGTTATTCTATTTTTAATAATGATTATAAGAGTGTTATGAAAATGATGTTATGTTATGAAAATGATGTTTTGTGTTACCAAGATGTTTTCTTTATGCTTGTATCTATCTATAATGAAACCTTTCCTCATGGATTTTTTTCACTTGGATCATGATTATTTACTTATATGACTATTTTCTTGTTTTAAAGCTTTATTCCATGTATCATTTATTATGATCTAGGTTTTAATGAGTATGAATTCTCTTATATTATTATCATGCACTTTTACTATTTCATCGTACCATTATAATCTTTTTTTTCAACTCATGACATAATTTTTTGTGCTTCTATTTACCCTTAATAAGAATTTCATATCACACTTCTTATGTTTAATTTTTCCTAGGTTGTGAAGATATGTTTTAATTATGATGTTCCTAATAATGTAATAATATTTAAATAACATTGATGAAGATGGAATATATTTTTATGAAAACTTTGTTTATGTATCCATGTTTTTATATGAGAGTATGTCCAAATTCTATAAAATGATAAACCTAAAAGGTCTTTTGGTATATAAGTGATCCAATATTTAATTTTGAAATTATATGTTTTGAAGAGTTAATTTTTGTTCATTTTTATCTATATCAAATCAAAAAAATTAAATATTATTTTTAGAATTGGATTTTTGTGTATGGATTCATGATTGTTATATGTGATGGTGTTGAATTCTTTGACATGATTAGCCAAAATATTCCCTTCAATCATCATCATATTGAATAATCATCACATAATTTATACTTTATTCAAAAAAAGGATGCTTATACATATTTTTAAGATCATTAATCAACCTAGTTTTCATATTCTCCTCTATAATGTTTGACATCATATTTATTTACTATGTGAGGTTTACAACTCCCAAAAATATTCGATCCCGTAGTTCCCAATCTATCTTCAACATCTCTATTGGATTTTATCCCAGAATAAGTAAATGAATATAGTTATTATAATTATAGTATTTTATTTTCATCCTCTAGTAACTGATGTTAGTTCCGCTAAAATGATTGATCTACACCTTGACTTTTTCCCTTAACATCATTAAATTTGAGAAATTTGACCTCGATCTTCCAAACTCAACCATTGATAACAGTTTGTGTTGAATCATCTATAGAATCGATGATGAAAAATATTATAAATGATAGTAATAGGTATAAAATGATTAAATGAATAAGAATAACAAGAAAATGGTACATAGTGATTTATGTGGTTCAAGAATATCCATATGTCCACGGAGAGGCATAGTCACATCACTAAAATTTGGAGGATATATTACAAGGTGAAATATCATTATAAAACCATATCCTGAAATGATATCATAAATATATTGTGTAAATAGTTCCCTTAGCTATATAGTATGTCCACTATGTTACATTAACTATTGTAAATAAGTCCATAGAGCTATAGTAAAACCATCACTAATGTATAAGATGTTACAGTCCCATATTGAAAATGTATTCACTACTACAGTACCATGTCCATGTCATGGGTAACATGTTATACTCTATGTAGAATTAATATAATCCTAAAAAAATTCATAGGGGCCTTTAGCCCCATACTCTTAAGCAGGAATGTGAAGCCCCCCAATAACCCCCTATGACCTCATATCAGAAGTCAAACAATAGGAAGTGTGGCCTACTATATAGAATTGGTCAACAAAAATTGGCCCAAATTCTTCCTAAGATCAGGATATAGTTTTCCAACAAAAATTAACTGTCTCATGATCAAGATTTTTCAATATTAATATTTTCCATAAGGATTTTGATGCATTATATCAATGTATAAAAGTTTTATCTATATAATAATCACAAAATTCTAAAGTATATATTCACATAGAAGGGTATCAAAATGATACAAAGAATATGGTTGGTGTTTATCTAAGACAATAACTTCTCAATACATTTCCATACTATAAAATAAATAATTTTGAACATTCTCGAATAAAAAAAGAATCATATACTATTATATAAAATGAATATTAATGGGAACCAATATTCGTGGACTTATAAAAGACTAAAATGATAATCATAAAGTAATATATAACAACCTACCTTTCGCAAATGATAAACCAACCACATATCACAAGGATGATTAATGTGGTCCAAAGGGATAATGTGAATATTTCAATGAAGGTGCAAGTAATAAGGGAGGGGAAATAATAGATTTAATTATTGATAAATATCAAGTTATAATATATGAGATATTATTATGTTTATATTTTATGCCTATGAAAAAGAAGGATCTATTAGGTTACGCTCATATATTAACATTATCCATCGATCTATGAATAATAATGATGTATGGAGAACACCAAGAGATCTTTTAACTGGGTATTATGAAGGAGGATATTTCTAAACATACATCCATGTGTTTGGTATTCCATAAAGTTAATATATAATTATAAAAGTACTAGGGAAAGAAGGAAACATTACCCTTACCAAAATGTAAGTGTGAGAGTATTTCCATTTAATTTTTCATGAATATTCCATATAAATATAGGAAACAATGTCATATTGGTTGTGGTGTATTTTATTATAAATACCATAGAATTTATCAACATATAAGAATACTTCCCACTTAATCAACTTGATTATATATATATATATATCTGAGAAGTGGTGAGGCTATATTAAACACCATTTTAAATTGTATTAGATTGATATCAAAGGTTTAACTAAAATTTATAATGGTTATAATGCATTAAACATATTATCTGACTATAGTACAACATATCATCTTCAAATAGATGATCCATATGAATTTATGATTCAATCTTTGGAGGATACTCTCAGAGCTTACTCTATAGGAATTAAGGAGGCTAAGATCATAACTTTCCCCTATTTAAGTTCTTAGATAAAAAAAATCCACTCTATCACTAAAATGAATAAATATAAATAAATTTATGGGGATATATATAGAACTCTACCTTTTTGGGATGAAGTTGTAAAAATTATACTATTTGAACGAAAACTGGTTGAATATTTGACTGTGAAGTTCTATGCGATTTAGAAATATATATTTTCTTCTTAGAGTCAATAGAAGATAAATGATGATAATCACCAATGGGACTGGGAGTTTGAGGTTAAGGAAATATTATTTCTCAAAATATTTATGTGGAATATAGTTATGGTGTTTGGGGATAAGGGAAACCAATTTCATTAGTACATATACCTAATTTAAAATTTTGATCACATTTGGGATATGGCCAATATATTTTTCCTTTCACCCAACATGTCTCAAGTACATAATTTTTTCCATATATCACTCTTTAGAAAATACATAACATATCCTTTACTAAATAATCCATAGGTATTATAATTTGAGTATGATCACTTTTACAAAGAGTTTTATGTAAAAATCATGGATCAAAGGGATAAATGGATACGAAATAAGGACATCCATATTTTCATGGTACAATAAATAAATAAATAATATAAAGGAGAAACATGGGAACCCAAGGATAGAATGAATCAAAATTACCCAAATATTATTTCATAATAGGGCTTTAATTGAAATTTTTTGGATGAATTTTTTTATGGTGAAAATAATGTAATTACCCATAATTTATGATAAGAATATTTCCCTCTCTAATATTTATAGTATAATAAATAATATAAATCATAAATTGGTGAAAACATATTTTATTATATCAATATAAATCATTTCATATGAAATGTAAATATACTCTATATTATTGAAAAGAATACAATATGGAATCAATCCAATTTAAATATAAAAACTTGAACTTGATATTCTGGTTTTTCACTGTCCACTAGAATTAACAAAGAAGTGAATAATAAAATAAAAATAAAAAACTATTAGAAAAATATTGGAATTTAAAAATAAATAAAAATAATATTTTTAGTATCATGAGGTATAGAATATTGAATAAAATTATAAATATTTATGGGAATTATAATTATTATAATGTTGTTAGAATAAAATATGACCCTTTTTAATAATAAATTGTCATTGAAATAGTATCCATGCCAATTAGAATTAGAAAATTCCTTAAAATTTATATTTTTAATGAGTAAAAACATGGAAATATAAATATTATAATTCCAAAAAATTATTTCTCAAATATTATAAATTAAAATAAATATTAATATTTTATCTTTTAATATAAATAATAAAATAATTAAATTTTATAATAAAATTAAACTATCCAATTTTGAAACTAATTAAACTTAAAAGATATTTAATTTTTAATTATCATTAATTTATAAAGTATAAAATAATGAAAAATAAGAATGTGATGAATCTTAGTAAAATTTATATTATTTATTTAAAATAAAATTGTTTAACAATTACCAAACAATTTTATTCAAATATTACATTTCTAATATTTAAAATTTTAATTTGATAAAATTCACTTAAGTTTTTGAATATTAACTTCAATATTATATAATTGTGTTTTTAGTATTTTCCTGAAAAAAAAATTGAATTTTTCATGATCTACTAAAAGATAGTATTTCTATAAATACTGTAATATTTATGATATAACTATTATATAAATTGTAAAAACCCAGTTAATGTTTAGATACATCATTTACATTTATTAATGTAATTCATTAAAAATATTTTATAAATTTATATTCATTATAATAATATTAGTTAATTGTTCTGTCGAATAGGAGAAAGTGTTATTTCTTACCAAATAGGGTTTTCATGAATTATATCGTTTTATTTAAAATATATATTTCAAAATTATATAATTTAAATTTGGGTAAATTAACTAAATTTTATAATCCATCATGTAAAATAAACTTTGGATTAATTTTTAATAATATTATGAAAAGTTTTATATTTTAATAAATAGTGACAATACAGATTTTTATTGAAAATTGTATTTTAATTTCAAGTATTTACATGTTCAAATCGTATTTTGGAATAGTTTTAAATTTTCAGTTGTTTAATTATATTTAAAAATTTATTTATATTCTTTTTAATAAATTTAAAACTTGAATTTTCTATAAAAACATTTTTATACTTAAAAGGCATTTTTTGGAAAAAAACCAATTTTCATCACATTTTTAGGATTTAATTTTTAATTTAATTCATAAAATTATATAAATTGAATATTAAAAATGGGATTAAATATCAGTAATTATGAAGAAAAAATTGGTAAATAGGTCCCTTTTATTTTTTGTCATTATTAATTGTAACTGTAATAAATTTTTGTTACCCCTGTAAAGGTAAAATGTGTTAATTAGGGTTAAGACTATTGTGACAAGGAATAAAATTCATTCAAATATTTATATTTATTCAATGATTATATTTATTCCCTAATAATAAATAATTTTAAAAAATGACCTTTTATTTTCTTTTAGGTTTGATTTTGACCATTATATTATTGTAAGTAAATAAAAATACAAAATCTCACTATCTTGCTTTAAAATCCTTATTATAAGTTAACATAGGGAAAAAAGTTATGAATAAATATTAAATATTATTTTGAGTATAATAAAATTATTTTTATTATGTTAATTTATTTATAATTTTTATTTATTGTATAATTACCTTATATTCTTATGCAATGTTGATGTAGTTCTTCTGCAAGAAATATAAAAATCGTGAATATTATTTTAGAAATACTAAAACAAATATTATATATAAGATTTAAAGTGTCCCATTAATTTTGTAGATATATATAAAAAATTACTGATTTTTTAAATCAATATATTCAAATTAAATTATTAAATTGGTTTCATTAAAGTTGAATTAAATGAATAGTTTAAAAAATTATATTAATGATATTTAATAATAATCCATATTATATTAAATGATTTAAAATTCATTAAATTAATATACACAACCATATTAATGGTATATGAATTAAATAATACACCATTTTCCATTTTTTTCATTTATCCTTTTATAGTTACTTTCTTTACCCTATAAGAGTAAAAAACATTGATATCGTCGTAATTTTCAAAAGGGTTAAGAGAGGTTAAAACAAATAGATTAGTGTAAAAAAATAATATAAACATGTATAAATTTTATAATATTAAAGGATATTGACCCATAATAATCCTATATTATATTTATATAAATTTGGATCCACTTCAACATGGAAATTAATCTATATTAATTTAATACTATAATAAATTCCAAGAATGCCCCTCCCCTCACTTATAAAACTAAACCTCCGCTCCTCTCTCCCTCCCACCATTTTATCACTCTGTGTTTATGAATACCTACCCAAATTTATTAATATCATCCCTAAAAATATTATATATATACTATATTTGGATTAATACCAACCTTATAGATATTAATGTGTAAAGCAAAGGAGGTTTTCTGAAGAAGAGGTATAGCTTTTAACTAAATATTTTAGTTTTGTTTCATCTTCTACCTCCTTCAAATATTTTTCAATCATACTAAAAAAAATTATCATCCATATAATGGTATTTTTTATGTTAATTTTTTAACCAATATTCATCTCCATATTCCATCAAATTGGAAATTAATCCATCGTTCTTATGTACAACAGACTACCGCCACATGCACTAATGTAATTTATTTTCCATCATAACCTCCTATAGATTTATATAATGATGTATTTAATGTGAATATGTGTTATTAATGAAATATTTATCATTATATAAATATAATATATCATTTAATTTTTTAAATTTCTATTAATTTAAGAATGATAACTTATTTCATGTGTACCTGTAGATTACCACCTCCACGAAGCGACGTGGTTCTTTTTTCATGGAAACATCAATTGGATATTATATGTAAGTGTATTTAAAGAAATAATATGATATTGATGATATAATAATTATTATATAAAGGTAAAATAAGACTTACATTATCTCCAACATTTTCGTTGAAAAATGAATATGTTACTCATGCGTACATAAGACTTACCCTCACCATTATTGCAACGTGTTTCATTTTTCATAACAATATTTCATGAATGGATTTAAAATTAAAATTAATATATAAAAATTATATTTAATGATTATTTTCTTATATATGATGTAATATTTACTACTTTAACCATAGTCAACCTACCAAATTCATTTTGGACATATGATCCGAATATCATCGAAATGTCCGACATGAACTGAATTGATAGAGTAATAAAATATAACATGTTAATAAATAAAATAAAAGGAATAATAAACATGAAAATAGTTATTAATCATGTAAATAATTAAAATAATTTTATTATTCAAATATATAAAGAACATATGTGATGAGTTGAACTCGAGGTAATGGATTCCTCACCTTAAAACCACATTTTAAATGTTCTAAAATTTTGTTTTTCTAAATATTTTTATTCCATGCCCTTATTATTAAAATTACTTTATATAAGTATTTATATGGATAAAAATTAATTATTAAGTTTATTTTATACTTTTTTATACTATATTTTAAATGTTATCAAAATGAATCTTTTTATGTATTTTATATGGAACGTTTTGACTTTATTTATATAAGATAAAAGAAATATTCAATTTTTATGCATAAATAATCAATGAATTTTCCCACTACCGCAACCATTATTTTATGTTTTTATTAATTTATAATATTTCATGTTTTATTCAAATAAAAACCCTCATTTCCTTTTTTCTGGGTTTTTTAGTTTTGAAAATTGGGTTTTAAAGGTAAGGGATATATCAATAACTAAAAATTATTTATATATGATATCAAAGGTATATTTTTATTGAATTGATGATGGAAATTAAATATTTTGTTTTTTTCATGAATGTTATGCTTTATAGATATTATTTACGAATTTTGGGTGGGCTTGATATATCTCAGATAGTAGGTGATCTGGTTATAGCTCCCCAATGCATTGGGTAATGATTATATTCTCTAGATAATTATGTTGGAATTTGATTATATTGGTTATATCACATGTAAGAGTTATTTTAATGGTTATATTAAGATTATTTCAGAAATAACTTACATAATATTTTTATGCTTGTAATGAGTTTTCATGGAAATAGTTTTATTTCAATAGGTAAGATGGTGGATTTTTGTTTTAAAGGAATGGGTATTCCCTTTTAGGGAAAAAGCAATGTTTTTAAGAAAATAGTTTCATGGGTTCTCAGGTTTTCTAAGAAACCCAAATGATTATGATTTTTTAGTTTTATTTTCATATAATGTGTTTTATGAAAACCCCAAGGCACTGAAGTTGATTTCACATGTATTTAAACCATTATTTGAGCTGAAAGTTTATTATATTAAGGGGGAAAATATATTTTATGATGTCATTATTTTAAAATAGACTAAATGGGTTTTTTATTCTTTTTTCATGTTCCATACTAATATTTTTGTGGTCATCTCATGTTTTCAAGTGTTATTCACAAGTTTTAATGATGAGTATGAATAAATAATAAGTCAAGTTTAAAATCATAAATATTTTTCATGAAGAAAAAACATGTATTATTCTAAAAGTCATATATTTTAGTTAAATAGAAACTCATAAGAATTTTTCTAGCTAGTAATGTATGGGTCTGTTTTGTAATAGTTATGACCTAATTCTATAAAATAATAAACCTGAAAATATATTTGACAATTTAAGAAAATAATTTCTTCTCTAAAGAATTAATTTTAGGGGTTGTGTCAGTTCCTTATAGTATATATCAATGATAAGGTTTATATAAAATTTAAGGCTAGGATAATGGAAGTAAATACGATTAATAGATTATAATTTATGGTTTTCATGATATAGACTATTAATATTACCAAGTTGCTTCATATAAAAAAATTTGTTTAGAATTGTTTAATGTAGAGGAAGAATTTGATGTTGGAAGTCAATAAGGGGATAATATCCTTCCATATCAAAAGCCTATAATGGATTAAATTTGAACATATATTTTTTTCTATGTTTCCTCATTTGACACAGGATATAAGTGGTGGTGGTATCCATGTGAGTGATAAAACATGTTCACTATAGAGGAGAATGATTATAGTGGGGATATCATGATATAGTACCCTCTAGAATTCAATGGATCATCTAAACTTATGATAGATGAAGGATGCGTTGAATACTTGTAGAATATATTTGATATCATGGGTTGTTCAGATCATCAAAAAGTAATTTTATGTATTTACAATTTTAAAGGTGAAATCGATCAATGGTGGTCAATGATTAAGAATATTAGATAAATAGGATAGATTTTTTCCATAAAATGGGACATTATTAAGGATATTTTCCTTGAGAAAAATTTTCCTTAGGTTTTTCAACAATGGATAGAAAATTAATTCTTGGAATTGAGGTGGAAGGAGATAGATTTAGTCATAATTTATGAAGAAAAATTCACCCAATTGACATGGTACACACAAAATTTTATCACAGATTTAGATAGTAAATTTATTCATTTTTACTCAGGATTGAAGACGAAATATCAAATGGAATTGTCTTTTCATGAATTAAAAAGTTATGATAATCTATTTTGATGTTTCATAAAGGTATAAATAGAGTTTATCAATGATCATGAATTTCATTATAATAAGTATAATAAAATGACTAGATGGAAGGAAAAGGGGAAGTCTCCATCAATGAAATTTGAAGGTAAGAAAAATAAAGTTTCCATATTGGGATAAGTGTGGAAAAATAACCCTAAATAATTCCTTATAAAATATAGAATGTGTTTCTGATATAGAAATTTTGAACATATTCCTTATAACTAGAAAGAAAATGATCGTAAAAATAGTGAGAAATCGATGTTAAGATGATTTCCATCCATCCAATGGCCCGAAGGCCTTCAAAAAAATTTTTATTATAGATAATCCCTACTTCTAAGGGAATAAGGAGGAAACCCAAGGACTTCATGGATAATGGACAATCACACATAAAGTACAAAAAGAGATACAACCAGATTGAAAACCAAAGCAGCCTCTCCACAACATAAAAACAAGATAAAGCACTCCAACGATGCAAGACTAATCATCAAGCAAGTGTCCAGTGTCAAAGAACAGGCCCGATCCGATGGCTGACGCCATACCCTCTCAAACAACCGAATCCGAAAAGCACTGCAAAGGTGAACCACTAGCTCTGAATCCTCCTCTGAGACTATTCCAAGGATCAAGTCTAGTTGCACATCTCCCCACCTCAGGATTGAACCAAACAAACACAACTTTCAATGAAACCATCAAATCTTTAAGAGAGTCAAAACCCCTATAGAAACAAAAGGGGTTGAGCAAAGACGAACTCTCTCGTGCGAACACTGGGACTGAAACTAGATGAACCTCATCGCAACCCCAAATCACCCTTCACACACATCCGCACCAACCCGAAAAGGAGGACAAACCAAGGAGATGGATCCAAATCTTCGTCACCTAGGACTTGAATATCCAACAACATATCGATAGAGCATCGCCGATATGGGGAACCATGCAGGTTTGAACTGGGAACACCACTCTGGGTTTGAGAAGATTAGATAATGTCACGGAAAAACCCACTCCGGATTCCAAATCAGATTACAAAAGGAAGAAAGGAATAGTGGGAAGAACAGGGACACCTCCAATAACAACACCACCAAAATAACACCAACATCGCAGAAAAACAAAGCAAACAAATCAAAACCAAACCTCCCCCTCCGAGTGGCTTCAGAGAAGATGTCGAGCTCTACCAAAACATGCGCAAAACCTATAGACCACCAAGATCTGAACTCAAATATAGAATCCAACACCCAACCACAAAAAATCTGAATCATTTCCACCAGAAACAATTCCCATCATTGCCAGACCGAATCCATACAGCCACCGGGAGCCGATGTTGAGACCAAACCACCGGAGCATGCCAAACACGTCATCACCGAGCCGAGAAAAGACCATCGGACCATCACTATATCTTTCTGTCTCCAAGTAGAGAGATATGGAGCCAGCCTAGGCCACACCAGGACCACGCCGAAGCCATCGACAATTCACCACCTCTGAGACGAGATCATGAAGAGGTCATCGCCGAGCCCCACCACCACTAGACGAGAACCAAAAAGTCCAGCGTCAAGCCGCTGAGCACGTCGGAGGAGGGGGGGTGACCAATGTTAAGATGATTTAATTGTAATTATATGTTTCATTATACAACTACATGTCCAAATAGAGTGATGGAGGACAGAAATCATTGTGATTAAAATTATAAAAGTGTGGATAAATCCTTTATGACTAATTTAGTAGATGTTGGAATATCCAATGATGTGGTGTCGTATACATTACATGTTTATTCGTATTATAAAAAAATTGATTCATGGTCTATAAAATCTTTCATTTCTGAGAAATTTTTTGATTAATTTGAAATTCACCTCAAGAAAAGAAGCCAAAAGTTTTGGAAAAAATCCTAGGTAAAGTATTAAATAAAAAATTAAATTATAAGATTCTTACTATTGTTTTTTTCTTGTAAGTTAATTACCTATAAACTGTATGATTTTTCCCTTTTAGATTTTGATTTTTTCTAAGTATGTATTAGATTTTTGTTTACCCAACTAAGATAGACTGTAGAGCTAAGGAATTGTTTTTTCAGAATGAATTTTTGTATGTTTATAAAAATGAATTAATACCTTTGATAACATATGAGGAAGATAAAAAATATTATATTAGGAAAATGAAATTTATCTTGAATATATTGTTGAGAAGAGGGAGACTATTCATATATGTGATTTCCCTATAGTTAATGAATATCTAGATATATTTCTTAATGTGTTTCTCGACATTATACATAATTAGAAAGTTGATTTTACTGTTTACTTTATTCTTGATGCTAAGATAATTTAAAACCCCCCTTTTCAAATAGATCATATAGAACATTTGGAATTTAAATAGAAACTACTAGAGTTTCTAGATAAAGGTTTAATTTCCCCTAACACTTCACCATAGGGAACCACTGCCTTATTTTTAAAAGAGAATGATGGTTCATTAAGTCTTTACATTGATTATAAAGCCTTGAATAACATCACTATTAAAAACAAGTATCCCTTTCAACATATTGATAATATTTTTTATCATTTCCAGGGAGTGAATTATTTTGGGAAGATTGATCTAAAGTCATGATTCCATCAGTTAAAGTTGGAGGATGATGATATTTTAAATACATCATTTCAGACTAGATAAGGGCATTATGAGTTTTTAGTTATTCCCTTTGGGTTGTGTATTGCAGCATATATGCTCATAGACCTTATGAATAGAGTTTTCCACTATCATTTATATATGTTTAATGATGTTTTTATTTATTATATATTTTTATATACTAAAATTTATAGGAATTATAAAAGACACTGAAGGATTGTTTAGAAGACCTTGAAATAAAATAACTTATATGGAAAATTTAGTATGTGTGAATTTTAGTTTCGAAAAATTTATTTCCTGAGGAATACTGTATCTAAATGTGGAATAACTATTGACTGTAAAAAAACTAAAGTTGTTGAATAATGTACACAACCTTCAAATGGTATAAATATTCATAGTTTTCTTAGATTAATGGGTTAGTACTTGCGGTTTGATGAAATATTTTCTCGGTTATCTATCATACTTATTAAGTTAACATAAAAAATATTTAAATTCATATCAAAAAAAGAGTGTGATGATTTTTTATTAGAACTCAAAAAGATATTGGGGAATTATCCATTTTTGGAACTATCTTCCAAAAATGGTGAATTTTTAATCTATAATGATGCTTCATTGGAGGGACATGGTTGTGTTCTAATGTAAAATAGTTAGGTAATTAATTATAATTCATGTCAACTAAAATATAATGGTCTAAATTAACCTTCACATAATTAAGAATTAATAGTTTTTTCTTTTTCATTAAAAATTTAAAAATCAATATTTATATATTACAAAGTATAAAATATATACTAATCAAAAAATGTTTATATATATATTCACTAAGAAATAGTTGGTTATGAGGTAGTGAAGATGGTAATAATTTATTAAGGATTGTGATTGCACGATTTATTACTATCCTAAAAAATAAAATAATGTAGTCAATACTTTGACTTAGAATGATAATGTTATATTAACCATATTATGTTTGGAACATAACCCATTGGTTAATGATTTTATGAATTTTTTGATAGAAATAGTAGATGTAGGGACATCCTCTGTTTTGTTTTAGGTGACAGTATAATCATCTCTCTGATAAATAATTAAAAAATCACATAAAGAGGATCATGTGTTGTAAGAAAACATGGGATCTGTTAATAAGGGTATGTTCCTATATTTTAATTATGATAATGAAGGTGTTATAATATTTGGAAAAAGATTATTTATGCCTTATGACTCCCAATTTAAGGGATAATTATTGAGTGAAGATCTTAGTTCCATATTTTCCATTCATCGGATAAGTGCTATGATGTACAAAGACCTTTGGGATTATTACTGGTGGGATATAATAAAAAGATATATTTTTTACTTTACAATGTAATTTTTGACTTGTTAATAGGTTGAATAATAATGATAATTACTAAATTAGATGCTTTATCCTTTTCTAGTTATAGAATAGAAATAGGATAATATATCCATGTATTTCATGGGAGTATTTCTAAAGGCATCATGATATAATAATGTAATTTTAATTATTATTGATCAATAAAAAATTGAAAATTTTCCTTCCCAATTTGAGATATTATGTATTTAGATCATCTTTATTTGAAGTACTCAAAGAGATAGTCAAGTAACATGGAGTTCCTCTCTCTGTTGTATCTAATAGTGATCCTATATATACATCTAGTTTTTTTAGAGACCTTAAAATGTATATGGCTACTAAATTAAATTTTATTATGTCTTTTCATCCTCAATATGATAGACAATCTCACTGAATGATTTAAACCATGGATGAAAATAATGAGTTTATTCAATGGGTTATAAGGGAATTCAAAATAAATATATTTCAATGGTTATTTTTTTTTATAATAATAGTTTTTATTCTAGTATAATGATATCACCTTTTTATGTATTATATGGAAAGTAGTGTTAGACTCAATATTTTTGGAAAGAAGTGGGAAAAGGAATTTTGTTGAGACCAGAATAGCTAGAATAAATTATTGAGAATGGTAAAGTGATTCAATAACATATGAGGATGGGTCAAAGTAAGAAGAAAAGTTATTTTGATAACCAGAGGAAATATATTCCATTCAAGGTAACTGATCATGTTTTTAATAAAGTATCTATATGGAATGGTGTTATGTGTTTTGGTAAAAAAGGTAAGATATTACTATAGTTCATAAGAATATATAAAATCCATGGTAAAGTTGGATCAATTTTTTACCAATTGGATTTATGTCCAAGTTTATATTAGAATCATGATGTATTTTATGTTTTTTTGTTATGAAAATATCTACCAGATGCACCTCATGTTTTGAGGCCTCAAGTAGTTCATCTAGAAAGAAAACCTTTCATATGAGGAACTTCATGTTCATATTCTTGACCACGGAGTATGTGTTATGGAATAATGTGATTATCTAGGATAATGTTTTGTGAAAAACCCATGTGATTGGGGAAGGAATAGGGGGATCAAAAAATTCTATAAGGGAGTGATATCCTCACTTATTTAAATAGTATAAAAATTATGAGGATGGAATTTCTAAAAAGGGGGAAGAATATAAAAACCTGAGTAATATTTATATAAATAATTTTCAGGTTTTATTATTATTTATTAATTAAATTTCATATATTTATATTCATTATAATAAAATAAGATAAATTTTCAGTAAATAGAAAAAAGATTTATTTCTAACAAGATTGGGTTGTCAAGAGGTATTTTTTTTTATTTAAAAGTTATTTTCAAAATTTTAAAAGTTTAATTTTAAAAAACAAAATTAATTTTTGAATTCATAATTTCAATATTTTTTAGGAATAATTTTTGAGGATTTTTTGAAAATTTTGATTTTTTAATGAATAGTGAAATTACTGAGTTTTAATGGAAACCGTATTTTCATTTCAAGTGTTTAAAAAGTAAAACTAAATTTTTTATTAATTTTAAATTTCAATTAGTATATTTTTATTAAAAAAATACAATTATCTAAATTGGAAAAAAATTATATTTTAATTTGGTATAAAAAATTTCATACTTAAAAAGTTACTTTTCTGAAAAAAATCATCACATTTTATGGGTTTAATTTTAAATTAAATTCCAAAAAATATAAAAATTTAATCAAAAAAAATATAAAATATTAGGAATCATATGGAAAAAAAATATTAAGCAGTTCCCTTTTAATTTTGGTCATTGTAAATAGTAACCATAGTAATATTTTGTTACCACTATGAAGGTAAAATTGGTTAATTAGGGTTAAAACTGATGTGATAGGGCTTCAAGTTCATAGAGAAACTTTAAATTATTTAATTAGATGAGTATAATTCATCCATAATCATCAAAAATTAAACTATGATCTTTTTTCCATTTTATCTTGGATTTTGACATTTATATTATATTAAGTAAAAAATATAAAATATTACTCTCTTTATTTTAAATTGATCTTATATGTTCACCTAGGGATAAAAATAATATATAGATAAATATTAAAGGTTATTTTTAGCATAATTAAAAATTTATTAGGATGTAAATTTATTTCTAATTTTTAGTTATTATATAATTACATTAAATTCTTTCACAACATGAGCACACTGTTTGTACAAGAAGTAGAAAAATTGTGACAATGATTTTAAAAAATCTAAATATAATATTTTATGGGTGATTGAAAGTGAACCCATTATTTTTTTGGATAAATATATCATATTTTATATTTTTTTAATATTTTATATTCTAATTCCATTATTATCTTGATTACATTAAAGTCAAATTAAAATAATTTTAGCAAAAATGACATATTGATATTTTGTAATAAACAATAATTTATAAAATGATTTAATATTTATAAAAATTATATCTTCATCCAAGTTAGTGGGATAAAATTTAAAATTTCAATCATTTTCCATTTATGGGTCATTTTTAATTTTATAGTAACTTTTATAAACCCTAAATTGTATAAAACATTAATATCATTATAATTGTCAAAAGCGTTAACGAGTAGTTAAAACAAATAAAAAAGGGGAAAACATAATATAAACCAGTAAAAAATTTATTAGTTAAAATTATTTGGACACATACTCATCCTAACATCTAATTATATAAATTTGGTGTAACACCCCAAGCTTCCACGGTACGCTTCTCTTTGAATAATACCGTAGCGTGTGTTGTACGCAACTTCAAGTTCTAATACACACCACAACCAATCAAACTAGCTGTTATGAATAGTAATACCCACTTTTTGAAATTATATAAATATTATCTTTTAAAATGGACTTCATTTTTGGATTTGGAAAATCGAAATTAGCCTAGGATGAATTTTTGGTATTTTTCTGAAAACATTCAATTTTTGATGAATAATGGAAAAAACACTGAGTTATAGTTTAAAACTGAATTTTTATTTAAATAATTATTTATTCAAATTTATTTTAGGTCAAAATAGACACATAATGCTTATATAAGTTCAATTTAATTCATTGAAGTCAATTTATAATAATTTTAGATATTTAAAAATTTTATAGAACTTTTCACCGTCTTTTACTCACCTCCTAGGAGAATCTTCAAATTCACATAAAACTTAATTTTACTACTTCTGTGAGTGGAATTTTGAAAATATGAGAGACACGGTTAATTTCAAGGAGTAAAATTTGGTTCAATAATATAAAAATAATTTTTTGTGAATAGTAACTTTTTACTTTTATTTACCACGGTTAAAAGTAAATAGGGTAATTAAGGGTAAAAATGATATTATTATTACCCTAAAACATGTCCTAATTCTATTTTCTAAGTATTATTCGACCAAAACCAATCTTAGAAATAAAATATGAACCTCTTTGGTCCACTTGGATTAGATTAGGACATTTATTATTATTTAATTCAAAGAAGAGTTACAAGAGTTAAAATCAAAGTTTAATAACTAAACAATTTTTAATATAGGGTTATACATAAGATAAATTCGATTATAAATATTAATTAGAAATATAAAAATATTTCCTACATAATGGTATTTTATTTATAATTTTTAGACATTAAATAATTTAATTTAGTTATGACATAATGGTGATGCAGTAATTACCTAATTAATGAAATATTAAAATAATTGATATTATAAATATCCAAATAAATGTAATTTGAGACTTTTTATGAATTAAAGTAATTTTATAGGTTAATATGAAATGTTAGGATTTATTAAATGAATTTAGTTAGAATTAATAATGTTTTTATAACTTTAACAAAAATCAATTATTAAATAGTGTCAAAATTGACATAAAGGAGTATTTAAAACAAATATTATATTATTAATTGATATTATTTTCCTAAAAATATAAGGTTTGGCCAAATGACTTATATAATGATAGGTGTATCATTAATGATCCACTTGGGGTTCTCTTGGAAGTTTATAGTAAGTTTATTAACCATATAATATAAAAATACAAAGAGATTAGGTAAATGTCAAACTAATTAACTAAGAGTTAAAACTAAAAGATAAGGTTAATAAAGTAACCCAAACCTATCTAAAACCTATCGTTTGAGTTGTTTTAGACCCATCCCCACCTTATCCTCGAAATAAATCAGTTTTAATCCATTATAACCCGAATATGAATTTATTATAAAATAATTTTTCTGTCTTTTCCTAAGGTGCCCTGCACCCCTCTTATAAAAGGGCACTCCCCTTCTCTCTAATTCACACCTTCAAAGCCATTTTTCTTGGCCAACCCCTACCCAAATATCCTCTCAAATTCCCTCAATTTATCCTAGAGGCCATCCTTTGGTCATAAATTCAACTTAAGGGGCCCTTTTGATCAAATCAAAAGGAAGAACCTGAAGAAGAGGTAATGATTTCACCACCCTCTTTCAAGTTCCTTTATTCTTCCACTTCTTCTTTCTTTGTTATTTCCATTCTAAAATAATAACTCTAGTATATTCTATATAGAGTGATTTTATTATAAATATGGTACAACCATACTCAGTATTCTATCCATCCTTTGAATGACATGTCACCATACGTGCATACGTACGGCCTACCGTCTCCACGTTGTGGTGTAATTGTTATGCAATATATTATTATTTGTATGGGTATAATAATTATGTGTGATTCATTTAAATAATAAATATAACATGATAATTATTCTGTATATATGATATACCATCCAATTATATATTATTTTAATATCAAAATAATGATATTGTCGCTCGTGCGTACGTATGGATTACCGTCTCCACGAACGCGATGAGATTCATTCCCCATCGTATCCATTCAAGAATAAATTTTATTTGATGATTAAAAATAATATTTAGAGAAACTATATCATTCTGGATATGAATAATATACATACCATCCATAACACATATGACTCACATAATAAAGAATAAAAGGAAAATGAATCTGTTAACAACCGAAACAACGATAATACTAAGATCTCATTAACAAAGCAATGTTAAAATATAATATATGATATCATATTAATATATATGATTATTTTATAATTTAATAACAACTATTTCACCATTACACAGGAGGTTAACCTACCCTCGACCAAGAAAAAAGTATAAATTATGGCGTTTCTTATCTCACTTTTAATTCCGTGAGATTTCAATTGTTCACCACTTATTTATTACATGTGTTGTTTGTACTACCCATGATTGTATTCATTATGAAATATACTTTAATTTATGGATATTTACATCATCATTGTATGATCCTTCATTCATGGTTTTATGTTTCGTAAGTTACCAAATCGATAATGGAATTTGAAATTTCAATTTCCACTCATTCGGATTTATGCATACTTCATTGATTATTTTACTCCAACATTATGTGTGGAATCACTATTCATTTGCTTATGTCCTAATTTCCACTCCCCTTTCTGTGGATATACTTTTGATACACATAATCACTCCATTGATCAATTTTCAAGTCATCGATATGAACTTGATAAGTGTAATTTTAACTCAATCTCCATTTGTTGGGTTAAATATCCAATTCATTGGTGTTGTTTTTACAAGAATATGTGTGAATGTCTTCTGATAGATTTACACTGAATATCCAAACATATTGAGTGTATTTATATTTTTCACACATAATTATGTCATTGATTTATCCTTAAACTAAGTATATGGTCTTTATAAGATATTTCATCTCAATTTACATTCCATTGAGACTTCTTTGTTTTATACACCAAATCACTTTTATATGGTGTATATAATGTTCTTTGACATAGTATATCAGGAATACCTTTATTCTCATGATATTAAAATTTTTTATTACCTTAATTATTTTTATTTAAGTGTCTCTCTTTTGGTTAGGAACTCTAACTAAAATATCATTTAAATGTTTTAAAGATTCATTATTCTAAATCTTTCTCATTAATTCCCATGTTTTAAAAATGGTTTTAAGGATTTATTTATATGGACATTAAAGTTTTAAAATTAAAATTCCTTTTAAAATTTTCAAAGTGTTATGGGACACTTTGATTCAAAAATCTATTTTTAAATGGATTCTTTATATATAGTGATACTTTCAAATGTTTTCAAGAAAAAGGGTGATATTTCTCTCAAATAGTTTTGATGATTATTTTCATCTATGTAAATATATTCCATTTTTCTCGATTGAGGTTAATCTGTTACAATACAATCTTCCATATTGTATTTAATGAGTTATGTTTGACTGTGGATGTTCTATTTTTATACCATTCATGGTTTTTGGATTAATTATTGACATTTCATATGCTAGTTTTAATATGAATGTTATGCTATGTTTAAACTTTTCATATGAGGAATTAATTAGACTTAGTAAGTGACGGGTGTAGCCCGCTATAGCTCTTCAAGGCATCAGTAGGTCTCATGAGACAAACTCGTTTCTTGGAAAAAGGCCTTGAAAAAATCTTATTTGTAGTCTTGGAACAAGGCCTTGACTATGTGGTTATGATATTCTGGCATTATGCATTCCATTATTATGAAAGTGGTTATTGATATTGCATGTGATTATTCAACTAGTAGAATATCCATGTGAATAATTAAATGGAATTATTTCATTTTATCTTCTCCATATTATGCTGAAGTTCAGGTTTAAAAGGCTTTTGTTTTAGTTATACACTGCCTTAAATGTTTATGCATATTTATGAAAGTTTCCACTATATTGTTATCCTTAATGAGAATCTGAGATCACCCCTTTCTATGTTTAATTTTTCCCAGGATGTAAAGAAGTATTTTATGAATGGCCTATAGGAATAGTATGAGGATATGAGTGTGGTCTATGGAGTCAAGATTTTGTTGTAGTTTTTCACTTTATGATGTAATGTAAACTTTATGAATGTATCTAGTGATTCCAATGCTACTAAACTATTCGGTCTTTCGAGACGTGATCTTTTGTGATCATGACAATGATACATAATAATGCACTGACTCTGGGTAACTGGGTTCGGGGAATTACAGTTGGTATCAGAGGAAATTTAGTATAAACCTAAGAAACTAGATTTAGATAAACTATGATTAGATAACATAGCCCTAAGATATACTTTGAGGATTAGTATAGAAGAAATTCCTAGAATGTTGGTATTGTATAGATTTTGTGAGTTTTCCAAGGAATACATCCATGTCTAGATACGAGCAGGTAAAGGCGGCTCTGGCACAGATGTACCTAGGGGTAAAACCCGAAAACACTGCTTTGAGCTAGACTCGAACGGGAACTGGTGCATGAGAACGGGCCATGCTTCACTCTTGGTTACGACACTCCCGGGGGATATGCTTAGGATAATTTACATTTTCCTTACAAACCGATTTGAATTATTTTAATATAATATGATAATAAATGACCTTGGTTAATCCTAAGGTGTTTCAAATTAAGAATATGGTGCCATGATATTCTCTAAATGATTTCATGACTACTGTTACTCACACAATGCTTTTTGGTTTTAGTTAATGGATGGATTCCAAGGAAGTTATAGTAAATTTGAGAATTATTTACAAGGTGGAAACGGTGGTGGAAATGAGCAACAAAATGGAATTTTGATAGGTGTAAAAGATATCATGTTCATGCCAAATCAGTTTTCCAAAAATATGATCAACAACATATATATTAACCAACTCCCGGACTCAACAAAGAAGAGAAAGGTGATGAATGATAAGAGCTCCAATAGTAGAGACCATAGAGAAAATAATCATCAATTTCCATCATGTAGGAAATGTGGAAGGAGACACCCAAGAAAGTGCCTCAATGGAACAAATAAATTCTCTACGTGTAGGAAAGAAGGACATAAAGTGAAGAATTGTTGAGGAAAAATTAAGAGTACTATGGAATAAAATAAAATTCATCCTAAGAATCCATTTACAGTCATTTGTCGTAAATGTAGGGGACCTGGACATTACCTGAGTGAATGCCCTATTCTATAGGATATTTTCTTGGTCAAAGAAGAAGCTATGTGGGAATAAATGGTTGGAGAAATGTTTAAAAGTATTATTGCTCCTTGTTGATGGGATTACTTTGGAATAATTTTCTCTTGTACTTGTAACCCTGCAGTTTTTCATGTAAGAATGATATTTGAGGAAGACTTATCTTTTCTCTTGTGAATATAGTTATAAATAACCATTTGGTTTTATATGATCTTTGGGTTTGAGGAAATTACAACTAATTATATTTTAGGATGAAAATGCAAGGTATGAGATAACATTTGTAGTTAAATTATGTTATGGTTATTTTTAGGAATTTATCTCATTTTGGTAATGTTATAAAATATAGTTTTTGAAAAAGGATAACACGCAGACCGTGTGACAACCCTTCACGTCGGACAAAGCTGTGGGAATCGAACCCACAACCAAAGTGCAATTGGGATTTATCGCCTACCACAGGACAACGTGAAGTCCCTGGTTAGTGTGACTAATTAATTTTACTTAAATGAATTTATTGATCAATAATAAGTTTATTTTGGATCTTATGTTGTATCAAATGAAAACCCTTAGTATAGGAAAATGATTCGGTGATTAAGTGATAAATGTTATTTTGGAAGATGTTCACTTTGTTGGGAAGACTATATGCCCAAGGAAAATAGAATACTATGGGATTCCATTTTAGGAGTAATGGTAGAGTTTTATCTATGTTTTTATTGTGGATTTATAGTGATTTGGGTTATTTATGGAAATGATTAACCTATAATAGATAATATGTGATTAGGTTAATTACTTTTAAGTATGTGACTTTAAGAGTAGTTGATTTCATTTGGAGATACAATTTAATGTGGAAGACTACATAACCAAATTCTTCTAAGTTTTGAGTTTCAATATTATTTTGGATTATATTGAAGGATTTTAAGGAAAATTTTTTATTGAATGCTATTTATTTAACTTTGGGGTATTGTTGGTTTAATTTTAGAAATTAATATTAGTGTTTCATTCTCTAATAGAATATACTGTTGGGGGATCATCAGATCTTATACTAACAGTTTTTTTGTTGATTAATCTCTAAAGATAAGGTAAATATATAGTTTATCCTTCGTGGATCATGTGATTCTATAAGAAGTTTATTCTAGATCTTCTAGTGTAACGAAGTCTTCTTGAATACTCATCATTTAAAAATGAGTTAGTAGTATAAATTTATTAAAGAATGAAACTTTACTTAAAAAGTAAGTATATATATTTATGTTCTTAGTCAATCTCATAAATGAATTCCTCATCTTTATGTAATTTAACTTTAAAAAAAAATGTTGTCCATTTAATTTTACTACTGGGAAACTAATGAACCATTTGTCCCATCACAAGTTTGTGGTTTTCTTGTTGTTAAATTTCTCTTAATCATGTTTTCTATCCCTCTCCATCAGAACTTAACACTTATTTTATCATCCATATCCATGTTTTTCTACACGGAATCCTAGTATAGGTTATCTCGGGTGACCTTTGTACTTCTCTTTCTTTTTCTTAAAGTGATAATTTTATTGACACTTTTTTCGATGTCAGACTTTCCATTATATTCCCAAGCCCAATTTTAAAAATTTCAAGGACGCAATTTATTGAAGGAGGGGAGAATGTAACACCCCAAGCATCCAGGGTACGCTTCTCTTTGAATAATACAGTTGCGTGTGTTGTATGCAACTTCAAGTTCTAATACACACCACAACCAATCAAAATAGGCGTTATGAATAGTAATACCCACTTTTGGAAATTATATAAATATTATATTCTAAAATGGACTTCATTGTTGGATTCATAATATCGAAATTATCCTAGGATGCATTTTTTGTATTTTTCTGAAAACATTCAATTTTTGATGAATAGTGAAAAAACACTGAGTTATAGTTTAAAACCGAATTTTTATTTAAATAATTATTTATTCAAATTTATTTTAGGTCAAAATAGACACATAGTGCTTATATAAGTTTAATGTAATTCATTAGAGTCAATTTATAATAATTTTAGATATATAAAAAATTTATAGAACTTTTCACCTTCTTTTACCCACCTCCTAGGAGAATTTGTAAATTCACATAAAACTTAATTTTACTACTTATATGAGTGCAATTTCGAAAATCCGAGAGACACGGTTAATATCAAGGAGTAAAATGTGGTTCAATAAGATAAAAAAAATTGGTAAATAGTAACTTTTTACTTTTATTTACCATGGTGAAAAAGTAAATAGGGTAATTAAGGGTAAAAATGATATTATTATTACCATAACATATGTTCGTATTGTATTAGCCTGGAGTGGGGACAGACCGATGAGGGTCGATCATTGACCATGTTCGAAACACGGGACCTGTCGTAAATGCCATCCATTAGTCTTCCGGAACATTGGCATGGGACAATAGGCGGGCCATAGGCTGATCATCCACACTGTTAGGGGGTTCCTCCAGACATGAAAGAGGACGAGGGTCTGAATAAGGGTCACGCATAGCGTGGGATGTGGAGTGATGGTTTGTTCGAACAGAATCCATCACTCACGAAATTACGCCACCATGGTGGGAGTACTCTAGATGGGTGCATCGGTTTGATCATGGATAATTCTTTCTTTCAGACAGGGACTCTCTGGTGAGGGAGGATATCGCTTACCAATTCCATTGTGGGGCATCCCGAACTTGTTCAGGGAAACATTTTAGTTAGATGGCCCCTCACGAGGGGTTAGGCCAGGGGCCGGAAATAGAGAGGAACAGGACTTATGATTCCTGTGGCTGGACCCTAGGAAAAATATTCGGGTGTCTCTACGTATCCCATGAGGATGGGAATCAAGCCATACGTAGTTCTTCAGGCACAGTTTAACATCATGTAGGACGATGAGAAACCTGGTTGCGCCGGTACACATCCTACCAAAATTACTAAGTCCACATGAGTCATGCTCGATGTGGGAAACAAGAAGTAGTGGTCAGACATTCCCAGCACAGGAAGAGACATGGTAGGGCAAAGGGATGGTCAGTAAATACCGGCCCAATGATGTTAACCCATCTATGTAGCGCACCCAGACGCGTGAAGAGATAAAGACGAGTATGTTGGAATTCCACTTGAACATAAGGAAGTGGAAATGTATGAATCATGACGCTTGGAATTTGGATCACAATGATGGCGGCATGATGACAGAGGATAACTGTTGACCATGGTGGAAACCAAGCATCCATATCGTGTTATCCTGGAATGGGGACAGACAAATGAGGGTCGACCGTTTACCATGTTCAAAACACAGGACCTGTCGCAAATGTCGTTAGAGATCCTTAGGGGCGTTGGCCCAGGAAGGTAGGTGAGCTGATGTGGCATGGGACCAAGCTGTTAGGGGGTCCCTTCAGATGTGGAAGAGGATGAGGATCCAAATAGCGAGCTCACAAAGCTTGGTCGTGGGATGAGGGGAATGTCCCCATGAAACTTTTACACTTTGGGATCTTTGTCAAATGCATCTCAAATACGACATCGAGACGTATGAGATAGAGGGGGGTCAAGCCCCTTCCCATAGGGAGATCTTAGTTTAGGGTCATAGAACTCAGACCATAGGTGGTAGGAAACACGAGAGGCACATGGTGGGGAAACTATAAATACCCTACGTAAATGGGAACCGGGGGTTCCGACCACCACGTGTTCCTTAGACAGTTTTTAGGTCGAGGGACCGAAAAAGAGAGTTGACCTAGGCCCGTGAAAAAATACACAGAAATTCCTATTTACCCCATGAGAATGGGGATCAAGCTGCACGTAGTTCTTGAGATGGCACGGTAGGGTACTAGTTCCTAGGAAAAGGGGGTGTGCGGGCATAGCCCTCGCACCCAGAGAAGCGGTATTTGATAAATCTTGTTTTTCCTTTAAGGTGAGTGGTTTTTTTTTGTGAGGTGACAGGCCTAGGGTAGTAGGCCCTGGTGTCACCATAAGAATCAATCCATATACAGGCATTGACAAATGGTATGGTAAATGACTGATACCCAGCGTGATTTCCTCTATGATGAGGTCATCACAATGCAGTGCCGTTTTTTCGTCGTGCGGCCAGGACAGTAATGTAACAGTTTAGGGTCATGTGATAGGACCAAGCATGCATTTTAACGTCGTGCAGCGCAGACGTAGCAGAGACGATGCTGGGTGGAGAATGTGTTTGGTGCAATAAAACATTCCCATCACAAATGGGGACATTGTCCCGTATCACACTGTACACAATTCCGAAAGAGGAACCTCAGGCCATGGGGCCTACATAGAAGTAATAAGGTATAGTGGGAGGAGAGACTAGCTCCCAAATGAGTTGGACCCAAAAGTGAGATGTCTGGGTGGTCCTACGTATCCCATAAGAATGGGAATCAAGTCATACGTAGTTCTTGACGAGATCTTAGTTTATGATCTTAGAGCTCAGACCTTTGATGGAGTGAAAACCCTCCAAGTAAGCGCAAAACTCAACCCGATCCCTAAGCCTACGTGAGTTAAACACAGTGTGGGAAATAAGGTAGGAAGATGTCTTTTTCAATACTCGGAACGCACGCCAGAGGGAAATCGGTGCGGAGCACCGAATGACGTCCCTATCGCGACTTTGGTCCTCCTAATGTGTGAATGCGCACTGAGGAATAGTACCAAGATTTTCAAAGATCTACTTGGACATGAGAAGGTGGAGAAGGATTTGAATCATGTAACTGGAATTTTGGGCTTAATGGGGTTGGCGTGGTGATGGAGGATATTTTTTGACCGTGTTCGAAACACAGTATCCATATCGCATTAGCCTGGTGGGAACAACAAATGAGCATTGACCTCTGACCATATTCGCAAGGCAGGATTTGTATCAATTTGTTGTTTGAAACCCTTGAGGTCATTGACCTGTAATGGTTGGAGAGCCTTTAGGCATGGTATCCATGCCGTTTTTTGGGGGTCCCTTCGGGTCTGAAAGGTGATGAAATCCCTGAGGAAGGGAAACAGAAAGCCTGAAAAGCGGGTGAAAACATGTCCGAACAGAGTCCGGCATTCCAGGTACTGAACCAGAGTACCATTAGGCACATTGGTGAACTTCCAAAAAGGGTTGAAGGGGTGGATCAGGAGGGAGAGGTATATGGTGCGGTCATTACAATCCTGACACAAACGAGGACATAATCCCATACCATGCCATATATTCCCCTCTTCGGGGAAGGGTAGGCCAAGGGGCCAAGGTGAAATGGATATTTCCAGGAGATGGGGCTGGACCCAAAGCCTAGACATTTGGGTGGTCCTACGTATCCCATAAGGATGGAAGTCAAGCCACACGTAGTTCTCAAGATGTATTTTAATGTCATGCAGTACTAGGAGGGGAGTAGGATACCACCAAACAAGGGAGGTGTACGGCACGACGAATAAACCGACGTGAATGAGGACATAATCCTGCACCCCACCATACACTCCCATAAGAGAACCTAGGGTAGGGTCCCGAGAAGGCCAAGGGTCCTGAGGATGGGCCTCGATTAGGGAGGCCTAACCGGCTTGTAGTTTAACGTCTTGTAGTGAGGATGAGGGCTGGGGGCCCAAGAAGGACAAGGGGCCTAAGGCTGGGCCTCATTCAGGGAGGCCTGACCGGCTTGTAGTTTAACGTCTTGTAGTGAGGATGAGGGTCGGGGGCCCAAGAAGGCCAAGGGGCCTAAGGCTGGGCCTCGGTCAGGGAGGCCTGACCAACTTGTAGTTTAACATCTTGCATTGAGGACGAGGGCCGAGGGCCTGAGAAGTCCAAGGGACCTGAGGCTGGGCCTCGGTCAGGGAGGCCTGCCCAGCTTGAAGTTTAATGTCTTGAAGTGAGGACAAGGGCCGGAGGCACGAGAAGGAAAAGGGGCCTGAGGCTGGGCCTCAGTCAGGGAGGCCTGACCAGCTTGTAGTATAACGTCTTGCAGTGAGAACGCTACTTATGTACTTATCATCACCTCTAGTTGATAACACTTCTTAAGGACTTATCCTTGATGTCTCGCGACTACCCCAGCATGATCATGAGCTTATGTTAGGCAAAATTGTCGGGTCGCAGAAAGGTAGGCTTCAGACTGAGCAGCAGAAATGCGAGATTCAAAACTATCAAGCCTTTCCCGATCAGCGACCACCAGCTTGACTATATCATAAATCCCATGGTAGTCAAATCCATCGAATCTTATTAGCATAAATAGATCACGCAGTTTCAGCAATTTAGTCGACATCTCGGCCAAGGGCGTTTGAGAAATCAGCTTCCATATTTTCTCCCATTCCCATTGGTGAGAAGTTTGAAGACTGAAAAGGACTCTTTGATCAGGCTCAGAGTCACTCCCAGATGAAGATACATACTCTGGGATAGGTTTCACCAAGGAGGTGCCCAATACAGCTTCAACCGCAAGCTCCGACTTCACAACAACTTCGCCCCTGACAGTTATGGTCGCGGGCATGATTGGATCTGATGGAATAATCATCAGCACTGAAGGTTGTGGTCCTAAATCCCAAAATTAGATAACACAAATAATTATCCATAATCATAAAAGGGAAGAGAATGGATTCAGTGGTGAGAGATTGAGAAGCTTACCCCCGATCATCAAGGCGCCAGTGCCCTCAAGCTCTATGTTGTCGCTGCCGCATGAGGAAGATGTTACATCTTTAATGGGCAATGGAGTCCTGAAAACCCCTAGAGGTGCCCAAGTTCTAAGGCCATTCCCAAGTCCAGCAACTCCCAAAGTTGTCTCCAAGAGGTCATCTACGGAGATCAATCTTGGGGAAATTACTCCCCCAGTAAACAGAACGAGGGCCCGCTCTGGGTTATCAACAACTGGCCTGATAACAGGATCTTCCTCCATCACCATGGGATCCATCGGGCCTGAGGCAGCTGACCCCGTCGTATCTAGGGCCTCCTCGGTAATCATGGTCACCCTCATCCTCCCCCGCAGCTATAGAGGCTATCTGATCAATGGGAGTCTTGTTTTCCAGCTACTCCTCCTATGACATATCCCAAGTCATTGAAGACAGAAGGAAAGCGTTCGTACCACTATCCCCTTTAGCAGGGCCCACCATCTCATCACGCTCAGGTATGGCCGTAGGTGGTCCCTCAGATAATAAAGGGGCGGAAGGTACGACCACTTGGGCAGCCATGGCCAGGTCACTGATTGGACCTACACCATAGCACCAAAATGGTTAATAACTGGTAGAACCAGAACATATGAGTTGGTAATCGGGGAAACGGGAATCATGGTTACATGTCATTCCCTGTCTGAGCCGTTCTGATAATTGGGACGCCTTCTGACGTCTCTGGATCTACCCAGGGGAAAATTATCTACTCAGAATGCTGGGAGGAGATGGTGGCGGAAAGACGCTAGCCGGATCCACGATGGTCGCTTCCATGTGCTCAATTGCACCAAGAGACCCCTCCTCGATGACCCTCGTAGTCGAAGGCGTGTGTTCTCCTGCTGCGGTACCCCGGAGAGTATACTCCATGGAAGGAATTTCTCCCTGGGATTCCTCAGCACCCTACATAAAGGGAAGAAACTTTATAACCTTCATGTTAAAGAAGGAAGAAGACCGGGATGGATGAGCAGGGAAACCTCTTCCTCAGGATCTGACAATTCGGGATGCTTTATCATCATGGACAACTGATTAGACCCATAAATCCGGTTTTGGAGTGAATGTACATATGCGTCCATTTCCTTAAAATAGGAGACTATTTCATCCAAATCCTCTTCCAACAGCATGTGAGGTAGAGAAAAGATAGTCTCAATACCTGGAAGCTCGAGAGATATCACTTTGAGTAATGCCCAAACCTATTCATCTATGCCACTGACCCTAAGGTCATCCCAAATACTCCATGCATCTGGAAATGCGGTCGTAACAGGAATATCTAGCAGGGGGGATCGACCTGAGAGGGTCGGGCAGCGATAGGGGATGGTGGAGGTACCAATAGATTTGGTTGTTTTCTAGGTCTCACAGCCGCCCTAGAACTCTCGGAAGCTACCTATGGGCAGGGGGGAAATTCACTTACCTCAGCTGTAGCAGGGGAACCAGTGAAATCATTTCCACCTGAAGATTGATCTCCCTCTTCCTCCTCCTCATCAGTCAACAATCGCAGCATGGCCTAGAATCAGTGAGTTAACACTGCATAACACTGGCGTGCATGAACGTAGGCCTCGAGGTCCTAGAGATACCGATTGAACCTCTCTGGGTCCACATCGTAAATGATGTCAGTAGGAGTAGATATGTAGCCCAGTCCATTGAATGCCACTTCTAATTCCTGGAGATGCTGCCACAAAGAACGGGGGTGCGGGTTGTGAAAGGATAATTGGCCTTTTAATTCGTCCCATTGTCACCAGGCCGTTGGGAAGGAAGCATCAGTAGGAATGGACAACTCTCTTCGGGCAGCTTCGAGGGAATGTGAGGAGACACCTCTGTCTATTAAAACCTTCCCTGGAAGCATGGGACCAGCAGGGTTATGGAGAACCTTTCCCGCCCTTGATGGAGAACTATCCCCCTTCTGCTTCCTCTTGCTCTTCGATGGATTAGGACTCGAGATAGTGGGAAGCCATATCCCTAACTGACCATTCAGGTACGATTGCACCGAGGAGTTTTCTTAGATTTTGGATAAGAAAGGCATGGAGTTTGCAAGTGCGGGGGTCATAACCTCGCAGTCAGTGTCCTCTTGGGTGAACATTAACCATAATTGTCTGGACACCATCAGATGGCGGTTCCTGCAGGTACCATTGAGAGAAGGAGGACACAACACCTAGACGCAGCCAGATTGACATCTGAATCGGAAAGTCACATACCCCTCACAGATCAGTTCCCCGCTGATACAAGCCATGAGAATACCCTCTCAGAGGGAAAAGAGGTAGCCCCGCTTGCTAAATTAATCTGATATGGCGTTCTTGATCGTGCCGGTCGGGGAGGGATATGGTCATAAATTGAAATGACCGTAGCTCGAGATCTGGCTTGACAGCAGACTCATAGTCTGATCCATCCGTTTTCCATCCTTCCCCTGGGCCACCCACTCCACGAGAATATCCCCACTGTTCAATTGCAATTACGGCCGGAATATGGTACCCAGAATCTGAAAAGAATTAATGAATGAATAGAAATTCTTAATATGCACTCCCAACCATCCCCAGAGGATTTGAAAAAGGTCGGCTACCCGGTTTTTCAAACTCCCCTCGGTAATATTTCCAAGCAACTGGTAAATCATAGCTAGTACTGGGATGGCCAAGTTGATGATATTGTCGATGACTAGTTGTGCCGTTATAACAAAAGTAGAGACCCACATGCCGCCAGTCTCGTGTACGACCAATAGCCAGCCACTCAAGAACATGGCTAGAAACGCTGCCAGACGGAGCAGTCAATCAACGTCCAGCACAAGTTCCTAGCCCCAGCTGTTGAACTAGCCTTCCTCCAGGATCACCAAATAGTTACCCCTCTGCCTTCAGGACACCATCAAAGGGAAGGTCGTGGGACTGCGTGGAAGAGCCATGGACTTTCTCTCTTTGGAAAAAGATTTGATCCATTCATAATATGGGATAAGCTATTTCGGAGATATATCATTTGAATACTTTAGGGCCTGATCAATGAGCTGCTTCACCAAGGGAGGAGTCCTCTCTTCATTATCCCACCCAGAAGGGGGAGGTAAGAATTCATCATACATTCCTCAAACAATTGGGACCCCTAAAATCTGGAAGACATCTTAAAGACTGATACCTACCTCCCCATGGACCAGATGGAATGTGTTGGTATCTGGACTCCAATAGATCATAAGCTTCTTGGCAAGGGCGTGGGGCCGATGGTTATAGGTCTGGGACCACCAGGCAGCTTCATATAGACCCATGGCTCGCAATTCTACTTCAAACTTTTCACAGCTCTAGCGAACCCGGAAGGGCCACCCCCAATCCAACAACTTAAATGACCCTCTGGGCTGTAGGTCCCGGTCCACTAAGCAGCCACGTTGGTTGTTTACCATAGAATTATAGGAAATTCTTCGGTAACAGTGAATTGCCCCATCCTGCTGACGTTGTTCTCCTATCGGGGACACAAGAAGGTGGTTCAGCACAGACTCGGCAGCTGTATCCCTTAGGGTAGGCCACCCTCTGGCGGTTATCACAACTCGAGGGATAGTACTGGTAAATATCCATGCTGAGGGATTGTTTTCATGAGATGGCACTAGAATCGGTGTATCAGACAATAAACAGAACCCATAGACATGAAGGCTGTTGGAAAAGGGGTACTCCCGCTGTGACTTGGAGAGAAAGTTTGCAAGGATAGGGTACACTGGAGTGTGGCGGACTCTATCCTTAAAATATCTAGCCACATCCTTTAAGCGTTGATCACCAATTGGAAGAGGCTCGGCAGCAGGCCCAATCGCAGGTTGAGGAGGAACTATGTTTTCTCCATGCATTATGGAAACCATACAGATGGTTAGTCCAAAATAATAAAATTTGGACAAAAACACCAAGTATTTGAAAAAGTACTCTCTCAAGGAGACTTCATGAAAAAATACATAGGCTGGCCTCAAGAGGTGGTTCGCGACAGCTGCATCCCGCGAACCAGCCCTACGCGGAAGAAGTCCGCGATACTCTGGCCCGCAGAGCGTTGGCCAGAAAGCCGCGAACCAGGCTGCCCTGCAGAATCTCAATTCTGAATTTAAATGTTTAATTTTAGAAAACTTAAAGTATTTTAAAAGTCTGGGATATTGTTCTACAGGTGAAGGAAAGAGCGAACGAGGAACGGTTCACGGAAATGGAAGATGGCTCACGGACGAGGCTTTTCGCGAAGGAGGTAGGCACGCGAAGACAAAAAGAATGCTCCATTTTCGCGAAGAATCCGGTAAAATACAAGGGTAGGGTACCCTTATTTATAAGCATGGTCCCCTACCAATTCCACTCCTCTACTGCAAACTATCCAAGTTTCAGGACCACTCTACATCAGAATAGCCTCCTCCTCATTCCGATCGGACCCCATTCTGATGGGGGGAATTTGTAGAGTCCTGATAAATCTGCAAAGAAGAATGAGAATCCCCCTTAATTTGAGAAAGGATTCTACCCAATTTCCATCAATGAATTGGGCAAAAATGTGGAGAACACTCAATATTGGAAAAGGACTGACCGGTCTATGTACCGGTCTAATATTGATTGTACGCGGTCGGTTCAGCGAGTCGCCCCCTCCGCGGACCAACATTGTTCGTGAAACAGAGGTGGGAGCCCCTCCGCAGGTGCAAAGAAGGATGAGCACAAGGCCGGTCCACCGTCATGAGCCGCCCCCACCACGAACCGCACCAATCGACCCAGACCGCATGCGCTGTCATTCGTGGAATAGAGGTGGAGCCCTGCGCGGCCGAAAAGCACCCCCCGAACTGATTTGGTTCGTGGGTGAGGTGCATTCAGTGCCACCTATGAGTTGCAGATTGACCAAGTCATCCATAAACTGGGTTTTCGGTCATGGTCCTCCGAAAAAGATGCCGCATGACCATAGAATCATCTCTTTCCCCCCTCTATAAAAGGATATCGAGGGGGAGAAGAAAGGGATCAATCAGATTCGGGTGGAAGGATTCCAGAGGAAGGAGCTTAGGATTTTTTGAACAGGGAAGTTCCAATTTGAGAACCAGAACAGGTATGAAACTGTAAATGATTTAATAAGGAACCGAAAAATGCATAACAAATTGGTGAACCGCGAACTTAAAATACAAACCGCAAGCCATGGCCCCTCCGCGGATGTACTCCCTGCAGACCAGGGAGTTTATGTCCCTTTTTCGATCTGACACACTGTGTAGAAACCTTCTATGTGGGAGAAGACCTGACCGGAGAACCCCCGACTAGCATCGCCCCTTGGTTTCTACTTCTCGCGCGGACTCCACCGTGTACCAACCTGGTACGCGGGCCGAACCCTAAGCCACGTACCGCCCTGGTACGCGGGATGCCTATCAGTCTGTGTACCACCCTAGTATGTGGATGGCCTCTCCATCCGCGTAGAACCCCCCTACACGAAGGGAACCACTCCTCACACACCCATGTGGCCCGCCAACTCATTCGGTGTTCCCATTCCCCGAGCCATATAGAACCCTTCCAACCTGGACCGATCCTTTGTAATCCCTTCATTGGTCTATTCATCGGCCCCGATCCAAGGCCTCTACCGAAGCCACCGGACCCGTATGATGAAACCTCCAGGCGCATTAGCACGCCACATTGAGTTTACATACCCACAGTAGGCGAGGACAAAGGGGTTTCCTTGGCCCTTGAGCGGATTCCTGAGGCATTCCTGGGTTCACATTCTCACGGTAGTGCAGGGTCTGAGACCGGGAGTCCCCTTTCTGCCTCTCCACTTGCCAGGATTGAGGGACCCCACTCGCGTTTCCTTTTGACGAGCGCTAGCGGTGAGTGCTTCTCCCCTCTCCTGGGAGTGGTTGGTCATCCCTCCTAGATTAATCCCCACACCATCCTCATCGGAAGCCAATGGCATTTCCCCTCTCATCACGGAAGGTTCATTGATCCACTGTGCAACTCCTACCTTCCTCCAACATCAGAGAGAAGGAGATTCCAGTAGTCCTGGCCTTTTCTTCTGCTCATCGTCTTCCTCCCCTTCCCTCAGTAGGAAGAATGTTCAAGGCTTGCTAAGTTTGTTGCATTCTCTTGTTTCTCACACCGATCATGACTCACGTGGTCTTAGAGATTTTTGATTGTCATGGTGTCCGCACAACAACGGCGCTCAAAACAAACTACGTGGGTTTTGATCCCTGTTTCCTAAACAGGGTATGTAGGATGCCTCCTTGAGGTTCAATCCCAATTCGGGCCAGTAACCATGTGTAAGTCCCAATCATGCCCCTCAAAATGAACTACGTGGGTTTTGATCCCTATTTCCTAAACGGGGTACGTAGGATGCCTCCCTGAGGTTCAATCCCAACAACAGGAAACTCTCACGTGTAAGCACTAATATCCCCGAACTACGTGGATTCTGATTCCTCTCACGAGAATATTTAGGTAGAACGTATCATAGGTTCGATCCAAACACTCAAGTCGTTATCTGTCCCCCCCTAGATGACAATAAAATCTAGAGTGCCCAGGTATGAGGCTTTAAACCAGTGTCGTCTCAATGAGTCCAAACTCCTCAGAGTCATTAATCCAATTAGGGATGGTAAACCTCGGGCCTAAATGATTCTGAATCCCTGCGTTCAGCTGACCATTGCCAACTAGGAGTAATCAGTGGATACTATGCTTGGGTATAAACCAAAAATTTGTGAACATATGAATATGTCTTAAATCTATAAGAGAGTCTCGGAACAGGAAATAATTCCCCCCAAAAGGGTGTGATGAGCCCGAGTTCCCATCCTCTCGACCAATGTGAGTTATTAATCATCGCTGGCTAAATCACCCAGCAAACGACTGCCTTTGGAAAGCAGGTCCACGTATCGTTGGATATGGAACTGTTGGGCGTTTCGAAATGAAAACGGTGCACCTGGTATGAGTGATTAAGAAGAACCCAACCTTATCTAATCAACCATTGTTTTTCCCCATGATCGAAACAACCTCCATACCTTTAATTATTATTATTTTTGGAAACTTGAGGAAATATTGACCTCTCGATAGTAAATACTTTTGATTACTTTCCAGAATGTCACTCCTCATTAACTATAAAAGAGAACTCACTATCCCCCATTATTCTGAACTCTATAGCCATTTGGATCAACCAATACCATCCCAAATAAGTTTTAAAATTCCATAATCTCATACCATAATCCTTACTTTGGGTATAAATCCAACCAAGTATGTTATTTGGTGCAAACCAAAAGGAGATACCAAAAGAAGAGGCAACATTCATCAATAAACTTTTTATATTATTTCTTCCTCAAACCCCTTAAATTATTTTTATATAATGATTATATAATAACATAATTATATTAAATATAATTATATTTTGTTATGTTAAGTTAAATACCTCCAAATTTACACACTTCCATCAAATGGGTTACAAAATCATTATTCGTGTGTACAGCGGACTACCGCCTCACGAACTGATATCTTTTGTTATTCCATTACCACCTTTCAAGGTTTGGAATAATGATTGAAATAATTTTTACATATGATATATATGTTATTTATGATTTCATTATTATTATGTTTTTATTATATAACACATACCTTCATGCTTTCCATTTTGTGTGAATACAATAACTTCGTTCGTGTGTACAGCTGACTACCGCCTCACGAAGCGTTGTTATTCGTTACCTCTATATATTTAATGTATTAAGGGTGGGTTTAATAAAAAATTGTGATATATATAATATAAATATTATTATTTATTGATAATATATCATATAATTTTCTTTCTTTCAATAAAATTAGAAAATGGAAACAGCGTTCATGCGTACATATGGCCTACCGTATCCATGAACAATGTATTCCATTTCCTATATATATCTTTTATATATTATTATAAATACATATATGATGAATATATATGATATTTATATAATTTTTATCACTATTTATTACATTAAATCATTATATAATTAAGAGGACCAAGAATAAAAAGTCAAAACATGTATGAAAAAACAAAGCAGATGTTACTCGAAACATAAATTTAACATCTAATTGTTAATAAATGAGTAAAATAAAGTCATAATTAAATAATATATAGTATTATATGTATTAATATGGTTTTATTATTGATTTATAATAAAATTTTATTTATTATATAGGAGTTTTGAATGAGTATTGTGAGAGTCAATACTTAAGGTGAGGGATTTACATCTCACTTTTTACTTTTGTGAGACACATTCTATATTCACAGACTCCTTCTTCTATGTGTTGTATATAATAGAAATGAATTTAATTTATTATTATTATAATTAAAAAATTTGGTATTTACACATCCATTTTAGGATCTATATTTCATTCAGATACAGTTTCAAAGATACCAAAGCATTATGAGAATTTTGTCTTAATTTTCCTTCTATGAGACACATATTATGTTATGAACCTATATTATTTTAGGAGGTGTATATATTTCCCATTTTACATGTTATATCATAAATATCCTTATTTTAATGATATTTTAATATACATATAATTTTATTCTTTCTTGGGTATTTTGATTCAAATTTACCAAAGTGGTAAGAGTTTATTTCTATAATCTCATCATTTATCAGGATTTTTTATGAATATGCTTCAATTAATGAAATTTTATGATTCATATCTTAATAATTCTTATTAATTTTCTTATCCTATAGTTATTAATGATATATTCATTTAATGGTACTATTTTTACACTAATTATTACTTAATATAATTAATAGTACTTTTTTATGAAAATATGACTTTATGTATCTCTTCGGTCGGAAATCTATTTTCTCCCAAAAACATATTTTCTAAAAAAAAATCCAAAAAAATATACTATTATCATATTATTTTTTAAATAAATTTTTACCAATGTTTTACCTTTTTATAAAATGGTTTTAAAAGGAATATTAGCATCGTTTTTCGATCCGGGCTCTTTTGACTTCTACCAACAATGTGAAATGAATATTTTGTTTTTACATATAAATCATGTACAGAATTATCCATCGTCAATAATTTAACCTTACTTTATACATTTTAAATAATATTTTCAGACTAAAATTTTTTCATAAATATTTTGGGATATCTTTTATTTTAAATTTATTTTCAAATAAAGTAAATTATAAAATAATTTATGATTTAAAAAGTTCCAAAAATGGTTTTCAAAGATTCCTTTATAATTTTTCAAGGATTTTTAAAAATAAAAATGTTTCAAAAAAATTTATGATTTAAAAAAAATTAAAAGATGAAAGAATATTTTACTAAAGAAATGTTTTAAATGATTTTTAAATCTTATGTCATAATTTTTCAAAGTGGTTTTAAAAGAGAAGGACTTTGGAAATGTTTTATGTTTTAAAAAATTATTTTCAAATAAATGTTATTTTCCATAAGAAATGATCCAATTAATATTTCAAAATAATTATCTATATAAGATGAAATCCTTTGATATATTTTATTCTATACTGGGAATATGATCCAAGGTCACCGTTCTAATTATTTCATTTAATGGTTTTTGTTTAAGATGGAAATATTTTTATGAAACCCATTTATCTTCCATGGGTTATACCATGATAAAATGCTTGTAAAACCCAATTCCTTTCATGGTTTATTCTATGATGAAATGGTTATGAAACCTATATCTTTTCCATAGTTTGTGATATGATGAAATTTTTATAATATCTATTTCATTTCATGGGTTATGATATGATTTTTATGAAATTAATAACTTTGTATGGGTCATGATATAATGAATGTTTTATTATCTTATGGTACACGTACATATGATTTCATTGTGTGATGGGTGGGACCTATATCTCCATCCAATTAATTGGGTAAAAATTTATATATCATGATATAGACATGGTCAGAATGGGGATTGAACATGGTTCAGTAAGGAACTTTTTCGGATAAGATGGTCTTGGGAGTGAACCTTGAATACTAAGATGGTTTTGAGAGTGAACCCTTACAATAAGATTTCCTTGGTAGTGATCCTTGACTACTATAGAAATAATTTCATATGTTTATGTGTCTTCCACTATTCTATGTATTATTACTATATTATTCTATCAAGGCTTATTCTATTGATTCCCTTGTGATTCATGTTTTATGATCTATCAATATTTATGTTATGAATCTTGTGTATGATATTTTATATATAGGGTATTATATTCAATTTTTATGCTAATGTTATCATACCTTTATGTTCATGTTATTCATATGTATCTCCTTTATTTACCCTTACTGAGTATATGAGCTCTCCCTTTCTTGTTTTTCCTTTCCCCAGGTTATGAAGAATGTTTTTAAGTAGGAGTACTAAATCGTAAGATATTTGTGTGAAACACTGAATATATTTCACCAAGTTATAAAATTGTGTTCCACATTTCCAAATGCACTAAACTATTATGGTCCTAGAGCATGATTTTTTTTAATGTATTGAATATTCATTTAAAAATATGTAATATCCAGGTATGTTAAACATGGGTCACTATAGTTGGTATCAAAGGAGTGGTTTAGTTAACCTTTGGAAACTAGGATGAGAAAACTTTAGTGAGATCCCTATGGATATTTATAAGGATTTTTCTAGGGATTTATCTAAGGATATGTCTAAGGATAAGACAAAGTATAGGAAAATGTACCGAAATTTTGGTAAAGGATGGTGTCACAAACTGAATCTGGTCACCACCATTAATGGCATGAAACCCAGCCCATGGAAAGGCCCGAAGGGCGTTCCCTATCCCCACGGGCTTCCACAACTTCCCGGGTATCATTTATCTTTGTTTGGGAATGATTTACCCGAAAATGTATACATAAAACATCAAAAATATTTGATAAAATGAATCTGAAAAATTCATACCAGCAAGGTTTATACAAAAATACAGAACTGAATACATAAGTTAAAATGAAGTACAAGAGGCCCAAAGACACAATGAAATAGAAACAAAATATACCCATGGACTCCACATGAAAAGGGGTCATCACCCCCAAGCCGTCTCCATAACTCCGTCCCAAGGATGGGGACTAACACCCTGAACCGCCATCACCCTTAGCCTTTCCTTTATCTGAGTCAAACATAACTAAGTCTACTTACACCCAAGGGGTGTAAGTTTGGTGTGAGCCTAAGACCAATAGGATACCACCCAATGATTCCAAATAGAATGAAATATAATGTGAAAAAACAAGCAGTTTTAATACACAAAGAAAAGCAGTGATAAAATCCAAGAAATGCAACTTTCAATTGATAACAGTTTTCAAGCTAAAATTTTCAGAATGTTAACACATTTAAATAGACATGTGATATAATGTAAATTACTACTAAAAAAACCCCAATACAAGGGTAAATACCACAAATCCAATGATCACCAAAACTAGGAACACCCCTAGGTAACTAGATAGTCTCGGGCCCTATGTACCTCGTACCTCGGTGTAAAGTATCCAAGTCACAATCCTTTCCCATGCACGAGCCACTATTAGGGAACATACCAATAACCTAGGGGTCCCCAAATATCATCCACATAGTTTAGTTAGAGTTGTTTTTATCTATTTTCTCAGTGAAATAGGGACACAACCCATCCAGTTCACTAGCCGTACTAGTACATATCAGCCCACCTAAGTACCTGAGATTCCCATTTTTGTGCTCAAAAAATTTCAGCAAACAATGCACATCCTTTTGCATATAAAAAACCACTAATGGTCACAATAAAACAATACAGTAGATCTGTATACTTTATACCATTTAAAACACACAATAAAACATTTTAATTTTCAATAAAACAACCTCTCAAAATATCACATTGTTTTGCACCCAAAGCTCTTTGAAATATCCACTTTTCACACTATGTGCACACTTTTAAGTCACAAAAACAAAAATGGCATTTAAATAACCTTTAATGAAACAAACAATTCAGTTTTGTGGTATACCCATGTGAACCAAGAAGTTATATCTTTTAAAAAACCCCATTTTCCCACAAACATGGCACTTAAACCCCATTTGCTTCCCAAACACCATTTAAACAGACTTTTGAAGCAACAAAAAACAAGAATAAACATTCAAAACATGATTTACAGTCCTAATAAAATTCAATAAAATCAACTAAGTAATTATTGGTCATCCCCAAATGAACCAATAAAAGATTTGTATGAAAACCGCCCAATTTCACCAAAAATTGGAACTTAAAATTCATTTGCTTTATAAATGAAACTAAAACCAATTTTCATAGAAATATTAAAATTAAATAAATATGAAAATACCATGAACACAGAAATCTAATTTACAAAAAAAGTCATGCACAATGGAATCACCTACCAAAAGAGTCAAGAACCGCAAATCCTGGTGCGGAACTTCAACCACGCCACCACCACACCACAAGGGAGTGAGATCAAACCTAAAACCAGAGTATTGGACAAAGAAACTCAAAATTAAACCCTATGTACGAATCCCTAGCTTCTGGAAATTTGGTGATTCAAGAAAAAATGGAGAAATCTTAAGGAAAAGGAAGGATATTAGAAGGATAGTCACTTGAGAAATCTGAACGATTTTAGCAACCTGAGAGGTTTGGCCCTAATTCCTGACTGATACGATATCCAAAGAGGGGTAAACTAATATGGGGGTGCGTCTAGGTACAGTGGGAGTAGGTGGGAGGTGGAATCATAGAAAAAGGATAAAAATTAATATTTTATGAAATAATTACAAAACAATTTTAAAACTGGAAATGGGCTTTCGGGTTGGCCCAATACCTAATTTGATCACCCAAATCCAAGATGCTAATGAATTTTTAAGTGGCCCAAATTTATTTGGTGTTTTTAATATTTAAATGAAGGTAATTTTGGAAGTTTAATGGGTGAAAAGGTTGAAAAATGAAGGTATTATTAAAGAAAAAAAATTTACTTTCAAAATTGGAAATGGGCTCTCGGGTTGGCCCAAATTTTGGAAACCCACCATTTTCTTCAAAAATGCATGGAAAACCCCCAAAACAAAAAAATGATGTAACTTAAATGAAAAATAACTTTAAAATATGTCATTTATGTGACAATTATCCCCACCATGAAGGACGTTCCACCCTGGAAAGTCAACATGAAGCTTGATTGGAAAACAAGAACGGGTACTCTTCCTCGACCCATGATTTTCACTCTCATGTCTCATGTGTATCATTCCCATGATTCCATAGAAACTGGACTAATATAATAGACTTACCTCAAAGTATATTATCTTGGTAGTCCACTATTTTCACCAGCCTCTCAACAATAGACAAGTCAGGATCTATCTTCAGTTCTTCCCAACTCAACACATGGGATGGATCCTGGTTGTATTTCTTCAACTGAGAGACATGGAAGATATCATGGATGGACGTCAACTGAGAAGGTAAGGCCAACCTGTATTCCACCTTTCCAATACACTCGGTGATCTCAAAGGGCCCAACATACCACGGCATCAGCTTACCTTGCTTTCCCAATCGAAGATGGCCTAAACGAGGGGCCACTTTCAAGAATAACCTGTCACCCATAGAAAACTCTAGGTCTCGATGCCTCCAGTCAGCATAAGATTTATGATGACTCTAAGCTGTCAATAAGAACTTTCTGATCAACTTGACCTTCTCTGAAGTCTCCTGCACAAGGCTCGGCCCCAACAGTGAAGTCTCTCCTACCTCAGCCCAACATAGGGGGGACCGACATGGCCGACCATAGAGCGCCTTAAAAGGGGCCATTCGAATCGAGGATTGGTAACTGTTATTATAAGAAAACTCAAACAATCCCAAATGTTTATCCCAAGAACCTCCAAAGTCCAGGACACATTCATGAAGCGTGTCCTCCAAAATCTGATTCACCCACTCTGTCTGACCATCTGTCTGAGGGTGTTATGTCGTACTCATCTTAATCTGAGACCCCAAGGCCTTCTGAAGGCCTTCCCAAAATCGAGAAGTGAAGCAGGGGTCTCTATCTGAGACAACTACTGATGGTACACCATGGAGTCTCACCACTTCTTGAAGATACAAATGGCCCAAATCATCCAATTTAGTTGTATCTTTTATCGGAATGAAGTGGGCTGATTTGGTCAGACGATCAGTCACCACCCGAATGGCATTCTTACCCCAAGGTGTATGAGGTAAGCCCACAATGAAGTCCATGGTGACCTCGTCCCACTTCCAGGTAGGAATGGGTAGTGGTTGGAGCAAACCAAAAGGACTTTGGTACTCTGCTTTCACCAGCTGGCATGTGTAGCATCTCGAAACAAATTCCGCTATGTCTTGTCTCATACCAGGCCACCAAAACTGCCGACGGATATCATAATACATCTTAGTGGCACCCAGATGGATAGCCCATTGTGACTGGTGGCTATCCGGCATCACCACCTTCCACAGAGATAACGGCGCTACTGAACGGCCCTTGAATCACAAGATGCCCTCAGGAGATGACGACTAATCAGAGGATGTCTCCCCACCATGAAGAAACTACTTCGACTGCTGACTTTCGTGGTTCATCTCTTGGCCCCCGTATTAGCTTCCTATGGATAATCCTTTGGGGGGGCCTTACTCTCCTTGAAAAAGGGTTGGGCTAGAGGATTGGGAATGGCCTATCTGTCAACATCTGGACTGATCCATGGATGATCGACAAGAATGGGATGCGGGCTACATCCCCTTCCCAACCAGGCCTTGAGGATGCTACTGTCAGCTGCCTCCTTTCAGACCAGGGACCGGGGTGGTGCATGGAAAATATCCATGAATGGTTTAACGATAGAGACCAAATAATTATCCTGAGCTTTCCCTGGGTCCCAGATGCAGGCCCTGACCATCTCTTATGGACCAATGACATGTCAGGAGACTACATGGTGAGATCCGGTTATAGACTTGCTCTTGGAAACCATTCGGCCGATCGGGGAGAGGGACCATGGAAATCACTTTGGAATCTCAACATTCCTCAAAAAATTCGCCACTTTTGGTGGCAGGTGTGTACGGGCACCCTCCCTACCAAGATTCTTCTCATTCTCTGTCATATGGCCAGTGCTGAGACCTTCCCTTTCTACCATAATGTTACTGAAACCCCTTTGCACGCAATCATTCACTGCTCAGGAGCTAAAGAAATTTGTAATAAATGGGGCCCGGCTTCGAAAGTTTCATTGGAAATTGCCTCTGACCTACCCGATCTTCTGACGCGTTGTTGCTCCTCTCTCTCATCAAACACTGCATGTTCAATTTGCACTCTATCTTGGATCATATGGGTCTGGCGTAATGCCATGGTTTTTAACCACATTTATAAACCTCCTAATTTCTGGATTGAACATGCCATTTTGTTGATCGAGAACTGTAAGGACCACAAAGGACATGATATGCCAAGTGTTACCCCCTCTTGTCTCACTCATTGGAATCCCCCAATAGAAGGGATTATTAAGATTAACGTGGACGCATCTCTCCCCAAGGATGGTATTATTGTGCTCGGTCTCCTGGCCCAAAATCATCTGGGGAAAATCATTGCTGCAAAATATGAATCACATCATGCCTACTAGGAACCTATAGTTGCTGAAGCGTCCTCCATTCTTGCAGGCATGATGTTTTCTATGGAACATGGATGGGATGATATCATCATTGATTTTTACTGCCTCACCGTTATCGATGCTATTAATCATAACGAAGGCGTACTCCAGTCATTTGGATGCATTACCAGGAGAATTCATTCGGTTCGCCAAGGTTTCCCCTACTGTACCTTCTCCTTTACCAAAAGGGAAGGAAACAATGCGGCCCATCAGTTGGAAGCCTCAGGTTTAAAGACCCAAATCTTGACGTACATGGACATTACATTACTTTTGCAGAATACTTAATACATAACAAAAACAGACACCAAAGTACCATAATAGTTTAGTGTCTTTGGAAACTTGGAATATAATCTTCTAATCTTGGTGAAAGATCTTAAACATCTCCCATAAATATCTTCCCTATTTATTTTCTTATCTAAAACCTTTCTTTAAATCCTGGGGAAAAGAAAACATAAAAAAGGGTGAGCTCAAATGCCCAGTAAGGGTAAACATAGAGAACATAAAACAATCCATAAACATTTGAATGCAAAAACTTGAACATAAAATCTAAACATCAAAATCTTGAGCAAAGACATGAATCTTGGAAGTATGTAAGGTATATATCATAATGGATCATCAATCATGATAAAATACTATGGGAATAAATCATGTAATTTTGGTAACCATTAAGCACATGTTATGATTTCCATAGTAGCCAAGGAATTACTGTCATGGCCATCTTAGTGGACAAAGTCCCTTTCTGAATCGAGTTCACTCCTCATTTCAGTTATGTAACACTGAACCGGATTAACTTACCGTTCCAGCCATGTCTATCTCATGAGATATAAATCTTTTCCCAATGCATTGGAGGGAGATATAGGTCTCACCCATCTCATAATTAAATCATTCTTACTTGTTCCATAACATCAACATTAATCATTCATCATTACCCAAATTATAAAATGGGTTTCATAAACATCATCCCATCATAACACAATCCATACAAAAAAATGGATATCATTTCATCATAAGAAAAGTGAAACCATGTAAATTATAGAGAAATTATACTTGAAACATACACATATGAAATAATTTCATCTTATATAGAAAATGGTTTTGATAAAACACTTGAAATTAATTCTTGAGGAAAATATACTTTCTTATTTAAAATCATTTTCTTTTCACAGAATTCCATGAAATTTTAAAAGAAAAGAATTTTGTTGAAAATAGTCATTAAATCATGTATATTAAGCTTCATGAAAATTAGGCCTTATGAAACCATAAAAATCTATTCATGTCGTATAAGTTAAAAAAAATATTCTTCTCGTACTTTTGCCGGAAAAGTCAAAAAGTTCCTCGTATGGTAAAAAAAGAAATATTCCTTCCATACGATGTGGTAAAAGTAAAAAGGGTAAAAATGAATATAAGCATAAATGGAAGAAAATTAAACATTTTATCAAAACATTTTGAGAACATATGGACATGTATAATAAACATAACCCCAATAAATACTTATGAATAAACAATCTCAGATAAGAATGTGATTGGAATAATTATCCCTTACATTATGTCTGATATGCTTCGTATGTATCCGAACCTCCTGTATAATGATTTAAATAATGTCACTAACTTATTACAGAATCATATTCATTGTTATTATATCATATATAGTTTACTTATGACTTTATATTACCCGTTCTTTTGTAAATTCGATGTAAAAGCAGCGATTTGGGAAAAATAGTTTCATTTATTGTACGTGTTTTGACTTGTTGTTCTTGATATTATTAATTATATCATGATTTAATTAATTCCATAATGTAAAACATTATTTATATATAATATATATTCATCATATACATATATATATGATAGATCGATAAATGGAATGAAATACACCGTTCATGGAGACGGTAGGCCGTACGTACGCATGAACGTTGTTTTCGTTTCCTTATTGAATTGAATGGAATTAAGTAGATGATATAAATATATATATACATAAATCCAGTATCATTATTATTTCATATATTTCATTATTATTCATTATATATACTTTATAATCATTCATGAATGGTGAATATGGAGAATAAATCTCATCGCGTCGTGAAGACGGGAGTCCGTACGTACGCACGAGCGATGATATCATTCTCATGATCATGGAATTGTATTGAAGTGTATGTATAATATTTAAGAATCAATATCACTTTAAAATAATCATATATAGTTATTTATTTACACCATTATACCCATCCAAGTAAGGTGGTGGTTGAAAACAGATTACACCACGGCGTGGAGACGGTATTCCGTACGTACGCACGCGCGGTGATTTCATTTTCCGTAGGATGGATAGAAGGTGAAATACAGTTGTTTCATATTTATAATAACATATCAGTATATAAGTAATACTTATATTATTACATTATAATGATACAACTAAATAATAATAAGTAGAAGAAGAAAGAAACTTGAGAGAATCGGAAGAAGTGATTACCTCTTCTTCGACGCACCTCCTTTAAGCTTCCTCTTAAGGAAGTAGAGTTGGTCTTTTGAGAAGATGAAAACATCCAGAATGTTTATAGGGAAGTGGAGAAGAAAAATGTTCAGGGTATGGATGATCTTGAAGGCTCAAAATGGTGTGAAGAGAAGAGGTAAGGGGTGCCCTTTTTATAATGGAGGAGAGGGGCACCTTTGGAAAAACTTAAAATATTATTTTATAATAAAGTCATATTCAGTTTATAATAGCTCAAAATTGATTTATTTAGAAGATAACGTGAGGATGGGTCTCAATCCTCTCAACCAATAGATTTTAGACAAGTTAGGTTACTATTTTAACCTTATCATTTAGATTTAACTCTAAGTTAAATAATTTAACTTTTACCGTGTCTTTTTGTTTTCTTACACTATATGGTTAATAAACTTACTATAACAAGCCAAAAGAACCCCAAGTTGTTCATTATTAAATTATATAACTTTATATAAGTAATTTAGCCGAACCTTAGATTTTTAGGAATAAAATAACAATTAATAATATAATATTTGTTTTAAAAACTATTTTATATCAATTTTGACACTATTTGGAAATTGATTTTTGTGAAAATTGTAACAGAATGATTAGTTTTAAAAGAGTTAATTAAATCAATACTAATATGTAATATTAACCTATAAAATTATTTTAATTCAGAAAAAGTCTCAAATTACATTTATTTGTGTATTTAAAATATCAATTATGTTAATATTTCATTAATAAGGTAATTACTACATCATCATTATGTCCTAATTAAACTAAATTATTTAATGTCTAAAATTTATAAATAAAATACCATTATGTAGGAAATATTTTTATATTTATAATAAATATTTATATTTGAATTTATATTATGTATAACCCTACATTAAAAACGTTTTTAGTTATTAAACTTTGATTTTAACTATTTTAACACTTCTTTAAATAAAATAATAATAAGTGTCCTAATCTAATCCAAATTGAACTAAAGGGTAATATTTTATTCCTAAGGTTGTTTTTGGTCGAATTATACTTATCCAATAGAATTAAGACAAGTTTTAGGGTAATAATAATAACATTTTTACCCTTAATTAACCTATTTACTTTTAACCGTGGTAAAAAAAAGTAAAAAGTTACTATTCACTAAAAATTATTTTTATCTTATTGAACCACATTTTACTCCTTGATATTAACCGTGTCTCTCGTATTTTCAAAATTCCACTCACAGAAGTGGTAAAATTAAGTTTTATGTAAATTTTCAAACTCTTCTAAGAGGTGGGTAAAAGACGGTGAAAAGTTCAATAAAATTCTTATATATCTAAAATTATTATAAAATGACTCCAATGAATTACTTTAAACTTATATAGGTATTATGTATCAATTTTTACCTAAAATAAATTTAAATAAAATAAAAATTTATTTAAATAAAAATTTGGTTTTTAAATAGTAACCTAGTGTTTTCACTATTCATCAAAAACTGAAAGTTTTCAGAAAAATACCAAAATTTCACCCTAGGCTAATTTCGATATTCCAAATCCAAAAATGAAGTCCATTTTGAAAGATACATTTTATAAAATTTTAAAAAGTGGATATTACTATTCATAACGGTTAGTTAATAATAATATTATAATAATATCTCGTTTATTGAAACTTGGTATTGCGTATAACACACGCTATCGTGGAAGGTCATAGTTGCGTGTAATAAAAGACAATTTAGGGTTGCCTGTAGTGCAATATTCATAGAATCCAACCATATTTCATTTATACATTTAATATATATATATACACACTCAATGTTGCGTAAAATAACTTCTATCAAACGAACTTAAAATTGTGTGTAACACGATCCAAGATTAGTGTTGTGTATACTGCAAGCTAATACAATGTTGCGTATAGAACAAGCTAATTTTGGTGTCACGTACAACACAAGAAATCAATGAAAATAATAATTCTCATAAAATAGCGGGTTGTTACATTCTACCCCCCTTAAAATGAATTTCTCCCTCGAAATTCATCGGGGTTATAAATCGTTTACTACTAGAAATTTTCTTTTATAGAAACCAACATGGTAAAAAGGAATACTAAATCTTAATTTTAAAAACTAATGTATGAAACGTAATGGATACCCAAATTAACTTATCCCTGGGTTTCCACATAGGAGAACATAGGTGAAAATATGGATATGGAAGAGAAATCTCATCATCAAGTTCTGATGGAGAGTGGTAGAGAACATGGCTATGAAAAATCCAACAATCACAAAGTCATAAATTTGTGATGATCTAAGGTACCATCTGATTCATCAGATATAAGGGCACTAGCACAACATTTTTGGTTTTCAAGATCATTTCCCTAAAGTTAAAGAATTTGAATTAGAAGAAATACTTACTTTATTTCGGTATAATCTCACCGTTGTTCGTGCCTTGAACAATTTCCACTTCATCTATTAATGAAATGAAGTTGAATATTTCATTCGTGAGGTGTTAGCAGATCATGTGATAGAATGATGGGTCATTCCATATGTATCAAACAAAAGGTTAGAAAAAGTTATCAAATATACATAAGTCCATCTATGGTGAGGTTAATCATATATGATTCCAAAAATGGACTTATACTTCATCTATCATACTGCTTAATATAATAAAACTAGTTTCTACTAACCAGGGACTTCCTATAGGCCAGTGGTAAGCGATAAAGGCCTGTCGCACTTCAGTTGTGGGTTCGATTCCCACAACCTTGTCCGACGCGACAGGTTGTCTCTCGTCCTGTAAGTTGCCCCTTTTTCTAAAACTACATTATAGTAACATTCCTGCAATAAAATAGAAAAAAAAATACTATCTTATGTCTAACTTAATTCATTCCAATCTTTAGGCTTATAGAAAATACTTCTGTCCAAGCTCATAGTATAAAGAAAACAATTACTAGAAATGTCATCTACCAAGCATGTGAATACCATCATTTATCCCCCATATATCATACGATATATCTTGTTGGTCACATTCCAAACATGTGAATACCTTAATCATGTATTCTCTTGAACCATAGTGAAAACATGAATTTTGTTACAAGGTAACTCTTTCCATATACCAAAATCCCAAAAAATTTATATACTCAAACCATGATATCACTTTTTCCTTATATTAGTCATGAGCTCATTAATACTATCAAACATTTCATTATCTCCTTATCCCTTATTTATGCGCATATCATCTGCTTTCCAAAATATTTGAATCACTTTTCATGGTTACTGGTACCATATAATTATCGAAAACCATAATAAACCATTACATAGATATTACAATGTTCCACAATACTATAAATGAGATTCCACAACATTATTTTGGAATCCCTTTACATAAACACATAATCATTCCACTACATCGTTTTCATACTCAACATTGCTAATAGTGATCGCATGTGACTTCCCTTTGTCCTTTGCCTCAAGAGGTTGCTCACATTGATCATCATTAACCCTTGTATTAGGGCATTAATTGGCATAATTCCCCATTTCCTTGCACTTAAAGCATTGAAGTGTTGGTGGTGCGTTCTCTATAGTCTTTTCTTTATTCACATCATTATCAACCCTTTTTCTATTACTTCGACACTCAGCTGCTCGATGACCTTATTTTCCACACTTAAAACACTTTCTAGTTTCTTTAAGACAATCTCCACCATGCTTCTTTCCACACTTTGAGCTTAAAGAAACATTTATCTTCTTTTCACCATTATTCTGATATTTCTCTTTGAACTCCATCTTTCTTTTCTTGTCAAAACCATGACATGGATATGTAACACCAACTTCCATTTCTACCTTGATAGCACAATGCACAATTTCTTCATAGCTAATGAACTCTCTTATATCTAATTCCCTTCGAAGACTTGGTTTTAATCCACTGAAGAATCGGTCAACTTTACTTTCAGGTTGGATGATAAAGCCAGATGCATACCTTGAAAGCCTTGTAAAATTCGCTTCGTATATACCAACAGATTCATCATCCTTTTGATTAAGCTCAAGGAAATCCTTTTCCAACTTTTTTAGAAGAATATAAGGGAAGTACTTATTGAAAAATAAGATCTTGAACTCATCCCATTCCATGGATTCAATTTCATCTCGGGGCCTCGTATTATTAATTAGAGTCCACCATTGATCTGCTTCACCTTCTAAATGGTAAATAGCCAGAATGAATTTTTCATGTTCCGAACAGTGAAGTATGGAAAATAACTTTTCAATGGTACTGATCCATTGTTCATCAACAAGTGGATCAGAAGACCCACTGAAAGAAGGTGGACGTTGCCTCATGAAAGACTCAATAGAATATTGTTCCCTTCTCTGCTCATTTGGAAGTCCAGAATGATTCATAGCTTGTGTAAGTATAGCAATAAAATTTTTCACTCCATCTCCCATAATGTTGGTTTATTCATGATTACAATCATTGCATCTTCCATTACATTGATCAATATGGTTCCTTCGGGTTCCAGCCATCGTCTAAAACCCAAAAAGAATAGTATGAGAGGAAAAAATTATGCTAGGGAAAACAACATAATAAAGGGGAAGTACCTTCAATATATAACATCTTAGGTATATTTCTAAGATTTTTACCATAATTCAAGGACAATTACCTATATGTATACTTATCCTTGGGACATACCTATACATACCTTAGAAATATCTCTAGGGATTTCACTAAAGTTTTCGCATCCTAGTTTCTAAAGGTTAACTAAACCTTTACTCTGATACCAACTGTAAAGACCCAAAGCTTGACATACATGGACATTACATTACTTTTTTGGAATACTTAATACATAACAAAAACATACACCAAAGGACCGTAATAGTTTAGTGTCTTTGGAAACTCAGAATATAATCTTCTAATCTTGGTGAAAGATCTTCAACATCTCCTGTAAAGATCTTCCCCTTTTATTTTCTTACCTAAAACCTTTCTTTAAATCCTGGGGAAAATAAAACATAAAAAAGGGTGAGCTCAAATGCCCAGTAAGGGTAAACATAGAGAACATAAAACAATCCGTAAACATTTGAATGCAAAAACTTGAACATAAAATCTAAACATCGAAATCTTGAGAAAATACATGAATCTTGGAAGTACGTAAGGCATATATCATAATGGATCATCAATCATGATAAAATACCATGTGAATAAATCATGTAATTGTGTAAAACATTAATCACATGTTATGATTTCCATAGTAGCCAAGGCATTACTTCCATGACCATCTTAGTGGACAAAGTCCGTTTCTGAATCGATTTCACTCCTCGTTTCAGTCATGTAACACTGAACCGGATTAACTTACTGTTCCAGCCATGTCTATCTCATGAGATATAAATCTTTACCCAATGAATTGGAGGGAGATATAGGTCCCACCAATCTCATAATGAAATCATTCTTACTTGTGCCACAACACGAACATTAATCATTCATCATTACCCAAATTATAAAATGGGTTTCACAAACATCATCCCATCATAACATAATCCATACAAAAAATGGATATCATTTCATCATAAGAAAAGTGAAACCATGTAAATCATTGAGAAATTATACTTGAAACATACACATATGAAATAATTCCATCTTATATGGAAAATGGTTTTGATAAAACACTTGAAATGAATTCTTGAGGAAAATATCCTTTCTTCTTCAAAATCATTTTCTTTTCACAAAATTCCATGCAATTTTAAAAGAAAAGGATTTTTTTGAAAATAGTCATTAAATCATGTAGAGTAATATTCATGAAAATGAGGTGTTATTAAACCGTAAAAAAACTGTTCATGTCTTATAAGTTAAAAAAACATTCTTCTCGTACTTTTGCTAGAAAAGTAAAAAAGTAACTCGTATGGTAAATAAAAGAAAGATTCCTTCCATACGATGTGGTAAAAGTAAAAAGGGTGAAAATGACTTTAAGCATAAATGGAAGAAAAGTAAAAAAATTATGAAAACTTATTGAAAACATATGGACATGGATAATAAACATAACCCTAGTAAATACTTATGAATAAACAATCTTGGGTAAGAATGAGATTGAAATAATTATCCCTTACCTTATGTCTGATATGCTTTGAATGTATCCGAACCTCCAGTATAATGATTTAAATAATGTCATTTACTTATTAAAGAATCATATATATTGTTATGATATCATATATAGTTTACTTATGACTTTATATTAGCCGTTCTTTTGTAAATTCAATGAAAAAGCAGCGATTTGTGTAAAATCCTTTCATTTATTGTACGCGTTTCAAATTGTTGTTCTTGATATTATTAATTATATCTTGATTTACTTAATTCAAGAATGTAAAAATTAATTTATATATAATATATATTCATCATATACATATATATATATGATATATCGATAAATGGAATGAAATACACCGTTCATGGAGACGGTAGGTCGTACGTACGCATGAACGTTGTTTTTGTTTCCTTATTGAATTGAATGGAATAAATTAGATGAAATAAATATATATATACATAAATCCAATATCATTATTATGTCATATATTTCATTATTATTCATTATATATACTTTATAATCATTCATGAATGGTTAACATGGAGAATGAATCTCATCGCGTCGTGGAGACGGTAGTCCGTACGTACGCACGAGGGACGATATCATTCTCATGATCATGAAATTGTATTCAAGTGTATGTATAATATTTCATAAAAAATATCAATTTAAAATAAACATATATAGTTATTTATTTACACCATTATACCCATCCAAGTAAGGTGGTGGTCGAAAACAGATTACACCACGGTGTGGAGACGGTATTCCGTACGTACGCACGCGTGGTGATTTCGTTTTTCGTAGGATGGATAGAAGGTGAAATAGGGTTGTTTCATATTTATAATAACATATAAGTATATAATTAATACTGATGTTATTACTTTATAATGTTTCAACTAAATAATAATAAGTAGAAGAAGAAAAAACTTGAGGGAATCGGAAGAAGAGATTACCTCTTCTTCGACGCACCTCCTTTAAGCTTCCTCTTAAGGAAGTAGAGTTGGTCTTTTGAGAAGACCAAAAACTCTAGAATGTTTATAGGGAAGTGTAGAAGATAAATGGTCAGGTTTTTTCCAAGATTCAAGGCTCAAAAGGGTGTGAAGAGAAGAGGGAAGGGGTTCCCTTTTAATAAGGGAGGAGAGGGGCACCTTTGGAAAAACTTAAAATATTATTTTATAATAAAGTCATATTCGGTTTATAATAGATCCAAATTGATTTATTTAGAATATAAAGTGAGTGTGGGTCTCAATAATCTCAACCAATAGTTTTTAGACAAGTTTAGGTTACTATTTTAACCTTATCATTTAGATTTAACTCTAAGTTAAATAATTTAACTTTTACCGTGTCTTCTTGTTTTCTTACACTATATGGTTAATAAACTTACTATAACAAGACAAAAGAACCTAAAGTTGTTAATTATTAATATATATAACCTTATATAAGTCATTTGGCCGAACCTTAGATTTTTAGGAATAAAATAACAATTAATAATATAATATTTGTTTTAAAAACTATTTTATGTCAATTTTGACACTATTTGGTAATTTATTTTTGTGAAAATCATAACAGCATGATTAGTTTGAACACAGTTAATTAAATCAATACTAATATGTCATATTAACCTATAAAATTATTGTAATTTATAAAAACTCTCAAATCACATTTATTTGGGTATTTAAAATATCAATTATGTTAATATTTCATTAATAAGGAATTACTACATCATCATTGTGTCCTAATTAAACTAAATTATATAATGTCGAAAAATTATAAATAAAATAAAATTATGTATGAAATATTTTTATCTTTATAATAAATATTTATAGTCAAATTTATCTTATGTATAATCCTACATTAAAAATGTTTTTATTTATTAAACTTTGATTTTACCTATTTTAACACTTCTTTAAATAAAATAATAATAAGTGTCCTAATCTAATACAAGTGGACCTAAAGGGTAATATTTTACTCCTAAGGTTGTTTTTGGTCGAATTATACTTATCCAATAGAATTAATACATGTGTTGGGGTAATAATAATATCATTTTTACCCTTAATTACCCTATTTACTTTTAACTGTTGTAAAAAAAGTAAAAAGTTAGTATTCACCAAAAATTATTTTTATCTTTTTGAACCACATTTTACTCCTTGATATTAAACATTTCTCTCATATTTTCAAAATTCTACTCATAGAAGCGGTAAAATTAAGTTTTATGTAAATTTTCAAACTCTCCTAGGAGGTTGGTAAAAGACGGTGAAAAGTTCAATAAAATTCTTATATATCTTAAATTATTATAAAATGACTCTAATGAATTACTTTGAACTTATATAGGTATTATGTATCAATTTTGACCTAAAATAAATTTAAATAAAATAAATAGTTATTTAAATTAAAAGTCGGTTTTTAAATAGTAACCTAGTGTTTTCACTATTCATCAAAAATTGAAAGTTTTCAGAAAAATACCAAAAATTCACCCTAGGCTAATTTCGATATTCTAAATCCAAAAATGAAGTCCATTTTGAAAGATAAAATTTATAAAATTTTAAAAAAGTGGATATTACTATTCATAATGGTTAGTTCATAATAATATTATAATAATATCTCGTTTAGTGAAACTTGGTATTGCGTATAACACACGCTATTGTGGAAGGTCACGGTTGCGAGTAATAAAAGCCAAGTCAGGGTTTCGTGTAGTGCAAGATTCATAGAATCCAACCATATTTCATTTATACATTGAATATATATATATATACACTCAATGTTGCCTAAAATAACTTCTATCAAACGAACTTGAAATTGTATGTAACATGATCCAAGATTAGTGTTGTGTATACTGCAAGCTAATATGGTGTTGTGTAAATAACAAGTTAATTTTGGTGTCGCGTACAACACAAGACATAAATGAAAATAATAATTCTCATAAAATCTCGGGTTGTTACATTAGGCCCCTTCAATGACAACCAGTTATGGCTGGCCAATTTCCCTTCATGGCTTTGCATTTGTATGTCTGCTGATCTTCGTCATTAATTCTATGCGTCCTTTTGATCAAAAAAACTACAATAGAGAAGGAGTCAACTGTATGCTCGCTAAGAATGCCCCTCCACTGTGTTCCTTGGTCTCCATATGAATCTGAAAAAAGATCCCCATCAATGTCCACTCATCACTGGACTTCCTCAAAGCCTGCACTGGAACCCTTCTGCTCAAGGCGTCGGCCACTACATTACCCTTTCCTGGGGTATAGACAATGTCAAAGTCAAACCCCTGCAAGTACTCAATCCAGCGATGCTGCCTCAAGTTTAGGTCCTTCTGCGAGAAGATATAAACCAAGCTTTTGTGATCAGAGTAGACCACAAACTTCTCCCCAAAGAGGTAGTGATTCCATGTCTTCAAATCATGCATCACCACTTCCAACTCCAAGTCATGGGTCGGGTAGTTATTTTCGTGTGGTCAAAGTTGGAGAGAGCCATACGGGACCACATGATCATCCTGCATAATCATGCACCCAAGTCCCATACCTAAAGCATCACAATAGACCACATATCCCTTTACAGCCTCTGGAAAAATTAGCACGGGGGCAGTAGTCAACTGCCTCTTCAGCTCCTCAAATGGCGCCTGGCATTCCGGACCCCATACAAACTTCACCCCTTTCCAGGTGAGGGAAGTCATCGATGAAGCAAGCTGAGAGAAATCCCGAACAAATCGCCTATAATAACCATCCAAGCCAAGAAAACTCCTGATCTCGAACACATTCTTCGGTTACTCCCATGACATGACCGCACTAATTTTCTCAGGGTCCATTGAAACTTAGTGCTCTGAGATCACATGCCCCTGAAATCTCACCTTCCTAATCCATAAAGTGCACTTTGACAACTTTGCATAGAGGTGGTGATCCCGTAATGTACCCAAAATGATCCTCAAGTGATGTTCATGTTCCTCCTCAGAGCCTGAGTATACCAGAATGTCATCCATGAACACCACAACAAAGGAATTGAGATACTGATGAAACACCCTATTCATGAGTGCCAAAAAGACCGCTGGATCATTAGTTAATTTGAAGGGCATGACCAAATACTTAAAGTGGTCGTACCTGCTTCGAAAGGCTGTCTTTGGGATATCTGACTCTTTCACCCGAAGATGATGATACCTCGAACACAGGTCTATCTTTGAGAACCATTTTTCCCCCTTCAACTGTTCGAACAAATCATCAATTCTAGGAAAAGGGTATTTATTCTTAATTGTTACCTTATTCATCTTCCGGTAGTCAATGCACAACTGGAGGAATCCATAATCCTTTTTCGCAAACAACATAGGAGCGGCCCAAGGAGAGATGCTTAGGTGAATGAATCCTTTGGATTCTAAGTCGTCTAGCTGTATCTTTAATTCCCTCAACTCGGTGGGGGCCATGCGATAAGAGGGAAGAGATATCGGTTGTGTTCCCGGCGCCAGATCAATCGAAAACTCCACATCCCGCTCTAGGGGAAAACCTGAAAAATCATCTGGGAATACCTCCGGAAACTCATTCACTACATGAGGTAGTGAACCTTCATGGGAAAGACCATCCTCTAGCATGATTAAAGATAACTAGAAGATAACACTTCCCAACTCTGGGAGTGGAGGCCCTGCGCGACCTAACCGAGGATCCCATTCTCCATGAAAAATCTGACAACTCCCATCAGGTGCCGTGAAACTCACATGTCATCTGTAGCAATCAATGTGTTCCTGGAAGTGTACAAGCCAATAAATCCTGTGTATGACATCAAAAAGTTTCATATCTAAGACCAATAGGTCCCACTCCATCTCAACCCCTGACACAGAAAGTGCACACGACGGGCACCTAAGACCCTGCTCCTTCTTTCCCAGCGGTGTCACCAACTCCATCGTGAAAGACATAAAATCAGTTGGAAAATTCAGAATGTCAACAAAATGGTCATAAATGAATGAAACAGAGGCACCAATATCAAAAAGATCAGCATCTATAGAAGATTTGATCAAAACAGTACCACAAACTGTCGACGGTCCTTCCTCTGATACCATTTTGTCACAAACCAAATCTGGTTGCCACCATTAACGGCACAAAACCTGGCCCATGGCAAGGCCTGAAGGGTGTTCCCTATCCCCACGGGCTGGCACAAGTGCCTGGGTATCATTTATCTAGGTTTGGGAAAGATTTACCTGAAAATTTATACATAAAACATTAAAAATATTTGATAAAATGAATCTGAAAAATTCATACCAGCAAGGTTTATACAAAAATCCAGAACTGAATACATAAGTTCAAATGAAGTACAAATGGTCCAACTACACAATGAAACAGCAACAAAATATCCCCATGGACTCTACATGACAAGGGGTCATCACCCCCAAGTCGTCTCCACAACTCCGTCCCAAGGATGGGGACTAACACCCTGAACCGCCATCACCCTTAGCATTTCCTTTACCTGAGTCAAACATAACGAAGTCTAATTACACCCAAGGGGTGTAATTATGGTTTGAGCCTAATCCCAATAGGATACCACCCAATGATTTCAAATTTAATGCAATACAATGTGAAAAAGCAAGCAGTTTTAATACGCAAAGAAAAGCAGTGATAAAATCCAAGAAATGCAACTTTCAATTGATAACAGTTTTCAAGCTAAAATTTTCAGAATGTTCACAAATTTAAATAGACATGAGAGCTACTGTAAATTACTGCCAAAAATACCCCAATACAAGGGTAAATACCACAAATCCAATGATCACCAAAACTAGGAACACCCCTAGGAAACTAGATAGTCTCGGGCCCTATGTACCTCGTACCTTGGTGTAAAGTATCCAAGTCACAATCCTTTCCAGTGCATGAGCCACTAGTAGGGAATATACTCATAACCTAGTGGTCCCCAAATATCATCTGCATAGTTTAGTTAGAGTTGTTGTTATCCATTTTCTCAGTGAAACAGGGACACAACCCATCTGGTTCACTAGCCGTACTAATACATATCTGCCCACCTAAGTACCTGGGATTCCCCTTTTTGTGCTCAAACAATTTCAGCAAACAACACACATATTTTTGAACATACAACACCACTATTGGTCACAAACAAACAATTCAGTATCTATACATACTTTATACCATTTAAAACACACAACAAAACATTTTGATTTTCAATAAAACAACCTCTCCAAATATCACATTGTTTTGCACCCAAAGCTCTTTGAAATATCCACTTTGCACACTATGTGCACACTTTTAAGTCACCAAAAAAATGGAAGTTCAATAAACTTTAATTAAACCAAAAAATCAGTTTTTTGGTATCCCCATGTGAACCTAGAAGTTATATCTTTTAAAAAAACCCCATTTTCACACAAACATGGCACTTAAAGCCCATTTGCTTCCCAAACACCATTTAACAGACTTTCGTAGCAACAAACAACAAGAATAAACATTCAAAACATTATTTTCAGTCCTAATACAATTAAATAAGATCAACTAAGTAATTATTGGTCATCCCCAAATGAACCAATAAAATATTTGTATGAAACCCGCCCAATTTCACCAAAAATTGGAACTTAAAATTCATTTGATTTATAAATGAAACTAAAACCAATTTTTTCAGAAATATTAAAATTCAATAAATATTAAAATACCATTAACACAGCAAGCTAATTCACAAAAATTGCATGCACAATGGAATCACCTACCAAAAGAGTCAAGAACCGCAAATCCTAGTGCGGAACTTCAACCGCACCACCACCGCACCACAAGGGAGTGATATCAAACCTAAAACTAGAGGATTGGACCAATAAACTCAAAATAAAACCCTGGGTACTAAGCCCTAGCTTCTGGACATTTGTTTATTCAAGAAAAAATTGAGAAAGCTTAAGGAAAAGAAAGGATCTTAGAAGGATAGTCACTTACTTGAGAAATCTGGACGATTTTAGCAACCTGAGAAGTTCGGCCCTAATTACCGACTTATACGATCTTAAAATAGGGGGAAACGAGCCTGGGGGTGTGTATAGGTACAGTGGGAGCATGTGAGAGGTGGAATCACCAAGAAAGGATAAAAAATAAATATTTTATGAAATAATTACAAAACAATTTTAAAACTAGAAATGGGCTTTCGGGTTGGCCCAATACATAATTTGATCACCCAAATCCAAGATACTAATGAATTTTTAAGTGGCCAAAATTTCTTTGGTGGTTTGAATAGTTAAATTAAGCTCATTTTTTAAGTTTAATGGGTGAAAAAGGCTGAAAAACTAAGGATTTATTAAAGAAACAAAATTTACTTTCAAAACTAGAAATGAGCTCTCGGGTTGGCCCAAATTTTGGAAACCCACCATTTCCTTCAAAAATGCATGGAAAACCCCCAAAACAAATAAATGATGTAAATTAAATGAAAATTACCTTTAAAATATGTCATATATGTGATAGATGGAGTGAGTGGTTTCCAAGAAATTATATACCTATATAGATACTATAAGTGGATGTGGCTCTGGCATAAATGTATATAGGGATAACAACCGTAAAAACCCATATTGTGCTAGACTATATTGGGAACTAGTGCACAAAGATAGGCCTTTATACACACCTAGTTTTATGCACCTAGGTTATATGATTTATAAATTAACAAACTATTTAAAATCCATCATAAAGGATTTAAAAAGATGATGATCAAGGATAACCTAGGTTAAAATAGAGGTGTCGTAGATTTAAAAGAATATGTAATGAATTATATGTTAGGCGGAGTAAGAAAGGGAGTGATGGCAAGAGGGGGGTGAATTGCCTTTTAAAAAAAGATTAACAAATTAAAATCAAAGTGAAAGTGCAGCGGAAATAAAAGAGGCAAGACACGCAAGAATTGATAACGGAGTTCGGCTTAAACCCAAGCCTACGTCTCCGCTCCCAACTCAACCGTTGAGAGATTCTACCGCTTGCTTTTCAATGGTTTTAGAAAGAAACCCACTAGACTTTACAGGTAGTCTAGAACCTATTACATCTTGCTTTTATATGGTTATTCAATAACCCACTTGCTTTCAATTGTTGAGCAAGAACCCACTAGCCTTCTTACAGGTGAAGGCTAGCTCACCTATGTCACAAGCCTTTTAAAGGAAAGGCTTGACCAACCTCTTCACACCTTAAAGGTGATGTGAAAACCCAAAAGAAAGGATGAGAGAAAGATATGGGGTTTGTAGGCACAAACCCAAATTTAAGCTCAAAATGAATAAAACAATAAAAACCGTAATGGGAGAATCCTTGGGCGCCAAAGGTTGATTGGAGTTGTTGAAGGGCGCTCCCAAGCTTCTTTGGTGGTGCTCCTTGGATGTGGAAGTTGGTTGGAGCAAGTGGGGTTCCCTTGGAGGAATCCGCCGGAGGTTCGCCAAATGATGGGAAATGTGTCTGTTGGCTTCTCAATAGTTCTAGCTATGTTCCTTAGGCTTCCGGGGGTTCAAGGTCCTTTATTTATAGAGGGGGAACCCTCATATGGCCGTTAGAGGCCTTTGGAGCCGTTGGAGAGGCTTTCGGAGCCGTTGGAGGCCAAGTGGACAGGCTGGTCAAAAGCCCAACGGCTAGTTTGACTGGCTCCACCGGCTGACCGGTACAGATCCACCGGTTGGCCGGTGTGTGCAAAATGGAGGAGGGCTCGGGCTCAGGCTCCACCGGCTGGCCGGTGAGCAGGCCACCGATTGGCCGGTGCTGAGGCAGTAGCAACCACTGTGCTGGCTGGGTGCCACCAGTTGGCCGGTGATGAGGCCACCGGTTGGCCGGTGTGGAGGCAGTGGCTGGACTCTCGGTCTAGGCTATACCGGTTGGCCGGTGCTGAGGCCACCGGTTGGCCGGTGCTGAGGAAGTGGCTCAGCCTTCTGTCCAGGGTCCATCGGCTGGCCGGTGGTGAAGCCACCGGTTGGCCGGTGGACTGAATTTCGGTCCATTTTAGGCTTTTTGCCTTCTTGGCCTTCTTGGCCCAATTCCTTGGCAACCTGAAATGATTCCTATCATCCAAAAACACTTGAAAGAGGATTAGATAAATAAGTGAGTGATTGTGATCATGAAAATAAAACCACGAGGGGTATGAGAGGTACAACAATCTCCCCCTATTTTGATGATCACAATCACCAAAACAAACAATGTAGAAAATGAAATGAAAAGCATGCTTTAAAGAATTTTTTCCCCAATCAATCAAGAATTTCTCCCCCTTTGTGATTATCAAAATAGCACGGGGCATAAAACTTGATTGAGGGAAAGAGTTGAAAAACAAAATAGAGATTTTAAAACCAATTGAAATTTTTGAAATTTGAATTGAAAGTTTTGAAAAATTTGAATTGCAAGTTTTGAAATGAAAAATTGAATAACATTTTGAATTGAAATTTTTGAGTAAAAAATAGAATAACAATTTGAAATTAAAAAATTTGATACCAAGAGTTGAAATTGAAAGTTTGAATCGAAAATTTTGAAATTGAAATCAAAAGGGTTTAAACGAACCTAACTCCCCCTAAATAAAAACAACAAATCACCGGGGAGAGGTGTTTGAAACTGAGACAAATTTTGGTCCGGTGAGACTTGCTAGAAGGGATTTTTCAATCCACACTTGTCTAGTGGCGGGTCTTCTCCTAAAAAATTCATCATTAAAGAAAATACTTTTGGGGCGGCCATACCGGGCATTTTTACAATTGCACTCATAAATTAAGTGCCCGGGTTTTTTACAATAATTGCAAAATTTATATTGGGAGCTCCCCCTTACAAAAATAGTAGGTGCATGGGAAGAGGAAGCTTGCTTGGAATAGCCAAGCCCTTCGGTGGTTCTAGATACACGTTGGGAACCTAGGAGTTTGGTCAAATTTTGTTCCCCTTGGGTGAACTTGGCTAGGGATTCCCTTAAATCTTTGATAGTTGATTCCATGGAATCAATATCGGGAAGATTTTGGATTTTGAGGGTCAACTCTTCCTTCTCTTTGAGAAGTTGTTCTTTTTCGGAAGAGAGTTTTTTGAAATTCTTTTTTAAAGAAACAAATTTGGAAGAAAGTTCGTGAAAACCTTCCTCCAATTGATCTCTCGCATGTTGGATATCCTCATAGGATAAATGATTGAAAGAATTTGAATTTGAAGAACTAGAGGATGAGGAGTCGGAAGAAGTTACCTCATGGAATGCCATTAGGCATTTGTTACCGTTGTCGCTCGAGGAGGAGGAGGAGGATGTGGAGCTATCACTCCATGTGGCCTTGAATGCCTTCTTCTTCTCCTTTTGCTTGGCCTTTTTCTTGTTGAGTGGGCAATCGGGCTTGTAATGGCCTTTCTCGCCACACCCGTAACATTTTACCTTGGGCTCGGATTTTTCGTTGGGTTGAGCCTTGCGGGATTTCTTATTTTTGTGCTTCTTCATGAACTTGTGCATCTTGCGGGCAAGATCCTCCATTTCGGAATCGCCGCTTGAAGAGGAAGAAGATAAGGAGGAGGAGCTTTCTTCTTTTTGTACCTTGAAGGCGATGTTCTTTGGAACTTTGATCGGTTTTCCTTCCTTTTCAGCTTGCCTCCTCATGGTGATCTCATAAGTCATGAGGGATCCGATGAGCTCTTCTACCAGTATGTTCTTGATGTCTTTTGCTTCTTGGATTGCCGTGACCTTTGGTGCCCATGAGCTTGGTAGGATCCATAGGATCTTCTTGACCATTGTTTCTGCAGAAATATTATCTCCAAGAGATTTTCTACCATTGCAAACATCAGTAAATCGAGTAAACATATCAGAAATAGATTCGGAAGGATGCATGGAAAAAGACTCAAAATCTTGACGAAACATGTCCAATCGAGTGTCCTTGACTTTGTTGGTCCCCTCATGGGTTACCTCCAAAAGTTTCCAGATTTCATGTGAGGAGGTGCATGTGGAAACTCGATTGAACTCATTACGATCAAGGCCGCAATGTATAGCGTTCATGGCTTTGCCATCAAGCTCGAAATTTTTAATATCGGCTTGGGTCCATTTGGATTCATCGGGGGAAGAGAGAGTGTAACCTTGCATGACAATTTTATAAATGGGATAGCCAATGCTTCTAAGAAAAGCGGTCATGCGGGTTTTCCAATAAGTGTAGTCGGTTCCATCAAAAAATGGAGCACGACCCAATGAATAGCCTTCGGGGGTGAAAGAGGTTGAGGTTATCACAAAAGATCTTGAATTTGAAACCGGTGAAGGTATTACTCAAATTTTGCCTCTGATACCAATTGTTAGGCGGAGTAAGAAAGGGAGTGATGGCAAGAGGGGGGGTGAATTGCCTTTTAAAAAAATATTAACAAATTAAAATCAAAGTGAAAGTGCAGCGGAAATAAAAGAGGCAAGACACGCAAGAATTGATAACGGAGTTCGGCTTAAACCCAAGCCTACGTCTCCGCTCCCAACTCAACCGTTGAGAGATTCTACCGCTTGCTTTTCAATGGTTTTAGCAAGAAACCCACTAGACTTTATAGGTAGTCTAGAACCTATTACAGCTTGCTTTTATATGGTTATGCAAGAACCCACTTTCTTTCAATGGTTGAGTAAGAACCCACTAGCCTTCTTACAGGTGAAGGCTAGCTCACCTATGTCACAAGCCTTTTAAAGGAAAGGCTTGACCAACCTCTTCACACCTTAAAGGTGATGTGAAAACCCAAAAGAAAGGATGAGAGAAAGATATGGGGTTTGTAGGCACAAACCCAAATTTAAGCTCAAAATGAATAAAACAATAAAAACCGTAATGGGAGAAGCCTTGGGCACCAAAGGTTGATTGGAGTTGTTGAAGGACGCTCCCAAGCTTCTTTGGTGGTGCTCCTTGGATGTGGAAGTTGGTTGGAGCAAGTGGGGTTCCCTTGGAGGAATCCGCCGGAGGTTCGCCAAATGATGGGAAATGTGTCTGTTGGCTTCTCAATAGTTCCGGCTATGTTCCTTAGGCTTCTGGGGGTTCAAGGTCCTTTATTTATAGAGGGGGAACCCTCATATGGTCGTTAGAGGCCTTTGGAGCCGTTGGAGAGGCTTTCGGAGCCGTTGGAGGCCAAGTGGACAGGCTGGTCAAAAGCCCAACGGCTAGTTTGACTGGCTCCACCGGCTGACCGGTACAGATCCACCGGTTGGCCGGTGTGTGCAAAATGGAGGAGGGATCGGGCTCAGGCTCCACCGGCTGGCCGGTGATGAGGCCACCGGTTGGCCGGTGTGGAGGCAGTGGCTGGACTCTCGGTCTGGGCTATACCGGCTGGCCGGTGCTGAGGCCACCGGTTGGCCGGTGCTGAGGCAGTGGCTCAGCCTTCTGTCCAGGGTCCATCGGCTGGCCGGTGGTGAAGCCACCGGTTGGCCGGTGGACTGAATTTCAGTCCATTTTAGGCTTTTTGCCTTCTTGGCCTTCTTGGCCCAATTCCTTGGCAACCTGAAATGATTCCTATCATCCAAAAACACTTGAAAGTGGATTAGATAAATAAGTGAGTGATTGTGATCATGAAAATCAAACCACGAGGGGTACGAGAGGTACAACATTATACATATTATAAATAACTTTTCATGATTATGTGGTTTTCCACTACGATTAGTGTTTCTCATGCTATGATTTCTATTTTTAATCAATGGAGGAAACCTGAATGAACTAGGTTAACATTAAATATAATGGATGATTTTTTTATTGGAATCAAAATGGGATGATGATTATATTAAAGAATGTTGTGTTATGCCTAATCAGTTTTCAAGTAACATGATTAATAACGTGTACCTTAACCAACTCTCAGACTCACCAAAGAAGAAAAGTAAATAGTTCTATGATACTTAGGGTAATGAAGACCATGGAGGAAAGAATATTTTGTTTCCTATTTGTCGAAAATATGGGAAGAAACAACCAAGTGAATGTCTAAGAGGAATAAGAAGATGTTTTGATGATGGAAAAGACAAACTCAAAGCAAGTAACTGCAAAGTGAAAATGAAAGTTTCAGTTAACACAATGGATGAGAATAATTGACTTCCTAAAATATCAACAATTGTTGAATTATTTAAATGTATAAACTATTGGAATTATGAAAATCAACATATTAAATAGAAATATTGTGAAGATAATTATCAAGGAGGTACAAGTAATGGTTGTATTACTGATGATGACGACAATAAAGATAAAATTTCTATGGAAGGAAGTGTTAAAAAATAATACGATGAATCTTAGTTTATTGTTTTAGAATTAAGTGGGATAAAGGAAGTATTTATATATTATAATTAAAAGATTTTATTATCTAAATTATGAAATATATAAGGATTTATTAGTATAAGTTTTTTATTAAGGATTTAAAATAATATGTTGAATTGAACTCATGACCTAGAAAATAGATTTAATATAAAGGTTATATTTTATGTAAAAACATGATTAAGAGAAGGTAACTCATAATATGTTCCTAATGTTGAGAAAATGGTGTTTAGTTTGGATAAATAGATTTTGGATAAAATTAATGTAAATTGGATAGTATGTTTGACCTCATAACAGATAATTGATTTGTTGAAATATAATTTTTTTTTATCATTGATGTAGTTTAGATTATTTTTTTATTTAAGGAATATATCTAATAATCTGTATAAAGACTGAGGAATCATGCATGTTTTCAATAAGGATTTATTTTAATTTGGGTTATTACCATGTTTCAAGATAATACATGATTAAGGTATTCACATGTTTGGTTTGTAACAATCAATAGGTACCTTATGATACATTAAGGATCAATGTTAAGTTTATTTTTATAAATTTATTGACCTTATTTCTATAGTTTTGGATTTTTATCTTTTAAAGGGTCGAAAGGGTTAACCATTAATTAAATGGTTTATGTTGAAATTTGAAATTGGTTTTATATATTAACATATTATTTTTTTCATATAAAGATTTATACATATTGTATAACTAGAGTTAACTATTAACTTGTGATAGAATGAATGATTATTATGGATCTTAAGATCCAATAGTTCTTCAGGCATAAAAATTTCACCTTAATTTCTTGAAGTAAGAAATAAAGTGTCAATTGATTAAGGAATAACTAAATTAGAAGATTATGAATATGAAATGGGATAAAATCAAGTAACTATATCTTCTTGTGAAAATCATTCAACTTTAGGAAAAGGGTCTCGAAATAAAATGTTATCACGTTATCATCATTTTTTATAATATCATTGACCATTTTTAAGACTCTTTGTTTTATGGATTTTTGATCATTAACTTTCTCCTGACTATGTTCCCCATCACTCTCCATTAGTATTTGGGTGTTAGTTTTCTCTTATATGCCCTTGTTTTCATTTTCCACCTATGTTCTCCTATGTGGAAACCTAGTTATGATATACTTTCGGTAACCATTATGTTTCCAAAATTCTCTTTTCAAAGGAATTTTTAGTATTAATTTTTATGATGTGGTTTAATATGAAACAAACTTTCAAGTATTAAAACACTAATGACCCATACGAATTTTAAGGGAGAAATTAATTTTATGGGGTGTAGAATGAAACACCCTCAGTTTTTATGAATTATTATTATTTTGAATAAATTAAAATTCATTGATGGATTGCATTGCATGCAACACCAAGTTAATCTTGCTCTAAACACAACACCAAGTTAATCGTACACTATAAGAAAAACTGATTTTATCATGTGGTAAATGCAACACTATGTTTGTCTTGTGTTACAAACAATACTGAGTTTCTTAGAAATCTTGTGTTACACGCAAGACTGAGTTTTACAAACTACAATATACTATTAATATTATTATTTAATATGATATTTATCATCGAGCCATTGGAATGGAAGGAATGAATTGGATTAAATAACTTATGAAAATATATATTTTTCACTTTTTTATTAGTTATCTATTGATTATGAATAAAATAAGAATAATTTAAAATAAAATAAAAAGAAATGATTTCTGAAAAATAGTATCTTTTCTAAAAGTCGGGTTAATCATGTTTGGTGCACACAATTCAAAAATAAATTTTACCAATTTTAGAAATTTTATTTTAAAAAATCATCTTTTTTTGAAATAGGAATATCAAAATTATATTAGGTTGATTTTTTGGTATTTTTCTGAGAAGTTTTATTTTTTTATTAAATGTGAAAATATTGAATTTTAATTGAAAATTTACTTTTAGGTTAATTAATTTATAATGTTAAACTATATTTTTAATTGTTTTTAAATTCACAATAGTTCAATTATACATATATTAATCCAATTTAGGTCATTAGAATCAATTTTATATTAAAATTTATTATAAAAACTTTGGAAAACTTTGATCATTTTTTTCACTTTAAAAACCCTCTTTCTCATCATGAATGTGGGATTAATTTAAAATTAATTTATACCACTTCTGTGAATTGAAATTAGAGAATTTTATTTCATATTTAGAATAATCATATTTTATAATGTCTAATAAATCCAACTTAATTTTTTACCAAAGTGATTAGTGGATTCAATTAAAATTAAGTACAATGATTTAGGTAAAAACAAGATTACTTTGTGATTAAACATAGAATATAAGGTGTAACAATGACCCAACACTTTCCAAAACCCCATTTTTTGAAATATTTAGACCCTTGTGACCATATGATCGATTTTTATGAGTTTTTGGGACATGATTTTATGAAACTTACCCATATAATATGTTATGTAAAGAAAAGGATAAAAAAATACCTTTCTACATTTTAATTTATATAAAGATTTGGAATAAGAAAACATTATACATAAGTTTGGTATAAATATTATTTTTTAAGATAAATGATTTTTTTATCATGATGTTTTATTTTAAATTTTTATAGATGACATAAGAACATTAAATTCTTAAAAAACACCAACACGAGAATTATTTAGTTAATAATTAAATAAATAAAATGTTACTAAAAACATTAAAATTGAATTAAAGTGTATGAATTATTGTGTGAAATTTATTTTTAGATTAATATATCATGTTAAATAGGTTTTATTATTTGATTTACATTATTTTATTGAATTTTTTTTAATTTAAATTAAATAAATAGTGTTAAAATTGATATTAATGTCATTTTATAATTTAAAATTAAAAAAAAATCCTATATTTTGTAATGTTATTTTTAAATATTAATAAATATAAACTATATTCCATTAATGGGACAATTTTCTATTATAAAGACTATATCAACTATTAAATAGAAAAAACTCTAATTAGCACAGTTACGGTTAAAGCGGTGTTTTGCACGTTACATGTACTTGTGTTAAAGTTAATTTCTAACACCTAGAGGATTTATATTTTATAAATAACATATCATATTTATAATAATTTATTACAAATTATATATTAATTATCACTATAATTTATTCTTAAAATATAAATTACTTAGGTTAGAAAACTAGTTAACATAATGAAAAACCAAAATCATAAAATAAGAAAAATTAAGTGTTAATGAATAAAATGTTTAAAACATGTGTATAAACGTGTTTTGGAGGTTTTTATCAACCATGTAATCCATTCAAACCTTTAATTATCTTTTTTTTAGCAACATGAGGTATTTTTTACCTCCCAATAGTAAATAATTTTGAGTATTTACACAGATGTCACTCCTCCTCAACTATAAAAGGGAACTCACTCTCTCTCATTATTCACACCTATAAAGACATTTTTCTCATCTAATACCTACCCAAATAAATTCTAGTCTTCCTTCATCTCATCCTAGAATCCTCACTTTGGTAAAAAATCCAATCAATAAATTCCTTTGGTGCAAACAAAAAGGAGATACCCAAAGAAGAGGAATCGTTCATCAAAAAATGTTTTGTTTTATTTCTTCCTAAAATCCCAAATTATTTTTATATCATACTTATAAAATAATATTATTATCTTAAATATATTTAGATAGATTTATGTTAAGTTCAATATCTATAACTTTACACACTTCCATATAATGGGTTACAAAATCATCGCTCGTGTGTACGGAAGACTACCGCCTCGCTAACTGATGTCATTCATTTTTTCATTACCACATTTCATGGTTGGTAATAATTATATAAATACTATTTATATATGTTATATATATGATATTTATTATGTTTTTATTTTTTTGGAATTATTATATAACTCATACCCTTTTGCTTTCAATTTTTGTGGTAATATGATAATGTCGTTCATGTGTACGACGGACTACCGCCTCGTGAAGCGATGTGATTCATTCACACTATACATGGAATTTATTAAGGATGGGTTTAATAAAAAAATTTATATATATGAAATAAATGTTATTATTTAATGATAATATATCTTATAATTTTCTTTATTTCAACACAACAAGAAAATGGAAACACCATTCATGGGTACGTACAGCCTACCGTCTCCATAAACGATGTATTCCATTCCTTATATCTATATTTTATAAATTATCATAAATAAATATATAATGGATATATATGATATTTTTTTCATGATTATAATTATTTATATGATTAAATTATTATATAATCAAGAGGGCCAAGAATAATAAGTTAAAACAAGTACGGGAAACAAAGCGATTGTTACCCTAAACATAACTTTCACATGAAATTGTTAATAAATGAGTAAAATAAATTCATAAGTAAAACATGTATAGTATTATATATTTTAATATGGTTATATTATATATTTATAATAAACTTAAATTTATTATATAATAGTTTTGAATGAGTACAATGAGAGTTATGACTTAAGGTATGGGATTTACTTCTTGCTTGTTACTTTTGTGAGACACATACTATATTCACCACCTATTTATTATATTTGTTGTATATACTACCCAATAATGTAATGTATAAGTTATTAAATAAGATTTTTTGTATTTATAAATCAATTTTAGTATACATCTTTCAATTGGTTACGATTTCAAAGATACCAAAGGAGTAAGATAATTTTGTCTCAATTTTCCTTATATAAGGAACATGTTATGTTACGAACCTATATTATTTTATGAGGTATATATAATGAATCTTTGACATGTTATAATATTAATATCCTTATTTTCATGATATTTTAAGATTAATTTAATTTTATTATTTCATGTGGATTTTGATTCAAATTTACCAAAGTTGTAAGAGTTTATTTCTATAATCTCATCATTTATCAGAATTGTTTATGAATATTCTTTAATTAATGAAATATTATAACATATATCTCAATAATTATCATTAATTTTATTATCATTTATTTATTAATGATAAATTCATTTAATGTTTCTATTTTTACAAACATTTTTAATTAATATAATTAAGAATATATTTTTATGAAAATATGACTTTCTTTCTCTCTTCAGTCGAAAAACTATTTTCTCCCAAAACCATGTTATCAAAATATGTTTTCAAAAATGTTATAATATTATCCTTTTACTTTTTAAATACATTTTTACCAATGTTTTACCTTTTTAAAAATATTGAAATTAATCTTTTTTTTGTTTTCTGATCAAATCTCTTTTGACTTTTACCAAAAATGTGAAGGGAATATTTTGTTTTTATGTATACGTCATGTAAGGAATTATCCAACATCATTCATTGAAGATTCATTTATAAATTTTAAAGTATATTTTCTGAAGAAAATTTTTTCTTAGATATTTTGGAATTTTTTTTATTTTAAATTTATTTTTAAACTTTGTAATTTTGAAAATGATTTATGTTTTAAAAAGTGTTTAAAATGGATTTTCTAATCTTCTTTTATAAGTTTTCAAGGTTGTTTATAAATAAAATGGTTTTAAAAAAGTTTTATGATTTAAAATGAGTTTTTAAAATATGAAAGTATATTTTCATAAAGAAATGTTTTAAATTGTTTTTAAATCTTACTTCATAAGTTTTCAATTTAGTTTTCAAATAAAATGATTTTGAAAATGGTTTATGTCTTAAATAATGTTTTTTAAATAAAATTTATTTTCTATAAGATATTTTCCAACTAATATTTCAAAATACTTCTCCATATAAGATGAAATCCTTTGATATAGTTTATACTTTATTGGACTAGGATCAAAGGTCACCATTCTGATTCTTTCATTGAATTGTTTTTTTTAATATGATAAGTTTTTTATGAAACCTATTTCTCTTCCATGGGTTATATCATGATAAAATTATTATGAAACCCACTTCCTTTAATGGGTTATTATATGATGAAATGGTTAGGAAACCTATATCTTTTACATATTTTATGATATAATAAAATGTTTATGATATCTATGTCATTTCATGGGTTATGATATGATGTTAATGAGCCCCGTATCTTTTTATGAGTCATGGTATGATTAATGTTTCATTATATTGTGGAACATGTATATATTATTTCATTATGTGATGGGTGGGACCTATATTTCCCTCTAATTCATTAGGTAAAGATTTATATCTCATGAGATAGACATGTATGGAATGGGGTTTGAACCTAGTTTCGTAAGGTAATTTGCCTACTAAGATGGTCTTGGGAGTGATCCTTGACTACTAAGATGGTCTTGGGAGTGAACCTTGACTACTAAGATGGTCTTGGGAGTGAAACATGACTACTAAGATGGTTTGTGGATTTAAGCCATTCCACCAAGATAGAATTATAAGTGAGCCTTGACTACTATGTAAATAATTTTATATATTTATGTGTCTACCAAAATTCCATGACTTATTCATATGTTATGATCTCATGGATTATTCTCTTGATTCCATTATGATTTATGTCTTATGATCTACCAATAATTATTCCATGACTCATGTGTATGATCTTTGATATACATGTTATGATCTTTAAACAATTTGATCATGTTCTCATACCCTATTTTTATTTTATTCTTACATATCACCTTTACTTACCCTTGTTGAGAATATAATCTCACCCTTTATTATGTTTCATTTCCCCAGGTTATGAAGAATGGTTTTATGTAGGATTACTAAATGGGATTATCTTTGTGGGAAACATTTAATATCTTTCACCAAGTTAGAATATTGTATTCCAAGTTTCTAAAGTAACGAAACTATTATGTCCCTTGGGCATGTTTTTGTGTAATGTATTGAATATTTATCTAAAAAAATGTAATATTCATGTATGTTAATCACAGGTCTCTATATAACCCATTTAGTTTTCATAGTTTTACTTCATGATTTTTCTTAATTTATTTTTCCCTCTTATGTGGAAAACATGTTGATAACATATTATTATTATGGGTGGTCCTAGACTTATCCATCCTTAAAATTTATTAGGTAATGCATTATATATAATGATATCAGTTAATGATGCATTGGTGGTGATCAATGTTCTATGTTTTTAACACCTTGGTGGTGATCCATGACCTATGTTTATGATTCATTATATGTGAGCTTTGAATTATGTCTATAACAATGTGTATGTAATACATGAACTATATTTATGATTACATTAATTATATTTATAACACAACCCCATGTTTCTCATGATTTCTGTGCTTCTATGATATTTTGTTCCTCACTTATTACCTCTATATCAAAGATTATGAGTGATTTCTTTTATGATTACATGTTATGACTTATTGACTCTTATGTTATCAAACTATATTTTTATACTATCTTACAACCATTCGAGGATTGGTTTCACATCCCATTTTTTATTTATGTTCCCATGTTTTGATATGAAATAATATGAGTATATTGTTATCTGGGAGAAAATCATGATAATGTTAATAAAAGATTACATTTATTTTTTATGAACTATTGAGGCCCTCTAGAAGAGCATCAAAAATTTTAGGATCAGATAAATACCTAAAGAATAAGTATTATTTTCTCATAAAAGGAAATAATAGTGAATCATGTCTATGTAGGGATTAAACACATAGGTCATATGAATCTAATAACCCTAGTAACATCATGTGAAGTGGTTATGTTCTTAACATGATTTGTTCATGAACACACAAAGCCCCTCCAACAAGCCCTATTTGTCTCACAAAATCTTCTAGATAAGTCCCCATATTTATGTGAATCCCTATAATATATCTCTCTTGATCATGTGTAGTCCCTCATATGAGTATTTTCAATCATACGACATAACATCTAACAAATGCTTGATAATAGACTATGAAATTTATATACTAAAGGCTGAAAACGGAATAAGCTTCACATGAAGGGAGCTATACTGAATTTCATGTGAAGTTATTATGATTTTTTCATGATCATTCTATTTATCATGATAAATCCCTAGGGACCTAGTGAACTTATCATTCAAAGTCCACTGGTCATGTCACCTTTATCATGCAAAGTATTTCAGACATATCTAGTTGATTATGCGAAACCTTGATAAAAAAATGATAGGAAAACATCATAAGATTTATAAAATAAAACCATAAAAAATATGATTCCCTTATATGAAGAATAGTTATGTTATTTTTATGTGAGGGGGTTATGTTCATTGAATAATCAGTATACCAATCATGTGAAGTTCCTATGACATGTTTTAATAATCTTTAAAAGTCCACATGACAGGTCAAATCAATCATGTGAAGGATATTCAACATCTCCATTTTATTATGTGATGCCTAAATGGAAAAAAATGGAAAAAATACATATGTTTTACACAACAATAGCTGAAAAATGTGGATGACTCACGTGAATGGAGTTATAATTATTTTCATGTGACATTGTTATAAACATGATGTGATCTATTAATGAACACACAAATCCCCTCAAACAAGCCTCTCTCAATCACATGGAAGCTTATTTGATAGGAAACTTGATCTTTAAAAGACTCCCAGACATATCATCCTGATATTGAAAAGTATTTTCAACATGTCAATTTGAATGTGTAAAATCCATTTGATAATACATGGATTAAATAAATATTGGAAGGGTGGAATGATTGTTTGGTCACTATTTATCATGTGATGAAATAATTACATTATGGTTTACTTGAGGTTGGATCATGAAAAATGTGTGATGCGGTTATCCCTCTAACTAATCAATACAATATATTCAATTTAAGTTTTGTGAAATGAAATGAAGATCTATGGAAAAATGACTATAAATACCCCCCCTGAAATATAAAATACACACACACATGGGATTAGAAGTGAGAGTGTATTTTGTAGAGTGTAGAACCACACAATTGAAAGATCCTTACACCAAGTAAGCCTGAAGAATGAGTTAATAGATTTTATGGTATTTTCATGTGATGGAATTTCAGCATATCAGATGGATCATGAGAATAAGATTTTATATTCTGACTTGATAATTTGAGGCCTCAATATTTTAACACCTGAAGAACATTAAATCAATTATGCATTAAAGGTTGAGACTCGTAGAAGCTTTATTTGAAGATGGACATGCTTATTTTAATGTGAATAGGTCATGCACTTCGAATTATCTATTCACATATCATTTGATGACCTATGGACATGTCAACCTGGTTATGTGAAGTCCTCTGAGCATGCCATCTAGAACATGAGATGACCTCAGCACATGTCAGCTTAGTCATGTGAATCCTTACAAGCATATCGGTTAGATCATGCAACATTATCTCGACATTTCATCCTAGTCATGTGAATTCCTTTAGAAATTCCATCTAGATCATGCGACAACCTATAGACATGTCATCCAGGTCATGTGAAGTTCTCCATACATTCCATCTAGATCATGCAACATTCTCTGTACATGTTATCCAAGTCACGCGAAACACCATGGAAATGTCATCCTTATTCATGCTACAACCCTTAGAAATGTCAGTCAGACACTCTAAACTTGTCAGTAAGACACTCCAAACATATCATCTAGGACATGAAATAACCTATGTACATGTAATCTAGTTCAAAAATTACCATTCAGTTTTGTCAGGAAGACACTCCAGACATGTCATGCAGACACCCTAGACATGTGAGGTAGAGACCCGTATACATGTAAGCCTTGTCTAGCTATAATACTTGGGAATATAATTTCGAACCGTGTGAACCACCGTCCATAGACCTCTGGTTAAGAATCCCCCCTTCATATGGGATGTATCTATAATAGACCAAGTTTATGTACTCATGCATCCTTATTATGATATCCTTATTCTATATGAGCATGATCAATCAACCACTCATGGTACAAAATCTCTATCCATAATATGTGAAGGTCTTGATATCTACATTGGGCATCCACTTCAATGTATGTCCCTTGATATCTCATAGGACTAACCCCCTGTGGGTCTACCATTCTTCCTCCACCATTAGTGGATTGGGGAATTTAAATAAACTATGAGGAATTTGATTCCTACCCAAAAAAGATATGTAGGATGTCTTCCTAAGTCCTGATCTCTACAAGGAATCCACCTTGGTATAAGTCCCTTGATATCCCAAATACCCGAGATTATGGGGGCTAAATCCTATCATGACTCTATCAACATTACATTTCCATCAGTGGATGAGAAATAGGTTTATATGTGGGTATCCTCTTAATGTGTGATCCCTAACCACACCCTAAGGTTCTCTAAACCCATCAGTAGATTATGAATGATATTGAACTATGAGGACTCTTATTCATGTCCAAAAGGGATAAATAGTATGTCATCTTAAGGCATGATCTCAATATCAAACACTATATCTAGGCTACCCCAGTGCATAAGTCTCGCATCTATAAGAAGTGAATTTGATTACATGTTATCCCTTATTTCACACACTAAGCATGGATCATGTGGGATTAGGGGATTATATCAATTATATCAATAACATCATAAAATACCCCCAATTAGGGAAACCACAATGTGAAAACCACATCCAAAGACATGATAAAAATTCCTCCTTTCAAGGTAATCCACTTTCATGTAGTAGCCTAAGGAGTTCCCATGTTGATAAAATAAGGGTAAATAACCCTTACGAATATTAATTATTTGTCCCCATTGATTAATGACTTTAGGTAACATCAAACTATGAATGCTTTGATTCCTATTATAAGAAGGATACATAGGGCACCATCCTAATTCTTGAGATCCATACCCAATGCCTATGTCCCCTCACATATTTACTTTCTATATAAAATTAAACTCCATGGTGTGTACCTATCATATAAACTCAAACTATGTTAAATGAACTACATTGGTTTGGATTCCTTTTCTTAGTGGATATATAGGATGCCTCATAGAGGATCAATCCCACTCTCAAAACACCAATCTCTTTCCTAGATGGAATTAAACTGTAGATTTCATAATCGTATGGATTTAAGACATTAATAGTAACACATTTCAAAGTGATATAGGAACTAGATATGGAATCATTGATAAAAATAGATTAAATTATAAATAGACTCCCCTTTTAATATATAGAGATTCAACACCTGATTGTTTTATTAGGGTAACCAATCTCATATTGGGATTTTGGAAAAATTATGAAACATATCTTAAAATGATATTAGAGTTTTGGAGTGTAAAATAATTTTCCCCAAAAGCATGTGATGATTCCTACCTTCAATCCTCTTGAAAAATGTGATTTCCAAAGTGTTATTGGGTTTGAAACCCCAAATGATCACCTTCCTTTTGAATTTAGGCCCGGATTAATCATGTATGTGGGAATAATTAGGTGTTTCTATGGATAAAATCTACCAATATTATAAATTTTTAAACTATATTGATCCCATCACAATCAACCACTAAACCAGATGATATGTATTAAACAAAAATAGTGAACTCAATGTCAATATTTTAATATAAAAAAAGAGGGTGTCCACACATCGATCCATTTTATTTTTTATCACCTGTGCAAAAAAAATTGGTGAAACATGCATGAATCTTTCAAATAATGAAAATAATTAGTTGACCACACATCAGGAAATTTTGTTATGTGTCTCCTATGAAAAAATGGTGAACCATATGTGAAATCTCTCAATAATGAAGTGAAATATGGGTTCCCATGAAATAGGCCATTTCACCATGCATATTCCATGCAATAAAAATGGTAAAAATGATAAAAAGAACAAAAAATGTCACCCATGAATCTCTAATTGAGCTACTTTCACACTTTCAATGATGTACTGATTGGATACCATGTTAATTTTTTTCTTTTTGACCACATAATATTCTAAAAAAATATCACCTTGACCAAAGATCATGTCATCATCAAGAGAATATTCTAGAACCTTGGCTATGATAAAATCATATGCAAGTTTCAAAACAACATCACCCACTTGATTGCTTCAACTTTGGGTACAAAACTTGATGGTTTGGGAATACCATCAACAAGGTATGATATCGACCCTTAAGTCTGGACTTAGAGGTATCCAAACACTAAATCCAATAAGTATATATTGTTCAAGGGAATCTATAATGAAACTAGTGATTCCAATCACCACTACCTACCACAATGGAAGCTTATCCCCATAGTGTGATAATTATCACCTCTATTACCTTAGGAAGGTGGATCGTGGAGTCAACTATGACTCCATCCTAGTTATATATATTCCTAAGAGAGATAATCTCAATTTTCATCATTAATATCACCCCACCAGTGTCCCTTAGTTTCCTGCTAAGGGAACCACATGAAAAGTATCCACCCTATAAACTCATTCCTAGGCACCAAGGAGATTTCTCCAGGTGTGTAAAGTTGTATATTAATGTGAGTGGGATCATATTCTCGTTTCTACTGATGAATCCCATCAGTATATTACAGTGATGTCTAGCAAGAAGGATCGTATCCCTTCTCACCCAGATCAAGTTTTCCCATATATTCTAGAAGAAATTATGGGGGAAGAACATATTTCTGCCCCCATGCATGAATTCCATCAACATATCTAGATGGAATGAGGAGGATATGAGTGGAATTATATCCCACACTTTAATTGAAGAAATATTCTAATATATATTGGTGACCAAAAATGTTTAATCTTATATCCCTACAAATAATATACTGAAGTGTCACTATATTCTGATAATATCAGAATAACTCCACTAGCATATCTCGACATAGGTGCAGATACATATACAAGTGTATATTCTTATACTATCATCCATAGTATCATATCGTGAAGATCATAATAAACATGTGTCCCCTACAAAGAAAGTACACATTCTTGCTGTTATCAAGAGTATTATCAATATATTCCATTAAAGGAAGAGGCCTGGGATTGGGAACATATTCCTTTTCCAACTAGGGATCACTAAAATTTTTTGACACATGACTCAGGATAGGTTCACATTCCAATCAAATAAAGGAAAAACATACTTCAAATGCATAGTATCGGGCTCATACCCAAGCTCCAACCAAGGTTCTTTATTACAAAATTTAAATAACCTCAGGGTGGTCTCAAACCCCTACCAATGAAGAAACTCATCATATTCCAGAATCTTCTAGATTCTAGGATCATATCCCTGCATCCACCAATGAAATACTACATCAGCTTCCTTTATAGGCTATAAAGGAGGAGGCTCATATCACTACTCCCAATCTGAAGGCCTGTAGGCATATTATAATGGGGAATAAATAATTTAATGAAGCTCAAGCCCCTTCTTTATCCTAAGATAATGAGAATATTCTGGAAACCACCCAAAGGTAGGCTCATATACCTAATGATAGTATTGAAACTCACGAGCATACACCAATATCTTCTCAACAGAGGGATCATATTCCCACAACAACATATGGTCATAAATATATTCCAATGATCATCATGATGTAAGCTAATATCCTTGTTCAAACCCAAATGGTAGGTCGGTATATTCATTCCACGATGTAGAATGAGGCTCATATCCCTAATCTTCTTAGTTACAGTGTCCTCAAGGTTTTATGGTGCATATCTAAAACATCTTAAGGGTTCGATGAATCTTAAACCAAAACATAAGTTGATAACTATCTTGAAAATCCTCTTTATGGTGGTACAAAGATGGATTATAGGGACACTACTCTTGATATCCATCATGAAAAACCTCCCCATGGTAATATCTCATCCGGACAAGAAAATAATCCCCTTGGATAGAAACCTTCATATATATAAGTTCCCAAAATTCCATGGTTAACCATATATAGTTCCCCATTAACTATCAGCAACACCTCACCTCGGTCAGCAGGTGACCCATAGAAGAAACCTTTATGGTCTGATCAGGTGGATGAGTATGATTCTAATGAATAAGAATCAAACATGGACATATGGAGGGATTTTGTATGAAAAAATATCCCAATTATGTTTTCCCCCATTGCCACTTCTGATTATAATGTCCTGAATGAAATAAAAAAATAGATTATGTTCTCTATTTATGTCAGAACAAGCTAATAACATTTTAGTGATTAAAGTCTAGGTACCTACCTTATCTAGGATAAGAGGGTCGCCTCTAGGTAATAAACATGCTCTATTGTCAGTTGGACATGGTTTCTATATCTATATCCTAGGACCTGATATTGGAAAGGCATAAGAAAACCTACATCATGCTTGCTTCCATAACATGGTAAATTTCCTATAGAAGATTTCTAAGTCCCCATCAAAAATCAATATCTGAGTATGGGGTGAGTATAGAGCATTACACTTCACTGCATCCATAGAATAGCAGATCTCCCCTGATATAGCTTCCTATAATGTCATTGTATTAGGAGAGATTAGGGGACTAGGTAATATGTGGTACAATTGGTCGATATAACAAATAAAATCTCCTTTAAGGATTAAAATATGCAGCGAATAGATAGAATGATCCTCTAGTAGACTCTAGATATGGGTCTCTCATAAAATGGAAAAACATCTCAAACACGGAAGCTGAAGTCATGGATTACCTGACATATTCCTATATAATGTGACTCTCAAGACAAACATCCATTACACCAGGCCCATGTGTGAATTATATTTTTCCAAATTAGGATAATCATGATGGAAACCTCTTTGAAAGACATTTAGGATAAAACCTAGAATGTAGGGTTGGGTGAATTATTACCTCAATCATCGGCACCAGGTTCATTACACCATAGGAGGGTCCTAGAGAAATTAGTGGTAGTTACAGATCAACCCCATAAATATGGGGTGAGATAATTTATATCTAAATTTCCATCCTATGAGCCATTATATCCTTGATAAGAGTCATCAAATCCTCGACAATAGGATAAAATTTTTCCAATAGTGGCCCTGAATTATCCCTAACCTACATGGATAGGGGAATTTTTATCATCATCTTCACCCCTAAAGGAATCAGCATTCTCTAGGTTATGAGGTAAATATTGAAATCCAATATCCCAATCATTCATCCCACTGTGAAATACACCTCTTTCATTTGGGGACCGGTCGGAATGTACAAACGAAAACACACTTAAGGTCACTATTCATAGACCAGGGTAGGGGGCATATGGAATAGGTGGTAAAACACCATATGGGTTATAATTCAAGATGGTCCAATATGACTAGGGGTTAGATAAATAACCCTGATATAGTCCTTGATGGAGTTTTAAGTGGTACATAACCACCCTATTTCATGGACAGTGATGGGATAACTACTATTTCCTAATAAACCTCGGTGAAAATCATCATCATAAATGCATAAAATGATATAGACCAATATTTAAATGTATAGGGAAACAATATATAAATAATACCTTTAGATATAGGAAATATGGATGCACAAACTAAGGATGCACATATGTGGAATCATAGATGGAGCATGAACATGGAACCTCCAAATTCTAAGTTGCCACCTCCTCAATGGAAATTAGTAGAGGATAAAGGTAAAGTTGTGGAAACATACCACTCACCACCTAGAGGATCTGAAATCCCCTCCATAGAGTAATGACTATTACAATATGAGAATGACATATATAATCTCACACAACTCAATAAGGAACTACTTAAAGGAAATATTCCCACTATGTATCGCCTTCAAACAGAATTGCATATTCCTCCTAATACACATCCGGAGAGATATTATCTACCTAAAAAACAATTTTTTTAATCATCATGAAATCTATGGATATAGGAAACTAGTCTAAATAAATTAATAAGTTGAGGATGATCATGACATTCCTCCATTACCATGATAACATCTCCCTCTTCGGGGTGAACATCTAGTCTTGGAAGAGATAGAGAATCAGAAAGATATGAAAGAGGGGCCATCTCATCAAGCCTCTACCACTACAATTAGATGTAAGGTGGTCTAGAAAATGATGCATCTAGAACTCCTCAACATTATTGAATCCCCAGATGATCAAATAGAATCCATGGAGGGGAATTGTGCCCCTATGCAATATGTAAAGAAGTTGTATCCTGAATGGTTGGATGAAACATTACCCCCACCCAATTTCAGCAATCCTATACTCTCAAAAATCGATGGAATGGGAGATCTATAATAGTATCTCATGCACTTAATGTCCCAATGTTGTTTAATTATGGGCCCTCGATACTAGTAGAAGGTGAAAAAAAATGAGATGTTTTATACAAACTCTCATAGAGAAATATTTTATCTGGTACATCATCATTCCTATAAGATCTGTCACGGGTTGGGAAGACCTTATACATCAATTCCATAATCAGTTCAGATCCATGTTAATGAAAATAATAATTTTGGACCTGAATTTTTGAAAAAAACATAAAAATTATAGGGTTTTTAATTCATCATAAGATGTAAAGGTTTAACCTATTCAATCAGAATCCATCTCTCACAAGATAAATTGATGAAACTCTATATTGATAACCTTTTGGATGAGATACAAACACATTTGATCTTGAGGAAGTATCCATTTTTATTTCACGAGTTTGTAGAAATAGCACAATGCCAGAATATTCCTTTATTAAAACTCAATCCAAATCTTATCCCAAGCCTATGACATGTTGAAAAATTCCTGGTAAGGAAAAGACTTTTGTTGTTAACATAAAACCAAAATTAGTTCTCATTAAAGCACCCAAATAGGCCTTGAATGGTATGCTGCCTTCTTATGAGTGATAGTAGCATCCAAACTAAACTTGACCAGAGATAAATATATATCAACGTCGGTCTTATTTTGAGGAATGAATAAATAAATTTTATTCTTCCTAAAATTAATAGGATTGTATTAATTTTCTCATAGCTATGGAAAATAACCTTTTTAAGCTACCATATCCTAGGATAACCAATGAGGTCATCCTCACTTACCATCCTGACTACTTCCCCTATTATATGAGACCCTACCACACTATCTAAGACTACGTTTTCTTCAAATATGTCCCTTAGATTATGGTCAATTCTAAATAGGTTATATTGGGAAAGGCCAAGGAATATGTGAACTGAGTTATATTCTACCAACTATAAGAATAAGGTGGCTCGAAAGAAGTTTCATCTAGATAAGTACTAAAGTTCAATAACTGGTTGACCCAAAAGAATGTTGACCAAGCTCATGCCACCCCAATAGCACAGATTTAAAAACCAATAATTATCTCATCACCTAGGGAGGTTTCATTGAATATTCATCTTGAAGTCATAAATAATCATTAAACACAAGAAACAAATCCTAAGAATGATTAATATACAACTCCCACATGAACCTAACACTTGCATATTTCTTTCTTTAGACGTCTAGAGAATGGGAACTGGCCCACTAAAAGAACCCTTAATCAGATGAAGAGCTCATTTTTAGTTATGTTAACCTAGTTTATATAATTTATCCCTTATTTGATGATAAATATTCCACTGAGTATGAGTTCCCCATACCTGATATGGGAGTCACAGGTCGAGGATGCAAAATTTGAGGGTACAGGGGATGAAAGGGGTGTGGTTGAACCCAGTATTTAGGTCATGTCCTTATAGAAGCCACATACATGGCCAAGATCCATGGGAAAGAACTTTTTAAAGACTAATATAAGCACAAATATGCCTAAAATACCTTAAATAGTCGTTCATAATCAACCATTTTAAACAACTGATAGGTGGGTGTGCAATTATCTGATTATTCCAAACAAAGGGCTTGTCCAATGTGACCTGCACAATCTGCAATAGATTATAACTTGACTTTCGAACAAGAATCAAGATCATTTACCTCAAACACATCATCTTATAATCCTTATGGTAGGGAGAATTAAAACCTTAGGAAGCGCATACCATTGGTGAAAAAATATGAAATTATTAAAGTTTTTGGGATTATCCCAATCAAACTCTCAATACTTTATGCTCTCTGTCTTTAAAAAGAACTCATAGAGGCACTCATCAAGGCACTAAGAATCCCATATGAGTTTGAGATATAATTATATGTACTCGAAATTTATTGAGTAGAGAATATTCCATTTGAATGACATACCACTGTCACATTCACATAATAAGACTAAGAAGAAATTGTCCAGGGACATATCAGACCCCTGTATGTTTCAGGAAAACATGATAATTTATATATACAAAGGTATCTAGTTAAAAATGGTTCTAAGATCAACTTTATTTCTATACAGACCCTCTAACACTTGGTATATAGTGTGGAGTACTTATTTTCAATGAAATTGACCATTTAAGGGTATGATAAGAGACAGAAAAGGCCCCTTAAAAAGATCAATCTCAAGGCTCAGTTTGGGGATCTAATATCATATGACGTGTTCATGGTTATTTATTAATACACAATATACAATTTACTGTTTAGAATAAATTTTCTTCATATCCATGTGGTGGAAAATTGAAAATTTCATCAATGATTGAAATACACCATCAATGAAATTTTTGAAAAACTACATGTTGAAGGTGCCCCATTTGAGTCATGTGATGTAGTATTCACTGAAGCAAGTTTCTATAAGATATAAGAGAAACAACCAATGGTAGATGATGATAATAAAGTTTTCACTCCAAATGTATTGGTAATCACCCCTTAAAATCACTAGTGCATTCTTGATAGTGAATAAGTACTACCCATAAACCAGGTCGTGGTAGTAGATTCAATCTCAATGTGCTATTGTGAACCAAAAAATTCATTGTCCATTTCCCATGTGATGGAAATCATGTTAGATAAAGAATATTCAAAAAAGTGAAATCAGAATACTTCTCTATCAGGATCTTATAATTCCCTTGCACTATTATAAAAAATTGCAAATTATCCCAAGAAATTCTTTATAACTTAGGTTCTCCATATCTCTCCTTCTCCCGGCAGTAGTGTAAAGGAAGATAATAATCCCCAAAATGTTTTTTCGATGAATATAGAAGTTTAGGATGTCAATTACTCTTCCCATTGCCTCTATTATATCAAAAGGGGTGATTATTCCCCCAAATTATCCACCATGCCTCTAGATTCCCACACAGACTTTGAAATGGAAGAAGAATAGGATTACCTCAGGAATGCTCCTCTAATATTTGAGGAAGTAATATCCACAACCATCGATGAGCTTATGAAGATGAATCTAGGAACATTTATAGACTTATGACCTATGATAATTAGTTCTTCTAAACCCCTTTAGAAGTAGGATATGTTCATTTCATTTCTAAATAAGAATTTATATGTATTTTATTGGAATTATTGATAGATTTCCAAGATAAACCCTAATGTGGGTACTCTTCACCTAGGCTTTCTCGATGACCATCGAGGTTTTAAAATAATATCCAAGAGAAATCAACCCTATCATGATATTTACATAGAAATTAAAGTAGAAAATTTGATCAAATACATCTTGGAATGAGAGATACGGTACTCAAAATGGATTTCTAACATTTCCCCCATCAAGAAAAAGAAAGGGTGGATCAGGGTATTCATTGATTTCAGAGGCCTTAATTGACACAACCTAGAGAATAATTTCCCATTATTGATCATAGAAATTTTGGTTGATGAAAATAATATCTTCCAATTCCTTTCCTTTATGGATGGATATTAAAGGTATAATCAGATAATGATGGCCCTGAAGATGAGAATGTTACTGCCTTTGGAGCACCTCAGAGAGTCTTTTTTAACCTAATCATTCCCTTTTGATTAAATAACACTGGTTATGTATACAAAAATTACATAAATAATATCTTTAAACCCTTATTGTGATTAATATCAGAATGTTTTTTCAATGACCTGGTTGTTAAATATCAATACAGATGTTATCACCTCACTAATCATAAATAAAATATTCATAAAATTGCATTAGAATAGTTTGAAGATGAATCCTCTGAAGTGTCCTTTAAAATTACTTTCATGAAAATTATTAGTCTTTTTTGGAATTACATAATAACATCTAGGGTGATATATAAAATACTAATACAATCCTAGAATTTTCACCCCCTCTAAATCATAAAGATCTTAAGGGGATCTAAGGAAACTTTGCTTATATTCAGTGTTTCATATCCAATCTGGCTGGAAAATCCATCCCCTTCACTGAGTTAATGAAAAGGGGGGTCTCCTAGTGATGGTATGAGGACTGAAAAGAATATTTTTAGAATCTTAATTAATACATGTTGCATCCACTGGTCTTGATATTTCCGATATAATGAAAGCCACTTTTCCTATATATGATCTCTAAGGAATGAGATCTTGATTTCATACATACATAGAATAATTATATGGGGAATAAAAACATCCTATACTATATTATATGAATGAGGATAGACACTGAAACTTGATATTATGATATCGAAAATAATTTTATCAAACCTATATTCATAGTGGAAAATCATCAACATTACTTGAGATATCATGAAGTTCACGTTGTATCTCATATTGACCCTATCAAGTGAATTTTTGGCCACCCTATGTTATCTAGAATTTTCTCTATTCGGTTGGTTATCCTATGAAAATATTACATATAATTAATTTCAAGGAAGGTAGTTAAATGGAAGGATCTAGGTAGTTTACTTATGGCACATCTCGCCCCTAAAAGAATGTTAGTTGACCTTGAACTTCTAGATGAATAATTTTTTTATTCCCATGATGCTCCCCAAACATGGGAGATATATTTTGATAGTGCCTCTTGAATTCATATTAGAAATAGAATGGAAGACTTGAAGATCAAATGGGTTGGTCTAGGGATTGTATTTTTTCCCCCATACAAAGCAATGTTTCCCTATTCCTTCACACAGTCTGAAGGTTGAATTAATAATGAGGTAGAATATGAGGACTTATCTCCATCTTAGAGTTTTTCATATAGCTATAGAAATCTGACATGAATATCAAATGTGATTTAGAGATGGTAATCAAAAAAATAAACAAGGATTATGCTATCATTAAGGAATAAATGTCCCATATCATCAATTACGTCTGAGGATTGATGGAAGAATTCCCTTTTAAACCAACACTATATTATGTCCCTTAATAAAAAAATCTCAAGTTTATGCACTAGAAAATAAATCCATAGCACCTTTTAATCCTGATAAAAAAGAATTGGTTTTATGCATCACTCGTCAAAGGGTGGTCTCACAAGTCACTATCTGTGACATGAAGGAAATAAATCATGTAAACACTAAACTAGAGAACGATGAGACAAAATACACCCTTGGATATATAAATCCCAAAATAGATTACCTCAAAAATGGTAACCACCCCTCAGATCAAGAAAAAAGGGAATATATTTGATGTTAAGTAGAAAAATTCACCTTTTAGGATTGTCCAAACAAGAAAAAATACCTATATAAATGGGGTTTTGATGAAGTCCTACTCTAATGCATTATAGAAGGAGAGATTCTTTCCATCATAGAATAATTCCATGCAGGCTCCTACAATGCTCACCAATCTTGAACTAGACTATCCTACCAGATTAAGAGACTTGGATCCTACTAGAAATCAATGATGTAGGACTACATGAAATTCACCAAGATGTGTCACGCATGTTAGATAAATGAAAAATCCATCCATAAACACCCAAATTTAGTACATGCAGCTAACAATTCCTGGTTATTTTCCATATAGGGAATGGAAATTGTGGGTAAATATCCCCCAACTATAGAAAAGTAGTTTTATTACATCGTTACTACTACCGAATTCTTTTCAAAAAGGGATTAGGCCATACCCCTCAAGAAATTTATAGTGAATAATATCATAAACTTTATAAAGTACAATTTTATCATGAGATTTTGTGTCCCGAATATGATATTTATAGAAAATAACTCCAATTTATGATCTTTTGAGATGATGAATTTTTAATTTGAGTAAAACATCAATTCCATCAATTCACCCTTCTATCATGCAGTATAAAATGGATAAATATAAGATTTCAATAAGAATTTCTCAAATAAAAGCATATGGTGGCATACAAGGATAAAAATTCCAGGCTGAAAAAGTTCCTTTAGGATTTATCGGACTACCATACCACTATGTGAACTACCATATAATCGACCCTACATTATTTGGTTTATTCGATAGTTGAAGTGTTTCTAATCAGATTCTAGTTTCCCTCACTCTGAATAGCTATATGTGGAAAACTCTTATATGATAAAAAAAATCATAGAAAAAAATGGATCAGTTGGAAACACTCAATGATAAAAGGTTGTGTACACTTCACAACCCCTATGTTCATTATAATCAGATCACATGTGCCTTAAATAAGAATTTTCACCTCTTCTTATTCTTCTAAGGAGAACTAGTTTTGGTTATCATAACATCAATTATACCAGTGAAGAAAACTCCAAAGCTAAAACCCACATGGGAAGGGCCTTACATCATACATAAGGTATATTATAATAGAGCTTACTCATTGACCTCAATGGATGGGGAATGACCCCCCCCCCCCCACCACCACCACCACCAATTAGGGGTTTTTTTAGAATAACATTTCCTAGCTTCCATTAATAATTCCAATTCCTGGTGGAAAGAATTTAAACTATATATAATCTTACATCCCATAACATGACGCTAAAATACATGAAAGAGGTCCTACCACATGATGTTAAATTGAATGGAAGATATCCTACCACATGAAGTTAAACTTCATAGAGGATGTTAATTCATGAACAATTCACTACACATAATGAAGAGAAAAAAAATAAAGTACCCATGTCCCTATATGTGAGTCAAATCCACAAAGGGGACTTTAAGAATTATGTGTGGCATGATTCTTATTACCATGGGATGAATAGTGTTTCCCAAATTTTTAATCTTGGGTCCATCCATAATATCAAATGGTAAATTTACTCTCCTTATGTATGGGTCATAACTCTATAGGAAATTTTACATTAAAAACTACATGTGGATTGATTCCTATTATCAAAGGATACATAAAGACTTCAAAATCTCTAATATTTGTCCCATACATAATAAAAATTGAAAATTCCTCCTCCTTGTATATGGTTCATACCCAGATAATAAATATTCCCTTCAAGAACTATGTGTGGATTAATTATTATTATCATGTGATACACAAAGACACCCAAATCTTCATTCTTATGTCCAGCCACAATATAAATTGAAAAAATTACACCTCTCTATGTTTGGTTTAGACTAGTGTAGGTAATTTTATATTCATTAACTATGCGTGTATTGATTCATATTATCAGGGGATACATAGTGATGCCCAAATAGCCAATCTTGGTCCCAATCACAATATAAAATGGAAAATTTCCCCTCCCTGTGAATGGGTTAGACCAACATAGGAAATTTACCATTAAATAACTACATTTGGATTGATTCCTATTAAAATTATATTTGTAGTGACATTCATATCTTCAATATTGTGTTCAACCATAGTATAAAATGAAAAAATTTCCCCTCTCTAAACATGGGTCTGACCTGTATGGGTAATTTTCCATTCATGAACTACATGTGACCTGATTCCTATTACCATGGGATACATAGTGACACCCATATCTCCAATTATGGGTTCGGCCACAATATAAATTGAAAAAAAATATCCTCTTTGTGTATGGGTCATACCTACATAGGGAATTTTCCATTCAAGAAGTACGTGTGGCTTAATTCCTATTACTATGGAACACACAGTGACTCCTAGATCCCAAATCATGGGCCCAACCACAACATATATAAAAATTATCCCCTCCCTGCATATAGTTCAAGCCTATGTAGGTAAATTTCTCAAGAACTATGTGTGTCTTGATTCCTCTTACAATAGGATGGGTAGTGACGCCAAGATCTCCAATTTTGGGTCCATATATAATATAAATGGAAAAATACCCCCTCTTTGTGTATGGGTCAGACCTACATAGGGAATTTTACTTCTAAAAACAATGTGATTCTTGATTCCTATTATCATTGGATAATTTGTGATGCCTAGATCCCAAATCATGGGCCCATATACAATATGATAAAAATTCCATCTCCCCATATGGGGAATCAAGAAGTGCAAGAAATTTTCCCTTGAAATAACTATGTGTGGCTTGATTCATATCACCACAGGATATGTAGTGACACCCAAATCTCAAATACTAGATTCATCTACAATATAAATGAAAATAAAGAAATAAATTCCCTCCTCCTAGTATATAGGTCAAACCTATTCAAGGTGATTTCTAAAAAACTATATATGGATTGATTATCATTGCCACAGGATACATAGTGATGTCTGGATCTTCCATTTGAGGCCCATACATGATTTTACACCACTCCCAATCATGTACTTCCATGAGATTTGGATTCGTTTCAAGGTTTTATTCATAATTAAATTTAGAACACCCCAACATATTCCATATCATGCACTCTCACAAGGCTCCATTGACTATCCAATTGTATCTTGTTTCTTATAATGATCATGACTCATGTCATCTAGGGAACCTATAAATTCACTCTGACCCAAACTATGAAGGTTTATTATATCCAGAGAAATGGAATAATTTCCTAGTCACCTGTAATTAAACTACATGACAATGTCTTAGTCACATGATGTTATACTACATGAAAATATGCCATCATGATAAACTAATCACCCCATAATGACTATGTTTTCATGAATTGCATGTTTTAACCATTTTCTTTGAAAATGTGTTCAATACATGTTTTCATAGCCATTTTAATGCATGAATACTTCTTGAATATTATGTTCCTCATAGATAAACTTCATATCTTCGGTGTATCAGTTAATACCAACCAATTCCTTGATTTGATATCCTTCAACTAGAACCCCACAGACCTCGAACCCATATACTCTTAGTTCCTCCTTGTAAAAAACTCATAATAGGGATTGATTAATCCAAAAGTTACCTACTAAAATTCAATGGTTAATAACATAACTCCCTGGAGCTTTCACTTAGTGTAAATTCTGGTCCCAGAGGACAGGCCCCCTTAAATATAAGAGTTATTATCATAACATGAAATATGGTATTATATCATTACCAATGGTCAACCAAAACCCACTTATCCTAATCTCCCATTGACTAATATATTATTGGGTTGTGATTTACACTTTCCATAACCTAACAATTCAATTTGTTTCGGGTACCCTCTATATTACTCATCTATAAATCTTCTCCATCATTAAATCAAGAATATGAAATCACATTCTCATACCCTTTCATTTTTGGATATATATCTCCTATAAAGACATAACTTCTTTAATATTAAAAATAACTTTGGCCACCCTCCTTTTCCACTATAAAAACTTCATGTCTCCCTTTTCATGTCTAAATAGCTAGACACCTTAAGTGCATATTCTCCTCGAATTTCATGGAATATTGGTAATAGGGACTGAACAATCCTGAATATACCCTGCTAGGATTATCTAGTTAATAACATAATACCAAAGATATTGTGCCTGGGTGATATTTTTATTCCTGAAGGGACCCCTATAGGATTCATTAGTGAATGAAAAAACATCAAAGATCTTGTTCCTATAGGATATTTTGGTCCTAGAGGAATGGTAACCCTTAAATCCATGAGCTATTTTTATAATGGTGAGGTGCTAATAAGAACTAATTATGGATTGATTCACATTCTATGGGATACGTAGTGATGCTAGGATCGTCCATTTCAAGCCCAACTGTGAATTATCATCACTCCTAACCATGACCATCAATAATAACCATTTTTTGGTGGATTCCTACTTGTACAAAAATGTGAATTCCCCCACATATTACCTTTCATACACTCTCAAAAGGCTCAATCAATTGTCCAGTTATACCTTTTTCTCATTACAAGCATGACTCATTTGATATTAGGGAACCTAGAAAGTTTCTATAAATAGCATGATCGAGGTGTGTTTTATCCAAATGAAGGTAATAATTTACTAGTCACATGATGTTAAACTACATGACAACCTCCTTGTAATATGATAATAAAATGCATGATAATAATTATTCACATGGAACAGATCATCCCCTCTAATGGTTCTGTATTCATGAATCTCATGTTTTATCCCTTAACCACAAAATGTGTTCAATAAAAGCTATAATATCCTTTATGGTTCTCTAATACTTATTGAATATTATGTTATCTATGAAATAGCCACATATCTTCAATATTTGTGTAGACATAACTAGTTCCTCAAGTTGATATCATTCTCTTGGAACCCGATGGATCTTGAGCTCCAGAGATCATAGTTCTCCTCTGTAGAAAATTGTTAACAAAGACTATATAATCAAAAGGGACCCCACTAGGATTCACTATTTAATAATAAAATTCCTTAGATCTAGCTCTTAGTACATGTCCAGATCCAAGAGGAGAGGCCCCCACTTAAATCTAGGAGTTATTTTCCTGGCTACTTAGGATATGGGCTCTCTGCTATTACTAATGGTTTACTTGTATTCACTAGTCCCCACTCCTGGATGACTCATATATTTCTAGGTTATGATTTACACTTCCCATAACCCAATTATTCAATCATATTTGGATATCCATGATATTAGATATCTTTTCATCATACCCATTTTCAAAGCAATATTATGACATCACGTTCTTGTACCCTTTCATCTTGAGGTATTCATCTCCTATGAGGAAATAATTTCCTTGATTTAGTATTTCCGCTCTATGAAAACATCATGATTTCATGATGTTAAACTGTATAATAATTTCCTAGTTTCATGATGTTAAACTACATGGAAATTTCATAATCATGTGATTTTAAACTAAATGACATATGATCCATATTTCAAGACCCAAAATATCTTAGAGAGGGCCATACTATCCATAAATTTGTAATAGAGATGAGTGTTTCACCTCTATACCAGAATGAAATATGGAAATTACCTTTCCCTACATATGAGCCTGGTCTATATAGAGGACCCCTTAGACAAAAATGATGTTGATTCTTACTAAGGGAAGATAAAAAATTCCCCCTCCCTGCATATGAGCTCAATCTATACAGGGAGTATCTTTCCATAAAAACTATGTGCTGCTTGCCTCCTGAACTATCAAGATAAGTAGTGATGCTGATGAATATTCCCATGGGTCTAGCCATAGGTTCTCTACTTTAACAACCTCTCCATGTGCTTAATACATATTGAAATTTGTCAACATTAGTTGGTATAAGACTATAAAAATTTCCCCCCACCAATTAAATCCTCTCCCAATATAATATCCCTTCGCCTAAAGGGTACCTTGAACAAAAAAAATTGTGCACCTGAACTGTATTGGGTGACATCCCTTTTAAGGGAAAAATTACCATCTTCCCTGAATACAAGTCAGATATACATAGAGGGATATATTTAAAAGAGTTAACTATGGATTCATTCCTTTCCTTGAAAAATGAATAGGGAAATCCAAGGAAACCCAGCCACAAAAATTGCATATGAACCTATGATCTAGTCTACCTTGCAAAACCCTTAACTAAAAATGGATGGTCAATTCATATAGACTCGCTTCTCCTATATATGAATCATATATACATATATCTCTCTTATTTATGAGATATATCTACACAATATTTGGCTTCAGCACATGGAAACCCACCAATAAGCTTATTCATGGAAAAGATTCCACAAAAATCTAAATTCCTCTCACCATTGAAAAAATTCATTAAGAATATCATGAAAATGTTCACATTAGTTCCAATATCATTACCACATGAAATTAAACTACATGGAAAACATACTCATTTTAATATGTTAAACTTTAAGAAATATGCATCCTCACTACATGAAACTAAACTATGAAAACCATCTTCCTTCATCACTCCTTATCAAATGAACATGAGAGCTTGACCCTGGTCAACCAATGTTTGTGGTGCATCCATCATCTTTCTGAGTACTATAATCCATAATACACACTTCATGCCTTTCGTGTCTCAGATTACTAAAAACATTTCAGGGACCTTGGAAAATAACACCCATCTTTAAGGGGCCTTTTGTTTACTATGCATGCCTTCCTTTGGCTCCTGTATATGAACTCCCATCCTTTCAACCAAATGCATATTTTCCTTGAAAAATGAATTCTGATCCTTATGATCCTTGACATCGTCATAGTACAGATCATCGTCATAGAGTTATTTTCAATGATTGTTCACATCTCTTAGTAATGATAATATTATCATTAGGATAAAACAAAACTTTTAGAGTGATCAAACCCTTACTGGGAATTATGTTTTCCAAAAATCAACCCCGTGTTTTTGAACTCTAAGTGGATGGTCACTAATTCCTTGAGTTGATACACTTATACAGGAACCCAATAGCCTTGAGTTATTTCTATTGTTTCTTACCTATAATGTATTGTTAATAGGGACTGACTACTCTAATGGTACCCCACATGGATTCACTAGTGAATAATGCAACACCCTAAAGCGTGTGCTTAGTGGGTGTATTGGTCCTAGAGAAAAGTTCCCCCTTAAATCTGTGTGATACTGGTTTTCCACCATTACTAATGGTCGAATTGAATCCACTATCCTCATTTTTAAGTTGAATCAGATATTTCTAGATCATTTTTTACAATCCCCAGAACTAGACTATTCAATCATATTCAATATCCATGACATTACATCACTATGTATTGTACACATTATTAAAGAAGGAATGAAATATTTCATTCCCAAACCTTTTGAAGGCCCACACCACATAACCTAAAACCACTTGGTGTAGGGATATAGCTTTTCAACTATAAATAGAAATATCCATATGATTCTAGAACCCTCTTTGGAGAGTATATCTCCCATAATATACTTCATGTACCTTAGGTTTTAATCTTCATAAATCTTATACGACCCTTGGAAAGGAGGTGGTACATCTAGATTTGACCATGTACATGATATATCTATCTAAGGGCCTTAGACCCATAAACTAAAGTTATATCCTACCTATAGAAAAGGACCTCCAATTATCATGAGCGCTGACAGCATTTTAGTGGAACTCGGCACCTCAAAGTGTTTTGTGATCATCCCCAATGTATCTACCCCATTCCACCACCCTCAGTTCAAACCACTGGTGACATGATTTACATAACCCACATTCTAACAATCCATGTGTATTTGGCCTCCCAAACATTACACCACCATACATAGAACTGGATTCATCAAGGATGCAGGGCATTAGAACCCTTCATGAATACCCATCCTCTATTATCTTAGTAAGGATATGGGGTGACCAAACCCTTAATTAATACCCATCATTCATCATCTCAAAAAGAATATGGGGTGTCCAAACCTTTTATGAATATCCATCCTTCACCCATTTTATGTCTACAATAGATCATCCGAGCTAAAGTCCCTAAACTATAGCAATATATGGTCTAATCTAGAAAACCCTAAACTATAACGATAGATGGTCCAATCTAGAAGATCCTAAAATACAGAAATAGAAATTCCAATCTATTTTACCTAAAATTATATCATCTCATTAGTCTATTATGACCCAGGGAAAACATCCAATTGAAGGAGACACAATTATTATTATGTTGAAACCATACAAAGGGAACCCTTGGGAAAATTCAAGACACTTCTCACCGGACATCCACTTTGTGTGAACTAGATAGAATTTAGAATTTATGAAATAGAAAAATCACAAAACATTTCAGGATAAAAACCCAAAAAGGGAAGCCTAAGAAAAATCCATGTCCACACCCATTAAGCTTACACCATATGAAGATTAGTAAAAAGTTAGTGATAAAATCAAATGATACAAAGTTTGTAGTGACCATTATCTACCCTTAAAAAATCAAGTTGTGATTGCTAAATAAATTGAATTAGGAATATGTTATAGAAATTTCCCTTTAGGATATATTTATATATGTTATCCAATTGAACTAGGTGGTCTTGAAACAGTTGGAGTAGATACATCAATGAGGATGCTTATGTCATTAATCATTTATGGGAATTTCTCAGAAAAGATATGTTAATATTTGATATTTGATTTCAAAATTTGTGTTCACTCAATATTATAAAAAAAATTATTCCTTTACAATCTAAATGATAGAAATTTGATGAAATTGCATTCACATTATGAAATAAATAAAGTCAAATAGAAATATTTAAAGATCAAAATGTTTGTTCATTAATCAAGTAAAAGGGAGGGAGGTATCTTTATAGTGTAGAGTTTGTTATGTGAATCCTCAAATAAATGAGTCTATTAAAAGAACTGGTTCATTATAGTGTTTTTTTATAGGATTACTTGAGCTCTAACAACTTCTATTATAGTGAGGCTATGGAATGTTTAAATTGATCATCTAACTCAATCTCTACCTCTGCAACATTATTTAATGTTTTTTCTTGGAAATAGAATAAATTCCAGCCTTCTCTACTAGATCAATGAGATCTTATTTCTCTGACACTGTTTTATCTATGTTTTTTAATGTGTGCTACAACTAGAATAGATCCTATTGAAGATGATCAATTTCTAACTGTAGTATACCTCTCCCAATCTTCCCATCATCGATCAAGTTTCTACGAGTGGTTACCTTTGTTGCATATTGAAAAGATTCATTCAAGGTCTTCTCCTAAAATATAGTAAAATACCATATATATGAGGGAAATAATTTCTTTCACCCAAGTGTGGAGAACCATATAGTCAAATCCCCTATATATGTGGATAATAAACATATACCTAAGATGAACCAGTCATCCCTTCAACTCCTTCAAAGATCCCTCTCAGTTTAGGGTCCAAATATCCCCCACACCTATCACCATAGTAGTAGATGGATTTTTTTTTTACTTTAGGCCTCAACTCGAGAATAATCCATGAATAGAAATATATTTTTGGAATAATTTATTGATTGAATAAATTTTAATCATTTACTTTAATAATATTTGTACAGATCTGGCTTCTACGTTAGTCAACATGGTTAGGGTAAATCCCAAAGAAGAAGGGGCCAGTGCCGCTAAGCTCTAAGGAGAAGGTACTATAATGATAGGTACAAAATATTATTGATCAAATGATAAATAATATGATCCTTTAATATAGTCAATCTTAATGATCAAAGTTTCAAGCATACCTCTTTTAGTTTCATTAATGTAAACATTTTTCACCATGATCCCATCTTCAGGGTATAAAGCGGCAGTATATTATGATGAGTGACTTAGAAACACCACTGGGGAAACCATAAATGTTTTACCTATCATCATAGTCTATGTGTTGATCTTTATGGATGTAAAATAAAAGAAGTGTTAAGTATCATAATACAATTTTTACAGTATTTTGGTCTCTAAAGAATCACTTACCTGTTTCCAGAGACACTTCCATTAAGGATAAATCAATGGAAAAATAACTACCATAATAAATCTCCTCCAAAAGTGTGTATTCTTTTGTTGGGTCACATGAAATAACTGATAAGGAAATAGTTTTCGGATCCATGTCTAACTATGTCAGCACCTCGACAGTTTCTTCTCCTTGATTGACTGGGCCCAGTGATGAAGTTTATTCTAGAGCATTAGAAACCCCACCCATATTCTCATGAATAGATTTTTTTCCTCTATAAAATATTAGTGAGGACCTTCACCTTTGTAAATATTGGAATAATATTCTAAAATTGTTTAGAAAAAAGGAGAAGTAAAGCATGATCCTTATTTAATCATTCTAGGTGAGAAAACTACAATGACATGGAGAACTTTATTTTTCATTTCCAATATAAAGAAGGCCCATCTAAGGGGCTGAAACTGAAGTTGGTAAAGATTTTTTTTATTGGAGGTTTATATTGTTATGCCTTAGTAATGGAAGAAACTTACCTCCTTAGCTTCGGTTGTCCTGGATAACCCTCATCATTAGTCCCATATTCGTTTCCAAATCCAGATTCAACATCCATTCCCCAGGGGAATATACCAAATGTGCAAGGAGATATTGGTTTCCTTCATCTCCCTACCATAACCAAGGAGAATGAAAATTGTTAACTTGGTTTCATTAGTAATGTTTTCATTTGAGGATAATCATGAATTCATCGTTACTGCTTCTTTGGGGAAAATTTTCCCCCCATCGGCTGTGGAAACTATAATTATTCTAGGAACCATAATCTATTACACCTAAGGAGAATATTGGACTTGACCTTTCACACTTTTTTTATTGCATTGAGGACTGAGATAAAGGCCTCGACCTCAGTATAAAAATCTTTAAAAGTGACTCCCTTGGGAGTAGTGATTTCTAAAAATACCACCAAGTTTATTATTACCTTACATAATAATGTGAAAGTATTTGTATATGATTTTTCCTTCCTCAAAATTTTCCATTGCTAATATATAGTGGGAAATACCATCCTGGTCAAGAAATATATTATTGGTAATTTAATTTTTTTGCGATGTCATTTGTCACATAGTCTGGTAAAAAAAATTGATTCTAGACACCTAACTTATTTATGAGGCATCTCTGAGGCCGTTTGTTTACTAGAACCAAGATTCCTATCAAGTATCAAATTGGTCTTGATAATTTTTTATATACTTATGGCCTTAGGAACCAATACAGATAGTTACCCATTTGGGTATGATCATATCCAAGTCATGTCATAGTACTGGGACAAACCAATCTCAACACTGGTTGGAGGGAAGTCTACATGAGCCTGGGTCTCCTCCCTGGTGAACATCAACCAAAATTGGTGATCCACCAATATGTACCTTTCAAATTGAATGTGTATAGAATTATAAAAATCTATATGAATGCATTAAAATTGACACCTGAACCAACTGGGTTCATACCACTCACAGAAATTCTACAGTCAATCTGAGTGGAGAGGGAATCTTGAAGAATTAAAATCATGTAAGTTTGACATGCATATATACCTTCTCTATTTTCGATTATACTACTAGTGGGTTCTTCATAAGGCATGAAAGAGAAGTGGTCATAGTGGTTCAAGTGAGCCATGATTTACCATCTCATCAAAGTGGTAGGACTCACCCTACTAATATACAACAAAAAGGGTTAAAACATACAATAGAGATATTTTGGGTGCCCATATACTAATATATTCCTAGTTGAGACCCCATCCAACCCCACAACTCATGGAAGGATCCAAAGACTCTATATGGGGTGATTTCTCTATAAATATGGCGTAGAAGGTGAAATAGTCTGAAAAACACAATAATGGATGAAATAATAATAATTCCATATACCATAAACACCGCCATAATAAAAGTAGAAACCCTGACTCCACCCTTTTCTGTGGTACAGATTAGGTACCTTACAAGAAATATAGCCAATTGAATGGATTGATTGACATTTGGAATGACAACCCACCCCCGATTAATGAATGAAACTTCTTCAACCTTGGTCCAATAGTCACCTTCATCACCACGAGACTCTTTCGTTGGGTATACCTTCATCTTCATAACTTTGGGTTCAAAACAATCAATCTTGATCAAATACCCCCTCCAATTTATTTAATGGGATATCCACCCCAAGAATTGGAGCCTTCCCAAGGGCCTTATTAGCCATCTTGATCATCTCCCTAAAAATGGTATGGGTATAGGAGACAATTCTTATTCCACAAGATTCCCTATATAGAGTGTGTCATGGGTTTTTTCATTTCACTCATGTATTAAACCTTTACAGATCTCATGATTTCATCTCTCATGTGACTGGTTTTTAGTTCCACTTTATGTAACCCCTTCTCAAGAATCATTCATGATACCCAATAACATGTTATCATCACTTGATCTCTTTGCATGATATTCTTGTCATAACAATATAAAATGACCCTTCCCTTTTATATGGATCAGACTAGTGCAAGGGATTATCTAATAAGAACTAATTATGGCTTGATTCACATTCTATGGGATATGTAGTGATGCTAGGATTGTCCATTTAAGACCCAATTGTGAATTATCATCACTCCTAACCATGAACATCAATAATAACCATTTTTTGGGGGATTCCTACTTGTACAAAAATGTGAATTCCCCCAATATTACCTTTCATACACTCTCAAAAGGCTCAATCAATTGTCCAGTTATACCTTTTTTCTCATTACAAGCATGACTCGTTTGATATTAGGGAACCTAGAAAGTTTCTCTAAATAGCATGATCGAGGTGTGTTTTATCCAAATGAAGGTAATAATTTACTGGTCGCATGATGTTAAACTACATGACAACCTCCTTGTAATATGATAATAAAATGCACGATAATAATTATTCACATGGAACAGATCATCCCCTCTAATGGTTGTGTATTCAGGAATCTCATGTTTTATCCCTTAACCGCAAAATGTGTTCAATAAAAGCTATAATATCCTTTATTGTTCCATAATACTTCTTGAATATTATGTTATCTATGAACAAGCTACATATATTCAATATTTGTGTAGACATAACTAGTTCCTCAAGTTGATATCATTCTCTTGGAACCCGATGGATCTTGAGCTCCCGAGATCATAGTTCTCCTCTGTAGAAAATTGTTAACAAAGACTACATAATCTAAAGGGATCCCACTAGGATTCACTATTTAATAATAAAATTCCTTAGATCTAGCTCTTAGTACATGTCCAGATCCTAGAGGAGAGGCCCCCACTTAAATCTAGGAGTTATTTTCCTGACTACTTAGGATATGGGCTCTCTGCTATTACTGATGGTTTACTTGTATTCACTAGTCCCCACTCCTGGATGACTCATATATTTCTAGGTTATGATTTACACTTCCCATAACCCAATTATTCAATCATATTTGGATATCCATGATATTAGATATCTTTTCATCATACCCATTTTCAAAGCAATATTATGACATCACGTTCTTGTAACCTTTCATCTTGAGGTATGAATCTCCTATGAGGACATAATTTCCTTGATTTAGACTTTCCTCTCTATGAAAACATCATGATTTCATGATGTTAAACTGTATAATAATTTTCTAGTTTCATGATGTTAAACTACATGGAAATTTCATAATCATGTGATTTTAAACTAAATGGCATATGATCCACATTTCAAGACCCAAAATATCTTATAGAGGGCCATACTATCCATAAATTTGTAATAGAGATGAGTTTTTCACCTCTATACCAGAATAAAATATGGAAATTACCTTTCCCTACATATGATCCTGGTCTATATAGAGGACCCCTTAGACAAAAATGATGTTGATTCTTACTAAGGGAAGATAAAAAAATTCCCCCTCCCTGCATATGAGCTGGATCTATACAGGGAGTATCTTTTCCTAAGAACTATGTGCTGCTTGCTTCCTGAACTATCAAGATAAGTAGTGATGCTGATGAATATTCCCATGGGTCCAGCCACTGGTTCTATACTTTAACAACCTCTCCATGTGCTTAATACATATTGAAATTTGTCAACATTAGTTGGTATAAGACTATAAAAATTCCCCCCACCAGTTAAATCCTCTCCCAATATAATATCCCTTCACCACAAGGGTACCTTGATCAAAAAACATTGTGCACCTGAACTGTATTGGGTGACATCCCTTTTAAGGGAAAAATTACCATCTCCCCTGAATACAAGTCAGATATACATATAGGGATATCTTTAAAAGAGTTAACTATGGATTCATTCCTTTCCTTGAAAAATGAATAGGGAAATCCAAGGAAACCCAGCCACAAAAATTGCATATGAACCTATAATCTAGTCTACCCTGCAAAACCCTTAACTAAACAAGGATGGTCAAGTCATATAGACTCGCTTCTCCTATAAATGAATCATATATACATATACCTCTCTTATGTATGAGATAGATCTATACAAGATTTGGCTTCAGCACATGGAAACCCACCAATAAGCTTATTCATGGAAAAGATTCCACCAAAATCTAAATTCCTCTCAGCATTGAAAAAATTCATTAAGAATATCATGAAAATGTTCACATCAGTTCTAATATCATTACTACATGAAATTAAACTACATGGAAAACATACTCATTATAATATGTTAAACTTTAAGAAATATGCATCCTCACTACATGAAACTAAACTATGAAAACCATCTTCCTTCATCACTCCTTATCAAATGAACATGTGAGCTTGACCCTGGTCAACCAATGTTTGTGGTGAATCCATCATCTTTCTGAGCACTATAATCCATAATAAACACTTCATGCCTTTCATGCCTCAGATTACTAAAAACATTTCAGGGACCTTGGAAAAGAACACCCATCTTTAAGGGACCTTTTGTTTACTATGCATGCCTTCCTTTTGCTCCTGTATATGAACTCCCATCCTTTCAACCAAATACATATTTTCCTTGAAAAATGGATTCTGATCCTTTTGATCCTTGACATCATCATAGTACAGATCATCGTCATAAAGTGATTATAAATGATTGTTCACATCTCTTAGTAATGATAATATTATCATTAAGAGAAAACAATACTTTTAGAGTGATCAAACCCTTACTGGGTATTATGTTTTCCAAAAATCAACCCCGTGTTTTTGAACTCTGAGTAGATGGTCACTAATTCCTTGAGTTGATACACTTATACAGGAACCCAATAGCCTTGAGTTATTTCTATTGTTTCTTCCCTATAATGTATTGTTAATAGGGACTGACTACTCTAATGGTACCCCACTTGGATTCACTAGTGAATAATGCAACACCCCGAAGTTTGTGCTTAGTGGGTGTACTGGTCCTAGAGAAAAGGTCCCCCTTAAATCCATGAGTTATTGTCTTGGCTATGTGTGATACTGGTTTTCCACCATTACTAATGGTCGAATTAAATCCACTATCCTCATTTTTAAGTTGAATCAGATATTTCTAGATCATTTTTTACAATCCCCATAACTAGACTATTCAATCAAATTCAATATCCACGACATTACGTCACTGTGTATTGTACACATTCTTAAAGAAGGAATGAAATATTTCATTCCCAAACCTTTTGAAGGCCCACACCACATGACCTAAAACCACATGGTGTAGGGATATAGATTTTCAACTATAAATAGAAATATCCATAAGATTCTAGAACCCTCTTTGGAGAGTATATCTCCCATAATATACTTCATGTACCTTAGGTTTTAATCTTCATAAATCTTATACGACCCTTGGAAAGGAGGTGGTACATCTAGATTTGACCATGTACATGATATATCTATCTAAGGGCCTTAGACCCATAAACTAAAGTTATATCCTACCTATAGGAAAGGACCTCCAATTCTCATGAGCGCTGACAGCATTGTAGTGGAACTCGACACCTCAAAGTGTTTTTTGATCATCCACAATGTATCTACCCCATTCCACCACCCTCAGTTCAAACCACTGGTGACATGATTTACATAACCCATATTCTAACAATCCATGTGGATTTGGCCTCCCCAACATTACACCACTATACATCGAACTGGATTCATCAAGGATGCATGGCATTAGAACCCTTCATGAATACACATCCTTTATTATCTTAGTAAGGATGTGGGGTGACCAAACCCTTAATTAATACCCATCCTTCATCATCTCAAAAAGAATATGGGGTGTCCAAACCTTTTATGAATATCCATCCTTCACCCATTCTATGTCTACAATAGATCTTCTGAGCTAAAGTCCCTAAACTATAGCAATATATGGTCTAATCTAGAAAACCCTAAACTATAACAATAGATGGTCCAATCTAGAAGATCCTAAATTACAGAAATAGAACTTCCAATCTAATTTACCTAAAATTATATCATCTCATTAGTCTATTATGACCCAGGGAAAACATCCAATTGAAGGAGACACAATTATTATAATGTTGAAACCATACAAAGGGAACCCTTGTGAAAATTCAAGACACTTCTCACCGAACATCCACTTTGTGTGAACTAGATAGAATTTAGAATTTATGAAATAGAAAAATCACAAAATATTTTAGGATAAAAACCCAAAAAGGGAAGCCTAAGAAAAATCCATATCCACACTCGTTAAACTTACACCATATGAAACTTAGTAAAAAGTTAGGGATAAAATCAAATGATACAAAGTTTGTAGTGACCATTATCTACCCTTAAAAAATCAATTTGTGATCTGTAAATAAATTGAATTAGGAATATGTTATAGAAATTTCCCTTTAGGATATATTTATATATGTTATCCAATTGAACTAGGTGGTCTTGAAACAGTTGGAGTAGATACATCAATGAGGATGCTTATTTCATTAATCATTTATGGGAATTTCTCAGAAAAGATATGTTAATATTTGATATTTGATTTCAAAATTTGTGTTCACTCAATATTATAAAAAACATTATTCCTTTACAATATAAATGATAGAAATTTGATGAAATTACATTCACATTATGAAATAAATACATTCTAATAGAAATATGTAAAGATCAAAATGTCTGTTCATTAATCAAGTAAAAGGGAGGGAGGTATCTTTATAGTGTAGAGTTTTTTATGTGAATCCTCAAATAAATGAGTCTATTAAAAGTACTAGTTCATTATAGTGTTTGTTTATAGGATTACTTGAGCTCTACCAACTTCTATTCTAGGGAGGCTATGGAAAGTTTCAATTGATCATCTAACTCAATCTCTACCTCTGCAACATTATTTAATGTTTTTTTCTTGGAAATAGAATAAAGTCTATCCTTCTCTACTAGATCAATGAGATCTTATTGCTCTGACACTGTTTAATCTATGTTTTTTAATGTGTTCTACAACTGGAATAGATCTTATTGAAGATGATCAATTTCTAACTGTAGTATACCTCTCCCAGCCTTCCCATCATCGATCAAGTTTCTATGAGTGGTTACCTTTGTTGCATATTGGGAAGCTTCATTCAAGGTCTTCTCATAAAATATAGTAAAATACCATATATATGAGGGAAATAATTTCTTTCACCTGAGTGTGGAGAACCATATAGTCAAATCCCCTATATATGTGGACAGTAAACATATACCTAAGATGAACCTGTCATCCCTTCAACTCCTTCAAAGATCCCTCTCAGTTTAGGGTCCAAATATCCCCCCACACCTATCACCATAGTAGTAGATGGATTTTTTTTACTTTAGGCCTCAACTCAAGAATAATCCATGAATAGAAATATATTTTTGGAATAATTTATTGATTGAATAAATTTTAATCATTTAATTTCATAATATTCGTGCAGATTTGGCTTCTACGTTAGTCAACATGGTTAGGGTTAATCCCAAAGAAGAAGGGGCCAGAGCCGCTAATCTCTAAGGAGAAGGTACTATAATGATAGGTACAAAATATTATTGATCAAATGATAAATAATATGATATCTTTAGATAGTCAATCTTCATGATCAAAGTTTCAAGTATACCTCTTTTAGTTGCATTAATGTAAACATTTTTCACTATGATCCCATCTTTAGGGGATAAAGTGGCACTATATTATGATGAGTGACTTAGAAACACCACTAGGGAAACCATAAATGTTTTCCCTATCATCATAGTCTATGTGTTGATCTTGATGGATGTAAAATAAAATAAGTGTTAAGTATCACAATACAATTTTTACAGTATTTTGGTCTCCAAAGAAGCACTTACCTTTTTCCAGAGACACTTCCATTAAGGCTAAATCAATGGAAAAATAACTACCATAATAAATATCCTCCAAAAGTGTGTATTCATATGTTGGGTCACATGGAATAACTGATAAGGATACAGTGTTAGGATCCATGTCTAACTATGTCATCACCTTGACAGTTTCTTCTCCTTGATTGACTGGGCCTAGTGATGAAGTTTCTTCTAGATCATTAGAAACCCCACCCATATTCTCATGAATAGATTTTTTTCATCTATAAAATATTAGTGAGGACCTTCACCTTTGTAAATAATGTAATAATCTACTAAAATTGTTTAGAAAAAAGGAGAAGTAAAGCATGATCCTTATTTAATCATTCTAGGTGAGAAAACTACAATGACATGGAGAACTTTATTTTTCATTTCCAATATAAAGAAGACCCATCTAAGGGGATGAAACTGAAGTTGGTAAAGATTTTTTTAATGGAGGTTTATATTTTTATGCCTTAGGAATGAAAGAAACATCCCTTCTTAGCTTCAGTTGTCCAGGATAACCCTCATCATTAGTCCCATATTCGTTGCCAAAGACAGATTCAATATCCATTCCCCAGGGGAATATACCAAATGCGCAAGGAGCTATTGGTTTCCTTCTTCTCCCTACCATACCCAAGGAGAATGAAAATAGTTAACTTGGTTTCATTAGTAATGTTTTCATTTGAGGATAATCATGAATTCATCCTTACTGCTTCTTTGGGGAAATGTTTCCCCCCATCAACTGTGGAAACTATAATTATTCTAGGAACCATAATCTATTACACCTGAGGTGAATATTAGACTTGACCTTTCACACTTTTTTTATTGCATTGAGGACTGGGATGAAGGCCTCGACCTCAGTATAAAAATATTTAAATGTGACTCCCTTGGGAGTAGTTATTTCTAAAAATACCACCAAGTTTATTATTACCATCCATAATAATGTGAAAGTATTTGTATGTGATTTTTCCTTCCTCAAAATTTTCCATTGCTAATATATAGTGGGAAATACCATCCTGGTCACGAAATATGTTATAGGTTATTTAATTTTTTTGCGATGTCAGTTGGCACATAGTCTGGTAAAAAAATTGATTCTAGACTCCTAAATTATTTATGAGGCATCTCTGAGGTCGTTTGTTTACTAGAACCAAGATTCCTATCAAGTATCAAATTGGTCTTGATAATTTTTTTTATCCCTATGGCCTTAGGAACCAATACAGATAGTTACCCATTTGGGTATGATCATATCCAAGTCATGTCATAGTACTGGGACAAACCAATCTCAACACTGGTTGGAGGGAAGTCTACATGAGCCTGGGTCTCCTCCCTGGTGAACATCAACCAAAATTGGTGATCCACCAATATGTACCTTTCAAATTGAATGTGTATAGAATTATAAAAATCTATATGAATGCATTAAAATCGACACCTTAACCAACTGGGTTCATACCACTCAAAGAAATTCTACAGTCGATCTGAGTGGAGAGGGAATCTTGAAGAATTAAAATCATGTAAGTTTGACATGCATATATACCTTCTCTATTTTCGATTATACTACTAGTGGGTGCCTCATAAGGCATGAAAGATAAGTGGTCATAGTGGTTCAAGTGAGCCATGATTTACCATCTTGTCAAAGTGGTAGGACTCACCCTACTAATATACAACAAAAAGGGTTAAAACATACAATAGAGATATTTTGGGTGCCCAGATACTCATATATTCCTAGTTGAGACCCCATCCAACCCCACAACTCATGGAAGGATCCAAAGACTCTATATGGGGTGATTTCTCTATAAATATGGCGTAGAAGGTGAAATAGTCTGAAAAACACAATAATGGATGAAATAATAATAATTCCATATACCATAAACATCGCCATAATAAAAGTAGAAACCCTGACTCCACCCTTTTCTGTGGTACAGATTAGGTACCTTACAAGAAATATAGCCAATTGAATGGATTGATTGACATTTGGAATGACCACCCACCCCCGATTAATGAATGAAACTTTTTCAACCTTGGTCCAATAGTCACCTTCATCACCACGAGACTCTTTCGTTGGGTATACCTTCATCTTCATAACTTTGGGTTCAAAATAATCAATCTTGATCAAATACCCCATCCCATTTATTGAATGGGATATCCACCCCAAGAATTGGATCCTTCCCAAGGTCCTTATTAGCCATCTTTATCATATCACTAAAAATGGTATGGGTCTACTCTACATCATCCTATGTAGACAACTGATGGAGAAACTCATCAAACATATCTCTTAAAATTAGTACGCTACGTATTTTCTTGATGTCTCATTGACTGATACCCACTTCACCATGCATATGATAAAATGTATTTATTTCTAGACTCCATCGGCTGACTAATTCCATCATTAATACCTTGTTATAATAATAATGGGTTTTTGGAATATAGGTGGACTCATACATTACAATTCACCTTAACTCGGTAGTAAAAGTTGTGGTGGTATACTACACCCAAAAAGTCTAACCCCATTCAATCCCAAATCTCCCTCCAGATCAAAGGTCCCATCCTAGAAACCATCTAAACATGTGATTCAAAGAAAATTTCCACATTATCTATTGGTACATTTGAATATTAGGATCAGATTCATGATGGAACTCTTCAAAGTTTTTTAGTGTGAACTTTAACATATAACTGTTAGATTATTTTCCCTCAAAAATAAAGTAGCCCACATGATCAATAATTTCACTAAAGGTGTTATGATCCTTCAAGATCTAATACGGAGGTATGATATTTGACTTGGGAAGTATAATATGAGTTTCATTTTTTTGGAAAACAAATATATAGGTAGAAAGTTTGAATGAGGGTATTCTAGAAGATTCCTCTCTGTCAGGCTCGACAGCCACACTTGGGATGTCTGTATGACCATACAGTTCTAAGTGTCCATGTTTTCAAACATTGCATTATAATGAGCTACTTATTCCAAGGAGTCTTTTTTTGAAGAAATTTTCAAGCTAGAATCCATATATATATATAAACAATGATGTGTAAAATGGGTATATAACCTTTCAAAAATATATAAAATAAGTACATAATTCATGAAACATCATGTGAATTGTGTGAACCATATAAGGTTTTCTGATCATGTGACCTGTTACAGGTCTGTTGAATCATGTGAACCATGAAACATCTCATGATCACATGATATATTTTAATACTTATGATTGTGTGAAAATAGGAAGGTTACAATAATATCATAATTATTAAGTGATCATGCAAGATCCCTCGAGAGACACACAAAGCATGTGAAGCCACCCTATGGCCAAAAACATGTGTCATGATTCAGAGACACACCATTGATCAGTTAGAAATTTTATTGCATAGGTTGTTAGGACAAGAATATCATTCAAAGAGATCAATTGATTAGAACATGTGATTGGGAATCATGAATGGTTCTTTAGAAGGGGTTACATGAAGTGGACCTAAAAACCAGTCACATGAGAGATGAAATCATGAGATCAGTAAATGTTTAATACATGAGTGAAATGAAAAAACTCATGATACACTCTATATAGGGAATCTTGTGGAATAATAATTGTCTCCTAGAAGACCAAATAATACTTATAAAACTAACCATTGAAACTCCAAGATACTCGGGTGGGTATTTAATTCCTTAGAACTGGGTCCTTTATCCTTCGGACCTCACTTCTATGGGGGGGGTTGCTAATTCTATCCAAACATGCATTAGAAATTTTAGGATCTATAAAAAGACTAAAGCATAGTTATTATTTTCTATTCATATCGATAAAAAGAATATCATGGATAAATGGATATTAGACACTTTGATGATATGAATCTCATGACCCTTGTAACATCATGAGAAGTCATTATATACTTCTCATGATCTATTCAGGATCACACAAATGCCCTCTAACAAGCCCTCCTAGTCTCATGAAATCTTCTAGATAACTCCCCCTAATCTTGTGAATCCCCTTAAAATAGTTCAATTGATCATGTATAGTCCCTTGTATGAGTTTTTTTATCATATGGAATAAAAATAGAAAAATTCTTGACAATAACCTATGCAGTTTTTATAATGAAGGATGAAAATAGTAGAATATTTATGTGATGGGAGTTGTGCTGATTTTCCTGTGAATGGGTAATATGGTTTTCATGATCATTCTATTTATCACATGAAATACCTAGTGACATGATATCCCCATCACGTAAATCCCACTATCCATGTTATATTCATCGTGAGAATGGTTTTAGACATGCATTTTTGATCATGTGATGCCTTGATGGACAACTGATGGGTCAACATCATAGGATTTGTAAAATAAATTATGTAAAAGACAATACCATTTTGGGAAGAAGAGTTATATTTTTTTTATGTGAAGGGGTTATGAACTTCATGTAATAAGTATAATGATCATGGTAATCCCCTCCAATATGTTATATTAATCTTGTGAAGGCCCCTTGAAATGTAGACTCAATAATGAAAAGGATATTTGACATGTCTTTTTGATCATGTGATGCCCAGATAGACAACTAACAGGAAAAACCTGTAAGTTTTAGACAATAAAAGATGAAAAATAAAGGGGATTCATGAAAAGGGAGTTACATTTATTTTCACAAAACATCATTAAATGCTTCATATTATCTATTAATTATCATGTAAATCTCCTCATATAATCATCCCTCAATCATGAATAATCCACTTTGATAGGAAACTTTATTTTTCAAATACTTCTAGACATGTTGGAATTTATTGTGAATTTTTTTCGACAAGTATATTTGAATATATGAAATACCTTTGACATTTCATGGGTTCAATAAATATTTCAATGAAATAATCATCATTTGGTCATTGTTTATCACATGGAACAAAGATGGCATCATGGATGACCAATGGCTAGATCACATGAAATGTGTGATACACCACTCCCTCCACAAACTAAAGCCTATAAATGTGATTTAATCACCATAAAAAGTGGAATGGATCTAGGTTGGTGATTTTTATAAATTCCCCACTCCCACCACTGGTATGGAAAAGATACTCAAATAGAGGATAATAGGTGAGTTCATATTTTTCAAAGTGGAGAATCATGCAGTCATAAGATTATTCCACCAGGTAATCTCGAGCAATGACTTAAAAGGTTACATTGTATGTTTATAAACTTTACACCATCACCACATTGATCACATGAAGGAATTATGGTATGTCATCCAAATCATTCAAAGGATTTTATTCATGTGGAATTGATCATGCTAAGCCTCAATAATTAAATTCCTGATGAACATTGAGGTGTTTATATGGTAAGGGTTGAGAATGACAGAAGCAACATGAGAATATAGACACACTAATTTTCATGTGAATGGGTCATGTTCTTTGCATGATGTGTTCACAAATCATGTGAAAACCTCTAGATATGTCATACTAGTAAGGATAATTCCTTCGAACATGCCATCTAAATCCTACAATATTCTCTAAACATGTTATCCCAGTCACACGATGTCCTATGGATATGCTAGTCAGATCATGTGATGACCTTTGGAAATGTATGCCTGGACACATGAATTTCTATGGACATTCCAGCAAGATCATGTGAAATTATCTGGAAATGTTAGTTGGGTCACATGATTCACCTTGGACATGTTGGCCTTGGTCATGTGACATACCTTAGACATGTCAGGTAGACACTTTAGAGATGCCATATAGACACTCCAAACATATCATCCAAGTCATACAATGATCTTTGTACACGTCAGTTGTTTCATGCGACAGTCTTCAAGCATGTCCATGAGACACTCTAGACATGTTACACATACATACCATACATTTTAGGAACATGCCCATGGACATGTCAACCTTGTCTAGCAAGAATACTTGGGAATGTTCTCTCGAACTATGTGAATCACTATCCATGGACCATTGGTTGAGAATTCCCCATTTATATGGGAAGTGGCCATATTGGACCAAGGTTATGCACTCGTGGAACCTTATTTTGAGATCTACATCTCATTAGATAATTCTCAATCAACCACTCATGTTTCACACTCTCTATCCATCAGTATATTGGTAAAGGTAACGAAACTATGAGGAATCTGAATCCTTTCTATATAGGATATGTAGGATACATTCCTAAGGCCTGAGATCCAATGGGAATCCACCTTGGTGCAAGTCCCTCCACATCATAAATACTATATCTCATGGTATGTTAATCCTCTTATGAATCTATCATTCTTCCTTGTCCATCAATGGATGAGAAATAGGATTATACATGGACATCCTCTTAAATTGTGAGCCCCGACCACACCCTCAAGTACCTTAAACCCATCATTATATTAGGGATGATATTACACTTTTGAGGGGTCTGATTTATATCCAAATGTGATATGTATGATGAATTCATAGGTCATGATATCCACATAAAACACTCTATAAGGGACAGTCCAGTGCATAATTCCCACATCTATATACAGTGTATCTTATTAATTATTATCCCTTGTTTCTCACATCGAGCATTGTCCACTTGGTCTTAGGGACATACAAAGACTGTATCACTAGCATCATAAAATCACCCTAATAAATAAAACCTCTATTTGTAATCCCCATCTAATGACATGATACAAATGAATCCTTACATGGGCATACACCTTAGTGTAGGTCCCTAAGGTATTCCCATGTTGATAAACACTGGAGAAATGACCTTATTGAGCTTTAATTATCTTTCCCCACCCAAAATAGTGTTGAGGGAAGATCAGAATACAAAAAATATGATTCTTGTTATAATTAGGATACTTATGACTCCTTCCCAGGGCCTGTTCTCCATACCCAATGCCTAAGTGACCTCACAAATGTCCTTGTAACTTGATGTTAAATTTCATGGTGTGGTTCTATCATATATCATCAAAATATGTCAAAAAACTATTGGGATTAATTATTGTTATCATAGGATACATAATATTATTTTTAGAGGTTCAATCCCTCTCTCAAAACACCAATTTCCTTTCTATACAGTAGTAAAATCCATAGTTTCTAGTCATATGGATTTAAAATATAATAATTCACTCATTTTTAAGTAATTATGGGAACTAGATGCAGAACCTTTGATACATATAGATGGAATCATGAATACACAACCCTTTTCTTATAAATATATTCATCACCTGGTTTATTTATTAGGGTAACCAATCCCGTATAGTGATTTGGGAAAGATTCATGAATATATGTTCAATCTATAAGATAGACTTAGAGTAGAAAAAAATTCCCATCAAAAGGGTGTGATGAGCCCAACTCCCATCTTATTGACTAATGTGAGTTCCAAAGTATCATTAGGTTTGAAACCCTAAATGATATCCTTTCATTGAAAAGAAAGACTGAATTCATCATGGATATGGAAAGTGTTGGGTGTTTCTATAGATAAACCCTATTGACATTAACAATTGTGAAACTATACTAATCCTCTCATAATCAACTACTAAACTAGATGATCCTGATGAAACATGAACATTTTTTTGATATACCTAATTTATCCAAGATAGTTAAATTCTAGATTCTTGGGAAACTTTTATATTAGTTTTGAATAAAAAGCGAAAAATATTTTTGTAAGAGATGTAGGTTGTTATATAAAATGTTTCAATTTATAGAGGAAGAAATTTTAGAAATGAAAAACAATAAATAGTTAAACCTCTTATAAATTAGATAATGGAGAACAAAGTGTTGAATTTATTAAAAAATATTATATTTACAATTTTTATTATAGTAACTATGTGATCCTTGTAAAATTATGTATTATATAATTATAAATGAATTTTATTTAAAAATATTATGAGAAAATTCCCAATTGTACATTCATTAGATAAAGAGTTTTAATTGATTAAAAAAATCAATAATATAACAATAAATGACCACTTTCTTATACCATCCATTGTCTAAATATTTCAATCATTGTTTGGGAATGGATGTAATTTCATATCATATAGAATCTATAGTTATTACCAAATTATAGTGGATATATAAAATCAATATAGGAAAACTGTTATATGTTCATAAAGAACCTTCACTAACCATTGTATGTAATTTATTATATGTAATGTGCCCACCAGTTTTCAATGGATTGTGAAATTAATTTTTCATGTTTTAGAGGTTGTGTTCCTATATAAATTAATGATTTAATAAAAAATTATTTCCAATCATTTAAAATTTGACTAAATAAACCCAACAAGATAGTGAAATGTAGCAATGAAACATGTCTTATGTTAAACAAGGAGAAGTTTTTTTTATTATAATTTAATGATTTCACTTAGGACACCATATTTTTAATAATGGAATTTAATTTAATCCAAAAAATTCATAGATAATATAAGAGTTTATTTTTCCATTATCAATATGTTATATAAACAATTTTATAGTCAATTAAAATTTTTATTGATGATTTATTAATGAATTTTTTCAAATTAGTTACCTTAAAACATATATTTTATAAAATAAAGTCCCAATTTATTTAGATGTATCTTGTATGGAAGAAATTTAAGGTCTAAATATGAATTATGAAATTCATTATATTATTTTACCAACTAATTTAGAGGATACATTAAAGGTAATGTGTGATGGGAGAGTCTATTGCGTCGATGAATCTCTACTAAAACAAATTGATCAAATCATAATGGCTATCTATTTTGAAATATGGAGACCCATGGACTCCAAAATTAATTATATCACAAAATTAGTATATTTTTTAGTAGTGGAATTTTATTTTGAATATTTAATACCCTACTATGTGTTTTATAAAGTGGAATTGTATGTGGTTCATCCTGTAATGAAATATTTACTCAATAATAAGGATTTTAAACCACAACTATCCTAGTGGATTAATATACTCAATGAGTTGTAAATTTATATAAAAGATAATAATGGATTTGGGAATCAAGTGGTTGATCATTTTTCAATGTTAGATCTACCACATATAAATAATGAGTGAGATGTTGAAATTATAGATGAGTTTTTAGATGAACATATTTTTTCTATTGATATTCCATATTCTATATTGTCTATTGATATATCATATTACTTTTACATATGGATTGATTACCTTAACTTCATATGTAAAAAACTAAAGTGTTTTCTATCCAAAGTTTAGTACTACAATTTGGTTAATCATATACTTTGAAAAAAAATAAAGATAGTTATATTCATGCTTATGTATTTAAATCCTTGGGAAAGAATAAATTTTTCATTTATAATTCATTTATAAATATATTACACAATTTCCTGAAGTAAATAAAGGAAAAGTATCTTCAAATACTATTTTATTTTATAACACTTCACCATAAATTGATAGAAAATTTGGTTGTGTGTTATTTTTTGAAAGGGATAAAAAGTATTTATAAGAGAAATAAGATGCCTAGATGTCCCATGCATGAGGTATAGGTGTTTGATTAGAGGGGAATTGAATTAATGAGATCATTTATAATCTACTTTGGATAAAAAAAATAATTTTTTGTGTTGACATAGTGTAAAAAATGTGTAGAATATGAAACTAATTTCCAAAATACATCCAAGGTGGTGAGGAATTGGATAAATAAAATTATTTTGATGTGTACACCATGGTTTTTTTATCCATGTTGAATATTGAAAACAAAAATAATAATTCCTAACTAAAAATTAATTGATCTAAAATGTGGTTAGAAATCAAATCATATACCTACTCACCAACCCTAAAATTTGAAATAAGTGTTCAAAAAATACCATGATATGTCAAATCTAATCACATAGTGTAACTATTATTAGAAGAAAACAAAAATGAAATTTAAAAACCACTAGATTGAAGGTATGTTTATAGGATCTATTCAACTGTGGTTTAAGTTATTTATCTTTTATGGTTCAAAAACATCATCCCTTAAATTATTCTTATACCCCCACCCCCCACCAATTTAAGGTATATTATGTACTTGTATGGATTTTTTTAATATGGATTTGTTGGGATTAGTGTCAACAAATTATAGGATGTTTTTTTGATTTTTTGAAGGATTTCAGAAGGAACATGGATTTCCCAAGGATAGGGGAAACCATGATAATTTTCTAGGTAACTATGAATTAGTTTAAAGTAGTCCACAGAGAAGATAACAGTTAAAACATGGTTAGGGGAAACCATGTGAATTCTATTGGTATCTGTGTGATATATTGAATAGTTTTTTTCATGTATGGAACTCATTTTTTAAAATTGTTTGGGAAAAACATGTGTGGTGGGAGTTTTTCAACATTTTCATCTTTACAGTTGGCACATGGTTTAGTAAATTTTGTGACCTAACTATGCGATGCGATTAATTAAATCTAAAAATTCCATTTTAAAATTGAAAAGTCCCTATAAACACTAAATATTATTCTATTTTGATAGTCTCTTAACCCTCAACACTTCTATAGGTGATTATGGTAACAATTTTTCTTCTAAAGGATTATTTAAATGTGTTATGGTGTGTTATACCTAGACATCAATGGTAAGTATCCATATCTTAATTCACCTTCATGAACTTCTCATAATCTCCTAAAATTAACTTTATATTTGATCTATTAGGGATAAATCGAAGGTTGATAACATGTTTTCATATGATCTCTTCAAGATCCATTGAAGAAAACAAAGAAGGAATCCATATATACTAAGATTTTAGAGAAATTCTTGGTGAACCGAATATTTTTAGGCATGTTGACACACTCTCTCTCTAATTATTCTTATACTTGAAGGATTTAAAATTTTAAAACTATGGAATATTTTTTCTTCAGAAAAAACCATGATGAAAGATTGTTTAAAACTCTTTTATTATATTCATCATGAAATATTCACAAAACATGTTTTCATAAATTATTTAAAGAAAATTATTTATTAAAGTATTTTTTGTAAAATCATTGGAAAACATGGGATGATAGGTGTTCATGATTTTATTATACAAGGTATTTTGGTTTAGAAATGGTTTTTGGTGCCATTGAGGTATATAGAGGACACTAACAAGTGAATATTTAGTGATATGAAGGGTTACCACTCATGAGTATTGGGACTATCATTCTACATGCATTGGAGGTTGTGTTTTTGAAATGGGTATGCCTATTGGATGATGATTGTGATTAAAACTAGTAAAAATTTATATTATAATGAAAACTTTTAAACTACCACTTTATTTATTTTATATGAAATGTTATTGATATTTTTTTATAATCCTACCTATTTTATAGAAATATTTCACTATATTTTTCCATTCTTAGTAGTGTGTGTGAAAATCATCTGGCAAATTTCCCACTAAGTCGATATACTCAATCAAATATATATTCCTTCTTATGTATGCATATTTTGTTTCTCTTGAAATAGTTATGGGGAATTTTCTACATATCTCTAGTTGAGCACCACAATTTGTGTTGATTGTTGATGGTGGGTAGATCATAGAGATGATTGGGTTAGATGTTTCTAGTAATGTCTTATTGTTTTCATTATGTTTGGTTGACATTATTTTCAAGATATAGTCTACTTTACATTTCACTTTTACTTTGATTTATATATTTTTATTGGATTTTCAGTTGTTGGGTTTACTCTCATGTATAATATAGTAGCATGGTTCTATTTATATTATTTTTTTATGTCATTTTCTTATGTTTAAGGAAAAAAATTCCCCTAATGATATTGTATATCCTTGGAATTTATTTCCTACCTTTAGTTTCTAGTGGATGTCACCTAAGGTCAGTAGCACCTATGCCACTACCAAAGACAATGGGTTAGGGGTGAGATATTTAAAATGGTATTAGTTTGGTATTATATTCCAATTGGAAAGGTGGGAATGGTGATATGATGATTCAGAACATGAAATGTATAACATAATTTGTAGCTTCCGTTTTTATGCTAAAATTCATGCTACCAAGGTGGTTCAAATATGAAAAGTGTTGTTAAGAACATCTAGGAATGTCATCATCTTATCATCATGGATTTAGCCGATAAGACTTTTGTATCATGCATTTGTAATGAAAAATAAAACTATGATTATATCATAGATGTTATATTTTTTATACATTAATAAATGGTAACATGATGACCTTGTTTACTAAAATGGTTTATTTATCTTATGGATGAAACCAAAAATTTATAGCAAGGTCAATATTGTTTTAACCTTTATTATTATTATTTTTCTTCTTTCTAGTATTGAATTGTTTATTCTTTATGGGATTAATTTTTGCATATGTGTCCCTTGTAATTTTATTATCTTGAGGAACATGAAACTGATATATAAAGGAATCATTAATATGTAATGATGATGGTCTGAAATAATCGATAAAATTATATTTAGTATCCATCCTATTTTAAGAGAATGATAACAATTGTAGAATGAGTATGTAAAAACATAATTACATGTTTATTATTTTTCCTGCATAATGTTTTCTAACATGTATATACTATATAATAAATTTTTAGATGATTGAGTGATTTTATTTTTACCTTTACTTTTTATGACTTTCATGACATTCTATATATCGGTGGGAATTTTATAATTTAATTTTTTGATGCATACTAACTATGATTAAACAAAAATAATCCTATAACTTTGAGTTATTATTTCCCTAATTGATTTTATAATATGTTAAAAAATTATCATGTGATATCCCATGTTATGCACATATTTAGAGAAGTATGATTACTATAATGAGTAGAATAAGTGAAAATCTGTGATTATGTTAAAAAAAGATATCATATTTTATTTCTTAATCTTTATTTCAATTAATTTTATTTTTAGGTTATTATTCACAAAATCATTTTGAAAATTTAAATATATCAATTTCAGTTGTTTAATTTGTGTATCAATTTAGCATGCCTATTCATTAATATAATTCTCTTAAATAAATTATTAAACATAGAATATAATGGCATGAAATATGCAGTAGAATATTTAATAAATATCCTTGTTTCATTATTGGTTGGAAATAATTTCAAAAGGTTTCAATTTTTTCCACATGAATTACCTAGTCTTTATCTTACACTGGTTTATTGACCAAATGTTAAAAATAAATTTCTTAAAATTTTCATGTGAATGAAATAATTGATGCATATTTATCATGTGTTACTTATTGGGGGTTACATTATTTATTTTTTAGTGTTTTTGTGATATACATTGATGATCCACACTCTAATGATAAAATTGTGGTCAAATTACTGAATATTGTTGGCATGTTTTTATTGAAAATGATTATCATATTTTAAAAATGATTTTAAAGAGGATTTTTTTGGAATGTTTGATAAATATTTTCAGGTATTTTTAAATAGATAAAAGTTTTAAAGACTCTTTTATAGAAACCCTTTTATAAATAGAACCTAAGTGGAAATAATTGATTAAAGGAAACATTTTTTTGTTGAAATATAAAATTTATTAATTTTTTATGTTTGGTTTTATAACATGGAATTTTTTAAATTTTTTTCATTTAGAAAAAAATTAAAATAAGTATTTCAAAATTATTTTACTAGTACTCAAAATATAGGAATAATTTAAAGAGTTTCTTTAGACACATTTATTGTGAAATAAAAATGTTTCTTGAGGACCTTTTCATCATTTTGGGAACTTTCAAAGGTTTCATGTGGTTTCTTGAGAAGTTTTAATCTGGTGAATATGAAACTTATGGTCTCTTTTCGAAATGGGTGGTGAAGAGGTATGGTTCCTCGAAAGGATGTCTATAGATACTCTCTTACTGGAGTTATGGTGTAATGACCCAATCTTTTATAAATGAATCCACTTTTTGTGAGTTAATGCCTTATAGTTATAGAAAAAAAACATGTGATGCTTTAGTTATTTTGAAACAATTATAAAATATAACCTATTAGATTTAAACTATCATTAAGAGTCTTAACTATTTATAATATAGACATTGTAAAATTATTGATAACATTAGTATATATTAATGGTTATACTAATGTCTAATTTTCACATATGGAAGGAGTTATGGCCTCAACTGGTAGGATTGTACCCTAAGAAACCCATTTATTGAATATTTTGAGTGAGTCAACATCATTGGGATTTTCACTTGATAGAGGCCAAAAATAAATTCAATAACTGAAGCATGAACAAAACCATGTATAATCGAAGTTAAGGGTTCTCAAGATCACATCCCAGATAATGTTCATTGAACCCCACCTTGAAAGACCCACCATCATAAACCCTACACTTATGGAGTACACTAGCATAATAAGGGGTTATGTATCCATAACCTAGTGGTATTAATTTTAATATATTCCTTTTTAATAAAATAATTATTATATTTATCCATTTTCATTATTATAATTTTATATGATTAGATGAAAATTATATTTTGATATGAAGAAAAAAAAATTGTATCTGGGAAAATATGTGGTTTAATTAAAACACTGTTTTTGATAAATTAAAAAATATATTTTAATATATTTTTCTTATTAAATAATATTTATTTATATACAAATGATAATATAATTTAATGAAGTCCAAATATAATCTTTATAATGGTAGGAAGACTGTTATTGTCGTAAAAACCAATATTTTTCAATAAATAAATATTTTTATTTAAACGTGTAAATTAATATATTTAGATAATTATTTTGATAAAACAAATACTATTTTTGAAATTATCACATCAAAATTATCCAATGGTGAATTTTTCATTTATTTTTGAGACAGACGGATTTTTGGGTAAAAATAAATATGGTATAATATATAGAATATATTATGACATCATAATAGACCAAAATATATGAAATAAATATTATAAATGGAATACATGATAAAAAATATATATTCCCTTTAAAATAATGATTTTTTTATGTTATTTTATTAATTTTATAAACACTTAATTAATCATCCAAAACCTATATTATATTAGAAGGTTTTAAAATCAATTCTTTATAAGAATAACTCACTTCCACATCACAAAAGGGTAGTTTTTTAATGATTTAGGTTGATGGTATTATAAAATATTTAAAACCAATCCTATTTAGTAGAAACCATTTGAATTTTTTTTGTTTTGATTATTTTATCATATAGAGTCCAAAACCTATGTTTAGTAATTAATACATAATTTACCCCTCTTTTTTTATAAGTACCCACCCATCCTTCCACTAATATTCAATAAAGAACCACTGAGAATGATTTTCCTATCCTTATTTCTCTCGAAATCCCTCCTAAGGTGTTCCCATTATCTTAAGAATATCCTCTCAATCTTTTAAAAGCACCCTCTCAAGGTAAGGGACTCTCTCATCATCTTTTTATTTCACATACTTTCTTTGTAATAAGCCCCTTTGATTTCTAGTTATCCATATTGTGATGTGTTTTTACAAATACATTTAATATACTTATTATTACCATTTAATGAGATACCACCTTCCAATCTCATTAATTGATTCTATAAACCTTTATTTACCCATGTTATGTTACCAAAATTATCATGTGATTTTCCATTCTGCGCATTTGTGTAGGGAATACTGATACCCATTTCCACTCAAGAATATCACCAAGTTGTACTTATCCTTAATTTATTGGGGACCTTCATTTATGTAATCCACACTATGACAAACCTACCTGAATACCCTCTCAAACAAGTACCTTACCCAACCCCTCACATACCCATAGGCCGTTCTCTATCCCCACGGGCTGACGAATAGCACCCGGGAATCAAACAAAAAAAAGAGGGAATGATTTCACCCAACATGAAACATATATATATATATATATATATATATATATATATATAATAGAGAGACAAAATTATATAGATAAATATATACCATAACTTAAAACAAATATCAAAAACCAAAAAACTTGAGAGAAGTAACAAATCTCCAAGTACAAGTCTAACCACAAAGGACTACCAAACAAGGAAAAAAAACTAATCCATGTGATAGCATGGGAAAAATCCCACCATCTACCCAACATAGCTAACATAAAACCTCACTACCTTATTGAGGGACTTTTTCTTTCCCTATATCAAAAGACATAACCAGGTATACACACCACTGAAGAGGTATGTAGGGTGTGAGGTAACAGTAGTAGTAGGATGTCACCCATATGTTCCATATCAAGTCTCTAAACAATAATACAAGCATGATCGACTTTAAAGAAAATAATTCATGGTAATAGTTTAATAGTTTTTATATCAAAATCAAGGAAAAACGGTTTAATTTCCACTTTTTCCACATTTCTAAATAAATAAGTTAAATTAATTTCAAATCATTTCAAATCCATAAATATCAGCAGATATATCAATTGATAACAAAACAAATCATACATAATTTCTCATATCAAGTATATATAATTAGAATAAAATAGTAAAAACCAAAAGAAGAAGCCGAAAATCATCCAAGAAGAGGCACATTTAACATCACTCCAGGGATCACACTAGGTCAGGATAGCTAGGACACTCATACCAAACATAGTCAATCATGTACTCATCAAGCCACAAGACATATTCATTGAGTCTAGAGAGCATAGTAACAACCAAGCAAGTGAACCCCCCAAGCGGTCTAACAAGTTTCCAGAACAATGGTCTTAGGGAGAAGAGGAAATCCCCCTGAGAAAACCTCTTGACAATAGATGAGACCAATTACTATACCTCCCACCTAAGCACTCAAGGTTTCCCATGTGCTCTATTTTCCAAATCAATTCATCAAACCATTTCATCATTTTATTCTTTGAATCCCATTTCACAAAACTATTTCACAATGCTTTGAAAACCATTTTCCATTTACTAAAGCTAGGGGAAAACCATATTTTATAAAAACCCAATACCACACACATGAAGCAAATCAATCATATCATGCCATTTCATTTAATAAAATAATTTATCAAAACAAGAGAAATTAATTTTACCAACACAGGCTAGAGACCAAACCACATACCTCAAAATTCAGGGTCACACACACCCACAATAGAACCCACTATAAAGGGGATTCAACAACGATAATGGAGGCCCTCAATAGTGCACCATAGATCTAGAACAAAATAAGAATAAACATCACCATGGTTCAACAAATCTGATAACGCAATGTCGCGGTGCTACCGTGGGCATGTTAACAAAGAAATAGAAAGGCTCACTCACCTAGAGAGACACAAAAAAACCACAATGGTGACCAAACACCAAACGAATCAATCTGGACTGAATGGGGACTCCCAAAATAATTGAATAATCCTTCTAGTTTAGGATCCAAAGGAGTTACGAATGAATGAAATAACATATCACTCTTATGCCACCCTAAAATCCATGTTCGAGACATTTACATGGCATGTAATACATTTACATATTGTGTAATCCGTGGGGATCACATACGCTGAAAATCCTATTTCCTTTTTATTAAAAATAGACCATTTATTATTACATGTCCTATATTCATTACACGGCATATAATTTCTTCACATTGTGTATTAGATTCATGAAATCTTCCCTACAGAACATACATGTGTGTACTCCTATTAAATGGCGTGTGTTTCTCTTGTAGTCTAAAAAAGATTCATATTCTTACAAAAAAACAAAAAACACCTCGGGCATCATCTGAACATGGGGAGAACCCCATAAAACCATTAACACATTTATACCCAGATTCTATTAATTAAAATAAACATAAATCTATAAACATTAATTTATTTCCTCTAAAAAAATTGTCTCCATCATCAGGAGTCCCAAGATGAACCCAATTAAAGAGTAAAACAAGTAAAGGGAGGGTAATTAACTGAAATTGGGTAATGAAATGTTATAAACTCCCCACTATAAGACTTTCCATCCTTGAGAATTCATTTGGAAGAATGAAGTATTGTAAAGAGGTGAGGCCACTGCTCCCTCATCAATGAATAATGCTCTAAAGTCCCATGAGAATATTATTTGTGACTTTATAACACTCTGACCAATGGAATAGACTTCACACACAATACTTTCACTTGAGATTAAATGATCTCAACTTACTACTCAACAATGGAAACATCTGAATCTAACTCAATATCTTCCCAACTCAGAATGTTAGAGTCATTGGGATGATATTTCCTGAGTTTTAATACGTAGAAAACATCATGATTGCTTGTCAACAAAACCTATAAGGCTAACTGATAAGCAACTTTCCCCAGTAGCTCAATGACCTCAAACAGTTCCACATATCTCGAAGCCAACATTCCCTGTTTTCCAAGTCGACAGTGACCCAACTAAGGAGAAACATTCAAGAAACCTGGTCACCAAAGGAAAACTCCAAAGGATGATATTTTTGATCCATATAAGACTTTTTTTTACTCTGCATTGTAACCAGAAACTAATTTATATCCTGAATCCCCACAAACATCTCCTGAACAAAACTCAGTCCCACTAAAGAATATTCTATCACCTCTTCCCAACAAACAAGCGATTTACATGAGTGACCATACAAATATTCAAAAGGAGACATTGATACTGGAAACTAAAAACTATTATTATAAGAAAAAAAATCATCCCGATATGGCTATCCTAAGAACCACCAAAATCCAAGACACAAGGACGGAGCATATCCTCCAGAACATGAATAACATTCTTTGTCTAACCATCAATATATGGATGATAAGTTGTACTCGATCTAACATGAGTCTCCATAACCTCTTCGAGACTTCTCTAAAACCTTGAAGTAAACCTACGTTCCCTATTTGAAACAATAGCTGACGGAACCCCATATAGCCTCATAATTTTCTATACAAATAGTTTACCCAAATCTTTAACTTTTTTGGTTTCATTGATCAGAATAAAATGAGCTGACATTGTCGATTTATAAATCACCACCCAGATATAATTTTTATCATGGGGAGTCCTTGGTAATATGACAACAAAGTCTATGGACACCTCATCCTATTTCCAAACCGACACTAGAAGAGGCTGAAGAAAACCATAAGGTTTCAAATGCCCTGCCTTTATCTGTTGGAAGGTATAACAACAAGAAACATACTCAGCAATGTCACGCTTTATACCCATCCACCAAAATAATAATCTCTTGTCATAATAAATATTAATAGTGTATGGATGAATGACCCACAATGAACCATGATAATAAGGAAAAACTAAGCTCCTCATGGATGCTTGGATGAAAATACAATCCCCAAAATAGAGAATACCATATGAAGAGATATGCTAACCTGAAACGGTCTCCCCATAATATAGGGTTTCTTGAATTCCACTGAACTTGACATCCTACTGTTGACTCTACATAATGTCTTAAAGGAGAGATGAAGATAATTGAACACTGGTTAAAACTATTCCTAAAAAATTCTCCTGACAATCAAGATACAACTGAGAAAAAATTCCCATAAGGTTCCAGTCTTCCTTCAATTCCAAAAGATCTTGTGATGGTACTTTCCTACTAAGAGATTCTAAAACAACATTCCCCTTCCACGGGTTGTTGGTGACATCAAAGTCAAAAATCTAAAGGTATTTCACACACCACCAATATATAATATTCAATTATTTCTAAGAAAATATATAACTCAAAATATTATGGTTATAAAAGACTATAAACCTCACCCTAAAAATATAATGTTTCCTACACTTGAGAGAATGTATAACTACAGTAAGCTCTAAATCATTAGTTTGGTAATTCTTCTAATGTGGTCTATGCTGATGTGAAAATTAAGCTACCACATTATTAAACTACATGAACACACAACCCAAACCATCTCCATAAGAATAAAAAAACCATATAACCCATACTAGAATCCGGTAAGGTCATAATAATAGCTGATGTCAAAATTCTTTTCAACTCATCGAATGAATACTGACACTTTTCATCCCATATTAATTTCACCCCTTTCCTAGTAAGAGAATTAAAAGTTAATTTGAACTTTGAGAAGTCCTTTAATAACCATTAGTAGTATCCAGAAAGACCAAGGAAGATCTTAATCTCAAAAAAATCCATGGATTGTCCCATGATGATCGCATCGTTATTCACTGTTTCATTTTCACCCTTATACCATTGTTTTAAACTGATTTTTCACCATAAATTCCAAATATAATATAAAATTTAAATTAATTTTTTATTTAATTATTTAATATTTATCACTTTTAAAAAGTTAAATTTTACTTGTTTTGATAATTTCATTAAAGGTGGAAGTGATTTGGAGGGCTCATGATGAAGTTCAATAAAAATGGACCAAACTGCGTAGGATTCAACCACATAAGTGGACTAAACCACATACTTATACTAACACGTGCATCAAAATGGGATTATATTTTTTGTGATAGTACTAAATTAAATAGGATACATTTCATATTAAGAAACCCAAGCCTAATTTGTTCATCTGGTGGCCCATATGGACTAATCTGTCCAGCACACTGAATCTGTATGAAGTCAAAATTGGTGTGATGTGGTCTGTCCATATCTTGAGATGTAGGTGTCCAAATAAAGCCAAAATTTCAGAGGATATATTCAGGAGGTGGTAATATAACTTTTTAATTTTCTCCAAAGCGAGATAAGGGTGTATAGAGGTCAAAAACAATGTTCCAAATAATTTTACGAAATATGTGCGCCCAAAACCACCTTCCACTTTGCCTATAAAATCGAACCTTAGGATCCTCATTTTCATGTTTGGAAAAGGAGTTAATTGATGTAAATTTGGAGTTATAGAGGGGTCCTCTCCTCATACTAAAAGTTTTGTAGGCCCCTATCCTCATATTGGGATCAAGGATGAAGGCGAAGTTCCACCCGAGCCTTCTCCTCCTCTTAATGGTGAGCTAAACGGTGGACAATCATATAAAGGGAGCTACACATACATGGGAGGGAGTTCTAACAATTTTTATTCTACTAGTTTTCATTAATTTGTGTGTTAAATATTTCAATTATGATTAATATTTTTGTGTTTCTCCTCTGAATGCATTTCTTTTTTTATAATTAAGTGAAACACTTTTTATCTCAACATCGATTGGGATGAGATTTCAAGTGGGGATCTTGGGTTGTTATGATTGGAAAACACAAGAATCCTTTTTCTCACACACATATATGAGATTTAATTATTATTTTGTAGCCCTTATTCTATGCTTGAGGTCCAATCCTTAACAACATGATTTTTTTGTTAAGGGTTGGTACTTTGTGCAACGATTTAAGAGGTGAGAGGGGAAGTAAGATCTTAACAACCCTAAACCAAGGAATTAAACAAAACCATGTGTATTTTTTAAGAATAATGAATTGTCCAAGATGTGTAGGGAACTTGAGATGATCTTCTTATCTCATAATCCTTAAAACTCCACCTTAATTTATCAACTATTAAACTCTTTAAGTTAAGTTATTTTCTTAAAACTGTTTTCAAAATCACCCCCCCCCTTAGTACTTTTTATTAAAAATGCATGCTTTAAACCTATCAATGCTCATTGATAGATGACCTAGGGTCTTGCCTATACTATAAATAAACCTTAAAATCATAATCAATTTGACGTTTCATGACAAACCATTCACATGAAAACACTACCTTTACCTTCTCAGGATCAACTGATAAGCCATGATCATAAATCATGTGCCCCATGAATTTCACTTCTTGAATCCATAATTTTCATTTCAAAAAAAACCATAAAAATGGTGACTCCTAATGATTTCCAAATACAAACCCATATGGTGCTTATGCTCATGATTTTATTTTGAATAAACCAAAATTTAATCTATGAAAACTACCACAAAATTGTTGAGATACTGATGGAATATCTGATTCATCTTGGAAATGAAAACTGTTGGAACATTAGTCAGACCAAATTGAATAACAAGATATTCATAATGGACATACCTACTCCTGAAATCCATCTTCGGTATATCACACTCCCAACTCTGAGATGATGATAACTCAATCGAAGATCAATCTTTGAAAATTACTTTTCACCCTTTATCTAATCAAACAAATCATCCACAGGAGGTAAAGGATACTTGTTTTTAACCATCACCCAGTTCAACTTTTGATAGTCCACACACAATCGAAGTGAACTATCTGCCTTCTTGAAAAAGAGAACTAGGGATACCCAAGTTGAAACACTAGGGTGAACAAAACCCTTTTTCACTAGGTTATCCAACTGAATCATGAGATCCTTAAGATTTGTTGGTGTCATAGGATAAGAAGGTATAAATATTGGTTGTCTCCCTAACACTAGATCAATTTTAAACTATACCTATCCATCTAGAGGAATCTTGAAGAAATATTTTGGGAAAACATCAGGAAAATTCTGGTCAATAGAGGAAAGATAAAAAAATATAAGAAATGTCATTGGGGTCAACTGAAATAGCAGACAAAAAACTCTAGAGCTCTGGGAGGGAAGTTCCTGCACAATCAGACCTCGTATCCCACTCTCTCTAAAACACTAGAGAGCTCCCATCAACTGTAATAAATGAGACATGCCGATGATAACAATAAATTTTTGCATAATGATCAAAAATTTAGTTCATCCTAATGATGACTTTGAACAAATTCAAACCATGAATAAGAAAATACCAGACTAACTTCGTATCAATTATAGATATCACATAAGAAGAACACCGAAACCCCTACTATTTCCTCTTCCCAAGAGGTGTCAATAACTCCATAAAAAAGTACATGAATTTTTTTGGAAGGTTAAGAATATAAAAAAAAAGACCAAATATAAATGATTGTGGGGTACCGGTATCAAATAAAGAAATCACTACTGAGGATGAAATGAAGATGGTACCTCTCACAGTCGCTGGACACACGAAAAACTCCATTAAAAACTCATCTACTGTGGGAAGGTGCTTCACTTCAGAGGCCTGTGGATGGATATTTATAGTCTTTGAAGAATCTAAATGTGTCGCAGTATCCTTTAGAGTTGATTATCCTAGACCATATCGAAGAGTAGACATAGCCAGATAGAAACATTGTAGATGACCATAATGTCCACAACTCTTACACATATTTGTAGGTGAAGGATAAGAACATAGTGTGTTCCAGAACTTTCCACACTAATAGAAAGTTAGAGGTTCACTACTTTCTGTAACTGAAGGTTATGAAGAGTCTTGATGCTGAGAACCACCTCCACTATTTCTACAATGATCATGCCACGTCCTCCTCTTCCCTGGCATGCCACTAAAGCTTCCACTAGGTGGAAGAGAAGGGATTTAATATCAAACCTTGCCTTTCATATTCATCTCTTCCATCATAGCGATGTCCACTATCTCCATATAGGTTGAAATCTTCAATATAAATACCTTTGATCTGATATATGATCACAAACCCTGCAGGTACTTATAAGCTTTTACCTAATCATTATTTATAACTTATGGTGAAAAATGAACCATCTCAGCAAACCGATTGGTGTATGCCAACACTGAATGTTCTCCATACTATAAAGAGAGGAACTATAGAGACTTCACTACCATCATAAACTCTGGAAAAAACTGTTTGAATAATAGAGTTTTGAAACCATTCCACTCCAAGTCCATGTGCTTATCTACATGTTGAAGGTTCTGGGCACAGTAGAAGCGTGGTTGGGACGGTACCCAACTTTGAACTTATCAAAATAATCTGACTTATACCTCATTAAGTAGATATATCCATATCTACTAAAATCATCAGTAAAAGTTATGAAGTATGAGTACCCTCCCATTGCTTCAACTGGAAATGGTCCACACACATCAATATAAACCAATTCAATAAGTTCTTTAGCCCTTTCACCTTTCCCACTAAATGGGGATTTGGTCATTTTTCCTTGTAAACATGCATGATATACGCCAAGTGGTTTTAGTTCGAAAGAATATAAATATCCATCTTGATGTAACTTTGTCAATCGTTTCTCGTTTACATGACCTAGCTGGTGATTCCAAATTTGGGTGTGGTATGAGTCATGTGAAGTATCTTTTTTATCAATTTATATTACTTGGTTTGTGTAATCCAACACATAAAGTCCATTGTATAAATGTACCCTATCATAACAAATGCTATCTTTGTAAAAGAAGCAACATTCATTTTCAAAATTGAAAACAAATCCATCTGTATCTAATCTGAATACAGAAATAATGTTTTTAGTAACAAAAGGAACATAATAATAACCCTTTAACACTAAGATCATCCTAGTTGGCAACATGATGTGGTAGTCCCCAACAGATACAACAGAAAGTCTGGCTCTGTTGGCTGCTCGTAGATCTACCTCCCCTCGATCAATCTTCCTGAATCTACTTGGTTAATATATTTGGATACATATGTAAGAACCACAAGATATATCTAATACCCAATTTTTAGAAATATATATATTTAATTTTATAACAAACGCACCTAAATATTCCCCTTTCTTCTTAGGTTATGTGTAGTTCTTCTTCCAGTGGCCCTTCTTGCCACATGCGAAACAAATAGCATCTTGTTCCCTTTCCTCCCCTTTGATCTTCCTTTTCTTGGAAGGCTATGAAGAAGCTTTGGGCTTAAAGCTCTTCTACTTCCCTTTCCTCTTATTCGCCATAAGGACAGAAGGCTTTTCGCACTTCATATCTTTGTCCCCTTGGTGAATGAGGATAAGAAGATCAGATAGAGACTTCTCAATGTTGTCCATGTTGAAATTGACAACAAAGTTAGAGAAGCTCTGAGGGAGTAATGTGAGAATGAGATTGGTGCCCAGTTCTTTGGGGATTTTAAACCCTAGAACCTCCAGACACTCAATGTAGCCAATGAGCTTGACTACATGAGGCCCATATGGGGAACCTACTCCAAGATTACTCTAAAAGAGTGCTTTAGAGATCTCAAACCTTTCCCATCTTGCTATCTCCTAGTAAAGACCACGGAGGTGATCGAGCATGCTATAAGCATCCATGTTTTCATGAGACTTAATGAGCTCACTAGAAATTGATGATAGCATCAAAAATTGAACGTCAACCACGTCGTTCATATGTTTCTCATAGACTAGGAAATCGTCATCACTCACCTCTTTGGTAGGCAGATCAGGTAATGCTAACTCCAACACATAAGACTTCCATTCATGGAAAAGGATAAACCGAAGGCGTCTAAACCAATCCTGGAAGTTATTACTAGTGAGGATGTTATATTTATATAGAATTGATCATAGGGATAGTGTGGTTGACGAGTTTGTCATTTTTATTCTACAATTAAAATATCAGATCATTAGTACTTTCTTGATTACATTTTATAAGAAATAATAAATTTTATTAAGTCTCCCACTATTTTATCAAGTCCCAATATCCCTCACCATTGAACTCAGAATGTCCAGTTTCCATGACATTCTAGTGTCAAGGATTCATATTCCCCTTCACATAACCCCAACAAGGGTCGGTCAAGATATTAGAATGTATTTAGGTAGGTAGGTCTTTGCCAATTGCAGGCTTGTAGCTCTTTGATATGTTGAGTGATCCTGAAATCATGACTTTGGATTTCCTCAACTCTTGCCTCCAATATTACACCAAGTCTAGTAAGGGCTACTCCTCTTGATATAATATGGTTAAGTCAACCCAAATCCTTTCATAATGGCTTCCTTTATAAAAGTAAGTGTCCTAATAAGGGTTGGTCAAACACATAGTTTTATTGAGTTTTGCCCTTAATCAAGTAACAGAAGGCTTGTTCTGACTTAATATTTTATTTGAGGGATTTTTTATCTCTTATGCATGAATTTCTTAGTATTATTATCACACTCTTTTTAATATTAAGTGGAACTTACTTAAGTGATTAACCGCATCTTGATAATATTTACGCATAAGTCTATTTTATTTTAGTTCCATCTTGTATGCTTGTTTAATTCATTAATTATGTGATCATGACAACACATCCATAATGATAAACCATGAAACTAACAGAAATAAAATAAAGTAAATGGCATGATCATGAGATTTTATAATGGTTAGTTTATCTAGCGGTTGATAAACTAACTCCGACCTAGGGGAGAAACACCTTGAACCTTTTGGGTTCGTGTTTACAGCTTCCACCTGTCCACCTCTGTATCTCTTGGGATTGGTTTCGTCTCAGCTTCAGCTTGAACCGCCTCCACTAGCTTGGGAGTTCCATCTATCACATATGCCTTTTTTTAACTCACATGTAGGTGAGGGGTAAAAAGGGGTTTTACATAAAATAAACATTGGGCGCGCAGACCCTATATATTAATGAGGAGAAGGCTCACAGGCCAACAAATTTAATTCAAATAAATAAATTAAAAGAAACCATCCACATAAAAGGGTCTTAGTATAGCTCATGATCATCCATACATGAAATGATATTTACACATAAATAAAACTAGTAATAAATTATTTAATCATTCTTTCTTAAGATAAATCGCGCTTGAATCAATTAATTGTCATCTTTAATTAATCAATCCTTTTATCTTAAACCCTTTTCTAGATTTCCTTGAGATTCTCATCCATCATAATTTTAAAAAAATAAATTTATTTAAAATTATCTTTGTACGTAACTTGTACCTTGGAGGAAACCCCATGAATTCTTATTCATAGTTACCCAAAGAGTAGAAATGAACATTAAGAAAATGTTAAATTAAACACATATATATAAAACACCTATCACGTGTTGTGCCTCAGCTTTATGCCCACATGATGGTACACATCTCAAGGGTTTATATAATATAATAATAAATTTTAATAAATCTGCATAATTTGGATGAGTACACGACATGTAGTTCCAACTACACGGCGTGTATTATTTTTCACCGTCTATCTGAAGTACACGCCTGGGGAAACGACATGTGAGTATACTTCAAAAATATTCAGAGTACACAGCATGTCCAGTGGGCCACATGTCGTGTAGTTCCTTGTTACACGGTCTCCAGCTGGGCAAGCCATGTATGGGGTACACGGTCCAACCCTAACCCGAAGGGACTACACGTTGTGTCCATTGGGCAGCACGGTGTGTAGTCTAGAAACCACATGCCACCTATTCCTAGTCAACACATGGAGTCATTTAAGACTTAGAAAGACTCCAACACACATCTTGGTTTGGCAGACCGGTCTAATGCATTGAATCTTGACTACATTGTGTGTACTACCGAATACATGTCGTGTGTTCTAGTGTCATACGGCCAGGAAGCTTTGGAACCTCCAGATGAGATCCTCTATTTTATTTTAATCAAAATTTAAATAAAAGATTGTTTATGTATGGTGAACGAGAAACAAAAGAGGAGGAATAGATCTCGAGATTCATATTTTCATAACGATTAACTTGAATTGAAACAACTAAATTATTAAATTTGTAATTCATCAATGAAATATTTAAATAATTATAAACTATGATGTAACCCCTCTAATACCACTTGAAGGTTCTGGGCACATCGGAAGCGTGGTTGGGACGGTACCCAACTTTGATTTTCACCATGATCAATGATTATTCCAGGATCAATATGACGATGAATGAAAATCTCCATGGAATATAATCAAATATTTAGATAAAGAAGAAAGAGGCCCGAAACCTTAGAGAGGATCTTTCGCATCATGTTTATAATTAATTGAATTAATTTCGTAAAGAAAAATAATCCTTGTATCTTTGGTATTTTTATTCGTTGATGATGTTGATCATCTGGAATGACCCTTCCAGATTATCTCGTTGCACTTGTAAGGATCCAAACTAGAATCCCTCTAGCGGTGATCCACACGGGCTCTGATGGCCTCTAATTAACATCGTTCATTCTTCGGGTACTAGTGTGGCGAAGCGAGTGTCTTGTGTCGGTCATTCTTGATTGTTTGTTCTTCGGACTTGAAGAACGTCTCTTGTTCTTGAGAGGGGAGAGAAGAGGATTCGAGAAAGAAATTGTTTGGCTCAACAATTCTCAATTCACTAGGAGTGTGGTGTGGTATCTGGCACAATAGGTGTACTTGCCTATTTATATACATGGAATTTCAGTTACAATATTTAATTGCATAGCAACAATTAAATACATTCATGAACTTAGAGAAAACCCATGCATTTAATAATACCGCGTCATTATTTATGGTGTGCCAACTTGCGCAAAACAGAATTATAAATAAAATTCTACGTCATAAAATAATAGCAGCGTTATTTTAATTTTTGATAACTAGTTTAATAATTATTTACCGTCTTACAAATAATTATTTTACTACCGGACCGACCTTGGTCCGCTCGAACTCCACTTCCATTTATTGAACACCCAAATAAATAAATAAATAATTTATTCTCTTAAATAAATATTTTATTTAAAAACTAGTAAATAAATATTTATTAAATGTTCAATAAAATAAATAAATATATTTAATTTAATTTATGCAATCATTGTACCTTGAATAAAATTATTCCACGGTCTAGAGAATAATATTTATTTCATTAATTAAATTCAAATAGAATTTAACTGAGACCACCAAAAACACTTAGTGTGTGACCCTCTAGGATTCTTTCTCGTTGAAATTAGGCGGGCTTGCCTAAATTTCAAGAGTACTGTCTAGCAATGGGTCAAGGAACCCAAGAGAAAGAACATAAATTTTCAATAATGACATCCACATATGAACGCTCACTGTGTAATATAATCTCTTTATTGAAATATCTCATCAAGCAGGTTTCATGATTGTGTCATTAACTTTTATGCTTGATACGTCGTTCTTTGACTACCTGAAATAAACTTGTTGTTACACCATAGCCATGGAATTTTGCATGATGGTTCTATTTCAATCAAAGGGCCGAGATATCAACTTTCATAAATGGAAGGGACAAATCCTTCCTTGACTTATCCATTAATAACATGCCACTTGTGACGCACCCAACGTACCCTACTTCCCACCAACTGTCTGTGTGATGGTTTTTGTCAGTAAATCAAAGTGTGTAAGTCATGACACGTATTAATGATAATCTTAAAGTCTAAGGATCATTACACTCACTCACAGATAGAAATATTTGATTACACAAAAACATGCGGAATTCCTACTAGCGGGTCTGTTCTCATAATCTTCTATCTTGGAGATTACTAAGTGCAAAATTCATGAGAGGAAGTCTCATCTGCTTGCGAGTACTCGCACCTGACAGTCTGCATGTTATGTGTCTCATCATAGCATGTCATCCAACCACAGAACTATTTTTAAGAATATTGTTATAGCATTTCAAGGTTCTCATCATAGTGGGGAACTTCCATGACCTTATTAACGCAACAAATAATCTAGGACATTATTACATCATAGTCATGCAGAACAATGAACAATATGTAATAATACATTAAATATCCATGTAATCAAAGTAAAACCAGTTGGTTCTAGGACACCAACTCTTACACATGTACCATAGAATCCCGCCAACACTTGTTGGGGCCCTCAAGTTTGATTGTTACGCACTTCACTTTGATACTCTCAGGTGTATCCATGAATTCAAAGATTTGGTCAGTCTTTTCAAGTCAATCCTCCACCTCTTGAGGTTCATTCGTACCTTTAAAGGATGGTGGCTTCTCACAACAAAATCCTGTGATCAATCTCTTTCTACTACAGTTGTCAATTGTACCTCAACAATCCCGTTTTGGATTGTGGCACATTCTGGTCAACATCACAAATTGTTCACATGATAGCCACGATAAATTTATGATCCATTAAAGGATTCCATAGAGGAGCATTAGTTGCATCCTCGTGAGGAACTCACATGACACGTCTCATAGACATATTACTATGCACTGAAATGAAAGAAACAACTAAACAACATAAAAATCTCAGTTAAAACTAGAAAACCCATAAGCAAAAACTGAGATCAAAAACAAGAACTCAAAATAGGAGACACACTTCCCAACATCGTATGGTAACTTGAGTCTCATCACGACAATAGTCGATCATTCACTCATTGTAATATACCTCTCAAGTCTTGAAAATCCTATTTTTAGTCTACCAAACGTCCCAAGACAAGGAATCTTGAGGAAAAACCACCTATGATACCAAACTGTGATGAACTAACCCAAATACCCTCTCAAACTGGTACCTGACCCGACCCGTCACATACCCAAAGGGCATTCCCAATCTCCACGGGTAGGCGACTAGCACCCGAGCATCAAACAACAACTAGAGAGAATGATTTCTCCCAACCTAAAGTAACAACATGAAATTTATTTATATATATATGAGAGACAACAATGAAAAGATAAATATATGCCATAACTAAAAACAAACAGTGGATACCAAACAACTCAAGAGAAGAAACAAATCTCTAAGAACAATTCCAACCCCAAAGGACTACCAAAGTAGGAAAAACAACAACTCCATGTGATAGCATGAGAAAACTCCCACCATCTCACAACCAGCTACCCAACTTAGTTGACAAAAAACCTCACCACCTCACAGCGGTGCCTTTCCTTTCCCTACATCAAAAGACATAACCAGGTCTGCACACCATTGAAAAGATATGCAGGGTGTGAGCTAATAGGCTGAGTATGGTCTCACTTTGATGTTCCATATCAAGTCTCTGAACAATAATCCATGTATTCTCAACTTTAAAGAAAACAAGGCATGATAAAAGTGTAATAGCTTTTATATCAAAAGTAAGGAAAAACAGTTTAATTCCCCCTTTTTCTACATTTCCAAATAATGAAGTTAAATCAATCTCAAAGCATTTCATATCCATATATTTCAGCAAATATATCAAGTCAAAACAAAAAAAATCATGCATCATTTGTCATATCAACTCTATCGAAGTACAATAAAATAGTACGAACCAAAAGCAGAAGCCCAAATCAACCAAGAAGTGGCACAGGTAACATCATGTCGATGATCACACTAGGTCATGATTGCAAGAACACTCATACCTAACATAGACAATCGTGTATGCATCATGCCAATATACATATGAATCGAGTCTAGAGAGCAGAGGAACACCCCAACAAGTGAACCCCTCAACAGGTCTAACAAGTCCTTATAACAATGGGCCTAGAGAGCAGAGGAAAGTCCCATGAGCAAACCTCCCGACAATGGACTAGACCTATTACTATACCTTTTACCTAAGTATCCAAGGCTTCCCATGTGCTTTATTTTCCAAAGCAATTCATCAAACAATTTCATCATTTTATGCTTTGAAAACCATTTCACAATGCTTTCAAAACCCTTTTCTATTTACAAAAAATAGGGGGGAACCATATTATATAAAAACTCAGTTCCACGCACACAAAGAAAATCAATCATATCATGTCATTTCATTTAATAAAACAATATATCAAAACAAGAGCAATGCAGTTCACCAACACATGCTAGAGACGAAACCGCCTACCTCAAAACTCAAGGTCGTACGTGCCGCAATGGAACCCACCACAAGAGGGATTCAATAATGTCAACATAAGCACTCAAGAAAGCACCACGGATCTAGAAGAAAATAAGAAGAAACATCACCACGGGTCAACAAATCCAATAATGAAATGACATGGCGCTACCGCGACCAAGACAACGAAGAAGCAGAAAGGCTCACTCACCAAGAGAGACGTAAACCAACTATAACAGTGATCACACACCGAACAAATAAATCCAGACCAAATAGAGACACCCAAAATCGTCGAAGAAGCCTTCTAGATCGAGTTCTGAAGGAATTGCGGATGAATGAAATAACATATCACTCGCACGCCACCCTAAAAGTTGTGTTCGTGACGTTTACATGGCGTGTAATACATTTACACATCGTGTACTCCACGGGGATCATATGTGTTGAAAACCCGTCACCTTTTTATTAAAAACCGACCTTTTATTATTACACAATATGTAATCTTTACACGACATGTACTCATTTCACGATGTGTACCAGATTTACGACATCTGTTCTGTCGAACTTACATGACGTGTGTTTCTCTTACACCCTACAAAAGCTGTAGATTCTTACACGAAAACCCAAAACACCTTGGGCATCCTCTAAACTTGGGGAGAACCCTACAAACCATTGATACATTTATACTCAGACTCTAATTAAAACAAACATACATTGGAACATTAAGTTATTTCCCCCAAAAAATGCCCTTCATTCTCGGGAGTCTCAAGACGCATCCAATTAAAGAGAAAAATAAGTAAAAGGGAATAGAATTACCTAAACACTGGTAAATTATGGGTTAAAAATCGATGAAATATATTCTTATGTTCTATCTTGAGCAAAAATTCATGATATGTTATGTTGATTTTAAAAGAGAAATCATGGGGAGAGAGGAACGAGTAGAGGGAGAAAGGACGAGCGCACAGAGGGGAGAGGGAGGGTGGCCGTTCTGACGCACCCACAACGGGATTGTTCCTCGATCCCTTCTCACAGAGAATTCGATTCGAATCATACAAATCTCATATATGATTTCCTTCTTCCTGTTTGAAAAAATCTCTTCGAGAAAGGAAACGCGTGAAAATTGTCGTCAGCGTCAATCCTGGGGCCTGCTGCAGGGCTGTCCGCGTCTCCGTTTTTCGTCTGCCCGATCGATCGGTTTCTCGTTCTCTTGATGATTATGGATTTCCACAGTAGCGGTTGCAGAACAATATATTCACCACCACGCGCAGCTTGAAGTTGATCGACGGGTGCAAGGGCACCCAGGTCCACGCCGTTAACTCGACCAACTCAAGCGCCGGCGGCGGCGGCGCCACAGACAAGGTTGTCTGTCACTGTCATGAGCATCACCGGATTAATTCGATTTGTTCGTTATCGAGCCTTTCGACCTTCTCGATCCCTAGTTTACAGGCATCCATTTCTGTCTGAAACCCTCCTCCCTTACGGCCGCCCCAAAACTCTTCTCGAGCAATGTGGTATATTCTGTCAGAGCCTACGGTTGGCGAGACAGCATGCTGTCGACATACATACCAAGATTGTTCTATCTGCGTGGTTGCAATTTGAGAGAAGAGAGGACGAGCTCATTGGTTCCTCATCGGTGGATTGTTGTGGTCGAAATATAGAGTGCCCGAAAGCTAGTCTTGTATCTGGCTATGATCCGGTGTCGGTCTATGATCCCTGTTTTTGTCGAGCGCCTCGGGAAGAATATGACGATGAGGCACTGGCATGGGATGAGGAGTGTTCGACTTATGAGGAAGATTGGGTGAGATGCATTAGATGGGAAATTTAGGATAGGGGGTTTTTTATTTTTTATTTTAATTTAAAGGGTTTTTATTTTTATTTTTTTGATAAATGGGTGTGTCTAGCGCCAAATGAATTGGCGCTAGACATTTTTACCTTAGAGCGCCAAATGAATTGGCGCTCTTGGGTTTTGGTTTCCAAAACCCACGCAACCCCTCCCCAACCCTTATATATATATATATCTTATTTATTATAATTATAATTATAATAAATATATTTATAATAAATATAATAACTAAAATAAATTTATAATAATGTTTATTATAATTATAAAAATTATATAATTATAAAAATTATATAATTATAATAAATATATAATTATAATAAATATATAATTATAATAAATATATAATTATAATAAATATAAAATTATAATAATTATATAATTACAATAATTAAATAACTATAAATATAATAAATATATAAAAATAATAATTGTATATTTATAATAAATATATAATTATAAATATAATAATTATATAATTACTAAAATTATAATAATTATATAATTGTAAATATAATAATTATATAATTATAATAAATATACAATTATAATTACAATAATTCTATAATTATAAATATAATAAATATACACTTATAATTATTAAATAATTTTAATAAATATATATTTATAAATATAATAAATATATAAATATATAATTGTTATAATTATTAATAATTATATAATTGTTATAATTATAATAAATATATAATTAGTGTAATTACATAATTATTATAAATATATAATTATTGTAGTTATATAATTATTATAATTATATAATTATTGTAAATATATAATTATTGTAAATATATACCTATTATATATATATATATAATTAATAAGGTTTATATATATAAAGATATGATTATAATAATTAATATATAATTAAAATATAATAAATATATAGTTATAAATATAATGAATATATGATTATAGTAATTACATAATTATAATAAATATGTAATTATAATAATTATATAATATTTAATAAAGTTTATTTATATAAAGATAAATAATTTTAATAATGTTTATTTAAATATAAATTTATAAATTTATATATAATTATTTAAATACATAAATAAACCATATTAAATTTATTTATAAATTTATATATATATATATATATATATAAACATTATTAAAATTATTTATATTTATTATATTTATTATAATATATTATAATTATATATATATATAATTACATTTAATAATAAATAATTACAATTTTAAAAATATATTTATAAATGTAAATTTAAAAATGTGAGATTATTTAAAATTATACTTATAAATATAAATATAATTATACAATTATAAATCTATATTTAGATAGTTATATATAAATATATCAATATATTTAATAAATTTATTTATCACATTAATAAATATGTATTTATTTATAATAAAAGTATAATAAAATAATTATATAAATATAATAATTATAAATATAACAAATCCGTAATTATAATTAATATATAATTATAATAAATATCTAATTATAATAAATATCTAATCATAATAAATATATAAATATAATAAATATATATTTAAAAAAATAATAATTATATAATCAAAATAAATATATAATTGAAATAAATATATAATTATAATAAATACATAATAATAAATATAATAAATGCATAATTATAATATATTTATTACAAATATATATTTAATATATAATTATAATAATTATGTAATTATTGTAAATATAAGATTATAATAAATATATGATTAAAAATATAATAAATATATAATTATAAATATAATAAATATATGATTATAATAATTATGTAATTATAATAATTATTTAATATTTCATAATGTTTATTTATATAAATATAAATAATTTTAATAATGTTTATATATATATATATATATATTTATAAATAAATTTAATATGGTTTAATTATGTATTTAAATAATTATATATAAATTTTAAATATAAGGTTTATTTATATTTAAATATTTATATATAATTATAAATATAATTATAAATAATTTCATATTTTTAAATACATATTTATAAATATATTTTAAAAATTGTAGTTATTATTTTTAAATGTAATTATAAATATATAATTATATATATTTATGAGTATATATATATGTGACTATATTTATTATATTTATGATTATATATTTATTATATTTATTTATTTATTTATTACTTAAATATATGTTTATAAATATAAATTTATTTATGTAAAGATAAATTTAAAATTATAAATAAATATAATTATAAATATATATATTTAACTACATATATAAATATATAATTATATATTAACAACTATAAATAAATATAATTATAAATATATGCATATTTATAATTATATATATATGTGTATATTTTAATTTTATATTTATCATATTTATAATTATATATATTATAATATTTAAAGATATAATAAATTTATAATATTTTTAAATATATAATATTTTATATTTATTATAAATTTATTATATTTTTAATATATTTATTATATTTAAAATATATTTATTATATTTATAATGTATTTATCATATTTATAATATATTTATGATAGTTATAATATATTTATTATATATTTATTTAATTATATGTAAATATAATAAATTCTTACAATTACATATTTATTATTATATTTACAATTATATTTTTATTATATTTATTATTATATTTACACATATTTTTATTATATTTCTTATATATTTAATCCTATTTATATTGTATTTTATATTTATAATAAATTTATTATATGTATATTATATTTATTATAATATATATATATATATATATATATAGGTAGGTTAAGGGGATGGGGCGTGGGGTGCAAAACGCCACTTCAAGTGGCGCTGCATCACCTCATTTCCCCAAATAATAAACCCCCTGCCCCATTAAACTAAAAAAAAAACCCCACCCCCTAAATCAGCCTGCATTGGATATAACATTGCTCGGATTTCTAGACCCTTCAGAGCAATGGTGTAAATACTCGAAATTTTAAGGAAGCTTTTTTCTTAAATACTTTGGAATTTTACGAGTCTGTGACTTATGACGGCACTTGATTCCGAGACCCGGTGTGTCCGGAATCAATTTCTGAAGTTTAACTCGGGTACGTTCAGTGAACGAACGAGCGAGTTTTCCTATCTTTTAAACCAGTGCTCGGGATTGAAATCTGAGGGCACCGATGAACTCGCAGCGCCGATAATTACTTAAGGGAACCTTTATCGCAGTCGCATTTTAAGCGGATTGAGAATTAATAATTGGAGATTTAGAATTAAATAAATAAAATCGCTAGAACAATTTTATTTATATCTATGGTGGTTAAATCCTACAAAGGAGAATTAAGGGTGGGACCCACAACGACCTAACTACCCTTGTGTGGATATTTGGGAGGTGAGACCCACACGAGCCTCGACCTTTCATGTCCTTCGAAACTCCCCTTAAACTCCCTTGCATTTATTGTGACAACCATTCTCTTTATTAAGTGTGTTGAACTCTTCACCTTCCACCCAATTAAATTGTCAACACCTTATAATTAATTTAGGGGATTCTCCAATTAATTAATTATAGTGTTTGATTCTTAAATCAATTGTTGAGAGAATAAAATAATAGGAAGAACTATTATTTTAGTTGGGCAATTGTGGTGTTAGAAAAAACCTGGGAAAGCTCTGGAGATATAGATAAAGAAAGTGTTCTTCTCTTCGACGAAGAACGCCTCCAACGAAGAACGACGCCCTCTTCTCTGCGACGTTGGTTCCACGAAAAACGACGACGCGCCTTCCTTTCTCTTCTCCGCGATGTCGTTCTTCGCGACACTATCTACCACGACGTTCGTCTTCCGCGGATCGACGACGTGCGACGTCTTTGCGAGGTAGGGGAATATTGTATATTACTCATTTATGTGGTTTATACCATCGAGCATGAGCATTTAATTGTAGGATTTATCTTTGTGGATTCCTTACCCCGGTTTAATTTCTCCTGATGAACGCGAATTAAATAAATTAATTCGCGGATCGATAAACAATTGATTGAATTAATTTTCTTCTTGTTTATCCTGAATTTGAGATTCTTGAAGCATGATGAATATTTAATTGTCAATCCCCCCATGTTCTTGATTCTCAAAAACAATGGTCAAACTAACACGGCTATCAATCCGCACTTAAACCGAGATCCTTTCTTATTCATGGTCCGCGCATTCTTTGCGTGTTCTTCATCGTCAAATGATTAAGCGTGCTGGAAACTCGATGTTTCGTTGAGCGCAACATACGAACACGGAGATCTCGATCCGAGGATCAAGAATCTACGATCGTCATAATTGTTGGGGTTAGAACGAAGGTGCAGTGGACCGAAGGGGTAGCAGCGCGGCAGGTCGAAAGTAGGCAGTGTGCGAGGCGGAGGAACAACGTTCCCGGTTCGTGAGGGACGCATGAAATTTGGAGGAGAATGGAACGTGGAATAATGTGGTAGATTGGAGAGAGAATAAATTTGAAATGGATTAAAATTTAAAATAGAAATAAATGGTAAATGACGGATTTGTTGATAAATTCCTGGGGGTAAGCGTGATTGATTTTAGAGTTGGAAATATGAATTAAATAAACAATTGATAATAATAATAAAATATTGTTATTATTAATTTTGTTGATAAAACACTTTTTCGACCATAACTTATTCGTGCGACCTCGGTTTCACGAACCGTCTGCGGCAGTGCAACCCAGATTCCGAGACGGACATTCCAAGTCCAATATTAGATGCCTTTTTCGGGTTTTTGGATCAGGTACCTGAAGTGCTCGGAAAATAGATTTAATATTATTATTAAATCTTCGACTCGTCATAACTCATGCGTGCGACGTCCGATTGGCTTGACGTCAGTGGCGATGTAATCCTGTCTTTAAGACGGTCGATTCAAATCTAATGTTCGATACAAAATTCTGGTTCGTGGCTCGGGTCCACGAAATACCCAATGATAATAATAATATTATTATTACAGGATATTGTATCTGACATATCTCTCTCATACGGTGTCAGAATGATGAACCGTCTGCAACGTTGCAACCCTGGAATTAAGACGGATGTTTCAAGACCAATTTTGGATATTTAAGTCAAGGTCGAGGTGCGATCCCCACGAGGCCCGGTTCACGTGTGTTGCGGTGAAATGCAAATTTTTCACCGGCTATCCGTTTTGGACCAATAGGTAGTCCATCTCGTGTGTTTTTCGGTATGGATCGCAATTGTGTGACCGGTTTGGTTAACCGGTGTCATTTGAAGTACGATCGGGTGGGATCGAACATGAATCTGACTGGACCCTCGGTAATAAAACACTTATAACTTAAGGACCGGACGTCCGATTGACGTGTCGTCAACTACGTTGGATTTCTTATGATGAGAATGTTCTTTTGGCATACTCCACTTGAGGTTTGGACGCAGTTGGAGTATGGTCGGGTTGGTTTAGCTTAGAAACCAACCAGGCCCCTAGAATGGAAATGCTAATAACTCACAGACCGGGCGTCCGATTGACATGCCGTCTATTGCGTTGAGACCCCTATGACGAGGCGGTCCTTTGAGATACTTCCACGTGAGATTACGTGACACTTGGAAGTATCGACTAGTAGCTCATGGAACGAACCCTCCCGGAGACGAGCGTACGGAGTGCGGAGACCTAGTAGTTGTAGACCTGACGACTACTTGACCGATTCGACTCGGAGTGATTCGATTAGCCCAGTGGACTGAGCGCCTGGTATTTGGTGGCAGACACACGGCAGACGGAGCGCCTGGTAGTTGGAAGCAGACCCGCGGTACTCGACAGGAGGAGTACCTCTGTAGGCTATTAGGGGGAGCGCCCGGTATTTGGTGGCAGACCCACAGCGGACGGAGCGCCTGGTATTTGGCAGCAGACCCGCAGTACTCGACATGAGGATTACCTCAGCAGTCTAAGGTTAGTGAGCAGCGCCTCAAAGTCGCGACATGATCACTGTACTCGACAGAGGATGATCTCTCCAGCAGTTGTGGTTTCGATAATGAAAATCCTGGTTTGAGCTGAGTCAATGACCTTTGTGTTTTCCTCATGATTGAGATGGGTTACATGAGAACTTAGGTATATGTTTAGGCATATACCTAAGTAAAGGTTATCTGTTGAGATCTTTCTTTGTGGTTTATCCTTGTTGGATTTAGTGAGACCTTGAGGGTCTCGGGGTCCCTACTAAGTATCGTTATACTCACCCCTGCACAGGCTATGCCCGCACCTCATTGTGTTGGATGCAGACGACGGACAACGCTGACCGAGACAAAGTGTACGAGGACTGGACGGTACCCGGAGGTGGACACTCAGCGTGACGGCACACGGAGCAGACCGATAGACGTGGAGTGTTGAGGAGGACATCTGTACCAACCCTTCATGTAGGAACCTGGAAGACGATCCAGGAGCTACTTCACCATTCGGCTGTTTGTCTTTTCAGTTGTACTTTCTTTCAGTTGTAGTTGTACCTTTCTGTTGGGCTTGTATTCCGACCCCTTTGTACTTTCAGCACACTTGTTATACTGCTTTACTTAGTGTTTGCTTCCGCTTGTACTCTGATTGTGTGTGTTTACGTTTCATAAAGGCAATGCCTTCCCTTTTTATTGGGATTTACGCCTTTGGTGCTAGTCGCCAGCCCCTGACCTATAGAAGGCGGGCTTGGGGTAGTCACAGCACGGGCCCCAAGGATGGGTCGTGACAAATTGGTATCAAAGGACATCGGTTCTATCGCATAACTTATGACTCTGATATTTTCTTTCTGTGAAGCAATAGTGTTAAGCGTACTGAGTGCGGTTTTCAGTTCAGGGAGTCCAGTGTTGGTGCGACGGCCGACGTATCCATACACCCGGACACTGACTACTAATTTCTGACCCAGTGCACGAAAACACTGATTGCGTGTGTGTTTCAGAAAGTTTTCTTTAAGTCATCTCAAACCAGGTCAGCTCACCAGGTTTAAATCGTTTGACTATGTCGCATCTGTTTAGGATGCCTCCACGCACACAGTCAGTTGGAGTTCCAAGAGAGTACCCGATGACGGTCCACCGAGCGACGAGGTCTGGTGCAGATCCCTCTTGCTATGTTGGCACCTTCGGGTGGTGTACCAATAGCACCACCACCTGTTGGGCAGCAGATGCCACCAGCTGTACTAGCGGACGATGCACGCTGACAGAGCGCGTTGCACGAGTTCTAGCAGCAGAGGCCACCGAGGTTACGAGGCGAGACAGATTCCCAGGCAGCAGTGGATTAGCTGGAGGCGATTGCTAGAGTTCTACACCTAGTTTAGACACTAGTAGAGCAGGTGGTGATCTTAGCTACTGGTGTTTCCCAGTGAGTGACCATGAGGATGGTCGACATAGTGATGGTACTTCGGTATGTGGACCGATGCTTGAGATAGTACCTTCGAGTAGTGTGCTAGCTATATCACAACCTTTTGGTCAACAATTTCAACCGACGGTACCGGTAGATGACACATGTAGGTTTAATGCCTTACACGTGTTTTAGCATCAGATACCCCTCAGGTTCCGAGGCAAGCCCGACTCATAGGCGGCTGAGGACTGGCTTGAGGAGGTGGCTGAGAGTTTCCTAGAGCTTATACAGCTTCGGTAGGACGACATGTCTGTAGCTGAGTAATCATAGAGGCATACTAATCGTTCCTGGTACTTGATGACTACGATACGATCAGTGCTCCAGGGCTCGGACTTCCGAGCGAGGTGTGTTTAAGGACATCCGAGCCAACACCTTTCCTCTATGCATTCCTACTTATGTTAGGGTGCTAGAGAGAACCTTTGTGGTTGAGAATTCTTTGGCTGAGTGGATACAGCCCGATTCTCGCTCAAATTTACCCAAGTGAATAAGGTAGAACGATCTTTGTAGTTTAGCTTGGGTTGTCGAATCCTCCGAGACCTAAGAAGTAACCTATGGACACGTACATTCTATTGACTGTTTTTTTCTATTAAGTGGCCAACTTTGGGTTGATTTTATATGGTTTTAAATAACACTAAGAAACCTAAGTAAATTCAATTTAATGAAAATGGGTTGATCTTAGGATTATGCGCGGGGTGGATTGAATGAATTTTACTTCTTTAGACAATTTTTGTTTTATTAATTCTTGATGAATCCATTCTTCAAAATAACACTACCTTCATCATTTTCTGGTTTGATGCTAAATAAACTCAATTAATAATCCCATACACACTTAGAGAACCAAATTCATGATATCTCCAAGGTATATGGTGATTTTAGTACTTGTATTTAGCTTCCTCAAACACAGTGAAGATGAAGAGTGGAAATAACTGAAGAATGGAAGTCTTAAATTAGTTAACCAATTAACAAAAAATCTTTCATAAAATAACATTAAATCCATCCTTTTCATCTTCCTAAGATCATCCCATTAAAGGGTTAGCCCTCCATTGATGGTATACTCTCAATGGTAGGCAGAAGATGGCTTACAATAACTGGATTGAAGAAATTAAAACCGCGGAAATAACAAGCACTCCTCCGTGTAAGTGAATGAAATTCACACCTATGTGTGAACTAATTCAACACAACATAGAGATATCACTTTGCTTTGTGATTATAGAGTTTTAATGAAAGAAATGGGAAGAATAGAAGAGAAAGATATTTATTAATGACTTAGGAATACAAAAAGAAACTTACATGGCAATTAAAAACATCACAAATGAACTTTGGCATAATAACATTACATCAAAACAAGAGATGTTTTCCCCATCACCACCACTGACTTAAATAGGCATTTTTGAAGCCTTGGATGGAGCCTCCAATAGTCCAAGTCTCCTCAATTAATTGTGGTAGGCCATAGGTGGGTGGAAAGTAAGGGAGAGTTGATTTTTCCACCCTTGACCCGATGTGGCATCCAGCTTTCATTCACCAGACAGACGCGTATGAATGTCCTTCTAGATGGCCGAATTGGAGTGGATCATAGAAGAAGAAAATTGATCTACGGATGTCTTCTAACCACCTGTAAAATATGGGCCCATTCGGAGTTTTTCATTCGTATATATGATTATATTAGTGGGAAATTTTTCTGGGCCATAAAATCTGGCCCAAAATTTTATCTCAATCTTTGGCCGCCTAAATAACTACAATAGAGGTAGAATTAGCACTGAATCCTGAAGAATTATTTGTTCCTATATATTTATTATATAATCCCACTAAATTTGGGCTTTATTGGGTTTTTAATGTGGGTCCCACATTTTCATCAGTGGGCTGGTGTCCAATGTGCCTTCTCTAGAATTACTTCCATTCATCTCCAAATATCTCCATCATCCTTTATGAATCCTCCATTGATCCCGAAATGAAAAATGTTCATATTTAAGTGTAGATATAGTTAAAAAAAATATCAAATTAAAATATGAATAATTATATTCCTTAAAATTAGATGAATCATTGGGTACTTCAAATGATGTTAAAAAATGTACCACATAATAGTGCATTTTAAGAAGGTATTACAATCATAATGTGAAATGATGTTCAAAGTGTAAAATGCACTAAAATGGTGTTTATGAATAATAAATAACTTGAATATTATATATATTAACAATGAATATTATCCTAATTTAGTGTCTAATCACACCCCCAACTTGAGTTTTTCTAGTCCCAAGCAAAATATATCTCAACAATATGAAATTCAAATTCTCCTTTCCAAAAACATTTTAATACACAATGATCACCAAAAACAATTATACCAAACAATCATGAAACCCATAAAAATATTTTAATACATGTTATTTTCATAATCATATCCCAATCCCAAGACCATTACTTTGTTCAAATTCATTGCCATATTTCATCCAATATCAATTAAGTATGAGGATGTGTTGTGCATCACAATAGACATGGGGGTTCATCTTTATTCAAGGGGGAAATGACGGAAGTGCTAGGTGGAATAAAATTTCAATATTAATATGAGTATTTAATTTTTTTATTGTATTTTTTTTTTCAATTTTTCTATGGTAATTGAAGTTGCACTCAAAAGAGTCAACCCCTATAGCGAGACTTTGCCTATGACTCTCAGGCTCAAAGACCTTAGGGCACCAAGTGAAGCCCACATACTCGAGCATCATCTCGAGTTAACTCAGTCAAAAACAAATTCAAATTACCAAAAATAGAGATAAAATTACCAACTTTGGGCCAGACAACTATGGAGTCACGATCCCCAAGTTCCGAAAGACACGCATTAGGTCATTTCATTGCTCTACGCGCATTTTTTTTGAATACTCATATTAAACTAAAATGATCACCAAACCTATGCTATTTATTTGGGGGACCCCATGAACTCAAACTAATACCCCACTATCCAAAGTACGTGCATTGTGATCTTTTTTTTATTTGGATGAAAATATAAACGATGAAATATCACATTGGACAACCACACTTTCCAAAATCTATGCTCATGAAATTATACAAGGATTAAAATCAAAATCAGGGAATGCTAAATTATTTGATATTCAGTTTCAAAGTGTGCAATGTGTATTACCATGTTCAAAGTTAAATGAATTTTTCCTTCCATTTACAATTTTTTTTTCAAATCATTTTTTTTTTCAAAAAAGCAATTTTTTTTATTTCATCTCCCCCCCAACTTAAAACAACACTGTCCCCAGTGTTTGAAGAAATGAAAATTTAGAAGGAGTAGAGGCAGATAATGGAAGTTCAAAAAGGAAATTGAAAATGAGGATCATGGAATGAAGTCACCTTGTGGTTGAAGTTGACATTCTTGTTTCTCCCTTTTAATCCTTTGATATCCATGTCACTTGCAAAGTTTCCTAGTAGAAAAAGGAAAAAAAAACAAAAAAAAACAAACAAAACAATATATATATATATATATATAATAAATAAAGTAAAATATAAGTATATATATAAAAATTATAGAATAAGGAAGCACAAAAAGTCATAGGTCAGTGGTAAGAACGCGCCCCTGTCTCCCTTCGGTCCCGAGTTCGAATCCCTACGGCTTCGCCGGTTGTGACGGGGTTTGACCCACAACCCACGACGTGTCCCTTATTATTATTATTATTACATTTTTATTTATTTTTTGTATTTTTATTTTAACCTACAAAATCATTAAAATAAAATAAACTGATGATACATTGTCTTCTTTTAAAATTTCTGGGTAAGGCATTACTCAAGGATCACACCACGTGACATGGATGAATATGGTGCTCCCCTTTCATATCCATACATACTCATAATAGAAGAACAAGTCAACAATATATTTTTTTTAAATATAAAAATGATTAATTAATCCTATTTAAAATATAAATTTTATTAAAGCAATAAAATGATAGGAAACTTGAAAAGCATGGGTTGCCTCCCATGCAGTGCTTTTTTTAACGTCGTTAGCCCGACATGGACCCTAAATCTATCAATTTTTTTTCTGGTTCATAGGTTGGCTCAGTTAAATCATCTTCTATTTTCTGTTTATTTAATGATTCAATGAATGGTTTTAACCTTTGACCATTGACCTTGAAAATGTAACCACTTGTGGGATCTTGAATCTCTACTGCCCCATGGGGGTATAAATGATGCACTATGAAAGGACCTGACCATATAGACCTTAAATTTCCTGGGTGTAAATGAAGTTTTGAACTATACAAGAACACAAGTTTTCCTTGTTCAAAATGTTTGACCTTGATATTTCTAGATTGGTAGGCTTGAACTCTAGCTTTATTGATCCTTGAATTTTCATAAGCCTCTATCCTTAGTTCCTCTAATTCATTGATATCTAATTTCCTTTTTGTTCTAGAAAATGAGAGGTCATAATCCATTTTCTTAATTTCCCAAAAGGCCTTATGCTCAATTTAAACAGGTAAATGACATGCTTTTCCATAAACCAACCTATATGGTGACATTCCTAGGATGGTTTTGTATGCTGTACAATATGCCCAAAGAGAATCCAAGAGTTTCTCAGACCAATATTTCCTAGAAGGATTGACAATTTTCTCAATAATTTGTTTGATTTCACGATTGGCTAACTAAGCTTGACCATTGGTCTGTGGGTGGTAAGCAGTGGACACTTTGTGAGAAATTCCATATTTTTCCATGAGTGATGAGAATGGAAGATTGCAAAAATGATTTACACGATCTCTAATGATATCCCTAGGAATTCCAAATCTAGAGAAGATGTTTTCCTTGAGAAATCTAATCACAGTTTGATGATCATTGGATTTTGTATGAATGACCTCAACCCATTTGGAGACATAATCGATAACTAAGAGAATGTAAAAATATCCCCTAGATTTTGGGAAGGGACCCATGAAATCAATTCCCCAACAGTCAAATATTTCAACCACTAAGATGGGAGTGAGTGGCATTTGATTCCTTTTTGTGATGGACCCTACTTGTTGACACCTAGGACAGCTTTGACAAAATTTGTAGGAGTCCCTTGAGAGGTTGGTCCAAAAGAGACCACATTTAAGAATCTTAGAAGATGTTTTCTTAGAGTAAAAGTGACCCCCACATGCCTCACTATGACAGAATTTAAGGATGGACTCTTGTTCAGATTCTGGGACACACCTTCTAATGACTTGGTTAGGGCATAACTTATAGAGGTATGGATCATCAAACACATAGTTTATAACATCAGAAAGGAATTTCCTTTGAGCTTGAGTCCTTAAGAATTTTGGAATGACTCCTGTAACTAAGAAATTGGCTATGTCGGCATACCAAGGGCAGTCACTCACAGAGTATAGGTGTTCATCAGGAAATGAATAAAACACAGAAAGGTGATTTGAGTTGTCTTTCAATTCCATCCTAGAGAGGTGATCAGCTAAAACATTTTCAACGCCCTTTTTATCCTTGATTGTGAGGTCAAATTCTTGTAAGAGAAGGACCCACCTAATCAGTCTAGCCTTAACATCTTGTTTTTGGAAGAGGTATTTTAGTGCAGAATGGTCATTGAACACAGTGATGGGGGATCCTAAGAGGTAGGACCTAAAATTCTCTAAATCAAACACAATAGCAAGTAACTCCTTCTTAGTAGTGGTGTAGTTGATTTGGGCATCATTTAAGGATTTTCTTGCATAAGCAATGACATAAGGAGTTTTATCACAACGTTGTCCTAACACAGCTCCAACAACAAAGTCACTGGCATCACACATAAATTCGAAAGGAAGGTTCCAATTTGGAGATTTAATAATGGGAGGAGAGGTGAGAGAGGATTTGAGGGTTGAGAATGAACCCTCACAGCTTTTTGTCCAAACAAATGGAGCATCCTTTACTAGGAGAGCACAAAGGGGATGAGAGATTGAACTAAAGTACTTGATGAATCTTCTATAGAAACCAGCATGTCCTAATAAAGACCTCACTTCCTTGACAGTTTTGGGTGATGGAAGGTGACAGATGATGTCAACCTTGGATTTATCAACTTCAATCCCCCTACCTGAGACCAGATGACCTAGAAATAGTCCCTCTTTAACCATGAAATGGATTTTTTCCCAGTTTATGACCAGATTTTGTTCTTCACATATTGACAAGACTCTCTCCACATTCTGCATACATCCCTCAAATGTATCCCCAAACATAGAGAATTCATCCATGAAGACCTCTAGAAAATCCCCTACCATGTCTGAGAAGATTCCCATCATGCACCGTTGGAAGGTTCCAGGGGCATTGCATAACCCGAAGGGAATGCGTTTGAAAGAAAAGGTTCCTAATGGACATGTGAATGTAGTCTTCCCTTGATCTTCTAGGGAGAACTCAATTTGATTATACCCTGAGTACCCATCTAAGAAATAGTAGAAGGCATGACCTGCCACTCTCTCAAGGACTTGGTCAATGAATGGTAAGGGGAAATGGTCCTTCTTAGTGAATGAGTTTAGCTTCCTATAGTCAATGCAGACCCTCCATCCACTACTCACCCTTGTTGGAAGAATATCTCCATCCTCATTGGTTATCACTGTGATTCCAGCATTTTTTGGAACCACTTGAATTGGGCTCACCCATTCACTCTCAGCTATGGGATATATGATACCAGATTTTAAGAATTTCAGAAGTTCTTTCCTTACTACCTCCATGAGATTAGGATTGAGTTTCCGTTGAGGTTGACGACATGGATTTGAATCAGATTCCAGAACAATCCTATGAGTTCCGATAAGTGGTCTAATCCCGGGAATATCAGACAGGGTCCAACTAATGGATTTCTTATGTTTCCTAAGGACATCTAGAATCATCCTCTCATGATTGGATTCAAGAGAAGAAGAAATGACAATAGGATGTGTTTGATTGTCCCCTAGGAAAGCATACTTGAGTGCAGCAGGAAGTTCCTTCAATTCAAGCTCAGGTCGGTTCAGAATTTCAGCAGAAGATTGGGACATTGGATCAAGATCAATTTTATTTCCTAAAGTTTTAGATAGGATTCATTCCCCACATGTAGAAGTTTCCGCTACTAGATTGTCTTGATCATATTTAGGGAAGGAAGTTAGAGTGGTCTCCATGAAAGTGGTTTCTTGAAAGGTTTCACTGATTTTTGGACCTAATACTTCATCATAAGAGCAATTTGAAAATGATTCAAGCCAAGGAGATAAACTTCCTTCATATGAGCAAAGGAAATCAATCTCATCCTGACTTAAATATTCATCAAATATTCCTTGATGTTCTATGGATTCATTATCAATGCTTCATATCATGTTTACTTCATGAATGTCCTCGTCATCCCCTGTTTTTGAGCTTTCATTATAGATGTTCAAGTCTAGACTCATGTTTCAAAAGGTGATGGTCATGTTCCCATTTCGGACTCAGATAACAGATTTGATTGTTGCAAGGAAGGGACGAACAAGGATAATTGAGGTTTGTTACTTATTTCCTAAGTTTGGATGGTTGTCAAGGGCAATGAAGTCAGTAGGGTAGATGAAGTTTTCAACCTTTACCATAACGTCCTTTAAAATCCCCTTTGGAACCCTAATGCTATGATCAACAAGTTGAAGTGTGACAGATGTGGGTTGGAGTTCTTCTAGGCCTAACTGGCAGTACATAGCATGGGTAATGAGATTGACACTAGTACCTAGGTCACACAAGGCCTTGACAACTTTTCTCTCTCCTAGTTCAACATTGATGTAAGGGCAACCCGGGTCTTTCAACTTAAAAGGAATGGTCCCTTGAATGGTGGTACTCACATTAGTAGCCAAAAGGACTTGGTTTTTATGTGAACATTTTCTTTTAAAAGTGCACAAGTACTTAAGGTACTTTGAGTATGTAGGTATGGTTTATATGGAATCGAGAAGAGGAATGTTCAACTTGACTTGTGAGAATATTTCCCTCAATGTTTCACTCAATTCAATCTTGGTTTCCCCCCTCATGCATTGAGGAAATGGTGCAGGTTGTGGGGTTGTTTGTTGATGAGTTGTTTCTTTGACAATGTTATCATGTTTTTCAGTTTGATCATTTGGTTCATTTGAATTTTCATCCAAGTTTGAATATTCAGGTGGGTTCTGAATTAGTTGTTCAGGTTTCTCAATTTATTTACCACTTCTTAAAACAGTCACAACCTTTATTTGTTCATGAGTTGTTTGAGTACAACTTGACTCTCCCCTTGAATTTAAGGATGGCATCTCCTGAGTAGGCATGGGTGCCTTTCCAGTTTTGATGGTTTGAAGTTCTTTTTTAAGGGAAGAGACTTCCGAGTTCATCATTTCCATTTGTTTGTACAGTTGTTCTAGTAGGCTTTGTGGAACAATTTGGGTTGGTGCTTGAGAAGATTGGTTTATCCCATTGGGATATTTTAGAGGTGGGATGGTTTGTTGAAAATGGACTGGTGGATGTTGGTATTGGATAGGTTGGGTTTGGAACTAGTTATGGGTTTTATAGTTCTGATGGGGGTAAGGATTTTGTTCCTGTGGTTGGCTAGGTTGTTGGTTATCTTTACAGCGGAAGCCTGGGTGGTCATTATACCTCGGGTTGAAGTTGTTTTGGTATTGAGGCTTTTGAAAGTTTAAAGCATTTACTTCCGCTGGGGGTCCTTCTAAAAGAACATCCTTGATGGATGGAATGGTTGGGAAGTTGTTTATCTTATGGTCATATTTGTCACAAATTGTGAAAATAGGGTCAATAGTTTGGATTTAATGGACTTTCCTAAGGTCTATCTCTTTAACCTTCCTAGAGAGTGCTGTGAGTTTAGCCCTAAGGCTTTCCTATTCTCTAAGTGTATGAATTTCAGTAGTTCTTTGTGTCTTTTTAGAATAATGTGAAGTTCCCCATGTTTGGGTTTGTTCAGAAAGGCTTTCTAGATACTCGTAAGCATCATTTGGGGCTTTGTTTTTAAAGGTTCCATTACACATCATGTCAATGAATTGTTTGTTCCCCAGACCCAACCCTTCATAGAAAATTATCACTTGTTCCGGAATAGAAAAACCATGGTGTGGAACCATGTTTAGAGTGTCTTTGAACCTCTCCCATGTTTCATAGAATGACTCTCCCTCTTTTTCAAAAAAGTTTTGGATACTCTTTTTAAGTACAATTGTTTTGTGTTTGGGAAAGTATTTTTTGTAGAATTCTCTTTGTAGTTGGTCCCAAGATTTTATGGATGATGGTCTCAAAATTTTTAGCCAATTTTTAGGACAATAATTTAAAGAAAAAGAAAATAGACTCATCTTAGCTGATTCTAGTTGATGTGGGGGACACATGGTTTCTACAATGTCATTGAATTCCTTAATGTGAAGGTAGGGCATCTCAGACTCCATTCCATGGAATGTGGGAAGACGGTTTAGGACATGGGGTTTAAAGATTTAGTTGTCATATCATAAGTAATTGTGTCTAATGCATAAGGGGGCATTGGTCTAGGAAGGTTTGAGGTAGTCATTCATGGTTTGATCAATTGCATTCCCCAAGTTTGGGGCTACCTCATTTTGGTTTCCATTTTGGTTCCCACCCTGGTTTATGAGTTGTTTTCCTTGAAGACATTCCATTGAAATAGGCTCAATTTTGGACTCTGGAGTATTAAGAATATTATTATCTAATGGAAAGAGTTCCCTTGGTGAAATTGACTCCCCAACCCTAGGACTATCCAACCTAACTAGACAGTTTGATTGATCGCGGGTGTAGGCGGACATGCGCCAAAAGAAAAAAACGAGAAAGGGAAAAGATAAGAGAATTTGGATGAGAAAAGAAGAAATGGGGTAGAATAGAATGGGTGTTTAGATGACTTACTTGGGTCCCCAGAAACAGCGCCAAAATTTGATTCTCGCTCAAATTTACCCAAGTGAATAAGGTAGAATGGTCTTTGTAGTTTATCTTGGGTTGTCGAATCCTCAGAGACCTAAGAAGTAACCTATGGACACGTACATTCTATGGACTGTTTTTGGCTATTAAGTGGCCAAATTTGGGTTGATTTTATATGGTTTTAAATAACACTAAGAAACCTAAGTAAATTAAATATAATTAAAATGGGTTGATCTTAGGATTATGCTCAGGGTGGATTGAATGAATTTTACTTCTTTAGACAATTTTGGTTTTATTAATTCTTGATGAATCCATTCTTCAAAATAACACTACCTTCATCATTTTCTAGTTTGATGATAAATAAAATCAATTAATAATCCCCTACAAACTTATAGAACCAAATTCATGATCTCTCCAAGGTATATGGTGATTTTAGTACTTGGATTTAGCTTCCTCAAACACAATGAAGACGAAGAGTGGAAATAACTGAAGAATGGAAGTCTTAAATTAGTTAACCAATTAACAACAATTCGTTCATAAAATAACATTAAATCCATCCTTTTCATCTTCCTAAGATCATACTATTAAAGGGTTATCCCTCCATTAATGGTATACTCTCAATGGTAGGCAGAATATGGATTACAAGAATTGGATTAAAGAAATTAAAACCGTGGAAATAACAAGCAGTCCTTCGTGTAAGTGAATGAAATTCACACCTATGTGTGAACTAATTCAAAACAGCATAGAGATATCACTGTGCTTTGTGATTATAGAGTTTTAATGAAATAAATGGGAATAATATAAGAGAAATATATTGATTAATAACTTAGGAATACAAAAAAAAACTTACATGGAAATTGAAACCACCAGAAATGAACTTTGGCATAATAACATTACATCAAAACAAGAGATGTTTTACCCATAAACACCACTACCTTAAATAGGAATTTTTGAAGCCTTGGTTTGAGCCTCTAATATTCCAAGTCTCCTCAATTAATTGTGGTAGGCCATAGGTGGGTGGAAAGTAAGGGAGAGTTGATTTTTCCACCCTTGACCCGAGGTGGCAGCCAGCTTTCATTCACCGGTCAGACGCATCTGAATGGTCTTCTAGATGGTAGAATTAGAGTGTGTTATAGAAGAATAAAATGGAGCTCCGGATGTCTCCTAACCTCATGAAAAATTTGGGCCCATTTTGAGTTTCTTATTCGTAGATATGATTATATTAGTGGGATGTTGTTTTGGGCCACAGAATCTGGCCCATAATTTTATTTCAATATTAGGCCGCTTAAATAACCACAATAGAGGCAGAATTAGCACTGGATCATCAAGAATGATTTGTTCCTATATATTTATTCTATAATACCACGAAATTTGGGCTTCATTGGGTTTGTAATGTGGGTCCCACATTCTCATCAGTGTGCTGGTGTCCAATCCGCCTTATCTAGAATTGCTTCCATTCATCTCCAAATATCTCCATCATCCTTTATGAATCCTCCATTGATCCCTGAATGAAAAATGTTCATATTTAAGTTTAGATACAGTTACCAAAATATAAAATTAAAATATGTATAATTACATTCCTTAAAATCAGATGAATCATTGGGTACTTATAATGATGTTAAAAAATGTACCACATAATAGTGCATTTTAAGAAGGTATTACAATCATAATGTGAAATGATGTTCAAAGTGTAAAATGCACTAAAATGGTGTTTATGAATAATAAATAACATTAATATTATATATATTAATAATGAATATTAGCCACATTTAGTGGATAATCACAACCAGTAAAGGTTAGTAGTGGAAAAGCAGGAAACTGGCGCCAGTCTCAGAGACTTGGGCGTGTAAAATGTTTTAAGAAGAGGAAGTGTTATGGACAGATGAATCTGTAGAGCAGTAGACATGGAAGCAGAGCTAGGAGAGCAGCATGAGGTGGTGTACTTTTTGACATGTTACAACCACCTGCCTTTGTAGTCTCCGCCAGGCTCTGGGAGCAAAAGGGCAGGGGAAGAGAGTAGCTGCACGCGGTCAAGGAGTGTGACCCAAGGGCTCTAGGAATGATTCAAGGTACAGTCTGTGTCTAATACTAGATTCCATAACAATAGACATTGATATGAAACATTCCAGCCTTCCAAGAATCTTGTCCTAGACCTAGAGTTTCCGGTTAAAGCCGTTGATTTGACCCTCACGTCTGGAGATACCTTTGGGAGGAGACTCGATAATCACGCTTATGCCGACGGTGTTATCTGACCCTTGAGACGAGAGTTTTGGTTGAAACCTCTTGGTGGCAATGTCGAGGCCCTACGATGTTAGTTTGGGTATTGACTAGGCAACCACAGTTCATACATAGATTGACTGTATTAAGAAAAAAGGTTGTGGTTTGTCTACAACGTTGGGATGGGTTTTCCTTGGTCGGCGAAAAGGAAACCCCGGGCAGGATAGGATGGAATCATGCTTAAGTGGGTGCAGTCGATCACTCATGAGTTGGTCAAATTTAGATTTGTGACAGACTTCTCCAGAGTTGTTGCACCACCTTTAGCATTGACGAAGAAGGGAAAACCCTTCGTGTGGTCAGATGTAACCCCCCAAGCTTCTATGGTACGCTTCTCTTTGAATAATGTGATAGCGTGTGTTGTACGCAACACCGAGTTCTATCACACCATAACTAATCAAACTAGACGTTATGAATAGTAATACCTACTTTTTGAAATTATATATATTTTATATTTTAAAATGGACTTCATTTTTGGATTCGGAATATCGAATTTAGCCTAAGGCGAAATTTTGGTACTTTTCGGATAACTTTAATATTTTGATGAATAGTGAAAATTACTAAATTTTAATTAAAAACAACTTTTTTAATCAAAATAATTAATAGTGATAAATTATGAATTTGAGTGGTTTTAAAGTATATTTAGAATATTTTTTTACCATTTAATATAATGTTGGTCATTGGACATAATTTTACAATTAAACCGAACATAAACAAGTGTCAATCTTTTGATAGTTATTATCTCTTAAAAACACGCTTTTTGTTTTGACAACGGTAATTAATTTTAAATTAATTTCTGCCACTTCTGTGTTTTGAATTTAGAAAAATGGATTCCATATTTGGAATCAGGATGTTCAAATTGTGTAAATATGTAACTTTTATTTTTAGACATTTTGAATAATTACTGCGGTAAATATTTTATTTACCATGGTTAAAGGTAAATCCGGCAAATGAGGGTTAAAAAATAATATTATAATAATACTAAATTACCCTAAAACGTGTCCTAGCCTTATTGGTTGATACATGTTCGACCATAGGAATATTTGGGTTGATTTTGGGACCCCATGGTGCCACTTGTAGGTGATAGGGACACTTTATTTTAATTAAGTTAAAATGAATACAAAAATGACACAAGCATATATCTTTTAGAAAAACAATTTTTACATAGGGTTATATATGTTGGATTTTAGATTATAAATATTCATTAGAAAGATAAATATATTTCCTACATAATGATATTTTATTTATAATTTTTAGACATTAAATAATTTAATTTATTTATGACACAATGATGATGAAGTAATTACTATAATAGTGAAAAATTAAAATAATTGATATTATAAATACCCAAATAAATATAATATGAAACTTTTAATGAATTAAACTAATTTTATAGGATAATATGATATATTAGGATTTATTTAATTGACTTTTTTTGAAGTAATAAGTCTTTTATGAGTTTCACAAAAATCAACTATTGAATAGTGTCAAAATTGACATAAAAGAGTTCTTAAAACAAATATTATATTATTAATTGATATGAAATTCCTAAAAATATACGTTTTGGCTAAGAGACTTATATAATGATAGGTTAATCATTAATGGACCACTTGGGGGTTTCTTGGATGTATATAGTAAGTTTATTAACCATATTATATAAAAATACAAAGAGACATTGTAAAAGTGAAACTAATTAACTTAGAGTTAATACTTAAAGATAAGGTTAATATAAGTACCCAAACCTGTATAAATTCTATTGGTTGAGTTATTTTCAACCCATCCCCACCTTAAAATTTAAATAATCAACTTTTGAGCCATTAGAAACCGAATATGAATTTATTATAAACTAATATTTCTAGCTTTTCCAAAGGTGCCCCTCACCCCTCTTATAAAAGGGCACTCCTCCTCTTTTCTTCACACCTTCAAAGCCTTTTGGTTCGGCCAAACTCTACTAAAATACTCTCCCAACTTCCCTCACTACAACCTAGAGGCCTTATTTTGATCAGAAAGCCAACCGAAGGATCCCTTTTGATCAAATCAAAAGGAAGAACCCGAAGAAGAGGAGGTTAACCTACCCCAACCAAGGAAAAGTACAAGGTAAGGGTTATTTCACAATCTATTCATTATCCGAGGTTGTTTATACGTAATAATCTACCGGGATCTCTTTATCATCCACATCCATGTTTCTTAAAAATGTATTTCAAAACATTTTTACTTTTTAAAATAATATGGGTTAAAGTTATTTATACCCTTGTTTGACTTTTTATAAGAGGTTTATAAAGGAATCTTTCCGTCGTTTTCCAAACAAGGTGCTTTTTAACCTTTTCGACAAAATTAAGGTAAGAATGTTTTTTTAACTTATACGGCGGGTGCAGTTATTTTCCGCCGTTATAAATTCGTCGAATCTTCCCTTACAAGCTATAAGAATATTTTCAAAGAAAATGTTTTATTTTATAAATATATAACTCTTAAAAGATTTCAAAAATAGAAAGAGATATTTCTCTAAAAAGAGTTTTTATTTCATCTATTTCAACATCCTTTGATGGATTTTATGCTTATTTGTAGTTGATTTATTATGATACAAAACTTCTATATTGTATTGAAGGTTTTATGATATGTTTGACTGTGGATGTGCTATTTTTATACCATTCATAGTTTATAGTGAAAGTATTGACATTCCGTATGCTAGTTTTAATACTAATGTTTATGTTATGTTTAAACCTTTTCATATGGGAATGAATTGGACTTAATATGTGACGTGTGGAGCCCGCTATAGCTCCTCGATGCATCGGTAGGTCTCATGAGACAAACTAGTGTCTTGGCACAAGGCCTTGACAAAATTTTATTTGTAGTCTTGGCACGAGGCCTTGGCTATGTGGTTATGATAGTCTGGCATTATGCATTCCATCATTATGAAAGTGGTTATTGATATTTCATGTGATCATTCAATTAGTATAATATCCATGTGAATAAGTAAATGGAATTATTTCATTTTATTTTTTCCATACAATGTTGAAGTTCAAGTTTAAAAGGCTTTTGTTTTAGTTATACATTGCCTTAAATGTTTATTCTTATTTATGAAAGTTTCCGCTATATTGTTATCCTTACTTGGCATTTTAGCTCACCCCTTTTCTATGTTTTATTTTTTCCCAGGAAGTGAAGAAGTAAATTATGAATGACCTGATGGGATATTATGAGGGGATAATAGTGTGGAATATGGAGACAATATGTTGTTGTAGTAGTTTTTCACTTTATGATGTAATGTAAAACTTTATGAATATATCTAGTGTTTCCAAGGCTACTAAACCAATCGGTCTTTAGAGATTTGATCTTTCTTGTGATCATACCAATGTTATGTAATAATGCACCGAATCTGGGTAACTGGGGTCGGGGTGTTACAGTTGGTATCATAGGAAGTTTAGTACAAACCTTAGAAGCTAGATTTAGATAAACTCTAATTAGAGCACGTAGACCTATGATGAACTTTGAGGATTAGTATAGAAGAACTTCCTAGAATTTTGGTATTGTAAAGATTTTGTGAGTTTTCTGAGCAATACATTCCTGTCTGGATACGAGTAGGTAAAGGCGGCTCTGGCACAGATGTACCTAGGGGTAAAACCTGAAAACACTACTTTGAGTGAGACTCGAACGGGAACTGGTGCACAACAACGGGCCTTGCTGCACTCTTGGTTACGACACTCCCGGGGGATATGCTTAGGATAACTCTCATTTTATTTACAAATCATTATTAAGGGTTTATGAGTATATACTTCATCAAAGAAAACATTCTTATGATTATGGATTATATCCATAAATAGTTCAATTTATGTTAAGTGTTTTATAAGTATGGGATTATGTAATTTGATTCATAAATTGATCTAGTTTATGCCATTGTTTAGAAATGGCGCCTAGTGGAAGAATTGGAAACCGAATCAATACACGCACTCCATGTAGTGATTTCCCTCCTGCTCAAGATAATTATAGTGGAGCTGGTGATGCAACTGGTTCCGATCATCTAATCACCATACTGGGACAACTCACTCAGGTTATGAATAATAACCTTACCCGTATGGAGCACCCTGATCCACAGCGTGGAGGATCAATGTTAGAACGATTCATGAGGCAACAAACACCAAAGTTCAATGGGAGTACAAATCCCTTAGTAGTTGAGCAATGGATAAATTCCCCAGAGAAAATATTTCAGGCTTTGGGGAGCAGTGAAAGGGAAAAAGTTATCATGGCAGTTTACCGCCTCACTGGAGATGCTGATCAATGGTGGTAATTTATTCACAATATAAAGGAAGATGATGAAGTATCAAATATGGAATGGAGGGAGTTCAAAGATCTATTTTTAGAAAAATACTTTCCTCGTGACCATCGAGCAGATATGGAAAGGCAATTTCTGAGTCTGAGACAGAAGGAGGATGAGAATGTCACAAAGTATGAGGCTAACTTTACAAGGTTAGCAAGGTATGCTGGAGATTATATACGTAACCCAAGAAGTAAGATTGATCATTTATTTGATGGGTTAAAACTATTTCTCCATCGAGCATTAGTATCACAATCCTTTTCATCGTACGAAGACATTGTCTCATGTGCTATCAAGACCGAAAAGGAATTCTCTAAGTCTGATGACATTAAAGAAAAGCAAGAGAAGAAGAGACCTGCTGATAAATCTAGGAATGGAAATAAGGGGAAGAAGGGAAATGTTGAATATCCATCCTGTAGTAAATGTGGTAAGAAACATCCCGGTACTTGCTTGAAGGGAATAGGAGTCTGTTACAAGTGTGGTGAAAAAGGCCACCAAGCTCGTGATTGCAAAGGGAGGAAGGAAGCTACCAATGTTCAGTGCTACAATTGCAGGGAGATGGGGAATTATGCAAATTAATGTCCTAAGCGTCAGGAGAACTTACATCAGAAAAGGCCAAGGGATCAAGTCCAAGCTTATGCTATCACTACTGCTGAGGTAGAAGCTCCGAAATACGTGGTGGCAGGTAATTTAATGGTTTCCTCAAGTTTAGCAAATGCATTATTTGATTTTGGATCATCGCATTGTTTCATATCTTCCCAGTTTTCTAAGAAAATTAGATATTTCCAATTTGATTTAACAAGGGAGTTGTCAGTTAAAACTCCTAAGGGAAGTATCATTGCAACAAAGTTTTGTGAATTAGTCCCCATTAGAGCACATAAATGTTCTTTATCTGCCGATCTCATCATCATACCTATGATTGAGTTTGATATAATCCTCGGTATGGACTGGCTTTCAGACTACGAAGCGAATATTTATTGTAAGAATAAAGAGGTTATGATTCTTGATGATAATGATAAGGAACACCTTATCTTTAGAGCAGAATCGTCACCACCTAATTCTTATTTAGATCCACCCCCAGTAGCTCAACTAAATTCAATTATTGGGGAGGAAGAGAATGAAATGACTGTGGGTGAGGAAAGGAATGTTCAAATAGAGGATGTACCTGTTGTGAAAGAATTTTTAGATTTATTTCTGGAAGATTTACCTAGACATCCTCCAGAATGAGAAGTTGAGTTTTCCATTGATTTAATTCCTAGATCAAGGCCTATATCAAAGACCCCTTATAGAATGGTCACTGTAGAATTAGTTGAACTAAATAAACAACTATAGGAATTGAGTAATAAGGGATTTATTTGCTCTAGTGTTTCTCCATGGGGAGCCCCTGTTCTTTTTGTTAAAATGAAAGATGGATCTATGAGGTTCTGTATCGACTACAGGGAGATCAATGCTATAACAATAAAGAACAAGTATCCCCTACCTCTCATTGATGATTTATTTGACCAACTGCATGGAGCTCAATACTTTTCAAAGATTGACCTTCGATCTGAATACCATCAGTTGTGTGTGAAGAAGGAAGACATTCCAAAGACAGCATTTTGAACCAGGTACGGGCATTACGAGTTTACTGTAATGCCTTTTGGATTGACTAATGCACCCTCTGTATTCATGGATATGATAAATAGAGTTTTCAAGGAGCATCTCGATGAATTTGTGGTGGTATTTATTTATGATATCTTGGTATAATCCAAAAGCTACGAAGATCATGAAAATCACTTGCGCATTATCCTGAAGACTCTGAGAAGACATGAATTATATGGGAAGTTTAGAAAGTGTGAATTCTGGATTTAGGAGATTTCTTTTCTTGGCCATATTGTCTCTAAAGATGGAATCTCTATTGATCCTTCTAAGACCAAGGCAATCCAAGAATGGCCAGCACCTACGAGTATAACTGAGGTACGTAGTTTTATTGGTTTAGCAGGTTATTATCGACGATTCGTCCAGAATTTTGCCCGATTGGCTAACCCATTAACGAAGCTCACACGTAAAGGGGTTAAATTTGTTTGGACAAAAGAGTGTGAAGAATGTTTCGAAGAACTGAAGAGAAGATTAGTCAATGCTCCTATTTTGACTCTACCATCGGGGAATGATGGGTTCATTATTTATAGTGATGCATCGAAGAAAGGACTTGGTTGTGTCCTTATGCAGAATGATAGGGTTATTACCTATGCATCATGACAGTTGAAAATTCATGAACAAAACTATCCTACTCATGATCTCAAGTTAGCAGCTGTGATCTTTGCTTTGAAGATATAGAGGCACTACCTCTATGGTGAAAAATGTGAGATTTATACTGATCACAAGAGCTTGAAGTATATTTTCTCACAAAAAGAACTCAACATGAGGCAAAGGATATGGATTGAATTACTCAAGGATTATGATTTCACGATACACTACCCCCCGAGGAAGGCAAACAGGGTGAAATATGCTTTGAGCAGAAAAGACCATGGAGTTTTGAACAATATGAGAATTGAAAGGGATCCAATTTTCATGGATCTAGTGAATATGGACATGGGAATAACCAGGGAAGGTGAAACATCAATTATTTTTCAAATGGTTGCCAAACCATATTTACTAGAAAGGATTAAGAGTTCTTAGACCGATGATGAAGAATTTAAAAAGAAGATTAAAGCTGTGAATGATGGGAGATTGAGAGACTTTGTGTGTAAAGATGGAATTTTGAAATTCGGGAAGAGACTTTGTGTTCCCGATTTACCTGATCTAAAAAGGGAATTGTTGGATGATGCTCATAGTTCCAATTTCTCTATACATCCTGGGAGCACCAAAATGTATATAGATTTGAAGGAACATTTTTGGGGGGACAACATGAAGAGGGAGATTGCTGATTTTGTGTCAAGATGTATGGTTTGTCAACAAGTGAAAGCTGGAAGGCAACAGCCTGGAGGAGTCACGCAACCTCTTCCCATACCAGAGTGGAAATGGGACAATATTACAATGGACTTTGTCATGGGACTACCAAAGACTCCTAGAAGGAACGATGCAATATGGGTTATTGTTGATCATCTTACCAAGTCAGCACATTTTCTTACTATAAGAGAAGATCTACCCCTGGAAAGTCTAGCAAGACTATATATTAATGAAGTTGTGAGACTTCATGGAGTACCCCTATCAATTGTTTCTGATTGTGATCCCCGTTTTACTTCAAGATTTTGGAAAAGTCTTCAGAAATCCCTGGATACTAAACTTCATTTGAGCACTGCTTACCACCCTCAGACAGATGGACAATCAGAACGGACTATTCAAACCTTATAAGACATGTTGAGATCTTTCTCACTTGACTTTTAGGGTATGTAGGATCAATATTTACCTCTCGTCTAATTTTCCTATAACAATAGCTTCCATTCGAGTATTCAGATAGCACCATATGAAGCGTTATATGGAAAGAGATTTCGTACACCAACCTGTTGGGATGATGTTGGTGAAAGAAAACTTGTAGGCCCAGAACTGGTGGAGGAAACGATGGAAAAGGTGAAGGTAATCCAAAATCACATCAAAGCAGCTCAAAGTAGGCAGAAGAGCTATGCCGATAATCGAAGGAAGGATTTGGAATTTCAAGTCGGTGATCATGTTTTCCTGAAGGTATCTCCATGGAAGGGAGTCATACGTTTTGGTAAGAAAGGTAAATTGAGTCCCAGGTACATCGGACCTTTCGAAATTCTAGAACGAATTGGGGCTGTAGCTTACCGATTGGCAATGCCGCCAACTCTCTCCAAAGTTCACGATGTGTTCCACGTATCTCTATTGAGGAAATACATGTCTGACCCAACGCATATACTCACCTATGAAGAATTAGAACTGGAACTCGATCTGTCCTATTGTGAAGAGCCCGTCAAGATTCTTGATATGAGAGAACAAGTACTGAGAAACCGGACGACACGTCTGGTAAAAGTTTTGTGGAGAAACCATAAGATGGAAGAGGCAACGTGGGAACCCGAGGAACTTATGATGAAGAACCACCCGAGTCTTTTCATGTGATAAGTATTCTAGAAATTTAGAGGATGAAATTATTTGAAGGAGGGGAGAATGTAACACCCCAAGCTTCTACGGTACGCTTCTCTTTGAATAATGTGATAGCGTGTGTTGTACGCAACACCGAGTTCTAACACACCATAACCAATCAAACTAGCCGTTATGAATAGTAATACCTACTTTTTGAAATTATATATATTTTATATTTCAAAATGGACATCATTTTTGGATTCAGAATATCGAATTTAGCCTAAGGTGAAATTTTGGTACTTTTTAGATAAATTTAATATTTTGATGAATAGTGAAAATTACTAAATTTTAATTAAAAACAACTTTTTTAATAAAAATAATTAATAGTGATAAATTATGAATTTGAGTGGTTTTAAAGTATATTTAGAATATTTTTTTACCATTTAATATAATGTTGGTCATTGGACATAATTTTACAATTAAACCGAACATAAACAAGTGTCAATCTTTTGATAGTTATTATCTCTTAAAAACACGCTTTTTGTTTTGACAGCGGGAATTAATTTTAAATTAATTACTGCCACTTCTGTGTTTTGAATTTAGAAAAATGGATTCTATATTTGGAATCAGGATGTTCAAATTGTGTAAATAGGTAACTTTTATTTTTAGACATTTTGAATAATTACTGCGGTAAATATTTTATTTACCATGGTTAAGGGTAAATCCGGTAAATAAGGGTTAAGAAATAATATTATAATAATACTAAATTATCCTAAAACATGTCCTAGCCTTATTGGTTGATACAGTCTCGACCATAGACATATTTGGGTTGATTTTGGGACCCCATGGTGCCACTTGTAGGTGATAGGGACACTTTATTTTAATTAAGTTAAAATGAATACAAAAATGACACAAGCATATATCTTTTAGAAAAACAATTTTTACATAGGGTTATATATGTTGGATTTTAGATTATAAATATTCATTAGAAAGATAAAACGATTTCCTACATAATGATATTTTATTTATAATTTTTAGACATTAAATAATTTAATTTATTTATGACACAATTATGATGAAGTAATTACTATAATAGTGAAAAATTAAAATAATTGATATTATAAATACCCAAATAAAAATAATATGAAACTTTTAATGAATTAAACTAATTTTATAGGATAATATGATATATTAGGATTGATTTAATTGACTTTTTTCGAAGTAATCAGTCTGTTATGAGTTTCACAAAAATCAGCTATTGAATAGTGTCAAAATTGACATAAAAGAGTTCTTAAAACAAATATTATATTATTAATTGATATTAAATTCCTAAAAATCTAAGGTTCGGCCAAGATACTTATATCATGATAGTTTCATCATTAATTGACCACTTGGGGGTCTCTTGTATGTATATAATAAGTTTATTAACCATATTATATAAAAATACAAAGAGACATTGTAAAAGTGAAACAAATTAACTTAGAGTTAATACTTAAAGATAAAGTTAATATAAGTACCCAAACCTGTCTAAATTCTATTGGTTGAGTTTTTTTCGACCCATACCCACCTTAAAATTTAAATAATCAACTTTGGATACATTAGAAACCAAATATTAATTTATTATAAACTAATATTTCTAGCTTTTCCAAAGGTGCCCCTCACCCCTCTTATAAAAGGGCACTCCTCCTTCTCTTTTCTTCACACCTTCAAAGCCTTTTTGTTCGGCCAAAATCTACTCAAATACTCTCCCAACTTCCATCACTACAACCTAGAGGCCTTAGTTTGATCAAAAAGACAACCTAAGGAGCCCTTTTGATCAAATCAAAAGGAAGAACCCGGAGAAGAGGAGGTTAACCTACCCCAACCAAGGAAAAATACAAGGTAAGGGTTATTTCACAATATCTTCATTATCCAAGGTTGTTTATACGTAATAATCTACTGGGATCTCTTTATCATCCACATCCATGTTTCTTAAAAATGTATTTCAAAACATTTTTACTTTTTAAAATAATATGGGTTAAAGTCATTTATACCCTAGTTTGACTTTTTATAAGAGGTTTATAAAGGAATCTTTCCGTCGTTTTCCAAACAAGGTGCTTTTTAACCTTTTCGACAAAATTAAGGTAAGAATGTTTTTTTTAACTTATATGGCGGATGCGGTTATTTTTCTCCGTTATAAAATCGTCGAAGCTTCCCTTACAAGCTATAAGAATATTTTCAAAGAAAATGTTTTATTTTATAAATATATGACTCTTAAATGATTTCAAAAATAGAAAGAGATATTTCTCTAAAAAGAGTTTTGATTTCACCTATGTCAACATCCTTTGATGGATTTTATGCTTATTTGTAGTTGATTTATTATGATACAAAACTTCTATATTTTATTGAAGGTTTTGTGATATGTTTGACTGTGGATGTGCTATTTTTATACCATTCATAGTTTATGGTGAAAGTATTGACATTTCATATGCTAGTTTTAATACGAATGTTTATGTTATGTTTAAACCTTTTCATATGGGAATGCATTGGACTTAATATGTGACGGGTGGAGCCCGCTATAGATCATAGATGCATTGGTAGGTCTCATGAGACAAACTAGTGTCTTGGCACAAGGTCTTGACAAAATATTATTTGTAGTCTTGGCACGAGGCCTTGGCTATGTGGTTATGATAGTCTGGCATTATGAATTCCATCATTATGAAAGTGGTTATTGATATTGCATGTGATCATTCTATTAGTATAATATCCATGTGAATAAGTAAATGACATTATTTCATTTTATTTTTTCCATACAATGTTGAAGTTCAAGTTTAAAAGGCTTTTGTTTTAGTTATACATTGCCTTAAATGTTTATTCTTATTTATGAAAGTTTACGCTATATTGTTATCCTTACTGGGCATTTGAGCTCACCCATTTTCTATGTTTTATTTTTTCCCAGGAAGTGAAGAAGTAAATTATGAATGACCTGAAGGGATATTATGAGGGGATAATAGTGTGGAATATGGAGACAATATGTTGTTGTAGTAGTTTTTCACTTTATGATGTAATGTAAAACTTTATGAATATATCTAGTGTTTCCAAGGCTACTAAACCAATCGGTCTTTCGAGATTTGATCTTTCTTGTGATAATACCAATGTTATGTAATAATGCACCGAATCTGGGTAACTAGGGTCGGTGCATTACATCAAAGAGTTTCCAGCAGATCTTTTCAGGAGCCGAGGCATAGGTTGACCAATGCGACCATTTTGAGGATACTAGAGAAGGTGCAGATCATCCAGGAGTAGATGAAGAATGCATAAAGCAGACATAAGTCCTATGCTGATAGGATACGAAGACCACTGGAGTTCGAGGGTGACATCCAAGTTTTCTTATGGGTCTCACCTTGACAAGGTCTACGGATATTTGGCCGGGGCAACAAGTTATCTCCAAGGTTCATCAGACCCTTCTAGGTTCTCAACAGAGTAGGCGAGGTGGATTACCGCTTGGCCCTCCACCTCAGTTGCACCAGGTGCATGATGCCATCCATGTATCTCAGCTGAGGAGATGTGTGCATGACCTAACTATCATCATCGACCACTGGGAGATATATATCGATGACGGGGCGACTTTCAAGGAGGTTCCAGTAGATATTGAGGATCGACAAGAGCGGGTCCTCTGAGGACAGTCGATTCCTCTGGTACGCATTCGCTAGCAACACGGAAACCTCCAGGAGAGCACATGGGGGCGGAAGGCTCAGATACGTGCTTAGTACCTCTTTTGTTTTCCCTAGTGTGTGTTGAAGATTTACGGGGACGTAAATCCCTAAGGTGGGAGTAATGTAAAGACACGAAAATTTCAAGGAATTTTTTTTCTTAAATAATTTGGAATTTTACGAGTGACACTTGATTCTGAGGCCCGGTGTGCCCAGAATCAATTTCTGAAGTTTAGCTTGGGTACGTTCAGTGAACGAATGAGCAGGTTTTCCTATCTTTTGAACCAGTGCTTGGAATTGAAATCTGAGGGCACCGATGAACTCGTAGCGCCGATAATTGCTTAAGAGAACCTTTACCACAGTTGCATTTTAAGCAGGCTGAGAATTAATAATTGGGGATTTAGAATTAAATAAATAAAATCGTTAGAACAATTTTATTTATATCTATGGTGGTTAAATCCTACAAAGGGGAGTTAAGGGTGGGACCCACAACAACCTAACTACCATTGTGTGGATATTTGGGAGGTGGGACCCATAGGAGCCCCAACCTTTCATCTCCCTTGAAACCCCTTTAAACTCCCTTAAATTTATTGTGAAAACCATTCTCTTTATTAAGTGTGTTAAACTCTCCACCTTCCTCCCAATTAAATTGCCAACACATTATAATTAATTAAGGGGATTCTCCAATTAATTAATTATAGTGTTTGATTATTAAATCAATTGTTGTGAGAATAAAATAATAGGAAGAGCTATTATTTTAGTTGGGAAATTGTGGTGTTAGAGAAAACCTGGGAAAGCTCTAGAGATATAGATAAAGAAAGTGTTCTTCTCTTCGATGAAGAACGCCTCCAACGAAGAAAGACACCCTCTTCTCTGCGATGCTGGTTCCACGAAGAACGACGACGCGCCTTCCTTTCTATTCTCCGTGAAGCCGTTCTTCACGACACCATCTACCGCGACGTTCGTCTTCCACGGATCGACGACGTGCAACGTCTTTGCGAGGTAGGGGAATATTGTATATTACTCATTTATGTGGTTTATACCCTCGAGCTTGAGAGTTTATTTTTGGGATTTATCTTTGTGGATTCATTACCCTGGTTTAATTTCTCATGATGAATGCGAATTAAATAAATTAATTCGCAGATCGATAAACAATTGATTGAATTAATTTTCTTCTTGTTTATCCTGAATTTGAGATTCTTGAAGCATGATAAATATTTAATTGCCAATCCCCCATGTTCTTAATTCTCAAAAACAATGGCCAAACTAACATGGATATCGATCCACACTTAAACCAAGATCCTTTCTTATTCATGATCCGTGCATTCTTCGCGCAATTCTTCATCGTCAAATAATTAAGCGCGCTGGAAACTCGATGTTTTGTTGAGCGCGACATACGGACACAGAGATCTCGATCCGAGGATCAAGAATCTGCGATCATCATAATTGTTGGGGTTATAATGAAGGTGCAGCGGATTGGAGGCATAGCAGCATAGCAGGCCAGAAGCTGGACGTGTGCGAGGCGGAGGCGCAACGTTCCCAGTTCGTGAGGGCCGCGTGAAATTTGGAGGATAAGGGAACGTGGAATAATGTGGTAGATTGGAGAGAGAATAAATTTGAAAGGGATTAAAATTTAAAAGAGAAATAAATGATAAATGAGGGTTTTGTTGATAAATTTCAGCGTGCTAGAAGGTCCAAAGTGTGATTGATTTTAGAGTTGGAAATATGAATTAAATAAACAATTAATAATAATAATAAAATATTGTTATTATTAATTTTTTTGATAAAACACTTTTTCGACCGTAACTTATTCGTGAGACCTCGGTTTCACGAACCGTTTGCGGTAGTGCGACCCAGATTCCGAGACGGACATTCTGAGTCCAATTTTGGATGCCTTTTTTGGGTTTTTGGATCGAGTACCCGAAGCGCTCGGAAAATAATAGATTTAATATTATTATTAAATCTTCGACCCGCCATAACTCATGCGTGCGATGTCCGATTGGATTTCTGTCAGTGGTGATGTAATCCCGTCTTTAAGACGGTCAATTCAAGTCTAATGTTCAATACAAAATTCTAGTTCGTGGCTCAGGTCCACGAAACACCCAATGATAATAATAATAATATTATTATTACGGGATCTTGTATCTGACATATCTCTCTCATACGGTGTCGGAATGATGAACCGTCTGTGACGTTGTGACCCTAGAATTGAGATGGATGTTTCAATACAAATTTTGGATATTTAAGTTGTGGTCGAGGCACAGTCCCCACGAGGCCCGGTTCGTGCGTGTTGCGGTGAAATACAACTTTTTCACCGGTTATCCATTTTGGACCAATGGGTAGTCCATCTCGTGTGTTTTTTGGTATGGATCTCAATGGTGTGACCGGTTTGGTTAACCAGTGTCATTTAAAGTACGACCGGGTTGGATTGAACATGAATCCGACCGGGCCCTCGGTAATAAAACGCTTATAACTTAAGGACCAGATGTCTGATTGACGTACCGTCAATTACGTTGGATTACTTATGATGAGATGGTTCTTTTGGCATACTCCACTTGAGGTTTGGACGCAGTTGGAGTACGGTTGGGTTGATTTAGCTTAGAAACCAACCGGGCCCCTGGAACGGAAATGCTAATAACTCACAGACTGGGCGTCCGATTGACGCGCCGTCTGTTGCGTTGAGACCCCTATGACGAGTCGGTCCTTTGAGATACTTCCACATGAGATTACGTGACACTTGTAAGTATCTAACAATATCTTGTGGAGCGGACCCTCCCGGAGATGAGCGTACGGAGTACGAAGACCTAGTAGCTGTAGACCGGACGACTGCTTGACCGATTTGACTCAGAGTGATTCGATTAGCCCAGTGGACAGAGCGCCTGATATTTGGCGGAAGACCCAAGACGGACGGAGCACCAGGTAGTTGGCAGCAGACCGGCGGTAATCGACAAGAGTATTACCTCTGTAGGCTATTAGGGGGAGCACCCGGTATTTGACGACAGACCCACAGCAGACGGAGCGCCCGGTATTTGGCATCAGACCCGCGATACTCGACAGGAGGAGTACCTCAGCAGTCTAAGGTTAGTGAGCAATGCCTCAGAGTCACGACAGGATCATTGTATTCGACAGAGGAGGATCTCTCCAGCAGTTTTGGTTTCGATAATGAAAATCCTGGTTTGAGCTGAGTCAATGACCTTTGTGTTTTCCTCATGATTGAGATGAGTTACTTGACAACTTAGGTATATGTATGGGAATGTACCTAAGTAAAGGTTATCTGTTGAGATATTTCTTTGTGGTTTATTCTTGTTGGATTTAGTGAGACCTTGAGGGTCTCGGGGTCCCTACTGAGTATCGTTATACTCACACCTGCACGGGCTATGCCCTCACCTCGTTGTGTTGGATGCAGAAAACGGACAACGCTAAACGAGGCAGAGTGTATGAGGACTGGACGGTACCCAAAGGTGGACACTTGGCATGACGGCACATGGAGTGGACCGATAGATGCAGAGTGCTGAGGAGGATATCTTTACCTACCCTTCAGGTTGGAACCCAGAAGACAATCCAGGAGCTGCTTCACCATTCAGCTGTTTGTCTTTTCAGTTGTACTTTCTTTCAGCTGTAGTTGTACCTTTCTGTTGGGCTTGTATTACAGCCCCTTTGTACTGTAAGCACACTTTTTATACTTCTTTACTTAGTGTTTGCTTCCACTTGTACTCTGGTTGTGTGTGTTTATGTTTCATAAAGGCAATGCCTTCCCTTTTATCGGGATTTATGCCCTTGGTGCTAGTCGCCAGCCCTTGGCCTATGGAAGGCGGGCTTGGAGTAGTCACGGCATGGGCCCCGAGGATGGGTTGTGACAAATGATGTATGGTGGTTTTGTAGAGTACGGAAGGGGGAAGATTAATTTCTATCATAATAAGATATCCATGAGAGCATTGTGAGCTACCGAGGTGTTTATCCGGATGAAAAGCGTAGAGCTATTTGATCCTGAGACTATGTTAGAGCTACTATCTTTTGCTAAAAAAAATTTCTTTGAGGAAATGAAGTTGGCTTGCGATACTTATCTGGAATATCTGGTTAATGATATGGAAAAAGCGGAAGTACTGATCGAGTATGGACTGAAAGAGACTGCATATATTCTGGTAGCATCTTGCTTGCAGGTGTTCTTGAGAGTGCTCCCAAGGTCTATGTACAATCCTCACCTAACAAGACTATTTTTCAGTCCCGAGGCTAAGAAAAGACTGGATGTGGTTGGGCATTCTTCTTTTGTATTGTACTTCTTCCTCAACCAAATTTCCATGGAAGAAGACATGATATCAAACATAACTGTGATGCTTCTAGAGAGTTTGGAGGAGTGTGCAGCTAATAGTTGACAGAAGCAACTTGCATTCCATCAGCTGAGCTGTGTCATGCTTGATAGGGAGGAGTTTAAGGATGCTCAACATTGGTTTGAGGCTGCTGTTGAGGCTGGTCATATTTATTCAACAGTTGGCATTGCAAGGACTAAGTACAGACGTGGCCATAAGTATGCTGCGTACAAGTTGATGAACTCGCTCATTTTGGATTATGCACCAGTTGGGTGGATGTATCAGGAGCGGTCATTGTATTGTTCCGGGGAGGAGAATTTGATGGATTTGATGATAGCAATTGAACTGGACCCTACCACGTCTTTTCCTTACAAATAAAGGGTTGTCTTGATGGTAGAGGAGAATAAGATTGGAGTAGCGATCTCTGAAATCAACAAGATCATTGGCATCAAGGTCTCCCCAGACTGCCTTGAAGTGCATTCTTGGTTTTCAATTTCCTTAGAGGATTATGAAGGAGATTTAAGAGATATAGGGGAACTTCTAACCCTCAATCCCAATCACATGATGTTTAATGGTAAAGTTCATGAAGAACACTTGTTAGAGCTTCTCTATCACATTGTTCCTGAAACAAGTCGAGCAGAATGCTGTATTAAACTGTATGATCGAAGGTCTTCTGTTGATCACATCGGTTCTCTTGCTGTTGTGCATCAGATGCTGGAAAATGATCCTACATGTCTTTTTAGGTTTCAACAGTCTGTTCTTATTTTGTGATTAAATTGCCATAAGGTTGCGATGCGAAGCCTGCGATTGGTGAGAAACTATTCTAAGTCTGTGCATGAAAGGCTTGTCTATGAAGGTTGGATATTGTATCACACTGGGTATCGCGAAGAAGCATTATCTAAGGCTGAGGAATATATATCTGTTCAGAGGTCATTTAAAGCTTTCTTCCTTAAAGCATATGTGTTAGTTGATTCAAGTTTAGACCATGAATCTCGTCTCTATGTTATTCAACTTCTGAAGGAAGCTCTTAGATGCCCTTCTGATGGCCTTCGGATAAGACAAGATTTAAATAACCTGGGGAGTGTGTATGTGGACTGCAAGAAACTAAATTGTGAGTCTGATTGCTACACGAACACTCTCAATATCAAGCACACACGAGCTCATCCGGGGTTGACATGTGTGTATCATCTCAAGAATCGGCGCAAGGCGGCGTATGATGAGATGAAGAAACTTATAGAGAAGGCCCAGAACAATGCCCCGACTTTTGAGAAGTGTTCAGAATACTATGATCGAGAGATGGAAAAGAGTGATCTCACCATGGCAACACAACTAGATCCCCTCCGGACATACCCGTACCGGTATAGGGCTGCGATTTTGGTGGATGACTATAAGGAAGTCAAGGCGATTGCAGAACTCATGAAAGTCATTTCCTTCAAACCCGATATTCAGTTCCTCCATCTCCGAGCAGCCTTTTATGATTCTGTGGGAGATTACATTTCCACCCTTCGAGATTGCGAAGCGGCCTTGTCTCTCGAGCTTTGTTTTTTCTCTTTTTTGCACCATTGGGTCAAGGCGTGTGCTGTAGGTGTGATTTATTACTGTGGATTTGGTGCCCTTATGGGGAGGGAAAAACAATAGCTGAAAATTGAGGAGGTGTGATTTATTAGTGTGGATTTTGTGCCCTTATGGGGGAGGGTAACACAATAGATAAAAATTGAGGAGGTGTGATTTATTATTGTGGATTTGGTTCCCTTATGGGGAGGGAAACACAATAGCTGAAAATTGAGGAGGTGTGATTTATTACTGTGGATTTGGTTCCCTTATGGGGTGGGAAACACAATAGCTGAAAATTGAGGTGTGATTTATTACTGTTGATTGAGGAGGTGTGATTTATTACTGTGGATTTGGTTCCTATATGGGGAGGGAAACACAATATCTAAAAATTGAGATGTGATTTATTCCTGTGGATTTGGTGCCCTTATGGGGTGGGAAACACAATAGCTGAAAATTGTGGAGGTGTGATTTATTACTATGGATTTGGTGCCCTTATGGGGAGGGAAACACAATAGCTAGAAATTGAGGAGGTGTGATTTATTACTGTGGATTTTGTGCCCTTATGGGGAGGGAAACACAATAGCCGAAAATTGAGGGAGAAAAAAACAAAGGGAAGTACAAACACAGTGTGTAAAAATAAATGTAAAAAGAACATTTTAAACAAATGTTAAAAAAAGTTTAAATAACAAGGTTTTAAACAAAATGCTTTAAACTTACCCATTGGTGTGCACCCACCAACCCTAAATTAATTGTTTTTTACATATTACTCATAATATATATAGATTCACATATATAAATCAATTTAGAAAAAAATAACATAACCACCCACTATAAAGTGTAAAAATAAAATAAACATTTTTACAAAAAAATTGTTAAAAACATTTAAAAAAATACATGTAAAAAGCGTTTAAAAAAATTAAAAAAAAATTAAAAAAAATGTAAAAAAATGTCTTAAACAAATGTTAAAAAACATTTAAATAACACAGTTTTAAATAAATACTTTAAACTCACTCGCTACTGCGTACCCTTCATTATTTTTTTTATAACTTACACATAATATATATAGATTCACATACATAAATCAATTTAGAAAAAATAACATAACCACCCATTATAAAATGTTAATAAAAATTAAAATAAACATTTTTACAAAAAAATTGTTAAAACATTTAAAAATATACATGTAAAAAATGCGTTTAAAAAATATGTTTTAATTTTTTTTTAAAAATACTTTAAAAAAATATTTAAAAATAAATGTAACTTTTTTTAAACAAGTGTTAAAAAAACTTTTAAATAACAAGGTTTTAAACAAATGCTTTAAACTCACCCACTGGTGCACTCCCCCCAACCCCTCATTAATTGTTTTTTACAATTTTCACATAATATATATAGATTCACATATATAAATCTATTTAGAAAAAAAAACACACCCACCCACTGTAAAAAGTTAAAAAAAGAAAATAAACGTTTTTAAAAAAAAATGTTAAACGTTTAAAAAAATACTCGTAAAAAACATTTATTTAAAAAAGAGATGTTTAAAAAAAATTAAAAATCAATTATAAAAACATTTTAAATTAAAATTTTAAAAATAAATGTAAAAAATGTTTTAAAGAAATGTTAAAAAACAGTTTAAAAAAAATTTAAATAAAAATGTTTAAAAAAAGCTATAAAAATGTTTAAATAAAAACATTTTAAACAAACTCTTGTTTTTTTTAAAAATAAGTTTTAAAAAAACTTTTTTACATTAAACTTTGAAAAAAAACGTTTTTAACTAGTTATATATTTTCTTTTGAAAATTATAAAATCCCACCATGGCCTCGATCGAAAAATCCTGGCCCGACCCAAAAAAGCTCGGTCTGCCCCGATGGTTTGGGCCGACCAGAGGCTGGACTCGAGCCACCTCATGGGGTTGTTAGGCCTAGCCCGACCTTGTAAAGACCCGAAATTTCCATTGATTTTTTTTAATACATGAGAATTTTACGAGCCCGTGAAATTTGACGTCGCGTGATTCTGAGGCCCGGTGTGCCCGAAATCAATTTCTGAAGTTTTGATCGGGTATGTTCATTAAACATACGAGCGGGTTTTTATAACTTTTAAACTAGTGCTCGGAATTGAAATCCGAGGGCACTGTTGACCTCGCAGCGCCGATATTCGCTTATGGGGACTTTAACTTCGACGACAGTGGGACGAGAATAAGTTAGTTTTTGAGTTTTCGTGGAAAGTAATAAAATAAAGTGAGTTTAACTTTATTTTATTTTAGCCGCCATGTGGGTGTTTGGTGGCTAAAACCTCCTCATGGAAGTTGGAGGTGGGACCACCACACCTTAACCTCCCATGAGAGGTTATGGTGGTGGGCCCCACCCGAACCTAACCTTCTCTACATATTAATTGAGGTGGGGACCACCCGAGGCTTAAGCCTCTTAATCTCCCCTCTTAAGTGTGGGGGGAGCCTCTTGACCTCCACTTTAATTAATTGGTGCTAACTCCCCTAATTAATTTTGTGTCAAAACTCATGAATTAATTAGGTGGATCCCATTAAATTTAATTCTACCAATTTGAATAATGAGCCAACGAATTAATAAGATATCAATCTATTATTATTTTTGGTTAGGATTTATCTTTGGTGGAACTTGGGAGAAGGGAGAAAAGCTCCCAATGAAGAATGAAGAACGAAGAATGCCGGCGAGTAGCGACTTCGATTTCCTTCCTCGAATCCTACCGACGTGGAGCGACTTCCACAATCGACGTGCAAACTCAGGATTGGGAGTGCGTGGCAGACATGACGAACGACAAACTACTTCGTCTTTTTTCCAAGACATCATCGTCAAACAAAGATCAAAGGTAGGGGTGTGTTTTGATTTGAGCAACACTGATTCTTCCTTCTATGATTGTTTCTCTTGATCCGCTTGCTACCAAACTAACGTGGAAGGGCCGGGCCAAACAAACATGGCCCGATCCCTCCGCCGTTCTTGTGAATGTTTGGTGTGTTCTTTGCGTTCTTCATGGGTGACTAACAACGGATCGTTGCGAGTTCATTGTGCGATGCAACGATCCCAAATTGAAGGCCCAACATCACGACGACCTAGCGGAGGTGCGATGAAGATAGCGGGCGACAGATCGAATCGGAATGGGAAGGACCGTCTCTCGACCGTTCTTCGAGCGGGTGAATCAAATCGTGTTTTCAGAGCCGATCGGAGGCCTGAAAACACCAGAGACGACTACAGGACATCAGGGTGACCTTGTTTATGAAGTTTTTTGATGAACAGACTATTAGAATGAAGAATGGACTTCATGGGAGGTGCACTGGATGGAGGCACCGTTTCTGAAAAATTCTAGAATACATGGCGTGTACTTCTGACGAACATGCCGTGTAGTGCGGGTGTACTGCGGCTTGAGTTTTTAATGATAGAAAAGTAACACACAACGTGTGATCCCAGTCACACGACGTGTATTCTCTGTGCAGAATGGAAGAAGCGTATTTGCGAGACATGGTGTGTTTTCTGGGAAATACACGGACACAGGCAGAATTACACGGCCAAGAGGCACGGTGTGCCCCCTCTACGCGGAATTGCAGAAGTGGCTTCGCGGGACTCGACATGTATCTTAGGGATACACGGACATGAGGTGGAGAACACAGGAATGTACTCCATCACACGACCATACATGGCTAGTGGCACGAGCTACCCTGTGTACCAGTTACACGAGATGGTGAACACGGGTTGAGGCCGTGTACGGGCACATGGCCAGCGTACATGGAGCCGACCCCAAATGCTTGGACACAACATGTAACCATAACACACGCAGTGTACTTACTTTTCTACATGACCAGCCTTTCGACACGGGTTGTTGTACACGGGCAGTACTCGAGGTCTGAAGACACGGCGTGTAACCATACCAACACGTCGTGTAATTTTTTCAAAAATGGCTTGGTCATCACTTCTCTGTGTCTTGGACATGTATTTCTTGGATTTTCCCCCTATGACGTGGCATATCTTTTGGATACATCAACTTGGGACTTTGTGGCAGTTGATGTATCGACTCTTGGATTGAGGAACAGACCCTCCCGAAATCAAGAATACTTTGTACGGAACCCTGTGGATGGCTGCCTTCTAACTTCTGTTCCTGGATCCTGTGTGGGTCCAACAGAATAGCTGGTCCTGGATCTTGTGTGGGTCCGACAGCTCCGACTACTGTTCCTGGATCCTATGTGGGTCTGATAGTTCTGACTTCTGTTCCTGAATCCTGTGTGAGTCCGACATTTCTAACTTCTGTTCCTGGATCCTTTGTGGGTCTGACAGAATAGCTGGTCCTGGATCCTGTGTGGGTCCAACAGCTCTGACTATTGTTCCTGGATCCTGTGTGGGTCCGATAGTTCTGACTTCTTTTCCTGGATCCTGTGTGGGTCTGAAATAATAGCTTGTCCTGGATCCTGTGTGGGTCCGACAGTTCTGACTACTCTTCCTGGATCCTGTGTGGGTCCGACAGTTCTAACCGCTGGTCTTGGATCCTATGTGGGTCCAACAGCTTAGATGATTCAGTGGCTACATCTGATCATCTCTATATCTCTACAAAAGTTGTATACCTGTTTAAGCTGAGTCAGTGACTTATGTGTTTTCCTCATGATTGAGATGAGTTACTTGATAACTCAGGTATATGTATGGGTATATACCTAAGTAATGGCTATCTGTTGATTTCATACTCTGTGGTTTATCCTTGGTGGATTTTGAGAGACCTGGGTGGTCTCAGGGTTCCTACTGAGTATCGTTATACTCACCCCTACACGGGCTATGCTCGCACCTCGTTGTGTTTAATGGAGATGAAAGACAACGCTAACAGAGGCTAAGAGCACCAGGACTGGAAGATACCCAGAGGTGGACCTTACGATGAGTTGGTACACAGAGGAGACTGACGGATGCGGAGTGTTGAGGAGGCTATCTATACCTACCCTTCAGGTAGGACCCATGGTGGATGTTCCAGGAGCTGCTTTTCACCTTTCAGCTGTTTGTCCCTTTTCAGTTGTACTTGTACTTTTTAGTTGGGCTTGTATTCCAGCCCCTTTTACTTTTCAGTTCTCTTTTGTATATAGATTTACTTAGTGTTTTACTTCCAGCTCGTACTCTGTTGTGCATGTTTTTAGTTTATAAAGGAAGTTCCTTCCCAATTTTAGGGAATTACGCCTTTGGTGCTAGTCTCCAACCCTTGGCCTATGGAAGGGGAGCTTGGGGTAGTTACGGCATGGGCCCTGGGGGATGGGTCGTGAAAAATTGGTATCAGAGGAGTAGGTTCTACCTCATAACTTAGGACTCTGATCTTTCTTTTCTGTGAAGAAATAGTGTTAAGGGTATTGATTGTGGTTTTTAGTTCCGGGAGTCCAGTGTTGGTGCGGCGACCGGCGTATCCATACACCAGGACCCTGATTACTGACTTCCGACTTAGTGCACGAAAACAATAATTGCATGTGTGCTTTGAAGAGTTTTATTTGTGATCTATTTTGAGTAAGCTCACTAGGTATAACTTATTGACCGTGACACACCTGTTTCTTTATAGGATGCCTCCACGAATACAGCCAACCAGGGTTTTGAGAGTTGTATGAGATGACATCCCACCGAGCAACGAGGCCTCGGTGCAGGACCCTATCACAGTGGAGACACCAACAGTACCACTACCCATTGGGCCACCAATACCACTAGCCCTAGAAGTAGAGAGTGCACGCTGCTTGAGCGCGTTGCACGAGTTCCAACGCCAGAGGCCGCTCAGGTTCAGGGGTGAGACGGACCCACAGACAGTTGAGGATTGGCTGGAGCCTATGGTGAGAGTCTTCAGACTAGTAGGGACACCAGCCGAACTTATGGTGATCCTTTCTGTGAGTCTTCTTCAGGAAGCAACAGGTAGATGGTGGAGCCTGATGCTCCAGGTGCATGATGGGGAGAAACTTCTCTAGGCAGACTTTGAGAGCCTGTTTCGGGCAGAGTTTGTCCCAGCCACCCTACATGCGGTGTGGATACAGGAGCTACTGCATCTACAACAGGGTATCATGACGGTGGCACAATACTCAGTGAGGATCACCAACCTCTTTTGCTACTCCATAGATATGGTGTGGGAACCATTCTTTAGGGCCCAGACCCTTGAGCAGGGGCTCAGACAAGAGATTAGAGCTTTGATGTTCTCCCTCAGTATCCCGATGTAGGCGGGGGTATTGGAGCGAGCCCTCTTAGTAGAGTTTCCTTGCTGAGCAGTCACCAGCAGCGAGACCCACCACCGGGCATCATGTATCAGAGTCTTCTGTAGCTGGCAGCAGACAGATGTCGTAGAGGTCCAAACGGACCAGACCATCCGGTGGACGACCTCAGGACATAGGTTCGGTTGTGCGAGGCACACGAGATAGAGCCAGTCATGTGAGGAACATACAATGTTTCACATGCGGCGGGGAGGGTCACATGACTCGTGACTGTCCGACCCACCATTCGGATGATCAACAGACATTTGAGGGACCACCCAAGCAGAGGCAGAGGTTCAATCGAGGTGGTCCGCAGGGAGCAGGCGGACGTGGCAGAGGATATGGTCGTGCAGCTGGTGGTGGACGACGTTACGAGGTGTTACCGCCACCACCACCAGGAGGTCCACCCCGACCGCAGGGAGCCGGTGGACATGGGAGATCTCAGCTCCAAGCAGCTAAGGTATATGACCATGGCATTCCAGAGATGATTTGAGGTACGATCTGTATCTACTCCACCTTAGCCGCAGTTCTTATAGACATAGGTGCCAATCACTATTTCATTGCCACTTCCCTCGTTCGGAGCTCGAAGATTTTAAAGGAGGCGTTAGTTCAATCCTTACGGCTAGAGACTCCTACGGTAGAAGACTCAATGATTACGCATTGGTTCCGAGAGTGTGAGCTTACTCTAGGAGGCAAGATCTTTGGTTGGGATCTCCTCATAGTGGCGTCGAGGCCTTACAACGTCATCTTGGGTATGGACTGGTTATCTACAGTCCATGCTCAGATCGACTATATTAGGCTCAAAGTGCGGTGTGTCCGCACTGATGGGACCAGGTTCACCTTCACCGGTGAGAATGGAGCCTTTGCAGCACAGGACAGACTTACTCGAAGGAGGGTGCAGCCGATCACTCATCAGTTGGCTGGCCTTACCCTCAGAGTGGTGGATGTGGAGAGTCCGACTTATCCTGTAGTGGTGGATCAGTATGGGGATGTTTTCCCTGACGATGTCCTAGGTCTACCTCCTCGTAGAGAGTTAGACTTATAAATTGAACATGTACCTTGGGACGACACCAATATCTACACCAGTGTATCAGATGGATCCCGTGGAGCTTCGTGAGATGCGGGTATAGTTAGAGGACTTGCAGGGGAAGGGATTCATCCGGCCCAGTGTTTCTCCCTGGGCAGCCCCGATTCTTTTCGCCAAGAAGGCATATGGGAGCATGAGGCTTTGTGTCGACTACCATCGCCTGAACTAGGTGACCGTGAAGAACAAGTATCCACTTCTGAGGATTGACGATCTCTTTGATCAGCTAAAGGGAGCACGATGGTTCTCGAAGATAGACCTCAGATCAGGCTATCACTAGCTCAGAGTTCGAGATGAGTATGTGCAGAAGACGACATTCAGATCTTTGTATGGCCACTACGAGTTCTTGGTTATACCCTTCGACGTAAACAACACTCCAGCAGTATTCATGGGACTCATGAACAGGATCTGCCAGCCATACCTTAATCGCTTTTTCGTAGTCTTCATCGATGACATTTTGATCTACTCGACTGCTAAGGAGGATCATGCCTTCCATTTGCAGGTAGTACTGGACACACTCCGAGAGCACCAGCTTTATGGTAAGCTCTCGAAGTTCCAATTTTGGATCCGAGAGGTTCACTTTTTGGGACATGTCATCTTGGAAGCTGGAGTTTCAGTGGATCCAGTGAAGATTGAATCGGTACTTGCTTGGGATCCACCCAGGAGTGTGACAGAGGTACAGAGTTTCCTGGATTTGGCTGGTTACTACCGAAGGTTTGTGCCATACTTTTCTAGAGTTTCATCACCACTATCAGCCTTGACAAAGAAGGGTAAACCCTTCGTGTGGTCAGAGAGATGCCAGTAGAGATTTCAGAAGCTGAGGCAGAGGCTGACTAGTGCCCCCATCTTGAGGCTTCCAGAGGAGGGAATAGGGTACGTAGTCTACTGCGATGCATCAGGGAACGAACTCGGGTGTGTCTTGGTGTAGGAGCAAGCACTGATCACATATAGTTATCAGCAGTTGAGACATCATGAGCAGAACTATGCTACCCATGACCTGGAGTTAGCATCAGTGGTCTTCACCTTGAAGATGTGGTGACACTATCTAATGGGCGAACGTTTTACCGTGTAATCTGATCACAAGAGTCTTATGTATATCTTCTCTGATAAGGACCTGAACCCGAGACAACAGTGATGGATTGAGTTCCTCTAGGACTATGAATTCGAGATAGTCTATACTCTTGGGAAGGGGAATGTTGTTGTAGATGCACTTAGCAGGAGGTCTGGTATACATCTGCTAGGAGAGGCAACGGAGCAGCTGGATGACTTACAGATATCCTTTGTGGACTAAGATAGAGAAGCTTTCCTTCAGTTTCTTACAGTCACTTCTCCACTTCTTCAGCGAGTTAGGGAGGCGTAGCGTGGAGACGCTGACTGTGAGACACGACGTGCTCAGATATCCGCAGGGTAGGCACCTTATGGATTTTATGAAGGTGGGGAGCACGTCATCCTCTTCAGAGGACGTACTATGGTACCAGTGTTACTTCAAGAGGAAGTTTTGAGTGAGTTCCACACATCCCCTCTATCAGTACATCCAGGAGTGGCGAAGATGTACTAGGACCGTAGGCAACAACATTGGTGGCTAGGTATGAAGTAGGCTGTAGCAGAGTTTGTATCTTGATGCCTCACTTATCAGCAAGTGAAGGCAGAGCACCAGGTACCAGCAGGCTTGGTACAACCTTTAGAGGTCCCAGAGTGGAAGTGAGATGGTATATCCATGGATTTCGTGACGGGTCTTCCACGTACATCCAAGGGACATGACTCGATTTGGGTGATCGTTGACCGACTCACCAAGTCGGACCACTTCCTACCGATCAGAGAGTAGGGTTCAATAGAGAGATTGGGACACCTCTTTGTGCAGGAGATTGTGCGGCTACATGGATTACCTTCTTATATTGTCTCTGATCGTGACACACGATTTACTTCTCAGCTATGGTAGGGGTTGTAGGAGGCTTTCGGGATGCAGCTTCGTCTGAGCACCACCTTCCATCCTCAAATAGATGGTCAGACCAAGTGGACCATTCAGAACCTCGAGGACATGCTCCGTGCATGTGTTTTCGACTTCAGTTGTAGCTGGGAGGATCACTTACCCTTGGTGGAGTTTTCCTACAACAACAGCTATCACTCCACCATAGGGATGGTGCCTTTTGAGGCATTATACGGGCAACCTTTCAGATCACCCTTGTGCTGGACAGACCTAGGGGAGTCAGCACTGGTGGGACCAGAGATGGTACATGATACCACGGAGAAGGTGCATATTATCTAGGAGTGGATGAATACTGTAGAGAGTAGGCAGAAGTCATATGGAGACAAGATATGGAGGCCTCTGGAGTTTGAGGATGACAACCACATCTTTCTATGGGTCTCACCCTGAAGAGGTTTATATAGATTTGGCCGAGGCGGCAAGTTATCTCCTCATTTCATCGGACCTTTCTAGGTCCTCAGCAGAGTAGGCGAGGTGGCTTACCGCCTGGCTCTTCCACCTCAGTTGCACTGGGTGCACAACGTCTTCCATATATCCCAGCTGAGGAGATACGTGCACGACCCTTCTCACATCATCAAACATGGGGAGATGGACGTTGACGATGAAGTGACTTTTATGGAGGTTTCAGTAGATATTGAGGATCGACATGAGAGGGTCCTAAGTGGACGGTTGATACCTATGGTGCACATTACCTGGTAGGACGGGAACCTCCAGGAGAGCACATGGGAGCGGGAGGCTCAGATGCATGCTCAATACCCCCATTTGTTCCCTTAGTTCGAGTTGTAGCTTACGTGGACGTAAGTCCCTGAGGTGGTGAGAATTTAAAGACACGGAATTTCCATGGAATTTTTTTTCTTAAATACATGGGAACTTTATGAGTCTGTGAAATCTGACATCGCGTGATTCGGAGGCCCGATGTGCTCGGAATCAATTTCTGAAGTTTTTCTTGGGTACATTCAGTAAACGTATGAGCGGGTTTTTATAACTTTTAAATTGGTGCACGGAATTGAAATCCTAGGGCATCGTTGAACTCGTAGTGCCGATATTCACTTAAGGAGACTTTCACTTCGATAATTTTGAGACGAGAATAAAAGTTAGTTTTTGAGTTTTCGTGGAAAGTAATAAAATAAAGTAAGCTTTACTTTATTTTATTTTAGCCATCATGTGGGTGTTTGGTGGTTAAAACCTCCTCATGGAAGTTGGAGGTGGGACCACCACACCTTAACCTCCCATGATAGGTTATGGTGGTGGGCCCCACCTGAACCTAACCTTCTCTACATATTAATTGAGGTGGGGACCACCTGAGGCTTAAGCCTCTTAATATCACCTCTTAAGTGTGGGGGGATCCTCTTGACCTCCACTTTAATTAATTGGTGCCAACTCCCCTAATTAATTTTATGCCAACACTCATGAATTAATTAGGTGGATCCCATTAAATTTAATTCTACCAATTTGAATAATGATCCAATGAATTAATAAGACATCAATATCTTATTATTTTTGGTTAGGATTGATCTTTAGTGGAACTTGGGAGAAGGGAGAAAATCTCCCAACAAAGAACGAAGAACAAAGAACGCCGACGAGGAGAAACTTCGACTTCCTTCCTTGAATCCTACCGATGTGGAGTGAATTCCACAACTGACATGCGAACTCGGGATTGGGAGTGCATGGAGGATGCGACGAATGAAGAACTCCTTCATCTTCTTTCTATGACATCATCGTCAAAAAATGATCAAAGGTAGGGGTGTGTTTTGATTTGAGAAATGCTGATTCTTCTTTCCATGATTTTTTCTCTTGATCCACTTGCTACCAAACTAACGTGGAAGGACCGGGCCAAATGAACACGGCCCGATCCCTCTGCCGTTCTTGTGAATGTTTGGTGTGTTCTTCGTGTTCTTCATGGGTGACGAACAACGGATCGTTGCGAGTTCATTGTGCGATGCAACAATCCCAAATTGAAGACCCAACATCACGACGACCTAGCATAGGTGTGACGATGATAGCGGGTGACAGATCGAACTGGAACGGGAAGGACCGTCCCTTGACCGTTCTTCGAGCAGGTGAATAAAATCGTGTTTTTGGAGCCTATCAGAGGCCTGAAAACAACGGAGATGACTACATGACATTGGGGCGACCTTGTGTCCAATGTTTCATGAAGAACGGACCGTTAGAATGAAGAATGGACTTCAAGGGAGGCGCGCTGGCCATAGGCACCGTTTCTGGAAAATTCTAGAATACACGGCGTGTACTTCTGACGAACATGCCGTGTAGTGCGGGTGAATTGTGGATTGAGTTTCAGACGATAGAAAAGTAACACATGACGTGTGACCCCAGTCACACGGCGTGTATTCTCTTCGCAGAATGGCAGAAGTGGCTTCGCGAGACATGGCGTGTATTCTGGGAAATACACGGACACATGCAGAATTACACGTCCAAGAGGCACGACGTGTACACTCTACGTGGAATGGCAGAAGCGGCTTCGAGGGACTCGGCGTGTATCCCGGGGATAAATGGACACGGGGTGGAGTACACAGGCATGTACCCCACCACAAGACCAGACATAGCCAGTGGCACGGGTTACCCCGTGTACCAGTTACACAGGATGGTGAACACGGGTTGAGGCCTTGTACGGGCACATGGACAACGTACACGGAGCTGACCCCAGATGCTTGTACATGGTATGTAACCATACCACATTCCGTGTACTTACTTTTCTACATGACCAGCCTTTAGACACGGGCCGTTGTACACGGGCAGTACCCGAGGTCTGAAGAAACAGCGTGTAACCATACCAATATGCCATGTAATTTTTTGGAAAATGGCTTGGTCATCTCGTCTCTATGTCTTGGACATGTATTGCTTGGATTTTCCCCCTTTGACATGGAAGATATTTTGGATATATCAACTTGGGACTTCATGGAAATTGATGTATCGACTCTTGGCTTGAGGAGTGGACCCTCCTATAATCAAGCATAATTTGTACGGAACCCTATGGCTGGCTGCCTTCTGACTTCGGTTCCTAGATCCTTTGTGGGTCCGATAGAATAGATGGTCCTGGATCTTGTGTGGGTCCAATAGCTCAGACTACTATTCCTGGATCCTGTGTAGGTCCGATAGTTTTGAATTCTGTTCCTGGATCCTATGTGGGTCCGACAGTTCTGACTTCTATTCCTAGATCCTACGTGGGTCCGACAGAATAGCTGGTCCTGGATCCAGTGTGGGTCCGACAGAATAACTGGTCCTGGATCCTGTGTGGGTCCGAGAGCTCCGACTACTGTTCCTGGATCCTGTGTGGGTCCGACTGTTCTAACCACTGGTCCTTGATCCTGTGTGGCTCCGACAGCTTAGATGATTCAATGGCTACATCTGATCATCTATATCTCTCTACAAAAGTTGTATACCTGTTTGAGTTGAGTCAGTGACTTCTATGTTTTCCTCATGATTGAGATGGGTTACTTGATAACTTAGGTATATGTATGGGTGTATACCTAAGTGATGGTTATCCTTTGATTTCACAGTCTATGGTTTATCCTTGGTCGGGGTCCCTACTGAGTATCGTTATACTCACCCCTGCATGGGATATGCCCACACCTTGTTGTGTTAGATGTAGACGACGAACAATGCTGACGGAGGCTAAGAGCACCAGGACTGGACGGTACCTAGAGGTGGACCTTACGACGAGTCAGTACACGGAGGAGACTGACGGACGTGGAGTGCTGAGGAGGCTATATGTACCTACCCTTCAGGTAGGACCCATGGTGGAAGTTCCAGGAGATTCTTTTCACCTTTTATCTATTTGTCCCTTTTTAGTTGTGCTTGTACTTTTCAGTTGGGCTTGTATTCTGGCCCCTTTTACTTTTCAATTCTTTTTTTATACAACTTTACTTAGTGTTTTACTTCCAGCTCGTACTCTGTTGTGCGTGTTTTTAGTTTATAAAGGAAATTCCTTCCCAGTTTTAGGGAATTTCACCTTTGGTGCTAGTCTCCAGCCCCTAGCCTATGAAAGGCGGGCTTGGGGTAGTTACGGCATGGGCCCTGGGGGATGGGTCATGACAGACCTAGCCCGAATAGTGGTTTGCGACCCGATTTTTTGGGGGTAGGCCCGACCTGGGTTGGGCTGAAATTACACCCTCAATTGATAGGTATGAATATGACTAACTAAATTATGAAATTTATATGGTTTATACATGTATAAAATAAATTCAATGGTTATATATTGATTAGAAATAAAATAATAATTTGAAAGAAAAAAAATATTTTTACAAAAAAAAACATTTTTACAAAAAAAAACATTTTTACAAAAAAAAACTGGTAAACATTTAAAAAAAATACATGTAAAAAAGAACTTAAAAAATTAAAAAACATTTAAAAATAAATGTAAAAAAATGTTTTAAAAAAATTTTAAAAAACATTTAAATAACACGGTTTTAAACAAATTCTTTAAACTGACCCACTGCTACGTACCCCTCATTATTTTTTTTATAACTTGCACATAATATATATAGATTCACATACATAAATCAATTTAAAAAAATAACATAACCACCCACTATAAAATGTTAATAAAAAAACAAATAATTTTTTTTGAAAAAAAATCATTAAAACATTTAAAAATGTACATGTAAAAAACGTGTTTAAAAAAAGATGTTTAAAAAAAACATTTTAAAAAATCTGTAAGAACCCAGGTTTTTGGAACGGGTCAAAATCCCGACCTTGTTTGAATTTTTGACTTGTTTTTGAGAAAATTAGGAAAATATGGGAAGTTCTTGAAATTTCTAGATTACACGCTGTGTACTCCAAAATACACGCCATGTGTTGGTTAGGCATGTACTATTCATGGGCTAACTAAGTACATGTCGTGTGGTGACTGTTTAAGAATTTCCTACTACACACCGTGTAGTGTTACTTAACACGTCATGTATCTTAATTCCGCATACCAGCTGAATTTTAGTCACGTGTTGACCCGTGTAGCGTGTCCAAGTCATGTGGCTACCTCCGCTTAAGTTGGAGTATGGAAAAATCCATTACATAACATGTAGTCCTTCATACACGCTGTGTATTTTTATTTTTATTAATTTATATGGGTGAGCGACACATCTCTTTTCTGAAACTATCTTCTTCTTCTCTGTTTTCAGAACTGAGTCACTCCGGGAGGCCAAGAACATTTCTTCTCCTAGATTCTTCATCTAGCATTCGTTATTCAATCTATTGATGGTTGCGAGATCGTATCGGTAAGGCTAAACTCACGCACCCTCTTTCGTTCTAGTTTTTTTTGCCTCACACACCATAGTTTCAATCCGAGCAGAATTGTCGGGATTTGACGGAGACGCAGATCTACAAAGATTGGCTTCAAATTGAATCTCGATATCAGATATTCTGATATCTATGAGTATCTGGTAGGTGGTTCATACCTTCTTTTATGTTTTTGTAGTCATTTGGGGTTGCATATTTTTAGCACGACGTTGAGTACTGAGCGATAACCTTGTTTAATTATATTGAATTAACTGTATGCATTGTGGGATTCCATTGGGTATTCCCTTATCCTTGTTATGCTTGAGTGAGACCATGTTAGAGTTCATTACTCATTTAAAGCATTTTGGCTGGGGGTGTGCCAAAAATGAGTATAATTGAACCGTTTTGATTAAACTGTTGAGTATAAACTTGTTAAGCATGATTAAGGGAGAACATGGCTAGTAAAATTCAACTGTTTAGTTTTCTTTTCTTGTTAGAAGTATTTTTTTGATTATATATATTTGATATGTGATATTGCATATGCTAGAACCTTTAGGTTGTGTTGGGCATGGCCTGAGTATTGTTGAGTGATGCTGATCACAAGTTGGGCTTGGCCCAGATTACATTGGGTGGTACTGACCATGGTATTGGGCATCACAAACGTCAGCTTGAGGCAGTGTGACTGTCAAGATGGGAATGACCCAGGTTACTTGGATGAAGAGACCATTGGACTTGAGCAATATGGTTGTAGGAGCACGAGGTGTTAGAGATGCTACGGCTTGGGAAATGATTTTGGTGATTACCACTCACCCATAACATTGAGTAGTGTGCACACAGGTAGACTTCGTGATGAGGTGTTTTTGACCACTCGTTGGGTAGAGGCCCCCGATAGATGAGGTTAGGTACAATTGGGTTGGGGTTGCTTGCCATAGAAAACCACATGGAAGGTGATGAGCCTTCAGGGGATAGCGTTGAGGCTATTGGGTTGGGGGCAGAGGCTCTCCGTGATTTGAGGGTAGACATCACCGTCCCTCCGGTTACTGATTTTAGGGAAGACATATCTGTCCCTCCGGTTACTGATTTGAGGGCAGACATCATTATCTCTTTGGTACTTTATTTGAGGGCAGACAACGTTGTCCCTCTAGTTTCTATTTTGAGGACAGACATCGCTGCTCCTTCGGTTGTTGTGCCATGGACAAGCGTGGGCTTTCTAGTAGGGTTATTATTGTTTGGGCGTGCCTTCAGAATGTCTGTTCTTGAGACACGAGGTTTCAGGAGGCACATGGTGCCAGGTTATAGTGCAGTGATTCCAGCATTGGCCGAATAAGGTGACACTCCATGGTGGCTGCTGAGCACCAGTGGAGTTTATGTTTATTTTTTCATCATATTGTTTACTTATTTCTTTATAAATGCATGTCTACTTAAACACTTATACTAGGTACGTACCTTTGGGTGGTATCCTATTGAGATTCATCTCACACCCTGCACGGGCCCTTTGGGACACCCTCCACTGGACCCCCCTGGACACCCTCCACTGGACCCCCCCGGATACCCCCACCCCTTGGACACCCCCCTTGGACACCCCCTATACACCCCCACTGAACAACCCCCTGAACCCCCCTGGATACCCCCCAAACACCCCCCTGGACACCCCCTAGGACCCCCCAAACCACCCCCCAGACACCCCCTGGACACCCTCCACTGGACCCCCCTGGACACCCCCCGGACACCCCCCACTTGGACACCCCATTATACCCCCTCCCCCTAGACACCCCCTGGACACCCCCTAGACACCCCCTGGACACCCCCTCCCCCTGAACACCCCCCTGGACCCCCCCTGGACTCCCCCCACTGGACCCCCCCTGGACCCCCCTGGACACCCCACCGGACTCCCCCCACTGGACACCCCCTAGACCCCCCGGACACCCCCTTGGACTCCCTCCACTGGACCCCCCCTGGACTCCCCCCCTGGACCCCCCGGACTCCCCCCTGGAAACTAAAATTCAGTGGTCTATTAAACAACAATCTAAAGTAGATGATCCTAACTGCTCAAATAACCTGACATGATGAGATTCATATGCTAGGATAACAACTTACAGAATCATGAAACCATACCAATAGATATTTGGAATACATCCTCAACTATATATCTCAAATCACTACATGTTGGAAATAAAAAAAATACTCTACAAAACATACTTTATCAAGGACTATACTCCACTAGGTAATATCCTTACTCAAATGCTAACGGCTATACCGAAAATGATATTATAGGACTACAATTATAATATAGTAGAATTGGATGATTTTTCTCCCACCATTGGGGAGAACCATCAAGTTTACCACCTAAAAGTATCAATTTTCTTACATATACTCACCAGATACCCTTAGAATGAGTGTTATTTCATACCTCAGTCCCACATAGAGGAAAACAACGGTTCTACCTCGAGAAATCTCTCACATGCACCATTAAAAATACAAAATTTTATACATTTGATACACCATAAACACAAGTAAGATAAAATTAACATTACTTGAGTAGTTAGATAAAAATTTCTAAGACTTTGATCCACTCACCATAGATTGGGGTATCACTCACCACTACAATGGCCATTACCATATCAACCAAACTCGAATTCACATCACAATTCTATCAGAAGGTATTTAATATTTATTAATGGTTATAACACTGGGTATCATCACCATGGAAAGTGAATACCATAAAAGATATCATCCTTGATCAATATCAAACTCACTTCAACCTTAACCATTACCTCCAGAATTTTATATTCACGTCAATCTTAGTTGCAAGTCGTGAAAAAAAAATCAATTGCATTAGATATGTTTTGTTTCTAGTTCTCTACATAGCATGCGTTCCTATCCTACATACCAATAAAAGTCATCAAAATCAACAAATGATCGAAAAGGAAAAGACACAAGGAAGCCAAAAATAGCTAAATTACTTTGACATTACTGTTTGAATTGATTAAGCATTCTACAACCAAGGAGAGAAATTTTTCCTGTGACACCTCCACCATATCAGAGATCAAATTTAAGTTGTTTCTCAGTAGTAGAACATTGCCTATGAAAAATCGCAAGAAATTAATTAAAATGAAAAAATAGTAACATTTTCAATGTACGCAAGACCATACCAACTCAATAGCGATATATTCATTTGAATATTTTTTGAGATTAATATAATATGTTTGACCAGAGGCCAATTCAAGAATAAAATCATGGCTAATGAAGTGTCAAACTACTGTATCTGATTAGAGGAAAAGATAATGTAAAAAATAAAGTAATCACACAATTAAGAAGATATTGAAAATTAGAAGAGAAACCAAGATCCATAGAAATAAATAAAGTGGGAGAGGATGGGTTTACAGATGGAAAGGAGACCCCCCCTAGACACCCCCTCCCCCCTAGACAACCCCCCTGGACAGCCCCCCTCCCCCACACCCCCACACCCCTACCCCCTTCCTACACCCTTCACCCCTCACCCCCTCCTGGACAACCCCCTCCCCCAGCACCCCACACCTACCCCCTGTCCCCCTCCCCCTGCACCCCCACACCCCCTGCACACTGCCCTCCATCTCCCTTCACCCCTCCCACTACAGACCCCCTTGCACCCCTCTTGGACAACCCCCTCCCACCTGAATAGCCCCCAGACCCCCTTCCCCCCGACACAAACCCCTCCCCCTACAGACCCCCCTATACCCCCACTGGACAACCCCCCTCCCTCTTGGATAGCCCCCCCTGTTGGACAGCCCCCCTGGACCCCCCCTAAATCCCAAAATATATCCCAAACCAGAAGATAATTAAAGTATGGCACCAAAACATTAAGGTAAAAAGAAGGTTGAAAACAATATCATTCCTCTAAAAAGTAACAATATTCCTCCCTTTTGAAAGAAAATTCAATGTGCACATGCATTAATTCATGATTTCCAGTCAAACATGCAGAAAATCATGTAAAGAAACTCTTTTCAGCAGGATAAGAGACAAATACAGTGAACATTTAACATTAAAATCACCATGAAAATAGTTTTTATATTACCACTCTACCATCCTTAATGAATATTTAACATATTTTCAACAAAAAAATCATGAAATATAAATTTCACAATAAACATCAACATACATTAAAACTCAACACTCAACATGTTTTACCATAAGTAAGAATATTTTCAATAACCATCATAAATAGATTCAGGTCAATAACATCAGCATGAAAAGTATTCAACAGTTTAAGCAAAAACACTCAACAAGCATAACATCCTAAAATCAAGAATTTCAAAAGAGTTCCAATAAGTGGAAGTATGAGTGAATTGTTCTAAACATGTAAAAACCAAATTAAGTACTCCCCTATAATGATATGATGAAGTTTTCTTCTTTTTAATGATCCAACCATCCTCTTATATTTTTCACTCAACCTGGATATTCTCATTTAATTACCTAAAAAGAAACTAAATCAACTTTCGATTCAATCATTTAAGTTCAAAAAAAATAAAACAAGGTCTTTGGTGAGAAAGGAGTGGCCATGATGCTCCAATTCAAAGGTGTTTGTTGCAGTACACTATGGTGAGAAAGGATTGGCCATGAAAAATGATATTTCCATTGAATCATTCCAACTAATTTGAATTTTGAAATATTATGGTTTATCCATAGTTACTTTTTTTGGTTTAGACTGCAATTAAGTAAATGGAATGCCACTTATAGAAACATATAAAATATAAGACAAAGAATGTTATGAAATAATATCATAAAATATTCATTAAATGGCTAAGCTAACTAAATTTCATGACATAACATGTTATGAAATAATATCATAAAATAAATTGAAGACAATTAATGAATTATTTGTCATTATACATATAAAATGTACGAAACTTAATGTTTTATGAAATTAAAACATATCACTACAATTTCTTCTAATGTATAAAGATGCATAAATTGTAATTCAACTAAAATAGCCTTTAGAAAATCCTTTATGCTAGAAGATAATATGAATTGAAAACCATTGATGTTTCTAATGTTCTCTTAGAGCCATAGATGTTGCAGATCAACACTTGCAAGCATTCAGTAACTTCCGAAAGAAACGCTTGCAAGAATTCAATAACTTTTGAAAGAAACACATGGAATAGAAGAATAAAAAAATTAAAGGGAACCAATTCTTTTAATCAATTTCTCTTTAAAATATAAACCAACTTTAAAGTAAAAAGAAAATCGTCATGAATTTGTACTCATCATAAACTAAACATTATAAAAAGACAACCATAAATCAGGAAAAATACCAAGCACCACTAAATAAACATTTCTAAGTCCCCAAGAAAGTTATGATTCCTAATAAAATAATCCAAAAACATAAAGCACATAAAGATATGTATATGTGGTCACATTATAATACTTATAAAAATAATAACATCAATAACTCACCTTCCAAATAATCAGAACTAATCCCACAAAAAAAATGAAAGGCAAAGATGTTTGAATAGTTAATACGAGAGTTAACCAATCCAAAACTGATTATTATTCCACATAAAATGTCAAATTATGCAAACGGTTCACTAACACCAATCGGAAAGCAGCTTGATTCAAAATCAAAACCAACCACATGGGATGAGAAAATAGAAAATAGCATGTCAAGTAGAGCACTGATTATGAGGGATGATGCAGAAACCTTGGTTGTTGTAGAGAAAATGTAGGCTTAATGTCCAGATGCAATGACTTGAAGTCACTGCAATCCTTTAAGATGGTATTGATCCCGTTTGGACTGCCACATAAAACATAGAAATAGAAATATAAAATATAGGGGTGATTGAAATAAAACTAAGGGGAGGTCAACAAGACGAAATCTGGATGGCGTAGCATCAAATTGGTGGGTACGAACAAGTGAGTACGAATGGTGAGTTGAAGAAACCAAACCTGGGCAATAATGAATGGTGTGGCATCGAAATCATTGGTTTGAAATGGTAGCGTTGAATAGAGAACATGCAAGCCAATGATCGATTTCAGCAGCCCCCACCCCCTTGCAGCAGCCCACCACTCCCCTTCTTGGACAGCCCCCACTCCCCTTGTAGTAGCCCCCACCCCCTTGCAGTAGCCCCTCCTTGCAGCAGACCACCACTCCCCTTTCTAGATAGCACCCCCCTAGACACCCCCTAGACACCCCCTGGACACCCCCATTGGAAACCCCCACTGGACACCCCCTAGACCCCCCTGGACCCCCCTGGACCCCCCTAGACACCCCCCATTAGAACCCCCTGGATGCCCCCCTTGGACACCCGCCACTAGACCCCCCTAGACCCCCCTGACACCCCCACCCCCTGAATACCCCCCATGAATGCATATACATGCATATTAAGAAAATGAAAGAAGAAAATGGAAAAAGGAAAACTGTAAACTGAGAGAATGTATAAAATATTTTTTTCTAAAAAAATATAAAGGTACAAGATTTAAAAGTGCATAATTTGGGATCAACTATCCAACCATGATACAGAGTAATGTCCATAAGATTGAATATTTCACACTCAGGAGTAAACTCGAAATCATCAATTCTGCAAGCATGGTGTATTCCAAGTCAATTTGATTAAAAACACAACAAATGGTTACTAATGTATTTCATAAAATGGTATAAAATAACCATTACCTCCTTAATTTTATATTCACATCAATCCTTATTGCAAGTCGTGGAAGCAAATCAATTACATCGACTATGTTTTGTTGTTGGTTCTCTACATAGAATGTATCCCTATCCTGTATACCAATAAAATTCATCAAAATCAACAAATGATTGAAAAGGAAAAGCCATAAGGAAGCCAAACTCTCTTTTGAAGAGGATTTAAAACGACTTAAAACCCCAGATTCTAGTTACTTGATTGAAAAATCAATACTATGTGTTTTTTATTTATGATGAGATTATAATTTTAGTGGTTTTTATTATAATACCATTAGTTTAATTTTCTACTCTATTTATTAATTTTATTGTTAGATATGATATAATTATTGTTCTATTATTAATACATTTACCTTTATTTTTCTCTAATTTTTTGGGTATATTGGATATTTATATTTTCAATATATTTAATACTTGAGGTGGACAAAAAATTGTTAGTTTTTTTAAAATAATATTCACCCCTTGTAATGTGAATATAATCAATATTTTGGGATAACATTTGGTATCAAAGTAGGTCTATATGTTTGAGACTGATCTTGATGTAATCATTCTAAATATTCATTACTTTATCATATTTTTTATCATATCAGATTCCTTACAATAACCTATAGTGGAGAATATATTTTCCTATTTTTATGGTGGAAGGATTACATGTAGAATATATTGAAAATATTAATCATAAAATATCACCCATAGTTGATGGAAATGATTGTGAGTACTGGAGAGAATTGATGGAAACATTAATTATTTGTATTGGGAGTGAAGTCCCAAGAAGCACTCAAAATGATATGGAAATTGTGGTTATGTTTTACAGCATTGATGATAGTATGACTTATAATTTCATATGAAAATATTGTACATAATCCTTTCCATTTACAATATCAAAGGGGGGTCACTTAGTGGTGACTTGGTCATTACACCACTTGCCTACTTGGGAAATTCCATCTTAAAAGTCTAATAGCACTTAAAGGGTGTTTTGGTTCAAAAAACCATTTTAATAAAAAGAGGGAAACCACCTACAGGGATATAAAAAAGGTTAAGTATGATGTGTTTTTTACGACTAAAAATGACATCAAGTATAAGGAAAACATCAATGCAATAATGTCAAGCAAGGTTTACCACTATGAGTTTTCACAGACAGCGCACCTCCATTAGAGGGGTTTTATTACAAAACCATGACTTGTTTATCAAAATAAACAATTATCTTAACTAAAACTTATTCAATAATTGAAATTTAATATAAGAAGAATTAATTAGGCACATAAATTAAATTTAAAAAATTCTTGAATTAAAGAGGCTAGGAGAGGGACCCTACCTCAAAGGAGCTAAGCCACACTCAGTGCTTGGCACTTTTATCAGTGACAAATCTAAGTTGCTTCATCCATACTCCGGGAATATGCACCTATGCATATACATAAGGACGCCCTAACTCCTATGTATGTGTCTGCATGGCCTTAAACATGCACAAGAGGATCTGTATATATATGATCACATGCATAATCCTGTTATCACCCACACACTTATGAATTTTTCATATATATACATAATCACACCTATCCCCTTATATGTAATTTCATTTCCATGGGAGGATATATATATAACGGGAGAACTTGTTATATACATGCTTACCTATGTATACGCGATGAGCCGCCTTTGACTCCGGTGACTCGAAACCGCCTCAAGGATGATCAACACACTATAATAAAAATACCAAGGGCTCTAAAATTACAAAAACCCCAATTATAAACTAATAGACATTGAAGAACGAAGGAAAAACTCAACTTAAACTATTAGTGGCAAATCAAATTGGCCTGAACCACTTCGCCTTCGGCGACGATTGCCGCAACACACAGGAACAGGTCCCAGGAGACTTCAAAAAAATGCTAGTGATATGATGAATCATCATTAATTGAACCTAAAAATTGAAGTTTGAGGAACATGATTAGTGAGAAAGGAAATAATAGAACAAGTGATGATGAACAATTTTTAAAGTAAATTAATGAACTATAAAGTCCAAGTGCATACCATAGGGATTCCATTCAGTATAGATAACTGAATTCATGAATTTTACAACTCCACTATTGTAACATGAGGTTCCAATATCGAAACGCACCTGGTAAGAATGGAAATATACCATAAAACTAATTAGTATGGTTAGATCTATGAAAAATATATAAGAAAAATAGCATTCACAAATTGGGTGTATCATACATGAATAAAGATGTAGTACTATAAGGATTATGTGGTTGGATAAACTATTATAATGCTCCTATAATTTATCAACCACCATAAACAGGGAAAATAATTCTCCTATTATAAAATTCATGAACTCTTAGAGATTCAATGCTACTCATATACAAGAATAAAATATTGATATTTTCCACCTACAATCTATTAGTGTGATTACATCAAAGATAAAAATAAGCCTCAAAGATATAGAATTTCACTCTACATGAACCATCCAATCAATATAACCCCACCAAAACCCCATCACTTTGAATCAATATCACTCTAGGACATGAGTATCATCAAGTGAAAATAATAATATTGTATATGAATTCCACCCCCCACACCATCCCCCCACCCTGTACCAGCCACCCCCACCAGCCCACCCACCCCCACCAACCTAGCATCAGCCCCCCTCCCCCTGCACCCCCCAAATATATAATCAAAATTTAAAACAATCATAGTGGTAGAGATCATTTACCTTTGGAAATCATGATCTTAGGGAGGAAACAGTGCAACCTGTTCCCTGATGAGAAAGCATCAGAAATAGAAGAAATAAAGAATTATATTTTATATGGATAGATAGTTATTTTGGAATCAATACACACAAATATAGTCTTTGATTATGTGTCGGGAAGGACCTTGGGTGGTCCTGTGTGGTAATCAATGGTTCGCCAAAGTGACTAAAGCTGAAATTTGGTTTTTGAGATAAAAAAATAGATTCTTCAATTCTGGGGGGGGGGGGGGTACATAAATAAATGGTATGTAGTTTAGAAGAACACACACTATGTATATCCATGGTAATAGTTTTAGGGCTCTCGATATTTATAAATATAACATGAATTATGAAATGGATTTACATTTTTTGTATATTTAAATGGGCTGCTAAGTACATTCAAAATAACATAACATGTGGTTTTGATACACATCATGTATGGTCTACATGAAATGATCGGGGCAGTACAAAACCATAGTGGCATCATAAATGACATATTTTGTGACTATGGAGGCTCATAATATAGTTAGTAAATATAGGACTCAATTTATTAGCGGTGAACACTAAGTTTTCTCATATGAACCACATATTGTGTTCCATCTTAAATATGTCATGTACCCTAAGATGATAGGTACCCATGTATTAGGGATACATTCCTTTTACCTCATCGGTACTACACACCATTTATATGGTAGTACACCCCATGTAGGTTAACTATGGACACCATGTGAAGAGAAGTTCACAACAAGTCTACTCTAGTAGGACCACACATCCTGTACCCCTATAATCTATGACCTAGACTATTCTATCCTTAGTGAAGAGGCTAGGTTCACCTGATATTAGGGGAAGACTCTTGATTTGGGTGCCCCTCCAAAAAAACCCCATTGTATCAAACTCAATAAAATTCAACTTAGTATAATGGGAAATGTGTAGAAACATCCATATCTTACTTGTCACTTGAAAAAATTGAGCCTTTTTCTAGAAAGTTCATGATTACCCAGTTTGAAGAAGAGTTGTAGAAGCTAAGGTTACTCAATTCAAAATTAATCAGAGTTAATATACCAACAGAGTTTAACTACTAGTAACAGGATAATTTATCTCCTCCAATGAATCCCCATAAATAATAATGAACTACTCAACCAATAATGAAGGTAATAGATGAAGATTCCTACCTCAAATCACTGCGTAGGAGGTTTTCTGGAGGAGGAGATGGGGAGGAAGCCTCAGAGCAGTGTTGGCAGGGAGGTGAGGTGACCGCAGGGAGGTGTGTACATTGTGTCGGTAGGGAGATGGGATGGCAGTGCCAGAGCCACGTCGAAAGGGAGGTGTCAGAGCCGTTGGGGAGGTTTGATGGCTGCATCAGAGCTGAAGGGGGAGGAGGAATCATGAGGGGAAATAATGAGGGGAGGAGGGGAGGAGGAGGGGAGTAGGAATCCCGAAGGGAGGAGGAATGACTAGGATAGAGAGGGAGGAGGAATCACGACGTGGGAGGAACGACGAGGACGTTGAGGGGGGATGAATCGTGATGTGGGAGGGAGAAGTTTCGGGAGGGAGGAAAGCCCGATTGAAATAATATTCACATAACCTATTACCACACCCAACTATTTGGGTGTGGCTATATCTTACCTATAGCCACAGATCATTTAATCTGTGGCTATAAATCCATGGATATAGATCCTTTTTCTAGTAGTGAGAACCAGAAAGGCGTATCCCTAGAACGGGAAGACATTGCCTTTAAAATCGTACACACATAGACTAGGCACACAAAAAAAGTAAACCACGTAGTATAACTACTAAATTAAAAGTGTGAACTGAAAGTAAAGGGGCTAGTATACAAGCCCAAATAAAAGAGATAATACAATATAAAAATAAAACAACTCCTGAGATCGTCCGTAAAGGATCATACCTGAAGGGTAGGTATAGCTCATCACTGCGTCTCTCCACGTCAACCGGTCACCTTCGTGCACCATCTAGTCCTAACTCCCAAACCTTGGTCAAAGTTTTCCATCATCTTCACAAGACCCAATAAGGTACGAGCAAAGCCCATGTAGGGGTGAGTATAACAATACCCAGTAAATACCCCGAGACCCCCGAAGGTCTCTCATAATTCCACAAAGGAAAACCACAAAGCATGATCTCAATCAAAAAGCACAAGGAATGATTCAACTCAAACCAGGTATATAACTTAAAGAAAATGAATAAAGATGATTAGTCATAAAGCTAGATCATATTATTCTATCGAGAGGCTTTTCTGCTAGGCCGCACAAGATTGCTAAAGGTGATGACCCACAAAGGATCGCTAGGTACTGACCCACAGAGGATCACTAGGTGTTGACCCACAGAGGATCGCTAGGTACTGACCCACACATGATCACTAGGTGCTGACCCACAGAGGATTTCTAGGTGCTGACCCAACTTGGATCATTAGGTGCTGACCCACACAACATCGCTGGGTGCTGACCCATGGAGGATCTCTAGGTGATGACCCACAAAGGATCGTTATTTCTTCTTCACATCACAACAATCCACTGGATTCACACACTTAGTACGCTTGATTCTAGAGGATATACTACACAAGAAATCATCCGTATATCACCCACTAAAAAGTCCCATGAAGAAGTAACTCAAAAAACTGACACATTATAAGGGTTCCAACTCAATAGACGATGCGTCAATCAGACACCCGGTCTGTAATTTATAGGCATTTTAGTGATAGGGGCCCAGTTGGATTCGAATTCGATCCAACCTGGACATACTTTGATCTTATCCAAAACCCAAGTGGAGTATCTCAAAAGGACTGCCTCATCCTAAGGGTTCCATCACTGCAGATAGTTCTTCAAATGTACATTTGGTTTAGGAGTTACGCCCATTTAAGCGAAACTGGGCCCAAAAAGTGTCCGGGTCTAGTATGACCCAGTCAAACCGACCCGACCCAGCCCACTGGGCCTGAACTGAAGTGGCTGGGCTCAGCCTGGTCTGGCTGGGCCCGGTCCGGCCTTCTGAATTGTAGGCCCAGTCCGATCCACCCGGTTGGGCGCAGCCCGCCGGGCCGCGGAACTGCTCAGCCCGCTGGCTGGGCGCAGGTCCACTTCCCTTCCGAATGTCCAAGACATTTGGGTTTCATCAATTAGCGGCGCTGGTTGGCGCCACTCCATCTAGACTGTCCATTGGACCAGTCACCTACAGAACCCGCAGACCGCGAGTCCACCCTCCATCACAGCTTGAAGCTGCGACCCTCCTCCGCGGCGTGCCACCCAGATCCAACACGGCCAGTGCTAGCCAGCCCCCGCCTTCGTCCACCGTGGTGCCTTCAGGTGTCACCACCTTCTCGCGGCTGGCGGTTTCTCGCCGCCACCTCCTCCGGTCTCCGGTGCCACCATGCCGGCGATGCTTCTGCGAGCCACTAGTGAAGCTACGGTGGTCTGATTTCTTTCCCATATTCACCTAAGGGCCTCTCGGGATGAAACCTACACTGTGAAACTCTTGGTTTCACCTTGCCACCATATTTTCTGGTCGCCCATGAAGAACACAACCAATACTGAGATCGACAGAGGGTCTAAGCCTTGTTCATTTGGCCCGCGCCCTCCGCATTAGCATTATAACATGGAAACAATTTAATCATCAACAAGAGTAGAAGAATTATAAAACTCTTTGAATAAAAACCACACCTAGAACACATTGGTAGATGGTATAGATGAGGAAGATGGGTCCGCATTCGTATCATGTTCATTGCCATTTTTCGAACTCCGGATTGAATCCACTAATGTGTCGAAGCTCTATTCTACGTTGGAGGAAGTCGTCGCCAGCACTTCATCAGAGGTTCCTCTTGTTAGTGTACAAGACCCATGCCCAAGCTTTGTTTAAAGAGATTAAGAGAAAATTTTAAATCACCGCACAATTAATGAGGTTCATTAATGAATTCAATTAATGAACCCATTAATCTCCCAATGGTGCGGTTACAGAAGAAAGTGTAACCGGCCATTAAATGGTCTAAAAGCCTAGTGGTCCCTCCACTGTCTCTCACTGGTTAAAAAGAAAGAAATAAAATAACTTGTTGAGTTATTTTATTATTTTTTTTGTAAAGTCCAAAAATAACTTTTTCATCTGACTTTATCCGAACAAAGTTAAGCTTCCCTTAAGAGAATGCTGGCACTGCGAATTCAACAGTGTCCTCATATTTTTAATTTGAGCACCCTTTCAAAAGTTAGAAATCGCCGCTCGCACGTTTACTGAACGTAGCTTAATAAAAGTTTAGAAATTCTTTCCAGGCTCTCTGGGCCTCAGAATCATGTGCCGACAATTTTCTTAGACTCATAATAATTCCATTTAATAAAAAAAATTTAAATGGAATTTCTGGGTCTTTATATTCTCCCCAACTTAGGTATTTTAATCCCTGAAAGATACAACCAAATCTAGGGAAAAAAATGGGGGGTACTGAGCATTCATCGGAGCCTCCCGCTCCCATGTTCTCTCCTGGAGCTTCCCGTGCTGCCACTGAACTTGCACCATAGGGATCGACCATCCATGAAAGACCCACTCCTATCGATGCTCTATCTCCACCAAGAACTCCGTGAACATCACCCCATCATCAATGTCCATATCGACCTAGTCGATAACGTGTGATGGATCATGCATGTACCTCTTTAGCTGCGACACATGAAAAAAATTATACACCTGATGCATATGTGGGGGAAGAGATAGGAGATACGCCACTTCTCCTACTCTGCTGAGGATATGGAAAGGCCTGATGAACCTTGAAGATAGATTGCCGCCCTAGCCAAATATCTGTAATCCTTGTCGGGGTGAGACCCGTAAGAAGACATGGTCTTCCTCCTCAAACTCCAAGGTCCTCTGTTTTCTATTAGAATAATACTTTTTCTAGCTTTGTGCAGTCTTCATCCACTCCTGGATGATCTGCACCTTCTCAGTGGTAGCCCATACTAACTCTGGGACCATAAGTGCTGACTCCCCTGGGTCTGTCCAGTATAGAGGTGATCTCCATGGTCGCCCATACAAGGTATCAAATGGTTCCATTCCATGGTGGAGTCATAACTATTGTTGTATGTGAACTACACCATGGGAAGTTGGTCCTCCCAACTACGACCAAAATCAAGGATGAAAGCAAGAAACGTGTCCTCAAGTGTCTGTATGGTCCACTCCATCTGACCATCTTTCTGAGGATGAAAGGCGGTGCTCAAGCGTAGCTGAGTCCCAAACGCCTCCTATAATACCATCCACAAATGAGATGTAAAATGAGTGTCACAATCTGAAACAATCATTGATGGAACCCTGTGAATCCGTACAATCTCCTATACGTAGAGGTGTCCCATGCCCTCTACTTATCCCTACTCTCGGATGGGTAGGAAGTGGGACAACTTGGTGAGTTAATCAATGATCACCCATATTGAATTGTGGCGCATGGATGTATGTGGTATCCCTATAACAAAGTCCATGAAGATGCCATCCCACTTCCAATTTGGCACCTCAAGTGGATGAGTCAGGCCTGTTGGAACCTGGTGCTCAGCCTTCACTTGTTGACAAGTGAGGCATCGTGAAACAAACTCCGCCACTGCTTTCTTCATCCCTGGCCACTAGTACTGATGCTGGAGGTCCTGGTACATCTTCACCACACTAGGGTGTACCGCCAAAGGGAATGTGTGGAACTCCCTCAACACCTCCTCTCGTAGCATCACTGGTACCATGGAACATCCTCTAAAAATGATTACGTGCTCCTCATATTTATAAAATCCTTCAGGATCCCATCATGAGGATATCTGAGCACGTCGGACCTCATAGTCAACATCCCCAAGTTGTGCCTCTCTAACTCACTAAAGGAGTGGGGGAGTAACTGTCATGGAATAGAGGTAAGCTACTCCATAACTATCCATGAAGGATAACCGCAACGTGTCTAGATTCTCTTTTGCCTCACTCAGTAATTGTAAATCAGACCTCCTGCTGAGTGTGTTTTCTACCACGTTCCCCTTCCCAGGAGTATAGACTATCTCAATGTCATAATCTTGTAGGAACTCCAACCATCACCACTATCTTAGGTTTAGGTCCTTCTGTGAGAAGATATACCTGAGACTCTTGTGATCAGAGTATACGGTAAAGCGTTCACCCATCAAGTAGTGCTACCACATCTTCAAGGAAAATACCACTGCTGCTAATTCCAAGTCATGGGTAGCATAGTTCTTCTCATTATTCCTCAATTTTCGTGAGCCCTGGGTGATCACTTATCGCTCCTACATCAAGACACATCCCAGTTTGGTCCCTGATGCGTCAAAGTAGACTACATACCCAACACCCTCTTCTGGTATCCTCAAGAGGGGGAATTTTTCAATATTTGCCTAAGCTCCTGAAAACTCTTCTAGCATATCTCTGCCCACAAGAAAGGTTATCCCTTCTTTTTCAAAGCTGACACAAGGGTGCTACTACTCTGGAAAAGTTAGGTACGAACCTACGGTAGTACCCAAACAACCCCAGAAAACTCCGCACCTTGGACACACTCCTGGGTGGATCCCAAGAAAGCACTGCCTCTATCTTCCCTGGATCCACCACAACCCCAGCCTCCAAGATAACGTGTCCCAGAAAGTGGACTCCCCGTATCCAGAACTGGAACTTCAAGAGCTTTCCATAAAGCTAGTGCTCTCAGAGTGTATCCAGAACTATCTGCAGATGTGTATCATGCTCCTCCTCTGACACCAAGTAGATCAAGATTTCTTTAATGAAAACCACCATGAAGTGATTGAGGTGAGGCTGAAAGATTCTGTCCATTAGCCCCACGAAAACTTATGGAGCATTGGTCACACCTAAGGGCATTACCAAGAACTCGTAGTGGACATACTAGCATCTGAAGGCCATATTTGGTACATCCTCATCTTGTACCCTGAGCTGATGATAGCCTGATCTAAGGTCTATCTTTGAAAACCACTGAGATCCATTCAGCTGATCGAAGAGATCATCAATCCTCAGGAGTAGATACTTGTTCTTCATAGTCACCTGGTTCAGGTGTCGATAGTCCATGCAAATCCCCAAACTTCCGTCTGCCTTCTTATTGAACAAAATCAGGGCTGCCCATAGAGAAAAACTAGGCCTTATGAACCACTTACCCTGAAAGTCCTCTAGATGTACCCTCAACTCACGAATCTCTACGAGATCCATCTGATATGTTGGTGTATATATCGGTGTTTTCCCGAGGTATAGGTCGATATATAAGTCTACCTCTCTGTGAGGAGGTAGTCCCAGAACATCATCAGGAAAGACATCATCATATTGATCAGCCACTATAGGATAACTTGGACTCCTCACGTTAACTACTTCGAGGGTAAGGCTAACCAACTGATGAAAGATCTACTGCACCCTCCTCTGAGAAATTCCATCCTGAGCTGCAATGGTTCCCTTCTCATCGGTGAAAGAAAACCTGGTCCCATCCTCATAGTCACACCGCACTTTTCTCCTAAAATAATCGATTTGAGCATGGAATGTGGATAACCTGTCCATACCCAAGATGACATCATAAGGCCTTGACACTACTACCAGGAGATCCCAGCCAAAGCTCTCACCTCCTAGAGTAAGCTCACACTGATAGAACTAGTGCTTAATCATAAAATCCTCTCCCGTAGGAGTCTATAATGGCAAGGATCAATCCAAAAAATCCATCAGAATATCCGAGCTCCGAACGAGAGTTGTGAAAATAAAATAGTGACTGTCACCTGTGTCTATAAGTACTACAGTTAGGGTGGAATAGACACAGATTGTAACTCGAATCATCTATGGAGAACTGTGATCATAGGCCTCATCTACTTGAAGTTGATCTCATCCCTATCCACCTGCTCCCTGAGGTCGGGGTGGACCTCCTGGAGGTGGTGGCGGTAGAACCTCAAATCATCGCCCACTGCCTGCTGCTCGTACATCTCCTCTACCACGTCCACTGCCCTACAGAACTCCTTGTTTGAATATATATCACTATATTGACGGTCCCTCAACCATCAGTTGATTGTCCACCTGGGGAGTTGGATAGTCGTGAAACATGTGTCCCTGCCTGCCACAAGAGAAACAGGCTCTAGTCCTCAGATGACCTCCTCTGCCTCGTGAGCTCTGCACCTCCGACCCTGTATCCTAGGGTCATCCTCTGGAAGGTCTGGACCACTTGGACCTCTGCATCATTTTCCTACTACCTGCTACATATGAATCAGATTCTTGTCATCTGGTGGTGTCTCTCACCATCAGTGCCTACTCAGCTAGGAAGCTCTCCAGCAATAGCACTCGCTCAAGCACTCCAACCTGCATCAGGATATTGAGTGATATCATCGATGATTTAATCTCCCATTAGAGACCCTTCTCAAAGGTCCAAGATCTGAAGAATGGGTCTCGTACCGTGTCGGGGGAGTAGCGATAGAGGTCATTGAATCTTGCCGAGTACTGGGCCACTGTTAGGATGCCCTGCTGTAAGTACAGTAGCTCTTGAATATGCAGAGAGCATAGTGTTTCTGGTATGAACTCCACCCTGAAGAGGCTCTTGAAGTCTAACCAGGTGAGGGTTGCCTCCTTGTGTGTCTAGAGAATTAGTCTCCACCATCTCCCTACTATTCCCTGAAAGAGGCTAACAGCTAAGATCACTATCTGGTCTGCTGGTGTCTCGATCAAACGAAAAACCAATGCCACAGCCTCCAACAAATCCTCAGCTGCGTGGGGATATGTCTCGCCTCGAAAACTCTGAGGCCTCTATCTATGTAACTCGTTAAATTCACTCAGTCGACATGCATGGTCCGCTGGTGGGGCTAGTGGCATCTACTGCCCTATGGGTAGTGGTTCTGCTGGTACACCACCCAAAGGTACCATCGCCGTAAGAGGGCCCTGCATCGAAGCCTCGTCGCTTGGTGGACCATCATCATGTACTCTCTCTGTAATCTTGGCTGGCTGTCTACGCAACAACATACTGTATAGAAATAGGTGCACCACATTCAATAAGTTATACCTAGTAAGTTGACTCAAAGAGATAAAAAAGAAAACAACATTTTAAAAAGACACGAAACTTGTGTTTTCATGTAATGATTTAGAAATAAGAATTCAGGGTCCTGGTGTATGGATACGTTGGCCACCACACCAACACTGGACTCCCCAAACTGAAACCCGAACTCAAGACACTTAACACTATTACTCTATTGAAAACATAGACTCTTAGTTCTTATGGTAGAACTGAACGCCCTCTGATACAACTTTGTCATGACCCATCCCCTGAGGCCCATGCCGTGACTACCCCAAGCCCACATTCCATAGGCCATGGGTTAGAAACTAGCACCAGAAAGGAGTATCCCTAAAACAGGAAGGTATTGCCTTTAAAACTGTACAAACATATACTAGGTACACAAAAAAAGTAAACCACGTAGCAAAACTGTTGAAGTAAAAGTGTGAACTGAAAGTAAAGGGGCCAGTATACAAGCCCAAATGAAAGAGATAATAAAATAGAAAAATAAAACATTTCCTACGATCATCTACCAAGGATCATACCTGAAGGGTAGGTATAACTCGTCACTGAGGATCTCCACGTCAACTAGTCACCTCTATGAACCATCTAGTCCTAGGTCCCAAACCTCGATCAAATCTGTCCTTCATCTACAAAAGACACAATAAGGTGCAGGAAAAGACCATGTAGGGGTGAGTATAACAATACCCAGTAGGGACCCCAAGACCCCCAAATGTCTCCCAGAATTCCACAAAGGAAAAAACACAAAGCATGATCTCAACCACAGAGCACAAGGAAATACTCATCTAAAACTAGGTATATAACTTAAAGAACATGAATAAATATGATTAGTTATAAACCTAGATCATCTTATTCTGTCGAGAGGCTTTTTCTACTAGGCCACACAAGATCACTAAAGGTGCTGACCCATATAGGATCGCTAGGTGCTGACCCACACATGATCGCTAGGTGCTGACCCACACAGGATCGCTAGGTGCTGACCCACGAAGGATCTCTAGGCATTGACCCACACAAAATTTCTAGGTACTGACCCACGAAGGATCTCTAGGTGATGACCCACCCAGGATCGATAGGTGATGACCCACAAAGGATCTCTAGGTGCTGACCCACAAAGGATCGCTAGTTGCTGACCCACAGAGGATCACTATTCTTTCTTCACATCACAACCAACCACTAGATTCCCACACTTAGTACACTTGATTCCAGAGGATCCGATCCATAAGCCATCGGCTGTATATCAACCACTATGAAGTCCCAAAAAGAAGTAAATTAAATAAGATCCATGTCATAAGGGTTCCAATGCAACAGATGATGCATCAATCGTACGCCCAGTCTGTAAGTTATAGGCATTTTAGTGTTGAGGGCCCGGTTGGATTCGAGTATGATCCAACCCAACCGCACTCCAACTTTCTCCAAAACCCAAGTGAAGTATCTCAAAAGGACCGCCTCATCCTAAGGGTTACAGCACCACATATAGTTTTTCAAACGAACGTCTGGTTTAAGAGTTACGCCCATTTAAGAGAAACTGGGCCCAAAAGGGTCCGAGTCCTATCCGACCTGACCTGAAGGGGCTGGGCTTGGCCTAGTTAGGCTGGGCTTGGTCAAGCCTGATGGGCCGTGGGCTAGGCCCGCTGGGCCACGGGGTCTCCCAGGATCACCCGGTTCGGCGCGGCCCACCAGGCCGTGGAACCGCTCAGCCCGCTGGCTGGGCACGGTCCGCCAACTAGGTGTGGGTCTGCTTCCCTCCCAAATAGCCAAGCCATTTGGGTTTCACCAATTAGAGGCACCGGTTGGCGCCACTCCACCTGGCTGGTCCGCTGGACAAATCACCTATGGAACCCACGGACTGCGGGTCCACCCTCCATCATGGCTCGAAGCCACGACCCTCCTCTGCGGCACGCCGCCCAGCTCCAACGTGGTCGGCGCTGGACGGTCGCCACCTTCGTCTTCCATAGTGCCTTCAGGCACCACCACCTTCGGGCGCCGCCACCTTCGGGCGCCGCCACCTTCGGGCGCCGCCACCTTCGGGCGCCGCCACCTTCGGGCGCCGCCACCTTCGAGCGCCGCCACCTTCAGGCGCCGCCACCTTCTGGCGCCGCCACCTTCTGGCACCGCCACCTTTGGGCACCACCACCTTCGGGCGCCGCCACCTTCTTGTGGCCGGCAGTTGCCAGCCATCGCCTCCTCTAGTCACCGGTGCCGCCACACCGACGATGCTTCCGCGGGTCACCGGTGAAGCTCCGGTGGTCTGATTTCTTTCTCGTCTTCACCTACGGGCCTCTTGGGACGGCGCCTGCACTACGTGGATCTCGGTTTCACCTTGCCTCCATATTTTTTAATCACCCACGAAGAACACAACCAATACCGATATCATCGAAGGCTCCGGGCCTTGTTCGTTCAGCCCGCACCCCCCACGTTAGCATTATAACATGAAAGTAATTCAATCATCAACAATATTTGAAGAATTATAAAACACTTTGAATAAAACCCATACTTAGAACACATTGGTATACAGTGCAGATGAGGAAGACGGGTCCGTATTCATAGCGTGTTCATTTTCCTTTGTCGAACTCCAGATTGAATCCTATAAGGCGTTGGAGCTCTGTTCAATGTTAGAGGAAGTCATCGCCGACACTTAGTCAGAGGTTCCTCTTGTGAGTGCACAAGACCCATTCCCAAGCTTTGTTTAAATATAAAAAGAGAGGATTTTAACTCACTGCACAATTAATGAGGTTTATTAACAAATTCAATTAATAAACCCATTAATCTCCCAACGGTGTGGTTACACAAGCAAGTGTAACCAACCATTAAATGGTATGAAAATACAGCGGTCCCACCACTTTCGCTCATCTATTACAAATAAATAAATAAAATAACTCGTTGAGTTATTTTTTTTTTTTGTAAAGTACAAAAATTAACTTTTTTGTCTGACTTTTTTCGAACAAAGTTAAGTATCCTTTAAGAGAATCTCAGTGCTATTAATTCAATGGTGCCCTCATATTTTTAATCCGAGCACCGGTTGAAATGTTATAAATCACCTCTTTCAAATTTACTGAACATACCTTAAATTTTTTTTCTTCTTTAGAAATTCATTCCGGAATCTCCGGGCCTCGGAATCACATTCCGTCAATTTTCATAGACTTGTAATAATTCTATTTAATAAAAAAAATTAAATAGAATTTCCAGGACTTTACATTAGTAGTTGATGTAATTGATTGTTGGAATGATGTTCTGTTTACTTTTCGCTGATGTTGTTTATACTTTGCTTCCATTTTTTATCAGCTATTGAATGTGCTTTTTCTCTGTGGGTCTGGTTCGAGTCTGCTGAGTTTTTAATTTATGCTACATGTTATATATTATTACTTGTACCGGTACCATTATTATCCTATGATAGGTTATAGCCTCCCCACTATACCTATTCAGACCCTCACTGCTAGTTGACATCCTTTGGTGTTCGTGGAGGTGCGCCTAAGGTAGTAACACTCGACCCGTTTAGCACTATTCGGGTGGATGTTCGAGTCCGGGATGTTACAAAGTGGTATTAGAGGGAGGTTTACAGGGATTTAGTAGCAGTGTTTTGCTGGCTACTAATGATATTGAGACTTCTCTTATTATTTCTGCTGGTTTAATATTTGGTATATGGTAGACTGGAGATAGTTTGTAATTGGAACTAGGTTTCTAGCTTGTTATTGGGTGCCTGCAGCCCCAGGTATGAGGGATGAACCAAGTTACCTTGGGTGGGAATTTTTGTTTTGATTTTTCTCAGATTACTATTTATATTATTTCCACCTAGGTGGATCACTTGATGTGTGATATTATTGGTTGTGATATGTTATCCTTGACCTAATGCGGTAAAGGAGAATTGGACCTTGGCCCAGTATAGCAAGGCATGATTTCTTGGCTTTTGATAGACACATTTTTAGAGTATTTCAATTTCATATCTGCATGTATTCTTTGTGAAGTTATAATACCATTTGAAAAATATCAATTGCCATCTTATAAATTCTTTGTAAATGTGAAGGGTGAAAATCCTGATAGAATTTCTTGTTGATTGAAATGTAATATGCCAAGATTTATATATATTTATAGAATTTCATGTGGCATGAGATTTGGGACTGGATCTTGTATGAGAAGGCAGGTACTATGGTTGAGGTGATTTTGGTCACCAGGATTGGGTGACTAGGTCATCGGTTTAAGGCAACGTTGGTTGTCATGAAGGGAATGGCTTGAGGTAATTTTTATACTTCTCTATGTTGAGAGAAGGTAAGGAGTCCATGAGGTTGGGATGCTGTGGGCATGGGTTTCTATGGGGGGAGAGTAAGGGTGGTTGTTATACATTGCCTATTTACTGCTTTCCTTATCTACGTGATATATATATATATATATATATTGTTATATATGTGGGCTGTATTACCATTATGGTATTCAACGGGTTCCTCCTTGATGATTCAGATAGATCATCAGGCGGGTGATGGTACAGTGCCATAGGTTCATGATTAGGTTTCGACACCGAAGGAACAAGCATAACATGAGCCATAGGTACATGCTATAGAACATGATCAGGTTCAGGATCTAGTGTAGGTAGGTCAACAACTGGGTTTGGCAGTGTTCAGGTCGTGGCTCGACGAGCAGCTATGAACTATCCTGGTACATGTCTTGTATGGGATTGACATAGGTGCGTAGGGTATAGATCCATCTATGGAATATTTAGCATGGGAGTTCCAGTCACAACACCCGCCACTTTTTCAGGGTGAGGGTGGTCCATGGGAAATTGAGAACTGGATAGAGAGCATGCAGATGATCTTCGAGTAGTTCGAGATTCCTTCTGGGTGGAGGGTCAAGCTAGAGACATACATGCTGAGAGGACTCATGAAGTGTTGGTGGGATATGTAGGTTTAGGATCGCATACACAAAGGACTGGAATGAAAGGACTTCGAGGATAGGTTCTTCGAGAAATTTTACCCAGAGACACTGAGGGCAGAGATAGATTAGGAGTTATTAAGCCTTCAGTAAGGAGACATGTCCGTCATAGACTATGCAACAACTTTTATTGAGCTACCTCAATTTTCACCTGGTATGGTAAGTGATGACTTAGCAAGAGTGAGGTGATTTGAGGATGGATTGTGACACACCATTTGAATCCAGGTAAATATTTTCTGACTAGGTTCATTCTAAGAGGCGGTGAATCAGGTGCTCATAGCTTAGGGAAACAAGAAAGAGAGGTCTCACTTAGGCTAGATGATGGCTTCAGGTGATGGTTCATATAGTAGAAAGAAAGAATGGGATGAGTTCCAACAGAGCAGTCAGGCCAAGGAATTATCTATACTACCTCGTAGTAGTTCTTCAGTGGTTTTATTCCAGTGTGGGAAGCCATGGAATGTACGAACTCAGTGTAATAGGCCTCCAAAGGAGTGCCAAACATGTGGACAGGTTGGGTATCTCAAGAGGTTCTATAGGAAAACTTCTCAGATGACCGGTAATCAGGGACCATGACAGACTATGGCATATGGAGTTGGTTTAGGTTTAGTACCAGGAGAGTGTAGCTGAGTTTTAGCTGCATGAGAAGGACACGACATAGTTAGTGGGACCTAGATGAGGGGTTAGTGGCCAGAAACTGGTGTGACACTGTAGGGAGGATATACTTCAGGTAGTCGTGTGGCATGTCAGGTGCATGACGGGGAGCTTCTGGGGGTTGAGCAGGCTAGTGAGCCGAAGACATTTAGAGGTAAAATGCGAGTGTGGTCGTGACTTCCTTATTTTATTTTTGGCATGACCTATTTAGGCATGTCCGTTTTGAGTACATGAGGTGCACAAGATATATGTGGACTAAATAGATGTTGGTCAGTGAGATTGACACCATTTAGGGTGTGTGTTATTTATATATATATGTGAGATGTGTATCATCAGGAGCATCGAGGATGTAGGTTACTTGTGGTGCCGTGGGCATCGGGGCATCGAGGATGTGAGTTACTTGAGGTGCAAGGCACCAGGTTTTATTTTGAGCATCCATGGGATGCAGGACCTCGTGGAGGCAGACACCGATGTGGTGTGGGATACGTTTGGGTGTCAGAAATGACACGAGAGAACCAATTAAGTTTTGGGGTGATGATGCATCATGAGACGACCATGGGTCCAGAAAATAGGTCATTGGACCTTTTCTTGGGTTGAGTTTTTTTTTTTCAGGTTGATACCAGGTTAGGAAATTCCTAAGGTGGGGATCCCCTTGAGGAATTTATCCAGAACCTTTGAGATAGGGGTAGTCTGGGTTTCTTTGGCCAGGATAGGTATGTTTAGTGCCATCTTTGGGTTTCATTTGACAGCTTGGGGACAAGATATGTTAAAGTGGAGAGATTGTAAGAACCTGAGTTTTTGGAACGGGTCAAAATCCTGACCTTGTTTGAATTTTTGACTTATTTTTGAGAAAATTGAGAAAATTTGGGATGTTTTGGAAATTTCTAGATTACACGCCATGTACTCCAAAGTACATGCTGTGTGTGGGTTAGGCGTTTACTATCCATGGGATAACCAATTATATGCTATGTGGTGACTGTGTAAGAATTTCCTATTACACGACGTGTAGTGTTACTTGACACTCCGTGTATCTTCCTTCCACGTACCGGCTGAATTTTAGCCGTGTGTTGTCCCGTGTGGTGCGTCCAAGCCATGTGGATGCCTCCAATTAATCCAGAGTATAGAAAAATCCACTACACGACATTTAGTACTTCATACATTCCATGTATTTTTATTTTTATTTGTTTATATGGGAGAGAATCGCATATCTTTTTCGAAACTATCTTCTTCTTCTCCATTTTCAGAACTGTGTCGCTCCAGAAGGCCGAGAACATTTCTTCTCGTAGATTCTCCATCTGACATCCATTCTTCAATCCATAAGTGGTTGCAGGATCGCATTGGGAAGGATAAACCCACCCACCCTCTTTCGTTCTAGTTTCTTTTCCTCACACACTACAGTTTCCATATGAGAAGGATTGATAAGATTTGAAAAAATATATATCTAATAAGATCGGATTCGAATTTGAGCTTGATATCAGACATTCCTACATCTACGAGTCTTAGGTAGGTGGGACATACCTTATTTCATGTTTTTTTAGTCATTTGGGGTTGCATATTTTTAGCATGATGTCGGTTATTGAGCGAGACCCTTGTTTAATTATATTGAATTGATCGTATTCATTGTAAGATGCCATTGGGTATTCCCTTATCCTTGTTATACTTGAGTGAGGTCGGGTTAGAGGTCATTTCTCATTTAGGGAATTTTTTCTGGGGGTGCCAAAATGGGTATAATTGAACTGTTTTGATTAAATTATTGAGTATAAACTTGTTAAGCATGATTAAGGGAGAACATGGCTAGTGAAATTAAACTATTTAGTTTGTTTTGCTGGTTATAAGTATTTATTTTGATTTTATATATGTGATTTGTGATATTGAATATGATGGAACCTTTGGGTTGTGTTGGGCATGGCCTGGGTACTGTTGATTGATGCTGATCACAGGTTGGGCTTGGCCTAGATTACATTGGGTGGTACTGACCACATGATTGGTCCTCATGGATGTCGGCTTGAGGTAGTGTGACTGTCAGGATGGGCATGGAACGGGTTACTTGGATGGTGAGGCCATAGGACTTGAGTAACATGGTCGTAGGGGAATGAGGTGTTAGAGATGTTGTGGCTTGGGAACTAATTTTGGTGATTACTTGTCACCTAAAACTTTGAGCAGTGTGCACATAGGTAGACTCCATGATGAGGTAGTTTTGACCACTCGTTGGGTAGAGGCCCCCGATAGATTCGGTCAGGTACAATTGGTTTTGGGGTGCTTTCCATAGGAAGTCACATGGAAGGTGAGGAGCTTTCATGGGATAGCATTGAGGCTATTGGGTTGGGGGCATAGGCTCTCTATGATTTGAGTGCAGAGATCGCCGTCCCTTTGGTTACTGATTAGAGGGAATACATCGTTGTCCCTATGGTTACTAATTTGAGGGTAGACATTGTTTTCCCTATGGTTACTGATTTGAGGGTAGACATTTTTGTCCCTCTAGTTCCTATTTTGAGGACATACATTGCTGCTCCTCCGGTTATTATTCCATGGAAAGGTGTGGGCTTTTGAGCAGGGTTACTATTGTTTGGGTGTACCTTCGGGATGTCAGTTCTTGAGACATGAGGTGTTAGGAGGCACATGGTGCTAGGTTGCATGACATAGATTCTAGTGTTGGCTGAATCAGGTGACACTCCATGGTGGATGCTGAGAACTAGTGGAGTTTATGTTTATTTGTGCATCGTACAGTTTACGGATTTCTTTATAGATTCATAAATACTAGGTACACACATTTGGGTGGAATCCTACTGAGATTCGTCTTACACCCTACACGATCCCTTTAGGAAGGGTGTAGACTTTATGGATTTACGCGCAAGAAAGAGATCAACCTCAGGGAATGGATCATAGTGCTGTTTGACATGGAGATGGTATGGACCTTGCGGTCATGCCTAGATGGAGTTTATTTGGTTTTACTTTCTTTCCCATATCAAAATGATTACTTTAATATGTATCAACTATTGGTTATCCATTGGATCCATTTATATATATTGATATGTATGACCTACTATGGACTCATGCTTGTTATTTAGTAGTTGTTGCAATTGACTGCTGGCATGCTATTCTGTTTACTTTCTGCTACTGCTGTTTCTACTTTTCTTCCGTTGTTTATCTACTATTGAATGTGATTCTTCTTTGTGGGTCTAGTTCAAGTATTATGAGTTGTTAATTTCCGTTGCATGTTATATATTATTACTTGGACCAGTACCATTATTATCCTTCGAGAGGGTATAGCCTCCCCACTATACCTATTCACCCACTGTAAAATGTTAAAAAAAGAAAATAACATTTTTACAAAAAAATTGTTAAACATTTAAAAAAATACATGTAAAAAACATTAGTTTAGAAAAGATATGTTTTAAAAAAAATTTAAAAATCATTTATAAAAACATTTTAAATTAAAAATTTGAAAATAAATGTAAAAAAACTTTTTAAACAAATCTTAAAAAAAAGTTTCAAAAAACCTTTAAATAAAAATGTTTAAAAAAATGTTTAAATAATTTTTTTTAAACAAACACTTTTAAAAAAAAAATAAGTTTTAAAAAAAACTTTTTACATTAAACATTGAAAAAAAACGTTTTTAACTTGTTATATATTTTCTTTTGAAAATTATAAAATCCCACCTTGTCCTGGATCAAAAAAAGATAGCTCGACCCAAAAAATCTCGGCCCGACCTGACGGTTTGGGCCCACCCAAGGCTGGGCTCGGGCCACCTCATGGTGTTGTTAGGGTTGGCCCGACCCAACCCGAATAGTGGTTTGCGACCCGATTTTTTGGGGGGTAGGCCCGACCTGGGTTAGGGTAGAATTACACCCTTAGTTGATAGGTATGAATATGACTAACTAAATTATGAAATTTATATGGTTTATAAATGTATAAAATAAATTCAATGGTTATATATTGATTATAAATAAAATAAGAATCATTTGAAAGAAAAAAATATTTTTTGAAAAACTATATTTTTCTAAAGAGATGTTTCGTCATGCTTTTCTCACATATTTTAAAATAAGTTTTTACCACTTTTAGAAAATTTATTTTAAAAAATAAACATAATTTTTTAATTCCCATTTCAAAATTATCTTTGGGTGAATTTTTTGGATTTTTATGGAAATAATAATTTTTTGATAAATACTGAAAAATACTAATTTTTATTTAAAACTGTCTTTTCATTTAAAATATTTACATGGTTAAATTATTCTAAATTTGTTTTAAAGTAAAATTACTTAAATTATATTATAATTTATCTAATTTAGGTCATTGTAATAAATTTCAAATTTTATTCTGATATAATTTTTTTAAAACTTCTGAAACTTTTTGTCATGACCCCCTCCCACCAAAGATGCTCCTCCTGAGCTGGCAATGGTGAAAGGGAGATAATGACCCCCGATTCCCGCCTCCAGTAGGCCCCGGGGTGGTGACTAGCACCAAGGGTATGAGTTTTCACAAATATGGGAGGCATTTCCCTTTTTATTATTTAGGATCGGGAAATAGGACAAGTCAACCACCAGAAAGGAAAAGAACAAGTGTATAGGAATAAACCCAAACCAAGCCCGCATGCATGTTTAAACAATTTTATAAAAAGGTGCAAGTACAAGAAAGCTCAAAGTACAATACCAAAAGAAAACACGAGTACAACAACAACAACAACTCCAACTTTCCGACTAGTAGGGTCCCGCACGACCCTGGTAGTCCTCCTGGAAACCTGAAAGTAAATGTAGGGTGAGCATACAAGTATACTCAGTAAAGAAACCTAAATCTCTCATGCACAAGTGGGAAGACATCCTAATGTCCAGTGAGAACAACAGAATAAACCTAGCAGGAAAATTCTATCCACCCAACCTCACCAGCCACATTCACTAAAAACACAATCACAACAGGTATTAGTATATAAGAAACAAGAGTATTGGGTACCCCGCACCATTCCCCTTTAGTCAGATTCTCTTCCTAACGGCGAACATCCTGACACTGCCACACTCTCCCCGCCCGCACACACCTGGGCCTCACTACCACGTATCCCGCCCGCACACACCTGGGCCTCACAACCACGTATCCCACCCGTACACACCTGAGCCTCAAAACCACGTATCCCACCCGCACACACCTGAGCCTCACAACCACGTATCCCGCCCGCACACACCTGGGCCTCACAACCACGTATCCCGCCCACACACACACACCTGGGCCTCATCCTGAAGATTCTTGGGAAACAACAGAACCTTCTCAAAGAGTCATGGGCTAAAGCCACCCTAATCAAAACCTACCCGAAGAGTCTTAGGTGTAAGGTCGCCTCAAGCCATCACAACCTAGGGGAGAAGGAGCAGGAAGGAGCTAGTAACTAAGGGAAAACACCCTCCCCCATGGAATGGGAGTTTTCGACACTAAGTGCTCAACATGGGTGGAGTGCGATAAAACACAAAAGATATAGATATATATATATGTATACCAAACACACAGCCCAACCTATGGATTCTAAATAGAGAAACTGAGCACGTGCCTTGGCACTGCTACTATGAAGCATGCATACAAAAAACAACCCCAACCCCATTTAGGTTTTCACATTTCAGCAGAATTAGTTTATTTAGTTCCTTAAGTACTGGGCAACTATCCACAAACAACCACATCGATAGTTCGTAAAACATATCCCTGCCATCCACAAATCAAGTTAGGAAAACAAAAGCAGCACAACCAAGCCCTTCTTATCAACCAACCAACCCCATTGATTAACATTCCCGTTCCATTATCATGACCCACCATTTATTAAATCTTCCACTTTTTATTTATTATTAACAACCCACTGTCTGTTCACATTTAAACCCAACCCTGAAGCCCCGCTACCAACTGCCATAACCACAACTGCACCGTACATAATTATCCCTTTAATACCATTAATCACAGCCCTGCTGCCCGTTACTAACAAAACATTCACACCAACCCACAACCAAGTCAACCGCAGCCTCGCTGCTCACCCAGTCCACAACAACCCACAAAACACCCCCATCACATGCCACGTATCCAAGCCAACACCCACATGTTCATTATTCCATTTTGTTTAACTCGGGTGATCACACACGGGTTCCAGATTTTAAAATCCAACTTTACATGATTAACCAATTTCCACATTCAATAAAATTTCCATCCATAAGAAAATCCAGAAGGAGAGGGAAAAATTTAATTGCATAAGAAATGGCCCCCAACGACCATGATTTTTAGTAGGCAGAAGCTCATTCAATTCACAACATAATATCACAGGATATAAATAATGTAACTGCATTCACAAACTTCCCATCCCCGTTATATAAGCCAGTTATTATCTTTATTAAACCGGTTCAAATGTGTTTCACATAAAAAAGAGAACACCCACCCCGCATGATGCACAAATTATAGAGACGAAGGTAAGATCCCTACCTCAAGAGGTTCCGATCGCAACACTCCCCCGGATCAACTTTATAAGACGTCCGTCGGCGCCCGTCACTTCCGTCGAGTCCCGAAAAAACCTCCTCGGGTGGAAGTCGGAAAGGAAAGGCCGAAGTAAAGACAACAGATCCAAGATCAGAAGTTCCGCCTTGTCTTTATGATCCCGTGGCCGCTGACGGATTGTAAATCGGAGCTCAGACGAAGAAGTTATGGAAGAAAGAGCCTTCAAGTCTTTTGGGAGAACTCTGCTCAGAGGAAAGGGGTGAGTTGAAAGGAGGAGGGGACCCCTCCTTTTATAGGTGAGAAAAGAAAAAGTAAACGGCATGTAATTTATGGTATATGGCGTGTACTCGGTTAATTCACACGGTCTCCACGCGGCTTCCAACACGGCTCCGCGACCATTGACTGGTCAACACACGGTTTGAGGGTAACACATATGCGGGGAAGGACTACACAGCGTGTAGTTTGGATGCATGGAATGTATCCATTTATTTCACACGGCAAGGACACGGATCCAACACGGCACACGACCATTGACTGGTAACATGTATGCGGGGAAGGACTACACGGCGTGCAGTACTGGACACACGACGTGCACCCATTATTTCACACAACAAGGACACGACCTTCAACACGGGGTATACCCGGAAAGGGTGTACATGGCGTGTACTCAAACTACACGGCGTGTAGTTTCAAAATTCTGGAAAGCATGGGAAATGTCCATTTTACCCTCCAGAACACTTCTTGACCTTCTTTTTGACAAAGGAATGGGCAGGAGAGGTCCGGGCCATTACACTTTTTCTTTGAGAAACTCATTTTTTCAATGCGTCTATGGGTTTAATTTTAAATTGAATTTTATCAATTATGTGAATTGAATTTGAAAAAATGTATTCCATAATTAGAATCAGAATAATTTATATTATCTAAAAATTTTAACATTATTTTTTACCATAATGAAGAGTGAATTTTTTTACTGTGGTTTAGGTAAAAACTGATTTACCAGGAGTAAAACTAAAAATATAATGGTTTAAATGTCATATATAATAATAAAATTTCTATTGGATAAGAATATTTAGAAACTATAATCTATATGGTCTTATAATTGAATTTTTTTAGCCTTTTTGAATGTGAAAAATGTGAGTACAAATAATACATTCCAAAATTCCAAGTGTGTCTTCTCCCCCACTTATAAAGTCCATCCACTCTCATCCCCTATTCACACATTCAAAACCTTTAGTATCAGCCAACACATACCCAAATATCTCCCTTAAATCCCTCGATACATCCTATAGTCCTTAGTTTTATTTTCAATTCCTATGAAGGCTTTTTCTATAAACCTAAAAAGGCTCCCCGAAGAAGAGGTAAAATTCTTAAACGTGCGTATTTGTTTTATTTTTTCTTACACCTCCATAAAATCAACTTCATCTATGATAATATAATAAAAAAATAATCCCATATATAATGAGATATTATTATGTTAATGGAATAACCTAGATCCATCTCCACTACCAACAAATGGGAAACAAAACTATCATTCGTGTGTACGAAGTACTACCACCCCGTAGACCGATGTATTTCATTTTCCATCACCACTATTAAAGGATGGATATAATGATATATTTAAAATATTCACATGATATTTTTGAAATTATTATACTTATTCAATTATTATAGTACTTATACCTTCTTACATTACATTCTGTGATGGGATACGATAACATCCCTCATGTGTACAGTGGACTACCGCCTCGTGAAGAGATGTGATTAATTTTTCACTTATGCATTACATGGAAGGTAGTAAGGATAATGTTAATGAATATAGTGATATTTATGACTTTAAAATACATCTAGAAATATAATATCACATCTAAATTCTTACCTTACAATATTTTGTAAAAAAATAACGTTTCTCGTGTGTACGTGTTTACTACCTCCTCTACACTGTTATGTGAAATGTTTTTCATTTTATTTTTAAATGGATGGTAATAAGGATTATTTTTGAAACCTACCACCCCTTCCTCATTGTCTTAAGAAGGCGGTGAGGTGATAATAAGCCTTAAGTTATGTTCCTAAGATGCCAAAGGCTATTAATAAATGTTGAGGGATCCAAAAACAAATTGGGGAATGGTTTTTCCCTTGGAATAAAACCAATCAACTAAACAAGGAATAACCTACCAACACTACATGATGCATGTCAAGAAATTATTACAACTAAACAAGACCGAACGACTAATACAACAACCACAATACCCACAATTAGAGTACCAAGTAGAAGACTCAATAACAAAACCTGAATGAAACCATGACACACTCCATGGCTCCATACCAAGCTCCATTCTCCCAAGCACCACGATGAACCGCTATAAAAAAGAGATGCTTTACCCTTATCTGTGTCCCAGAATAAAACATCTACAAAAGAAAAAAATTACCAAAGTAGGGGGTGAGTACAAATACTCAGTAGGTTTTCCTCAAATGACTTCCCTACACATGACATTAGGATAAAATATTATCACATTTATATAAAACAGTTTATATAAAACGTTAAACAATGCAACAATTACCACAATCCAAACACTCCCTTACCAAGACACCTTAACATATACAAAAAAAACAAGGGAAATCCAACAACCATGCCATAATCAATTTTACCATCACATGTTAGCACAATAAGTCAAACTTTTCATTAAGGCACATGAACAACACATAACAATAGATTTTCATACATCCAAACTGGTAAAAAACACGGTGGAACTTCCTGTCCAAGCCCATTTACTACTTATCCAATCTAGTGGTACTTCCCTCCCACTTATATTTGATGGTGGTCCTTCCATCCATTATCCATCCCTTATTTATAGTGGTACTCCCCACCAACTTCTCAACGTTTCAACACAAGAATACATGCTCAAGAAAAACCACAATCATATAGCACACCAAGGTCATAACCATATGAAACAACTATTTCATAATCAATATATTATAGAATCACCCATGTCATATCACATTTCAATAAATCAACCCCATTTATTGAAAACCATTTTCCTAAACCATTTTTGATTTTAAAATCAACATTTTAAAACCACACAACAAGGCCCTTTTTGCAACAATATCCCATTTTACCCAAAATCCCAAAATCATCACCAAATGGGTTTCCACTAAGATTCACACATCATAATCACAATTAATTTCAAGCAAAAAAAATTAATTGAAAATAAATCAAGTTCTATCAAAGTGGATTTTAGAGATAAGCCACCTACCTTAGGGTTCTGGTGAAATTGACCCAAAAGCAACTGCACCACAAATTCGGGCAAACACTCCACCAAAACCACTCTAGATTTCCTTCCATATCATAAAAAAACCCTAAAATCATCACATAAGGCAAAAAACCATATATCTACATGAAAAATATGTAGATATAGAAAACCAAGAGAGGTAATAGAGAAGATATAGAGGAAACCATAAATAAACCAAGAGATAAGACTTACCTGAGATGAACCACCTTCAAACCACCATGAAATACCTTCAATTTGCTTCCAAAATGGGTGGGAGATCCCCTATATACCTTGAGAAAAAGGAATCCTATGTAGGGTTCGTATGGAGGAAGAAATGGGTGATTTAAGGCAAATCCCAACTAACCCCGTTTAAAAAAACATTTTTAATGGGCCGCACGATTAGCTCACATGGTTAACTCACACAGTTAGGAAAACTGTGCGCTAACCGTGTGGATGATACTTTATAAAAGGGAATCTCTCATGGAATCATTGCACGGTTAGGCTAACCATGCAAAAATCTTGTGAAACCCCACTGACTCGAGTTGCATGGTTACTTGGGAATTCTACACAGTTTCCCCTAATCGTGCTCAAACCATGCAACCCTAAAAAGGCCTCAAAAAATTTCCAAAACCATTCCAAAATCTCCAAAACTTCTCCAAAACATTTCTCAAACACTTTATATTTGTAAAAAGGTATAAAAAAGGGTCACATAACTCAAACCTAGGGTTCTAAATTCTCCCCACCGTTGGACTTTCCATCACCAGAAAGTAGAGAAACAACACTCTATGGAAAGAGCTCAGGCCATTGCTTGGCCATCTCTTTCTCCTGTTCCCAAGTCTCCTCCAGAATCTGACCATGCTTCCACAAAACCTAAACTAAACCAATGATTTTACCATTCAATAATTTCTCTTTCCTATCCACAATCCACACTAGCATGTGCACCAAAGAATCATCTGACTCCAGTTCAACATGATCCCATCGAGTCACATGGTCACGATCCGACTGATACTTGCGACACATGAAACACATTGTGCACCGTAAAAAAATATGATGGAAAATACAACTGATAAGACACCTCTCCAATCCTCTCAAGCATCTCAAAAGGCTCAATATACCTCAGAGATAACTTACCCTGCTTTCCAAACCGACGATGTCCCAACCTTGGAGATATTCTCAAAAACACATGATCACCCACGTCAAATGAAAATGGCCGTCCACGATGGTATGAATATGATCTATGAAGAATTTGAGCTGTCTCCATCCTCTTTCTGATCAAATTTATCTTCTCCATAGCCTCTTGGACAAGGATCAGTCCAATCATCGAAGTCTCACCCATTTCCACCCAACACAGTGAAGAACGAAATAGACGCCCATACAATGCATCAAATGGATACATATGTATTAAAGCCTGATAACTATTATTATAGGAGAAATACACCAATGTTAAGTGATCCTCCCGTGAACCACCAAAATAAATCACAAAATCCCTTAGCATATCCTCTAAAGTTTGTATCTTCCTCTCGGATTGGCCATCTATATGAGTATGATACATTGTGCTCATTGTCAACTATGTCCCAATGTCTTGCTACAAGGATTTACAAAAAAGAGATATGAACCTTGGATCTCTATCTAATACAATCAAAACTGGAACACCATGCCTCTTTACCACTTCTCAGATATAGATTTTGGATAGATCCTCCACTGTATGAGATTCACAAATCGGGATGAAATGGGCCGAATTTATGAGATGATCCACAATCACCTATATGGGATCATGTTTCTTGACAATCCTCAGGAGGCCTGTCAAAAAATCCATCGCTATTTGTTCCCACTTACACACTAGAATAGGCATATATTGCAAAATTCCTTCTAGCCACTGATGCTTTGTCTTGACTTGCTGACAAGTCAAGTATCTCGAAACAAGCTCAGCCACTTGCCTTTTCAAACCAACCCACCAAAACTATGATTTCGATGCCTGATACATATTCTGAATTCCAGGATGGAAAACCCATGTGGAATAATGGTAATCCTTGAAAATTTCCTCTTGAAAATCCACTGGTACCGCCATCCAATTCTGAAAACACAAAAATTAATTTCCATTCAGTTCCCAGCCCTTAATGGTCTCCCCACCATTGAGTTTTGAACTCATTGCCATACAATCATAATTAGATGTCTATGAATCTTTAACCAAACCAACCAAGTTAGGAACCAATGAAACTGGAAAGAAGACTGCTTTGTCACCTCAGTCCTCACATTACAACCACATGTCAGCTATGACCAACACCAACTACCACTAATTCAATACCTGTTTCACCTTCTGAGCATATTATTTTCTAATTAATGCATCCACCACTAAATTTCCATTACCCGGTGTGTACATTAAGTCAAAATAAAACATTTGAAGATATTTCATCCATCTATTTTACCTCAAGTTCAAATATCTTTGTGAGAAAATATGTGTTAAACATTTATGATTGGTAAAAACTATGAATTTATCACGGAAGAGATAATAAAGCCACATTTTTAAAGCATGAACCACTACTACCAACTCCAAATCATGTGTTGGGTAGTTCTTATCATGAAACCTCAACTGCTATGAGCCATATGAAATCACATGATCTCTCTGCATGAGATCACACCACAACACTGATCCCGATGTGTCACAATACACTACATACCCTTTCCCTAGTTCGGAAAAAACCAAGTTTGGTGCTGATTTAAGGTGACCCTTTAACTGTTCAAAACATTTTTAAAACTTCTCATCTCATTGAAATGGAACATTCTTCCTTGTCAAAGCTATCATCGGTGAGGATAATCATGAGAAATCATGAACAAAATGTCAATAATAGCTAGCTAGACCAGGGAAGCTTCATATCTCGAAAAAATTATTTGGGGGTTGCCATGAGATAATATGCTCTATCATTTCGGGATCAACTGAAACACCATTATTAGAAATAACATGGCCAAGGAAACAAATCTCCTGTATCCAAAAGTCACACTTTAAAAATTTGTCATACAACCGATGATCCCTCAAGATCCCCAACACTAGTTCCAAGTTCTATTCATGTTCCACCCTTGTCCTTGAATACACCAGTATATCATCAAAAAACACCATCATAAAAGAATCTAGTTATCGCTGAAATATTTGATTCATCAATTTCATGAACACTGCTGGTGCATTCGTTAGACTAAAGGGAATAACCACATACTCGTAATGGCCATATATTACTCTGAAATCTATTTTGAGAATATCCTCCTTCCTCACCTACAATTGATGATATACTAACCTCAATTCAATCTTGGAGAACCATTGAGCTCCCCTAAACTGGTATACAAATCATCAATGGGTGGAAGTGGATATTGTTTCTTTATCATAACCTGATTAAATTTACAATAATCAACACAGATATGCAGAGTTCCATCCACCTTTTTAACAAACAAGACTGGCGCTTCCCAAGTAGATGTGCTAGGATGGATGAACCCTTTGTTCTCTAGATCCTCCAACTGCACCTTTAATTCTTTCAATTCTACTGGTTCCATCTGGTAATATGGAAGTGAGATAGGAATGGTCCCCAGAAGGAGATCAATTGTAAAATCCAATTCTCTCATGGGTGGAAAACCCAAGAATTATTTAGGAGAGACATCCATAAACTGATCCATAACTACTGGGAGAACAATCTACTCAACACCTTCCACTGATTCCAATGACAAATCCACTAAATGATATGAGATCGTTCCAAATGATGGTGCTAACAAATCTGTTGCACCCAACCTTTCATTATTCACCTCTCTAAAGAGGGGTTCAACGCCATCCTCCATCATAAAACTAACCATTCATGCATAGAAATAGATGTGGGCCTTAAAAATCTCCAACCAATACATTACTAAGATTATATCATAAGCATCCATCTCAAGCACTAAGAAATCCAACATCAATTCAATACCATCCACAACTAAGAAACACACTCTACATAGGAAGGCTCAACACTCTATTTGACTCAGAGGAGTGTGATGTTTAAAAAAAAAGGCATCATTTCCAAAATTAGGCCTAACAAAATAACATAACAGGAAGAAATAAGGGAATAGGAAGCACCTGTATCAAAAAAATCTTGCATCAACTTGGAATTCAAAGGAACCATACCTCACACCATGGATGGTCCTGACTAATCATCCATCACAATCTATCCAGCTCCAAACAACTGCTTGCTTTCCACACTCTTCTCTTTATTACCCTGCTGAGGTGTCATGGTATTTACAGAATCACCATGACTAACTCGACACTTATGATGAGAAGTATGCTACTACCCTCGTCCCATCGAGGCATAGGATGCCTGAGACCCTTGAGGAGTATCATGAACACCCGACCTCGGAGCATTATGACAGTACCACTGAAGATGCCCCATCTTCTTATAGTTATGACATGGTTGAGGTTTTTCTGTACAATCTCGCTTGATGTCTCCCATAGAGCCACACTGAAAACATCCCATCTTACTCTAAGGCTTCAGAGGAAGATTCATTGATCCTACTATCAGATTATGAGCCGTACTCCCACCTTAGAAATAAGTGTCCCTCTTCTGCTTGAACCCATCATTTGTGTTGCCACTATTCCCCGTTGGTACTAACATACTTCCCCCACCTGTATCCCTTAAAAGATCTCACTCAACCATCACATCTATATTCAACATTTCTGTGTAATCATTTATACACAACAATTCTATCTTGGAAAAAATTTCTTACCTCAACCCAGCTTAAAAAATTCATGCCTTCAACAATGTACTACCCACCACCCCGGGTGAAAACAACACTAAGTTCATAAAATTAGCTGCATATTCTATTACCAAAAGGTTCTCTTAATTAAAATAGAATAAATCCATTGTACACTGAATTATGAATGTATGAGGGTAGAATTGTTTATTAAACCATTCCTCAAAACTCTCCCATGTCACACCTTGGTCCATCCCATCTTGGACTACTAATTCCCACCACTGAAGGGAAAGATCTTACAACATGTACATGAATAACTTCACTTTAAACTCTTTCAATGTTCCCAAGAATTCAAATATCCTATTCAATCTATTCAGCCACACTTAGACCTTTTATGGATTCAAATCACCCCTAAAAATAGGTGGATTTTCCTTTGAAACTGAACCGCATGATCCACATGCTTTGGTTCAACCACTTTATTCCCACTTTACATAGCTTATACAGATTGAACTATACTCTACACTAGCTTCTAGTTCACCTGAGGCTCAGGTAAAACAATATTTTCAGTAGCCTCCTCTAGTTGGTCTCTACGATGCGTACTCGATTCCATTTCTATCAACAAAAAACAACCATAAGTCCCACACCCATATCAAGAAAAGTCTTATGATTCAAATTTAATTACATAACAACTATCACAACCAGGCTTTCCACAAGTTCACATTTACCATGTTTCACTATTATGAAAAATCCACCATGTTTTGAAAATTGACCCATTTTTAAAATACCACAACCATTCACATTTCAAATCCACACATTTGAATTAATTTCTAGATTTTCCACACATCCATATACTCATACTATAACATAAGTTATTATACCAAATAAAATATGCATCCTAGTGGGAATCCATTTCTACTATGCATGTCATGCTCATCTCATTTGCTACACCCACGACAATGAGATATCTAATTCCTATAAGTGTCTCCAAAACACTTATATACCCAAATACCTAGTAACATAAAGTTCAACATAAAAGGGTTACCTATGTCATTTCATGCTATACATTCCATGTTCTAAAAATCCTATGCCTTGATACCATCCCGACTCAGTGAATGGACCAAGAACGAATGTCAACACCAAGACCAAAAATTAACATTTAAGGACCAAACAAACTGATACCACTTGTAGCATCCCACCCCTTCCTCATTGGCTTGAGAAGGTGGTGAGGTGATACTAGGACTTAAGCAACATTCCCAAGACACCAAAGGCTGGAAATAAATGCAGAGGGCTCCAAGAATGAGTTGGGGAATGGTTTTTCCCTTAGAATAAAACCAATCGACTAAACGAGGCATAACCTACCAACAGTACAAGATGCATTTCGACATTGTATTATAACTCAAGAAGGCCAAAAGACCAATACAACAACCACAATATCCACAATCAGAGTACCAAGTAGAAGGATCAATAAAAAAACCCGAATGAAACCATGACATGCTCGATGGCTCCACACCAAGCTCCATTATCCAAGCACCACCATACCACCCAAGCATCACGATGAACTGATAGAAAAAAGTGATGCTTTACCCTTACCTATGTCATAAAATACAACATCTGCAAAAGCACCAAAGTGACAAAGTAGGGGGTGAGTAAAAATACTTAGTAGGTTTTCCCAAAATGACATCCCTATACATGCCACTAGGATAAAATGATAACACATTTATATAAAACAATTTATATAAAAGATTAAATATTGCAAAAATTACCACAAGACAAACACACCCTTACCAAGACACCTTACCATATCCCCAAAAACTAGGGAAATTCAACAACCATTCCATAATCCATTTTACCATCACATGTTATCATAACAAGTTCCACTTTGCATAACCTCACATGAACAATGCATAACAATATCTTTTGATACATCCAAACTGGTAACAAACACGGTGGAAATTCCCATCCAAGCCTATTTACTACTTATCCAATCTATTGGAACTTCCGGACCACTTATCTTTGATGGTGGCCCTTGCATCCATTATCCATTACCTTTTTATAGTGGTACTCCCCGCCCACTTCTCAATGTTTCAACACAAGCATACATGCTCAAGCCAAACCACAATCATATAGCACACCAAGGTCATAACCATATGAAACAACTATTTCATAATAAATCTATTAAGGCATCACCCATGTCATATCACATTTAAATAAAGCAACCCATTTTATAGAAAACCATTTTCCGAAACCATTTTCGATTTTAAAATAAACACTTTAAAATCACACAACAAGCTCCTTTTTTCAACAATATCCCATTTTACCCAAAATACAAAAATCATCACCAAATGGTTTTCCAACAAGATTCAAACATCATAATCACAATTAATTTCAAGAAAAAAAATTAATTACAAACAAGGCCTCAAGTTATCGAAAAGTGGAGTTGAGAGAGAATCCACCTACCTTAGGGTTCTGGTGAAATTGACCCACAAGCAACCACACCACAAATCCGGGAAAACGCTCCACCAAAACCACTCTATATTTCCTTACCTATCATCAAAAATCCCTAAAATCATCACCTAAGGCAAAAAAACCCTGAGATCTTCATGAAAAAAATGTAGATCTAGAAAACCAAGAGAGGGAAGAAAGAAGATCTAGAAGAAATCGCAAAGAAACCAAGAGAGAAGACTTTCCTGAGATGAACCACCTTCAAACCACCAATAAAATACTTAAATTTGCATCTAAAATGGATGGAAGAGTCCCTATAGCCCTTGAGAAGAAGGAATACCATGTAGGGTTTGTATGGGAGAAGAAATGGGTGATTTAAGGAAAATACCGACTAACCTAGTTTAAAAAAAACATTTTTAATGGGCCGCACAGTTAGCTCACATGGTTAGACAAACCGTGTGCTAACTGTATAGATGATACTACCTCGAAGTTCATCTCTCACAGCCTCCTCGCATAGTTAGAAAAACCATGCGCAGACCATGCAGAACCCCACTACCTTGAGTTGTACAGTTACCTGAGAATTATTCACAATTTCCCCTAACCATGCTCAAATTGTGCAACCCTAAAAAGGCCTCCAAAACTTTCTAAAACCATTCCAAACTCTCCCAAACTTCATCCAAACCTTTCCAAAACACTTCATATGCATAAAAAGGTATAAACAAAGTTCACATACCTCAAACTGGGGGTTCTATAGTTTTTATTAATATACATTCTATATATAACATACTAATGATTTTGGAATGGTTAATTAACAATTATTTTTATTTCATTCCATCTATCGAAAAAATGAAAACAACGTTCATGCGTATGTACGTCTTACTATATCCATGAATGGTGTAATCCATTTTTTATCTCAAAATTTTATAGATTACACTAATTACACATATGAGGAATACATATAATATTTATTTCATGGTTAAAATTCTAGAGATTATGGAACCATGATCAAAGTAAAAGTATTGAAATTACTAAACTAAAACATATGTGAAAAACAAAGCAATTACCACCCAAAATAGTGATTTTAACAAATAATAGTTAATAAATGGGTAATAAAAAGACTATAAGTAAATCATATATGATATTGTACATATAAGTAATTTTTTAATATATTTATAATAAAAAAATATTTATTATATGTTAGGAATAGACACGTATGAAGGAAATTGGATCTGAGGTAAGGGTTTCTCGCCTCACATTTACTTCCATGATAAGTAAGTCATATTCACCACTTAGTTATTTAGTGTGATATATATACTACCCCATTGATATGTTATATCATGAATCCATTTATATTCATGGTATTTATAGTTTCATTTTAATTTATTTCTTTCACGAGCATTACGATTGACAAGTTACCAAAGTGGGACTTTATTTTACAATATGACTGTTTATTGGGATTGTTTATGTTTAAATATTCAATAATGAAATCTTATTATATATCACTCATGAAACTCATAAATTTTATTCTCTTCTATTATTCTTGAAATTTTATAGTATTTTTACCATTTCCCCTCTCTTTGGTTCTTAAAACTACTGATAAAATGTTTTTAATAAAATTTGACTTTATTTCATTATTCAGTTGAAAATCATTTTTTACAAAACTAAGTTTTCATAAAATCTTTTAAATATTTTTTTAGCATTATCCAAAAGATTTATTAAATAAAATTTTACCCATATTTTAATTTTTTAATGGAATCTTTATATAATATTCCAAATAATTCATATTTGGATTTTACTAAAAATGTGAAAGAAATTAGTGTTTTAACTTGTATGTAAAGAACATGATTTCCTACAATCATGAACACTGAACATTTTAAAGAATATTTTATATGTTTCAAAATTTATTTTCAAAGAAAAATATTTTCAAATTTTTTTATATTTTAAAAATTATTTTCAAAATATTTTTTTGAACATTTAGTTTTAAAAAGATTTTAAAATTGAAAAGGATGTTTTCCTAAAGAAAATTTTTAATGTAATTTTTATGGTATTTCTATTTATCGATGAAATAAACTATATAATGTGATTATGATTCATTGGGGATATGTTTTATTGATACCATCCTTATTATTTCTCTAGAGAGTTTATGATCAATTGACTGGGATGTGCTATTTTGATAACATTCTCCATATTACAATGAATGGTTTATGCTCATGATTATTGATTGGAGGAAGTATTAAAATTTTGTATGCTAGTATTTAAACACAGATTTTTATGTTAATTTGGTCCCAACCCTTTCATATGAGTAATTAATTGGACTTAGTATGTGATAAGTGGAGCCCCCGAATGCATTAGTAGATCTCATGAGATAAACTAGCTTGAGTTTTTTGATAAGCCCTTACCCATTTATTTAAGATGTCTTAGAATGAGGCCTTGAAAGTATAGTAATGATGTAGAACATTATTCCTTCCCCCATTATGAGATTAGTCATTGATATCCATGTGATTATTCAATTAGTAAGAATATATATGAAAAAGATTCAAGATCACAAAATTACATATATGGAATTATTTGATCATTATTTATTTTAGACATATTATTCTAATGTTATTGATTAAATGGAATGTATTTAAATTATTTACATTTCTGTATAGATTATTTTTTATTTATTCATAGCTTTCACCATACTAATACCCTCACTAAGAATTTGATCTCATCCCTTTCTTATGTTTAATTCCTTGATATTCAAAGATGTGTATTATGATTTATATGTAGGATTATGCTAGAGGAAATAATGATGCAGTCAAAGAAAATACTATTTTGTATTTTATGTTTTCATTTGTAAAATTATATTCAAGTATGTATCTAGTTTACCAATACTACTAAACTATTTGGTTATTTTGGATGTGATTCTTGTATCTTATGACAATGTAATAAAGTAACCAATAGCTCAGGGTAAATGGATTAAAAGTCTTTATAGTTGGTATAATAAGAAAAGGAATGAATATGATCCTTGGGAACTATCAAGTTTGAGTGTTGGATGAAGCATGGATCTCTGCTCAGGGGATTACCAAGTATTGGGATGCCACTAGGGATGGTGGTGTGTCCCATCCATTAGTTATATCTACCCATGTAGTTATCTAATAGGTATTAATTATATTCCACTGAAAATAATTCCATACCATTACATTTGGTATTAGAGGAAGTTTAGTAGAATTTGTGAGAACTATACTATAAAAAACTTAGATTAGGCAATATAACCCTATGATAGACGTTAAGGATAAGTATAGATAAACACCCTAAATTATTGGTTATGAAGATATTATCCAATTTTCCTAGAAATACATACCTATCATGATACTATAAGTTGATGTGGTTCTAGAAAAAATATACCTAGGGTAATAACTCTGAAAAAGGCACATTGGACTTGACCAGAGTATTACTTGGTACATGAAAATGGTCTTTACTTCACACCTAGATTAAAACTCCAGGGGATATGATTTGGATAATTCACATTTTATTTAAAAACCATTATGAAGGATTTAAATCGATGATGAAAATGAATGACCTATGTTAAAACTAAGGTGTCTTAAAATGAAAATAAGGTGTCATGATTTAGAAATCCTATAAATGATTTTTCAGGATTATATGGTTTACCACTATGATTACTGATTATTACACTATACTTTTTGGTCTTAGTAAATGGAAGGAACCAAAAGAAACTGGGTTAACATAGAATGTGAAATATAATTTGATGATGAGAAACCAAATGGGATGGTGACTAGGGTGGATGATATTAAAAATATAACAAATTAATTATGAATAAACAATTAACTAATTTCACCTTAAACAACTCTTAGACTCACCAAATAAGAGAAGGATAGAGTCTACTGAGTGCTTGGGTGGTAGAGACCGTAGAGGAAAAAAGATTTAGTTTCTTATATGTTGAGAATGTGGGAAGAAACACACAATTGAATATCATAGAGTAATTGGAAGAAATTTTGGGCATGGAAAGGAAATGAATAGAGCAAGTAATTTCTGATAAAAAATGAAATATTTAGTTAATACAAGGGATGAGAATAATTGTCTCCCTAGGGTATGATCAATAGTTGAAAATTTTAAATATGGCAATATATGAATTATTCAAATTGATTTCCTAGTGGAAAATATCATAAGGAGAATCAGAAAGGTTGTAAGAGTAGTGGTTATACTTCTGACGATGAAGAAACTACAAATGAAATATGAAAGGATGAATTTATTAAGGAATAAAATTATGACTCACAGTTAACGGTTTAATAATGAAGTAGAATGATTAAAGTGACTTTTTTTGGAATCAATAATTTATTTTATAATTATTTTATTAATGATATTATCATTATAATAATCATAAAACTTAATAGAATTTCACTTTAGTTGTTTTTCTATAAGTATTTGAAGACAAATATTGAATGTTACCAGGAAAAGTGATTCAGTGGCAAGTTGATATTTTTGGAAAACACATGATTGAGGGAAGATAACCCATAATATGTTCTTGATGTTGAGATAATAATGATAAAGTGATGTTTATGGGATAATATTGGTGACATTGTTATTGGTTATTGATTTTATGGTTTATATTATATTTTCTAGAGTTTACTTTATGTTTGAATTTATGCAACATATACGACAATCTATGATATTATTTTTAGAAGCATGCATGCATTCATTAAGGTTTTATGGTGATTAAGGTATTCAAATATTTGAATTTTGACATTAAGAGACATTATATTTTCTAATATTATAATGTTGATTTAGTGACATTATTTTTAAATTTTTTAACTTTAAATTTGGTCATACACATTTTGGACTAGCCTTAAGGTTAACTCTTTATGAAATGGATTAAGTTGAACTTTTGGTGATACTTTTGAGGTTCATAGATTAATGTATTATATTTTTTAACTTATTCTAACAATTTTGGTTTTACATAAGATAAGAGTAATTACTTTTCATTCTTTTATATATCTTATGATATTTTAAAAGTTAATTTTAGCGCTTCATGCATAAAAATTCATTTTTGAATATTCATTTCACGGAGTAAGAGATGAAGTGGAAATTGATTGAATCACAACAAAAGGATGAAATTGTGATTATAAAATATAAAGAAATTGAGTAAGTATATTTCCTTATATTCTTAGATAGTAAAATATTTTTTAAACTTTAGGAAAATGATATTTAAATAGTAATTTTAACATATTACCTTCATATCTGATGAATCAAATGGTATTTTAAATCATAAAATATTTATGGTTTTTAGGTCCTTAAAATTTGCATTGATCATTCACATTATTGTGATCAATGATCTATATCACACTCTATAATTATTTATGATTTTCTTCTTTATCCATATCATCACTTCTCACCAATGTTATCCTACTTAGAAACCTAGTTATGTTTTATTATAGATGACCTTTATACATAAATTTCTATCTTATTAAGATGATTATTTATTTACCCTTTTTATGATGTGGGTAATCAAAAAATGTATTTTCAAATTTCAAACCATTAATTTTTGAGATTAAGATTAAATTGTGATGATGCAAATTATTTAAGGGGGTATAATTTAACACCCTTATATTTAAAAGATGAAAATAATATTTGATAGAATATATTACATGAAAAACCATTATTTTAAGATAATGTAACACAATAAGACTTTAAAATTTATTTATTTTAAAATAAATTCAATCACTTCGATAGCTTGTGATGCACACAACACCGTGTTTAAATGAAAAATTATACTCTATTAAAATATTATTATTTAAACATAACCATTATAAACATTACATTAAGTTAGAGGTTTTGAATAGGAATAATTAAATTATAAAAATTATATGGTTTAAACATGTATAAAATAACTTCAATGATTATGTATTGACTAGAAATAAAATAAGAATCATTTGAAAAAAAGTTTTTCAAAACACTGAATTTTTCTAAAAGGTGGGTTCATTGCATTTTAATTTTTTTAAAATACATATATAACATATTTAGAAAATGTATAAAAAAAATTCTACATTATTGAAATATATCTGTAAAAATTTTCTTTGGGTGAATTTTTTGAATTTTTCTAAAAATATTAATTTTATGATGAATAGTGAAAAATAAATATTTTTAATGAAAACTACATCTTCATTTAAATTATTTACAAGGATAAATTTTATTTAAAATTGAGTTTAAAGAATTATTATTTAAATTAGTTTAAAATTTTACTAATTTAGTTTATTAGAATAAATTTTATATTGGATTTTGATTTAAAAATGTTATAAACATTAGAAAGTTTTTGTTTAGAAAACCCATTTTTTCGATGTGTCTGTGGGTTTAATTTTAAATTGAATTATTCCATTTATTTAAAATGAATTTATAAAAATGGATTCCATATTTTTAATTATAATAATTAATATTTTATAATAAGGTAAACTAATTTTTTTACCATAATGAATAGTGAATATAGTAAAAATTAATATAACATTGTTAAGGTAAAAACCGATTTACTGAGGATTAAACTAGAAATATAAGGGTAAAATTGACCTAAAACCTTTAAAAATTATATTTTATAGCCATATTTGACCCTATAGTATATAATTTTCGATAATGATACATTTTGGAGCCTTCTATAAGGTGAAAACATTGTGTTAAAATAATTATTTTTAAAAATTCCAAGTGTGACCTTTGCCCCACTTATAAAAGACCACTCACTCTCCTCCCCACTTCAAACGTCCAAAAAATTTTGGATAATCCAATTCATAAAAAAATATATTCCATAATTACTTCACTATATACTAGAGACCTTATTTTGATTAGGAATCCCTCCTAATAAGGGTTCAAGTATAATCTTAAAGAGGGTCTCTGAAGAAGAGGTAAGATTTTTAAACATGAGTATTTTTTTTATTTATTATTACAACTTCTCTAAATCATATTAAACTATTATAATTTAATAATAAAATGTTTCCCCAATATATGGATATGTTATTATATTAATTTAATAGTCTATATCCATCTCCACTTTCATCAAATGGGAAACAAAACTGTCGATCCTGTGTATGGTGGACTACCGCCTCGCGGACCGATGCAATTCATTTTACATCACCATATTTAAAGGATGGATATAATGATGGATTTAAAATATTTATATGATATTTATGAAATTATTATACTTCTGAAATTATGAAATCACATATACCTTATTACTTACCATTTCATGAGGAGGTATGATAATGTCGCTCATGTGTACTGCGTACTACAACCCTCACAAAGCAATGTGATTCATTTTTTACTCACACTTTTAGTGAAATGTAGTAGGGATAAAACTAATTGATATATGTGATATTTATGAACAAACCATAATTTTTAAATAAAATATTACATATAACTTCTTACTTTCTTATCTTTTGTAAAAAATAACATAGTTCATGCATATACATGTGAACTACCGCCTCTACATAGTGATGTGAATGGTTTTTCATTATATTTTTACATAGATGGTAAAAAGGATATATTTGATTGATATTAATCATATATATAACATAATAATGATTCTATAAAGGTTAATTAACATTTTTTTTACTTTCATTCCATTCATCAAGAAAAATGGAAACAACGTTCATGCGTATGTACGGCTTACCATCTCCATGAATGGTGTCATCCGATTTCTATATCTAATATTTATAGATTACTATAATTACATATATAATGAATATATATGATAATTTAATCATTTTTAACATTATGTATATTATGGAACCATGATCAATGTAAAAGTACCAAAATTACAAAACCAAATCATAAATTAAAACAAAGCAATTATAACAAAAAATAGTGATTTTAACAAAGAATTTTTAATAAAAGTGTGATAAAGGAAAATAAGAAAATCATATATGGTATGAGATATATTATTATGGTTATTTAATATATTTAAAATAAATCTATATTTATTATACAGGATTTATTAACAGTTAGAAAGGAAATTGTATTTGATGTAAGGGTTTCTCACCTCACTTTTACTTTCAGGAGATGCACGAAATATTCACAACTTAGTTCATTTGTATGGTGTATATACTGAAAATTTAATATTTTATTTCATGAATCCCTTTATATTAAGGGTATTTATTGTTTCATTTTAATTTATTTCTTTAACGGGGAATACAATTCAAAATTTTACCAAAGTGGTAAGGGTTTGTTTTACAATCTCATTATTTATCAGGATTGACTATGATTAAATTTATGATGATGAAATATTTTGATCTATCACACATGAAACTCATAAATTTTCTTCTCATTTTGTTATTCATTAACTTTTAAAGTTTCATTACAATTTTCCCTATCTATGGTGCTTAAAAGTATTGATAAATTGTTTTTAATATAAATCAAATTTATTTATCTCTTCAGTTAAAATTCTTTTTTTTTCCAAAATCATGTTTTTTTATAAAATGTTTTCAAGAAATGATTTAAAATTTAAAATTGATATATTAAGGAAAATTTTAACCATTTTTTACTTTCATTAAAGGTATATTCATATCTTTTTAAAATAAGGTCCATTTTGAATTTACCGAAAATATGAAAGGAATCATTGTTTTAACGTGTATGAAATGAACAAGATTTTCCTCAGTAATGAACACATGATGTTTTAAAGAATCCATTATAATATTAAAAGTTTATTTTCAACTAAATGGATTTTAATTTTTTTTAAAATTATATTAAAAATATTTTGTGAAATATTAGATTTAAAAATATTTTCAAAGTGAAAATGATATTTTCCTCGAGAAAGTTTTTAATTGAATTTTTATTGTATTTTTATTCATCATTGACATCAACCATTTACTATAATTATGATAAATTTGGGATATGTTTTATTGATACCATAATTATTATTTATCTAGATGGTTTATGCTTAGTTTACTAGTATTTTCTATTTTGATACAATTCACCATATTACTTTGAATGGTTTATGATTATGTTTATTGAAAAATATTAAAATTTTGTTTGCTAGTTTTTCAATATGAATGTTTATATTGATTGTGTTTCACCTCTTTCATATGAGGTTTTAATTAGACTTAGTATGTGATGGGTGTATCTTTATATATCCCTTTGATGAATTGGTAGGTCTCATGAGACAAACTAGCTTGAGTTTTTGGTCGAGGCCTTACCCATTTATTTAATATGTCCTTAAATGAGGCCTTGAAGATATGGTTATGATATAAAAAATTATGAATTATCTCATTATGATATTATTCATTGATATCCATGTGATTTTTTGATTAGTTAGAATATCCATGGAAAAGATTCAATCTCATGTGATTACGTATATGGAATTATATTATCTTTATTTATTCCTGCCATATTATGCCTAAGTATTGATTAAATGGAATGTGTTTTAGTTATTTAATTTTCTATATTGATCATTATTTATTTATTCATAGATTATTCTATACTAATACACTTAATGAGCATTTGAAATCACCCATTTCTTATGATTCTTTCCATAGGATGCTAATATGTGTATTGGGATTGATATGAAGGGTTATGCTAGAGGAAATAGAGATTCACTTTAAGAAAATACTATGTTGTATTTTATGTTTTTAATTTTAAAATGAGATTCGAGTATGTATCTAGTTTACCAATACTAATAAAAAATTATGTCCTTATTGATGTGATTCCTTGTATCTCATGCAAATGTTTACTAACCCTGGATCCTTTCCCCCAGAGGGGAGTCACTTTATTTGAGATAATTCTCTAAAACTTATCTACTTTAGGCCCCATTAATGTATTCTTGTAAGCTTTCTATTTTCTATCCTTTTTTCTCTATCAATAAAAATACAAAAACTTTAGTGGTATGCCAATGTAATAAAGTAACCACCAGATCAGGGTTACTAGAGTAAAGGTATTTACATGATATGAATTTGACCAATCGACCCACAATTATATATACCTACAATGCATTGGGTAATGTTTTTATCTTATGAGATACCATGTATGGTGCATGGGAGGTTATCCTAAGCACATTATGTTATGATTTCATGGTAGTTAGCCTTAACTTATGCTTATGATGTAATGTTTTATGTTTTTTCCACACCCATATATTTCCTTGATGTTATCATATTATATAATGATATTATGTTAGTTTTTATGATTATCATCCCTTTTATTTCACCTTCATATGGCTCTTGACTAAATTTCATTACTTTCATCATGTTATGCATTGATTATTCCCTTTCCAGGTTTTATATCTCACTACTTTCTTATATATTTCCAAAGGTTATGACATTCAGTATTAGAAGATGAGTGGAATAAAAGGGAATGTTTTGAAAATTTTATATAATGCTATTTTACCCATATTTCATATTAATATGTTATATATCTAATTAACAAAATCCACTAGGCATCATGATCTTTTGAGATTGTATCATGTGTGGCATTATGTAATAAATCATGAAATAAATTGTTTATAAGTTATGGGTTATCATAGCTCAATCATAGAAAGGTATAGTTATTTTTGGGGATTAGGATTAGAAACCATTAGTGAATGTCCTAGGGATAAGACTAAATATAGGAAAAAATACCTAAATTATGGTAATGTATAGAGTAAGTGGGTTCCATGAAACAAAATACCTATTTTGATACTTGTTGACATTATGTTCCATCAAATCGATAAAAAAAGTGACAAAGGGAAATAACTTATAAAAAAGGAGAAAATATATGAGGAAAATAAATATTTTCAAAGGTTGAAATTTGGATCTCCCCAATCAGGAAGAGGATCCTTCAGCACACAAGGTACTTGTGTACCACATTTTTGGCATGTAATCCACTTGCACGACCAATCACCATTCACCCAGGGTCACTTATTTTCCTATAAATAAACCCTTAGGGCCTTCATTTTTATGAAAAAATTTCCACGAATCTCAATTTCTACTCTGGTCTCCCTATTGATTTTCTCAAGTCTTCCAAAACATTCAAGGTAGTTCCTTAACACCTAGAGAAGAGTAATTAACGGAGGATCATAGGACTTAAGTCCCTTTAGGGTTTGAAATCCATAACACTTGCATGCCTAAAGAACCCAACCTCCCTAAATCAGAAACACTTGCATGCCACCCATTTCTCTCAAAGAAACTTGAGCGCCCCACTTCTGGGAATACCTATGAATACTCTTGAAGGCTTGAGTCAAGTCTCACCCAAGTATTAACATCCAAGTTTTTTGTCACTTAGGTAAACATTAGGTTGCCCAAGCCTAATTGCGCTTCCATACCTGTGCACTAGATACTTACTTGGGTGCCCTTTTTTGATTCACCTTATCCCTTCAGTCTATACAAGACTTCCATCAAGCCTTCTTCAAATTCATTCATGGAAAGGATTATTCTTCATTGGATCCCCTATCTAAAAGGGATTATGTTGAAACCTCCACCAAAACCTCATAACTTATCAAATATTTGGGAAGGACACATCAAAGTGTCTCCAATTTGGGTTTGTATATCCACAGTCAGAGGTTTCCCACATTTATTTTGCAATGGGGTTAGGATTCATGGAGTGTTTGTGAGTTTTTATATTTGAAGTCACATGGAACTTTCTCCTAGGAATAATGTTGGAGAGTTCCCAGTTTGGAGGATTAGGGTTTGGGCCATGCCCTACCCTTATCATCTCTAAAACCTGAAGCTGTAGGTACCTGGTAGGAAAGGTATGGTTCCCACCTAATTTTACTTTTGAAAAAAGGATAAGTCTCCCTCCCCTACCAGGACCAATTTTAGGGAAACCATCCTGGTGTAAACCCCTAACCTTTCATGTGGGAGGTTTCAATCTTGCTACTCTCTACTTACTTCACCTTTACTCCTTCCTTGAATTGGATCCTCATCTAATGTAAATTGAAGAGGGAGAAGGTTCATTGCCTTGACCTAATCCACCATCAACACCATAGGCCTGTCCTCTTCCACCAGTGGAGGATAAAATGTGTGTGTGACTTTGTTTAATCTTTCACATACTCTTGTTTCTCACACCGATCATGACTAAAGTGGGATTAGAGATTTGTGATGATCACAAAATTTTCACAAACACCTCATATAGTGAACTATGAGAAATCTAATTCCCATAAAAACTAGGATATGTAGGAAGCCTTCCTAAAGCCTGATATCCATATCATTTCATACATAAAAGGAATCCTTTTTAGGAAGTAAACCTAAAATATTTTCTCTCAAAGGACTACACTCTCCTATGATACTCACTGAACTACATGGGCTTTGATTCCCATATGAATGGGATACGTAGGAAGCCTCTCTGACGTTCATACCCAATGCTCCAAAACAACCCCACTCTTCTTGTTCTATATTCCCAATAGGGTCTAATCCAACTTGAAAACTCATATCTTTTCCAGGTTCCTTGGGCTACTTAGACATATTTCCCACACCAAGATTTGAATAAGCACCTTCTGCTTAGATGTACTTACCACATGACATTAAACTGTACAGTTAGGTCCTTATAAAACAAACATAAAAGGTATGATGTGTCCCATTAAGTGGCACCGAACTCTGAGGGTTTTGATTCCTTTCACAAGGATACATAGGTAGCCCATTTATGTGTATGATCCCAAGATCAAAAATAAAAAACTTTCATCTCCCAAAACGATAATAAATTTCAGAGTGCCCCACTAAGTGGCTTTAAAACCGGTATTATCGTAAAAATAGTTAAAAAATCTCTAAGTAATATATAAGAGGATACCATTAATGGATAACCTTGAATACATATGGATATATCCATTAATGAAGAACCTTGAATACATACGGATGATTCTGAATTTCACACATACTAATAATTGATTGCAAATTTCAAGGGAAACCTTTGTTATACTTGTTAAATTAATAAGGATTCACGAAAATATCTTAAATCTACAAGAGAGTCCCAGATTAGGAAATAAGTCCTCCCAAAAGGGTGTGATGAGTCTGACCTCCCATCCTCTCGACCAATGTATGTTATTTTACATCACAGGTCCAAACCTAACTAACACCTACCTTTGAAAATCAGGTCCCTTTGGATAAAGAGTAGTTGGATGTTTCCGATTCCATAAATAAATCCAATGGAAACCACCCAAAAGTAGTGATTCTTAACCAAAACACACATTCTGAGGGAGATGAAACAAAAAATGGTGAACCCAACATGAATCCTTAACCAAGTTGATAGTATTACCCATCTTTCAGGCCCCTATCAATTGATAAACCAAGGATAGACAAAAAAATAAATCATGCACATGTCTATCTAAAAGACACCACTTTAATACAGTTCATTGTTTTTATTTTTAAAGTTTTCTTAGAACCCCCTTCACTCCAAATGGATTCCATCATGTTTGCACCCATGAATGCCCTGACTGCTACTCAAGTTGGATCCTCGTCCACCGGAAGGATTTCATAACCAACTTAGATTATTTAATGTTGAGTCTAAAATGTATTGGTTCAGGAATACCATCAACATGGTAGTATCCCAACCCTGGAGGCTGCCCGATAGGCTCTCAAAGTTAATAAAAACCCTTGATCGTCTGGTCAGCGATGACTGATGGTCAAGAAGCAGACGGTGCCAACCACCATCTTCAACCGTTTCAGGTCCTTATCCCTAGAATTTAATAACCAATCACTCCCATACTATAGGGAGGTGGATCAATAGGTCACTCATGGCATCAACTCAAAGACATAAGAGTACTTCCTGAGGGCTCCCACCAACAATAACCTCCAACAGAATTGTGCAGCAGTGAACCCCCAACATGATGGGGGTGTTGCCTTCAGTTGTTTGGACCAGGTCCTTTAGTCCTTGGTACACAAGACGAACCACCAGGTACAACATCTGTCCAACAGGGAGAATGTTCTTACCTTTTTCTCCTCCAGAGAAGTCCATCAACCTAACTTGGTGGCAAACAATGAACAAGCACATACACCCGTCCACCCTAATTCTTCCAACCAGCAGACTGTTTTGGTGGTTCCCAACCAATACCTCCATTTAAACCAAGTGGAGTACCATGATAAGGCACATAAACCCACTTAAAAACTATAAACTAGTCATCAGACTCATCTGGATGCATTTAATGAAGCCCTCCAATCAAATATGGTGGCAACCTGTAAGTAAAAACATATATGTGCCTGCACTCACCAATCCTACCAGAAGTCTCATCTATCGGTATTGAAAGAAGTCTACAGACCATTCTTGGAGGAAAACAACCAGTAGGCACATACACCTACCAACACCCATCAAGCCTGCCAATAGTCTCATTTGACAGCACTCGAAGAAGTCAGTCAGAAAGCTCTGACAACAAACTTGGGGAAGACTCAACTCTCTTCTCCCATACATGAGTACTACCAGTATCCACTGATAGGAAATGAAGTACAAGAGTTGGCACATACACCTACTCTAGATACAGAATGGATGTATATTCCCATTTCGGATGCTGAAGTCACCAAACACATTTTATCAATGGTGAAAGGGAAGACACAAATTCTTGCCCATATTTTGGAAGCCTACCAGAATATCATAACAATAACTTTATCAGTACCAAAGGAACAGACACATAATTTTGTCCCCACACATGGGATGACTTGTCATCATGCCATCTCAAATCAGATACACACCTCTATTCCAATCTATGAGGGTTATAGGGTATACTCCCCTACATCATATAGACAACCGGATCCGGAACATACACCATTTCCAACCACTAAAAGGCAAGCACATACACCTTCCCATGCTAACCACTTATCCTAGTAATTGGACCAAAATACGTGTAAAAGTGTATCTAAGAAGAAGTATCTCCAAACACAGTTGGAAAATCAAGATCCAATTCGTGATCTGGATCCTCTTAATGCTAGAGTTCTTGAAGCCCTTAGAAATTTATCTATTGAAACTCAAGATCCTACCCCCCCCATTACCAAATTATGGGATTAGTAACAGTAATTATAAATTTCCCCATCAGACACTTCATCATGAAGGCTTTCTTCATGAAAATTCTGTCAATATAGAGAACCTATCTTTAGATGAGAGCTACAGAAACCCTCTGTGTGGATAGAATACCAAGGAATAAGAGGATTTATCCCTTGATGTAATCCACCATGGTGGTCCTCCCCATGATGAAGTTCACTGTGAAAGTTCTCTCCACAATAGTCTTTTGCATTGTCAATATAATTATCCAATTGATAATGTAGTGATGAGAAAGACCTCTTATCTCGAGGTACTAGATAACATAAGACCGGTCATGTTTCTTTCCTTGTTACTAATAGGTGAAATAATTTCTCAACTAGAAGACATCCCAATGTGATGGTCATTCTCCAAGCCTCCCTTGGGTCATTTTTCTTCTAATACACCAGAGGAAAAAACAACTTATCCTATTGTTTTTGATAAAATAATCAAGAAGAATCCCCTCTGGTCAGACCGAGTGGAGAAAACTCTAGAAAATATGATGAGGATATGTTTAATATGAGAAAAAAACTGGATAAGGGTGAAATACCAATCATGTTCTGACCTTTGGAAACCTCTCAATACAACATTCCAGAATTGATGACAGAAGATTTTATTCATGATATCTGTCTCAACTTATGGAAGACTCTTCATCATATGAAAGCTAAAGTATTACCATATAATGAATATCAAAGTCATGTTAAGGTAATAGAAGGGTTAAAACGAAAAATTTACTTGGCATCTCTCTCAGTTTCCCGGCATCCAAAAGATGAGAAGTAGCAGAGAACCCTTCAGTGTGCATGCCTTAATGCGCTAAACAGGTTACACCAGTTAATTACTGATACCCTATTTGGTGTTCATATTAGAGTATGGGGTTCACATAGAGAATTTCATTTCACTACGATAAAAAAATTATCAAAGACCGCCAAAAGTGGTCACATGCAATGTTATTTCCCATGGCTGGCTACAATCAACAGATTTTGTGTGTAATAAAAGATATTCTCAAGAACATGCCTTGAATAGATCTCATAAAAGTCAAACACAAAGAGAGAAAGATGTCAAGATACTTTTGCATCAAGCATATGAGACCATTAAGCAGGCCTCTCTCTTAGATAATTTCAGCCATCATATTGCAAAAATGTCTGAAATAACACAACAGTATTCTGAAACAGACAATTTAAGTGGTTTTCAGATAATTCACCCAACCAATATTCAGACCAGAGTTTGTAAAATCCGAAGAGCAGCTACGCTAATATCAACCATAGTAGTTCAGGAACGACCCCATCGTACAGGGCTGGGGGCTTGATTAACTCAACCTTCGAACTCAATAAACAAAGTTATAAGGTTTGAAGAAGAATAAAAAGAATAGTCTCAGCCTATATGGATGGGGGATTTTTTACATCTATAATACACTCCTCAATGAAAATCAATTTTCTCTCTATTAGGGAAGAATCTGAAAAGTGAACATACAACTGAACTATCCGAGGATTTCCTTCAGGTTATTATCTATCAAATAGTTCTCAAGAATTCAGAATATAGGAAAACAAAGTCTCATAGAGGACACAAAAGGAGAATATCTTATAAATATACTAATAGAATGCTGTCAATGCATTGTGCGTTAGTGAATGTAATTAATACAATTGTGATATATCCTCTAGAAAATGATTCTAGTTCAGGGGAGTCAGATGATTAAGTTATTATTCATAATATGGTACACACTAAAGCAAATGAAGTAGGTGTGTGTACCTGAAATTAGAGGATTAACTAGAATATAGGTATTCCTTCAAGTAACCAATTCCCTCCCCTTTGAAAGGCATCTAACAAGGGGAAAGGTAAAGGTCAAATAATTTATCACTTTTCCACTATATAAGGTCAATCTATTTCACTTGAAGAAATATTTTCCCAGTAAGAGGAGGAGATGAAGGAGTTGAAAAGACTCAATGTGGAGTTACTTCGAAGCAACATTGTTTCCAGACATGCTCTACAAGTAGATCTTCAACTTGCAGATCCTGTAGGAACTCCTCAGTAAAGAGGGTTTGTGGAAACGATAGATGTGGATAATGAATTCCCTTCATTTGTAACACAACTAGGACAGGATCAAACACATCCTTATAGGCCTGTACCGATGGTTTATCCAAGAAAAATACCAGAAACACCACCACCAGTGGTTTTTCCAGTCATCACGCCAGTTTAAGCTCCATTTGTTGTACCTGTACAGGTCCCAGCTCATCCAGATATTCCCTAAATTCTTATGAATACAATTGAGGCATTAAAAAATCTATTGGAATCTATGGAAGAATGGCGTGAACTAGTACAACCATAAAATAAATATTACCCTAAAAGGGTAAATTTGATCTCTCCACTAACAAAATTTTTGAATACCACATTTCCAATATTTAATGGTTCAGAAGATCTAGAGTAGAACTTAATGCATTTTGTTTCTTATTGTGATCCCATGATGGGACCCCTCAACAATAAGAAAAAGTAAAGCTCAGATGTTTTGTGCAATCATTATAGGGCCTAGCCTTTGTCTGGCATAAAAGATTTCAATCTCGATCAATTACTGTATGGGAAGGCCTCCATAAAAAATTCCTTCTCCAATTCAGCTAAACTCTATCAAAGAAAATAGTTTTTGATCTTAAAAATTGAAAAAAGGGAGAATGAAAGAGTTTTATATTTCATTTCTTGATGGAAAGGATTAACATATTCCTTAAATCTACCACTCACTCAAGAAGAGTTACTACCAATTTGTGTGGAAAATATATGTGATGAGTTACACACACCACTAATCTCTATGAAATACACAAGAGGGTTTCGAGACCTTAATTCAATCACCCAAAAAGTGGAGGATTCCATTGTGGAAACCAAATATAAATATCGTGTAATCCCATCAGCTATGGGAAGGATAATAGGGAAAGAAGATGCTACTATAGTCACACTCAAACAAGAACCTATACTTTCTTCTACTTCAAAACCTTCATCATACTGAAGGGTTCTACCTCCTAAGCATCAGCAGCAACAACTACCTCATCAAAATGACCCAAAAGATCAAAGGCAGAGACAATTTTAGAAGTTAAAGAACAAATTTTATTCCTTTTTTAATGAACAGGTTCCCAGTTACTTCATTTTATCTTTGGAAAACAATTCAGTTCAGTTTCCAAGGCCAAATGAATCGAACAAAGAAGGAGATAAAGATATCCTGAATTATTTCCCCTTTCATAAAATGTTAGGTCATCCCATTTTAGAGTTTTTTTTAAAATACCTCTTGTAAAAATGGTAGACTCTGGAAAAGTAAAACTAAAAAGTTCATCATCCCAAGTATCATGTGTTACTACTACTGATCCAGAGGAAGAAGGCAGATGGAAAGAAGTCAAAAGAAAAAATGCGCATAAGTATGATGATTTGATGGTCAAGAAAACGATCAACCGAACTAATTCCATTCTACAAACATAGTTGAAACAACCAACTATGCCTCTTTCCACTTCTGCTACAAAAAATCCATCTTCATAAAAAGATCAGTCCTCCAAAGGTCAATCCTCATAGAAGAGACATGATCAGAAAGGAAAAGAGCAGTCAGAAGAAGACGAGCTCATGTCAAGGACAAAGTTGTCCTTTACTTTGGAAGATTTCATGCCAACTATCCCAAAATAATGGGCACTGCCCCACCAAATGGCATAACAAAAACTTATCTATCAAGAAAAATCTTCATTAGATGAATAATTGATCTTCGGTTCCATTAACATTATCCACTTAATGGAACCCTATGCAAGTGATAATTCTGGTTATGAACCTGAATTTCCTATAATTCAATGAGGAACCAGGGGAATAATTCAAGGTCAAGGAACATTGGAAGATGTGGATATTCTAGAAACCACTATTTTAACTATACCTCTACTCGAACCGTTTATGTGGTAGAAACTCATGGGAAAGACCTTCAGTGGGCTCAACAAGAATAAGGAAATTCTCCCACACATGACAGGATTGGCCCTAATATGATCATCTTGAAAGACTGATTAAAGGTTACACCATCAATATATAGGAAAATAGATATACCTAGTTAGTCTAATATACCAAAATCAAAAAATATTTCCAGCTTCTTCCCCGACACATGGTGCATCTACATCAGAAGCATCAACTTCCAAGGCGCCTGAAAAACCACATCTCCATGCTGGAAAATGAAGAACTATGGATCAAAAGTATGATGTTTTGAAATATCTAGCCCAAGTACCAGCCATGTTTTCAATCCTTAATGCCTTGAATATATCAAAAGATCTTTGATAAGCACTTATTGAGGCTTTGTAAAGTCCTCAAGAGTTTGAAACCAAGGTTGTTGTTGCTGAGGGTTATCATATAAAGAATGATCCTACAGAATGTTATGCAGTTATATCTTTCATGGATGAATATGAGGATGATGTTTTACATGGACACATTAGGCCCTTATATCTATCTAGTAGGGTTAATGATACAAAAATCTGATGAGCCTTCATTGATAATGGATTAAGTGTCAACCTAATTTCCATCCATACAATTTGTCGATTAGGTCTCACTAAATCGGACATATCTCCTTCCATTTTTATATTTCAAGGTTATGACAAGAATAAACAAGAACCTATAGACAAGATTACACTCAGAACTCAATTTAGGGATCTTGTATCTAATTCATATTTCATGGTTTTCTAACATGATTCAACCTTCAATGTTATTCTTGGAAGGCCTTGGCTACATCAACATGAAACCATTCCTTCGTCATACCACCAATGTCTCAAGTATTTCTTCAATGGTCAAATTGGGAAATTTTGTGGTGACAAGGATCCATTAAAAATGTGTGAATATCAGTATATTGAGGAAGAATTATATCACACAAAGGGAATGAGGTCTTTGGAAAAAGATGTAACAAGAATAAATTCTCTAAATGGTATGGAAGATATCCTAGATCACCCATTCAAACATCTGAGTATAGATTATGTGTTGCCTATCAATCAAATTGAAAGGATAGAACCAAATCTGAGAATTCTTCTAGTGACTTCCATAATTTCAATTGTGATGATCAAGTCTGACAGAATAGGAGAAGTTATTGATAGTGAAAGATTAAATGGAGATGTCTTCCTTTCATTCACCAAACTTCAACAAGTCTTTTCTTCATCAATCAGGATAGAATATTTTTTTGCATTAATGAAGGAAGATAAGGATGTTGATTCCCAACCCATCATTCTATATTCAATGCTCTAGGAAGACCCTTCATCATTAGTAGTGTCATAAATTATTGCCTCTTATTTAGGATGTTCAAATACTAACTCCTCCCCTAGCTATGAAAATTTTAATTCCTCAATTACTCTTCATGAATAAACATAAGAAGTGACACATGAGGAAGAATAAGAAGATATTAAGGATGCCCCTCCAGCATTTGAAGAAGGCGTCTCCACCACTGTAGATGAGCTCAGAGAAATAAATTTGGGTATAGAAGAAGATCCACGCCCTACTCTAATTATTGAGGCCATGACTTCTAAAGATATAGAGATGTATACTTAATTTATAAAGCAACATGGAGATATTTTTTTTTGAGACTATACAGAAATTTCATGCCTTAATCCTGATATTTACACTGATCATTTGGTTATTCTATACGAGCATAGAAGATTTAAGAAAATAATAAGAAGAACTCACCCAACGCATGCCTCTAAAATTGAAGCTAAAGTCAAAAAGTCTATCAAAGATAAATTTTTCAGGGAGGTGAAATATCCCAAATGGATATCCAACATTGTCTTAGTGAAAAAGAAGAATGGGAAAATCAGAGTTCGCATTGATTTCAAATATCTTAACCGCATTGTACAAAGGATGACTTCCTAGTTCTGATCACATAACTTTTGGTTGATGAAACAGATGGATACAGAGCTCTCTCTTTCATGGATGGCTTCTCTGGGTATAATAAAATACGAATGACCCCAGAAGATGAGGAATCAATAGCATTCAGAGCCCCTCAAGGTGTGTTTTACTATCGGATAATTCCATTTGGCATAAAGAATGTAGGTGCAACATATCAACATGCCATGCACCATATCTTCAAACCCTTCCTAGGAAAATTTGTTGAATGTTATGTGGATGATTTAGTGGTTAAATATAGACAATGTTCTAATCACCTGACTGATCTGGAGACTATATTCAGTAAACTTCAGCAATATAATTTGAAGATGAATCCCTTGAAATGTGCTTTCGGGGTAACCTTGGGAAAATTGCTCAGTTTTTTTGGACACTATTATGGCATCAAAGTTGATCATAAGAAGAAAAAAGAAATCCTTGGCATGGCACCTCCTCTAAATTTTAAAGAATTAAGAGGACTTCAAGGACCCTTGGCCTATATTTGGCACTTTATCACCAATTTGGTAGGAAAGTGTTTACCCTTAACCATATTAATGAAGAAGGGAGTTACATATCAATGGACCAAAGTCTACCAAGAGTAATTTGATACCCTTAAGAAATATCTCTTGATTATACCGGTATTAATGACACATATTGAAGGAAAGACACTTATTCTCTATGTGACAACTTTAGAGAAATCACTAGGTTCCTTCCATGCCCAAATGAACAATGTTAGGAATGAAAATAGCCTTTACTATCTCATTAGAACTATGTTTGACACAAAGAATAAATATTCAAGTATCAATAAGTGCTTCCTAGAATTAATCTTTGTAGTTTAGAAGCTGAGGCACTACCTGCAACATCATGAGGTCCACTTGGTATCTCGCAATAACCTGCTCAAATTTATCCTCCGTCATCCTATTCTTACAGGACTTTTGGAACAGTGAGAAGTTATTTTTCAATAGTTAGATATCTAGTTTGTGACTCAAAAATAAATAAAAGGCCAAGCCTTGGAAGACTTCCTTGCCGAACACCCATCTGTAGAAGATACATTTTTTAATACTTAACTTCTTGATGTTGAATTCATCTTTATTAAAGAAAATATCCAAACATGGGAAATGTACTTTGATGGTGCTTCTAGAAGTACAATGGGGAATATAATGGAAGACCCTAAAATCAACAATGTTGGGTTAGGAATCATTCTTATCTCCCCCAAAAAGGAAGTGTTTCCATATTACTTTTTGTTATCAGAAGGCGGTACCAAAAATGAGGCAAAATATCAAGCTCTGATTATAGGCATGGAATTGGCATTCCAGGTACAAGTGAATCACCTGAAAGTGAAAGGTGATTTAGAATTGGTAATCAAATAGATCAATAGGGATTATACTATTAGAAAAGAAAAGTTAATCCCTTTGTGTGATTATGTAATAGGGTTAATAACTGATTTCCCATTAGAGACAACATTGTATTATGTCCTATGATCACAAAATGCCCAGGATGATGCATTGGATAATGTGGCCATATCCTTGGAAGATCCAAATCAGGATGATACAATCATCAGTATTTCCCATCATCATGTGGTTTCACCTTTTGTTCAAACCATAATGGAGGAAATTAATGAAATCAACCCTATTTTTGATCCCTATAGTCATACTATGGGATGAATAACACCTATCATGGAATACCTTCAAAATGAAGTACTTCTACTAGATAGAGCTGAAAAAGAATAGATCTGGAGATGAGTGGTAAATTTCATCCTTTATGATATCCCATATCACGATAAGATCCTCTAAAAATGAGGCTTTGATGGGGTCATATTCAGGTGTATCAATGGAGAATAAACTGCAGCTATCATGAAATAAGTACATGCAAGATCTTGTGGTGCTCATCAGTCTGGGAATAGGATTTCTAATCAAATCTGAAGGCTTGGATACTTCTGGCCTTCAATGACATAGGTTTTCACAAATTTCACAAAAAAGTGTCACCCCTTCCAAGTACATGACAATTTAATTCATCAAGCCCCAAAGTTACTACATACAGTTAAATAATCCTGGCCATTTATATATGGGGAATGGATATAGTAGGACTTTATCCTCCAAATATGACTAAGTAGTTCAAGTATATTCTTACTACTACTAATTTCTTGTCCAAATGGGTTGAAGTAATACCTCTCAAAGAAGTCATATCCAAAAGTATTGTTTGATTTTAAAAGCTAATATCATTACCAGATTTGTTGTCCCTCATAATGGAAAACAACACTAATTTCTATTCTGTTGAGGTAAAGAAGTTATATCAGGAGCACAATATCAGATCCAACCATTCATCTCACTATCATACAAAAACCAATGGATAGATAGAGGCTTTCAACAAGACCTTATCAAATATACTCCAGAAAATGGTGGATAAAGATAAGAAATCTTGGCCTAATAAACTTTCTCATGCTTTATGGGCTCATCGGACTAATACCCGCACTACCAATCTCGAAACTCTATACTCATTGGTGTACAGAACAAAAGAAGTTTTTCCCATTGAAATTCAATTGCCTTCACTCTGAGTTGCAATCTGTGATCAATTATCTACTGATAAACAGTCTTAGAAGCGATTTGATGAGTTGGAACGACAATACAAAAAAGATTGCATACTTTTCATCATTTTAAAGTTTATCATAATATAATATCACTATATTTTAACAAGAAAGTTTGCCTCTACTCATTTCTTTAAGGAGAATTGGTATTAGTCCTTAGGAATCCAATGATACCAGGAAAGAAACCTCCAAAGCTTGAGCCAAAGTGGGAAGGACCTTAATCTATACATAAGGTCTACTCTAATGGATCTTATTCTCTAATATCAATGGATTGAGAACTTGTTACAACTCCAACCAATACAATATTATTGAAGAATTACTTTGTGTAATCACACAACATCATATGTCCTCACTACATGACTCTAAACTACACAACACAAAGTCCTATTTGCAAGAAATTAAACTATATAACAACCATATGCGTCTATGTTGCACAACGTTAAAATGCATAGCATCTTTGTCCTTATTTCATGACAATAAACTGCATGACATCATTTGTCCTCTCTACATAACATTAAACTGTACAATTAATGCCTTCTTCATTTGATGTTAATAAATCCCATAAGATACCACAAATTGGTATTCCTTGTGGTTCTCTAAAAAAATGAGTAGATTCAATGCGCAAGAATTACTCACATCATTGCTACTCCTTAGTGGAACATGAGTTCCATTTCTCCCTATGTTTGAATTATATTTTCATAGAGACCTCATTTCAAGAACTACATATGGATTGATTATAATTTCAATATGATATGTAGAGATGCCTATATCTCCAATATCAGGCCCAACCATGATGAAAAAAATTCTCTTTATTCCTTGTGTGTATGAATCAAACCTACATAGGGAATGTTTCAAGAACTACATGTGGGTTGATTCTCATTTCAATGGGATACATAAAGATGCCTAGATCTCCTTTATTAGGATCAACTATAACCATAAAGAAATTTATTTCCTTTTTTCTTCTTGTATATGAACCAAACCTATACAAATTACTCTTCCAAGATATGTGATTTGATCTTCATACCATCTTATGTCCTAAGTTTAACCATTATTTTTGAATGTGTTAAAATTCCCCGTATCTCACATCAAATTCAATTGGTGTGGGGAATGATTTTATCAAGAACTATGTTTGGATTGATTCTCATTTCAATGTGATATGTAGATATTCCTATATCTCTAATCTTGGACCCATACATGATAAAAAAACTCATTTTTCCTTGTGTTTATGAATTAAACCAGGATAGGTAATGCTTCAAGAACTATGTGTGGATTGATTATCATCTATATGAGATACATAGTGACATCTGAGTTCAATTATCTGGTCCAGTCGCAATATTCATTTTCACATCAGAATCACTTAATGTCCTTGCTACATGACTCTAAACTACACAACATAATGTTTTTGCTGCATGATATTAAACTGAAAAGTACCCAAAGAACTATGTATGGGTTGATTCTCATCCCATTGAGATACGTAGTGAAAACTAAACCTTATCTCCTAGTCTCAGCCATAGGATAAATTTTTATCTCTCTTCTACATATAATACTCAATCTATGTGGGAGTCTTCATTTTGGGTCCTCTCCTTAGAGATCCTACCAAGAAAAAAATGTCCCCATTTTACATATGAGTCAGATCTATGTAAGGGACTCTAAACTCATGGGCAATACTGATTCAAATATTTCTCCTATACATTGATCATTATCCCCATTTTGTATTTCAAACTCTTAATCTTGAATACTTTTATATCTTTATAATATTTCTTATGGTTTTTGGTGGTAGAGTTTCTAATATATGAGATCTCTTTTGCTTGACTATGCAGCACATGCCTTTAGGTGGCCTTGCATAAAATTCACTAACATAACATGCCTTTCAATTAAAATATAACACTGTTTGGATATGAAGCATATGCCCTAGTTGTCCCTGCATAATACAACCATCATAATGGGTTTGTCAAATAATGGTAAATTTGTTCTTGGTAAAAGCATCTTCTATCCCCTTTAAACATTGATGACAATATATAAGAATCCGTATCTTAAAAAGGTCATCTATTTTTTTTGTCCCTTTAGCTTTATCTTGATCTAAAAGTCTCCAAGACCATGGTTTACACATTTTACTTCTCCATATACTCAAATAATTTTGAAACAAACTTGGATCATTTGAACACATATCATCCATTGTTTCCATAATATTCTGGTCCTAGTCACATGTCCTAAAACTAAAGACACTATGCATCCTACATTTGGGTCAGACCTTCGTAGAGAACCAATTCCTCATTTTCTTTGAAAATCATGATTGGAAATAATCTTTCTGCATTCAGGGATATTTTTCCAGAAAATAAACTCTATGCTTTATAAAATCTAAATCTCCATAAACTTTATTTGGCTTTTAGAAATAGAATGTTTGATACCCAAGAGCTCTTTTTCTTGACTATGAAGTACGTTCCCCTAGGTGTCCTTGCATAAGTTCTCTACACAATAGGCATGTCAGCCAAAAGATGACACTACTTGGCTATACAACATATTACCTAGTTATCCCTATATAATACAACCCCCATAACAGGTTCATCAAATAATGGTAACTTTGTTCTTGGAAAAGACTTCCTCTAATTCCTTTATCCCTTTTCCCATACCATTCTTCAGATCCAGAAATTCATAAATCACAGTTTACAATTATTTCCTTCCATACTTGAACATAGTGGTATGTTTTCAGACAAATTATCAAGAAATTGGATACTTATAAACCTTTTTTAGCGATTAAGACCTTAAATTAAATCCCCCTAATGACCTTGCAGCATGAATTGAAACTGCACAACCTAATGTCCTTGCAACATAACATGAAACTACACATCCTAATGTCCTTGTATCATAACTTGAAACTGCACAACCTAATGTCCTTACAACATGACTTTAAACTTAACATCACAATTTTATAAGGTCCCTTTCTGAACAATTTTATCTATTCTTCACACAAAAAATTTGTGTAGGAGTGGTTTCCCCATTCATGACCTATGTCGGAATAGATGGAAATTTATTCTTAAAACATATTTCCTTGGAAAAACAACTTACTGTGGTATTGAGTCACCCAAGTATTAATTTCCATTGTCTATCAATAATAAAATGTAAAATTTTCGAGAGCTCTTTTTCTTGACTATGCAGTATGTTCCCCTAGGTGGCCTTGCATAAGTTGTCTACATAATAGGTTTGTTAGTTAAAAGATGTAACTATTTGGCTATGCAGTATATTCCCTAGTTGGACCTGTATAATACAACCCCCATAATGGGTTTGTATAGCAATGGTAAATTTATTCTTGGAAAATATCTCTGTACTTAAAGTTTTAGATTTGGTGACCATAAAAATCATGACTCAAGATTACCCTTAAAAGTATTTAAAGAATATTGGAGCAATTCCTAGCCACTAAGACTTATTTGAGATATAATTTCAAAATTTATGGTCAAATCTATTTGACCTTAAAAACTATCCTTATTAGTAAAATATGAATGACTCTAAAGTGACCTTAAAAAAGAGAAGACATGGTACTCACCAGATTGAAAACCCACAAAGGGAACTCTGGAAATAATTCGAAGTCTCAGCTCACTGGACTTACATTTTGTATGGTTTAGGAAATATTAAGTAATAAAAAGTCAAAATATTCAAAGTTTATGGGGTTGTTTGCGTAACCCTAGTAAAATTCAAACTACACTCACTCGACCCAGTGGCTTAGGTAAAAAAAGGACCATTTCATCCCTACCATTGTAATTATGGTTATCCAGTATGAAAATATCATATTATAGAAGTCATATTTAACATTACAATTAAAAGGAAGCAAGGATGAAGACATAAATGATTAGAGAAAACATTATTTTCATTTGTGAGTAAAAATCCACAAAGGAATATCCACAAACTAGAGTCTCTCTATAATAAATCTCAAGAGGTTTTCTATATAACTTCTCATTTGATTAATTTCCTATTGAGCTCCATCAGTTACCTGTTGAAGTTCAGTTAGCCGACCAGTCTCATTCTCTTCAGCAAGATGAAGTGATTCCTTGGCATCTTCAATGGATTTTTCACCATCTTTCTAGACTTCTCTTATTGAATCATGAAGTTGGTCAAGCTCTCCCGTAACAATATCCAACTCTTGTTGAAGATGTAGCTGATGAATAGTATTTTCTTTTATTTTCGCTTGAGTTTTGTTAACTTTGCAATATGATTGGCCTTAGCTTGGAATAATGTTGTTTGGAATTCATTAGTGTTGGTCAACAGTCTGGATTTTATCAGATCTTGTCAACGTTTTTGCTCTTTCTCCCTTTTTTGGATAATCTCTTTCACTCCAGTATAGATTTCATGGTATTCAAAACCACCAAATCCTAGCGTAATGTAAAAAGATGAAAGTCATGGAATTCATGAGGATAATTCCTCAAGGGGAATTTCAGATATTATCTTCCACATGTTCTTCCATGCTTTGCAATGTGCAAGATGAAGATTCTTTTGTAGCTCTGAATCTGATTTAGAATCACTGTCATTAGGAGGAACGTATTCCAGGATTAATGCACTTAAAGAAGTTCCCTATTATTCTCCTTCCTTGATAGTGGTTTCTACACTTCCTAATGCTGTTTGAGCTTATGAAAAAGATTCACCTCTAGACCTATCCATTGAAGTTTATAATCCTATATGGTGAATTAAAATTATGGTTATGGTTAGTTTAAAAAGGATAACAAGAGTGAGCATAATCATACTATTGGTAACCCTCACATAACAATAGGTTGGCATCTTGAGAGGACTCCTCCCCAATATTCCCATCTTTAGAAATTTTGGTTGACATATTTTGGTGGGGAATTATTTCTTTAACCCGATCAATATTATATAAATGAATATCGGGAAGATTTTCCGTTTCAAGGTTCACCTGAGCCAACATCTTCACAATGGTGGGACTGACAATGATATCAACGCTTCCTTTAGGCATCATCACTGTAGCAGTTTCTTTAGATGTAACTTCATATTTCAACCAATCACAGTTAGAAAAATAATCATAATAATATTGATAGGATGAACAATAAAAACTCATGTCCATTTGGTTCTATACAAGGAACTTTAAAATCGTATAAAGTATTTGGCATATTAATGTGTTATAATACTTCTTCAAAATACATGCCAAGATTCATCATAACATCCAATGATATCCCAAATCCCATGTTAGTCTCACCCGTGGGAGCACTTAGAGTGGTTGTTTCACAACCCTCCTCTAATAATGTTTGACCCTAAACAGCTTCCTTAGTAACAACTGTGGGATCAACATCAATGGTCACATGATTTTTTGGTGCATGCAATGAACCTAAAGTATCACATAGTGGAAGTTAGTTATTGTTACACATAGTTTCTCCTGAAGGACTTATGATTTACCAAAGGTATCCTCTCTCTTGGTATCATGGACATGAGAAGTTCCAAGAACATATATTGAATCCTATGGCCTAAATTCCTCATCAGTCAAAAGAACCACTAGGTTGGTAGGAATTTGTGCTTGTTTAGAATCAACCTCCATGGTTCCTTGAGGATCATAAATGATTTTTCTAAGAGAATAAATAGAATAAGCTCTTGTAGTTTTAAGAATTTTAAATACTTTCTATAGATAAATCTATAATTCATATTGTTAGGAATGCTTACAATTACTGATAAAACATTCAACCACAATTTTCTATCTTTGATGTTTCTATTTCTTTTCCTTATTGGGAGGACTTGCATCATTATCTCCAAAAATAGGTATTGGAGACCGTAAAACCCTTTATATCTCATCCTCCATGGCCAGTTGTCCTGGAGATATCTTTCCCGACTCATGGGGTGATCCAATAGCTCCAAGTGTAGTACCACCAGGGCTATATTGTGGTGATGGAGCTTTAGTTTATTTTAATTTTCCCAGATTCAAGTTAAAATGGTATTTCCCCTAAGCAACAATGCTTTGACTAAATTCAAATAGTAAATAAGAAAAGAACATGAGAAAAACAAAACTTACATCTTCAAGATTAACAAAATCATGCCATTCTTCATCTAATGAAAGGTCAATCCCTTCAGTGGCACCACGATCTATCATCTTATTCACTCATTTTGTGGTGGGAATTGATTCATCAGTTGTGTATATGAGCATATCTAGTTCCCAGATATAAGTTCTTACTTCATCAAGGTTGTTCTTAAAAATAATATCAAAAGAGGCTTGTAGATCCCCTATTCTTGAAATATGCAAACCTTCACATAAATCTATCCATGTGGGTTCAAAATCACAATGTAATATTTTCTATATTTGAACCACCTTTGGTCCTACATATTTAAAGTACATTCTAGAGGGTTGTGAAGATGATCCTCCAGTTTTAGATTTGAGTTTCCTTCCAATTCCTGCAGTCACAGATGGTGGACAAGAAGATGAGACCCATTTCTCTTCTGAATGATGGTGAATAGACCGCCTCAGTACAAATTCAGTTGGTATTGATGGTGTATCTCTATTTAATCTGACAGGTGGATTGTATCTTGCATGAGGTCGCTTCAGTGAGCTTGGATCCTCATCACCCCCACCCTATGACTCCAATGAATCAGCCTCCGGTGATGAGGAATTACCTTCTAAATGAGAGGGTTCCTTCCTACTACCTCTCTTTATCCCTACTCAAGGGAAAACATGGTTTAACACCCCTTCTAGGTATGATGAAACCAAGTTCTTAGAATACTAGATAGTAAATATGCTTGTTGCATTAGCGGTAGGTAAGTTGAATATTTCCTCGGTTTTCTCTACAGTATTTAGTAACCAATGTTGTCAGGACACCATCGTATGTTGCTATAATATGACATGCACTGGAGGAGATACAATAATTTTTTTCGGACATTTTAACTTATGTGAGAATCTATAAAGGTCATATGTCTAGCAAATGATTTTCCTATCAATCATAGTGGCCAATACGCCATCCTTGAAAGCTAACACATACACCCATAGCTCTAAGCTGGCCACCCTGTCATAAAAAAATCACCCCGTAGGTAGATCACCATAAGGGAAAATATGAAATTACTTTTAGATACTTAACCTATACTTATTGTTATATGCATTCAAAGACAGTTGTGAAATACCAAGAAAATCATGAACAGATGGGAAAAACGAACTTCCAAAGACATGTACCCACTTTACATACCATAAGTTCTAAAATGAGTGGTGATTCACCCCCATAACACCTAGAATGGTCCTTCTATTATGAAATGAGACTTCCCTATGTATATATGAAACAAGATCCTCTAAATCTTTGCTAAAATAGGGGTAGCCAATCCTACCATCCTCTTCTTGGCCAGATTTTCTGCAATAAAAAAAGTTCCTGGCCTTACGCTGCCCTTGGAATATAGGATAGTCAGTAGATATACACTGAGCCACATATCCAGTAAACCTGCAAGACATTTCTTTGTTGGAATTTTGGAAATGACTTCATCCCCCACCTTTCAAATTCTCTTTTCTCTAATGTTGGACAGAAAGTGTTGGGTGTACCTCTCTTTTCTACCTTTGGATAGCTTTTCAGATGAGTTCAAGTGGAACCCTCCTCCTCCTTCTTCACTTAGAATATTTCCATCCACTCCTCTGGGTGAATATCCTTTCTTGTGTGGGAATTTTTTGTGTTCGTATTCTTGAGTTTATAAAATATCTTTATAAACTCACAAACCAATGATGGTGTGTTTTCTATGTCATTCCATGTCATCTTTAGAGGAATAAATTCATCATACACTTCTCCAAGGATTAGAGCTCCAAAGATATTGTAGATATCCCACAAACTGATACCTACTTCTCCATGCGTCAAATGAAAGGAATTAGTCTCTGCACTCCATCGACTGAGTAAATTTGGCACAAAATCCTCATTCATATATATATAGGTTTTCTCAACCCATAGAGACTCATAAATTCCAACACCTTTTAAGTCATCCATAAACTCTACACATGTCTTTAACACCCAATATTCTCACATCCATGTAGGTTTAACACCCCCTCCTAGGTGAAAATCCAAGATTTTCTTCTATCCCTTTGGTTGATATGTATGAAAATCTTGAAAAATAGATGAATAACAGTGTGGATGTAGCTCCAGTGTATGTGCTTTAAAATCTAGATCACATGGGCTGGGATGTATGAAATGGGCCTTAGCTATTGTCCCAACATGGATATATGTGCCCGCAATAGAAATATTGGTAGTTGAGAAATTGGTATGGTCTTGAAACCAAAAAATTGGAATATAATTATTTGAGTCCAGTATATTTACATCCTACAAATGGCCACAACCATACATAGGAAAACAAATAATCCTTGGAAAATTGAATTGATATTTCCTATGATAATTTTCTAAATCTGGGATAGTAGTGTCACATATATCAAAGTAATCATGCCCAACAATCTTCATCATATCATCGATTCTCTTACTAGACAATTCATCTTAAAGTGAGATTATATTGGATTTTTTTACAAAGACATTAATATAATTTGAAAAATTCATTAAGGCGTGCAAGTATGGATTCAACGTGGAAGTATAAATCTGGCGTGCAAGTATAGCACCCCATTCTTGGCGCGTAAATAAAAAATGTACTGAAGAAGCGCAACCGATAGGAGCATCTGAGAAAAAACTCTTGCGCATTGAGAGATGGATTTTCAGAGTCCTTTTTAATTTTTGCGGAAGCAAATCCACTATATATAAGTGATAAATATTACCCTACACACTATCACCTTGCACGCCCGTACCTCACGCGATATCAGTTTGTGAACCACATTAACCTCTTTAAACCTTTTCATAACTTTACCTTAGTATAACACCCTCTCTTCATTTCAGATCCAATTCTGAGGGGGGATTTTATTGACACTCTATTCTATCACATAGATAAAAAAGTGACAAAGGGAAATTCCTTATAAATAAATGGAGAAAATACATGAAGAAAATCAAGACTTGAAATTTGGATCACGCTAGTTAAGCCGAGGCT